>OX421358.1:70694232-71944232 GCA_949126925.1 Cheilosia vernalis
AAACTGGTATAGTGGTCTCCCAGGTACTGTGAATGCCGTTTTCTCTCTTGAAGCCGCCTCTAGGGGGATCTGCCAAAAGGCGTCCTTGAAATCCACACTCGAGATGAAATGCGTATCTGAAAGACGGCTCAGCAGACCCTCCATGTGAGGTAGCGGATAGGCGTCTTTCTTCGTGACCTGGTTCACTTTACGGGAGTCTAGACACAAGCGGTTTTTGCCAGGTTTTCGAACCAAAACCACCGGCGAGTTCCAGGAACTGTTACTCTCCTCTATAACACCCAACGAAATCATCCTATCCAGCTCTTCATAGATCATACTTTGGACTGCTGGCGACACAGGGTAGTGTCGTTGTTTGATGGGCGCTGTGTCTCCAGTGTCAATGGAGTGTTCATCAAGATGCGTCCTCCCTAAACCCAAATGCGCAAACGACGGAAACAGATTTTTCACCCTATCGAGTTCAGTAGCTTGATCTGGTGTCAAAATGTGTGAGTTTGGGTCTGTTTCTGGGTCCTCATTCTGGCTAAGAGACGATATAAGGAAGGGAGCTATCTTGAAGTCACGCCAAAAATTGATTCCTAAATAAAGTTCTTGGTCGAGAGATGGAACCAAATATAGGACTAAAGTTCTCTTACTATCTTGATAGCCTACTTCAGTCACAACTTTTCCTAAAATTTGTTGTTTCCCTCCATCAGCAGTTTGTACAAATGCAGAATAATTTAAAATGGGAACACCAGCAGATTTTACGAGATCCATGCAATTTTTGCCCAGGCATGATATGCTGGCACCACTATCCAGTAATCCGACCATGTCTTTGTTGAAAATTGTGACTTTGGCGTATGGTCTTAGGTCATTGGACTTATCCAGCACAGTTGAGCTTATTGCCTTTCTTTGAGTCTTGCGCAGTTGGTATCGTTGCCTGGTTTTTACAATCTTTGGAGACACTGGATTTGCAAATATTCTTTCTCGTGCTTTTTGGTATTCCAAACGGCGCTGATGTAAGTACTTTGGTTTTGTAACGGGTTAAGCTTGGGATTTTTGAACGTCTGGTTTTGATTTAAGGATTGTAACTGCGGGATTGATTGACGTTTCGGTCTTTAATTCCCTGGGTTCAGCGGTTTCGAACGAGTCTCCCCGGGGGCTTTGTCGTTCGACCGGAAGTTTCCCCGACATTTGGGACAAGTTTGGGTTACATAGCCTAATGCTCCGCACTTATAGCAAAATATACGTAATGGCTCTACTTTACATTCAACATATGAATGACCAAATTCGTCACAATTCCAACACTTAACTTGATTTATATTTCTAGAATTGGTATTGACCTTCCTCTCTTGTGAAATGTTTCGAGTAACCGCCTTAACAGTTAACTCGGAGACTTCCTCGTCACTGAAAACATCTATTTCATTTACATATCGTGGCTGGCGATAGTTTCTGACAGCATCACGTTTTAGAATAAAGCGTTCAGCCTTACGACAGGTATGCAAAAATTCGGATAAACTGCGCGGCTGGCAAGCAAACGTAAGTTGCGAAATCTGATCTTTCACATTACGTCTCAAAATTTCCAAAACTTCCGAAGACGGTTTGCGGTTCTGGAGACGGGCGTTCATCGAAGTGATCGTGTTGTAAAAGTCATCAATCGCTTCGTTATGGCCCTGTCTCCTGTCCACCATCAATCTCGTGATCTCATAATCGGTTTCAACAGAGCGAAACTGTTCTATAAGAGCAGACTTCAGATCAGTCCATTGACAATTGCTATTGGTCTTAAGAAACTGCCAATACCAGTTTTCCGCTATTCTTGAAACTAACAAGTGAAAATGTGTCTGAATTTGAAGCCAAGAATAGCCGTATGTTTCCCTCAATGAATTGACTCTAAATAAAAAATCGTCAACAGAGGGTGTTTTGTTTGTGCCATCGAATTTAAGAAGCCATTTGTCTAGTTCAACTCGGTTACTGCCAATGCGAGGACTCGCTTGCTCTTGGTGACTAGGAGGATCACGATCATTCCCGTTACCACAGTTGCCTGGGCTTAACCTCTTAAGGCGGTCTGTGACATCGAGCAAAGCTTGGGAGATTTGGTTTATATTCTGTTCAATAGCATTCAGCCTAGGACTTGAGCTTTCTCGCCTAGAATCTAACGTATTTAGAGATCGTTTACTCCAACTATTACGACTTCTATTATAACCCTTGCTCGGATTTGATTTCCTATTGGGGTTTGAGCTTTCAGGTGGTAACCTACTTTCGGCTAGGGAACTAAATAACTGAGCTTGTTGCTCCTGAACTTCGTTGACGCGTTTTTTTTTTTTTTTTTTTTTATAATTAACACGCGAGTTAAGTATCCATAGCAAGACATATTGAGAAAAAAGATAACATTATTTGTATTCAATGATATCTTTAGTCTCTAGTACAGTCTTGCACACAACGCTACAATGATAACATATGTAAAAGAGATAATATCGTTTGTATACAATGTTGGAATATTATCTCTTCTTCATTATCAAGCAAGACGATTGTACGCTTGGGTCTCCTTGTAGATAGATAAGAAAAGTATATAAATACGACTGTATGATGAATTTATCAACAGTCTTATTGTAACTACATAGTAGCCTTAAGCTCCTTTTAGAATTAGTAAAAAGTATTTCAATAATAAAGGACATAGTTCCAAATAAATATTGTTTAATTTTAAAAGTAAGAAACAAGTGTTTTAATTGGCGATCCTGCCAGGAGGTTAAATATACTTTTTAACTTCAATCGAGCGGACCTCGGGAACAAGTAGTGAAATCTAGTATAAACAGAACACTCGCGTTACCGGTTACAAGAATTACCTAGCATAGCAGGTACAAATATAGCTTCTTCGTACGAAGCAGCAAAGCAATTCAGTGAAAGTGTATATGTGGAGAAAAAAAACACACAAATTCGACGACAACAGACACGAGTTCAAAATGAAACAACTCGCAGTATTAATGGCAAGATTAGAAGCTTTAGAAACCAGGAGCAACACAGTAACACAAACCCTAGAGCACACACGCACAGAGAATGCAAGGTTAGCAGCAATAATAACTAACCAAAATCAAATAAACACTAATTTAGAAACAAAACTAAATGAAGTAAAATCTGGATTAGGCATAGTACCAAACATACCTGTGCTAGAGGAAATAAGAACCACATATACAGATGGTAGTGAAATACAGTTAGACGCATTTAAAAGCCTACCTATTTTCAACGGCGATCAATCAAATTATCGGTCGTGGCGCGAAGAAGCATCCAGATTAATGGACAGCATTAAAAACTTCAAAACACACAGTAAGTACGCAGCAGCATTGACTATAGTGAAAAGTAAAATACAGGGTGCAGCCGCGAATGTGTTAACTAATTATAACACAATTTTTAATTTTGAGGCGATACGTAACAGATTAGATTATACGTACTCTAATCAAGAACCTCTATACGTGCTACAAGACATGATGAAAGCCATCACGCAAAAAAGAAGCACACTGTCTGAATACCACGACGAGATAAATAAAAATCTCAATTTAATAATATCAAAAATCACTATGTCAGGTGATCCGCCGAATATAATCGACAGACTAATTAAAAATGCTAACGACGACGCAGTTCGTATATTCATTGATGGTATGAGTGACAACTTTACAAGAGGATCATTATATTCAGCTACAATAAATGATCTAGAACACGCATTCGCAATTGCTCGCAGAATAGAACATGATAATGTGCACAGGCATTTACATCTCACTCAAGATAAGCACCACAAAAATATGCCACATGAACGCAGAAACGAAAGAAGACCAAATTATTCGAGCCAAACAACGAATTATCAACCCCAGAAGCAATACGATAATATGCAGCAACACAATCAAGGACCACAGCCGATGGAGATAAACTCGAGACAAATTGTACATGCACAGCGACAAAATTGGAATCAATACAAACCCGATGTATATAATCCACCAGCGAAACGTGAACACAGCGGGAGTTTCAACACACACAACAGACCGCAACGATCTTATCAGCAGAACTTCAAGCAGCAGAGAGTAAATAACTCCCGACAACAACGCAGAGACGATGTCAGCAGTACATATGCAGAAGCAGATGAAACGGAATGTATGGTAAATAATAACATAAGAATAGATCATTTAAACTAGTAGACGGGTTGCCCTGCTTAAATTTAACTAGTACTATTTCTAAGGAAATTTATAAAATTCTTATTGATACTGGTGCAACCCATAATTACATTAATAGAAAATGCGATTCTAGCGAAAAAATTAAAATTAAACCTATAAAAATAAAAACAATGCATGGTTATTCTATGGTAGATACAAAGAAAGTAGTTAGGATATTAAAGAAAAATATAACATTTTTTGAATTAGAGGATATTCAGTCTTTTGATATGATATTAGGATATGAAGGACTTAAAGTTCTAAACGCGGAAATAAATTTCAGTAATATGACTCTAACTACCATAAGCAGTGTCGAATCTATTCAGAAAATTAATTACATAATTGGGGAAAATAATATTTATAAAGCAGACATAGATAGACTGATGAAGATTAATAACAGCATAGGACCGTTACCCTTTACAGATACTATAGAAGCAAGCATTAGGACGACCAATGATAATCCGGTTTATGTTAAACAATATCCATATCCCATAGCAGATAACGAATTCGTAAACAAAGAAATACAGAAACTCTTACATGACGATATAATAGAAAAAAGCCATAGTCCTTATAACAGTCCCATATGGACAGTACCTAAAAAAGGTTTGGACGAAAAAGGAAAACCAAAACGGCGCATGGTTGTTGATTTCCAAAAACTTAACGTTCACACTGTAACAGACAGATACCCCATTCCGGATGTCAACATGACAATTCAAAATTTAGGTAAAGCCAAGTACTTTACAACATTAGATTTGGAGTCAGGTTTCCACCAAATTAAAATCAAAACAGATGATAAAGAAAAAACAGCTTTTGCTATAAATGGCGCAAAATATCATTTTAAACGAATGCCTTTCGGGCTCAAAAATGCACCAAGCATATTTCAGAGATGCGTGGACGACATTTTGAGAGACTTTGTAGGTAAATTCGTACACGTTTACATTGATGACGTATTGATATATTCTTCATCTGAGGAAGAACATATACAGCACATAAGTCAAGTATTCGACGTACTCAATAAAGCCACATTAAAAATATCTGATGAGAAAAGTAAGTTTTTTCAAGAAGAAGTAGAATACTTAGGTCACATAATCAGACATGGTAGAATCACTACGAACCCTGAGAAAATAGCAGCTATAGAAAATTTTCCAGTCCCACAAACGGTAAAGGATTTGAGAGGATTTTTAGGTCTTACAGGTTACTATCGTAAGTTTATAAAAGGATACGCAAGCATAGCCAAGCCCCTGACATTATATTTACGAGGAGATAACGGTAAAGTAAACAAAAAACAAAGTAAAAATATTAAGTTAAATCTGAATGATTCAGCATTAGAAGCGATTAGAATTTTAAAAAATTATTTGAAAGAACAAGTCGAACTTTTTCAACCGGATTATAGTAAACCATTCGAGCTTACTACTGATGCATCCAACATAGCTATTGGAGCCGTACTAAGTCAGAATAAGCAACCTATACACTTCTTGTCAAGAACACTGAGTAAGACAGAAGAGAACTATAGCACAAACGAGAAAGAGCTATTAGCGATCATATGGTCCTTACAAAAACTCAGAAACTACATATATGGTATAGCAGACTTAACCATATATACCGATCACCAGAGCCTTATATATTCTGTATCAGAAAAAAATCCCAACACAAAGCTGAAACGTTGGAAGGGAATCATTGAAGACTTTGGAGCAAAATTAGTTTATAAACCAGGAAACCTAAATCTTGTAGCTGACGCATTATCACGTCAACGCATAAATACTTCTACCATAGAAACAGCACATTCAGCTGAAAGTTCTTCTAATGATATAATAAAAACTGTGAATCAGCCTTTTAATGCATACACTGCACAGTTCGAACTTATTGAAGATATAACAAATAATATCGAAACACAAATCTATTTTAGTAACAAAATAAGACTCATAATAACGTTTAAGGACAAAGACTCTTTACTAAGGCAGATGAAAGAAGTTATACAACCCCAAAAGATTGTAGCTTTGCATACGAAATTTGAAAACATATACAAATATGGTGAAAACATAAAAAAAGAATTCCCACTAGTAAGATTTATATTCACACCAAGAAAACTTCAAGACGTGACAAATTTGGAGGAACAACTAAAACTTGTAAGGGTAACTCACGAAAGAGCACACCGAGGGTTACGTAACAATATACAAGAAATCTCAGAGAAATATTACTGGCCCGATCTAAATAAACAAGCAAAGAGTTTCAACAGAAAATGCATAGCATGTCTATTTGGAAAATATGAAAGAAAACCTATCAGAGAACCTCTGAATAATTCAGAAATACCAACACATGTGGGAACACACATTCATATGGACATATACTTCAACGACAAGTATACTTTCCTTGTAACAGTAGATAAGTATTCTAAATATACAATCCTTCGGGAAATCGAAACTCGAAACAGACTGTACGACGTTATGGAAGAGGTCTTATCTAATTATTTCCCAAAATGTGAACGACTCATGACAGATAACGAGAAGGGATTCAAAACAGAAATGGTGAACCAAATGTGTTTGAAATACAACATAACTAAAGTAGAAACTCCAGTATACAGATCGACAGCGAACGGTCAGGTAGAACGTGTAAACGGTACAATAACTGAACTGTCTAGAATATTCACAATTCAGAATAAAACAAGACTTATCGAAGAAATATTTAGAACAGTGCGTGAATTAAATAATTCTATACACTCAGTTACCGGTTTGAAACCTAGAGACATTTTCTTTAATCAAAATAAATATAGCAATAGTGAAATTATAATAAATAAACTAAACTCAGCATCCAAAAAAGTGATCGAACGTCTAAATAAAGGAACTCGACACAGAGAGTATAAAAAAGGAGATAAGATAATGGTAAGAATCACAGGTCTTAGAAAGAAATCTAACGCCAGATACATAACAAGAATAGTAGAAGAAGATAAAGGAGACACTGTAATCTCTAAAGAAGGAATAAAAATTCACAAGGATAACATAAAGAATTATCATTTTTCAGATGACGAAAATATTAATATTCCTAACATTACTAGGAATTGTACAGAGTCAAGAAGGGCAAGGAAACGTTCAAATAACTGAGTTACTAAACAAGAAGTTTATACTTACGCAAACAGATGACGTGTATTTATTCAAAGAACAAACTTATTTGTTACATGCCACCAACCTGACTTCGATATTTCAACCTTACGTAAATATCGTAACTAGTAAATATCAACCTACACAAGAAGAAAAAATTTGGTTAAGTAAAATTAAGAATTTAGCAGACCAATTACAAGAACATACTAGGCATACTAGATCAATTAACTTTTTAGGAACAGCTTTCAAATATGTGTTTGGTAATCCTGACCATTATGACTTAGTTAACATAGAAACGAGTATAAATAATCTCATAGAAAACAATAATAAACAAAAAACTATAAATTCTAGATTTGAACAAATTTTGCAACAATTCGAAGGTCAGAGCCTTAAAGAACATTTAGTAATAGAACAAGTGTACGAACAATTATTATTATTGACCAGAACAATTAATGCAGCAAAAAATAATGAATATTTATCAGAAAGCCTAGACTTAGATGACATTAAAAATATTATTCAACATGAAATAATTCAAGTACCCATAATAAATATACTTGAGTACTCTAAAATATTATTAGCTAGAACTGATGAATTCTTCATCACAATATATAAATATCCAGTTCTAATTAAATCATGTAAATTGTATAAAGTAACACCTTTAAATTCAAAACATGGAAAAATCATTACAGATAAAACAATTGCCTTATGTAACCAAACTTATTTAAGAACAAGAAATTGTCAAAATCATCTAAGTAAAAACATTTGTGAAATTAACTTTGAAGAAGAAAATTGTCTTATTCCACTTTTAAAGAATATAACTTCAAAATGCAACATTAAACAAGAATACGATTACGACTTAGAAATTGAATCCGGTGTTATGTTATTAAGCGGTAAGCATAAGTTAAATAATCAAACAATTAATGGTATAAACTTAGTTACTTATGAAAATACTATAAATCTAGACGATAAAATATACAAAAACATGCATAAGCAAATTAAAGAAGTTATATTAAGAAATCATAATTCAGAGTCTTACATCGACCAAATAATTAAAGAAGATACAATGTACAAATTCGATAACATAGATACTTTAAAAAAACTAATTATTCCTTTTGAAGAAAAACCGATATTATCAACTATATACACAATTGTAACACTGATTGTTATTCTAGCATTTACGTACGTAATGATAAAAACTATACAATGTATAACAGATCGTCAAAAACAAAAAAAGATTGACGCATATAACAAAACTTATGAAAGAGAAATGTTAAAAATAGCGTCGAAAAATCGGGACGATTTCGTTTAACAAGGGGGGGAGTTAAGTATCCATAGCAAGACATATTGAGAAAAAAGATAACATTATTTGTATTCAATGATATCTTTAGTCTCTAGTACAGTCTTGCACACAACGCTACAATGATAACATATGTAAAAGAGATAATATCGTTTGTATACAATGTTGGAATATTATCTCTTCTTCATTATCAAGCAAGACGATTGTACGCTTGGGTCTCCTTGTAGATAGATAAGAAAAGTATATAAATACGACTGTATGATGAATTTATCAACAGTCTTATTGTAACTACATAGTAGCCTTAAGCTCCTTTTAGAATTAGTAAAAAGTATTTCAATAATAAAGGACATAGTTCCAAATAAATATTGTTTAATTTTAAAAGTAAGAAACAAGTGTTTTAATTCGCGCTAAAGAGGTTATGACTACTCTTATGGTGTAGTTTGAAGTACACAGCGCGGGCGTTGGTTGACATAAGCCTCAACCTCTGGACCGAATCGCCAATTTTTGCTACTAGTTCTCCTAAATGCTTTTGGTGTATAGAGATTATTGTCATCCTCAATATTAAATTCTCGGATCGTTTCCAGAACGTCTTTATCGGACGTGTTTGGATTAGGAATGGATATGCTTGGGTTTTCTGACGAGTTGTCTATGGTGTTACCGGCGAGGTCCGAGTTATCTCGTCGGCTAGCTACAGAAGGTGGTGTGCGGGGAAGGTTACCAGATGGATTGAAAGCCTGTGGTTCGAGTGAATTTAAGGCGCTTAAATCCTTATTCGTCTTGCTACGAAGATTCTTCGCAATTGCACCCTTATTTTCTGCCATGTTAAATGATTTTTTTTTTTTTTTTGTTTCAATGGAAATCAAAAAATACTTAAAAATTTGTAAATAATAATAAGATATTGGGAAACTATACTATATTATATATATATATATATATATGTATGTCAGGTGGTGCTTTTCAGGACTTTTTCTCTCAAGCATAGGTAGTTATGGAGACACATGGTGCTTTTGAGGACCGTCCTGAATAGCATTTTATTAGGATTGGACCTTATGAGAACAGTCTCGGAAAACACCAATTCGAATATATTCGCGTATTTTACATGGTTTTAGTTTGTTTTTCATGATTTCATTCCAAAATTTTGCTTAAGAAATGGGAAACGATTGAAAAATGAATAACCTAGTTCTAATATTCATTAAGGTTTTAAAAATACGCTTTCAATATATTGTGTGGAGGATATGAGGACATTCGTGTTTTATAGCAAAAGGCATTTATGAGGACGGTATATATTATTTATTTGCCAAGTGGCGCTTTTCAAGTCATTTTCTCCAGAAATTTATATTTTTCCAACGAAGCAGTGTTTCAAAGGACAATTCTAAATATGTTTATATAACAATCGGAGTTAATGAGAACAGTCCTCAAAAAAGCCAATGCGTACCTATGTTTTTAGTTTGTAAACTGTCGTAGTATAAAATGTACCTATATTAAAAAAAACTCAAATAGACATTTCATCACAAAACTTTTGGTAGGCAAAATAATAAATAGTTTTAGGTAAGTAGCATTATATAATTAAATGCTTATAATGAAGGATTGGTAAAACAAACAAATTGTTCGCTTCTATTGGATGCAGTTTAATATAAAATAAAAACCTTAATAAATGAAATACATGTAACAATGTATCTACTTAAAATTGTATACAAATACTACAATTGTAACAAAGTGGGAACCGTTCTTATCAAATTCTGATGTCATATTCGATACTGTTCTGCTTGTAGCAAAAAAATAAGTTCGCTCTATTCTACCGTGGGTGGTACACACTCATACACTCAGCTACTACAAACTATAGTCTCTCACCGGCCTGTGCTTGTAAGCAGAGTTGCCGTTTGGCCCCTCTAGGGGCCAGATAATTCATCAAAATGGCCCCTTTTCCAGTTTAAGTTAAATTGTACTCTTTATTGACCGAAAACGAATGGAAACATATGAAAAGAAGTGTTTCGTAATGAATAAATTAGTTTTTTGTGAAAAATAATTGTCTTTGTTGATCTGTTTTTTTTTGTTTATTAGTATTTTATGTGGTGGCCCCATTTTTTGGCTCGTGCCCCTTTTTATTCCCCTTTTTGAAATTTTTCAGCGGCGACGCTGCTTGTAAGGCCGAGGCAACATTTATACGTAGGAGGTAGGATGCGTTATAGAGTGGTGGGTCGCGTGGCTGTGCAACGTGCTTGTGTTGAGTTCAATTATTTGTTTCTTTGTTTTCCTCTTTTGCCACCGCTTTCATAGTCATATCATGTTGTCTCTTTCTATTATATGGGAAAACCAGCAGAAAGGAAATATGAGTAGGCACTCAACACTCAAGTACTACACAACACACCTATGCCATGATTCTGGTTCTGGCGTATGGAATAGGTAGTGCAGGGTAAGAGGTAGGGATACCATCTATCTAAAATTAGCTGGCGGGACATTTTTACATTTGAAGTAAAAAAAATAACGTTTCCATTTTCATGCAATTACACTCACGGTTGCCACATTGGTCATTTGTGACCAAATCTGGTCATAAATTTTTCTGGTGGTCACATGGTCATTTATTATTCCATTTGGTCATTTTTTTACGAAATGAAAAATTATTAATAATTAAAAAAATAATATGTGATCTGTGTGCATGAAGAACATGTTTAAATAATTAAGTAGTATTAAGATGAATTGATTGTTCCGTGTGTACAAATTTAAATTTTCCAGAGTCGATTGGAAGAACTACACAATATTTACGGGAAAGACCGTTAACGTTGTGGATGTGTAGAGTGAATTTGGTTTCTTCTTTTTTACACAAGCCAACATATTTTCGCAGTCAAGTTCTACGTTCCAACGCGCGCATTCGTCGGGAAATATCAAAAAATAAAATAAACTTTTTTTTTCTATTGTTGGTGGCTATAATATTGAGATTTATTTTTTTTACAATATTAGATATTTGTAAGTAAAATGTTTGAATATGTTTCCCAGTAATCCATGTGCATTTCAATGTATAATGCGTTTTTTGAAATGTCAAATATTATGTCGATTATTACCTATGTGGAAACAAATTTTTTTTTTTTGAAAATCCTTTAAAATAAAAAAAATTAAAAATTTATTTTTTTCTCCACTGAATAGAGGGGTTAAAATATTTTGGTCATTTTTAGCTACAGTTGGTCACTTTTATTTCCAATTTTGGACACAAATTTTATTTTCAAGTGGCAACCGTGATTACACTAACCCAATTTTTCACATCTTCTTATCTCTTTTGCAATAAACTCTTCGCAAAGCATAGTTATCATTATTTTTATTTTAAATTTTAAAAAGCTCAAAAATTTCGTAAAGTCAACCCGATAAGTGTGTAGGTACTGCAGCTTAGAGTTAAAGTCGAAAAGTTTTTCTAAAAATTAAGTAATAATATGGCGACAAGTTGAAAGGCGGGACATTTAATGGAATACTTGCGGGGTATATGGTATCCCTAGCAGTAAGCCAATGCAATCTTGCCAGATTAAAAATTCACTTTGACTTCATGAGGATAAGTATAGCCTGGTTTTGTATTTCATTCAATCTAATACCACTTTCCTTTCAAAATCCAATATAGGTACCTATAAGATTTAAAAATCAGCATTTCTTCAATCTGTTTAACGATTCCAAACAAAAATGTAGGAAGGTACCTACTAATTTTAATTAATTCGACCTGGAATGAAAAATTGGTTCCTTACAAAACAATAATTTGAAAATTAACAGAACGTTTGAAGTTGGTTTTTTAATCAGGAACAACATTTATTTGTTAATAATAAATAATAAATTACTTACAAAAGTTCCTTTTTTTTAATAAGTACCATGTATTTCATTCTTTATACAATTGCTGTCGATTGATATTTAGGTTTTTGATAAATATCGATCTGCATCCTAAAAAAATAAGGTTTTCTGCGAAAAAATGCAGTAAAAAATTCTATACTCTTCATGCCAAAATCTTATACCTAGGTAGGTAGGTATTAAATGTTACATATCCATCACCACGCTCTTAATTTCTTGCACGAGATGAGTTGAAATGGGTAAGCAGATCAGACGCTTAAAATCATGGACTCATAATTATAGATTTGTTTTATTTGCTTTGCTTGTAAATAGGTATATATATTGAACCAAAAAACGAAAACATGATTTATATTTCCAATTTATAAATTTTGCTAATCGAATGCATTTTATCTGGCAGTGCCGGTTGAATTATCAGCTAGTGTTCTCTTTGTCGTTTCAAATAATATCGTCTTCGTATGCCAAGTAGGCTATTAGCAATTTATTGTACTGCGAGCCAGTGATGCCGCTTCATAATTTTGTTGGGGAGAATAATATAACTTTTTGAGGAGTACCGGTGGTACAGAAAAAAATTATTTCTAGCTAAGCGTTTTTCAAATGAGAAGGTTTTGGCGTTAGAAGCCTGTGGTCTGTTTTGGTAGAGTCTTTCTAATATGTTGTTCACGGACTATAGTATCAAAATAAGTGATTGTCAGTCTAAGGGATCTCCAGGATCCGCAAGAGTTTTGCTAGACGGTAATGTAACGAAATCGAACACGAAACAAATTTTAATGAAGCATCCAGAACGTTAAACTTATTTTTCAAATTATACAAGGTAGATAAATGTTGAGGCAAAGGAAAAATAAATTGATAGTTAAAAGTGCTGCAAAATTTCCATTTAATTTAATGTGAATTAAATTTATTAAGGTTGAAATAACACTTTGCTGCAAGTTCACGATATTTCAGGTGTTAAAACAAATATCAGTACATAATTACGAATGTGAAAGGAGTAGTACGGGAGTACAAAGATGTTGAAAGTAGTACAATTTTCCTATCGGAGAACTTTCGGCAACACTGACGCGACATGCTTCTTCTCTCATTCAAAAGTACAGTTACATCGAACTTGCTTTGACGACGTACAGATACAGTACAGTAGCCAGATGCAGAGTATATCCATTATAATGAGTAGGGACACTCTGGACTTTTTCGTTATCAGCTCTTACGTTTGTGTGATTGTGTCACACAACCCTAGAAGTAGATGGATATAAAAAGTGCTGTATAAGAGAGGGATAAAAGAGGATGATCGTTTTTTTGGAAACAGGCACAGGGTGCTCCGTTCAAAAAAGGCAACCATTAACTTGTCATACATTTTTATTAAAAATTATATAAGAATTACATGTTGTGTGTTACGCTAAGATATTTTTGCTTATTGTTGGCTTTAAATTTTTTTATAATGTGATACACTCGAACACGTAGGTAGGTACATAGAACTTTATAAGAAATTCTTTATCTTGATTTCTACAGCAAAAGTAATCAAATTAATTTTTTAATATATCTATCATACATTTCCGTTTCAAAATTATTGCAAAAGTATAAATTGGTAAAACGAGAAATAAATTTTTGCTCCAAGCTCTCTAACTTTTCACTACCGAAATCAACAGCTTTATACCTAGTGAGATTCGGTTTTGAAAATGTTTCGCGAATTTCCGTCGAATTTTTTAATCTATTAAATGTGATTTGTTGATAGAACTTAACCACTTTACTCTCCTGAAAATAAAAATAGTTTTTCTTTTATTTTAATATGTTTTTTCCTTTTACGATTATTATTTCTTAAAAAAGTAAAAGAAAAACTAATTAAATTCGGTAAGAAAAAATAATGATTTTAAGCAAGTTTTTCTTATCTCCGTAAATTGCATTCCACCAATTAAATTTTGCTTACCTTTCACTAATTTTCGGTAGGCACAGAAAAATATTTGACTCCTAAATTTTTTTTTTCTCTCGACCGCAGACCAAACACTTTAAGGACTATTCACATGAGAGCGAACTGCGAACCACGAACTGGCGAATATTCTGACACTTCATTTACATGAAAACTTTTTTTAGTCGCAGGTGCCCGCGAATCATTTGAATTGTAGAAGGTTAAGTTCGAGCGAATTTTTCATACGCAGGTTTGTGGATCGCGACTGTTTTATGTGGATTGTGAATAAAGTGTGACAGTTCGCGGCAAGAATTTTCAATTCGCGGGAGAATTGATGTAATTGTAAATTACGTTATTTTAATCAATCAAGTCTCGGTTTTTTTTAGATTAGGTGTTATATTAATTGAATATAAAGCTTTTGTGGTAAAACAAATAGCAATTTTCAATTCATAAATACAAATAAATTGATTTGTTCGCAGTTCGCGCTCATGTGAATGGTCCTTTAATGTGTGTTTTCCCATTTCTTCTTGTATTGTTTTTAAATTCGAAAACAGTTGAACTTTAACTTTTAAAAAAAAAAACTTTTGCACTGAGAACTAACACGCGTCACCCCGTATTGTTTTTTCTTGACTTGTTTCGCAGCACAATGCAAGTCAGTACGCCTATGGAAATACATTACGAAAAAACCTAAGCCCCGCCTACCCCACCTTATTGCAAAACCAGTGTGACCAATTACCATAGATACTAGAAAATATTGAGCCAAATAATTTTTATTATTACTGGGCGGAACACAGGATTGCGTTATTTTCAGGGTTTCAGGGAAGTCAAAGCAAAGGAAAAACAATTATGTTCATATATTTTCCTGAAAGGTAATTAAAGAGGTTCCTAATTAGGCGTAATTAGTGCAAAATAAATACCTATCACAAACAACCAGCCATAAAACCATTATAAAAAGCAAGCCAGGTAACACTGCACAAAGTGAAATGATACACACAACGCTGTTCAAGTCGTGGCGCCTTAAAAAAAACATCATGAAAAACCCACAAACGTTCTGCTTACGAAGCGCTACGCATGTAGTGGTACAAGCAAAATATATTGTGTTCTGTGGTGTGACTGTCAGCTTTTTATCTAATGGTAGGTTTTTTACGCTTTTTCTTTGTGTAGAAGGAAATGTATATGTGTCCCTATACTCATTAATGGATATACTCTGGCCAGCGCCAGATGGACAAGGTAGCAGTGATACCATATCACTAGATATACCTATCTCCTTTTTTTAAAAAGATTTTCGAGCTCTAAAATATATACAAGACTTTTTACCTCAAATTCATTAAACTTCAAGATTTTTGATTTTCTAAATCAATTTTTTGTCAAATCGAGATTGCTTTTCATTTTCGATTTGCCACAAAAATCAATCCTTTTTTTTGATCTCAGATCACTCAATTTTTCCTCAGATTTTACACATACTTTCACTAACACCAATGTTTATGACACACAGCGTCGGTTACGAATTGTTTATCGTTGGAAGGATTGCTTTTTTAACTGAATTATTTATTTAATGCGTACGGGATCGAGTTTTTATATTAAATGATTTCGAAATGCAGTACTAAATGTGTGAAAATCAATTGAAATGGATTTCGAGTTCAAGTGCATAAATGTTTTTTTTTGCCGCCAACTCAATACACACACATACCAATATAATCCAGATTTCATGTTCGATTTGGCAGCAGAAATCTGAAATCTCAGATCAAAATCTGAAAAGCCAAATCGAAAACGACATTACAGTTTAAAACAACTTTTTCTATTAATTCCATTACTATGTAGAACGTGAATCAAGCAGAGCCCATGCACTAGCTACTTATCTGTTTTACTAATGTCTCCATCAGCCCTAGAGTAAGGAAATCATTTGATGAAAAAAAACTGATATAATAAATTATGTTTTTGGAAAACTGTTTTAGGAGTAAAAACAGCGGACAAAAACTTCGCATATATACCTATTCAATCTTAATGATTTTATTATCTATATTTTATCGCTTCTTTTATGTTGCACTTTAATGAAGCGCATTGCTTTGACCTTGATTAGTATAAGCAATGAAATTTTTAGACGTAAATGATGTTCCAAATGCCAAAAAGCAATAACATTCATTTGTGAGCAATATTTTTTTGATCGGTAGGTATATAGGTATTCTAATTCCATTTTGACGAAAAAAAATTAAAAATTTAAGTTTTATTTAAAGCACTTCAAAATTGTGTGTTTTCGAATGTGTACTTCCGAATTTTTATATGTTGAAAAATCTTGAGAAAAAGATTTTTTATTTCGGAAAAATAAGATTTTAAAATTTTTATATGGCAACACTGCAAGGTAAGTTTTAAAAAAAGTCTTCACATTAAGCAGTGTAGCCACTTTTGATTACTTCAACTAAAAAGCTGTACGTAAAACTGCATGTACTGCACGATTATATAAATTTTTGATCTTCATACTTCATACATCAACACAAAAGAAGAATTTCGTTGGTGTTATGAGATCATGTGGGTACAAAAAAAAAACAATTATAACGGGTGATTTTTTAGCTGGTTTGGTTTTGGCAACACTGATTTTGACAGCTGACGTGTGTTTAGTACCTTGTGTCACTGTCAAACAGCTTCAGTTTGGTTTGCAATTTAACCATGGATCGTCTTACAAATGAACAACGCTGGCAAATTATTGAATTTTACTATCAAAATTCGTGCTCGGTTCGAAATGTTCATTTTCGCTTTTTTATCGAAAAATTGTGTTCAGCGATGAGGCTCATTTTTGGTTGAATGGGTACGTAAATAAGCAAAATTGCCGCATTTGGAGTGAAGATCAGCCAGAAGCATTGCAACAGCTACCAATGCATCCCGAAAAAGCCACTGTTTGGTGCGGTTTATGGGCCGGCGGCATTATGGGGCCATATTTCTTCAAAGATGATGCGAATCGCAGCGTTACTGTCAATGGTGAACGCTACCGAGCGATGATAACAAACTTTTTTTTGCCCGAAATGGAAGTTCTTGACTTGCATGATATGTGGTTTCAACAAGACGGTGCCACATGCCACACAGCACGCGAAACAATGGCGCAATTGCGAGGCGAGTTTGGTGAACAGATAATTTCACGTTTCGGGCCGGTCAATTGGCCGCCTAGATCGTGCGATTTGACACCATTAGATTATTTTTTGTGGGGGTATGTCAAGGCTAATGTGTATAGGGACAAGCCCGCTTCGATTGACGCACTGGAAGCCAACATCCATGCATTCATTCGTGAGATACCGGCCGATATGTGTGAAAGAGTATGCCAAAATTGGACTCAGCGGATGGGCTACCTGAGACGCAGCCGCGGTCAACATTTGCATGAAATTATCTTTAAACATTAAATTGCAAGGTTCAAACTATCGATTCAAGTAAATATTTCATTCATTTTTTCGAATTTTTTGTGTTTTTTTTTTTTTTTAAAGTTCTAAACCTCTTAAAAAATCACCCGTTATATCCATTTCAAAAGAAGATGAGTAAAAGCGTCTGAAAACATAAAATGGTGTATTTTGTTATGGAATTTAATTACAAAACGAGCTGAAACCAATTTGTATACCAATAATCAGGGCAAAACTCTCCAAATGCATTACCAAAAGGCAATCACCTTCTGTCCGATTATCATCCACCCTTTCTTTCGTCAATTATTGATGATAATGAACGACTGATAATAATCCATTTCCGGCCCGCCTTTAAAAATACGTGCGAAAAAAATGTAAACAAACCCGTCTACAGCCAACCTGAGTAATTAGCATGACCATCTGCTATGAAATATATTACCTAAAAAGTGCTAGCAATAAAACTTCAAATCGTAAATAATTGTTATGAATGAAGTCGAAGTAAAGCAAAAGGGTTGAATTTCGTGAATATAGAATGAAACATTTATTTTTCATATCAAATACAAAGCCATTTGATCAATAACCAATGGCTAAAAATACAAATATTACCAATTCTACTAAAGCTGGTTACTTGACCATATTCATTCGTACCTGCATGGTTGAGAGAGAATACTAATTCATAGACATTACTGACAGTCATTCCGGCCCCCCTTTAAAAATGCTTTATAAAAAAAACTACATTCGTTAAGCGGCGTATACAGTTTACACACTATATCAAGCATTGACACCTGATTGAACAAAAATCAAAACGTTTTGATTTTGCTTCAAGCAGACACACACGCAGCGACAGCACACAGCGTATACGTGCAGCGTTGCCAAGTCATTTTGGCGTTTGAGCACCGCTGTTAGTATTTTCAGCGTTAATTTTTACCTCTTGGGCACTAAAACTGTAATTTGTTTTAAAACAACTCGAAAGTAGATAAAAAAATCTAAATAAAAAAACAACAACAATAAAATCATATTCATAAAAATATTACAATAAAACTTTAAAAATAATAGGCACTGAAAGTAAAACTGAAAGTAACGCTGAAAGCACTGACTTGGCAACGCTGTAATACGTGTCTCATTTTCACTAATCCAATCTCAAATGCTTGAAGATTGTCTGACGTGTGTATAGTGTATATGCCGCTTTAGGCGTACGCAGCAAGCCCCACCCCTAGGTAAAATGTGTTGTGTACCCTTTTCTTCTCAAGCAGTCGTTGTATTCAGGTAAAAAGTATTCTTTCGACCTGCTTCCACTTATTGTACGATTTTTTCTGCATTTTGGTTTCGGGTATTAGCAATTAGCAAATGGATATGTGTAGAGAGTTGGCTCGTTTCGTCGGATCGTCGGGTGTGTTTATACTTTATAATTAGGGTTGACAATTTTTAAAATAAATTAAAATGCAAGGAACAAAACATATTGGATTTTATTTGTTCTTTCAACGAAAAATATTTTCATTTGTTTCGGTGGGTCACAGAGTTTTTATTTCAATTACACTGTTAATAATATTTGCTGGTATAGGTACATTTCGTGACAAATTAAACGAACAATTTTCTTGTTCTTTTTTCATAGCTATTTTTTTCAGAATTGGGAATTGTTCTTTTCCTGAAATCGAAACGACAAACGGGAGAAATTTGGGGAAAATTAGTAGAAGAATATTTTAAGCTTACATATTATCTGTGTTTTTTTGAGCTTCTATCTCAGCAAAGCAAAGTAAAGTAGGATTTTCAGCACGTAATTACAGCAACTATTTCGAGTCTCGAAGTGTCAAGTCTATCGTATTTGTTGTAATTTGCGTGTTGAAAATCCTACTTTACTTTGCTTTGCTGAGTTCGAAGCTCAAAAAAACTGGCCTATTGTATATGGTGCGAATTTGCATGATGTTTAATAAAATATTCAAGGTATGTGGATGATAATGGGCAGAAGGTGATTGCCTTTTGGTAATGCATTTGGAGAGTTTTGCCCTGATTATTGGTATACAAATTGGTTTCAGCTCGTTTTGTAATTAAATTCCATAACAAAATACACCATTTTATGTTTTCAGACACTTTTACTCATCTTCTTTTGCAATGGATATATAATTGTTTTTTTTTTTTTTGTACCCACATGATCTCATAACACCAACGAAATTCTTCTTTTGTGTTGATGTATGAAGTATGAAGATCAAAAATTTATATAATCGTGCAGTACATGCAGTTTTACGTACAGCTTTTTAGTTGAAGTAATCAAAAGTGGCTACACTGCTTAATGTGAAGACTTTTTTTAAAACTTACCTTGCAGTGTTGCCATATAAAAATTTTAAAATCTTATTTTTCCGAAATAAAAAATCTTTTTCTCAAGATTTTTCAACATATAAAAATTCGGAAGTACACATTCGAAAACACACAATTTTGAAGTGCTTTAAATAAAACTTAAATTTTTAATTTTTTTTCGTCAAAATGGAATTAGAATACCTATATACCTACCGATCAAAAAAATATTGCTCACAAATGAATGTTATTGCTTTTTGGCATTTGGAACATCATTTATGTCTAAAAATTTCATTGCTTATACCAATCAAGGTCAAAGCAATGCGCTTTATTAAAGTGCAACATAAAAGAAGCGATAAAATATAGATAATAAAATCATTAAGATTGAATAGGTATATATGCGAAGTTTTTGTCCGCTGTTTTTACTCCTAAAACAGTTTTCCAAAAACATAATTTATTATATCAGTTTTTTTTCATCAAATGATTTCCTTACTCTAGGGCTGATGGAGACATTAGTAAAACAGATAAGTAGCTAGTGCATGGGCTCTGCTTGATTCACGTTCTACATAGTAATGGAATTAATAGAAAAAGTTGTTTTAAACTGTAATGTCGTTTTCGATTTGGCTTTTCAGATTTTGATCTGAGATTTCAGATTTCTGCTGCCAAATCGAACATGAAATCTGGATTATATTGGTATGTGTGTGTATTGAGTTGGCGGCAAAAAAAAACATTTATGCACTTGAACTCGAAATCCATTTCAATTGATTTTCACACATTTAGTACTGCATTTCGAAATCATTTAATATAAAAACTCGATCCCGTACGCATTAAATAAATAATTCAGTTAAAAAAGCAATCCTTCCAACGATAAACAATTCGTAACCGACGCTGTGTGTCATAAACATTGGTGTTAGTGAAAGTATGTGTAAAATCTGAGGAAAAATTGAGTGATCTGAGATCAAAAAAAAGGATTGATTTTTGTGGCAAATCGAAAATGAAAAGCAATCTCGATTTGACAAAAAATTGATTTAGAAAATCAAAAATCTTGAAGTTTAATGAATTTGAGGTAAAAAGTCTTGTATATATTTTAGAGCTCGAAAATCTTTTTAAAAAAAGGAGATAGGTATATCTAGTGATATGGTATCACTGCTACCTTGTCCATCTGGCGCTGGCCAGAGTATATCCATTAATGAGTATAGGGACACATATACATTTCCTTCTACACAAAGAAAAAGCGTAAAAAACCTACCATTAGATAAAAAGCTGACAGTCACACCACAGAACACAATATATTTTGCTTGTACCACTACATGCGTAGCGCTTCGTAAGCAGAACGTTTGTGGGTTTTTCATGATGTTTTTTTTAAGGCGCCACGACTTGAACAGCGTTGTGTGTATCATTTCACTTTGTGCAGTGTTACCTGGCTTGCTTTTTATAATGGTTTTATGGCTGGTTGTTTGTGATAGGTATTTATTTTGCACTAATTACGCCTAATTAGGAACCTCTTTAATTACCTTTCAGGAAAATATATGAACATAATTGTTTTTCCTTTGCTTTGACTTCCCTGAAACCCTGAAAATAACGCAATCCTGTGTTCCGCCCAGTAATAATAAAAATTATTTGGCTCAATATTTTCTAGTATCTATGGTAATTGGTCACACTGGTTTTGCAATAAGGTGGGGTAGGCGGGGCTTAGGTTTTTTCGTAATGTATTTCCATAGGCGTACTGACTTGCATTGTGCTGTGAAACAAGTCAAGAAAAAACAATACGGGGTGACGCGTGTTAGTTCTCAGTGCAAAAGTTTTTTTTTTTTAAAGTTAAAGTTCAACTGTTTTCGAATTTAAAAACAATACAAGAAGAAATGGGAAAACACACATTAAAGGACCATTCACATGAGCGCGAACTGCGAACAAATCAATTTATTTGTATTTATGAATTGAAAATTGCTATTTGTTTTACCACAAAAGCTTTATATTCAATTAATATAACACCTAATCTAAAAAAAAACCGAGACTTGATTGATTAAAATAACGTAATTTACAATTACATCAATTCTCCCGCGAATTGAAAATTCTTGCCGCGAACTGTCACACTTTATTCACAATCCACATAAAACAGTCGCGATCCACAAACCTGCGTATGAAAAATTCGCTCGAACTTAACCTTCTACAATTTAAATGATTCGCGGGCACCTGCGACTAAAAAAAGTTTTATGTAAATGAAGTGTCAGAATCTACGAATATTCGCCAGTTCGTGGTTCGCAGTTCGCTCTCATGTGAATAGTCCTTAAAGTGTTTGGTCTGCGGTCGAGAGAAAAAAAAAATTTAGGAGTCAAATATTTTTCTGTGCCTACCGAAAATTAGTGAAAGGTAAGCAAAATTTAATTGGTGGAATGCAATTTACGGAGATAAGAAAAACTTGCTTAAAATCATTATTTTTTCTTACCGAATTTAATTAGTTTTTCTTTTACTTTTTTAAGAAATAATAATCGTAAAAGGAAAAAACATATTAAAATAAAAGAAAAACTATTTTTATTTTCAGGAGAGTAAAGTGGTTAAGTTCTATCAACAAATCACATTTAATAGATTAAAAAATTCGACGGAAATTCGCGAAACATTTTCAAAACCGAATCTCACTAGGTATAAAGCTGTTGATTTCGGTAGTGAAAAGTTAGAGAGCTTGGAGCAAAAATTTATTTCTCGTTTTACCAATTTATACTTTTGCAATAATTTTGAAACGGAAATGTATGATAGATATATTAAAAAATTAATTTGATTACTTTTGCTGTAGAAATCAAGATAAAGAATTTCTTATAAAGTTCTATGTACCTACCTACGTGTTCGAGTGTATCACATTATAAAAAAATTTAAAGCCAACAATAAGCAAAAATATCTTAGCGTAACACACAACATGTAATTCTTATATAATTTTTAATAAAAATGTATGACAAGTTAATGGTTGCCTTTTTTGAACGGAGCACCCTGTGCCTGTTTCCAAAAAAACGATCATCCTCTTTTATCCCTCTCTTATACAGCACTTTTTATATCCATCTACTTCTAGGGTTGTGTGACACAATCACACAAACGTAAGAGCTGATAACGAAAAAGTCCAGAGTGTCCCTACTCATTATAATGGATATACTCTGCATCTGGCTACTGTACTGTATCTGTACGTCGTCAAAGCAAGTTCGATGTAACTGTACTTTTGAATGAGAGAAGAAGCATGTCGCGTCAGTGTTGCCGAAAGTTCTCCGATAGGAAAATTGTACTACTTTCAACATCTTTGTACTCCCGTACTACTCCTTTCACATTCGTAATTATGTACTGATATTTGTTTTAACACCTGAAATATCGTGAACTTGCAGCAAAGTGTTATTTCAACCTTAATAAATTTAATTCACATTAAATTAAATGGAAATTTTGCAGCACTTTTAACTATCAATTTATTTTTCCTTTGCCTCAACATTTATCTACCTAGTATAATTTGAAAAATAAGTTTAACGTTCTGGATGCTTCATTAAAATTTGTTTCGTGTTCGATTTCGTTACATTACCGTCTAGCAAAACTCTTGCGGATCCTGGAGATCCCTTAGACTGACAATCACTTATTTTGATACTATAGTCCGTGAACAACATATTAGAAAGACTCTACCAAAACAGACCACAGGCTTCTAACGCCAAAACCTTCTCATTTGAAAAACGCTTAGCTAGAAATAATTTTTTTCTGTACCACCGGTACTCCTCAAAAAGTTATATTATTCTCCCCAACAAAATTATGAAGCGGCATCACTGGCTCGCAGTACAATAAATTGCTAATAGCCTACTTGGCATACGAAGACGATATTATTTGAAACGACAAAGAGAACACTAGCTGATAATTCAACCGGCACTGCCAGATAAAATGCATTCGATTAGCAAAATTTATAAATTGGAAATATAAATCATGTTTTCGTTTTTTGGTTCAATATATATACCTATTTACAAGCAAAGCAAATAAAACAAATCTATAATTATGAGTCCATGATTTTAAGCGTCTGATCTGCTTACCCATTTCAACTCATCTCGTGCAAGAAATTAAGAGCGTGGTGATGGATATGTAACATTTAATACCTACCTACCTAGGTATAAGATTTTGGCATGAAGAGTATAGAATTTTTTACTGCATTTTTTCGCAGAAAACCTTATTTTTTTAGGATGCAGATCGATATTTATCAAAAACCTAAATATCAATCGACAGCAATTGTATAAAGAATGAAATACATGGTACTTATTAAAAAAAAGGAACTTTTGTAAGTAATTTATTATTTATTATTAACAAATAAATGTTGTTCCTGATTAAAAAACCAACTTCAAACGTTCTGTTAATTTTCAAATTATTGTTTTGTAAGGAACCAATTTTTCATTCCAGGTCGAATTAATTAAAATTAGTAGGTACCTTCCTACATTTTTGTTTGGAATCGTTAAACAGATTGAAGAAATGCTGATTTTTAAATCTTATAGGTACCTATATTGGATTTTGAAAGGAAAGTGGTATTAGATTGAATGAAATACAAAACCAGGCTATACTTATCCTCATGAAGTCAAAGTGAATTTTTAATCTGGCAAGATTGCATTGGCTTACTGCTAGGGATACCATATACCCCGCAAGTATTCCATTAAATGTCCCGCCTTTCAACTTGTCGCCATATTATTACTTAATTTTTAGAAAAACTTTTCGACTTTAACTCTAAGCTGCAGTACCTACACACTTATCGGGTTGACTTTACGAAATTTTTGAGCTTTTTAAAATTTAAAATAAAAATAATGATAACTATGCTTTGCGAAGAGTTTATTGCAAAAGAGATAAGAAGATGTGAAAAATTGGGTTAGTGTAATTGCATGAAAATGGAAACGTTATTTTTTTTACTTCAAATGTAAAAATGTCCCGCCAGCTAATTTTAGATAGATGGTATCCCTACCTCTTACCCTGCACTACCTATTCCATACGCCAGAACCAGAATCATGGCATAGGTGTGTTGTGTAGTACTTGAGTGTTGAGTGCCTACTCATATTTCCTTTCTGCTGGTTTTCCCATATAATAGAAAGAGACAACATGATATGACTATGAAAGCGGTGGCAAAAGAGGAAAACAAAGAAACAAATAATTGAACTCAACACAAGCACGTTGCACAGCCACGCGACCCACCACTCTATAACGCATCCTACCTCCTACGTATAAATGTTGCCTCGGCCTTACAAGCAGCGTCGCCGCTGAAAAATTTCAAAAAGGGGAATAAAAAGGGGCACGAGCCAAAAAATGGGGCCACCACATAAAATACTAATAAACAAAAAAAAACAGATCAACAAAGACAATTATTTTTCACAAAAAACTAATTTATTCATTACGAAACACTTCTTTTCATATGTTTCCATTCGTTTTCGGTCAATAAAGAGTACAATTTAACTTAAACTGGAAAAGGGGCCATTTTGATGAATTATCTGGCCCCTAGAGGGGCCAAACGGCAACTCTGCTTACAAGCACAGGCCGGTGAGAGACTATAGTTTGTAGTAGCTGAGTGTATGAGTGTGTACCACCCACGGTAGAATAGAGCGAACTTATTTTTTTGCTACAAGCAGAACAGTATCGAATATGACATCAGAATTTGATAAGAACGGTTCCCACTTTGTTACAATTGTAGTATTTGTATACAATTTTAAGTAGATACATTGTTACATGTATTTCATTTATTAAGGTTTTTATTTTATATTAAACTGCATCCAATAGAAGCGAACAATTTGTTTGTTTTACCAATCCTTCATTATAAGCATTTAATTATATAATGCTACTTACCTAAAACTATTTATTATTTTGCCTACCAAAAGTTTTGTGATGAAATGTCTATTTGAGTTTTTTTTAATATAGGTACATTTTATACTACGACAGTTTACAAACTAAAAACATAGGTACGCATTGGCTTTTTTGAGGACTGTTCTCATTAACTCCGATTGTTATATAAACATATTTAGAATTGTCCTTTGAAACACTGCTTCGTTGGAAAAATATAAATTTCTGGAGAAAATGACTTGAAAAGCGCCACTTGGCAAATAAATATATACCGTCCTCATAAATGCCTTTTGCTATAAAACACGAATGTCCTCATATCCTCCACACAATATATTGAAAGCGTATTTTTAAAACCTTAATGAATATTAGAACTAGGTTATTCATTTTTCAATCGTTTCCCATTTCTTAAGCAAAATTTTGGAATGAAATCATGAAAAACAAACTAAAACCATGTAAAATACGCGAATATATTCGAATTGGTGTTTTCCGAGACTGTTCTCATAAGGTCCAATCCTAATAAAATGCTATTCAGGACGGTCCTCAAAAGCACCATGTGTCTCCATAACTACCTATGCTTGAGAGAAAAAGTCCTGAAAAGCACCACCTGACATACATATATATATATATATATTTTTTTTTTTTTGGATATATGATTTGTTATATTAAGTATAATGCTCAATACTATTTTCTGTTTATTTATTTTTATGTTTAATTTTGATGAGAGGTGAGAGTTTCGGGGCTTTGTTTACGGTGATGGGTAAATATCTTCTTGTCCTTTCGGGAAAAATTTTTTTTTTTTTTTTTTTTTTTTATTTGTAAAATACTTCATTAGTTGACCTATGCCGCTACTTTCAAGACAAAATCGTTTTGCTCTTATGGCCGTACATAGGTATACATTATTTTATCGATTTAGAAAAGCTGAATTTCTATCGCAATCATGATAATACTGAAGAAGTCCATTAAAACTCATGAGACCTATAAAATATACGCAATTTCTGTGGTTTGGAGTTTGGAATTTAATCCTGCTTTGCCGAAATTTGAAAAGGATGATGTCGCAACGCGAAATTCACATCTTGGGTGGTTTAACTTCGGGACTTACATCCATCCTTTTAGAAAACAAAGGAGAAGCGTGTTGTCTCTATTAGATCGGAGCAATCAAGAAAGCAGCCTTAAGCTCGCTTCTGAGACTTCCTGTGTCTAATGTTTGAGAACTCTTTCCAAATATGAACAGGTCTTGATGTTATTCTTCCTGTTTTGTTTTGTTTTGTATTTCTCTTAGTAAATGAAAGAATGTAAACTAAATAGAGGAAAATGTGCTTTGTGTTCGGTGGAAGGGTAGAAGTAGACAGGAAAGATAAAAATACCGAACAGTGTGTTTAACCATGAAAGCAAGATGGTGATGGGACGTGATCATAGAGAATCAATTAAATGCAACGGATAAATGACAGAACGCGGTTAAACACTTAGGGATAGAAATTTACTAAGGGATGTTCACTATGCGAACGAAAAGTTCAGGGCAAGGCTAGTATAATGTTAAGAGTACATTGTTGAAAATGCAAAGGAATTATCTTGAAAAATTGCCTTGGTGGTAGCGTCTGTCGAAACTACTCTGCCCCACGTTGGGCGCCATATTTGTAGCGAACGCCTACCAAATCAGAGGTTTCAACCTCGGCCATGTTGGTCGACGTTCCCCTCAAAAAAATTAGAACCATCTCCTCAACACCGATTGTCGGCTATGGTTCGGTCTGTGAGAGGGGGATGTATAAGGTGACAGGCGGTGGGCACGTCTTGCGTTGAGCACGGCTTAGCTCGCCGACCGGGTGAATTCTTACCTGGCCTTATTCTCCATACAGGTTTACGTGCCTGAAAAAAATTTTGTAAGAATGATAGAAAAAAAAGTGAAAGGAAGCGAAAAAGTAGTAGGAACGAAACAGACATAGCAGACTAGAAATGATAGCTGAGAAGAAAAAAAAAACAATATGAAGAGAAACAAAAACAACTGGTCCCTGGGTGGCGTTGGAACCATGGCCTCGTGTCCCCCCCCCCCCCTTGTGGAACAATTTGTCCACACCTTCGGTTGCCCTCGGCCTGCATTCGAGCAACCCCCCTAAAATAGGAACCCAAAAAAAATAAAATTTGCCTTCCCTCTACAACCCCATCACTGCGCACATCAGCCCCTCTCGCCTCTCACTCAAACCTGGTAATTATAAACTCATATTTTCTTTTCACAATTGCATATTCACAATAATTCAACTTTATTTAACATTTAAAGAAATTTAGTAGGTATCAAAAAAAAACTACTCTATTTTTTTTTCTTTTAGATTGTAACCTTCATATGCTTATAAAATAATATGAAACAAACACAACAAGAAACTCATACCCCTTTTTCCTACCCTTCGTTGGCGCCTTTCTGCGCTTTACTGAATGATGAGGACGACTCCTTTC
This sequence comes from Cheilosia vernalis, assembly GCA_949126925.1. NCBI lineage: Eukaryota > Metazoa > Arthropoda > Insecta > Diptera > Syrphidae > Cheilosia > Cheilosia vernalis. The sequence goes on from OX421358.1 coordinate 70,722,453, forward strand.
CAGCGTGCACGATGGTCAGGTAACGCGATGGCTCGACTCATAAATGTTTATACCTGGATAGAAATCTGGTTATGAATAACTCAAGTCTACAAGAAATCAAGAAATCATACAAAAGTTACAAAGGTTACTTCTACTTTATCTTTTTTTTTTTTTTTTTTTTTTAACAAGAAAAATGTATAAATGTATTAAGCTTATTTCAAATAAATGAGTACAAAAATGAAAATATCTTAAATTAACTCCAACTCAAAATTTCTACTTGGCGGGGTGCTCCTACAGCTTCTTGCAATGCATGAATTATGCTACCCGTGGCGCATCTGGCTTGTTTGCGGGATACGGAAGATTGGCTTCGCTGGGGGGTGTGGGGGGATTTTATTTGCGGAACTTTTGTATTTTGTGCTACTAGGCTTTTTTTTTTCTTTTTTTTTTTCTTTGTGGGATTTTTCAAAACGAACTTCGACAGAAGTTTTCACGTCTATTTCTATGATTTTCACTCTCTTTTTCTGTATATTTTTTTTTGTTCGGTTTACGTCTATTTAACTGAGAGACAACCGATTTTTTTAAACAAAATGTATCAGACCACGAGTTTTCGCGTCTATTGTCCGGTTTACGTCTATTTAACTGAGAGACAACCGATTTTTTTTAGATTTATATCATAAAAAGGTATCCGACCACACCAAAAAGAAAAAGTTCTCCGACAAAATACTGATCAGGGCTTTCGACCACTTTTAGTTTTCCCGCCAGACTCCTCGAAAAAACGTTTTCGCCTCCTATTTAACACCTTCCCCCACGCCACACAAACAATCGCAGTCTCACACCATTCCAACAACCTGTTGTCGGCATAAATGAAAAGAATAGAGGAGAAAAATAAAGAGTGTGATCGGATAGCGCGTACGACAGAAAATAAACAACTGATTTGTGGTTTATGTATTATTGAAAGAGAGAGAAGAATGTATGTTATATTCGAAATTTTGTTTTCATGTCTGCTTTCCTGGACTGTTATGAGTATCACCATTGTATATAAATCTAATAGTACTCTCATCAGACGAATTTTTTTATTTGGGCCTCTGCTCTGTAGAGGGCGTATGGTCGCATGGTTAGCAAAAGAATAACCTTTTCTCAGAGAAGAATTGTTTTGAGTGAGCGAAAGGACGGAGAACGACAAAAAAACACACATACACTCTTGTCGTGGTACCTCGTGTGTCGTGTCGTACGCGTGCCTACTTGTTTTGGGTTCCTTTGTGGGTCTGTGTCTCTGTGATATCTGATATGTGATGTGACTGGGAGCAGAATCGTTCGTCACACCCGTGAGGTTTATGAGATATGATCGTGATTGTGTTGGTTAATGGTTGGCTGCAGCTGTAGGTTGGCAAGACAAGATGAGATATCATTCATTTTTCTATATTTTTCGCCGAAATGGTGATTGGTACATTTCCGAAACGTTGCTACATTTCATTATTTCTTTGAAATAAGCGACGTTTCTTTGCTTTGGGTTTTGCTGCATAGGCCCGTTTGTTGAAAGGTGGATATGTAATGTACTTAGATTATTATTCTTCTGGCTTTGTAGCTACATAATGTACCAGTACCAGGACATAATTTTTGCATTTAATCTCATATAGGTCATTATCAACGCTCAACCCAATCGGAAGCTAATAATTATCCGAGGATATCTGGAAGTTTTTCGTGATTTTAATCTATGATCTACCTATATGCCTACGTTTATACCTAACCTATTCCGAAAAAATAAAGCGCACAAACCTAGTTTTTCTGCAATCTTCCAGTTTTTCATAATTTTTGAGGAAAAACTTTAAACGTTAAGGGTAATTATGTTTCTCAGTAAAAGATTAATAAAATTGCACCATACTGTCCTCCGGTTAAGAACAACATGGAGTGCATTTGAAAAAATTTCGTATCTAGCATATGGGTACAAAGCGATGGAGATTTATAAAAACATTTTAAGCAAATATCCTTTTCTTCGTTGTGAAATAGTTTCATATTGACAAACGTGCTTACATCAGAGCTTTTGGATTCTTTTGCAAATTGTATTCTCTATTTTCCTTTAATCTTTTTGGGGTATCAAATAAAAAACGAGATATAGTCGTCTTAATGCTATTTGCTTCTAATGTTTTGTTATTTGTTTGTCTATGGGGAGATGGAAACTGCGAGGAAGAGGCCTCATTACCATCATTAATATTTAGAGGTAAACTATAATCCCTTATAAATGTAATTGGTGAAGAGGTTTTATTTACTAATAATGGAGGTGAATCATTTTGAATTTCTTCTATCACAGTAGCAACTTTTAAAATACCTGCACTTTCCCTAAAATTTATAACCCCAAAGCACGGGTCACCAATTACAGTGTCAGTACATTTACACACAGCTATAGCTGACATTGGATTTGCATTTTTAGTAAGGCATTTTCGTGTCCCCTTTGTTATTATATCTTTTGGGTAAAAATGTTTCTCGCAAAAATAGGCAGTTTTTTTTTTTCAAAATGTGTGTTCCGAGAATGTTTTAACCAAATTTCCTTTCGGTGGTCATTTGGAACTTGAAAAAATGATAAGGAAAACGTTTTTTTTACGCTGAGGCAATGAGTGTAGGCATCTCTAACAGGCATTTTTATTTAAAACTTAGGGCGTATGCACTTTAAAATAATAATAATTGTATTTTAATTAAAACAAGCACACCAGTGTCTTTTCTAATTGTTACTTTACTCTTTAAAACATATTCAATTTTTCAATTATGCGAAACTTATAAGAAACTTCTAAATGTAAATTACTAGCTTTACTTTAAAATAAAAGGCAAAACACTTGTGGTAACTTTGCTTCCGTAATGCTTTTGAATCAATTTTTGCCTATGTCCACCCTTTATATTTAGTATTGCAAGAACAACTTAGTTTAGGGCGTGGAAATCCTTTTATTGGCATACCTACTTTAAACATCCAAAAAATTTATATTTTCGCCCAATTACCCTAATAATCAGGCAAACCAAAAATTGTTAAAGTTAGGAATTTTTTAGGCAACGAGCTCTGTGACACACAAACATCCATAAAAAACATACATCAAAAAAATATCACCAGATCGAAAGAAGAAAATAAATAATTTGTACATGCAAACGAGATGAGATGATACACAAATTATCTCATATCTATTTGTTCGCACAATCCAGAAAATTGTGTTGCACTTTATGCGTACACACACAACTATACGAGTATACGCAGCAGGTACATTCATGCGAAGCGAACAGAAGTGCTTCTGTGTTCTTCTCTTTTTTTAGATCTAATAACAAATCCTGTCATTTGTAGCTTATAGGGGTGGTTCATTGTGTTTACTACTTCGTTTGGTTCTCTCTTGCCTTTTCTATTCTCAGTGACAGTAATTGGTGTCTGTGGTAAGTGCAAAACTATGGTTGCCGTCAATGATAGGAAAATAAAGTAATCGGGCCTTTGCTCTATAGAGGCGCTAGTGTCGATTTCCTCTGATGAGAGTACTATTAGATTTATATACAATGGTATCACCAAAGAGCATAGCAATAACGAGTCGGGAAAATAAACAAGATTAAATTAAGCAACTATCTATGGCAGCATAGATTTTGTCAACAATTGGTAACAATTGCGTTGTCTATGGACTCACAGAAGTTTATCTTGAAACAACAACAATACGTAAAGTTTATCGAATGGTATGAGATTTCAATTTAGTGCAACGTAGCTCTGAAGTGATCAGTTTATCACATGACTACGGAACGGACTCCTAAGTTTAAGCAATTGTTGTTGTCAATTATTTTAATTATTTTGCAAGCAAATTGTTGTTGCAAACAATTTTGAAATTTCTTTTTTTGAAATACACCTAATAAGATTGCTTATGTTTACTATGTCACATTAAGTAGCTTTTTGAAATGGAGTAGATACTTCGATTTGTTTGATGGTGTTTGAATGCATCATTTTTGTTTGCCAAATATTTTCAGGATCCTTGCATTAGTATGAGTGAGTAAGTTGAAATGTTTGAGATGACGATGATGACAGGCAACAGGAGTTGGTGAGCGTTTTGAGTTTTTTTCGAGACAGGATGGTTAGTTTTTAAAGATTTTGAGCTTGATGGTTTTGATTGGGCGCAAGGAAGGCCGTAGGCTACTTTATGTCTCGAAAACAAAACTTTGACGGGGTGATATAAGGGATGAAAGTTTCTGTGGGATTCGGCGATTCCAAGACAAATTTGATCACGTCGCAAAAAATCAGGACGAACAGTCAGATCGGAATATTAACAATCGAGAGAATGGGGACGTTCGGATTCGTAGTTTAGTAAGTCTGACAGCTGTCTGACTAGATGCGTCTCAGTTTTTATTGGCCCAGAGTGTTCACGTGTATAGTTTTTGCAGTTGACGTTTATGGAGGGGAAGCCGACCAATCTAGTCAAGAAAATCCTGCCTGCGTACTCAGTTGACATTTCGAAGAGTAAAATTTAAAATAAACAGAGTGGCCGTTGCAGAATTCTGAGGAGTCGAAAAAAGGCGCGAAGAGAGAAAAAGGTGTGGTTTCTAAGGCCACTCTGGTAATTTAGAATTTTCACATGATATTTAACAACCATTAGTTCGCATAACACTATAATAGTGTAGTGATTGTCAGCCGTGCTACATTTTAAATGTACTTTTTTGAAAATAGCAATTTATTAAAAATTTATGAAGGGGCTTTTCCAAATAAAAAAGCGCAAATTCGAACAAAGGTAACGCTGGCCGCGAGAATACAAAAACAATTCAACTTGCTTAGTCAACGCGTTCGGATTCATAGTCACGACCAATCTAGTTGACGTTTTACATAAACTAGGTATCCGAACGTCCCCAATATGTCGGAACTCCGGGAAAGAATATCATGCAGTCGTCCATACTGAAGACCGAGATAACAAGACAATCATCCACTGTTGCCACTTTCGCGATTTTTTCGCTATTTCTAGCTTATTTTTAAAGCTCTTGGCGATTTTTAATAAAATGTTGTCGCAAAAAAAAAAATGACGATTTCTAGCTACTTTTCATTACTACACCACCACGTAGACGAATACCGTACAAGTGGCATCTCCGACTCATTGGTGATTGCACATGCAAAAGGCAGATGTTTAGTAGGTGACGAGACAGAGTTTTTTGTTGGGGATTTTTATTTTTGTACCGTAATGGTATTCGTTTCAAATCAAAAGAAATGTAAATGGGATTGAAGTTAGCTATAGTTTTATTTTATATGAAGTTTGTAGTTACTGCTGTAAGTTGTTACTGTCGATTTTTTTACTTCACATTATTTTTGTGTTATCTTGAATTTATTGGTTGTTTTTTTTTTAATTCAGTATTTAAGTTGATTAATAATTTAATAATTAACAATTTATTCACTGCAATCGTCATCAGCATAGCGTTCCATGTTTCTCACATGGTCAATTGTATGTGGCGTGCTCACGTGTCCGCAAACTTCTCGCTTTGTACGTGAACGCACCATTAAATGGAACCATAAAGCACTTCAGTGAAAAAGCGGTAGGTTTAGGCAATTGTATTCATTTTAATATAATTTTCGAATAAATAATTTAAATCGACCCGAAGCGAAAGCTCGGAATTATTAATTCCATTAACTACATTAACGAATTTTCGCGGAACGAAGTTCGCCGGGCCAGCTAGTAAATTATAATTTCTATTGCAGATAAGTGGGGGTAAAAAAAAAAAATAAAACAAGCTTCCGCAAGTCAGCTTGTGATGGCATTGTTTGTTTTGTACTTAGATGTTAGTTGTACTTGTTTAAATTGCCATGATTTGGGACCCAATGAAACATCAACAAATAAGTCGACATTGCATTGTTGGGCCTCACGTTGCGGGCGCCATTGAAGCATAATCGGTTGGGATGTCCATCGTTGCTGCGTGTAATCGCGGCTATGAGCGGTGCTATGCGCATTCGATATTGTCACAGCCGCTCAAAAGACTTATGGTAGCCATATACTGAGCTGTCAGGTCAGACCCTCACGAAGTCTGTCTTAGCCTCTCAAAAGATTTGTAGTACCCATACACAGAGCTGTCACAACCTAATAGGGAGGTTGTGAACCCAAATGGATAGCTGATAGCATAGTAAAAGTATTCTAAAACCCTCATAAAATAACTTTGGTAGATGTTTTAGCCTCTTTGAAGCACTATTAGTTACTAATACTTAGCCTGACTTCTTAAAAATTTGAAAAGCTCAAAGTATGACAGCTATCTCTCGAAACCCGGTTAATACCTGCAAATATATTCGTAATTATATGTTGAAAAGGCAATATAAAAAATAAATTCAAAAAGAATCGGTATCCCTTTTCCACTTTTCTAAAATGCATAAAAAAAATTTGAACTATTTTAAAAAAATTTTAAAACTCAAGTAAACATTTGTGGTTAAAATTATTATTTCGGGAAACACACATATGGTATTTTGGATATGACTTTTAACGGAAATGTGACCGAATTTTAGAGAGCTGTTAAAATAGTTTTCATGTGTTTGTAAGTTGATCCGCAAGAATCAGAACATGTGAATTAGAAATACTGGTATCAATATAAAACGTAAGCACATAACCTTCCCTCTTTAATGGGGATGCTAAAGTACCTAACCTAAACGAACAAAATGTCATGAAAATGGTAATGCAGGTAATATTATGCGAATTAAATAATTACATATCATTGTAACCGAGTGCAAAATATTCAAACGAAAATCGGCTTTACCACAAATATCAATAAGTTGTAGGACAAAAACTCACCAAATCAAGAAATATTGAGTATTTATAATATTCAAGTTTATTTCAAAGCTACTTTTATTTTCCCAGGGACTTTATTTTTTGGTAATGGATCCCAATTAGAAGCAGAAAACTGTCATTTTCCTGCCATATGTATTTCTTTAGGAAGGAGCACAGGGTGCATGTACATTGTAACGAGTGATTTTTTAAGAGGTTTAGAACTTTAAAAAAAAAACAAACACGAAAAATTCGAAAAAATGAATGAAATATTTATTTGAATCGATAGTTTGAACCTTGCAATTTAATGTTTAAAGATAATTTCATGCAAATGTTGACCGCGGCTGCGTCTCAGGTAGCCCATCCGCTGAGTCCAATTTTGGCATACTCTTTCACACCTATCGGCCGGTATCTCACGAATGAATGCATGGATGTTGGCTTCCAGTGCGTCAATCGAAGCGGGCTTGTCCCTATACACATTAGCCTTGACATACCCCCACAAAAAAATAATCTAATGGTGTCAAATCGCACGATCTAGGCGGCCAATTGACCGGCCCGAAACGTGAAATTAACTGTTCACCAAACTCGCCTCGCAATTGCGCCATTGTTTCGCGTGCTGTGTGGCATGTGGCACCGTCTTGTTGAAACCACATATCATGCAAGTCAAGAACTTCCATTTCGGGCAAAAAAAGTTTGTTATCATCGCTCGGTAGCGTTCACCATTGACAGTAACGCTGCGATTCGCATCATCTTTGAAGAAATATGGCCCAATAATGCCGCCGGCCCATAAACCGCACCAAACAGTGGCTTTTTCGGGATGCATTGGTAGCTGTTGCAATGCTTCTGGCTGATCTTCACTCCAAATGCGGCAATTTTGCTTATTTACGTACCCATTCAACCAAAAATGAGCCTCATCGCTAAACACAATTTTTCGATAAAAAAGCGGATCCTCGGCGCGATGAACATTTCGAACCGAGCACGAATTTTGATAGTAAAATTCAATAATTTGCAAGCGTTGTTCATTTGTAAGACGATCCATGGTTAAATTGCAAACCAAACTGAAGCTGTTTGACAGTGACACAAGGTACTAAACACACGTCAGCTGTCAAAACCAGTATTGCCAAAACCAAACCAGTTAAAAAATCACCCGTTACAATCATTGAGGAAATGTTTTTTTTTTGCGTTTATTACTATCATGATTCATTCTATTAAATTCTAACTTTAAAAGTACGAGAACAAGCAAAAGAAAGTTTGGTGAACATAATCAGAAACGGATTTGGTAATTTTAAGATATTTTCGCCTCTAACTTCTGGTACTGATATTTTGGTGTGCTAAAAGCAACATAATATAGTGAACATATTAACATGTATAGGTATGTGACGGAGATATAACTTAATATATTATAACGTTTGTAGTTCATATGGGAATAGGTATTTTCTACCCAAAGAAAATAGGTTTAATAAAACTTTGTAGTGGGTTTATGATGTTTCTAGCATTATTTCAAATTATTCATGAAAATGCTATTTATTGAAATATATTGATAAATGATAACATTTGATATTATGTGAATGATAGAAGTCGGACTATTTTTTTTATGATTACACTTTTCTGCAATCCAAGTTAATTATTTCGCACTTCATTATAAATAGGTACCTATGCCTCTGAAACCAATTTTGTTAACCATATAATAAGAATAATTACTTACGCAGCAGCAACATAATAGAAAAGAACAAGCATTTTTAACTATGGAAGGTAAAAGGTAGATGTTATATTAATCGCCATATCTACACAAAGAGTAAAAATAGCTCCAACACACAAGCTCAAACAGCAAACATTTTCCATTTTAAATTTCATTATTTTTTTTTCTGGTTCTTTTTTTTTGTGACGATTTTTTCAACCAATCCGAAAGAGTCCAGTAGGTGGAGCTAAAAACAAAGGATTTTTCTCTGCTCTTGCAGGACTTTCTACAACGAATTCCGTTCTTGTTTTGTGCATGTTGGAATTTGTCTGCAACCATTACCTCGCACTCATTACACGAAACGGTGGTAGTAGCAGGACACATCGTACAAACGACCGACCGAAACTGGAGAAATAGAATAGAAAAATGAGGAAAAGAGTACAAATTTTTGCCAGACACAACTCAAGTTCAAGCAAGAGAGACAGAAAACAAGAAAAAAATATATAAAATGGATGAAACCATGAAACAGAAACACACACATCGACCAAACCCTCCCTTGATGACGAAGGGTATGGCTAAAAACGAGAAAAAAAACTAACACCATGCAAAGCTCATGATTTATGACTCCGCTGTGATGGTAAAATGAATGTTTTTTTTTATTTCTATAGTTGCGTGGCGCCCCCAAAGGCACTGCACTTTTTTCAAGCAAAATGTTTCCGGTAAACTACCCTTTCTTAATTCACACCCAACGACTGCCATTGTCGTTAGCTAATATTATATAGGTAGGTATAGGTATCACTTTGGTAATTCTGTAGCAATAGGAAATTGTATGGAAGCATTGGATGGAACGCTCCTGTATTCTTGTGAAAAATTGTGACAATGACAACTGACAAATGTGTTGTTTAATCAGACGCTAATTTCTAATTCGCTCTGGTGTACCTATTCATTTATTTATGTATCTACTATCCTTACATAGGTTTGCGCTATGCATATTTTTTAATATTTTATATTTATTAATTATAACAAAAATAGAGGATTTTCTTGAGCTATATATAAAGAGAATTATATGAAACTATTAAAGAAGTCGGCGGCAAATATCACTCAACGGGGAAAAAAAAAACCCCAGATCTTGTAGACTTCTTTATATCCAAAAATACATCTCCAAATAAAATAAATATAGAAGAAGGCCCTGATCTTCAATCAGATCATTCCTCAATACTTCTTATACTTGGCGATAGAATAATAATAGATAGAAAAGAGGAAAGCTAGAAAACGCTGGCAACAGACAAGAACGCCAAGCGACAAAACCACACTGAACAACTTAAATAATAAGCTCAGAAAATCTATAAGATAATTTAAAAACGAGTCTTTAAAAACGTATATTACGAGTCTAACAAATGATGCTAGTACCGACTACTCGCTCTGGAAGGCAGCAAAGAAAATTAACAGGCCAATAGCTCACATTCCGCCAGTAAAAACCAGAGAAGGTAACTGGACAAAAAGCAGTCAAGAAAAAGCAAATACTTTTGCAGAGTACCTTGAGAACGTCTTCAAACCTTATGAAGATAAAGATATTCGGCCGGTAACAGCTAAAGTACTTGCCAAAGAAATCAAAGAAGGCATAAACATAAAAAAGCCCCAGGGTTCGATTTAATCACAGGGGAAATTTTAAAACTATTTCCTCGAAAAGGTTTAAAAAAAACTAGCGCAGATTATAAATGCTGCATTTAAATTAAGATATGTGCCAAGCATGTGGAAGGTCGTGGAGGTAATAATGATACCAGAACCAGGTAAACCGCCTAGCGAAGTAGCCCTTATATCGCCCAATATCGATACTACCAATGTTGTCCAAGCTATTCGAAAAAATGCTGGCAAAACGTCTGCAAAAAATTATTGATGAAAAATCGCTACTTCCAAATCATCAATTTGGGTTTAGAAACAAGCACTCTACAATTGATCAGGTGCATAGAATCACAGATAAAATCGAAAAAGCATTTGAAGAGAAAAATGTGTGCTCTACAGTATTCCTTGATATAGCACAAGCTTTCGATAAAGCCTGGCACAAAGGACTGATACACAAACTACAAAAGCAACTGCCGAAGCAGTATTCTGGAGTCTTATTATATCAGATCGATTCTTCAGAATTAAGCAAGATACAGAGTGTTCAACATTAAGAGAGATTAAAGCTGGTGTACCGCAAGGCAGTGTGCTAGGTCCAGTCTTATACCTACTCTTCACTAGCGATTTGCCTGAAAGTGTAGAAACCACCATAGCTACTTTTGCAGATGACACAACCGTCCTTGCTGTGGGAGCAACTGTTGAAATAGCAACAAAAAAGCTTCAGACGGCAATAAACAATATTTCAGAATGGACTAAGAAATGGCAGATTATATTAAATTAATAACCTTAAGTCAGTCCATATTAATTTTACGTATAAAAACGTACCACACATTCCAGTCTACATTAACAACAATGTAGTAGAATTTTCTAACACAGCTAAATATCTAGGCATGACACTAGACGCTAAACTGCGTTGGAAAGCGCACGTTAAGAAAAAAAAAGATGAGTTGAACATGCGATACAGTAAAATGTATTGGCTTATTGGGAGATTCTCATCCCTGCCCAACTACAATAAGTTATTGCTATACAAGCAAGTTCTAAAACCAGTTTGGACCTACGGGCTCCAATTGTGGGCATGTACATATGTACATGCCAAACAAACTTACAAAAAATTCAGGTTTTTCAAAATAAAGTACTAAGGAACATAGTTAATGCACCTTGGTACATACGCAACGCCGATCTGCATAGGGATCTAAATGTTGAAATGGTTGAAGATGAGGTTAAGAAGGTTGCTCGGAGGCATAGAAATCGGCTTCAACCACGTAAACACAGAAATAACAGAACTTTTAAATAATGACAATGTAATCAGGAGACTGAGACGGATTAAACCTCTTTATCTGTAAGATTTAGCTAGGGCTAAGAAATTATGTATTAATTTCAAACGAAACAAGTTTAAAAATCCGACAAACGGCGGATTTATCTCTTGAAATTCATTAAATAATTCAAAATATAATTTGCTGATTAGTCGTACGACTAGGTGCAATCTTTTTTCGGGATGGCTAATGTCAGTCCCCCGGGAGTTTTTTGAAGTCCATCGCTATTGCAGAAGCATCCCTCGCGTATAGCTCTGCAATGTCTTTCGATGATTTTTTACTTCCAGCGAATTCCCAACACAAAAAAAAAATATATAAATTTCGAGAGATATTGGAATCAGAACACCATTGTCGGGTCCCTTTTCGTCTCTCTACTCTACCAATATAAATCTTACCCATAGACACTATATGGATTTCTTGAGAGCTCTTCATTGACCACTTTTTACCATTCCTATACCAATTTAATGGAATAGTTATGGTCTCCGGAACTTCACAGTTGACCCCTGTTTTGGGAAGAAGCCGCCTTTTCATTGCCGTAGATCCCTTGTGTCCTCGTACCCATATCAGTTTTACTTCATTTTTAGACGAACACTTAGGTACACATTCCAATGCCAATGATGTTGTGATGTTTGTGTGCACCATGCGTCTGATCACCTCTTGTTTGTTTGTTCAGTATTATGAGGATATTTTATCCTCTACCTGACTGTCATGCATGCACTAAAGCAATCATCTCAGCTTATTTTATGTTGAAAGAAACACTTAGGCCGTTAATCGGCCCATTGTGTATACTACTGGTGTTTAGGGGTTCCTTTGCTGGTTATTCATGTCAACCATTTACTACCGTTAATAAAGCTAAGAATATTACCGCTGATACATCACAGCTTAGATCGCTAAGATCATTGAGGAGGTAGTTTTCTAGGTACGCCATCCTTAGGTTGGATAGGGCGGGGCAGCTGCAGAGAAGGTTTGTGACGGACTCGTCCTCGTCTTCATCCCTACTAGCTTCTGCAATAGTCATTGTATGGCAGAACAAGTCTTTGCGCATGTCTGCCCAGAATACAATGACCGGTGATAATATAAGCAACTAACGAGATACTATATCTGTTAAATCGCAGAAGCTCTCTGGATTTTTTGGTATCCAGTGTTGTCCTGGCAACATCACAATATCCTAGATGTTTCCAACTATGATTTGGTTTCCTTGTTGCGCCCGCAATAATGATTTGTTTAGCGTAGGACAGCGGTGCGTACACGTTGTGCGGACTAACACTATCAACGCCAGAGGAGGCTAATCTTGCAAGTTCGTCAGCGGCACAATTCTCTGGAATGTCACAGTGTCCCGGAACCCAGTAAAGGGTGAGGTTGTATTGTCCAGCTATCTCGTTAAGACATGCGCGGCAAAACTACATGATTTTTAGTCGGCCGATGTAATCTACATAAACCATGTAGATTACATGTATTCTACATGTAGAAAACCATAATAGTGATTTTTTGTAAATGCTCCCACGTTAGCTTGTAGGAGACTTACCTACATTATCACTGCGCTTGTAAAAACTTTTCCCGCAGTTTCTTAGTGCATTTTGTTTTTGTTTCTATGTCAACAAATCCCTTGCATTGCGTCACCTAGGATTAATATACCTACTGTTTTTACTTTACTAATAGGAACGAACGAAAGAATATTCATTTTCATTTGTGTTATACAAGCACGCGATCGCATTTATCCTTTTTTGTCTTTGTTAAAAAAATATATTTAATGTCGGGCTGGGATATTTTGAGAACGACATCATAATCGGGTGGACGACCAATGCACACAAATTGGCAAGGTTTCCCAAAAGTTTATGTAATTTAAAGGTTCTACAAACCACTGTGCTGAAAGTGATCAATATATCAGCTGTACCTACGTATTTGTATTTCTTATGCTTCACAACATTAATTTTGCTAGTCAACTTCAGCATTATTCCAAGCCTCTGTAAATGTTACAAGCTCTCCACTGTCGGACCGCCCGAATTAGACCCACCTACATTCTTGCCGAATTTGGTTACAGCTGCAATGTACCATTTGTTGCATGTGATTCCGATTAGATACTTCAAGAAATTCGTCAAAGCATTACGTCCAGCATATTCACCATCGAATCGTAAAAAAAAAATGCCTACGAAGCTGTTTGACAAAGTTCACCACAAAATTGACCAGCGAAACGCGGGATCTATTGCGAAAATTAACCGTTAGACAACATTGCTGATCGATTTATGGACCAATTCGCACTCAAATCGACACAACGTGGTCACTACGCTGGCGACATCGGAAGACCAAACATTTTTTTCTAGAATCTTACGATTCTAAAATGCATCAAAATTTGGATCCAATCGGCAAACTCATCAATTTGTGTCAATCAAGTGAACCTTCAGCTGCAGAAGCTATCAAAGAATGGCTTGATCTACTCGACAAAGCGACTAGAGAGCTTCGAAAATTCGCCCAAACTCGCTGCATGAAAAGTAACGTCTTCAACAACGTTACAACGGCAGTGTAATTTTTGCATCCAGTTTATCACGGCCAAAAATTGATAGATCTGCAGAAAGGCGAAGTACACGAATATCTTTTTGAGTTACTTAACTCGGATGGCTTGCAATCTTTCCGTTTGTTTAATTCAGGCGAAAAAATGTTCTCTTCATTGGAACTTGCAGGGCTCGCGACAAAACTACTGCTGTTGATACCGGCATACTGCGCAGTTGGAGCGTTTATTTTGCCACTGGTCGTTTGTTCATAGTGAGGCGCGAAATAGGTGGTCCGTTGAAACATCTAAAAAATCGGACGATAATAACGATGAACGTGAAGAAATATAATTTCATTCTTATTTTTGTATAAATATTTTCATGTAAAAATTTTTTTTTTAAAACGTGTACATATATGTATTCTACATTATGTATTATACTCGTACATGGCGAATCAGACCGAGTAATCTACCTCATGTAATCTACGTAGAAAACTCACGTATATTACATTCGAGTAATCTACATGCCAACCCAGAACACCGCTTTAGATCTTATTTCGCTGGATACTAAGGATTTGATGGCAGCGTGACTGTCGATGTATATTACAATACCCCTATGCGATATCGCATTAACCGACAGCCATGCTACGGCTTGACGAATAGCTGTGATTTCGGCTTGGAAGACACTGCAGTGTTTTGAGAGAGAGAAGGATAGGCTCAAGGTCAGTTCTTCTGAGAATACCCCTGATCCGACTCCCTCTAATGGTTTGGAGCCGTCTGAAAATATTGGCAGTGCTCTCTCGTGTAGGACATTGCAGGAGACCCATCGGGTTCTGTCCGGTATTTTGTTTGTAAAGCCTTTTACAAAAGTCGAACTTCGTAGGCAGATAGTCAGTTGTTGTGGGTAAGGGGCTTGTTTGTAGGATTATGCTGGCATGTCCAGTTGGTTGTCCCCTCCAGTGAATAGAACTAGCTCCGTCTTCGTCGGATTTAATACTAGTTGGCGTAGAGCGAGTTGCAGGATATCGGAAAGAGTCTGAGGATACCTTCCTGAAGTGAGTAAGGCCACGACTTTGCATCCGAAAAGTTCCATCGAAATCAGAAGTTCATTTAGAACAAGATTCCAAAGTAGTGGAGATAGGTGTATTTCGGTGTACAAGTTTTTCGACAGCGCTGCTGCCGAACGTAGCTGGCACCCTTCTACAGGTGAGAATGTGGCCGATAAGGCAGTATATTTGTTTAAGGCTTGAATAATCGAGCGGGTTTCTATGTTATTGAAGGCCTCCTCTATGTCAAGGACAATAGCCATTGTATATACCTTGAATGAAAGGGACCTTTCAATTGAGCCGACGATTGAATCAAGGGCGGTTTCGGTGGATTTACCATTTTGATAGGCATGTTGAGAGCTTGAAATTGATATTGACTTTCTTTGCCTCGTTGTAATCCTTTTTACTCGGTTGGAAGGAAGGAAGGAACGCCACATTTGCCTCGCTACATGTACCGGACATACCTATTATGCATATTGCTAGGCCTGCAACCTATATATTCCTGAGCCTTTCTGCAATTACATCTATTCCCCATAGCATTCGACTTGGAAATATACCATCAGGCCCGCGGTTTTTAAGGGCAAGAATGTTGCTACCCCACTTTCAACCGGCATTTTTTTGGAAGTTATGTTTGTTGCGCGAGTTACGATGAACTTACGAAAACACATCTTCCTCAATGTCTATTTACATGATCAACGACTCAGCAAAGACTCACTCAACAAGATCGCAAAATGAGAGGACGAGCAACCACGAATGACTGTTGCTAGGAGAAGATTTGTAATTTTCCATATGTAATATGTTATATGAAATAGCTTTGTAAAACGTTTCTTACTAATATGAAGACAGTCTAATTTTGGCATTGAACAAATAAAGACTTGTGTAATTGGAATTTGTATATTCTTTTTTCTTAAAAGTTTGTGCTCTGCTGCGGTGTAATACCAAAAATCATAACTGGCGCAGTCGATAGAAATAATTTAAGCAACCATTTAATGGTGAATACAGAAGCTATAGAAAAACATGTTGATTCAAAAAAAAAGCAGATCAGCACACAGCGAGAGAACATCGAGGTGGTGGATTTAAATCCTTAAGCTGTTAAAGAACCTGATGCACTAGAAGCGGAGCCAAGCTGAAAGTTAGAAGGACGGCAATCCAAATATAACGGGTGATTTTTTAGCTGGTTTGGTTTTGGCAACACTGGTTTTGACAGCTGACGTGTGTTTAGTACCTTGTGTCACTGTCAAACAGCTTCAGTTTGGTTTGCAATTTAACCATGGATCGTCTTACAAATGAACAACGCTTGCAAATTATTGAATTTTACTATCAAAATTCGTGCTCGGTTCGAAATGTTCATCGCGCGCTTTTTTATCGAAAAATTGTGTTCAGCGATGAGGCTCATTTTTGGTTGAATGGGTACGTAAATAAGCAAAATTGCCGCATTTGGAATGAAGATCAGCCAGAAGCATTGCAACAGCTACCAATGCATCCCGAAAAAGCCACTGTTTGGTGCGGTTTAAGGGCCGGCGGCATTATTGGGCCATATTTCTTCAAAGATGATGCGAATCGCAGCGTTACTGTCAATGGTGAACGCTACCGAGCGATGATAACAAACTTTTTTTTGCCCGAAAGGGAAGTTCTTGACTTGCATGATATGTGGTTTCAACAAGACGGTGCCACATGCCACACAGCACGCGAAACAATGGCGCAATTGCGAGGCGAGTTTGGTGAACAGTTAATTTCACGTTTCGGGCCGGTCAATTGGCCGCCTAGATCGTGCGATTTGACACCATTAGATTATTTTTTGTGGGGGTATGTCAAGGCTAATGTGTATAGGGACAAGCCCGCTTCGATTGACGCACTGGAAGCCAACATCCATGCATTCATTCGTGAGATACCGGCCGATATGTGTGAAAGAGTATGCCAAAATTGGAGTCAGCGGATGGGCTACCTGAGACGCAGCCGCGGTCAACATTTGCATGAAATTATCTTTAAACATTAAATTGCAAGGTATCAAACTATCGATTCAAATAAATATTTCATTAATTTTTTCGAATTTTTTGTGTTTTTTTTTTAAAAAAAGTTCTAAACCTCTTAAAAAATCACCCGTTATTTAAGAAGAAACATCGCTCGTCGAGGGAATATCGGCTGGGATGGTTTCGATGTACATACATAAATGTAATTTATTGTAAAGGATTGCTGATTGATCATAGATTGTCTTGTCTGATGGGTGAGTTCATATTTGTGTTGCTGTTCTCATTGGTTCCCATTCCCATATGTCCCCTATATCCAAATATAAAAAAAAAGTGAAAGTTGGTTGCTTAGATAGCATAAATTGGGGAAAAGCGAAAACAAATTTAGAAAAAAATGTAAAAAGATCGTGATCAAATTTCAGTATCAAACACGTGTTTTTTATCTTCCAAAGAAACCGCGTCTTTTCGTATAGAAAGAAATAGTATTGATAAAATAGCATTTAGTCAGGGACCATCAAGTCAATCTGCGATAGCATCAGATGTTTTTAATTCTTTAAGAATTCCTGATGCCGTTAAGGATTTGCTAAGGATTTGTTAAGGAAATCCCAGGCTACCGTTTGACTTTTTAAACAACGTTGAAGAGATACTGAGCCTTATATCACAATTGGAAGGTTCTATTTATCAAAAAAAAATTTTACGGGCAATTAGGAACAAAATCATTGGACAGGCAAATGAGGTGCTTAATTTGTATAAAACTCCATTTGACTGGAATGAAACTAGAAACAATTTGATAGTCCACTATTCCGACAAAAGAAATAAAACCAGTCTTATTCGAGATCTCCTCCAGATTAGGCAATATAATAACCCTATTGAATATTTTTACTCACAAATTATTGACATACTATCAGCTATGAATAATCATGTGAAGGTCGATGAGACGGACAGTAATGTTGTTAAAGCAAAGCCCAGCTTACATCAGGAAATGTGCTTAAACACATTTTTGTCGGGGTTGAGAGAACCACTAGGGTCGACTGTTAGGTCAATGAGACCCAAGAAACTTGCAGAAGCTTATTGCTTTTGTTTGCAAGAGCAAAATTGTCATTATTTTCTTGATCAACAACTCACACAGCAGCTACCACCTCCTTACAGATACAACAACAGACCAATCTTAAACTAATACAAAAATAGACGAACTCAGAGCATTACACAACATTTTTCCAGACAACCAGTGTTCAATTCTCTACCATTTCCGAGATCAAATCAAATAAGAAACATAATAGGTTTGCAGTTCAATAACACTAATAATTAACAACCACTTACCCGACCTAATAATAGCAACTTTAATACTACATTGCATACGCCGAGACAACAACTACCACCTGAACCAATGGATACTACTAGCGCTAATACCAATAGAAATACTAATAGGTTCCCTTAAAAGCAATAGATCCGTACCCAATCAACGAATATAAAACATACATAACATTGAAGGCAACGGCTATTATGCTCAAAATATTAATACAGACGGAATTACAAACTCTGAAAAATCAAACTACCAATTACTTGATTAGCAATCTCATCAGGAGAACATTGACCATAATTATAACCAACTCAAAAAAAGAAAATCTAAACTACATTCCATTAACCGATTGGTAATTTTAGACGGACTGCCTGAATTAAACACGAATAGCAAACTTTCTTTTCTAATCTTCAAATCTACTTTGACTGTCTTTTAGGCACAGATATCCTGAAAAAAAAAATGGGAATGAAAATAGATCTAAACAATTCTACCTTAGAAAATAGCAACACCAAAATTTCTTTTAACTTTAAACTTAATTTGATGTCACAATTATACACCATTCCAGAACTGCATAAAGCGGTATATAGTAGGCCTACCAGTTGATGTTGAAAATGGAAATATTTACATAAAGCCCACTCGAATAAAAGACGAATTATCAGTTTCTGAAGGAATTAAACTTACCATTAAACTTACCCAAATTGATACGTACTAGTCACCTAAACTTGGAAGAAGAAAATGCACTTCTGAGATTATGCAAAAATATGAGCATATATCTTCTTTAAAGACGGACAGAACCTATCATTCTCGAATGAGATTGAACAGGCCCGGGCGACGCTTCTCCCTAGTAAGCAACTACATTTTACTACATTGCAGATATACTTCTCTGTTGAGTTCATGTTATTGTGTTTTATTTTGCTCAAACAAAGTGAAGTTTACAAACATACACAAACTTTCTAGTTGCCAATAAATGTTGCAGTCTTGTCTTGTTGCCTTGCTCTTTATTATTGAAAATTAACTACCGAGGTAGGTACCTAAGAAGAAAAAAAAATCTTCAACGTTTTCTAACAATAGGTTTGTTCCTTTACTTTTAATTCTTACAAATTTTTACTAATTCTTATGAATTTTTACTCAATTCTTGGTGTAAGAATTGGAAAGATTATCCGTCACCTTTTGAATTTGTTGCCCTGTTTGGCATAAATGAGTGCTTTTGTTATGATTTTTTGAGTATTAAAATGGTATCAACAGGCGGAAAAATAAGACTGAAAGTTCTCCTCAAGATTATTTTCGAAAGTGGCTGTAGCAAGGAGCAAATTCCACCATGTAATTCTTAATGCAGTGTAGCTTTTCCTCTTCTCAAATGCTTGTAATTCAATCAGTCAAACTCTTCCACATACTCTGATTCATCAAGAATTGGGTCTGCCCCGGGCGGCACTAACCCACGCTACGCCACTGACTCGCGGAGATGTTTCTTTATCGACACTGTCAATAGAAGATTTATTGATGATAATTTGCTTATTATTGTTGGTTCTCCAAAAGGTTATGCATTTTTGCTTTTATGAGTTGGAACTTGGAAGTCGTCGTGGTCTGGGTTTCCAGCGATCCACTTCCAGGTACTTCCGATGAAATTTAATGATCTGCGTTTCCTGACTATTGGTTTTAAATGGTTTATTAGGTTGCGGAGTTCTGTTACTTGGTGGGATATGAAAAGGATGTTTGGGTCAGTGTTATCTGCATGGTTCGGAATTCTTGACTGGAGACTCTCAATTACATTTTCGTATGCTTGTAGGTCAATAAAATGAACAATTTTAAATGAGCCTGTTTGTATTTTGGCCAATCCTGTGTTAATGGATACCAATTTCGAATTTGAATAGTCTAATATTTGAACTTCTGTCCAGACCGAGGGTATAAAAAATCTGAAATGGATTAATTTCGGATATTTGATTTGTGAACTATTTTTCCTGAATTAGTTAATACGGTGGTTGAATTATTTTGCTTCACTATTTCTTTCCTAAATCTAGCAGACAGCTTTGTTCCTGTACGTTTGTTAGTCTTTACATAAATAGTTTCTCCTTGTGAGTAGTTTTTGTGTTATCATATCCTGATTCTGCTTTTTCCTAAGTTTTTCAATGTTTTCATTTCTAGTTTCCTAGTACACTTTTGGGTCGGTACTTATCTACTGTTCTTCCAAAAAATACTTCGATTGGTTTTTTATTTATTGTAGAATGTATCGAGAAGTTGTACTCGTAGACAGCGCGGTCTAAAAGTTTCGTAAAGGATCTGGGATTGCGTTCTGACTTCAGGCAACGCATGATCTCCGAAAGAGTGGAGTGGAATCTCTCCACTTGACCATTCACTGCGCTGGTGTATGGTGGGGTTTTACAAATTTCGATATTTAGTTGATCCTGCATCATAAAGCAGATCGAAGCAGAATTGAATGATTTCTCATTATCGAAAACTACTATTTTTGGTACTCCGAAGGCGAACAAAAGTTGCCTTAGAGGTTCTCTAATATCCTCGATAGCCTTTGACTTGATAATACGCACCATGGCGTACTTGAAAAACTTGTCTACGGCCGTTAATACAAGGTTTCTGTCTGTAGAGTAAATATCAAAATGTACTATTTCGCCTGGAAATCGGGGTAGCGGGGTTGCTTGTAATTCGGGCTTGTTAGGATGGCGTTCATATTTTTGTTCTTTACATGTTTTGCATTGTTCTACCAATTTATGAATTTTAGCTTTCATCCGTGGGAAGTAAAATTTTTCCAGTAACAGCTTTTTGTTTTCTTGGCTATTTCTGTGGGCTCGCTTATGTTCTTAAAGGATTTTGTTTTCTTGTTCGTTTGCGTCCTCTAAAATCGCTTTCCAGAGTTTCATTTTGGAGTTATTGTTCTTACTACTCAGGGCATACGTAGAGGTTGGTGGTCTGTGAAAATCTTGACATGTGCAGTACCATACAAATAGTTTCTTAATGTATTCAAAGCCCATATGATAACGAGTATCTCCTTCTCATAGGCTTCTTCGGTTTTGCTCAACGATTAACATAATGGGTCTATCACCTTGCGATAGTACTGCGCCAAGAGCAAAATAAGAGGCGTCAGTTGTTAGCTCGAAACTTTTTTTGTAGTATGGATAGACAAGAATTAGGTCTCTGGAGACCAATGAGCTCTTAATTTTTTGAAAGGCTGAGATCGCAATTGTTGTGAGTGTTATTGGGACTCTTGCGGATTTGTTTTTTGATATTCTCCCTTCTTCACCTCTTAGTAAAGTTGTTTAAGGTTTGGTTAGTTTTGCGTAGTCTTTCACGAATCTACGGTAATAACCTGATAAGCCTAAGAATGATCTTAGCTCTTTAAGAGTTTTTGGAACAGGAAAATTAACTATTTCTTGAACTTTTGCGGGGTTTGTTGATAATCCTTTAGATGATACAATGAAGCCCAAAAATTCGACTTCTTCTTTAGAAATCGCATTTGTCCAGTTGTACCTTCATATTAGCTTCGCTTAACGTTCTGAATATATTTTCTACGTGTATTACATGATCGCTTTCGTCTTTGCTAAAGATGATGATATCATCAATGTAAACGTACCAGAATTTGCCGATGTAGGATCGCAAAATATCGTCAAGCGCACGCTGGAAGATGGATGGTGCGTTCTTTAAGTCGAATGGGAGTCGTGTGAACTCGAACTTCCCATTGTTGATCGAGAATGCGGTTTTTTCCATATCCGATTTCTTGAGTGGAATCTGGTGAAACCCACTTTCCAGATCTAGGACTGTAAAGAATTTGCTTTGTCCTAATTGTGATAAGACTTCGGTAATCTCAGATATTGGATAGCGATCTGAGATTGTTACGGAATTTAATTTCCTATAATCAATTACGAGTCTAAATTGCTTATTCCCGATTGAGTCGGTTTTCTTAGGAACAATCCACACTGGGGAATCGTATGGAGAGCGGGATGGTTTGATTATGTTGTCTTCTAACAACTTTTGGACCTGTTTATCTACCTCATCTCTGAGCGATGCGGGACACGGGTTGGAGCGGTTTGATTGAATCTTTGCGTAAAAGAGTTTTTA
This sequence comes from Cheilosia vernalis, assembly GCA_949126925.1. Taxonomy (NCBI): domain Eukaryota; kingdom Metazoa; phylum Arthropoda; class Insecta; order Diptera; family Syrphidae; genus Cheilosia; species Cheilosia vernalis. The sequence goes on from OX421358.1 coordinate 70,744,646, forward strand.
TTGTTTGCGTAATTCGATCTGAATCCTTGATTCTCAAGCTTCAGACACAGGTTAAGGGCTTGCGGAAGGTCCGTTGGTTCTCGAATGCCTGGGCACTCATTCCGTATGTCGATTATCGCCAGACGATAGCGTTTCGACGATAGCTTTGCTTCACGTAACTTCAATAATTGTCTGTCGTCCAGACGATATCGTTTTGACGATTGAACATTTGCTTCACGTAAATCAATAATCGTCGAAACGCTATCGCCCAGACGATACAATTTGAGCGATACCTAATGAGGTATCGTTTTGCATTGATTTGTATGTTTCGCAAACAACTGAAAAGTTTTTATTGAATTTCAAGATGAATACCTACTTGACTTTAGATATTTTTCAAATGCTACCAAATATATAAATAACGACTTATGTACATTTTAGAGTTACGAACCTCATGCAAAAGTAAGAAATATTGTGGAAGGGTGTATTGCAAAGGTAAAAAATTTAAACATTAAATTACATATTTTCATAACACGCACGTTGATTTAGAATTATAATTGGAAAACGGAAAAGTAGTTTTTGCAAATGTTTGTGCTGCCCTCCATAACATTTGTATTGATAGTGATAGTAAAGCAAACGAAGAATACGAAGTGGGACCTTTCGACAAGTAGGTATCCCGACTTCCATGAAGCTGACCTATCAATAATACATATTTTCGATGTTATTTATTATTATTAATAAACTATGGAACAAATTTGAAATAATTCCACTTTGCAATTTTTATGTTTTTCCGGATCAAATACAAAATTGTTTGCCAAAAAACTCATTTATGACATTTTCAACGACCGACGTCTGATTGGAATTTTCATGTAGTTTGAGGGTCTCTGAAAGACACTCAATGCTCTCAACGCTCTCACGATTTATATAAAATAAACGATAGGCGAGACGATAGTGATAGAGTTACGGAAAGCAAATTAGTGACGAGATCGTTGACTACTATCGCTGAAACGATTATCGTTCTCAGAGTTACGGAATGAGTGCCCTGGTAATTTTGGAAGGTCGCCGTTAAGGGCACGTATAAACGTGTCGAGTGCCTTATCTCTATAGTTACGGGTAAGTAGAGAAATTCACTCGTTCCCTACGTCCATACACTGTACTTTATTAATAGTATGAGGGATAGGTGCGTGTAGACCGATTGATAGAAATCTTGCACTGAAGAGTTACCTTGTCCTAGGGATGTCATTTGGTCCGCGTAATGTAACACTAGGCACTTGGAAATAGCTTTCCAATTTAACGGAGTGTTGTATAATTCCAACACGATGTCAGCCTCACCGATAATTTTATTCCTGATCGTATTTATAATACCGTAACATCTGGGGGTTCCCTGAAGGGGTTGATATATTTGGAGGACGCGATCTACGCTTTTTCTTCAGAAACTGAATTCGGCAGGTTTCCCTGTGAACTCACGAAGGCTTCTTACCACGTCCGAAATTTTATCTAGTTCTGAGAGATCATTACCGTGTTCAGGCTCTATACGCTGATCCTGGGCAAAGATAGGATCGAGATTGGGGTGAAGTATTGATTGGACGATGCTAGTGATCGTATTAATTAGTTGGGAAGACGGAATGACATGGCGTGCTTGGGCCTGAGGCTGTAGAGGGTCTGGTTGAGGATGATTTTCAACTGGTGGGATATTAAGCACGGATGGTCAAATGAGGTTATTCGGGTTTGCCATTTTTATTTATTCCGCACTCACAAAAGCAAATGAAGAGAGAGAGAGAGAAAAACAAAGTATGTGACGAGGAATCAATAAATCTTATAAAATTGGTTAAAGGGATTTCTATCCGGGATAATGACTAGGTAATCTACTTTAACTACTTTCTTAAATTCTATTATTATAAGTTATCCAATTACTTTCTTAAATTTCATTATTTTAAATTGTCTAATTACTTTTTCTAAATAATATTATTTCAAATTATCTGATTACTTTCTTAAATTCTATTATTTCAAATTGTTATCAGTTAAGAATAGAAAAAAATGAATTTAGTCTTAATTACTAGCTTACATAAAGTACCACATCTTCTACTTATGGCACACTGATCGTTGGAGCGGCTGGCTGTTGAACACTGCCTCCTTTTTTCTTTCGGTACTCGGGGGCCGGATTCCAGGGGAGTTGTTCTTTCTTAATAGCAGAAAATTTCGACGATCACTTCACTATGGAATTCCTTTATTGCTGTCACTTTTCGCTTCACTTTTTGTGGAGATTTTCTATTTGAAAAAATACTTTTGGTTCTGGATTTAACGTCACTTGGGTTCACTTCACTACTTGTTACTTATACAGTAGATGAAGGCTGCTCGGGCGCCAATTACGGTTTTTCACGTTGAAAAGACATAAAAAAAATATTTGTATGAGCCAAAGCTCTTTATTTATCCACGATCAGAACAAAACTCAAACTTATTCTATTGTTTACATGTATTTATAGAGAAAAAATGTATTGTAGGTAACAAAGCAAATTAATTAGGCAATTCATGTGAGTACTTCGTTAATGTACAATGCATAGGTACGTAATAATCTTACATATATACGTTTTACTGTGCTGCGTTATTTTTACGTCGTTGGAATCTCGTCCGTTGGAATACCGTCCCGTTGGATTGACACACCGTTCATCACCATCATTGGAGTCTTGTACCGTTGATATCTGTGCCGTTGTCTTGCACCGTTGATGTGTATACAGTTCCAGTTTACAACAGTTTTGAGTGTCGTCATTGTGCCATTGGAATCTACAGTACCTGAATACAAGATACGAACAATTTATTAAAGGAAATTTAAAGTGAGTGCGATTTTTGCTTACCTTTTATTATTCGTTCATACAAATTGAATAATTTTATTGAAAATGAGTGTGATTTCCATGAAAATATTTAAGAAGTTGTGCAAGTCAATTGGCAAAGCTTGCTTAAGTTTCGAAAAAGTGAGTGCTGATATTAAGGTTTGTCCAGACCAGTGAAACATTTGTTTAATAAATGTTTATTAAATGTTTATAAAATGTTTCCGATTTGTTTCAGAAACATTTCATAAATATTTATTCAACATCTCTTAAATGTTTCTTTCAGTCTGGACGCCGATGAAACATTTTTGAAACATTTATGAAATGTTTATGAAATGTTTAATTTTTATCCATTTTTGCACTAAATAATGATGAACTCTAAAGCGGTAGAATTTTTAGCAGCGTGCTTCATTATCATAAAAAAAAATTAAAAAAAATAAAAAGATAATTTAATTAAATGAATAGATAACTTCCTCATTACCTACTTCAAGATTTTTTTTGACATTTTAATTTTTATATTCACATAAATTCACAAAACAGCGCCTACTCTCTCCCGGAAACATGTGAAACAAAAATTATTTCCCATCACGAATGGGAAACTGCGAAACATTTCATAAACATTTCATAAATGTTTCATTGGCGTCCAGACCAACGAAATATTTAGTAAACATTTTATAAACATTTTTTTCTGTTATAAATGTTAATGAAATATTTATGGAACATTTATTATAAATGTTTATGATATGTTTCGTTGGTCTGGACACACCTTTAGAACTAAGAACTATTTGATTAGTATAGACTGAACGTTTTAGAGGATAATTTACGGAAGCTATGCGATCATTATGATGACATGAATTCTGATGATAATGAAGACATTTCATGAGAAAGTGAGGAATTATACGATGAAGTTATGGAAACTGTGCTTCTGAATGAACTAGATATGATAGAGGGTCTCCATGAAAATTCGCGAGTAGCAAGAAATCATGAATCTAATTCAAGCAATGTCGCTCAAACATCCCATTTGCATGATATTCGACTTCCATCCATCACTCCTCCAATTTTCTCTGGGGATTATAATAACTGGCGTCCTTTTCATGATCTTTTCGTCTCAATGATCCATGATAATTCGTCTTTGTCTAAAATTGAAAAGTTGACATATCATAAATCGTGTTTGAAGGGTGATGCTGCATCTTTGTTAGATTACCTCGAGGTTAACAACGACAATTATGATCAAGCTTGGTCAATACTAACCACACGTTACGACCACAAACGCAGTTGAAAACGTTCTTCGATCAATCAACGATCCATTCTGAAACCGCAGATTCGATTAAGGGCTTACTAGACAAATCGACAGAAGTACTGCATTCGTTGAAGAGCTTAGGGTTTCCAATCGAGCATTGGGATACAATTTTAATTTTCGTACTGCTACAAAAGTTACCTGTGTCTACACAACAAATGTGGGAAGAAAAGTTAGGTATGAGTAAGGACTTACCAAAATTCAAGGAATTTTCGATCTTTTTGAAAACCCGTTTTCGTTCTTTGAAAGTTGTATGTCAACAGAAGGTCAACTCAAGGACATCTTTCTAAAAGGATCAAAATAAAGTGAAGAAGGTCATGCATGTCAATTCTACTCGGAAGAAAATACTCAACTGTTCTGTTTGCCATAAGGGACAACATTCGCTACGCTCATGTTATGCTGTTTTGAAATTGGATGTGAATGCAAGAGTTAATATGGCTAAACGGCTAGGGGTTTGCAAAAATTGTTTGGCTTATAACCATAAATCCCATCAATGCCCAAGTCAAAATAGATGTTACCACTGCAAACATAAACATCATTCACTCTTGCATTACTCCAATTACCAAAATACTGCTTCATACAATCAGCATGAGCCTATTCGCGTACAAGAAACAAACACAAGTTCTGCTTCCACTCAATCATACCCTAACTCTACTCACCAGTCTAGTATACCCAGTTCCTTCAGTCAGTCATATGAAGTCTCAACCCAAGTGAATCCAACTGCACCACCTTTTAATCCATCACATGACCAGGCTAGTACAAGTGCGTCTGCTCATAATTATCACATTTCAGACCACAGGAACACACAAATATTACTAGCAACAGCCATTGTGATGATTGAGTCTTCTACCGGAGAATTCTTTAAGTTCAGGGTGTTGATAGATCCAGGTTCAGCGGCAACATTTGTCACCGAAGCAGCTGCGCAAAAACTAAGGCTAAGAAAATGTCGCACATTTACAGAAGTGACAGGGTTAGGTAACTCCAAAAATGGATCTTGTCATAGTTACGTGTACTTGCCTCTAAAATCAACACAGACCGATTACGTCACTGAAGTAAAAGCGCTTATCTTTAAGACCTTAACAGGTCTGTTACCAAGCAAGGAATTGATCCCAAGCAAATGGAGTCAAATTCAAGGATTAAAATAAGCTGATCCCTCGTTTTACAAGCCCGGCCACGTTGATTTGCTCCTAGGCAACGACATCTTTTGCGACATAGTTTTGCCCGAAATAGTTAGGGGAAATGAGTCTGTTGCTCCCATTGATCAAAACACTCACCTTGGATGGATAGTTTTAGGTAGGGCATCAATTGATGCTGCCTTTAAAACTACAGACGGGACTTCCTTAAACGAACATCTTATGGTTGGACCTAAAACGCAAGCAGACAAAATGGACATCATTTTAAAATGGAGGAGTTACAAGATTACCTTAACCGCTGACATCGAAAAAATGTTTTGTCAAATCAAGATCAGTCAAGCAGATTCTTACTATCAGCTAGTTTTCTGGCGGGAGAGCGAAATGGATCCCATAAAGATGTATCGGTTGAAGACGGTGACTTTCGGAACGGCTTCTGCTCCGTATTTGGCAACTCGCACGCTGAAAAAGTTAGCTGACGATGAAAAGGTTACTTATCCATTTGCAGCACAGATGATACGCGAGGACATGTATGTTGACGACTTGGTCAGTGGAGCAGACACAATAGCAGAGGCCAAACAGAAGGTTACTGAAATCGTCAATCTGCTTTCATCAGCTGGATTTAATTTACGTAAGTGCTGGACCACAAAGGCCATTCACCTTGAAGCTTTTAGTGATATAACTACCAAAGCCTTTTTAGCAGCTTTCCGGAGATTCACCGCACGACGAGGAGTTTACTCAGACGTCTACAGCGACTGCGGAAAAAACTTTGTGGTAGCAAACAAAGAGCTACAGAAGATGCTCAAGGCCGCAAACATCGATTGGAATGAAATAAAAAAAACAACAACAATCATTGGATCACAATGGAATTTTATTCCTCCTGCTTCTCCGCAATTTGGAGGCCTATGGGAAGCAGGAGTGAAGTCCATCAAACTTCATTTTAAAAGGATCGTCAACAACGTAACTTTGACATTTGAGGAGCTCAGCACCCTTCTAGCTCAGATCGAAGTGTGTCTTAAGTCGAGACCTTTATGTCCGCTCACCGATAACTTCGCCGCTCCGCTAAGGGTATGTCAACAACTGTCAGGCAGGCGCCTTTAAGAAAGTCTGGTGTCTTTAAAGTAGGGTTTTTTTTTTTTTTTTTTTTTATCCGAGGGTAGGTGAAAATCTTCCAAAGACACTATAAGAATAGCAAGCTTATTCTCATAGTAGTGTCAGATTTTTACTGACTAAAAACACAACCCTTCTAGAGATTGTTAGATACTGCAACTAATCTTATCGAGCAATTTTTCTATCATTTAATAACAACTTTAGACAGGTAACTTTCCAATGAAAGACCCTGCGTGTTCCGCAAATTAAACGCGGTTAATCTTATCTTGCCAAGTCGAACGGTTTCGTTCTTTGTAGTCGGCGCAATAAATTGCTCTCGTCCAAGATTTGTCGGACTGTAATGTTGATATGTCCGATTAGTCGGTTTCTATGCTTTCTCGGAATTCGGAGATCTCTGTGGATATCGTCGTTTCTAATATACCATGGTGCTTGAACAATTTCTCTAAGCACTTTATTTTGAAAAGTTTGTAGAATATTAGCATTTGTTTTCTTGGTACAACCCCAAAGTTGTATACCGTAAGTCCATACCGACTTTAGCACGGGTGATTTTTTAAGAGGTTTAGAACTTTTTTAAAAAAAAAAATACAAAAAATTCGAAAAAATGAATGAAATATTTATTTGAATCGATAGTTTGAACCTTGCAATTTAATGCTTAAAGATAATTTCATGCAAATGTTGACCGCGGCTGCGTCTCAGGTAGCCCATCCGCTGAGTCCAATTTTGGCATACTCTTTCACACCTATCGGCCGGTATCTCACGAATGAATGCATGGATGTTGGCTTCCAGTGCGTCAATCGAAGCGGGCTTGTCCCTATACACATTAGCCTTGACATACCCCTACAAAAAATAATCTAATGGTGTCAAATCGCACGATCTAGGCGGCCAATTGACCGGCCCGAAACGTGAAATTAACTGTTCACCAAACTCGCCTCGCAATTGCGCCATTGTTTCGCGTGCTGTGTGGCATGTGGCACCGTCTTGTTGAAACCACATATCATGCAAGTCAAGAACTTCCATTTCGGGCAAAAAAAAGTTTGTTATCATCGCTCGGTAGCGTTCACAAAGCGTTTGCAAATTATTGAATTTTACTATTAAAATTCGTGCTCGGTTCGAAATGTTCATCGCGCCGAGGATCCGCTTTTTTATCGAAAAATTGTGTTCAGCGATGAGGCTCATTTTTGGTTGAATGGGTACGTAAATAAGCAAAATTGCCGCATTTGGAGTGAAGATCAGCCAGAAGCATTGCAACAGCTACCAATGCATCCCGAAAAAGCCACTGTTTGGTGCGGTTTAAGGGCCGGCGGCATTATTGGGCCATATTTCTTCAAAGATGATGCGAATCGCAGCGTTACTGTCAATGGTGAACGCTACCGAGCGATGATAACAAACTTTTTTTTGCCCGAAAGGGAAGTTCTTGACTTGCATGATATGTGGTTTCAACAAGACGGTGCCACATGCCACACAGCACGCGAAACAATGGCGCAATTGCGAGGCGAGTTTGGTGAACAGTTAATTTCACGTTTCGGGCCGGTCAATTGGCCGCCTAGATCGTGCGATTTGACACCATTAGATTATTTTTTGTGGGGGTATGTCAGGGCTAATGTGTATAAGGACAAGCCCGCTTCGATTGACGCACTGGAAGCCAACATCCATGCATTCATTCGTGAGATACCGGCCGATATGTGTGAAAGAGTATGCCAAAATTGGACTCAGCGGATGGGCTACCTGAGACGCAGCCGCGGTCAACATTTGCATGAAATTATCTTTAAACATTAAATTGCAAGGTTCAAACTATCGATTCAAATAAATATTTCATTCATTTTTTCGAATTTTTTGTGTTTTTTTTTTTTTAAAAAAGTTCTAAACCTCTTAAAAAATCACCCGGAGCTAAAAGAAATTTCGGCCGGGGTACCGCAAGGAAGCGTCCTTGGTCCGCTTCTCTATTTGTTATATACTCGCGATATTCCAAGAGTAGATGGCACTACCTTGCTACGTTCGCCGACGAAAAAGCTATCCTAGCAGTAGGTAGTGCCATCTACTCTTGGAATATCGCGAGTATATAACAAATAGAGAAGCGGACCAAGGACGCTTCCTTGCGGTACCCCGGCCGAAATTTCTTTTAGCTCCGAGTATTCGTTTCCATTTCTAACACGGAAGAGCCTATTCCCGAGATATGATTCTAGAATATCATATAGGCTTGCGGGGAGAACTTGCCGTAATTTAAATTTCAAGCCGTCGTGCCACACCTTATCAAAGGCTTGTGAGACGTCAAGGAATACGCTTGAGCAAATCTTTTTTTCTTCAAATGCTTTCTCGATTTCGTCAGTAGTTCTATTTACTTGCTCAATCGTCGAATGCTTGGTTTTGAACCCAAACTGGTGGTCAGGGTTAAGATTATTGACTTCAATAATCGGTTGAAGGCGCCTAAGCAATATTCTCTCGAAGACTTTGGAAATGACTGGAAGAAGGGAAATCGGTCTATACGATTTTACTTCATTTGGCGGTTTTCCTGGTTTTAAAACCATTATGACCTCCGCGACTTTCCATTGACTCGGCACGTGTTTTAGTCTGAGCGCAGCATTTATAATATGAAGAAGCTTAATTAATGCTTTCCTTGGTAGAGCTTTGAGAACTTCTCCGGTGATCAAATCATAACCAGGAGCTTTCTTAGGTTTTAGGGGTTCGATTTCACGTTTTAGTTCACTTAGCGTTGCACTAGTGAGTGTTGAATCGTCAGATTGTAATTCCGCCCTATTAGTATTGTCGTGGATCGCTTGGCCATCGTACGGTTTAAAAGTTTCTTCTAGATGAGCGGCAAAAACGTCCGCTTTTTCCTTATCTTCCCTTGCCCATTCATTTTGATTAATTCTAATTGGCGGCGCGGGGATTTTGGGCCTTTTGGTGCCTTTTACAGCTTTCCAAAGTGAATAATTGGAATCTTTTTTGCTGTTAAACTTTCAAGGTAAGAACCTATCGCACGATTTTTAAAATCCTTAATAACTGTCTTCAACAAATTGCACAAATAATTCAAATGTGCTTTATGTTGCGCAGCGCGATTCTGTTGCCATTTCTTACGCGCCTTCCTTTTTTCGTTGACCAACTCTTTTATTTCGGGAGGATATCGTAGCCCGTATTTGGCCGGCGTTTTCCTTGGATGTAATGTTCAAACTCAATTTTGTAATGTTCTTGTCCAGAGAAGTAAAAAGACTTGTTGATCGCTCCGAGTATGCGAATGGAATGAATGTTTTATTATCGTTCAGTAAAGCTGACATTATATGTGTGTGAGGTGACATTATATGTGTGTGAGGTGACATGGAATGTTTGACAGTGTGTGTTTAGTTATGTATATATATATAACACGCTCTCCCTAAAGTTGTTTATAATACAAGATGTAATGCTTTCTTTATGTACAGGTACACCTCATGAAAAATTTAATACTATAAATGAATTAAAAGCAACTTGACTGAGTTTTTAATAATTATACTAGACTAGCTGGCCCGGCGAACTTCGTTCCGCAAAAATTCGTTAATGTAGTTAATGAAAGTAATAATTCCGAGCTTTCGATTCCGGTCAATTTAAAGTCTTTATTCAAAATTTATATTTAAATAAATACAATTACAATACCTAACCCACCGCAGCGATTTACTTGTCGGCCAACCTACCGCTTTTTCACTGAAGGGCTTTATGGCACTTAGCATTTTTCGTTCCATTTACATGTGCGTACACGTACAAAGCGAGATGTTTGCCGACACGTGAGCACGCCACATACAATTGACCATGTAAGAAACATGGAACGCTATCATCAGCAAAGATTGAGTTGTTGTATATCTCGGTCTCCAGTATGGACGACTGCATGCTATTCTTTCCCGAAGTTCTGACATATTCTCTGGATTGTAAATATTCAGATCTGACTGTTCGTCCTGATTTTCTGCGACGTGAAACGTTTGACCTTCTTGGAACCGTCAAGCCCAAAATCGTTGAAATCCAACAATCCTTTATCGAGTTATGCGCGCACACACGGACTTCATTGCCTTTTATATATATAGATTATGAGAAGAAAGAAAGAAAAAAAAAAGGTTCAGTTTTATTTAAACTCAAAATAAAATAAAAAAAAAAAAGAATTTGTTTTAATCGGTGCAAAATCTAAACGTTAAAACACGTTTTGCGAGTATTTTCAATGACCACTGACAAAAGTACCATAGTCCATGCGACGACCATCAATGAGTTTAATCCAAGCGAAGACAAATGGAGCATTTGGAAATAGCGTTTGGATATTCACTACACCGAAATAAACTGCACCGAAGACAAAGCAAAAAAAGCGATTTTATTAAAATCAATTGGATCATCAGCATACGAGTTATTACGCAATTTATGCGATCCAAAGACGCCAGTGAATACAGACTTGAGTGAGTTGTACAACATTTTGGAATCGCACTTTACACCTCCAACAATTGTTTATCAAGAACGGAAAAATTTCCATGATGCCACTCGCAACGAAAACGAAAGTGTGTCATCGTGGTATGCACGTATCAAGAAATTGGCTGTACAATGCAAATATGGTAGCAATTTGGACGTGATGGTAAAAGACAAATTTATTACTCATTGCCCGAGAAAATTTTCACTTGTATTTGCGAAGAAGACGAAAATTTGTCTATGGCGGATGCTCTAAAAAAGGCGATGATACTCGAAACGAAATTTGCGATGAAAACCAACACGGATTCCGAGGTTAACTACATGAGTTCAACAAAAGGGCAGAGACACCGCAACAAAGGCAACAACAACAACCGTAAAGTGACAGTACAGCCGCCCGGTAAAAAAATCGCGTGTTCGCGATGTGGATGGAAGACACATGGGGCCAATACATGTCCATACAAGGAAGCTGTACGGTCGCCCGATTTGCGACCGGCAAGTGGGAGGTTTAACTTTTCTTCTCGACAAGCTAACGATTCTAAAAAAACTATCGAGAGCTGAAACTTCACGTTCCCAGCTTGCAACGAAAAACGAAAATCGAAAAGAGCGGGTTGCGAAATGAAGTGTAGGCGGTGTTACAACGTTATAATAATTTCTTTATTGTCACTCCCTTATATAGGAGCGCGAATATGCAAAAATTAAAGTACAATACATAATGGTGAGATACAGAGAGAGTCGATAATATGGCGACCCTTGGTAATATAGCGCCTAATTCAAACAAAAGGGATATTTTTTACAATTGGGTATACTAAGTACAGTGACTCAAACATTTTTAACGATAAGAATAATTTTTAAATTACAACTCAATTCATTATAATAATATAACTAATGGCGTGACCCAACATTCCGGGCCCTTTGAAAGGATCCCTTTCAAGCAGGAAGTATCGCTAGTTTGCGGATGGGACGGCGTAGTGTACCCTTCGGAGTTCGAACTTCTGCAACTCTGACCTTTTCGTCTTGACCCGGTATGATTTTGGTTACTCTTCCCAACAGCCATCGTTGTGGAGGGACATTGTCTTCATGGATGATGACCATATCCCCGACATGAAGATTCGGTTTGACCGAACACCATTTGGTTCGCCCTTGGAGCTCGTTGATGTATTCTTCGCTCCATCGCTGCCAGAAGTGAGTCTTTGCCACGTTGATTCGACGCCATCTCTGCAGATATCCAATGTTTGAGGTCTCGTCAGCTGCTTCGGGAATTGACTTTAACGACGACCCAATGAGAAAGTGCGCTGGGGTTAGCGCTTCAAAGTCGTTCGGATCGGCTGAGACTGGTGTTATTGGGCGAGAGTTCATAATAGCTTCAATCTCCACCAGTGATGTCGTAAGCTCTTCGAAGTTCATCTTGGCATTGCACAGACTTCGGTACAAATGGCCTTTTGCGACTTTCACAGCGGCTTCCCATATACCGCCAAAATGAGGAGCCCTGGGAGGAATAAAGTTAAAATTGATATTATGATTAATACAAAAGTTGTTAATAATGGATTGGGTAGTTTTTTGAAAGAAAAATTTTCTAAATTCTACTAATTTTGTTTGTGCTCCGACAAAGTTTGTTGCATTGTCGCAAAATATGTCACGAGGAAGTCCCCTTCGGCCTATCATTCTCTTTAATGCAGCGATAAAAGCATCAGAAGAGAGATCGGATACAGCCTCTAGCTAGATGAACGGCTTTCGTTGCAAAACATACAAATACTGCCACGTAGGTTTTATATGGCACCTTGCCTCGAATTTTATAGTAAGTGTAAATTGGACCCCAAAAATCTACACCACAGCTCAGAAACGGACGAGACGCTGTGATCCTATGAACTGTCGATATCTTTGACAATGGATGCATTTTTTGACGATCTGCCGTGCTAAGTCCCGAGCATTTACTACCCAAAACTGTTGCCTTATCAATGCTACCAACGACTTTGGTCCAGCGTGGTAGTTGACGATATGTAGATGCCTAACCATACATAATACGAAATTGCTGTCCTTGGGAAGTAGCAACGGATGCTTACGATTCTCCGGGATATTGGCGTTTTTTAACCGTCCTCCAACTTTGAGGAACTGAAATCCGTTTTTAACCACAATGAATGGATTTAACCATTTGAGAGCTCCTTTTACGGCCTGTTGTCTTGCTACCGCATCGATTTCTTCCCTAAAGTTATGAAATTGCATTACCCATACAATGCGCTCCAACGCAGATTCTATTTCGTCTGCCGTCAGGTCAACAGAGCTCCTTGGATTTCGATTCCGGATTCGATTTACAAATCGAAGTATGTAGGCGAATACTCGAAGAAGTTTTGTATGCGAACTAAACTTGTCTATTACCTTCAGCAGATCGTTTGGATCCTGCTTTGTACAGGCAAGAACCGTTTTTCTCTTTTCCAGAGCAAGCTTTCCTGGAGACAATGAGTTCAAAACTTTGGATTGAAACTCCATTAATTCGTCTCGAAGAAAAGAAGGACCCGAAAACCAGATTGAACTCTTCAGCTCGTTTACTGTGCAACCTCTTGAGACAATATCCGCTGGATTATCATGTGTCGAAATGAATCTCCAGCTGACTTCCGGTGCCTTTTCCTGTATTTCAGCGATGCGATTTCCTACAAATGTGGTTAACTTTGACGAGTGTGTACCAATCCAGTGCAACACAATTTCTGAATCCGTCCAGAAATATATGTGTGAAAAAGATATGTTGAGACTGCTCTTTATCTTTCACCACAACTTAGTCAGAAGATGAGCACCGCACAATTCCAGACGCGGCAATTGCTTCCTTTTGGCTGGGGAAACTCGAGATTTGGCAGTCAGCAGCTTCACCGATGTTTGTCCAAGTTCGTTTCTGGATCGTAGATAAATGCAGCAACCATAAGCGTTCATTGATGCATCGCAAAACCCGTGGACTTGGATAGCTCGATTATCCGATGCTAACGCAAATCTTGGAACGGACAGGTTCTGTAACGAATTCAAATCTTCAATGAATTGCCTCCAATCGATGTCTATGCTCTGAGGAATCGGTGCATCCCAATCTATCTTTTCTATCCAGAGTTTCTGTAGCATGATTTTGGCCCTTATTATGATTGGGCTTAAAAGTCCCATTGGATCGAATAGAGATGATGATAAGGAGAGTATCGATCTTTTGGTAAATTTGTTGAATGTCCTATTCGGCTTGTACGAAAAACTAAAGTTGTCATTGTATGAGTCCCAAGTAATTCCCAGAGTACTCGTGAGACCTGAATCGTTCAGCTTTATGTCTTTAACTTTCGGACCGCACCATGACTTGTCAAGTGTCGACAGGGAGTTGCTGTGCCACTTAGACAACTCAAATCCTGCTGGTTGTAGAATTGCTATTAATTCTTCCTGCATTTTTGTGAGAGTCTCTAGATCATCTGCCCCTGTCAGCAAATCATCGACATAAAAATCGGAACGTAGGGCAGCTGCGCCTAATGGATGGCTGTCGACAAAACGCTCACTTAGAAATTGCAAACATCGAATGGCCAAGAAAGGAGCCGAAGAGGTACCGTAGGTGATTGTGTTTAGCTGATAAGTCATCAATGGTGTGTGCTCACTTTCTCTCCACAAGATATATTGGTACTTTCGATCCAATGGGTGTATCAAAATTTGTCTATACATCTTAACAATGTCCCCCGTGAGTGCATATCTGTGCAATCGGAACCGAAGTAGAACTATATACAATTCATCCTGGATTGTGGGACCGACCATTAGTATCCCATTTAGAGATATTTGCGACGAAGTACAGCATGAGGCGTAAAATACGACTCTAAGCTTGGTCGAGGTGCTTATAGGTCTTACCACACATTGATGTGGAAGATAATAATGAGGCTCCGTTAAGTTGGGTTTTAGTACTACCGACATATGACCTAAGGACTCATATTCCCGAAGAAATTCGATATACTGGGACCTCAGAGACGGATTCTTGGAAAGCCTCCGCTCTAGCGACAAAAATCTCCTAAACGCCACATCATATGATGATCCGAGACAACCAGGATCGCTTTTAAATGGAAGGTTAACCATTAACCGCCCACTTGGAAGAATCTCGATTGTTTTGTTGAATGATTCTTCACATGCAGTTTGTTCTTCTGTCCATTTTGCTTTGCGACAGCCTACCTCCTCCAATTGCCAGAATTTTTCCACATATTCATTAAGTGAATCCTCTGTTGAATTTAGCAAACACATCTTCTTTGAGTTTTCTAGCGCGGTGTATCTTCCGGAAACAATCCATCCCAAAGAGGACATTTGCAACGTCGGTAAATTTTGTCCTAACTTAATTTGTCCCACCGAGAGAAGGTCAAAGAATGCCTCTGCTCCTAACACGGTGTCTCCACCTGCAATTTTCTTAGCATGAAAATTTTCATGAAAGGACAGATTGCACGTGGAGACCACAAATTTCATGAAAAAAACAATTTCATGAAAAGTATTTCACAGCTCCTTTCATGGTATTGATTTCATGAAAGGGGCTGAAATTTCTGTGCAGTTTGACACTTGTTTTTCATTTTCACGATGGCTGAGTGGCGAATGGTCGCTTGTAGGTTGTAGCGCTGAAACTAGGTATTTGAATAAAAACGAGACAAGTATAGTCATTACAAGGATATGGTAAATGGGAACAGAGAATGGATGTAGGTAGGATCTAGGATGTAGTCACATGGGCATTATAGTTTTGCATGTCGATCAAGACAGATCTTATTTGCTCTTGGAAATAGCTGGTTATTATTTCTTGTTTTTTTCCAGCGATGGCTGAGTGGGAATGAGTTCGTGTTGTATGAGTTTATTTTTGGGTCATCGAACCTTTTACCAATTTTTTTAAAGCTATGTTTACACGATTTCCAGATGTGCGAAAATTTAAACAAGGAAAAAAACATTTCCAGATAGTTTTACAAGCATCATAAAACAGAAAATGGAAAATATGCATAGCTACAACGAAAAGGGATAAGAAAGGATCATAAACATTTATAGATCCTTTTAGAAGAACACAAATGACGAAACAAAGAGTAATTAAGATGGATCGTAAACATTCACAGTTCCTTGTAGAAGAAACTTGTCAATATGCATTCTGCAAAAATTCCGAAACTCGTCATCTTCCCACAGAACATCTTTCAACAAATGTTCCTCTAAATTGTGCATTTCCCTTTTTTCCAGAAATGGATTTACCCAAAACCTTCGTTTTCTTTTCTCAGCTCGTTTCCGCAATTCTTCTAATTCCTTCATGGCCTTTAATGCGAGAACGCAACGATGTGCTCTGCTCAACGACATTTCAACGAATGAAATTTCATGATACGAAATGCCCACCCTACATTTCATTTCATATTGTCGTTCTTTCAACGCGACCAAATGTGAGAGATTTCATGAAAGAAAATTTGCAGGTGGAGACACCGTGTAAAAGGAGATCGATCTGCGATGGTGTATTAAAGTGCTCATCAGCGAGCTCGATGTTTTTAGGAAGATTCCAGTCCGAGACGTTCAAAGCTGAGTCTGGCTGGTATCCGGTAATTGACGGGGCTATCAAGAATTCCAAAGACACCATGAAATTGTTGAAACGGGTGTTGTAAAGTGCACCACTTGATGCATACCAAGCACTTTACAACCTCTTTACCATTTCTTCTTTGTATGCAAGATGTTTAACCCTACGATCAATGTTGCAACTTTGTAACAATATATTGATTGTCCCAAATAAACATCCTCCCAAATTGCTATTTCAGCTTGCCACTTCCAGCGTCAATGCCCAACACTTCCGACCTAAATAAACAATGTTTATTTATGGTCACTCATCATTTTTTATTTCATTCATTCAGTTTATTTATTTTCCATTCCCTTGCGCAACTAAGTGCACAAACCAATTAACACAAGTCAACCAACTCATTATGCTGTGGTTGCATTTCTTTTACTATACGAGCGATCGTATGCGCGACTAGCAACATGAGCCACTTGACTTGTCCGGGAATTCCCTTCCGGATTTTTCTTTTCTTTTTATTTCTTTTCTTCGTTTGTCGAACCTCGAATTGATGATTCAATTCGAGGCTATTTATATTGGTCACTGGGCAATGACGCGACACTCCAGTTCAGACACTCCGGTTCGCAACTTCGTTCAATATCATTCTACATCTTTCCTACTTCGTGTAATACTTTCATAATTTAATAAAGTTATAACTAAGAACACTTTTTCATAAAATCTAAGTTAATAAATCTAAAGTTAATAAATCTAAGTTAATAAATCTAAAGTTAATTAATCTAAGTTAATAAATCTAAAGTTAATTAATCTAAGTTTATAAATCTAAAGTTAATAAATCTAAATAGACCTAAAGTATATCATTGCGTTTCTTAACTTGGACATACAAAATACACGAAAAAAGGTAAGACCCAACTGAGAGTAGTGCCTCTCAGTATAAAAGATAAAAAGCACAACACGGGATCTAATCGTAGTGTGAGTTTGGTAATTAATTTTCGTCTGTGATATACCTATTCCAGCGATATCTACCACCTTTTTTTTGTCTATGGAGGTGAAGAGACTGAGCGAAGCTGTCATTGATGAAGTTGACCTGGGAACCCGAATCAAGAAGGGCTCTTCCCAGCTGAAAGCCACCAGTCGAATCTTTCACCAATACCACTGCAGTTGCAAGAATAACTTGGGCTTCTACCTTCGACTTTTTCTTTCCCAATGCCGTGTGAACTGACGCCGACGAAGATGGTTCCCCTTCACACGATGAGTTTCTTTGTTGTGTCTGTATCCTATGAAGTAAGGTATGGTGCGACTGTTTACAGGTCTTGCACCTGTAAGACGAAGGACACTTTGAGACGGTATGTCCCTTAGCTAAGCAATTTATGCATAAACCGAGTTGTTTTATGCTAGAGAAACGATCGATTACTGACAGTTTCGTGAAACTCGAACAAGTGGTTATAGAGTGACTGCCATCTTTGCAGAAGACACAAGTCTTTTCAGTTGCTGTCAACGATGTTTGAGATCGAAAATTAGTATTTTGTGGCTTTGATTTGTTTGACCACTTTTGACTTGGTTCAGAACGAATCTGTTTGCTTTCTCGGGCCTCGAGATACTGACAACGTCTACTCAACACTGCAGCGCATTCTGTCCAAGTCGGAAGCTTGCTATAATCTAGCTGCTCATCCCACTTAGCTTGAGTGTCTGCATCAACCTTTGACATCGCGATATAAATTATGATAGCATTAGTGATGTCAGCTTTAGTTCCCAACGATGAAAGGGAATTATACAAGGCTGATATCGTATCAACCAGATTCCTTAGATGAGATGCCGATCCTTTTGGAACCTTAGCTAGTTCAAACAAATCGGAAATGTTTTCCAGGAAAATCAGACAGTTATTGTCGTAACGAGTTCTTAGGGCATCCATTGCTTTAGAATAGTTCTCTTCCGTAACCTGGAAAGCTCGAACTGTTCGCAATGCTTGGCCACTTAGACAAGACAACAGGTTATTGAACTTTTCAATCTTGGACAGAGAATGATCATTGTCTACAAGGTTGTTGAAACAGTTCATGAAGTTCTTGAATTCCGAATACTTCCCGTTGAATTTGGGCAACCGAAAAGGTAAACGGCTGACTGGAGTTGGAACTGCAAATGATCCTTCTAATGTGCTATTGCGTCTTCCTGGTCCCATTGCTGATATGATTTTTGTTTTTGTTGTCACATAAAGTTCTTCCAGCTCACTTCTCCCTGTATCAGTAGGTTGTAGGCGCTCGATTTGTGTCTGGTACGATAGAGCTTGCTTAAAGTACGATTCTAAGATACCCAACCGACACTCTAACTCTGTTGGCGTTAGTTCTCTTGACTTTGATACAACTAGAGTCTTGATCCTAGTGATGCTCCATTTTGTTGAAGCGCGCTGCTGCTTTAAGTCATCAGCAGTTTGTGGAGCTGAAGACTCACCTGCCATGGTTCTTTCTTACACAGCAATAGCCACAACAACAGCAACAGCAACAGTAACGGCAAAAGCAAAAAATTAACTACCTTGGAGATATCTTCTTCCAATAAAGGACAATCGAATTACGACCCAAATGATCTCGACGACGAGATGTGTATCGTTGACCCGCACCAAATGTGTCAGCAACAACTAAATACAACAGCCTACTGATTTAGATTTCAATATTTCGGTTACCAAGCTACTTTCAAGTGAGCAAGCAAAACCTTTTATCTTTGTTGAATCGACAAACTCAAAACTGAGAGGCGAAAAATCTGTTATCCAGC
Source organism: Cheilosia vernalis (assembly GCA_949126925.1). Lineage (NCBI taxonomy): Eukaryota > Metazoa > Arthropoda > Insecta > Diptera > Syrphidae > Cheilosia > Cheilosia vernalis. The sequence continues at coordinate 70,763,666 of OX421358.1, forward strand.
GATGATTTTCCAAATATATAATCGTCTGCAACCGATGGTCCTTTGAGCGAAAATAATGCGTATAATGGCGATATGAATGTATTGATGGAATGATCTGAATAGATTGCAATTTGTTCGTTATTTGCAATATGAACCGAGATATATGACGATTCTTTTAATAATTAATTTTTGCCTACAAATTGATCGTGTATGTAACACCGAAATGAAAACAGGAGCTTTTGCGGCGAATTCGATGTGGATAAGACCAAATTGCAACGAAAGAGCGTGAGTACCAAGCACAAAATCTAACCCAACTTGAGGACGAGTTCGATTGAGTGCGAGCTCGTGGTTCGACTGAAGCGATTTGACTCGAACCAACGAGCGTGTGAAGCAAATAGGCGATAAAACAAACGATGAAATCTTCCAACTAAGCAAGTAATCGTTGATCGGCAGTGATGAACGTCGATGGTTGAACGAAAGGCGTGTAAAGCAAATTAGTAATTAGGTAAATCGCTGAACAGTCCGTATTGAGGAGGCGAGAGAGATTTTGATTAAGACGATGGGATCGAACGAAAGAGCGCAAAACGAAAGTGCAAAGCAGGAAGATCGAGGCTAATGCTGAGCGATCGAGGCGAGTATATAACACAAGTGTGGAATGTTATAGTTATTTCATGAGAAAGCTTTTCCGTTTTACGTGGAAATTACAGAATCATGTGTCAACGTCAAATGAATATAATATATGAATATCCAACTTATGTATGTAGGATTCCCTTTCCAGAGGGGAAACAACTTTCCGTATTTTAATTTTACACTTTATTTTCTAATAACAGTAGGATTCCCTTTCCAGAGGGGAAACAACTTTTTGTATTTTAATTTTACACTTTATTTTCTAATAATAATATCTAATCTTTGGACGCCGTCTTTTCTTCTCGCCACGTTTTTTCTTTTTTCTTCTTCTTCTTCTTGTCGTCGTCGTTGTCGTCGTTCTTCTCTTCTACCTCTTTCGTTCTTTTTCGTTGTGTTGGCGGCCGTGACCATGGGGTGTGTTCCCTATCCCACAATCGGCCATCCTGCAGTATGTTCGTCCTCGAATCATTTATATCTTTCATCTGAATTAATTTGCAAAATTTTTTTTTTTTTTTTAATCTTATAATTTTTTTTTTTTTATTTTTTTTATTTTTTTTTACTTCACAATTACATAAACCTATCACTTTTTTTTTTTTTTTTTTTTAATTCTTAATTACATAAACCTATCACCTTTTTTTTATATTGTTTTATATTTTTTTTTTTTATATTGTTTTATCGCTATCGGTCGTATCAGGTGTATCTTCTTCATTTTCGTCGCTGTCTTCGTCGTCTGAAGCGGAGCAGCGCCACGGTTTCATATAGTCTGCGCTTGTAGAGGTTGTGCGCGGTCCTTCTTGGTTGCCAATTTTTCGCACATGGTATCGATCGTTGGACGTAGCCTTTGTTATTTTGTATGGTCCTAAGAACTTTGGGTAAAGTTTTAGCATGGTGCCAAATTGAGTGCGCTTGATGGCCACCAAATCCCCAACTTCGTATTTTTTTGACATTTTACGCCGTCTATCATAAGTCTTTCGATTTTCATCTTGCACCTGCCTGATATTTTCCTTTGCCTCTTCCCTCATTTTTTCCCTCTCTACCATGAAGACACTTAGTAGTTCCTCCTTGACCGCTTCCGCTAGCTGAGGGTTGCTACTGATGCGCATTTTTTTCCCTATCAATAACTGGAATAGGGTCATCTTTATGCTTCTGTGCCACGTTGAATTTAAGCATTGCTGCAGCTTGGCCGTATGTTGGTGCCACTTGGTTGGGTCGTCGGCGCTCAGCTTGGTAAGCACCGAAATAATCACACGATTTATTCGCTCTACCTGTCCGTTGCCTCTTGGTATCCCAGTAGTGATCGAAAGCAGCTGTATCTTCTCCATCTCGCAGTAGTCCTTGAATATGTTGGATGTGAACGCCGCTCCTTTGTCCGTTATAATACGCTCCGGGTTTCCAAATATCGACTTCTGAAATTCCAGCTTCAGGATCACTTCTGCTGTTGTTGTTGTCTTTACAGGATAGATCCATGTGAATTTCGAAAATGCGTCTACTATACACAATATGTATGCGTAATTCTTTCCTGTCGGAGAGAGTGGACCCAAGTGGTCGATGTGGTAGGTCCTGAGTGGTGAGTCCTCCTTATCGATGGGGTTTAGAAAACCTTCCTGACGTCCAACTTTTCTATCGGAAAGAATGCAAGCAATGCAATTTTTCAGGAAGTTGTGTAATTTTTCCCGTAGTTTGGGAATAAAGTATTCCCTGCTAATGATCTCCTGCATCTTTTCCACCCCGAAGTGACCATCATTGTGTACGTCCTTGATGAGTTCCTCTTGCATTCGTTTGGGTACGCATTGCAGTTTCCGTCCTTCCTTATCGGCCTTGTAGATAATATTGTGTTCCAAAATGAAGTCCTCAAAACATCTTTCTGCGGCCAATATCTGTTTTATGGGCTTCAGTTGATCATCCTTTTCTTGAGCTTGTTCGATTCGCGCAAGGAACTCGACCGAAATATGAAGACAGCTGGGATTACGGCTTAAGGCGTCCGCATGTTTCATTTTCGTTCCAGCCCTGTGTTCCAGATGGTAATTGTACTCCTGCAACGTTAGTGCCCATCCGGCAATTCTCGAAGACAGCTCTGTTCTCTCCATGGTTCCCTTGAATGCCGCGCAGTCGGTGACGATTTTGACTTTAGTGCCTAGTAAATAGTGCCATAGCTTCTTTAATGCTGATACGATTGCTAGCACCTCTAATTCGTAGCTGCTGTAGTTTTGCTCCGCTTTTGACGTCTGCTTGCTGTAGTAGTATACGTGATGGAACCCGGTTTCGTGTTTTTGTAACAACACGGCCCCGTAACCCCACTTCGATGCGTCTGTGTGAAGCTCCGTCTCCAAGGTCTGCTGAAAGAGGTGTAGGACTGGTTGCGTCGTAAGTATGTTCTTCAGTTCCTGAAAGGCTGCCTTTTGCCTTGCTCCCCACTCGAATTTTGTGTCCTTCTTCAGCAGCTCCGTTAGTGGTTTTGCCACGATAGAGTACCCTGCCACGAAATTCCTGAAATATCCGCTGAGGCCTAGAAAACTTTGTACATTTTGTCTCGTTTTCGGCTCTGGAAACCTTATAACCGCCCTCGTTTTATCCTCCGCCGGCGTCACGCATCCCTCTTCGATAGTTAGACCAAGAAAATCGATCTTCCGGCAGAGGAGTTGACATTTTTTCCATTTAAATTGAATGCCATACTCGCTTCCGATCTATAGTACTTCCTTTAAGTTCCTTAGCGCCTCCTCTTCATCTTTCGATAGCACCACCAAATCATCCATATATAGCATCACTTTCTTCTGCTGTAGCAGTGGTCTGAAGACACAGTTAACATGTCGTTGGAACACAGCCGGCGATGTGCACAGACCAAAAGGCACCCTATTGAATTCATATTGGCCTGACGGTGTGATGAACGACGTATATCTTTTGCTCCCTTCTGCAACTGCTACGTGGAAGAATCCGTTTTCTAAGTCCAAGGTCGAGAACACTCTGGCTTCACTCAAGGCGTCAATTTGGTCTTCCATCAGTGGCATCGGGTATCGATCTCGTATAATCTGTCTGTTGATCTTCCGGTAGTCCACACAAAGTCGTTTAGTACCATCCTTTTTATTGGCTAGGACGATTGGACTTGCGAATTCGGACCTGCTAGGTCTTACAACACCCTCCTTCAACCATTTTTCTATTTGTTCCTCCACGATACTTTTCTCTAATGGTGCTAGTCTTCTTGGTCGCTGAAAAATCGGAGCTTCGTCCTGTAGAACGATTTTCATTTCCACGTTTGTACGTTTAACTATTTTAGGGTTGTAGCTGTCTACCAGTCGGTTGATATCGTCTTCGTATCTTGGATTCACCGAGCCGAACCTGGAACTAGTTGTCGTTGACAAACTAAAGCATTGAAGGGACGTGAAGTCCTCCTTAGACACCATAACTTCGTTCTCTAGCATCCTTATAGTTGTTCCTTTTAGGATATCCTTCCCAATTATCATTGGTTGTTTCATGTAGATTCTGGAGATAATAAACACGCGTGCCTTATAGTCTCTACCGTCAATCCGTACGATAGCCTCGAAATAACCTGGAGACTGTGCAGGTTCCTTAGCCACTGAAAATTTCCTGACCTTCTATCATAATCTACTTCCAATCTCTAGTTGACTCTCGATGACATGCAAAGTTAACACTTCGGTTATTCCCCTCGTTCCTTTTCGGGCAGTTATTTGACTTATGGCCAAATTCATTACACGCGAAACATTTCGGGCGCTGTTCTCTGCAATCGCGGCTTCTGTGGTTCATTTTCCCACAGTTGAAACATCGTGGTGTGTCCTGCATCGTGCTGCTCGTATATTTCCCGGGTTTTGCGTCCTTCGGAAAAGTTTCTTTGTATCGTCTGTAGTCACTGAGTTTCTCCTTGAAATCTTTAATTGTACTTGCTCCATAGAGAATGGCCTTGTTACTGGGTTGATCTTCTATACCGTCAATGACATACTGTATGACAGTTCGTTCGTCCAGCCTGCCCCTTGCCCCCAACTCACGCATCGCCAACAAATAATCCTGTAGCGTTTCCTCCCTTTTTTATTTCCGTTCGACCATTCGTCTATGGGTGTCTGCTGTTGAGATACCGTCACCAAACTCGTCTAGTAAAAATTGCTTTAGCGCTTCCCAAGATACTAACCCCGGTTTGGCTCGCAGTGCCGTCTTTCCTGAACCATCCAATAAGCGCTTAGCATATAACAGTTTTTGCATTTCACCCCATGAAAAGATACTCGCTACCGCCTCAAAATCATTAATCCATATCTCTACGTTGTAATCGTCTTTGCCAGTAAACGCTGGGACCGCGTTCAGCACATCTTCAAAGCTGGTAGAGCCTCTGCATCTCAACCGTTCGACTTCTGTTTTTAGCAATGTGATCTCCAAATTTTCTTCTGCCTTTCTGTGACTTGCTACTGCATCGTCATCCTCGCTGTACCCTACTTCGTTTGCCCTATTGTTATTCTCCCGCTCGTTCCCTCTATCATCCTTGTGTTGTTCCGCTCTAGGCTCTCCGTCCTTAGGAATGTCCTTCTCTCTTTGCCGTTCTACATTGAATTCCCGCTATGTTACTTCTGCTTCCCTCCGCACCAAGTCTGCTTCTCTATTCATAAATTCCCGTAAAATAACCGAAAAATTTTCTGAGTTGTCCATTAACCCCGTGCTATTTAAGGCCTTTCCTTTTTTCCCTTTTCCCATTTTATTAAGGATTAACAATATAATAATAAAGAAAATAGGACAATTAAATTATTAGAGTGCGAGTAAAATCTGCTAAGCGATTAGTTATTAACAAACTTTTGGTGATTTGTGTCTAAGATGTGTTTGACCCGCGTCCTCTATGAGAAATTTCATGCATTATTGACTGCTTTGTTCTGGTTGGTGTATGAACTAATTTGATCGGTAATTTTGTTTTATGTTTTTTTTTTTTTTTTGAATCGGTAATTTGTTTGTGTATCGGCTGAGTTGTAAAAATGTTTGACACTGCATGCAAACGGAACAAGTAGATACGTATTAAATGGACTTCTTACCAGTAACCAGGATGATGATTTCTTCTTTCTGTTTTCGGCGGCGATTTTCTTTCTTTCACGGCCTTTCTCGCACTTATTTCCAGATTTATGTTTTCTGATTTTCCACTGTCTCTGTAGCACTTCTTTCCCGTTGTGGAACACCGGTACGAGCCCCCAATTGTAGGAATCCCTTTCCAGAGGGGAAACAACTTTCCGTATTTTAATTTTACACTTTATTTTCTAATAACAGTAGGATTCCCTTTCCAGAGGGGAAACAACTTTTTGTATTTTAATTTTACACTTTATTTTCTAATAATAATATCTAATCTTTGGACGCCGTCTTTTCTTCTCGCCACGTTTTTTCTTTTTTCTTCTTCTTCTTCTTGTCGTCGTCGTTGTCGTCGTTCTTCTCTTCTACCTCTTTCGTTCTTTTTCGTTGTGTTGGCGGCCGTGACCATGGGGTGTGTTCCCTATCCCACATGTATTTTTCTTAAGATATGAAATTTAATGCATGCATTCCAGCTTGAAGTCGAAGGCGCGTTTTTCCTTTAGATAATTTCGTTAGTTATCGGGCAACGCACATTCGCTTAGTTGGATTTAAAATTGACGTACCTCGTGGGAGATGTATACTTATCTTCCCTTTTTCCTTCTTTAATGTGATTTTTCTTCGGGTTTCTTCGTGGGTGTTCCTCTGCTTTTTCCTGCTCCTTCTGGACTTTTCCACTGTTTTCCTTTTTTGCGTTTGCACTATTTTAAAAACGAACCGAACCGATACCGAGCGCGCTTCACTTATATATATTTATGTAATGTTCAATGTTCTAATTAATGTCTTTATTGAATTGGTTTTTTCCCAACACTTTTCTACTTGTGAGTATGTCGTATATCACGTTGGTGCGCCAAAATGTACGGTCGCCCGATTTGCGACCTGCAAGTGGGAGGTTTAACTTTTCTTCTCGACAAGCGAACGATTCTAAAATAAAACTATCGAGAGCTGAAACTTCACGTTCCCAGCTTGCAACGAAAAACGAAAATCGAAAAGAGCGGGTTGCGAAATGAAGTGTAGGCGGTGTTACAACGTTATAATAATTTCTTTATTGTCACTCCCTTATATAGGAGCGCGAATATGCAAAAATTAAAGTACAATACATAATGGTGAGATACAGAGAGAGTCGATAATATGGCGACCCTTGGTAATATAGCGCCTAATTCAAACAAAAGGGATATTTTTTACAATTGGGTATACTAAGTACAGTGACTCAAACATTTTTAACGATAAGAATAATTTTTAAATTACAACTCAATTCATTATAATAATATAACTAATGGCGTTACCCAACAGAAGCCACGTGCCATTCCTGTTCAAAGAAGGGACATTTAAGTAGTGTTTGCCGTTCTAGACAGGAAAATAGCAAGAAAAATTTAAATTGTATTAATCCTAATAATCTTTCTCATTCTAATCCGTATGTAAATTCTATTTCTAATGGCAATTTATTTGATTTTTCGTTATACAGTTTAAACGATGATGAATCCAGTGGGGTGTATTGGTTGAAAGTCATGTTCAGTGGCGCCATGATGAGTATTGCTTGTGACACGGGGGCACCGCGCACATTGGTTCCGAAGACTTTCTACGAGAAACATTTATCACAGTATCCGCTAACGGTTTGTAAAATCCCGTATAGGAATTACGGTGGATATAGAATCAACATAATTGGTGAGTGTTTAGCAAATATCACGTATGGGGGCACCAGCAAATGTATTACAGTTGTAGTGACCGATGCAAACGCACCACCTTTATTAGGTAGAAATTTTCTACGCGCATTTCAATTTTCATTAGTGCAAAGGGATCAACATGAAGAGAACCTTGTTCATTTGATTCAATCGCAAAAAAATCAAAGTTTTTCCGTTGTTGTCGACCAGATTAAAAGTCAATTTTCCGAACTTTTCGATGGCCAACTGGGCAAATATAATGTGTGTGAAATATCATTACAAATTGATAGTGACGCCAAACCGGTATTTTGTAAACCACGGTCAATTCCGATTGCATGGAAGGCTGAAATTGAACAAAATCTGCGTGATTTAGTTGCAGAAGGAGTTCTCGAACCAATAGGAACTTCAAAGTGGGGAACACCATTAGTTCCCGTTCCAAAACCGGATGGCAAATTACGTGTATGTGGTGACTACAAAACTACAATTAACAAGTTTCTTGTTGATGTCAAATACCCATTGCCTCTAATTGAGGAAATATTCGCATCGTTACAAGGTGGAGAGTTATTCAGTAAATTGGACATGAGTGCTGCCTATAATCAATTTCGTCTGGATGAACCATCATCTCTTTTGTGTACGTGGAGCACCCACATTGGTACATTTAAAATGAAAAGATTACCTTTTGGCGTTAAGCCAGCAGCTGCAATTTTTCAAATGCACATGGAAAATTTACTAAGAGGTATCAATGGTGTAGTAGTGTATCAAGACGATATCACAGTCACTGGAAAGAATTTCAAAGACCATCTTTTTAATTTAAAATCGGTCTTAAAGAAAATGACCGATGCTGGCCTGAGATTGAATGCAGTTAAATGTCTTTTCTTTCAAAAACAAATTTCTTATCTTGGTTTTACCATTGACAAGTATGGGCTCCATAAGAACAGAGACAGGTTTGCGCCTATTTTGGATGCACCCATTCCTAAGGATATTCATGAATTGAGAGCATTTATTGGCATGGCTAATTATTACTCACGCCACGCTTCATAAAGGATTTCGCAAGCAAAATGAATGCTTTATATACTTTACTTCGGAAAGACGTTCGGTTCGTATGGAATACGGATTGTGCAAGGGCATATACGATTTGATAAAACATGACATTTCGTCAGAGCAAGTGATGACTCATTTCAATCCGAAACTTCCAATCGTTCTAACGACAGATGCGTGCAAACATTCTGTGGCAGGGGTCTTATCACATCAGTTTCCAGAGGGACTCAAACCTGTCGCTTTCATTTCGAGATCCCTATCCAAAAGTGAATTGAACTACCCAGTCATTGAAAAAGAGGCATTAGCCATAGTTTTCTCCGTCACTAAGTAGAAACAATATTTATTGGAAAACTTTTTCACAATTTCAATTTTGTAATGTTCTTGTCCAGAGAAATAAAAAGACTTGTTGATCGCTCCGAGTATGCGAATGGAATGTTTGACAGTGTGTGTTTAGTTATGTATATATATATAACATTGGATTAGGCGTATTATTCCAGGAGGCGAGCTGTACGATCTCGATGAAGCAATCAACTTCAACCTCAAGTTCATAGAGTGTCGTAAGTGGAACACTCAGTTCAACATTATCTTCTATTTCGTTCCGAAAGCCTCCCCAGTTAGTGTTTCTACCAGTTAATCTCGCTGGCTCTAGGTTATTGGCTATTTTTACACTCAATGTTAAAATAACCGGTGAGTGATCAGATGATAGATCAAAGCTCTCTTCAACTATAATGTGGTTGGTAGGTATTCCTTTTACGACGAAGAAATCTATCAGATCAGGTAGGTTTGAAGTATCAGTTGGCCAGTAGTTCGGTTTGCCCGTCGAGTGGAAATCGCAACTGTATTCCATACCTGCCCCATAGAGCATTCTAGCTTTTCGCGAGATGTATCTGGAGCCCCAGAACGTGTGCTTCGCGTTAAAATCGCCGCCAATAAGGAAGTTTGGTTTGAGCGATTTAAGCAGATTAGTATAATCAGTTTTTTCAAGCGCGGAACGCGGTGGACAGTAGATAGACGAAATTCTAAAAGTACGCTGATTTTTTTTTAACTCGAATCGTGCACAGTTGCATAGTTTCAAGCTCTATCTTCAGGTCTTCGTATTGTTCAATGCAGGCTTAATAAACAATGATGATCCACCTCTGGCGTTTCCTGATGGGTGACAAGCGTGGAAATCATTATAGCCTTTTATTTTTCAATTCGATCCCTTTTTCACGTGAGTTGCAGAAATCAAGCAAATGTCAATATCTTTCTCGCGTATGAATATTTCCAATTTGCCGAGTTTTTGTAAAAGCCCGTTTGCATTCCAAGTGCATATTTTTAACATTGGTTTTTCATTCATGTTATTTTTGAAGCACGCGTTTTCCGTGAATTATTTTCGAGCTTAACCAAGCGATCGAGAATAATTTTGTTTATTTTGCATTGTTCTTCAATATAACGGGTGATTTTTTAAGAGGTTTAGAACTTTTAAAAAAAAAAAACACAAAAAATTCGAAAAAATTAATGAAATATTTATTTGAATCGATAGTTTGAACCTTGCAATTTAATGTTTAGAGATAATTTCATGCAAATGTTGACCGCGGCTGCGTCTCAGGTAGCCCATCCGCTGAGTCCAATTTTGGCATACTCTTTCACACATATCGGCCGGTATCTCACGAATGAATGCATGGATGTTGGCTTCCAGTGCGTCAATCGAAGCGGGCTTGTCCCTATACACATTAGCCTTGACATACCCCCACAAAAAATAATCTAATGGTGTCAAATCGCACGATCTAGGCGGCCAATTGACCGGCCCGAAACGTGAAATTAACTGTTCACCAAACTCGCCTCGCAATTGCGCCATTGTTTCGCGTGCTGTGTGGCATGTGGCACCGTCTTGTTGAAACCACATATCATGCAAGTCAAGAACTTCCATTTCGGGCAAAAAAAAGTTTGTTATCATCGCTCGGTAGCGTTCACCATTGACATAAAACCGATAAACCGCACCAAACAGTGGCTTTTTCGGGATGCATTGGTAGCTGTTGCAATGCTTCTGGCTGATCTTCACTCCAAATGCGGCAATTTTGCTTATTTACGTACCCATTCAACCAAAAATGAGCCTCATCGAATGCCGATCATAAAATGGAAGCAGCGCGCGATGAACATTTCGAACCGAGCACGAATTTTGATAGTAAAATTCAATAATTTGCAAGCGTTGTTCATTTGTAAGACGATCCATGGTTAAATTGCAAACCAAACTGAAGCTGTTTGACAGTGACACAAGGTACTAAACACACGTCATCTGTCAAAACCAGTGTTGCCAAAACCAAACCAGCTAAAAAATCACCCGTTATAATAATGAATGACATACTATATATATACTAGCTGTACCCCCCGGCTTCGCCCGTGCAAAATGTGGATTCAGACAGTTGATGGAAAAAATATCTAAGAAATTTGCTATCTTGTAGGGGGCCATTTTTTTTCGCAAAAAATATATATTCTCATAACGCATGAGTTGGCCAATAACAGGATATTTCTTCCCACTGCATAAAATAATTTGTCTTCGTTTCAAATGTTAAATCATTTTCTTTCAGTCCCGTATACATTTCGCACCCTATCTCTTTCAATCCCACGCCCCACACGCCACATTCTTACATGCCAAAAGCGGATACAAGTGTATCAATTAATACATGTTGAATGAAGTATTGAAACTAAGAATTTGTTAAGAAACGCATATCATAATTTTAAAATTGAAAGCTTTCTTTTACAAAAGAACTCACAAATAATAGCGATAAGGTGGACTAAAACGCCTAAATCCTGAGGTAAGACTCAACTATTATTATTATTTTATCCTTTGAAAGTCTGAATTCCTTTGTTTTCAAAAACAATGTATTTTTTATTATGGTGATAATATTATGTCACCAATATAAATATCGACTTATTTTATTTAAAGGCCAAGGAGGGAACATATTTGTTTTTTTAAATCATGAGCTTAGCAAATATGTAGTAAACTCACCCAGGTGAAAATAGTAGAAATGTCTCAAATTTCGCCTAGTATTTATTTAAAATACCATTTAAGTTATCGAGTTATTGGATATCCTATGTTGTACCTGCAGATGTCCTCTATAAGGTGGTATTTACTATATTTATTTTCGAACTCAAAGCGTGACAAAGAAAAAAGCGAAACGAAACGAAAAAATAAATTAGTCTTGTCCATTTTTTCCGGAATTTATTTAGTTATATATGTTGAAACAAATTGGAGATTGTGGGCCTAGGTATCCTCTATAGGCCTGTGAAAAACGCACCAAAATATATTAAGAAGTTTCTAAGATTTTTGCATTTAAAGACAGGCAGTCATATTCATTCTAAGTCGAACAGAACTACACCAATTTCTGTATAAGATTATTAATTTTAATTTATAAAAACTCACAAAATCGCAATGAAGAAATCCGAATCTGTAATGCGCAATGGCCGGCAAACGTTATTCGAACGAACAAAACACAAATTCGCAAAGTGCAATATGGACGCTGAAACAGCAACGAATGAAGAAACTGCGCAACTGAATCAAATGGCACAGTCAACGTGGACAGCGCCACCACACATGAAACAAAATTGGCTTCTCGATTGATCGATAATAGATGGCGTTACGTTGCGTGTCTATCTGACAGTTCAATTGTGATACTGTGGTGTGGAATGTATCGTGTAACCTAAAATGGTGAAGTGAAAACAACCCCTTAGTCACCAAACAAGTTCCACCCAAGTGTCACTTCCAATTGGAGACTGGAACCTGTCAAGTAAATGTATTTCACCACTGAGCTAGTTCTAGAACCACTTAGAATTAGCTAGAAAGTTCTCGTCAGATGGCGGAGCGGGTATAAAAGGACAGCTTTTAGAAGAGGGCGAGACAGTTGATTTATAACAGTGATTGGTTAAAGTTCGAGATAGTAATAGTTTGTGAAGATAAATAAGTGAAAAGTAATAGAGTAAATTAAGTGATTGGTTTGAAACGTTAAAGAATTGTTTAAGTAATAGTGTTCTGGTATTTAAGAAGTGAAATATTAGAATAGTTGATAAAAGTGTAATAAAAGTGAATTTTATTAGAAAAATTAAACAGAATAGTGTTTTATCTTTACGAATCCCAGCCTGAATGTAACATTGGTGTCAGAAGTGGGATAAAACTTATTCTGTGCTAAGTGTCTAAGTGCAGCTAAAAAAAAAAAAAAAAAAAAGTGAATTTGTGATTTTCTAAACTACAAGAGACAAACAAAATGGGTCGTATATTACTACATCTAAGCATACCCCAATTGAAAAGTGAACTAGAGAAGCGGAATCTCTCCACAGCTGGAGACAAAAGTGACCTCATACTTCGTCTGCAGGAAGCTGTCCAAAACGAGGGAGAAGATCCAAAAACCATGCTATTCGACGTGTCAGAAGAACAAGTAAGTACAGGCGTTGACATTAGGTCTATGATGGAATTACTTCTTGCCAAGATGGAAGAACAGAAGAATTCTCTAGAAGAACAGAAAAATTCTATGGAATCTAAATTCGCAGAACAGAAGAATTCTATGGAATTGAAGTTCGCAGAACAGAAGAATTCCCTAGAAGAGCAGAAGAATTCCATGGAATTGAAGTTCGCAGAACAGAAGAATTCTCTAGAATAACAGAAAAATTCTCTAGAAGAACAAAAGAATTCTTTAGAAGAACAGAAAAATTCCATTGTCGCCGCACAAAAAGACGCCGTGGAAGAATTTAAGAATGTTCTAGATATAAAAATCGACGCTATTGATGAGAAATTAAACCAGCATGAAACCAAGTTCGAGGAAATTAATGAAACGTTTCATAAACACGAGACAAACATCGAGAACGTAGCCAAAGAACTCGGAACAAACATCAAGAACATAGCTAGAGAGTTCGGCACAAACATCGAGAACATAACTAAAGAGCTCGAAAAAGTCAAGAAGCAGAAGGCTCGGGAATATTCTGCTGACTGCCCAAGAAGGAAGGAGATGCAACCACCCGTTTTTGATGGTCAAACATCATGGCCAATTTATAAGAGACAGTTCGAAGCAGCTGCAACGACCAATGGATGGGACGACGAGGATAAGTCGATTGCATTAACGCTCGCATTGCGAGGTACAGCTGCAGAATTGCTTCAAACTATCTCCGAAGAAAAACAACGCGACTACGAGACTTTGGTGAAGGGTATTGAGATGCGATTTGGTGACGACCACATGCAGCAAGTGTATAGGGTGCAACTGCGCAGTAGAATCCAGAAGAGGGGAGAAACACTCCAGCAACTGCAAGCTGATATCGAACGGCTAGCGCACTTGTCTTATCCCAATGCCGGTGAGGATGTCATCAATGAAATGGCTATTGAGGCATTTACACAAGCCATAGAGGACAGACAACTGCAGATGGCTCTACGAATGGCTGGAAAGAGAACTCTTCCTGAGGCACTGGCATTTGCCTTAACGATGAAAGCTGCTGACCAAGCGTCTCAAGGATTTCACCGCGTGAGAGAAATGACATCCGTTGAATGCTCGTGCCAGAGAACCGAAGTAGTGGACCGTAATAGTTCTCGAAGGGGACCGATCCGTTGCTGGAACTGCAACAAAATTGGACATCTACAACGACAGTGCAGAGCCGAACGTAGACAGGGCAGTTGTCCACATTGCAGAACTAGGAACGAGGAGGCGTTTGAGCGTTCGGCGGATGGAACGTCACAAAGCCATCAGTCGGGAAACGAGTAAGAACCAACTTCGCGGGGCAGAAGCTGGTTTCTGGAATCGACGCCCCCAGGACCACAATTCAGGTTTCCCAGACCAAACGATGTAATAGAAGCTTGACGTAATAGAAGCTTGACAGCGATACAGGTGCCACCGCTTCCATAGTCAGAAGGGACATCGTTCGCCAATCTTGGCTGCACAACACCAGCAGCTACTGTCTGAAAACAGCAACTGGAGCAACAGCAAAGGTGTATGGTGAGGTACTCTTGACGATAAACCTTGCAGGAATAGTCTTCTCCCATGCATTCTTAGTGGCTGATATATGTGACGAATGCATCATCGGAATCGACTTTATGAAGACGCACGATATAGTACTCGACATCGGTTTGCAAGTTATAAAGTACAAGAACGTCGAGATTCCGATGGTTTACGGGAACGAGAACGTCGCAGCTCTACGGACAGTTGTAAGTGAGGACGAAATATTACCACCTTCGTCAGAGACAGTTATTTGGACAAAGCTGGAAGGTGACCCTGGGAGCCACCGATTCTACCTAGTCGAGCCAGATCCAGAAAATTTTTATCAGCGCTATATTGTCGGAAAGATGCTGGTTGAACCTAAAAACAACTTGGTTCCCGTTCGTGTCCTCAATGTGGAACACAAAAGCGTGAAATTAAAGCAAGGAGAAGTGATTGGAAAGTGCGTACCGATTACTGCGGTCACAAAGTTGTCCAATGCAAGTGATGTGAAACCGGTTAGACCTACGGAGATATCGGAAATGAAAAAGAATATACTCGGAGAGTGCGAGCTCGATCAGGAGCAGCGGTCCATGGCAGGTAGTTTAATCAACGAGTTCGCTGATATATTTGCTTCGCAGAACAGCGAGTATGGCCGAACACATCTCGTACAACACCGAATTGACACCGGAGATGCGAGACCGATTCGTCAGCCTCCCCGACGACTACCATTGGCTAAGCAGACGGAGGTTGCAGAAATGGTGTCGACGATGGAAAAGGAAGGACTGATTGAAAGCTCAAAAAGTCCGTGGGCATCGCCGGTCGTCCTGGTCAAGAAGAACGACGGAAGTACGAGATTCTGCGTGGACTATCGCCAACTCAACAACGTCACCAAGAAGGATAGCTACCCCCTTCCAAGAATTGACGACACCCTGGACACACTATCCGGAGCCAAATGGTTTTCGACTCTCGATCTGAAGAGTGGCTACTGGCAAGTGCAGATCCATCCAGAAGACCGCGAGAAAACAGCATTCACAGCAGGAAACGGGCTTTGGCAGTTTACAGTAATGCCATTTGGACTGTGCAATGCTCCAGCAACCTTTGAGCGTCTAATGGAGCGCGTTTTGCTGGGACTAACGTGGAAAACCTGTTTGGTCTACCTGGACGATGTCATCGTAGTAGGAAAAACATTTAACGAACATCGAGATAACCTTAAGGAGGTGTTCCAAAGGCTACGAAGTGCGCAACTAAAACTTAACCCGAAGAAGTGTTCCTTATTTAGACCAGAAGTGAAGTACCTCGGGCACATCATCTCTTCCAAAGGAGTCAAGACTGATCCGGAGAAGGTCGACGCAGTGAGAAACTGGCCGGTACCCAAAGACAAACATCAACTGAGAAGCTTCCTGGGACTTGCGACCTATTACAGACGATTTGTAAAGGACTTTGCCAGGATCGCAAAGAGCTTGCATCAACTGACAGAAAAAGGCAAACAATTCAAATGGTCAGGTGAGTGCGAAAATAGCTTCAAGGAACTTAAGCAACAGTTGTGCAACGCCCCCATACTAGCGTACCCCACCCCTGGGAAAACATTTATTGTGGATGCAGACGCTAGTAATGTGGGAATTGGAGCCGTCCTTTCCCAGGTGCACGATGGCCAAGAGAAAGTAGTTTCCTACTTCAGCAAAGTTCTCTCAAAGCCAGAAAGGAACTACTGTGTTACCAGGCGCGAGCTCCTTGCTTTGGTACTGGCAACAAAACATTTCCATAAGTACCTTTATGGGCGAAAATTCATCCTCCGCACAGACCATGCGTCTTTAAAGTGGCTACTACACTTTAAGAATCCTGAAGGCCAAGTCGCAAGGTGGATCGAACGGCTGCAGATGTACGACTACGAAATACAACATCGAAAGGGAAGTCTTCACTCTAATGCAGACGCTCTCTCCCGTCGACCGTGCAAAGCAAATTGCAAACATTGCTTGCGACACGAAGAAAAAGATGTCGCGTCCGTTCAAAGGGTGAGAGCTATGCCAATTGGTGGCTGGAGTACGCGGGAAATACGGGAGGCTCAAAAGGAAGATCCGGATATCGAACCGATTATCGCCTGGAAGGAGCATGAGGGAAAACCAGACTGGCAGGAGATATCCAATAGGAGCCCCGAGCTGAAGGCATACTGGGCGCAGTGGGACTCCCTTCACGTACAAGACGGCATTCTAAAAAGAAGATGGGAAAGCCCGGATGGAAAGTCGTTCGTAATGCAGCTTGTTGTACCCAGGTCAAAGGTTATGGAAGTGCTCAGGGAATTGCATGATGGAGTGTCTGGAGGCCACTTGGGAATCAATAAAACGCTCGAAAAAGTGCGGGAACGCTTTTACTGGATTCATTCAAGGGAGGACGTTGAAACTTGGTGCAGGAAATGCGTTACATGTGCGGCCAGCAAAGGTCCGAGACTGAAAGTTCGTGGCAAAATGCATCAATACAATGTTGGAGCCCCTTTTGAAAGGATAGCAGTTGATATTGCGGGACCGTTTCCTGAAACAAACAATAGAAATCGTTATATCCTCGTCGTTATGGATTATTTCAGTAAGTGGCCCGAAGCATTTGCTATCCCAAATCAAGAAGCTAAAACCGTGGTGGAGCAAATCGTCTATAACTGGGTAAGCAGATTCGGTGTACCAATGGAACTGCATTCAGACCAAGGACGGAACTTCGAGTCGAAGATTTTCCAAGGAGTGTGCCAGTTACTCGGGACTCACAAGACAAGGACAACCCCGCTTCATCCACAATCAGATGGGATGGTGGAGCGCTTCAACAGGACACTGAATGAACACCTCTCTAAGGTCGTTGGCGAAGACCAGAGAGACTGGGATAAGCAGATTCCCATGTTTTTATTGGCTTATCGAGGAGCAGTGCATAACACCACAGGACATACTCCATCTGAAATCTTATTTGGTCGAACAGTCCGCCTACCTAGCGAGTTGATGTTTGGATATCCATGCGAAGAGCCAAAGGATGAGGAGGACTACGTTACAGACCTCAGGGACATCATCAGGGACGTGCATCTAGACACTAGGGATAAGATTAAGATAGCCAGTGACCGCATGAAAACGAGGTACGATACTAAAACGATAACTAAAGGATTCCAGGAAGGAGATCTGGTATGGCTATATAACCCTCATCGAAGGAAAGGCTTATCGCCTAAGTTGCAACAAGACTGGGAAGGGCCCTATACAATCGTAAAGCGCATCAACGACGTTGTCTATCGCATCCAACGAGGAAGAGGCAAGCTGAAAGTCGTTCATGTGGATCGTCTTCATCGTTATTGTTTACTTCCCAGGCAGTCAGTACCCGCACACATAGTTATAAGATTCCGATCGTTTACCTTTTCCTGACCTACATAATATTTCACATTTATCAGCACACACCCAATAATATAATTTAAATTCACTCCACCTTATGCTTTTGCTGACAAAGCATTTTTGCTCACCAATTTCATTCACCCTTTACTAATTGTTTCCTCATGCGATGTCAGCACTATTTCCCAATCATATTTTAATTGTTCATTCTGTTTAGGTAATCAATTATTTAATTGTTCATTCTGTTTAGGTAATCAATTATGTTAGTATATAAGAAATTGACTCAATAAAGATATTGTTATTACCATTCCAACAGTTCCAGCATTTACTTGTATTCAAGCCCCACCAGTGGTAAGGAGTCTAAGCATACGATACACATACAAGACGCAAACAAGAAAGACACGACGATCACCACATCAAATTGGGTATTCTTGTTCAAGTACCGGAACTACCCACTTGTCGTCAAGGTTCATGCACCTTGGTCGACACAGCGATTTGATCGCACATTTTGGTGACCCCGACGTGATTTGGTGATCACAGTTCTTGTGTTTTCTCTTGTTGTTTCTTGTACTTATCTATCATCGACATCAAGTTTTCAATACACGAATCCTGCACCATGGATCAACAGGCAAAATTACAGCAAGAAACTGGATCCGAAATTGAGCGAATCATCGCCAATTTCAAGAAGGATCCAGTCAGCAGAAAGACGCTCGAGTACTATCAAGAGCGCCTACGAAGATTGGAGGAGCAGTGGGAACATTTCGACGCCACTGACAGTGAAATCAGAGAAACACACTCTGATCAACTCGATCACCCTTATTTTGCAAAGGGATACTATGATGCCGTGAGGACGATATATAAACGGCACAAGTTCCTCTTCGAGGATGAAATCGAACACTTGCAACAGCAGGTACAGCCCGTCGCATCGAAGACGGACGACAAACCTCTCCCGTCAGTACCTCTCCCTGCAAGGGACACCGACGGTGATCAAACAAGCGACAACATTAGCATAGCTCAAGTAAGGCGGCGTCAGCAATACTTGAGAGAGACGCTGCAACGCACCCTGGACAACGTTGAAACAACACCAGTGGGTTCCAAACACTTTTGGGAACTCAGCTGCAACACAATCAACAAGTATTGGGCACAAATTGAGGCGACCCAAATGAATTTGGTGGAGCTTAGCGACTCGTCGACAACTAGCGAGGACAACTCCACACACATCCAAATGGAGGACACAGTCCGCAGAATGCTGGAAAGGTGCGCGGCGGAAATCCAAGATTGTACCGGTCCGCAACAATCCCCACGTCACAGTAGCTCAGATAGCAACCACAATTACGACACTCAATTCAGTCTACCCAAAATCGTACTCCCGAAGTTTGATGGCGACTACTTAAGTTGGAGACAATTTTTCGACCTATTTACACAGATGGTCGACAATCAGCAAATGCCTAAGTGCCAAAAGATGTGGTATCTAAAAACCAATCTGACTGGAGACGCTGAAAAACTCATTCGCCATCTACCGCTCACCGAAGACAACTATACTTCAGCATGGCAGATGCTGCAAGATCGATACAACAACACCAGACTATTGACAACCGCATTCTTCAATCGTTTGCTTCAGCAACCATGCAGTTCAACAGAATCCGCCAACAGCATTAAGGCACTACACGACACAACCAAGGAGTGCCTCCAAGGTCTCAAGAACCTTGGATTAGATACCAGCAGCTGGGATCCGCTTATAGTTCACCTCTTAATGAAGAAGCTGGATCGCTCGACTCACGTGCTCTATGAGCAGTCTTTAAAACACCCAAGAGCGTTGCCATCGCTCAACGAATTCCTTAACTTTTTAGAAATCAGGTTTCAATCCTTAGAGACACTTGGGAATAAAGGTCGTAGTGTGGAAGAACAGACACGAAAACCAACAGCACGATCTTTCACGTCAGTAGTCGCAAGCAAACCAACCAACCTTAACTGCCCCTACTGTAACAACAGTGAACATAAGCTATATGCATGCCAAAGGTTCTTGCGACTTACACCAGATGGGCGCTTACCAGTGGTAAAAAGACTCAAATTATGCATCAACTGCCTCAACTCGGGACACGTAGCCTCCAATTGTTCAGCTCGAAATTGCACAAAATGCTCAGGAAGGCACAATACTCTACTACATATGGAGAGATCATCAAGAAACACTATGGACAGAGAAAATCGCCAACAAGACCGGACCACCACCCAGAACTTGGAAATTGGAAGGCCATCAAGCACAGCAGCGGCTTCGACCCCGACTACTTCAGCACCAGCAGTAGCCCCCATCATTTCAGCTTCAGCAGTCGCTCCAAAAAGTAAGGGCTATGTTTTTCTTAGTACAGTGATCATCAATCTAGAGGACAGCGCAGGCAACCCGGTAATTTGTCGAGCATTGCTAGACTCCGGGTCACAGCTAAACTTCATCACCGAAAAGCTGTCGAGAAGATTGAAGGTCCCAGAATTCGCCGAAACAATGAGGATTCTGGGAATAGGAGAGGGCACAAGGCAAGCAACGAAGAGAGTGAACCTTGCATTAAGATCGAGAACTTCAGAATTTAACATCAACCTAGAGGCCTTCGTCCTACGACAAATCACTCCTAATCAGCCAACTCAGAGGATTAACACCGCTGATTGGAACATCCCAACCGACTTAAGATTGGCAGACCCCCACTTTGGCGAACCTGGACAAATCGACTTATTGATTGGAGCGGAACTATATCATCAGCTCTTGAAAGTCGGACAGCTTAATATCGGAGAAGGCCTACCAATACTACAAAACACGCATCTTGGATGGATAATTGCGGGCAAGGCAGGTGGCACATCCCCACAGTCGGCAATTTGCGATATCTCCATTGAAGATCAGCTTACTCAGGATATGGAGAAATTCTGGAAGGTGGAAGAAGTTCAAGAAGCCAACCAGTCGCACACACTTGAAGAAAGAAAATGTGAAAATCACTTCGCCGAAACAGCCATCAGAAATCCAGAAGGACGCTTTGTGGTTCGACTTCCCTTCAAGGCCGCGACCAATGAATTGGGAAAATCTAAGGAAATTGCCCTTCAAAGATTCACATCACTGGAAAGAAGACTAGCAAAGAATAGCGATCTCAAGGCACAATATACTCAATTCATGACGGAGTATAAACGACTTGGTCACATGGAACCCATCAACTTAAGTGAGATCCAAGGACCGCACTACT
This sequence comes from Cheilosia vernalis, assembly GCA_949126925.1. NCBI lineage: Eukaryota > Metazoa > Arthropoda > Insecta > Diptera > Syrphidae > Cheilosia > Cheilosia vernalis. The sequence continues at coordinate 70,784,524 of OX421358.1, forward strand.
TCCTTCCTCACCATTGCGTACTTAAGCCAGATAGTACAACCACAAAATTGCGAGTAGTGTTCGATGCCTCCGCAAAGACGACAACGAATGTGTCTCTTAACGATATTTTATCAACCGGACCTACCATTCAAGAGGAACTACTGACCACGCTTCTCCGATTTCGCCTACACAGATATGTATTTACAGCAGACATCGAAAAAATGTATAGACAGATCCTGGTCGATCAAGATGATCGACAATTTCAACTAATTTTGTGGAGAGATGACCCATCAGACGAACTCCAAGCATACCAACTTAACACAGTCACATACGGCACAACATCAGCGCCGTATTTAGCCACCAAATGCCTACAGAGGTTGGCTCTCGAAGGTGCAAGACGATTTCCGCAAGGTGCAGAAGTGTTGAAAAAACATTTTTACGTGGATGATGTCATGACGGGATCGGACAATTTAGCTACGGCTATCAACATGCAAGGGCAGCTAAATGAATTACTACAGACGGCCGGATTCACCCTAAGGAAATGGTGTGCAAACGACAAAAACCTGCTGAAAAACATACCGGCTAGTGATGTTGCACTCCAACTCGATCTCGACATCAACAACACGACCCACATTAAGACACTTGGTCAAGGATGGCTGCCAAACACGGATAAGTTTGCGGTCTACCTAAAACTCACGAGTCAAAAGAGAATCAGCAAACGAACGGCTCTTTCTGACATAGCCCAACTATTCGATCCGCTTGGGTTTCTAGGACCAGTCATAATCACGGCTAAAGTGTTTATGCAGAAACTCTGGACCAATGGCTTCGACTGGGACACTCCACTTCCCGAAGAACTTCAATCAGAGTGGAGAAGCTTCCGAGAAAATTTGAAGCACTTACAGGATGTCAAGGTTGACCGACATATCTTCTCACACAGAATTCCTCAATCCATACAACTTCATGCATTTGCAGACGCTTCCGAAAGGGCATATGGGGCTGCAATATATTTACGAGCGGTCAATAAAGACAAAACCTTTACTGTTCGGCTGCTCTGCGCTAAATCTAGAGTAGCTCCATTAAAAACACTCTCAATACCACGACTAGAGCTGTGTGCCGCAATGTTAGCAGCAGAATTGGCACACCGAGTTAACAGAGATCTGCAGTTAGAAGACTGCGAGAAGTACATGTGGACAGATTCAGAGATTGTGCTAGGATGGATCAACGCAACTTCGTCATCATTCCACACATTCGTGGCCAACAGAATCTCGACCATCCAGAGACTGACCGATATCAAACACTGGCGGCACGTTCGCTCTAGTGACAATCCGGCTGACCTATTATCTCGCGGAATACCTGCAGAAAGATTAGCAACATGCAATCTATGGTTCTATGGACCTCTCTTCCTTCATGGAAAGGAATCCGTCTGGCCCCCACCTTATACAAGGGGGGGAGAATGCGAAATAGAAAGAAAAAATACCGCCCAAGTCTTGTCCGCTGTCAACCAAACAACAAATTTTATCTACGACATTGAACACCATAACAACTTCAGACGACTACAGCGAGTTGTTGCATATGTACAACGCTTCATTCATAACTTGAAGGCGGCAACAAAAAGGGAACTCATCAGGAAATATGGCGCCCTCAAACCCACCGAACTACACAAGGCGCTCAGCCTCTTAGTCAAAAACATGCAAATTGAAGAATTCAAAGGGGACATCGAACACCTTCAACGTTTTGCTGAAACACCGAAAGACAGCCCGATTTCCAGTCTAACGCCATTCATCGACGAAGAAGGAACGATCAGGGTCGGAGGGCGCCTTGAAGCGTCAACCATACCATACGAAGCCAAACATCCCTTACTGCTGCCTTACACGCATCCACACACAAAAATGCTGATGACGTCAATCCATAGAGAAAATCTTCATTGCGGGCCCCAAGCGCTACTAGCAACCACAAAGCAGAAATTTTGGCCCATTAAGGGAAAACCAATCGCGAGGTCGGTAGTCCAGCAGTGCGTGCGATGCGTGAGAGCCAAACCCAGACTAATCACTCAAATCATGGGTAATCTCCCAGCTCACAGAGTACAACCCGCACGCCCGTTCATCAATGCGGGGGTTGATTTCTGCGGACCCATCAAAACTCATTACAAGGTCAGAGGAAAGCATCCTCAAAAGACCTACATAGCCGTATTCTGCTGCTTCTCCACAAAGGCGGTACACTTAGAGCTCGTGACAGACTTATCGACCAACGGTTTCATCGCTGCAATACAACGTTTCGTGGGAAGGCGAGGCAACTGCCAACACTTATATTGCGACAACGCGACTAATTTCGTTGGTGCCAGCAACCAACTAAAAAATCACATACATACAGAAGCAGCGCAGGAACAAATTCAAACCACAGTGGCGGCAAGGGGCATCGAATTTCATTTCATACCGCCAAGAGCACCACACTTTGGAGGACTTTGGGAGGCAGCAGTAAAATCAGCAAAATACCTGTTACAACGGTGCATAGGCTCAGCTTCACTGACGTACGAAGAACTTGAAACCGTCATCATCGAAATCGAAGCAGTTCTGAACTCCAGGCCTCTCACTCCAATGTCGAGCAATCCAAACGACTTAATGGCACTTACACCAGGACATTTCCTCATAGGCGAGCCACTGACCAACTCTACCGACCCAACAACCGAAGTCCTAAGGGCAAACCTTCCGGCCAAACTTCAGATCATCACGAACATCAAGCAAGACTTCTGGAAAAGATGGCAGAAGGAATACCTCAGCGAATTACAGCAGAGGCACAAATGGCAGCAAAAACGTGAAAACCTGCTACCAGGAACCATGGTCATCATCAAAGAAGACAATTGCCCGGTCATGAAATGGCCACTTGGCAGAGTAATCCAGACCTTTCCAGGAGCAGATGGAGTCGTTAGAGTTGCCGAGATTCAAACAGCCACCAGCATATTACGCAGACCAGTTCACAGACTGGCACCCCTGCCAATTGAGCCAGAAGAGCAGGAAGTCAACAGCGATATGCCGATTGCATCCCATCAGCCAACGCAGGATGGTTTTGAAGATGGCGAAATTAACTCAGAGGACGATGCGAGTCCCCCTCCCAGAAAAAGGAAGTACAATCCCTTCAAGGTCGCTACCTCGACAATACTAATACTCCTACTATTACTACCCTTGGCCATGAGTGCCAAAGTTAACACATCATCATTCAAATCAAACCCAGGGATACATTTTGAAAACTTAGGAACGGCACACATCATCTCCGACCAATGGGACATAGTAGTGTACTATGAGTTACGGCACTACTGGAAGGAATTGAAATGGGCCAACGTAACCAACAGCAAGCTAAAGCAGGTGTGTCAAGAAATGCCACAAAACGACCCCTGTTTCTCCTATATGCAGCACTTTCAACAGCTGTTACAAGAACTTTACGACAGTGATGAGCTACTACGACAGGCTCCGGCCCGTTCAAAACGCGGCGCTATTAACATAGTCGGAAACCTGGCCAACTCGTTGTTCGGAGTCTTGGATTCCGAGTACGCCCAGCACATGTCGCAAATTATATCGACGATTGATGCCAATGAAGATCATCTAAGGCACTTGATAAAAAATCAAACAACTCTCATAGACTCGACGGCAAAAATAATTCGCGCCAGCGAAGGACGATTTGAAAAACAGTTTCAGGCCCTGGAAACGGAGATTACCACCATCATCGAGGAACTCAACAACACAAACAACCAGAATCATCAGCTGCGACTCTCCCAATTGATGCTACTCCAGTACTTCCAATTGTCTCTCAGTACTGCAAACCTTCAAAAAACGCAATCCCTACTGTTGGACCTGATCACAGACGTTCATCACGGGAAAATGAGTGCCAATTTGATCCACCCTATGCAATTACGAAGAGAGATGGCAACGATAAAGGCCCACTTACCACCAGCACTACGTATTCCAGAAACAAACGATAACATAGCATTGTTATATAAACTGATGACAGCAGAAGGACGCATTATTGACTCAACCATACTCTTTAAACTCACCCTGCCGCTTGTTACAACCGAGAATTACGAGTTATACAAAATAACACCAGTGCCTGTATTGATTAATAACTCTTTTATTGCAATACGACCATCTTCCGAGTATATGATGATAAATCTGCACAGAACGCAGTATTACCCCCTGAGCGAAGAAGCGCTTAGCTCATGCTTATCGGTTTTGAAAGGAGACTTTATGTGCCACCAAAGGCACCCGCTGTACCAAAAGGGATCAAATGTCAGTCTCTGCGAGTTTAATCTGATGAACCAAGTCACGGACCAGTCCTCCTGTCAACTCGAGATCTTCACAGGGGAGCAATATTGGGCACCATTGCATCAATCAAATCAATGGATATACTCGCTTCGAGGACAAGTATGGATCAACGTTGTTTGTGAAGGAAATCTCACGCAAATCCACCTACATAGCTCGGGCATCTTGACGGTCCCAGCCGGGTGCACCTTGAAACAAGACATATTTACCATTCAAGGACATAAAATATTCACTAGCAAGGCACGAGCATCATTCATCCCAGCAAGTAATTTATCAGAGGTCATTAATCGCGTCCCGAACTCAGCGCAACTAATTCACCATTTAACAACATTTCGAAGAAATTTAAATGACTTGGACTCACTACAGAAGGATATAAAGCAGCAGCAACTGGAAGAAACACTGGAGCAAGTAAAAACCAACAATACACATCAGTTTATCATTAGTTACCTTTCCATCGTCTGCATCATAATAATCCTCGGCTTCTTCATATCCACAAGAATATATTTCCGCAGACGTCGACTAAAAGGCACTCCAACACCAGCCCCTCGGGCTCAACACCAAGATGCCTTCACCGTCCACATTTGAACAGTAGTTCAAGGCGGGGAGAATGTTTACTTCCCAGGCAGTCAGTACCCGCACACATAGTTATAAGATTCCGATCGTTTACCTACATAATATTTCACATTTATCAGCACACACCCAATAATATAATTTAAATTCACTCCACCTTATGCTTTTGCTGACAAAGCATTTTTGCTCACCAATTTCATTCACCCTTTACTAATTGTTTCCTCATGCGATGTCAGCACTATTTCCCAATCATATTTTAATTGTTCATTCTGTTTAGGTAATCAATTATTTAATTGTTCATTCTGTTTAGGTAATCAATTATGTTAGTATATAAGAAATTGACTCAATAAAGATATTGTTATTACCATTCCAACAGTTCCAGCATTTACTTGTATTCAAGCCAAGACTGCCCCCCACCAGTGGTAAGGAGTCTAAGCATACGATACACATACAAGACGCAAACAAGAAAGACACGACGATCACCACATCAAATTGGGTATTCTTGTTCAAGTACCGGAACTACCCACTTGTCGTCAAGGTTCATGCACCTTGGTCGACACAGCGATTTGATCGCACAGTTATAATGGTGAAAATGTTAACGAGTTTGTTCGGGACGAACAAGTTTAAGAGGGGGACATTGTGGTGTGGAATGTATCGTGTAACCTAAAATGGTGAAGTGAAAACAACCCCTTAGTCACCAAACAAGTTCCACCCAAGTGTCACTTCCAATTGGAGACTGGAACCTGTCAAGTAAATGTATTTCACCACTGAGCTAGTTCTAGAACCACTTAGAATTAGCTAGAAAGTTCTCGTCAGATGGCGGAGCGGGTATAAAAGGACAGCTTTTAGAAGAGGGCGAGACAGTTGATTTATAACAGTGATTGGTTAAAGTTCGAGATAGTAATAGTTTGTGAAGATAAATAAGTGAAAAGTAATAGAGTAAATTAAGTGATTGGTTTGAAACGTTGAAGAATTGTTTAAGTAATAGTGTTCTGGTATTTAAGAAGTGAAATATTAGAATAGTTGATAAAAGTGTAATAAAAGTGAATTTTATTAGAAAAATTAAACAGAATAGTGTTTTATCTTTACGAATCCCAGCCTGAATGTAACAATACGATATATTACATTCAAATTTTATTCTTTTTCTGGTTGTTGCCAAAATGAAAAAAAAAAAAAAAAAAAATCTAAAAAAAACCTGTCATAACACGCTGGGTGGTCAAAATAAGACATTTTGAAATTTTTAAATTTTTTTTTCTTTTAAAACCCATGCTGAGAAAATATCTTTCCAACAAAGTATAAATCATCAAAATCGGTTCGGCCAATCTCGAGTTATGGGATAACATCGCTTCGGACACTTTCTTTTATATATATAGATACGGTCTCTCGCACCCAGAGATAAAAATTTACCACCCAAACGAAACAAGCGCCATCTGCGCGCACATAGCATATACTCGCTGCAAGCATCTCTACTACTTAAAGGTGGATGCAGCGTGTGGGTGAAAACGCAATCGAATATTACCGCCCGCCTTGCAGCGACTGCAGCAAAAATAATAAACACAGAAGGAAATCATCCAGGTACGAGAGGCGAACTTGAGATACACTATAGCTAGTTCAAAACAGCAGTTGAGATAAGTACCTACTAAATCTTAAATCTAAGTGCAAGTTAAGATATCTAGTTGGAGACAATGTGATCATATAATAATAATTGTATAATATTCATTTTTTCATAAGTAAATATAAATGGAATGATTCGACTTAAATTAAATTATAGGAAAGTGCATTATTCTGCCACAAGTACAGGCTAATTGGTTTTTTTTTTTGTTTTTTTTTTTTTATAACGATAGATGTAACAATTTGTGATCGAAATTCAAAGATTTTGTTTGTCTAACATATGGAATGAATCCAGAGACAGGGTTTTAATTCTATTTTTGATATACAATATTTATCTTAAGTAATGCAAATACAGATTTGTCCTTTAGAAAAAAAAAAGGATCTACATAATTGAAAATACAAGATAATGTATAGTTTTCGATAAAATTACATAAAAGATTCTCAGTGCCCCAGGGTTTTCAGATGCAAAATTACTAGATGTTAATATAACTTCCCTCGCTTTTAGTTTGGGGGATGGGGATTGGACTTCCACGTGGGTATACGTTAAGACGGGTGATTTTGATTCTTACTGGGGGAGAAGGACGCAAATTTTGGCCACTGATCGCGTTATTTTCCCCTCTGAGTTCGTATATCAGCCACTCTGACCTTTTGATCTGAACCGGGATACACCTTCAGAACGCGACCTAACCTCCACTCATTGGGAGGCAGATTTTCATTTCGAATGACAACCAAATCATTGATTTGAAGATCACACTGTGGGCTTTTCCATTTGTTCCGCTTGTGTAGTTCCTTTAAGTATTCCTCCTTCCAACGAAGGGAAAACTGATGGTGTAGTATCTTCAACTTTCTCCATCGATTCATAATACTCAGGGATTGGTCACAGTATGAAGGCTCCGGAGGGCCTTGCGACAAGTCGCCGGTCAAAAAATGACCCGGAGTGAGAGGAATCATATCTTGGGCGTTTTCGGACATCGGTGAAATTGGTCGAGAACTGAGATTCGCTTCAATGCGAGCGAGCAGGGTGCTAAATTCCTCAAAAGTGAATTTTTCATTTGCAGATAGGAAATGGGATTTGAAGCTCTTTACTCCTGCTTCCCACAGGCCTCCCACATGGGGAGAACCAGGGGGAATTAAATTCCACTTCATTTGGGAAACGTTATGTGCGTTTTCCCGGGAGCTATGAAGTATCGCATGGTGGAAGTCCTGAGTAAGTAAACGGGCGGAACCGACGAAGTTCGTCCCATGGTCAGTGTTTTGGGCTGAGTTGATGCCCAAAGCGAATTAACGTCGATGCTAAGATGAAGCAGCCGACAAGAAAAAGACATTTATCTTTAAACAACGTTATAAAAATAATTTTGTTATTTTTTGCTATGTAGGCTTTTGGCTGATGGCCTTGGCTGTTAGATGAATCGCGAATGGTCTCAGAATCATCTTTCAACCTTCCAAGAAATCTCGGTTTTTATTTACTTTTGGCCAGCTGATCCGGCCTTGTAGGGTCAACAACCTTCTTATTAGTATTGATTTTACATCTCAAATATTCTTATACATACATTGACAATTACTTCCAATAAATCTCTAACAAATACTACAATACGCAAATATTTTCTCCATTGCGGGTGTTAGTTGGAGTGTGATGCACTCATACTTTCTTTTCGCCCTGCTAATTCGGCCATCATTGATTACCGGTTTTCGGAACAATGAGATGGTCTGCTGTGTTGGCGATCGGTTGGATCGTCACTCCTCGTTGGTGTTGCACATTGCACATCTGACGTTTGTTTTATTGTCGCGTGGTTTTTTCAATTGGTCGGTTGTGCGGTGACGTCTTCGTTGGTTTTTATTTAATTTATTTATTTATTTACTTATTTCGTCTTACAAGTTTATCTTATTTTAGACTACTTCTAATATCAATACAGAAATTCATATTTTATACACATATTTAATCATTGGATTACAGTGAATTCATTATAGCAGTTTTACAAAGTATTCTACTCATATTGAAGTCAATTGAATTATTATATAAATTATAATTGACACAAGCTTTAGTTATGGGATCATTTTGACCATAATTAGTTCTGTGCCGAGAAACATAAAAAAAATACAGTTCTCTAGGCCGAAGAATGCGAAAAGGAGTGTATATACTAAACAATGATAATAAAAGCGAACAATCAATATGAGCGGTAATTACATCATGTGCAAAAAGTACTGAGTAATAGGTTCTTCTTTTTGCCAGAGGTTTCAAACTCATAAGCGCACATCTTGCTTCATAAGGAGGAATATCATTATTCCAGTTTATTTTTCTTGTGAATCGCTTTTGAATTTTTTCAATCCGAGCTTCAGCATTGTGGTAGTAGGGATTCCAAACTACGCAACCATATTCTAATATAGAACGAATTAATGAAATAAAAAGTGATTTAAGAGTGTAGGGATCGTTAAAGTCTTTAGAATTTCGACACAGAAAACCCAGCATACAATTAGCCTTGCTTATTATGTAATCTATGTGTAACGCAAAGTGTAATTCAGGATCAAATATAACACCTAGATCTTTTTGATCAGTAACTCTTTTAAGTAAATTTCCTTGTATACTATAATCAAATATGAACGGAGATTTGATTCTATTGAAAGTCATAACAGAGCATTTTGTTATGTTAAAATATAACCCATTCATAGTACACCAGGCATTAACTTGGTTAAGATCTGTTTGCAATTGAATCGCATCAGAAAGCGAGTTTACGAATTTAAATATTTTTAAATCATCAGCAAATAAAAGGGAATTGGATTCAGATATAAAAGATGGTAAGTCGTTTATGAAAAGAAGGAAGAGGAGCGGACCAATATGGCTTCCCTGGGGGACACCTGAGAAATTTAAAATTTCATTAGACAGAGCGGATCCTATCTTCACATATTGTTTCCGATTTCGCAGATAACTTCCGATCCAATTTAAAATACTAGAATGGAATCCAAACATCTCAAGTTTCTTTAACAGAACATTGTGTTGGACCCTGTCGAAAGCCTTCGAAAAATCCATATAAATACAATCAACCTGGTGACGATTTTCAATTTTATGAAGACAGTAATTAGTGAAAATGACTAAGTTGGTAGTAGTTGATCTACCAGACACAAAACCGTGCTGATTTTGCGAGATTTGATTACACACAGCGGCATATATCCGTTTCTTCACAACAGCTTCAAATATTTTCGGAACTAGTTGCAATTTAGCTATGGGTCTGTAATTGTCAATAATTCTTTTAGACCCAGATTTATGAATTGGAGTTATAAAAGAATGCTTCCAGCAATCAAGAAAAATACCTGCCTTTAGAGACTTGTTAAATATAATCTGAAGCGGTTGAACTAAACTATATTTGCAAGCCTTAAAAAACAAGGGGGGGAAGTTGTCAGGCGCAATACTCGTACTCGAATCAAGCGATGACAATTCAAGAAGAATATCATCCTCAGTAAGAGAAATAGAGCCTATGTTAGTGATACGATCACAATTGGGTAATGAACTACAATCAATTACTTCATTCACGAAATTTGATTGGAAAAATGATGCAAACATGTTACATATTTCACTAAGATTATCACTATTGACTCCGTTATACGACATAATTGATGGTGTAGTATCCACAAAATCTGTACTGTATTATTATAAAAATGTGTATGATCACTATGTCGAATTGAAATATATGTTTGACAGATTGCGAGAATAAAGTGACTGGACTGCAGACAAGCAAACAATATAGACGTGTCTAATATAGATCTCTACATTGGCGACGAGGAGAAAAAAAAAAGGAAAAGTAGAAGAAAATAAAAAGCAACAGGACAAATATGAATCTTAACAATTAAAATGGTAAGAAAAAAAAACAGTTTTAAGTACTTTCGTGCATAAGTGTAAAAATGTAATTTCGTGGTGTATATTATATATAAAAAATTACTTGTACGGGCAAGCTGATTTTGTTCGAGAAATCGACAAATAGTTTTCGGTATTCGCTTAAATGTGAATAAAAATATGACTTGCTCGACAAGCTGATTTTGTTCGAGAAATCGACAAATGGTTTTCGGTATTCGCTTAAATGTGAATAAAAATATGACTTGCTCGACAAGCTGATTTTGTTCGAGAAATCGACAAATGGTTTTCGGTATTCGCTTAAATGTGAATAAAAATATGACTTGCTCGACAAGCTGATTTTGTTCGAGAAATCGACAAATGGTTTTCGGTATTCGCTTAAATGTGAATAAAAATATGACTTGCTCGACAAGCTGATTTTGTTCGAGAAATCGACAAATGGTTTTCGGTATTCGCTTAAATGTGAATAAAAATTTGACTTGCTCGACAAGCTGATTTTGTTCGAGAAATCGACAAATGGTTTTCGGTATTCGCTTAAATGTGAATAAAAATATGACTTGCTCGACAAGCTGATTTTGTGCTTACGAAAGAAATTGTATTTCATTCTTAAAAGAGAAAGAGAAGAAAGTGATGTAGTATCCACAAAATCTGTAATGTATTATTATAAAAATGTGTATGATCACTATGTCGAATTGAAATATATGTTTGACAGATTGCGAGAATAAAGTGACTGGACTGCAGACAAGCAAACAATATAGACGTGTCTAATATAGAACTCTACAGATGGTATACCAATTGCTTTTCGCTTTGTGTTTATAAATGACCAAAAGGCTTTAGCATCATGTTTAATGCTAGTTTCCATTGATGAAACGTATTGCTTATAAACAAATTTCTTTAAAATTTCATACTCCTTTCGCAGTCGCAAAAAATCATCGCGCGCATTTAAATTTAATTTACTCAACTTATAGGCTTTATTCATAGCATTCTTCAGTCTCGATAAACTGTTGTTATACCAAAGAGGTTTATTAGAACAGATTCTTAGTTTAGTCGGCACAAATGTAGAAATCGTATGATCAATTATTTTTCTAAATTCTGTAAAAGCAGTGCTTAAATTAGCAAAGCCAAGACTGCTTTGCCAGTTTATAGAGCATAAAAAATTGTTTATAGCATTATAATCTGCTTTAGCGAAATCCAACTTATCACTTTTAATACCAACAAACAATGATTTTAAAACCGACAAGTCAAATGAAACTTCCAACGCATCATGGAAAATACTATTATTCAGTAATGGAAAATCAACTCGGCTTACAGAAGCTTCGATCTCTTCGTTTATAAAAATTAAATCTAACACATTACCAATAGCGTTGGGAAATCCATTCAATTGACGGAAATTCGTGGCAAGCATTGTGTCAATTACTTGAATTTCCTTCTCTTTTGAGACATTAAATGGAAGAACATATTTGTCATTATCAGAAAAAACCCAATCAACATCAGTTAAATTAAAATCACCTAATACAATTGCATATGATGATCTATCTAAGCAGTTAACAATATTAGTTATATTTTTAATATGAGCTATGTAAATTCCATTATCTGCATTTGGAGGTATATAAGAAACGAAAAAATATACATGAATTAGATCAGCATATCCAGACAAATAGAAATCTACGCGCACACAAATTTGTTCAATCAGACCAGAAGAATCAGATAATGGAATTTCTATACTCTTGTAACACTTTCGAACAGCAAATAATACACCACCGCCTCTTTCAAAGCCAGTTTGAATAGAACATCTATCGTTCCGGTACACCTCAAAGTTGTTGACGTCGTTGTTGTCGGCAAATAATTCGATAGAATCAATTTTCTTATGCAACCAGGTCTCTGTCAATGCGATAATGTCATACGAACAATCAGCAGCAGCGAAGAAGAAATCAGCGATTTTGGTTCTCATTCCCCCAACATTTTGATATTATAGTGAGAGAGAGCGAAAATCACAAGACAACGAACAATTGATAGCATCAGCGGCATCAGCATCAGCAACAGCGTGTATTACGTGAGTATGTTTAGGCTTGGAATGCGCATTTCGTTTTTTGGAAGAAATTTAAATAAGCGAACTCGAATACCATTGAGCCACATATTGGAGTTAAGAAATATGTCAATCAAGTCTTCCGGCACACCCAGTTTAAAATTAATATGATTAAGAGCGTTTTCATCAGTACCTTCTTTAAGCAGCTTGTGGCATTTCAATTTAGATATGTCCACATTAAATGCAGACGAAACGTACGTAAGTATGGACTGACATGTTGTAGAAGGTTTGAATGACGACAAGTGCAACCATTTGAATTGAGTAACAATCGCCAGATCTAGGCCTGTTGTAGAGTTGTTGTTGTTAGTTCCAACTATTGATCTATCACGCTTATAAGAATGTTTGGGTTTTATTGTTTGCCAAACATTTGGATTACTTTCCAAAGAATTAGCGGATGAGGGTATAAATTGGCAGCAACACAAGTAGCAGAAGACGTTCCAGCAGACGTAACAGGATCAGCAGCAGCAGTTGTTGAATTTATTGTAGCAGCATTAGTAACAATTGCCGAAGCTACAGCCTCAGCCCGAGCAGAGTAATTGATGATCGAGAAAATCGCGTCTGCGTCTGGCGGTAGAGCAGAGGCAGCATTGGCAGCGGATGATGAGTTTTTTATATTTAACTTTGTATTAGCAGCAGCCGCAACAGTTCGGGGAGTGCGCGGACTATTACGAGATGTAGAAAGTTGCGCGTTGGACACTTTGGTTCGAGAGGGTGCATTGACCCTACCGGTTGTTTGCGAACGCGTAACCACTTGAGACTTCGTGCAATTGTTATTATTTGATGAAGAGCGTAAAACAAAATCTTTCAATTCAATAATTTCTTTATGCATTTGATCAATTTTGGCAATTGCAGTCGGAAGACTACGAAATTGTTTTATTGGTGCTCCTTCTGAAGTGTGCCTTGGGCTAAACATTAATTTTGTGCAAACTGCGGTTGCAGTATTTCAAATGCGATGCATATTAATGTTTAGCTCAGTGCACAACTTCGAATTTTTCTGTGCCAGTGTTAACTTGTGACGTGCGATCCTGGTGTATAGCATTGTTGGGAACCAACATGCTCCCCCCTCGGGGCGTCAGGTTCAGGCTCGGGAATCGGGGTGCGTTGCTGTCTGCGTCTGTTGGTGTTGTTGTTGTGTTGTTGAGGGCTGATTTGGTTCGGTTCCAATGTCGATCTGTGCCTTCGTCTGGATTTCTCGTCCATAATCCTCAGTTGTGAGTTTCGGAAATAATACAGAACAGTGAATTAGTAATTTGTTTATGCAAAGTTAAAATAATGAAATGAAATATGTAATGCATATTTAGCTGAAAGTTTGAGGGTTTGTCAGAACGTGGATGTATCTGGGGTGAGTTGACCTGATGGTTGAGGTTTGTTGTTTTGGGGGTGGGTTTTAGTATACGATGTGATGTATGTTGATGTGTTGTGATGTACATGTGTTTTTTTTTATTTGGATAGGAATATGGAAATTCATGTGCTTTATATTTGCGAGTTCATGGGGTATATACCGGCAAGGGGGATAGTTTGGCGATCGGGCGTTTTAGTGTCGATTTTTCGGTTTTTATGGTCACCACGCGCGTCAGACCATCCAAGCCGGGGTGCAATTCGATAACTCGAGCAAGTAGCCAAGCTGATGGTGGCAGGTTGTCTTCTTTTACAATGACGATGTCTCCGACCTTGATATTTGGTTCTTGTTGAAGCCATTTTGGTCGTTGTTGAAGCTGATGGAGATAATTTGTGCTCCATTGCTTCCAGAAATCGTACGTCAAACGCTGCAGATATTTCCACCTGTCCAAACAGTTGATGTTTCTTTCACTCAGATTTCGGTCGGGCAATGTTCTTAGTGGTGCTCTGATTAGGAAGTGGCCAGGTGTCAATACTGTTAGATCGTCGGGATCGGATGTGATGGGACATAAAGGCCTTGAATTGAGGCAAGCTTCAATTTGTGAGAGAAGCGTCGCGTATTCTTCGAACGTCAATTTGGATGAACCGATTGTTCTTTTCAGGTGGTGCTTTATCGATTTAACCCCTGCCTCTCAGAGACCTCCAAAATGTGGTGATGACGGAGGATTAAAGTGCCACGTCGTACCTTGAGAGGCGAGGGTGTCTGCGACTTCCGCCGACCATTCAGACGATATAAATCTACTATCCTTCTTTAGTTCATTGTGTGCACCCTTGAAGTTGGTGCCACAATCGCTGAACATGTTAGCGCAGCTTCCTCGTCTTGCCACAAATCTCCTGAATGCTGCAATGAAGGCATCTGCACTCAGATCGCTCACTAGCTCTATGTGTATCGCTTTAGTGGCTAGAGAAATAAATACGGCAATGTATCCTTTCATCGATTTGTTGCACCTACCCTTCCATGGTTTTACATCGACAGGCCCAGCGTAGTCCACGCCAGTGTTGGTGAATGGCCTGGAGACCATGACTCGTTCCGTTGCTAGGCTTCCCATGAGCTACTTCTGCATTTTTGCATTGTAGCGATGGCATCTAACGCATCTTTGTATTGTTGATTTTACCAGTCTCTTCAGGTTGATTATCCAGTAGGTGCTCCTGATTTGTATGTATGTATATTTTATTTACTAAATATTACTATTACAAATCATAAAATAAATAATTAAGTATAAATAGTTAATTAGTTATAAACTAGTATATAAAGTTAAACTAAAGATGTAATTATTTTCCTTTTTTATGTGACTGTATCTTTAATATGGGATATGAGTAATTTTTTAAATCTTATTAAGATTCTTTCATTTTTTATTTCAGGAGGCAATTCATTAAATAGTTTAAGGCCACGATAACTAAGCATATTTTGAGTTCTAGAGTCTCTAAACAATTGAAGTCTAAAATCACTGTTAGTTCTTAAATTATACGGCTGATTATCACATATGAGGCTTAAATTCGATGTTAAGTACTTAGGCACCATATTGTGTTTCATTTTAAACACAAACAATAGTGTATTAAATAGTATCCTCTGTTTGATGTTTAACCATTTCAAGCACGATAACATCCATGTTTCTGGTGTGTAGAAGTTACATTTGAGAATAGTTCTCATGGCCTTGTTTTGTAGCACTTGTAGTCGATTTATATGTTCGTTATTGCCTAAAAATAAAATCGTGGAACAGAATTCAAAATGCGGTTTAATAATCGTATTGTAAATGGTAATAGAACACATTGTGGTTATGTTTTTACGTATCCTTTTCAGGAAACCAATTTTCTTTGACACTTTTTCTGTTATATAAATCATATGACTTTTAAAGTTCAATTTATTGTCCAATACAACCCCCAGATATTTGATTTCCTTCACTTGTTCAATAACTTTTCCTTCAATTGTTAATTCGATTAATTCATCACTATTTAGCACCATGCATTTAGTTTTACTAACATTAATTTTAAGTTTATTTAATTGTAACCATGAACACAGGTTGAGTAAATCTTCTTTTATGTATCCATTAATTTCAGACACATTTTTACCGCTTACAAACATTAAAGCATCATCGGCAAACAACGTTATTTTAGACTTTTTTAAAACTTTGGAAATGTCGTTAATGTAAATCAAAAATAGTAAGGGGCCAAGTATAGTTCCTTGTGGTACTCCAAAATATGTACTTTTCTCACTAGAGGTTGAGTTATTCACACAGGTCTTTTGGGTTCTATCAGATAAATACGACTTAAACCAATCAAGCTCCATCCCATTTACTCCATACTTCGATAATTTACTCAGATGTCTACTGCGGTCAACTGTTTCAAATGCTCTTTGAAAGTCGAGGAAAAGTGCGATAATTTCATTGCCACTATGTCTTTATTCCTTCAGAGTCATTATCAGCCAGTTTAACGAAGATTCACATGAGTGGTTATATCGAAAACCCGATTGATTGTCTATTAATATTTTATTATCACAGACATATTTATAAAATTGATTATAAGCACACTTTTCAACAATTTTTTCTAATATTGGCAACATATTAATAGGTCTGAACTTTTCACAGTCATTTGTGCGCGCCTCTTTAGGTATTGGGATAGCCGTAGATTGTTTTAAATTTTGAGGGAATTCGCCACGAATAAACGATTCATTAACTATTTGTAATATTATTGGACCTATTATATCAAAACAATCGAGGAAAATGTTAATATTTAGGCTCAATGCATTTTTAGAATTCATACTTCTACAGATTGATCTAAGCTCACTTAAATTGATTGCCCGAAATTTAAATACGTTTTGCGGTGCGGGGATATCAATGTTTAACGTATTATTGCCCACGTGTATCGAATTACTTATCGCGTTTATGCTTTCTATAAAATACAAATTGAACTTATCAGCAATAACAGAGCTCACCGATTCCAATTCATCACCAAAGCGTACTTCACTAATTTCTATTTTTTCGTCCCTTAACACCAGTATTTTTATTGTTTTCCACATGACCTTTTGATTTTCACTTGATTCAATTTTATTACAGATATAGTTCCTTTTGGAGATGTACAGTTTATTTTTATATGTATTGCGTATACTTCTGTAGATATTCCAATCTTCATGCCTATTAAATATACTCGCCTTACGAAAACACTGAATTTTATTATATTTCAAGGTTCTTAGTTCATCTGTAAACCATTTATTTGAGTCCTTCACTTTGGTTTTTTTTGTCTGTTTATTTACACATGATAATAGATTATCTTGTATCTTGTAATATGATTGATAACATGTTAAAGTTAATATTAATATCTAAATGATCACATTTTTCAATAAGAAGGGCTCTAAATTGGGTTTTATTATATTTAAATAGTTCAATGTATTTTTTAACGTTTTTAGACTTTTTATTAAGCACCGGTACTTTAATTGTAATTGCTTCATGATCCCCAATTTTTAATTCTAGAGCTATATTTGCACAAATATTTTTCTTTCTGGGGCATATAACAAAGTCTATTAAAGACCTTGTGTTCTCTGTGATCCTTGTTGGTTGATTTATCACTTGCTTTAATTAAATTCTTTTGAATTAGAATTTCATTTAAAACTTTAGTATAAGTATAGTCCATGTCAAGAAAATTTATATTAAAATCCCCTAAGATTATTATATTGGAATTTGTATGCAATGTCATATCTAGCCAATTTGAGAATATTGTGCAAAATTCACGTTCAGAACTACTTGGAGATCTGTAGAAGATAGCTAAAGTTTCTTTGAATTCATTTGTAAGGACCTCATAATATAAACACCACATTTTCAAAGGGATATGTATTTCACTAATGAATCTGTACCGTAAACCATTTTTAATATAAAATATGACACCGCCGGTATGACTACTTATACTATTACAGCGCAAAAGAGTACTATAGTTTGGTAAACTGATTTCACTATTTGTTATGTCCTCTATCAGATGAGTTTCCGAGAAGGCAAGAATATCAAAGTTGTTATTATTTACTAAGAACTCAATTTCATTAAAGTTATTTATAAGGCCTTGAATATTAGCACACCAACAATTTAATTGACTTGATTGCTAATATTGAGTTCTTTCCTTGAGCACTTTTACTTTTCGATGGAACACTGGACAGTTTCTATCATTTGCTTGGTGGCAACAGTCAACACTCATTCCTAGTGTTTTATTTAGTTCTGTGCAATTTGTACACATGATCTCGTCACTGCTACAGTCTTTTATATGGTGATCACCCCCACATTTCATACATGCAGTTTTGTTTTTACATGCAGTTGATTTGTGGTTGAATCCCTGACATTTAAAGCAGCGTGTAATATTAAAATATTCTCTTACTGGACATTTTACCCAACCTATTTTTAAACTGTTTAGCTTCATTACATTTTCAAAGCTTAAACTATCCACTTCAATGATTGCATTTAAATTTCTCCATTTGTTTTTATTTTTCTAAATTCATAATGCACACTTTAGGGTTGTATTTTGTAGGCACTATAACTTTATATTGGTCTTTAAATTTGGTTTCGATTTCCTCTTTCAATTTTTCCGATGAAATTTGATCACCACATTTAATAACTACACCGCCATCATTCTCATTTGCCACACTGTTTATGTTTACATTAGTTGGGTCTATTTTTGCTTTTATTTGTTTTCGCGTTTCATTTGACTCTTGCTTAGTCTTGGGGTAGACAAGAACAGATGATTCGTTTTTCTTTAATACCTCACTATATAGAACATTGTCTTTGTTTTGCTTTGTTATGCCGCTATTTTTCTTTTTTATTTCGTAAGTAAGTTCATTAACTGATTTGGCTATATGTTTGACACTTTCTTTCATATGATCATCCCTTTTGTTTTCGCTATTTCGTGTTATTTGTTTTTTTATTTCATTTATTGTTTCGGAAACTGTTGCAATTTTTCTGACACCATCACCTATTTTTTCCTTTTGATTCTTTAATGACTCGCTTATTAAATTCACTTTGTCCACACTGTTTTCACAAGCCCTCTGCGCAACCTTCATAGATTCAATTCGTTCAATATATCTATTTTCTATAGCCTCTAAAAGACCTTTTAATTCACTTTCATTCTTTTTTAAGGATTCTTCAAACTCGTTTTTATATTCAATTAAGTAATTGCTGTTTTTCTCTACGGCTGCATGTATTTCATTCATCACTGCGTCAACATTTTCAATGTACATCATACAATCATCACATATGTACCTCACTCTTGCACAAGAATCAAATATACCACTACTATACGTGTCTAAACCACTACATTTTAGTGTATAGTGGAATACTTTGCCACAAACTCCCGCACATCGCATTCCCGATTCGCCACGAATGGCACCTTTGCATTTATTGCAATTACTCATTCTAATTTCACAATTATTTTTGGCAACATACACTTCAAGTAACTTGAATTTATGTGCCCTCAAATTTAATATTTAAAATACTTCGTACTATCTTCAGTTTTTCTATATACACTTGGATCACTTATATTCACGACTTCACTCGCTCGCTCTCTTTTCTTCCTTGATTTCAGCCATCGTCATTTGCTGGCCGCCATGAAGAGTTTGTTGATGCACATCGCTAACAATCAATTTGGTAAAATGATGTGATTCCCTTAATATTATAGGGTGGCGTTGTCTAAACGGAAGTGGTGCTTTTGTTAGGCGACCTCCTACACGTAATATTCCGTCGCCGTCTAGGAAGGGATTTAGGTTGCGAATCAGACTTCCCTTTGGAATGGATTTGTTTTCCTTAAGAGCCTTGATGTCATCGGGAAACAGTTCCTTCTGGACAATCTTGATGAGTTGATCATGAGATGATGTCAACTCCTCAGCCGCAAGCGGATAAACATTTAGGTATTGTTGCGTGTACCTGCAATAGAAAAAATAACACCATAGAAACAAAGAGCAAACACCATATACCGACAGGGGGTTGGTTCGAGCACCTGCCAACTAGACCAGGCCAGAAACAACCCCAATGTCAATAAAATGCACTCACCTGTATTCACTATCGGCGAAGACGATGAATCCCAGCTACCCGTGTAAGAAAACACATCATCGATTGGTTTACAACCGGACCGCTACCGTATCCGTTGGTAGTTGGTTGTATCACCATCCGATGAAGATTTCTTCGGTCACAACGCCAACGATCCCTTGGTTCCATTCAAATTCATACTCCTAGTAAAATTAGATAAATATAAATTATAAATATTCGAAAGATAATATAAATTAAATAAATTACCTGTGGTGCAAGTCCATAACGCGTGCTGTCCATCATTGATTTCAGATTTGTTTTGACAGTTGTTGAGTGTTTCGTGTAAGTGTTGTACTCGTCATGCAATACTTACCTTTGTCCCTATCCCACGTGCGATTAACAACACTTGCTACCTCTGTCGTCCACTTCGCTAGTGTTGTCGCAAATTCTCAATGAAGGTCAAGTCACAATAGGGAGTGAACTTGGATATTTTGTTATGAAGTAACCGAGTTATACCAATTAAAGTCTAAATTATGTATTTTATTTTATGTCACTTAGGTTAAGGCTAGATGTTAAGGTTACGTATTTTCAGAGTAGTTTTGTAAACATCTAGAGTAGCTTGTGTAAGTGTTTAAATTTTTTTGTGGGTGAAAATAGGTGAGAATGGCATGAGGTAAAACTTAGGAAGGCAACCGTGATCGAAACCGATCTCACTCATTGAAGTAGGAAAGGCACAGGCAAAAATGAGAAGGGAATTATCCAACACACTCAATGGTACGTTACCGACCCGTTTCGAACTGTGTTGTGCATTGTGCTATGCTCACAGGGGAAAACAGAAGCACTCAATAAAAAAAAGACAATCGAAAGGGCATTGACACCTACCCAACCAACAAATATAGGTCATTACCAATCGTAGCTTCTTTACGAGCAGCTGAGTGTCGATAGAGTTGCCACGTCGTACTTTATTCGTAATCCGTTGAATACAATTTGGTTGTGCTTAACGTAGAAAGCGCAAAGCAAAACGGTTCGTGTGAACATAATTCGACCGAATTGCCGATTCTTTAATATTCTTTCTTGAAATAGAAAGATTCTAAGGTTGCACATAATATATTGTGAGGTAATAAAAGAAAAAAAAAAAAAAAACCGAAACCAACAATGGTGCTTACTGAACTTTCATTAAATATTAAACGCTAAACTGAACCAAGAAAATAGCTAAGCTAAAGGTGGTCCCCAACAGGGAGAGGATAAAGTATCCGAACGCTAGGCAGAGGTATGTGTTCTTTTGGTCATGGGATTGGACGACCTATTAATCGTATCATCCTGTAACAGGTATTGGATTGAGGCCACTGGTCGTAGAAACGATCCAGACCTCTGCAAGTCTTTTTGTTTGCGCCAAACGCAGAACTCGCCGCCATATACGACTCCTATACGGTCAGCAAACGATCGCCAATCGACACATAGCGACCGTGGGAGACCCCGTATTTTGGCGAACTAGCTGAAGCTTCGTGCAACGGTCTCAGGAACCGTACGGGCAGACAAATTCCCTCAACCGAGTCTCCAACTGTAGTTCTTAGAGGTCACCTCTACAACACCGACAGTGCCAATAGAGGTCACCCAATACGGTCACCCACAGCATCAAAAGTGCGTGCTAAAAGGCCCCTCACAGAGGGCATATGAAGGACGAACATTTTTTTTTATAGTGAATTGTGAGCGAGTGTTTTTCTTTATTTTTAATTTGCCTTCGGGATTAATGTTATTATAGCATATAAGTCAACTAGTTTCAGTTAAGTTTTTTTTGAATTACTTGAATTTCTTAAGAATTAGCCAAGAGTTCTATTGCTAAACCATAATCGGTCGCGTGAATAGGATTTTTAACTTCCAAGCTCAAGGTGGATATTACGACGATTTCTCCAAGTGCTGCGCGCAGGACGACGAGGGATCCTCATCACCTTTTTCGTCACGTAAGTCAATTTTTTTTATATATATATTTTTTTTTGAAGTTGAATATTTAATAGTGTAAGATAAGTTTTTTTTTTGGTTTAAGAATAGATACTGGCCTTGACATAAATTTCTCTTCTTTTTTTTTTTGGTGTAGTTCTAAATTTCCTTTTTAATTGATAGTTTGAATTAAGAGTAGTTCTTCCAAATATTTATGAACACCGCAAATAAAGAATTTGTTTTAATATCTACCGGATTGAAAGTGGTTTTGTGTCGCAGAATGGAGTAGATCCTAAAGTGATGTGTTGTGTGAATTGCTGGGAAGGCCGTCCTTCCGAGGGTTTGTCGGGGGAACTTTACGAGACTCTATAGACGAAAGGATGTACTGAGGACATTACGAACATGGACTGATGATTGACTGGTTCCAGGTGTTTAAGGGGCTGTCTCCGATTTCTTGGCCAAGGAGATAGCCAAGGATATGCCACTTAAGGCATGGGGTGGGAAGGCCGCGCTGGTGCCAACAACATCAGGCACTTCTCCGGAACAAGACGAACCTGTACGGAGGGGCGACGGTGGAAAGCTGGAAAGATGCTGAGTTATATATTAGATTAGGTATAGGTTAGTGCGTTCTTTTGGTGTCGGGTATAGTTTAGGTTAGTTTAAGGTTTATATTCCATAGCATCTGACTTTCCACCCTTGTTCCTCGGTATAGGCATAGGTACTTTTGAGCATTTCCTTTCCTCTTTTCTATATTCTCTTCTTTTCTCTTTAGATTCTATTTTTTTTTGGTCCGTCCGCCGTCAAGTAACGTTAGATCTCCTACTATCCTTTTTATTTTCTTTTAAGGCACGATTTTTCTTGTTAAGAACAGGCGGCTGGTGTGCAGGGGAGACAAGAACTACCCCGTCCGACGAGTTTAGCCGTGCAACCACGAGCGTGCCTCCGTCCTCCTCCGCCATGCCAAAGATGCCTCTGTGGCCTAACCTGAGCTCCTAACAATGGCGCCCAACGATATTTAACCGAAAGTCCAGTTGAGCTTCCAAGGGAACGATCTTTACTTACAAAGGTCGTCGCCTTGAACTCACAACAGATTTTTTTGATTTTTTTATTAGTTTTCGCGAATTAGTTTACTTTTCCAATATCTTTTAATATTTTACTTTTCTATCTCTCTCTATTGCTCAATGACCGTTTATGCTCAGAGTACAGACCATAGACCGAGGACGGCTGTCCTGTCCGTAGGCCATGAGCCAAAGGATAATGTGAGGTAGTCCAAAGTCTATGTTAGTACGAAGAGCGGGACGAAGCGGAAAGATTAATGCTCTAATAGCTGTCCGGAGGGCAAGAACTACTAGTTCGGTTCTTCGTGAGGCTGGATGCTTGATCTGGAAGCTTCGTTCGTGTTGGGGATATGTGCTGAATAGCCTTACCAGCCTGGTATCTTGTTCAACTAGGTAACAGAAGTGGATAGGTTGATAGGCACATGTCTTCGACACTCGTCGAACTCCGGAGAACCAGTCAATGACAGACTTATACAATTAACTGACTAATAGAACATACGGACACTAATAGACGACATGACCGACGATAGAACTTCAGCGGAAGAGTACAGGAAAACCGGAATAGTGATCCACACACCACCACACAATTATAAACACATTTCTCAGAAGAAACACAACCTTTCAGTTTACAGATATATCATAAACATTGGCACTTTGCAGAATTTTTTTTGAATATACAGAATTGAAATCTTGAATTTTCTATTGAAACTTTTCTTAATGAAATAATTTTAAAACATAACTATTTTAATACTTGAATTACACAATCCTAGTTAAGTCAGACAGAAAAAAAAAAAAAAAAAAAAAAAATCACTGATCAGGCAAACAAAATGCCTAACAAGGATAGCAATAAAGGGGCTATTCCAAAAACGTCTCAGTCAGAGAACTCGCAGAGGCCAGCTACCAGACAGTGGCAGCAAAGGCAAAGAGAGTTAGAGAAAGAGGGGAATACAGGGCAGAGAAAAGAAACGTGAAACGAAAAGGTCTATGACATGAATTTATCTGGTTGCGAGATACCATTTTGGGACCCGTCACCTCCGATTACCCAAAATTTGAACTATATAGAGGATGAACGAGACATGAGTTCTGGCCAAGCTCCACACGCCAAAGCCTCGGTTTCGAAGGGGAAAGAGACAGGGAAAAATCTCCCTATTATATTAGAGCAAGTCGAACTGCCTTCACGGCAAAACTTGACTGAGCTGATAGAGCAACCGGCAGTCTCCAATGAGCTTTCTCCAAAGGCTAACTCTAATGCTCAGGTAATCCTAACTACAGAACGGCGACAGGACGAACAGACAGATACACATGAACAGACCGACCAGGTAGAGCAGATCACAGTGACCGACCAAGACGAGATAGACGAATACATCGACTTGGCAGGAGTTCAGGCAGAAACCGAACTCCAACTACAACAACTAAAAGAGCAGCAACTGCTTCAGACTCTACAAAGAACAAGAGGAGCAGAGACAAAAGCTCATACAACTCCAAGAACAGCAGAAGCAACAGCAAATGCTGCTTTTAAAACGACAACAAAAACAAAGACTAATAATACAACAAAAACAAGAATTGCAACGAAAACAACAACAATTTCAACGACAACAGACTGACGAGACAGGAGATGAAGATACTCACAGCAAAGTAGTTGAGGAGAATAAGCGAATCTTACGACATATAAGTAGCTTAATTTCTGAAGAAGTAGGGCGCAGCGAGGAACGGGTTATAGGGGGATTAGCTAAGAGCCTGGGCGAGGTCATGACCAAATTCAACGAGGGCATGAGAACGATGCAGGAGAAGCTCACCGAAATAGACAGTCGGTGGCAAGAACCTCCAAGGTCGTCTGAACGCCGAGTAAGGGTAGAAGGTACCGCTCAGAGCGCAAATCATAGGGAATCCACCCCAACTTTGAATGGAGAGGGGATAAGTAGAAGGCCCGAGGTTTGGCGTGAACAGCTATCACCGCGCTTTTCCCAGAAAAACCCGGATATTCACAAGTGGGGTATCAAATTTGATGGGTCGTCCAAGTCCATGACTGTAGACAGCTTCTTGTTTAGGATAGAATCCCTGCAGAAAAAAAATGGGTTAACTGATGATCAGCTATTTACCAACTTCCATCACCTAGTGACAGGCCCTGCAGAGCGATGGTACTGGGAGTATATGGAAGAGAAGGGGAATGACACAATGTTGAGCTACCTAGACCTGAAACTCGATCCGATCGATCAATTTAAAGACAAGAAAAGGGATCACGAGATATTGAGAACCATAATGGATAGACGCCAGCTACCCCATGAATCGTTTGACGACTACTATAGCGACATACGTACCTTGACTCTTCAGATGCGAATCAGACCGGATGAGCAAGACCTCGTAGCAATACTCAGACAGAATATTAAAGATAGAGTAGCCAGCCTAATATTTGGGTGTCACATCAGGACAATGCACGAGCTTAGGGAAGAATGTAGACGTGCCGAACGACACATGTCGGCGAGAGACATTAGGAGTAGACGAAACATTAGTGAGGTAGTTGAAGATAAAGATGAAGAGAGAGATGTAGAAGTAGACTGCAAAGACGAAGACGTAGAGTTAGCTGCACTTCTACACAAGCGGCTAAATAGGCCAGCCAATCACTCCAACATGGAGAGACAATCAAATGTAAATTACAGAGAGAATAAGCAACAAGTTAGACCGCGAGATACGGTAAATACCCCGACAATATGTCAATCTACCTTCCACACATTGACATGTTTTAGTTGTGGGCAAGGTAGTCTAGCTTTTAATTGTGCCAAGTGTCAGGGAAACCTCAAAGTCGACGGTGCGACCGGGACCAGCCAGTCGATGACGAATCCAGTCCCGGGGACATCGAAAAACAACGACCAGTCCGAATTTTAAAAAGGGACCCGAACTTCGAGGATCACACCTCAGTGAAACGGGTAGCCCCTATAAAGAGTCTACATCAACGACTGCAAGAGTATGATGAAGCTAGACGACGAATTTTCGGAGAAGAATTGACGCAAACTAAAAGAAGTAGGAATTTTCACAAAATAGCTAGGTTAAGGGAGAAGTGTGCAATATTTAGACGACGTAGAAATAGGATAGAAGCTACAATTTTAAATACATCAGACGACAATAGACCTTATGCAAAAGTCACTATGTGCGGGGAAGAGATCCTCGGCTTACTAGACAGCGGGGCCTCTATTAGTTGCTTAGGCAAGGGGGCACTCGAATTTTTAAAGAAACACGACATAACTATGACAAAAATGGCTACAGATATTAGGACAGCTGACGGTAATAGTCAGCGCATTCAGGGACGATTCAAGACTCATCTTTCATGGGGTAGCAAGGTTAAAGAATTAGAGCTATACGTCGTCCCAAGTCTGCAACAACAACTATACTTGGGAGTCGATTTTTGGAGCGCTTCAGGGTCGCTCCCAACATTATCAACGAACTTGACCTTCCATCACCGACTGTAGAGAGTCCTCCGGTACAGGCACTGACGCCAGCTCAAACTCAACGTTTGGAGCAGATAAAGCAGCTGTTCCCATCTTTCGCAGTGCGGGGTCTGGGGAAAACGAGTCTCGAGACTCACATAATTGAGGTGGATGACGACACAATACCCATAAAGCAGAGACATTACCCGATCTCGCCTGCCATACAAAAGTTGCTCTTCGAGGAACTTGACCGAATGCTTTCGCTAGGAGTCATCGAAGAAAGCAACAGTGCCTGGAGCTCCCCGGTTGTGCTAGTTAGGAAGCCAGGAAAGAACAGACTGTGCTTAGATTCACGTAAAGTCAACGCGGTAACGAAAAAAGATGCGTACCCGCTTCCCCACATAGAAGGTCTGCTTAGCAGGCTACAAGATACGCGGTTTATCTCAGGCATTGACCTGAAAGATGCATTCTGGCAGATTCCGCTGGAGAGAGAATCAAGAGAGAAGACGGCCTTCACAGTCCCTGGGCGACCGCTGTATCAGTTCACGGTTATGCCATTTGGACTGTGCAACGCCGCCCAGAGAATGTGTAGGCTCATGGACAAAGCCATACCTTCACGGTTGAAAGAACACGTCTTCGTCTACCTCGACGATCTCTTGGTTTGCTCTCCAGACTTTGAATCGCATGCCAGATTGCTTGAAGAGGTAGCTACATGTTTAAGGGAAGCGGGATTGACTATCAATGTGGAGAAAAGCAAGTTCTGCTATAAGGAGATTAGATATCTAGAGTATATAGTCGGTGATGGATGCCTACGAACGGACAAGGACAAGGTGTCGGCGGTCGAAAATTTTCCGGTACCAAAGACCCCCAAGCAACTCCGACGGTTCCTAGGGATGACGGGTTGGTACAGGCGCTTCATTCCAAATTTCGCGTCTTTATCAAGCCCCATGACTGACTGTCTAAAGAAAGGACAAAATTTTAACATGACGGATGAAGCCCTAAGAGCCTTCAACCAGCTCAAAATGTCACTGGTCACAGCACCAATACTGACTAACCCCGACTTTACGAAACATTTCTACATACAATGCGACGCTTCGACGACGGGTGTTGGAAGTGTTCTCTTCCAGGTGGACGCAGAGAATAATGAGCGGCCGATAGCATTCATGTCCCAGAAGCTTAATTCCGCACAGCGAAATTATAGCGTGACGGAACTTGAGTGCTACGCGGCCGTCTTGTCCGTGAAAAAGTTTCGGGCCTACGTCGAAGGGCTGCCTTTCACTATAATCACAGATCACGCAAGTCTCAAGTGGTTAATGACCCAAAAGGACTTATCTGGCCGCTTGGCAAGATGGAGTCTTAAACTCCAAGGGTTTGACTTCGTGATTGAGCATAGGAAGGGTACCCAAAACGTGGTCCCGGACACCCTCTCACGTGTCCACATGGAGGAGATCACACAGGACGCGGTTCTCCTTGAAGTTGACCTCGATTCTCCATGCTTTTCCTCAGAGGAGCATGAGGAGTTGATGAAGACGATCAGGGAGAATCAAGACAGACTACCAGACGTGTGCATATCCGACGGGTATGTATACAAACGAACAGAAGTACGGACAGGAGACGAACTCCAAGAAGACAGGGCATGGAAGCTTTGGGTGCCGAAGGAGTTGCGTGAGGGCCTTTTGAAATCCGCCCACAATTCACCAGCAGCAGGTCATGGGGGCATCAACAAGACCCTATCAAAGCTGCGACAGAAATATTTTTGGCCAGGGATGGCATCAGAGGTGCAGAATTTTGTAAAGTCCTGCGAAATCTGCAAGTGCAGCAAGCCACCTAACGTGGTAACTCGGTCGCCGATGGGACAACAGACACCGACTGAGCGACCCTTCCAACGCCTCTATATTGACTTCCTGGGTCCGTACCCAAGATCAAAGACAGGAAACACACACATTTTTATTGTATTAGACCATCTTAGCAAATATGTATTGTTACGGCCTATCCGTAAAGCAACGGCAGCGGAGGTAGTTAGTTATTTAGAGTCTAATGTGTTCCATGTATTTGGCGTCCCTGAATTTGTCCATTCTGACAACGGGAAACAATACATATCTGAATTGTTTACCAGCTTCTTGAAAAGTTACGGTGTAAAGCACGTTAAGACGGCATTCTATTCGCCACAAGCGAACGCTTCAGAAAGGGTCAATCGTTCACTGCTAGGAAAAATCAGATCCTAGACAGTGACCAGAAGAATTGGGACCTACACGTCAGCAATGCAGCCTTTGCTTTGCGAAGTGTGGCGCACGAGTCGACTGGTATGGAACCATACTATGCTGTATTCGGAATGCCAGTGATTCAGCACGCAAGTGCCTATCCGATCATCCGAAAATTGGACATGTTGAGAGACACAAGACTGAATATTATAAATAAGACTGATAGATTAGAGTTAATTAGGAGTAAGATTTTTGACAATTTGAAGCTAGCTCACCAAAAAGCCGAAAAGGTATATAATACGAGGAGTAGAGACGTGAAGTACCTACTCAGTAGGGCAAGTAGTATATCGACGCAATTTTAAGCAAAGCAGCTTACCCAATAGCTACAATGCGAAATTGGGGCCCAAATTCTTAAAGTCAATTGTGCTCAAGGTAATTGGAAACTCGCTTTATGAAGTAGGCAACCAAAGAGGGGAAAAAGTAGGAGTCTTCCATGCGAAAGACATCCACGCGTAGGAAGCACTAGATTTGACGCACTCACGCTAGCCGTTGCTATGTTATCGTTATTGTTATATGTACGTATTTATTTATTGACTGACTTATCTTATTTATTTATCAGAGGTTTATTTATTTACTACAGATTTATTTATATATTAGAGTTTATTTATTTCAGAGTTTATTTAGTTCAGAGTTTATTTATTCCAGAGTCTATTTATTTACCTATTTATATATTTATTTATTCATATATTTATTTATATATTCACCCACATACCTATCTATTCATGTTACTTAAGTTTGTCAATGTCCACATGGGACTAATGTGTTTGCATCTCCTATATTATCTAGTCACTTATCTTCAAGTTATTTTTGATAGTGTACGAACTCATAGAATGGAAATGAGCACATAAGTTACCACATGTCAGAGGAACAAAGCGACGTTCCAACCAAAAACGAAGATCAATTAAAGGTACTAAGTAATAATTTCGATAAGAAATAGATTTTATTGATAGGTTGAACTGAAAACACTACTCTAGCAATACCTTGTGCTATATTAGTTAATAAGAAAGTTTGTGGCACATACCAGATCCCATGTGATGCGCAACGTCAATGGAACTCCAATAATTCAGAGACTGAATTCTGCGAACCCAGGCATAACTTAATAATGGCCTATGTCGATCACATCGCAAAGAATGTATGTAATGTAGATGTAGGTAGATATGACCGCAACCGAGCATGAGACCCAACTCAGGAAGTGGGCCCTTGCCACACGTTCATTCACTACAGCACAGAGGCACACACGCGAAAGTAAACAATTGCAGGTAGACGTTTTACGAGGTCGGTGCGCTCACGACCATTCACCCACCGGCGTCGATCCTGTTGCGTGTACCTGCAATAGAAAAAATAACACCATAGAAACAAAGAGCAAACACCATATACCGACAGGGGGTTGGTTCGAGCACCTGCCAACTAGACCAGGCCAGAAACAACCCCAATGTCAATAAAATGCACTCACCTGTATTCACTATCGGCGAAGACGATGAATCCCAGCTACCCGTGTAAGAAAACACATCATCGATTGGTTTACAACCGGACCGCTACCGTATCCGTTGGTAGTTGGTTGTATCACCATCCGATGAAGATTTCTTCGGTCACAACGCCAACGATCCCTTGGTTCCATTCAAATTCATACTCCTAGTAAAATTAGATAAATATAAATTATAAATATTCGAAAGATAATATAAATTAAATAAATTACCTGTGGTGCAAGTCCATAACGCGTGCTGTCCATCATTGATTTCAGATTTGTTTTGACAGTTGTTGAGTGTTTCGTGTAAGTGTTGTACTCGTCATGCAATACTTACCTTTGTCCCTATCCCACGTGCGATTAACAACACTTGCTACCTCTGTCGTCCACTTCGCTAGTGTTGTCGCAAATTCTCAATGAAGGTCAAGTCACAATAGGGAGTGAACTTGGATATTTTGTTATGAAGTAACCGAGTTATACCAATTAGAGTCTAAATTATGTATTTTATTTTATGTCACTTAGGTTAAGGCTAGATGTTAAGGTTACGTATTTTCAGAGTAGTTTTGTAAACATCTAGAGTAGCTTGTGTAAGTGTTTAAATTTTTTTGTGGGTGAAAATAGGTGAGAATGGCATGAGGTAAAACTTAGGAAGGCAACCGTGATCGAAACCGATCTCACTCATTGAAGTAGGAAAGGCACAGGCAAAAATGAGAAGGGAATTATCCAACACACTCAATGGTACGTTACCGACCCGTTTCGAACTGTGTTGTGCATTGTGCTATGCTCACAGGGGAAAACAGAAGCACTCAATAAAAAAAAGACAATCGAAAGGGCATTGACACCTACCCAACCAACAAATATAGGTCATTACCAATCGTAGCTTCTTTACGAGCAGCTGAGTGTCGATAGAGTTGCCACGTCGTACTTTATTCGTAATCCGTTGAATACAATTTGGTTGTGCTTAACGTAGAAAGCGCAAAGCAAAACGGTTCGTGTGAACATAATTCGACCGAATTGCCGATTCTTTAATATTCTTTCTTGAAATAGAAAGATTCTAAGGTTGCACATAATATATTGTGAGGTAATAAAAGAAAAAAAAAAAAAACCGAAACCAACAATGGTGCTTAATGAACTTTCATTAAATATTAAACGCTAAACTGAACCAAGAAAATAGCTAAGCTAAAGGTGGTCCCCAACAGGGAGAGGATAAAGTATCCGAACGCTAGGCAGAGGTATGTGTTCTTTTGGTCATGGGATTGGACGACCTATTAATCGTATCATCCTGTAACAGGTATTGGATTGAGGCCACTGGTCGTAGAAACGATCCAGACCTCTGCAAGTTTTTTTGTTTGCGCCAAACGCTGAACTCGCCGCCATATACGACTCCTATACGGTCAACAAACGATCGCCAATCGACACATAGCGACCGTGGGAGACCCCGTATTTTGGCGAACTAGCTGAAGCTTCGTGCAACGGTCTCAGGAACCGTACGGGCAGACAAATTCCCTCAACCGAGTCTCCAACTGTAGTTCTTAGAGGTCACCTCTACAACACCGACAGTGCCAATAGAGGTCACCCAATACGGTCACCCACAGCATCAAAAGTGCGTGCTAAAAGGCCCCTCACAGAGGGCATATGAAGGACGAAAATTTTTTTTTATAGTGAATTGTGAGCGAGTGTTTTTCTTTATTTTTAATTTGCCTTCGGGATTAATGTTATTATAGCATATAAGTCAACTAGTTTCAGTTAAGTTTTTTTTGAATTACTTGAATTTCTTAAGAATTAGCCAAGAGTTCTATTGCTAAACCATAATCGGTCGCGTGAATAGGATTTTTAACTTCCAAACTCAAGGTGGATATTACGACGATTTCTCCAAGTGCTTCGTCACGTAAGTCAATTTTTTTTATATATATATTTTTTTTTGAAGTTGAATATTTAATAGTGTAAGATAAGTTTTTTTTTTTTGGTTTAAGAATAGATACTGGCCTTGACATAAATTTCACTTCTTTTTTTTTTTTGGTGTAGTTCTAAATTTCCTTTTTAATTGATAGTTTGAATTAAGAGTAGTTCTTCCAAATATTTATGAACACCGCAAATAAAGAATTTGTTTTAATATCTACCGGATTGAAAGTGGTTTTGTGTCGCAGAATGGAGTAGATCCTAAAGTGATGTGGTGTGTGAATTGCTGGGAAGGCCGTCCTTCCGAGGGTTTGTCGGGGGAACTTTACGAGACTCTATAGACGAAAGGATGTACTGAGGACATTACGAACATGGACTGATGATTGACTGGTTCCAGGTGTTTAAGGGGCTGTCTCCGATTTCTTGGCCAAGGAGATAGCCAAGGATATGCCACTTAAGGCATGGGGTGGGAAGGCCGCGCTGGTGCCAACAACATCAGGCACTTCTCCGGAACAAGACGAACCTGTACGGAGGGGCGACGGTGGAAAGCTGGAAAGATGCTGAGTTATATATTAGATTAGGTATACGTTAGTGCGTTCTTTTGGTGTCGGGTATAGTTTAGGTTAGTTTAAGGTTTATATTCCATAGCATCTGACTTTCCACCCTTGTTCCTCGGTATAGGCATAGGTACTTTTGAGCATTTCCTTTCCTCTTTTCTATATTCTCTTCTTTTCTCTTTAGATTCTATTTTTTTTGGTCCGTCCGCCGTCAAGTAACGTTAGATCTCCTACTATCCTTTTTATTTTCTTTTAAGGCACGATTTTTCTTGTTAAGAACAGGCGGCTGGTGTGCAGGGGAGACAAGAACTACCCCGTCCGACGAGTTTAGCCGTGCAACCACGAGCGTGCCTCCGTCCTCCTCCGCCATGCCAAAGATGCCTCTGTGGCCTAACCTGAGCTCCTAACAGTATCTCCTTTTCTCCATGGACCGGACATTGTTGATGTATCGCCGCCATATGGCTACGCAGCGAATGAGGCGTTTCAAGGATGAGTGTTTTTTCAACACGTCCATGATGACGCAGTGCGACACTACTTGAGCCAGGGTTGTAAATGTGGTCAATAGATTTTTGTCGTAGAACGATGACTTCTTTGCAACCGTCTTGTTCGCCCTTGTTTCGCACTCCGTTTCGCTGTGAATTGCTGGAAAGTTCTTTGCAGAGAAGGATTGAAGGAGAGCCGGTCCTTGCCACCAAAGTTTGTTTGCGATAAGCTCTTCCGGTGTTAGTCCTCGAGATCCGATGTCCGCCGGGTTTTCCTTGCTATCAATGTGTCGCCAACTGGTTAACTCCGTGAGAGCTTAGATTTCGGTGATTCTGTTGGCTACGAAGGTGGTTCTTGTATGTGGGCTTCCTCTGATCCATGCTATGGTGATCATGGAGTCAGTCCACGCGAATGTCTCCAGCTCCTTGAAGGGCATGGCTGTCAACATTCTATGCAAGAGTTTCGCCAGTAAAAGTGCTGCGCAGAGCTCCAAGCGTGGGAGGGATACGCACTTGATTGGAGCGACTCTTGTCTTAGACGCAACCAACGAAATGTGCTTCTGGCCATTTTTTACTACTCGTGCATAAATGACCGCTGCATATGCCTTCTCCGACGTGTCACTGAACCCATGAGCCTCATCCTCGTATTGGACCCAGCGAGGAACTTCGATGGCCTCTAGGCTCACCAGACTGTTGCGTAGCTCTCTCCACGTCTTTTCTATTTCGGGAGTCACTGGTGAATCCCAGGACAGTTCCTTCAGCCACAGTTGTTGCATTATTAGCTTCGCTTTCATGATGCACGGAGAGATCCATCCAAGAGGATCAAACAGGCGAGCGATGTCTGCCAGAATGGATCGCTTGGTATATCGTTCCGCCTTGGGTAAGTGTATTTTAAATGTTAATGCATCTTTAGCTGGATGCCATTGAATCCCCAATGTTTTAATGGCCGTGCAACCACGAGCGTGCCTCCGTCCTCCTCCGCCATGCCAAAGATGCCTCTGTGGCCTAACCTGAGCTCCTAACAGTATCTCCTTTTCTCCATGGACCGGACATTGTTGATGTATCGCCGCCATATGGCTACGCAGCGAATGAGGCGTTTCAAGGATGAGTGTTTTTTCAACACGTCCATGATGACGCAGTGCGACACTACTTGAGCCAGGGTTGTAAATGTGGTCAATAGATTTTTGTCGTAGAACGATGACTTCTTTGCAACCGTCTTGTTCGCCCTTGTTTCGCACTCCGTTTCGCTGTGAATTGCTGGAAAGTTCTTTGCAGAGAAGGATTGAAGGAGAGCCGGTCCTTGCCACCAAAGTTTGTTTGCGATAAGCTCTTCCGGTGTTAGTCCTCGAGATCCGATGTCCGCCGGGTTTTCCTTGCTATCAATGTGTCGCCAACTGGTTAACTCCGTGAGAGCTTAGATTTCGGTGATTCTGTTGGCTACGAAGGTGGTTCTTGTATGTGGGCTTCCTCTGATCCATGCTATGGTGATCATGGAGTCAGTCCACGCGAATGTCTCCAGCTCCTTGAAGGGCATGGCTGTCAACATTCTATGCAAGAGTTTCGCCAGTAAAAGTGCTGCGCAGAGCTCCAAGCGTGGGAGGGATACGCACTTGATTGGAGCGACTCTTGTCTTAGACGCAACCAACGAAATGTGCTTCTGGCCATTTTTTACTACTCGTGCATAAATGACCGCTGCATATGCCTTCTCCGACGTGTCACTGAACCCATGAGCCTCATCCTCGTATTGGACCCAGCGAGGAACTTCGATGGCCTCTAGGCTCACCAGACTGTTGCGTAGCTCTCTCCACGTCTTTTCTATTTCGGGAGTCACTGGTGAATCCCAGGACAGTTCCTTCAGCCACAGTTGTTGCATTATTAGCTTCGCTTTCATGATGCACGGAGAGATCCATCCAAGAGGATCAAACAGGCGAGCGATGTCTGCCAGAATGGATCGCTTGGTATATCGTTCCGCCTTGGGTAAGTGTATTTTAAATGTTAATGCATCTTTAGCTGGATGCCATTGAATCCCCAATGTTTTAATGGCATCCGGTGAATCAAAGTTAAGTGGGACATTCACTTCCCTTTCAGTTTCAGGTATCTGCTCCAAAATTGTGAATGAGTTGCTCGCCCATTTCGTAAGAGGAAATCAAGCATACTTCATGGCAGCTAGAACATCTCTTTGTAAAATTAAAGCAACGTTTTCGCTGTCGGAACCATATAAAAAATCATCTACGTAGAACCCTTGTGTCAACGGCTTCGTGACATGCGGATGGGTGTCCGCCACATGTATAGCCGCCTGATGTAAGGCCCGTACTGCCAAATACGGTGCTGACGCCGTGCCAAACGTGACCGTGTTGAGTGCGTACGTTTTTATGGACTCTTCTGTCGATGATCTCCACAAAATTAATTGATAGGCTGTGTCCTGAGGTGCCATCCAGATTTGCCGATACATCATACTGATGTCGGCTGCCATGACTACCTTGAACACTCTCCACTGAGCGATGAGATCAATGATGTCCCTTTGCAGACGAGGGCCCACCATCAGATGATCATTTAAAGAAGCTCCAGTCGAACTTTTGCATGATGCATCGAAAACTACGCGGAGTTTTGTTGTAGTGCTTGACTCCTTGAAGACAGCATGATGTGGCAAGAAATAGTGTTGACCACCTTGATCATCTCCGTCAACCGTTTCTTCCTGCATGTGTCCCAATGCTGCATATTCGTTGATGCAAGCAGTATATGCATCCCTAAGTTTTCTGTTTGCTGTCAGGCGCCTTTCGATCTGGAAAAATCTTGCCATTGCTGCTCTTTTGGAATTCCCGAGCGTTGGTCGGATGTTTTCCTTAAAGGGCAATGGTCGCTTCTTCGTTGACACGTCTTCTGAAAGTGTTCTTGACACTTATGCTCCTCCTCCGTTAGCTTTCTGTCATCCAGGTTTTCTTCAAGCTCCCAGAATTCCTTGAGCTGTAGGTCTAACGTATTGTGATGGTTCTGGACTGTTATGGTAGTGGATTGTGGATCCGAATCGATGGTTCCGGTCAAAATCCACCCCAATTCAGTCAGCTGAGCCACTGGAGATCCCTTTTGACTCTTAACTAGACCCTCCAGAATGATGGATGCATATAAGTCGGCGCCTATCAGGAGGTCAATCTTCCCAGGGACGTTGTAAGAAGGATCTGCGAATGAAAGTTTACTAATGTGCCGCCACGCTGAAGAGTGTAGCTGATGCGTTGGTAACAAGGAGGTTAGTTGAGGAAAGTCGAATGCCCTGACATCAAGACTGAATGAGGGATTGGTAAACGAGAAAATTGTAAATTCGACCTGGTAATTTACTGTACCTGTTGATGTTTGTCCCAAGCCAGTAACGTTTGCCACTGTTCGTTGCTTCCTCAAATTGAGAAGCTGAGCCGCATTCTCTGTGACAGATGTTGCCTCTGAGCCGGGATCGATTAGAGCTGTAAGAACATGATGAGTTCCATTAGACGCAAACACTTTTACAAGCGCTGTGGCTAACAGAGCCTTGGATCGCATTTGATTAAAATGTGCATTAAAGTGGTGAGATGTTGTGGCACCTTGGTGCTCACTGCTCCACATGCTCGACGGAATTTGTTGATTCGGATTTTGAATTACGTGGGCGTTGTACTGCGATTTATTGGGTTGATATGGTGCAGAGTTGTGCGGGTTGTTGTTAGCATTGTGCACATTTTGTTGTTCAAAGTGCAACATAGTGTGGTGCTTCAGACCACATTTACAGCATCGGTTGCTGCTATTGCAAGCGGATGCATGATGTTCATACCCCAAGCAATTTGAACAAATACCGTTTTTCTTAACAAATTCCGCCCGCGTTTTAACCTCCTTGTTCAAAAACAGTTTGCACTGCCGAATGCCATGAGAGGCCTTGCACAGGCGGCAGAGAAATTGCTTGTTCGTGGGTGGTGCTTTCATGTGGTAAGAATTTGTGGACTTTCGAAAAGATGATGTTGCCGGCGCTTGCTGCTTCGAGGATCCATTTACTTCCAACATATTCTCTAGAGAAGTGAATCGACCTTCTATAAACAATGAAAATGTCTTCCACTCTGGAAGCATCTTCGATGTCCCTAACTTGTCTTCCCAGTCTCTTTGAGTCTGAGTCGGCAGCTTTTGATAAATAATATATAAGTATACAGTCCCATGCTTCGACTGCCACTCTCAGGTTGGAGGGTGCATGAATACACTCAGTTGTCATATCATGCAAGAATTTCAGACGACTTGCTGATGTGTGAGCTTTTGTTGCTCCATTATATTTCGCAGCTGTGTATTCACCAACTTTCGTTTGTTTTGAAACCTTTCGGTTAAGATTGACCAAGCAGATGAATAATTTTTGCCGTCAATCGGGAGATGCTGAATTAACCCCGCAGCATCACCAGAAACTGACGTTTTTAAATATTGGAGCTTTTGAATGTCAGATAAATCGACATTTTGATCAATCATGCTCTCAAATAAATTGTGAAATTCACACTATTCATCGAATTTATCAGAAAATGGTTTTATTTGAATGGTCGGAAGACGAATATCGCAAACTGACGACTTTGTTGTGTCTAATAGACGTGACGTATCTAAATTTCCTTTACGCTTTTCTTCAAATTTGTCCATCTCGTCATTTAACATGCCGAGAAATATAAAGAAAATCTTTTTTATTTTAGAAAAGGTTTAATTTTTGAAATAGATTTCTTTTAGTGGATCCTCACCACTGTTAATTATGGACTCGTGATCCCGTTTCGCCTTTTTGAAGGCATCTTCAATGTCAATGATGCACGCATTCACGTACCCCCTTGACTTCCGCTACGCGATCTCCCTTTTAAACTCTTCGAAGTCTATTTCAAGTTCATTTAACATGAGTTCTTGCTTTTCAACAAAATTCGATAATTTCGACATATTAACAGAGGTATCACTAGCACTTTCAGAGTAGGGTACGGATTTATGATTTATTCAACTTGTATTTCTAATGTAATTTAATGTTCAATGTAGTTTACTATGTGTAGAAATTAAGATTGATTTTTAAGAGTGTATATGAGTTGAATTTCCTACCTTAAAATCCTTTGTTCGATGTGACAAAGTTTTCTTCAAAGCACAGTTGCTTGTTCTCCGTTGAGACCGCTTGCTGATTCCCGCTAGTTGTTCCACGCTTTTAGTCCATTGTGGCCGCTTGTTGCTAACCGTTAGTTTTGGTTGGTGGTGACCGCTTGCGACCTCTGAGCGTCCGTTATTCCGCTTTGCAGACCGTTGTGACGCTTTTGTCCAATTGCGTTGCTCGTTGGGTTTGTGCCGAAACGTTTATGAAATATGTATACAGATATATACTAATTGCACAAAAAAAGCTATAATTAGGAACGATATTCCTACCTTGCTGTTAAGAATAATGCATTTGTCGACGAAAGAGTTGTCCGTGCCATAAAATAAGTAAAGTAACCCAAAAAAAGAGATCGTTCTGAAAGGATCTAAATATGTTAATATTTGTTCACTAATTACTTTTTTGTCTGTTTGATTATGTATCGGAAAAAAGGATCTAGAATACGTTATTATCCCTTTGTATACTTTCGGTATTTGTTTAAGTTTATGATGCCTGTAAAAAGGTCCATACAAATGTTTATAATCCTTTATTATTCTTTTAGTTATATTGTATTCTTCCGCTCATGACGCTTGTAAAAGGATCTACAAAGGTTTATGATCCTTGTCCTTTTTTCATTGCTTTCAACCATACGACCTGTTATTCGCATTTGAAATATTTTCTTTAAGGCGAGATGTGTAAAGTATAAAAGGAGGATCTGTGGTGAACGTCGGGGAGTTGAAAAAGTGTTCTTGCGGAGTATACATCTTCTAATGACAAGTGTTTTTATGAACTAATTTTTTGAGTGTTTTCTGTTTATATTTGTTTAGTTTTATTTTTATGTTGTGTTATATATTTAAGAAAAAGTGAATAAAAAGTTTAAATAAAATTTCAATGAAAAGAAAATACTACAAAAAGGTTTTTAAATCAATTTTCAACATTCTCAAAAAATTATAAGAACAATTCATTCTCAAAGAAATTATACGAGTAATTCATTCTCAAACAAATATATGATAAATTCAGAACTAAGTAACGCCATAATCAATCAATATGTTTAGTACACCTCCAGTACATGGTAGCCGAAACAAATGCCCCATATGCATGCGGGTATACACGGACAGACAGATGGTGGAATGTACTAGCTGCAAAAAGTGGATACATTTTAAGTGTGCAAACGTTAGTGAAGAAGTAGCTGAGGTTGAGGATTGGAAGTGCAAATTGTGTGAAATTCGACCTTCGGTTTCAGAAAAGCATAACGTCAGTGAGGAACATCAACCGAACCAAGTTTTAGCAATAGGACCATTGATTCATACTACACCGACTTATCAAGTCCCTGATGGTGTGATGCAGCCGAGCCAAACATTAAAACAGGATTGTCCCTTCATACAACAAAATCGCAGCAAGTATCCAAAAGTAGTTCTTCGCGCTCATCACATTCAGTGAGCAATACATTAAGATTGCAGCAACAGTTGAAGATCTTGGATCAAGAGGAGGAAATACTACGTATAAGCAACAAGATATTCTCCGGAAAAGGAAAGCGTTAATGGAACAAATTCATAACGAAGAGCTCGACGAAGATTTGGCGACTAACGTACAAGCTATTAAATTCGATCCAAGACCAATAAAAAAGGCACCAAATGACATGCCAAACCGCCCACGAGTTTCACAAAGAATTCCTGCATATGAGATAGAAGCCATCAATTCAGTTTCACAGCTGTCTGCAAATCAAATTCCAACACGGCAAGCCATTGCTAAAGAATTACCAATCTTCACAGGAAATCCGGGAGAATGGCCAGTATTCATCAGCAGTTTCCAGCAAACAACAATGGCGTGTGGATTCTCAGACATTGAGAATATGATTAGACTGCAACGCTCTTTAAGAGGCAATGCGAGAGAGACAGTAGAAGCTCAGTTAACGATTCCATCGTGTGTAAATCAAGTTATCGATAATCTGAGACTTATGTTTGGCAGACCGGAAATAATAATGGACTACCACATAGACAAAATTCGAAGAATGCCACCACCGAGGATATAAAGGTTAGATACTGTAGTTGGATTCGCAGTCGCAGTAAGAAATCTATGTGCAACTTTGCAACAAGCTGAAATGAAAGAACATCTATGCAATCCGATGTTAATAAGGGTGCTTGTAGATAAGCTACCGGCAACGATGAAAATGGACTGGGCAACGTATAAACGTCAAGCAAATAACACCAACAGCATGATCGCATTTGGAGATTGGTTAAACGATATCGCCGTTCATGCAAGCAGTGTTATGGCAACAACATGGTCAATTTCAAAAACTCCTCAACACCTACCTAAAGGAAAGAGGGAAACATTGAATATTCACGATCAAAGCAGTGAAAGACAGCCGTCTAGCTCCACGAATACGTATTCGAATAAGAAAAGCTGCAAAATATGCCAAGGAAACTGTAAGGAAATTGCAATCTGTAGTAAGTTTCTGGACATGAAGCTATATCAAAGATGGGAAGCAGTGAAGATCAACAAAATCTGTCGTCAATGTCTAAGGTATCATCCATATAAATGTACAGCACCAGTAACATGTAAGGCAAGCAATTGTGAAAAGAAACATCATCCACTATTGCACAATTTTAAAAAAGAAAGCGATTCAACATTTATGGGAACTGAAACTACAATGAGTCATCAAACGTCAACGAAAGTGCGGTTCAGAGTACTTCCAGTTGTTTTAACAGCCAATGGAAGAAGGATAAAAACATATGCGTTCTTAGACGAAGGATCTTCGAGCACATTGCTGAGTGAAAATATTGCTGACCAGTTACATTTAAAAGGAGTGAAGGAACCAATTTGTCTGAAGTGGACTGGAAGCCAATCTAGGATGGAAAGTGAGTCAAAAAAAAGTAGAGCTTGATATAATTGGTATTTTTGATAACGCCACTAGTTTCAACCTGGGAAATGTGAGAACAGTACGAAAGTTGAATCTGCCTATCCAGTCATTGAATAATCAAACATTGGCAAAAAGATATAACCATCTACGCAACTTACCTATACTATCGTATAACAAAGTAAGCCCAGGAATTCTTATTGGCTTACGTAATTGGAAGGTAGCTGTCCCACTTCGCATTAGAGAAGGAGATGACGATGAACCCATGGCTGCCAAATGTCGGTTAGGATGGACAGTTTTTGCTACGATGGGAAAGGCCAATGACGACGACAACAACTTCGATTACAGCTTCCACGTCTGCGAATGTGAAAAGGCGGATGAGGAAATTCATCAGATTGTGAAAGATTACTTTTCGATGGACAATTTAGGAATCACAGGGCCAAAAAGTGCAGAACAGCTTCTCGAAGAAGAAAAATCAAAAAAACTTCTTGCTGCTACGACAACGCGTATTGGTAATCGGTATGAAACAGGACTATTGTGGCGATATGCGAATGTCAACTTACCGGATAGCCGACAAATATGATTCAGCAGATCAGGCAGTATTTAGAAAGAGGATATATCCGCAAACTCGATGCTTCAGAGCTCAATCAACCACGAGACAAAGTTTGGTATTTACCAATTTTTCCGGTGCGAAACCCTAACAAACCCGAGAAAGTCCGAATAGTGTGGGATGCAGCATCAACCGTTAATGGTATATCATTAAATACATTATTAATGAAAGGAATCGATTTAAATTCATCATTGCTTGGAGTCATCATACGAAGTCGGGAAAGAAAAGTGGCCATATCTGCTGATATAAAAAAAATGTTTCACCAGGTAAATATTGCCGAACGTGATCAGCACGTCTTGAGATTCTTATGGAGAGATGGCGACGAAAGCAGGGAACCTGATACATTTGTCATGCGTGTTATGACATTCGGCGCGACGTGTTCACCAAGCTCAGCACAATATGTTAAGAACCAAAATGCGATTCAATTTAAAGAACAATATCCACGGGCAGTTAAGTGTATCATAGACAATCATTATGTTGATGACTTGTTGGATAGTGTTGATAATGAAAATAAGAGGCGATACAATTAGCAAACGAAGTAAAACTTATTCACAGCAAAGCCGGTTTTGAAATTCGCAGTTGGAAGTCAAATTCAGACAAAGTCATGCTTCATGCAAGTTCTAAATCCAGAATCATCAGCTGATTTAAGCAATGTAAACATGAACATGAAACCGGAAACATATTCGGAAAAAGTCTTAGGAATGTGGTGGTATCTGGACAGCGATGAGTACACATATTCTCTACGCTATAATAAAGGAAATCATCAAGTTCTGAGAGCTGAGAAAAGGCCTACTAAGCGCGAAGTTTTAAAAATCTTGATGTCGATTT
This sequence comes from Cheilosia vernalis, assembly GCA_949126925.1. Lineage (NCBI taxonomy): Eukaryota > Metazoa > Arthropoda > Insecta > Diptera > Syrphidae > Cheilosia > Cheilosia vernalis. Next base: position 70,826,784 of record OX421358.1, read on the forward strand.
ATGATCCTTTGGGATTAATTGCCCACTACTTGGTTTACCTAAAGATACTATTGCAAGACATTTGGAGAAGCCAGCTGGATTGGGACGAACCGGTTACGGATGATCATTTTGGAAAATGGCTTAATTGGCTGAAAGTATTACCACAGTTAGAAAGCCTCAGAATCCCGCGTTGTTATTTAAGAAATATCATGAACTGGACTAATGTTGATATACAACTGCATGTTTTTGTGGATGCAAGCGAACAAGCATGTGCTGCCGTAGCATACATACGCCTTGAGAAGGATACTAACATCGAGTGCTCATTGGTAGGTGCAAAAACGAAAGTTGCACTGATTAAGCTACGTTCGATACCACGTTTGGAACTAGACGCTGCCATCATGGGATGCAGGTTCGCGAAACAAATTCAAGAGCAGCTAACACTAGATATAGGCAAAATAACTTACTGGTGTGATTCTAAGGTAGTACTGAGCTGGATAAGAACTAATCCTCGCAAGTACAATAAGTTCGTCGCTTTCCGGTCAGCGGAAATTCAAGACATTTCCAATGTGAAGAACTGGCGATATATTCCATCTAAATTTAATGTTGCGGATGATGCAACAAAATGGGTTAAACCTCCAAAACTTGATACCAAAGACCGTTGGTACAATGGACCTAATTTTCTCTACCTTGACGAGATAAACTGGCCTGAGGATGATACCACAAACATAGAAACTGCTGCGGAAACAATTGCGTTACATCATCATGAAGAAGCATTTATAGACGTCACTCGGGTTTCAAAATGGAAAAGATTGTTGAACAGTGTAGCACATGTCCTAAGATTTGTTCATAACATAAAATCAAGAATCCAGAACTTAAAACGAAGAAGAGGCATTTTAAATCAGGAGGAGCTAGATGAATCCGAAAAGTTATTACTCCGAATGACACAAGCAGAATCATACGGCGATGAAATTATTTGTCTTCAAAAACAAGCCAAGAACGCAGTAAACAACCTGCAACCAACTGTCAATCGAGACAGCCAAATTAACCGTCTATCGCCATACCTAGACAATGAAGGTATACTGCGAGTTAGAGGAAGGATTGATGCTGCTACTCACCTAGACGAAGAAACGAAAAGGCCGGTGATATTATCGAGGAACCACTACATAACTCATCTGATAGTCAAGCAATCACACGACGAATTTCTACATCAGAACAGCGAAAATGTAGTTAATCAACTGAGACAGAGATTTTATATCGCAAAGCTTAGATGTTTGGTAAAGACGGTGATGCACAATTGCCAAATGTGTAAAAATCGATGTGCAAAGCCACAACCACCGGAAATGGCTATTTTACCTGCAGCTAGATTGTCTCCGCACACAGCACCGTTCACGTTTGTAAACGGAAAAAAGATGGGGTGTCCTTTTCACATGTTTAACTGTCAGAGCAGTCCATATCGAGGTGGCTCATAAATTGGATTCAGATTCTTTTATACTCTGTTTTCAAGATTTTATCCAAAGGCGTGGTTGTCCAAGAGAGATATTCTGCGACAGAGGTACTAACTTCATTGGAGCTGAGAGACTACTCCGAGAAGAGCTGAAAAATGTAGATCCCACCCAACGTCATCGCACGTTTCGTCAGTTCAACATTGAAGTGGAACTTCAAACCGCCAGCATCACCTCACATGGGAGGAGCTTGGGAACGCTTGGTAAGGTCATTCAAAACAGCCCTATATAATTCTCTACCAACAGCAAACCCGTCTGACCCATTACTGCGAAGTTGCCTAATAGCTGCGGAAAATATGATTAATTCCGGCCCTCTTACATACATACCGCTCTGTAGTGAATTAGAAGAAGCACTAACACCGAACCATTTCTTGAGGCTCTCATCTGGGAACATAGAATCTATTGGTCACTATGACGACAGTGCAAAAACCCTGAGGTACAGCTACCAACGTAGGGAGAAATTCGCAAACAAGTGTTGGAAACGATTCATTGCTGAATGCATACCAGACTTAACACTTCGGTCTAAATGGCATAAACCAGTGAAGCCGTTACAAGTTGGTGACATTTTAATTATCGTAGACAAAGGCTTAACGAGAAATGTATACTCAAAAGGAGTGGTGGTAGCAGTGCGAACATCTAAGGATGGTCAGGTACGGAGTGCTTCCGTAAAAACAAGCAACGGAATCTTGGAAAGACCAACTGTGAAGCTTGCCTTACTGGACGTCGTCAAAGAAGATGAAGTTACAACAACATCTGCCACCGAAGTTGTAGTACCGGGCGGAAGTGTTAAGAATAATGCATTTGTCGACGAAAGAGTTGTCCGTGCCATAAAATAAGTAAAGTAACCCAAACAAAAAGATCGTTCTGAAAGGATCTAAATATGTTAATATTTGTTCACTAATTACTTTTTTGTCTGTTTGCTTATGTATCCGAAAAAAGGATCTAGAATACGTTATTATCCCTTTGTATACTTTCGGTATTTGTTTAAGTTTATGATGCCTGTAAAAAGGTCCATACAAATATTTATAATCCTTTATTATTCTTTTAGTTATATTGTATTCTTCCGCTCATGACGCTTGTAAAAGGATCTACAAAGGTTTATGATCCTTGTCCTTTTTTTATTGCTTTCAACCATACGACCTGTTATTCGCATTTGAAATATTTTCTTTAAGGCGAGATGTGTAAAGTATAAAAGGAGGATCTGTGGTGAACGCCGGGGAGTTGAAAAAGTGTTCTTGCGGAGTATACATCTTCTAATGACAAGTGTTTTTATGAACTAATTTTTTGATTGTTTTCTATTTATATTTGTTTAGTTTTATTTTTATGTTGTGTTATATATTTAAGAAAAAGTGAATTAAAAGTTTAAATAAAATTTCAATGAAAAGAAAATACTACAAAAAAGTTTTTAAATCAATTTTCAACACTTGCTTTGCTTTTGCAACTGCAACTTTAGTAAAAAACTATTAGTTACAGTTGCAGAAGTCTTTGCGTTGCACTGTTCCTAGCTGTGATTGTTGCCCGTTAGATCTGGGATAATTTTCCGTTGGGTACTGTGGCCGATGGACTGTCCGTCGATGATCGGGCTGCTCCTTTTGGATTTTTTTCCAATTTCGCACTTATCCACAGTACACTTTAATTTTTCTTTGTTTCACTGATTATTATCACTTTTATACACTTTTCTTGAAATGTACTTTTAGTTTTTGTCTTGATTCGCGTAGTTTAATGTCCGCTAATGCAAATTAATATGTGGCACTTATACTGTCTGGTTGAGACGATGCCAGCTATTCTTTTTTGCACTATGCAAACAAATGCGCTGTCCTTTTCAAGGACTCGAAGGACCAATGTTTTGGGCTGAGTTGATGCCCAAAGCGAATTAACGTCGATGCTAAGATGAAGCAGCCGACAAGAAAAAGACATTTATCTTTAAACAACGCTATAAAAATCAATTTTGGCTTTTGGCTGATGGCCTTGGCTGTTAGATGAATCGCGAATGGTCTCAGAATCATCTTTCAACCTTCCAAGAAATCTCGGTTTTTATTTACTTTTGGCCAGCTGATCCGGCCTTGTAGGGTCAACAACCTTCTTATTAGTATTGATTTTACATCTCAAATATTCTTATACATACATTGACAATTACTTCCAATAAATCTCTAACAAATACTACAATACGCAAATATTTTCTCCATTGCGGGTGTTAGTTGGAGTGTGATGCACTCATACTTTCTTTTCGCCCTGCTAATTCGGCCATCATTGATTACCGGTTTTCGGAACAATGAGATGGTCTGCTGTTTTGGCGATCAATTGGATCGTCACTTCTCGTTGGTGTTGAACATTGCACATCTGACGTTTGTTTTATTGTCACGTGGTTTTTTCTATGGTCGGTTGTGCGGTGACGTCTTCGTTGGTTTTTATTTAAATTGTTTTATTTGTGCTCCTTCTGAAGTGTGCCTTGGGCTAAACATTAATTTTGTGCAAACTGCTGTTGCAGTATTTCAAATGCGATGCATATTAATGTTTAGCTCAGTGCACAACTTCGAATTTTTCTTTGCCAGTGTTAACTTGTGACGTGCGATCCTGGTGTATAGCATTGTTGGGAACCAACAGTCAGAAAAGACTTGGGGTACCGCGACGTGAAACGAAGCGTCCCGCAAAATCAATGCCCGTATTAGCAAAGGGACGACTTGGTGGTTCGCTCTGGTGGCAGGGTTCCCCCACGTGAGGATTCGCTTTTTGTAACGCGTACAGACCTGACACTCACTCACGCGTTTTTTTGACCAAATTTTTGAGTCTGGGTATCCAATACTCGGATCGGATCAGCCGAATCATCAGCTGTATTTCACCATGAAGTGAGAGTTGGTGGACATATCCTACATAAAGTTGGGTAAAGAGGCAATTGTAGGGAAGGAGGATTGGAAATCGTTCCGAAAAGGAAAGAGTAGATGTGGACAGTCTTCCGTTAGACCTAAGGATCCCTTTGGTATCCAGAAAGGCGTTAAAGGTAAGGAACCAGCTTTTAGAGGTCAAAATACGCCCTTGTACCAATGACTTGCAGATCCGACGGGAAATATTTAACTTGAGTTAGGAGAATCAGTTTTCCCTTGATGTCCAGGATTTCTTGGTGGGACAGGATAGGGGTCACGTATGTTGCACGCAGCGATCGGCTGCGACATGCATTAGCAAAGCGGAAGATGTATGCGATTACACAGATGGCCTTATGCCAGGACGAGAATCTACCCAAGATTGTTTCGAAATCAAAGACCACTTAGTTTGACATGGTTTGTAGGTTTCTGCGTTCCAGGAGGTTTTCATCCGGAGGGCCAGGTGCTGAAGAAGGCCAATTGTCTTGGGATTCTTGAAGCCAAGAGGGACCTTCCCACCATAGTTGACTGAGTTGCAAGTCCGCCGGTGTGACTCCCCGGGTTGCTAGATCAGCCGGATTGTCCGATGAGCACACATGAGCCCAGTGGCCTGTGGGAGCATTCCGAAGGATTTCAGAGGTTCGGTTGGCAACAAAAGTCTTCCATGAACTGGGGTGTCTACCCAACCACGCCAGCACGATTGTGGAATCAGTCCAAAGGTGGACAGAACTGTTTAAGAACGTAAGACCTTTTGATATAAGCCGTAAAATCTTCGATAAGAGTACCGCTCCCTGCAGTTCCAATCATGGCAGAGAAATGGGATTGACAGGAGCAACTTTAGATTTGGCCCACAACAGACGAGCAGTGAAGGCGTGAGCGCTATGTGGTACTCTAAGGTACATGCAAGCTGCATAGGCCTTTTCAGAGGCGTCACAAAACCCGTGAATCTGGTATGCGGACCACGGAGAATAATTCATCCATCGAGGAATGCGGATGGATTGGACATCAGGGAGAGTGGATACAAAGGATAAAGTACGTCATTTAAACTTGTACCGTTCGAGGACGGCTGCGATGCGTTAAAGACGACTCGGACTCTAGTAGTCAGGCTGTCAGGTTTGATGACCGCGTGGTGGGGCAAATAATAGGAACTAACCTGGTGATCCAGCACGAGTTCTCGCGAGAGGGTGGGTTCCATGTGGTTTAAAGAAGCATATTCCTCTAAGACGAAGTCGTACTCCTTTTTGAGCTCAGTCTTGTTAGGAAGGAGTGACTCATTTCGAACAAACTGTCGCATGGTATTTGCTCGTGAATGACCCAGCGACATCTTTTGGGGAAACTCTTCTTTGAAGGGCATGCGAACAACATGTCGTCCGGTGGAATCGCGGAAGGTAGATTCTTTATATAACGATTCACAAAACTGTTCCGCTGCTGTAGGCATAACTTCTTGTGGGAGTTCCTCAAGCGTCCAGAATCTTTGCAATGCCTGTTCCATAGTCTCCTCATTATAATGGGAGACGACCGTGGTAAACGTTGATCTATGATGGGTATCAGGCTTAAAAAGCGGTCCGAGTAAGACCCACCCAAACAGGGTATTCTGTGCCATGAGAGAATTAAGAACGCTAGTTTTGACACCATCGCGGATAACAAATTGTTGACGCTGCATTTGTTCGCAGCATGAGAACGGATTTACTTGTGACTGGATAATATGAAATATAAGTATATATTTTATTACAGAAAAATATCGTAATCTAAGATTAAAAGAATGTGAACATCAAATACAAAAAATTATATGACATTATTCTAAGTTTGCTGATTAAAGGAATACAAAAGAAATGTGATATTATTCTAGGTGTGCTGGTGTGGTGTTGCTGGGTTCTGCTGGGAAATTAACTCCTCCCCCCTTGGAATAGAGCGATGACCAGAGAAGACGGGGCTCAGGTCTTGGTTCTTCTATGGGCTGAGCGTTCTGGGATGCTGTTGGAGCTATATCGAGATTGCCGGTACCTTGGGTTGATGATATTTTCTTCTTGTTTTTAATGATGATGGTTATGATGATGCTGATGATGATGATGGATGATAGGACTATGTTGGAGTTGGTGAACATGTTTGTTGTTTTTGAGCTTCCCTCCATTAAGTTTATTTTGGCCAAATTTTGAAGTCCGAAGTTTTGAAGTTTTGCCAACGTTAATGTTTCTGTCGTTTTGGCAGCTGTTATTTTGTTAAATAGGGCTGGATGTATCTTTATCTCATCGAAATGGTTGATTGCGGTATTGTCATATGTATAGTTGTTTACGTTAACTATACAGTCCTTGAAGTGTATTAAAGCCGTACCTTTAACTGTAAGATTGCTTGAGGTGCAAGTTGATGTCAGCGTAGTTTCGGGAGTGTTGATGATTAATATGAACTGATGTTCTGGTTGTTGGATGTCCGATAAGTTATCCGTTTCTTTAGATCACATTCTGCGTCCTGGTGGTGTAATAATTTTCCGATACTTTTTGAGTCTGATAGGTTTTCTTTGAATCTGGTCTCTGGACAGTAGTATACGTTTTCTACGTTCTTGCATTTTTCTTCGTAATACAGAATTTTAGTGTTGGATAGGGATATGTAGGGTTTTGTTTGTATGGATGTTTTTTGGATGGGAATAGGAATGAGATGGAAGTAATCATTTATATCATTCGTAAAAAGTGGAATTTTGACGTTAAATATAACATTAGTGTCATTGTAGTAAGCTTGCAAACCAAGCAATTCATAGATATGCTCTGTGGATATTATTTTGATATTTTGTTCTTTTAAAATAGTTTCAATGTGATTTAGTTCTTCTAGACTAAGGATTGTTTTAGAAATTATGTTCATTCTAGCTAAGGATATGGCTTCGATGATATCGTTTAAATGGTTTCCCAGAATTTCTATGTTATAGTTTATTGTATGGAAATGTTGTAGTATTTGTATGGTGATAGTCTGGGATGTTAATTCTTTCCCCATATTGTTTTGTGACTTTTGTACAAAATTGCTTATCAGAGTCTGCTGTTGGTTAATATGTTTTGTTATGTTTTCGAAGCGTTCGATCATTTGTTCGTTCAGTTTGCTTTGGTTGTTTAGCGTAGTTTTAGTATTATCTTCGTTCGTTAATAGTTTTTTCATTTGGTTATTAATGTGTAATGTGTCGTCTGAGTCCATATTACCAGTGATTGTTTTGATTATGGTTCCAAGTCCATTTATCAGTCCTCTACGAGGTCTAGTTCTAGGGGTTACTAATTGAAATTTTGCAGTTAAATCTTTTAATTTTAGTTTCAGGATACTAAGAGGTTCTCTGGCTTCTTTGGTTTCGCTAAGTATTTCTATGGAGTTTGATATTTTCTCAATGTTCTTTTTATAATTTTCCAATTTTATTATGTGGAAGAAATTTTTGTGGGAGTTTATTGTCCTGGATTTGCCTAATTTTAGAGGGAGTACGCCGTTGCTATTGGTTAGGTCCTGAATTTCTAGTACTTGGGCCAGGATCGGAGTCAACAGTCTGAAATTTTCTTTTATTAATTAGTTTACTTTTATGAAGCTTTTGGTTCCTAACTGTTAGTACTGTATACCTATTATTCTTCTTTATTCTATGTTTGCTAAATCTGGGGGTGATTTTGTTTCTCCTGTTTTCCCTACGGTAAATTATTGAACCTGATTTACGAGACATTGGTTTTTCTCTATTTCTATTGAGTTTTTCTATGTTAAGTTGTTTTTGTTTCTCCATAATGCTTTTTATTTCGGGATATAATCTATTTTGGAATTCGTTAAGTTTATCTAAATATTCGTGGATGTTATTATATTGGATATTTTTAAATTTATGTGTACGACCATAGAATAATTCGAATGGGGTGAGCTTGGTTGAAGAGCGAATGGCATTGTTTATGTTATCAATGTTTCATTTAGGATGTCATCGTGATTTTTAGTTGTTCGCTTTGCGTGAATTATTCTATATATTTCTGTGAAGGTAGAATGCATTCTTTCAACAGGGGAGTTATTACTACTCTGTTGGAGAGACGTTATGTGGTGATTTATATTATATTGTTTGCCGAAATCTGCAAATATGGTGGCTGTGAATTCACTACCTTGGTCTGTAACTAATTTCTTAGTGATGAGATGAAGGCTCATAAAATGTTTAAAGGATGTGATAACTGTGAGACTGTTTCTATTAATTAAGGTATAAGCTGCCGCAAATTTAGAAAATTTGTCAACTATTGTTAATATTTGCCTATGGTTTATGCAATAGATATCTGCATGAACTATGTCTAATGGTTTTTCTGGAGTTTCTGTAATTCTAAACTCAACTTTAGGAGGGGTACGATTATATTTTAACGTCTGACAGGTGTTGCAGTTGTTTATTACTTTGATAATTTTGTTTTTCATAAATGTAAAATAAAGGGTTCTCTTTAAGTACATGAGTGTTTCATTGACACCCCTGTGATTATTATTCAGGTGGTAATCCCGAATAGTTTTATCTTGGTCATCTTATTACCTTGAATCGGGAAAAGTATTTAGCATATACAGACTGGATTTTCTTGAAGGTATCGTCGTCCGTAAAGATAGCGTTAAGTTTATTTGGGGAAGCAAATTTTTTTAGTACATATATCTATTATGTCTTGTTCTGTGAATTCTTGAGATCTTATAGTTCTACTTTGTTTATTCCTAAAAATCATTTCAAACAAATTTTTGGGTCGATTGTTATTTCTTTCTAATATTAGTTGGAGTGAGAATTCGTTTAAAGGGCGTTCTGAAATGTAAATGTGATCGTTAAGATTTTCTTGAGCGGAATGTACTGTGGAACAACCGGTTTTTTGTTCATTAGAGTTTATCTCTGCGGTGTTCTGTATTTGTGGATTTGATTCGATTCTATTTTCTTCATTATTGATGATGACCCTGCTGAGGGCATCAGCATTCAGATTTAATTTACGTCTTTTGTAAATGACCTCATAGTCGAATTCTTTGAGTTTCAGCCGCCATCTTACTAATTTTGAATTAGGGTCTCTTAGATTCATTAGCCATGTGAGCGGCTTATGATCCGTTACGATCTTGAATTTATTTCCATATAAATAGGTATGGACGAAAATATCTTGTTGCCCATATTATGGCCAAAAGTTCCTTCTCTACTGTTGAGTAGTTGATTTCCGTATCTGTTAACGTCCTGCTGGCATAACATATAGGTAGGTCGTTTCCAATGGTACCCTGGGATAATATAGCTCCCAATGCAAAGTTACTTGCGTCGGTGGTTAAAATGAAGGGTTTTTCAAAGTCTGGGTATTGTAATATCGGATTGTTTGAAAGGATGTCTCGACAATGATCAAATGTTTTAATAAATTCATCTGTGTGAACGACTTTCTTGTTCTTTTTTAAGCATTCTGTTAAAGGTTTTGTTAATCGCGCAAAATCTTTAATGAATTTACGGTAATACCCGACTAAGCAAAGAAAACTCCTGACTTCCTTTTGGGTATTGGGTATTGGAAAATCCTTAATTGCTTTTATACGGTCTGGATTTGGTTTAACTCCTTCTGTAGTTACCAAATGACCTAGAAATGCAATTTCTTTGTGCAAAAATTCGCACTTGTCTAATTGCATCTTTAAGTTAGCTTCTCGTAATCTGGTAAATATTTTTTTTAAGTTTTCTTTATGTTCTTGTAGTGAGGTTGAAAAGACTATAATATCGTCAAGGTAAACCAGGCATATTTTGCCCAATAGTTCACCTAGTACATTGTCCATGACCCTTTGAAACGTCGAAGGGGCATTTTTAAGCCCGAAAGGCATTCGTACGTACTCAAAGTGGCCACCATCAACCGTGAAGGCTGTTTTTTGTATGTCGGCGGGATCCATCTCTATTTGATAAAAGCCGCTGGCTAGATCAAGTGTAGAGAAGTACATTGATCTGCCAAGTTTGTCTAGTATATCGTTGATGTTGGGCAGAGGATATCTGTCACTAATAGTTTTCTCATTTACCTTCCGGTAATCAATGACAAGTCGCCATTTTCTTTTGCCACTGGAGTCGAGTTTTTTGGGTACTATCCAGATCGGCGAACTCCACGGCGAATAACTTGGTCGGATAATGCCATTGTTCAGCATCTCATTGACCTGTTTTTTTACTTCTTCTTTATGTATATAGGGGTACCTATATGACTTTGTATATATAGGCAAGTCGTCGCTAGTCTTAATCTTATGTTTAATTCTAATTGTAAATGTTAGTTTTGTTCCCTCCTGAAAAAAAATATCTTCAAATTCATGGCAAATTTTAAGGATTGTTTTCTTTTCTTCAGTGTTGAGGTGGGAGGTTCTTATAGAGTTTGAAATATCATCCTTTGTATATTTAGTTTCTTTCTCAAAGGTGGTGTTTATATTAAGGTTATTTAGTTCTATATAATTGCAATTTTCGTATTTTGTTGTTTTAAGTGGTTGACCTAAAAGAATGGTTTGGTCTTGAGGAGAGTAATTTAGAATTTCTATAAAACTGAACCAGTTTTCTGCATGATAGATTCCTTCGGATATGTAAAGTTTGGGTTTAAGTTCTATTGGTTCAATTAGTATATCTCCGTCTGAAATGTCTACTGGTAATTTTGCTGTAATTTTTGAATATGCTGGTATGACATATTCGTGTGAGATTAAATTCGGTTTCAAGGACAGGGGAATATTTGAGTTATTTGTTACTAATTGTTGGTTTTTAATAGCGATGCGGGCTCCTATTTTTGTTAGGATATCCAGTCCTATGAGACCGTCAAAGTATTTATGAAATTTGAATAGAACATTAGTCGGAGTAGCATCATTTCTCTTTGTTTCTATCTTCTTTACATGTAGAAGTCAATATCTCGCTCATCAAGCTCATAGCCAACACCATTACGAATAATGTTTAACATCCGATCCGAATCAGATCACGAAAATAAAACAATAAGGATCAACGACAAATTTTATTTTCGATTTGTGGCAACAGTTGCTTTTAAAAGACGACCATGCCACCAGCCATATTGCAAACCAGTTGCCAACATTCTGTACAACGTGACGTCACAATATGATGTGACATTTCAGTTGCTTTTTTAACTTTCTCCATTACGTAGTAAGAGAAATACATATATTGGTTTCGTACAAAATTTCGAACTCGAGATTTTAATCAATTCTGATATTACGATGATAGAGGAGCTCAAAAAAGTGAGTCGCAAAATGCTGTCCGGTCTGTCCGTCCTTCCACGGGCCTACAGCCTAAACGGCTTCCCGGATTACGTTCAAACCTCGGATTTGAAGTTTTTGGGCTTACAGTTCGGGAAGTGTTTTTTGTTGCAAGGTAACCTCAATATTAATGTTACTTCACATACAACATCGATAAAATGTCAAAAACGAAGTACTTCTTTGATCCGGAGCAATATCATACAGTCAGTTTTCAGCTTAAAAGTTACGCAATAGTATTTTTCCAACTAAACATTGCAATATTTGCAACTGTTGTCTGGATAATTTTACAAAAACAAAAACTTAATTTGCACCGCACACACGAGCATCGGGATATTCAATTTATAACTACCAATGCAAATTCACAAATGCCTGAATTATTACATAATCTATTTTAAGATATCGGTTGGGATGTTAAAAACTTAAAACATATTCCAATCAAAATTAAAAACATATCCTTAGGGCAAAAACAGAAACTGCTACTAGGTACGCTTGTCCTGTACTCAAAAATCGAGTGAGGAGTAAGACCTTATGAAATAGTACAGTAGACGCTTGCGACATTGCCAGTTACTGAGAGCTTTAACCTTAAAAATCGTATATTGTTATTTTATATAACTCTGCCATATGAGATGAATATCCAAAAGAGTATTTTGTTTTCTTATGTCTAGTATCGAGAAAGTTTCGTTTGACCCAGTCGTGCACTTTATTTATTTTTATTTTTGAAGGTGAGAGTTTTTTAAGAACTAATTTAGTGTTTACAATCAGTTCGAAATAAAACGAAAACCGCAGTTTGCACATCTGGTCCGCTTAGATTGGAATTCATAGACAAAGCGTTATGCCGAATTCACAATGTCGCGTTGACGCGCGAATTACATGAACTTCGCGACACAAAATAAAAAAAAAAACAATATTTTAATTTTTGTGCAGAGCTTCTGCCTCTGACATTTATTTGAACACGAATGACGAATACAATAATTTTCCTTGAGTTTTTATACAGTACCTACTGATGTTGACGCTGCGATTATTTGCAGCGTGAGAACGGAAGGCGACAGGTAAATGTACATTATGATTCTTACGTATATTATGTTACAGCAAAAATGTGAAATGGATGATATATTTGATTACAATGGAAAATATGAAATAAATGATATATTTGATTACAATGAAAAATATGAAATGGATTTATATTAAGTTACAATAAAAGAATTTCAATTAGATATGGATCTTGATTTAATAAAAATGCATCCTAAGCAAGATGTGCTATGGTGCATCTAAGTATTGATGGGTGTCTCTGTGCACGTAACTCGCGCGTGCGTTGACAGATTATGTAGAAACAAAGCGTTCATATGCTGCTACACAAAATACAGCTTCAGGCGTTGAGTCGACTTTAGATCGTAAATATCGTAAAGTTCAACGCGACGCCTGAGTAGAGCTACTTTCTACTATCACGCGCGTTTGATTAGATGGAGTGGCATAGATCCACAAATTTTACAAATTTTATTTTACAGAACACTTTTCTATTTATTCAATGCCGATTAATAAATTTAGTGTGTGTAAATGACGTATTCTATTTTTTTTGTTGAGCAATTACTGATTTTTTATGTTTTTCTTTGATAAGAAATATATGATTACATTGGTCGTGTATCCACTTTAAGGTTGTTCTTTGCTTGTTATGCTGTTATATATGATTTTTTTCCATTTCGGCGAATACCTACTCTACTCTCTCAACGCGCATTCGCTTCAAAGCAGCATTTCGTTTTACAAAATTGTTGCTCGCGCGCTTTGGCACTTAAAATCGTAAAGTTTCGATAAAGCGTGTCAAAGCTCGACGACGCACGCACGCGTTCAACGCGACATTGTGAATTCGGCATTATACTTTTTACGATAATACCATAGTTCTCTCTCTGCACACACACAAAATACGTTTGATTGTTAAAACAAAATCGTCACTTCACATAAATTTAAAGCTATTTGTCCAAAAAAACTTGGCGAAAACAGTTGCAGTTAAATTTTTCTGCAATATTTTATGACAAAAAAAAAATGTTTTTCCCAATAAATAGTTTCGAAAATAATTTAAATTTATGCATTTAAGCTAATTTTCATTTTTCATTAGATATTCCAAGATTTTCTGGACATTTGTACTTTATGTAAAAACAAAAAACAACTCTCACATTTCTGCCGGGAAAATAGCCCTGACTTTGTTTCGGAGTTTTGTTTTTTTTTTTTTTTTTTTTTTATAATAAACACGCGCTAAAGAGGTTATGACTACTCTTATGGTGTAGTTTGAAGTACACAGCGCGGGCGTTAGGGAAATTGGGATAGAGAAGATAGGAGATTCCGATGCACATTGGTTTTAAATGTCTGCAAATTGAACCGAGGGGGAAAGACAGAGCCGGGCAAGGCGTTCCACATTCGCGTGGTACGGCTTATGAAGGAATCTCTATATTTCATAGTACGACCGAAAATAGGCTGAAGGGTAAACTGATGGGCATTCCTGGCTTGGCGAGTATTGCGGTTGAATTGTTGAAGGGGTGGAATGCAGCTGGCGATTTCACTTGAGCACTGTTTGTAGAAATAGCGATAAAACAATGAAAGACATGTTACATTTCTGCGATGTTCGAGCGAATTTATAGAATTCGCTATATTTGTGTCTCCAATGAGTTTTAAAGCACGATTCTGTATCCTATCCAGCAGGTGCAGTGAGGTTTTGGGCGCACCAGACCAGATATGAGAGTTATACTCAAGTTTGGGGCGAATGAACGCCTTGTATATGGCAGCCAGATCAGAAGGGGTAAAATATTTCTTGCACCGTTTGAGGAAACCTAGACATTTCGCAGCGTTCTTGGCGACTTCGTGTATGTGGTCATTCCAACGAAGTTTGTCATGGACACACATACCGAGAATGGAAAGTTTTTCGGTTTCGGCGATGCAAGTGCCATTCATGGATAATGGCTGAGGATTCTGGTTTCGCTTTAATGACAGCAGACAGCATTGTGTTTTGGAAGCATTAAATTCCACTCTATTGGCTAAACCCCATTTTATAATGCTGTCGAGATCGGAATTTAATGAGCTTAACATACGTTGCCGTTCCAGTTCTACGGCCGAAGAGCAGGGACGTGAGTCCTGGAATGAATATGAGAAGCTGAGGGTGCTGTCATCGGCGAAGGAGTGGATTGGATTAGAAGTTACAGACAGGAGATCATTTATGAAAATGAGAAAGAGAGTCGGAGACAAAACGGAGCCTTGGGGAACACCAGCATTTATATGGTGAATTTCAGACTTGAAGCCATCCAATACAACTTGAATTGAACGGCCAGAGAGGTAGTTTCTAATCCATTGAAGAAGAGACGCATCGATCCCATATGCACGCATTTTCGACAAAAGAGCTTGGTGCCAAACTCTGTCAAACTCTGCCACCATTGTGGCGAGCTTGTAAAACAAGTACGAATTCTAAACCGCCTGAACTTCACTTAACAACATGCAAATATATTCCCCGACCGGCATGAACACTAATGTTGAACCGATTCGACAGCTTCGCTTGTTCCGAACTGAACCGTTCAACCATTTTCTTTTAGCACTAAACCGCTCAACCATCTTTTTTTTTTTTGCTAAAGCACACACAACCGGTTGCCTACCTAAGTTCTGGCAAGTTGTGCTCGTGTCTTTTCTTTTTTGGACATTTCACGAGCTTTCTTTGCGCATTAAAACGCCTACGCAACTTAACGGCACGCGTCGGAACTCACAAGAGCTACCTCTTACCAAGGCATCTGCATCAACGAGTCGTACCAGACCAATAAACCATTAAGCGCACTAAGCAAATTAATTTTTCTTATTTTTAAGGTTCCGTACCCAAAGGGAAAAAACGTAACCTTATTAGTTTCGCTCGGATGTCTCTCCGTCTGTCTGTCAGTCTGTCTGTCTGTCTGTCTGTCCGAACCCACTAAGCCAATTTTGTTACCAGGTCTATCTCAAGAACCGATTGACATAGGAGGCTAAAATTTACACACAACATCCGGTATAACCTCTAGTTAAACGACAAATACCAATGGAAGGAATACATCGATTGGTTTTCGATTAATTAGTAATCTGGTGAAAATATTATTTTCATTCGCCCAAAAAACGGTTTATTTCTTGATTCACAAAAAAATACATAAATTATTTTTTTGTGAATCAAAAATACATAAATTATTTTTTTGTAGATCATGTTCTTATCTATATATGTGCTGAATACTGTTTTGGCGAAAAGTTAATAGTTTACAAGATATTTTCAAAAAAGATAATTTTACCATGTTAAATACGTTGCTCTCATAAGTTTTAATCTCTACTACGCAGTTGTGCACAATTGACCCCATCAAGGACAGAAGAGAGTCACTGGTGGTATACCACCAGGGTTCCCGCTTGCTAATTTCGTTGGGGAGTATAATACACTTTTTTGGGGAGTACAGAACAAAATAAAAGTAATATATTTTTAGTCAATAGTTTTTAATTGGGACAGGTCGCATACAGAATGGAAAATTGGCGTGGGTTGGGTACTAGGTAATAATTAGAAAATGTAAAATGCGAGAGTAATTTTTGAGAGTAAAAATATTAAGTAATTAAATTAAACTAAATTGTGATGAATTCATGAAGAGGGGAAAGATTGAATGATATTATAGATTTCAAATAATATCTGATGTGTTGGACTTTAGCCAAATACGGAACCTTCGGTGCGCGAGTGACACTCGCAGTTGGCCGTTTTTTTTTTTTATTTAAATTGACTTATTCTGAGATGTATCTACTGTAGAAGAATTTTTCTGCGGAAACTTTTTTTTCTATTTTATTTTTTATTTTTTAAGTTTTCAATTTTCACTGAAAGGTGCGTGTATACAAACTGCACAAATGGTCACGTTCACTTTGCATAACGTTTGTGCTAAGTGTTTTCTGTTGCTGTGGTGGGGGATGTGTGGGTGTGGGGTGGTGATTGTTGGAAAAAATTATATGTATTGCCATATGTCAAAAAGTTGAAACAATTATTTAGGTTAATTTTGCCTTTTTTGTTTTTTTTTTTTTGTAGTGAAAATATAATATACTGCCAAATATCCCAAAGTAAATATATATAAACTTTAGCTCCAGGCGCCTGCCTGACAATTGTTTACATACCCTTAGCGGAGCGACGAAGTCGCGTGAGCGGCTAAACCCTGCGAAAAAAGGGTTAAAATCCTATTAGAGAGCGAAACGAGCCTCCCACCCCTTCGGGTAGGGGTTAGAATTTGTTAATATTCCCCGTTGATGAAAATCCTCTAATTAAATAGAAACTCCAAAATGGTATATGGTAACAATTAAAATTGGATATTTATTATAAATGTAATGTTATTCAAATAAAGTGTTAATTATAAAACGCAGATAGAACCTTCCATGACGACGGCTGAGAAAGATGAGTTGTCTTCTACAAGTGAATGTTGGTATGTTGTTTAGATTTAGATGATTTATGTTGATTGTAATAGATGTCGTGATGAACGTATAATAGCTGGATGCGTGGTGCCAAGTCATTATCTCAACAGAATTTACCCGAGGTAGGCATGCCTGTCGTAAGAGGCGACTAAAATCCAGCCTCCGTATACCGAGCGTGTAGTGTATACGAAAAATGCATGAACAAAACGAAAAGATTAATTACCCCAGGTGGCAGTCCGCAGCTTTACTGGAAAATCCACCATCTTCGGAGGTCGGCTCTACGGATTCTGGGGAGAGCCGCTTATTGCAATCCATTAACCCTTTTATTAAAAGTTCAAGGGTATCTCGATCGCCTCCATCAAGATCGAAAAACCTTGGGAAGAGAAGTACAACCTATCTCACGTGCTTCAGTGAGATCCTCGATCTCAAAAAAATCTCTTCAACCCTGTGTTAAAACAATCATTAGCGATCCTTCTCTCCCGGACGGAAAAGCTGAAGCAAACAATATTGTGAATAGTCTCAAGCTCCCACCGTGTGACACGGAGATTTTTCACGGAAACTATTTGGACTGGCCCGCGTTTCGGGACATGTTTACGGCAGTATACATGAACCACTCCAAAATTAGTCCTGTGCAGAAATTATTTCATTTAAGAGCCAAAACTGAGGGCGATGCATTCAACATCGTCAACAAATTTGCCTTAACGGATGAAAATTTCCCTCTGGCTTGGAACGCTCTTCGTGATCATTACGAAAATAAACGTATTTTGGTGAATAACCATTTAAAGATTTTGCTTAACCAACCTTCAAATTCAGTTGAAGCGGCAAAAGCTTTGAAGGATCTCCAATGCAACGTTAATGATGCACTCGAGTCTCATGGTATATGGTATATGCATCAAAGAATGGGATGCATTTATCGTCTTCCCGATAGAACTCTCGCCCTTTAGGAAGAATCTTTGCTGGAAGATAGGATACCGCATAGGTGGTACTTTCCAAAACATAAGCGGTATAGGGAAACGATTTGTGGCACCTCCCATTCAAAAATAAAATCAAGCGCTATTTCTAAAGTTGCATAATTAAAATTATAATGGACATTGTCTAAATAAAGCACTTTGCAAACCTCAGCGGACTTCGCTTATTCAGAACGGCTTGCCATTGGTATTTAAGCGTGTACATAAAATAGCGTGTGCATTGTGCATGCTCGATATTATTACTTTCATTACATTAACGAATTTGGGCGGAACGAAGTTCGCGGGATCAGCTAGTTCCTTATAAAAAAGCTTTCGTTGAGATTTTTACTCCTTCATTCATTAGAACATTTTTTGTTGTTGGGTTTCGATTTGTATTTGTTGGGTGAATTTCTTACAAATTTAAAATATTAAAAATGTTTTTTCAATTCAGAATTGGACGCATTTCTAACCAAGCAATATCAAATCATAGAATCAGTTTCTGATATTAGGGATTCAAATCTTAAATTAAAAGGGAAGGTGTTGTATGCTGGCAACTCTGTAACTCTAATCTAATGAAAGTAATAGAGAGAAGTCAGTCAAATAAATAATACTGTATGCAATCAAATATATTGTGTAGGTTTTTTTTTTGTTTTTTATAGTAGGAAGGTGGAAATCTTGCATGAGACACCAATGGTCCGACGTCCATTGATAGTGCCGGGTTCCTACCGGCTAAATCCACCTCCCTTCTCGAACAGGCCGATTTGTTTCCCCCGCGGAACCGCCGTAAGGTATTACTTCGCGCTGGTTTCATGTCCGCGTTTAAAAAGATATTCTCTGTAAAAACCATGACCCGTCAAGAACTGAGTCAGATAATAGTTTGTTTCACCATGTTTCCGTTTAATCCATACGTCAATTACTGGTATCAGCCTGTGCGTCCATCTTCCCTTTAACGCTTCATTCCATTGTTGTTGCCAGATTGCTATACTCAGACTCCTTTCGTATTTTCTTTTGTCGTTATCTACCCGACCATTTCGGACTCGCTCGATTTTTAATTTTACCATTTCTTCAGCAAGTACTTGAAAAGTGCAGTAGACGCTAAGTCATCAAGTTCTTGTCACCTTGGCAATCACAAATAATTATAAGAATACCTAATTAACAATATTAATGCTGAATCTGAATGTTGATTGATGTTTTGGGTTATAGGTGAATGTGCGGATGGCTCGTGTCATACTGGGTGGCGAGGTGGAATGTGCTGGAAGGGGGTCAATGTGTGGGTATCGTAACTCGCGTTAACGGTTTTTGATGACTTTTTGCATACATATTCAAGATGGTGTTTAAAGCTCAGGCGAGCGTCTATAATTACTCCGAGGTATACTTAATAAACGGTTGAGAAACTACTTCATGCTCTCCTACTCTAAGCGTTATCGTTTCCCAAACTTTCCTACTCGTAATAAGTACTGCTTCCGTTTTGTGGTCGGCGAGTTTCAAACCTGCTTTAGATAGCCATCTACGTACATTTGCAACTATCTCATTACAGAGAATTTCGACTTCTTCTATTGTTTTGGCCACAACTACCACGACTATGTCGTCTGCGAAGCCGATAATTGACGCTTCTCTTGGAATCGGTAGACGCAGAATTTCATCATACATAACGTTCCACAGCAAGGGGCCTAAAACTGAACCTTGTGGTACACCGCCCGTTACTTCATACTCTTTAATTCCCTCATCAGAGTCGTAGAGAAGAACTCTATTCGAAAAGTAACTACTTATAATCCTACGAAGATAGTTCGGTATTCGGTATATTGTGTAGGTATCTATATGCACTTGTATAATCTATGCTCTTATTATACCTAGCTATAGTAAAGAGCATATAGGTCCCAAATTAAGTGAAATATTAAGGGATGAAAACGAACAATTAAGAAATGGAAGGATTCATTGGACGATAAGTTTAATGAAACCAAAAGGGTTGACTGAAATGTGATTGGAGTCTTACATACATTGCGCTGTTGAACTTGAAGCAACGATGGGAGGTTGGTATCCTCAGAGGGTTACAATTTAATGTCTCCTTCTTCTTTCTTTCCATGGTAGATACATTACATACAAAAAAAAAAAAAAATAATAATGGCCGCTTCTATTTACAAAGAAAACAGAATCAGAGTCTGTATGTCGTTTTGTTCCTTTTCTTTTTTCAAATAAAATGGAAATGTAAAACGAGGTGGGTAGCAAATGTACTTATGTAGATAAGTATGTATCTATTTATTCAAATTTGTATATGATATTTTTAGAAATAATATGCATTTTTTGCCATTTGGAGCGCTTGCTTTGAATTTAATGAAGGCTTCTTATACTTCATACTATAAACCATTTAGCTACTATAGTTAAAAATAATAATAATAAGAAGTTGGCAGTTGCGTATAGGACCCCAGGCCTAGCTTCTCACAACCATTCGTGTGAGTTTTTTCAGGACGAAAGAACGAGACACAATTTTGTGCAGAGTCCAATGTCCAAACAGTTAAATTGAGGACCATTTCCACGTTTGCAAGAGGTGGTGCTGTAAAAAATTGAATCTAAAATGTTGTATATATGGCTGAAAGCAAGGCCTTGTCATATTAGTCTATGAAAATATTATTTTAGGTACCTCTCTTGGGTATTTATTAAATCTTCTACAATATGCGGAGACAGAAAGTGATTTAAGACCTGAAGCATATAGACGAATCACACCGAATCATACCACAAATCGTAATACTCTTGCCGCTGGCTCCCTCAATTTTTTTTCTAAATTCCGCAATTTTTTTTTTCTAATGATGTACGATCAATTAGAATCTGTGTGACATTCAAAAACATACATAAAATACAAAAAAAAAATCCTACCAACCGGGAATGTGATATACATTTTTAACTTTCTCGATTAGTAGAAAAAAGATATTGCACCTATTCGTACAAAATTTCGAACTCGAGATGTTAATCAATTCAAAATAGGGCACAGATCGGTAGGCGGCAATCAGTAAAAATATGGCCTGCCTTTTTGCAATTAAAGCATAGCCCACTACTCTTTTGAGTATTTTCTTGAAAATTTGAATTTTTGATTCAGTGATTAGGTAGTCTAAAATAAAAGCACCGCCCGAAACTGTAACCACTTATATGTACTACCCATGATACAACTAAAACAGATATCGTAATGCGCATGTCGTTCATTCTTGCTGTTCATCTTCAACGAATTATGACGTCACAGAAGCGCATACACAAACGTAAAATTCGCGCGGAAACGGAAGTCCGATTTACGGTTACTTAGTGTTATTTAGATTAAATATATTTAAATAAAAAAGAGCGTTTTAAAATGTGTGTGTGTTCTTCATTTGAGTGCAATAATAATTCCCGAAAAAAAAATACTTCGGACACTAGCTTCTCCAACTTTCCCAAGGAAAAAATAATTTTGAAGAAATTGATATCGTTTTGCAGACGGAAAGGTCCAATAAATTCGAAAACTGCAAGACTTTGTAGTTTGCATTTTGTTGCAGGCGACTTTATTAACAATATTAAATATGAAATGGGTAAATTGGCGTCTAAGGCCGTGTGTCAATTGCGCTAAATAATTATCCTCGGATAATTTTTTGACATTTCTGTGTGTGTTGAATAAAAATTTAGCTTTTGTGAAATTTGGCTGTGTCGATTGGGCTAAATTTTTGAGATTTCTCAGAAGACTTTTGACGATAGCACAACACAATACGAAGCACAACACAAAGAACAGACATACAACTAATTCAATAACAACAACTGATAATATGGATTATAAATTCGATGTATTAATTCCCTTTGATGTCAATGATATTGCTGCAGTATCAAAGCCTTATAAGCCACGATCCTACTTGCCTCCACGCAGAAGACGAACAAGGGAAGTGTAATTTGATATTCAATCGGTATGAATTCAAACTCCGTAACCGAATCACTTTTTTTTTTGTCATCATGCGTCCCTATAAATTAAGCAAATTCTATTAAAAACTTTATTAATGTAGTCTTTAGTTCCTTTATTTAAATAAAAACACACTATTTTCCGTTTTAGTTCATTCAGGTTTGTTTATTAACGCAAAATTGTGTAAAAAAAATAGATTCGTTTTTTTTTGTAAAATTTAGAATAAAATGGGGGAGGAATGGGTAAATGGGTTGGGCAAAACTTAGCGGGTAACTTAACTCGGTTCTTGGCGCTTATCGACTGCTTGACTTTTCTTTTCTAACATTGCCTTAACTCATCTTACTTTTCGTTCCTTTTCGTGTTGCTTTTCTACCAACTTTCTTTTACTTCTCGGCTCTACTTTACTTGAACAACGCTTCAATTATTCCACACGGTCATCCTGAATATCGTCTGCCTCAGACGAATCACTCTCGCTGTCAGATGTGCTAAAGGCTCTCCAAGGCTTCATGTAGTCAACCGCTGTGGAGGTCTGAATTGGACCTTCATGTTGGCCAACTTTCTTCACTTCGTAGCGATCGTTCCTTTTCACTCGAGTCACCTCATATGGTCCCAGATATTTTGGATATAATTTTAAGCCGGCTCCGAACTGCGTACGCAAAATTGCCACTAAATCACCTAGCTTGTACTTTACTGGCTCTTTCCTTTGTTTATCAAAACCCTTTTTATTGGCTTTCTGTATTTTGCTGATTTCGTTCCGTGCTTGCTCGCGTGTTTCTTTTCTCTCGTCCTCGAACTGTCGCAATATTTCTTCCTCGAACATATTTTTAAGTTGTAGGTCATCCGGTGTGAACATAGGAACACCGATCAGCAACTCGAAAGGTGTTTTCTTCGTACTGCGGGACACTGTAGAGTTTATAGTCATTTGTACACGGCTGACAAACTTGAACCACTTCATGGGATCCTCTATAGACAGCTTGGCGAGGACTTCGATGATGATCTTATTCATCCTCTCCACCTGACCGTTTCCCCTAGGAACTCCAGTTGTAATCATATGATGAGATATATTCTTGTCTTCACAATATTCTCGGAAGATATTTGATGAGAATGCCGTTCCTTTGTCTGTAACTATTCGACGAGGGTGTCCAAAAGTTTCGCTTTGAAGTTCCAATTTCCGCAACACTTCCTCCGTAGTGCATCCTTTTACTGGGTAAATCCATGTAAATTTTGAAAATGCATCCGTAACGACAAATAAGTATTTATATGATTTCGCTGTAGATGGAAGTGGGCCCAAGTGATCCATGTGGTAGGTATGCAGCGGCGTATCTGGCTTAATGATTGCATTGAGCCATCCTTCCTTTCTTCTTCTTCTATTTCTATATACTTTGACAATTCTGGGATGAAATAGTCCTGGCGAATAATAGCTTCGACTCTTTGTGCTCCGATATGGCCTCTCTCATGAACACTTCTGATGACCTCCTTCCTCATACTTTTCGGAACGACTAATAAATGGGATCCATTTGAAAACTTGTACAAAACTCCACAACGATTTTCGAAGTCATCGTATTGCTGCGTTTCCAATAACTGGCATATAAGCGAACAATTCTCGTCTGATAATTGTGCCTTACGAACCATCTGCAGGATAGCGTCCTCAACCCTAATCACTGCCGGAAATCGGCTTAACGCATCTACGTGCCGCATAGAGGTTCCAGAACGATGATGAATCTGACACTCGAATTCCTCGATCTGCATGGCCCAATTTGCTACTTTACTGTTAAGCGCCTTTTTAGACATCATAAGTTTGAATGCTTTACAATCAGTAAAAATCTCAAATGACAGCCCTAACAGATATACTCTAAATCTCTTTAAAGCCTTTATTACAGCTAAAACCTCAAGATCGTAGCTCGAATAGTTTTTTTCGGTACTGGTGGTCTCATAGCTTAAAAAAAAAACGGGATGAAAATAATCGTCGAAGTGCTTCTGCATGAGCACAGCACCAAATCCCTCCTTGCTAGCGTCCGTGTGTAACTGTGTTGGCAACGTAGGATTAAACAATTTTAGAATAGGCTCCTCGCACAATCTTTGCTTTAGCTCCTGAAAAGCGCATTCTTGGCTTTCTTCCCACACAAACTTGTGGCTGCGTTTAGTCAAATCTGACAGTGGCTTGGCAAGTATTGCGTACCCCTTCACGAATTTTCTAAAAAACCCTGTTAGCCCTAGGAAACTCATTACATGTTGAATAGTTTTGGGCCTAGGGAAACTTCGAACTGCTAAAATCTTATCTTCTGAAGGTCTTATCGCACCATTTTCCACTAAGTGGCCAAGAAACTCTACACTCCTTTGTAGAAATTTGCATTTCTTCCAGTTGATTATTAATCCATTCGATTCGCAAGCAGATATAACCTTTCTGAAATTCGTAATGCTCTCTTCCTCATTGGTTGCAGGTATGATCAGGTCGTCCATATATACTAGCACAACTCCTTCGCGAATAAGTTTCTGAAAAACCGTGTTGATGTAACGTTGGAAAGCCGACGGCGAATTGCAAAGTCCAAAAGGCGCCTTTAAGAACTCGTATTGGCCCTCTGGCGTTATAAACGACGTAAATTTCCTAGAAGACTCATCGACATCTACATGGAAGAAACCATTCCGAAGGTCAAGTTTCGTAAAAACAGTAGCATTAAATAAACTTTCCAAAATCTCCTCGATGTTGGGTAAAGGGTACCTGTCCCTTATTACCTTTGCATTTAACCTTCGAAAATCGACGCACAATCTGTAGCTACCATCTTTCTTATGCGCCAAGACAACAGGGCTTGCGTAACTGGAGTTGCTGTTTTGAATGATACCGTCATCCATCCACTCCTGAACCTGCTGCCTTACAAACTCCTTCTCCTTCGGCGCCAACCGTCTGGGCCTTTGATATACGGGTTCGTCGTCCGCTAGTGTAAAATGCATCCTCACACATGATGAGTCAGTCTTTGTTGGATTATATGACTTAACGATGCCTTCTAAAATCTGCCTTTCCGTAACATTCGCTACCTCTGATAAATTTTCAGCTACAGCATTTGGTTCGAAATAACGTACCAAGTTTACACGAGCAAGAAACAAGTTTTCGTTATCTGGCTCTATTTTGTAGGTTATGACTTTTCCTCTGTCTATAAAAATAGAAGCGACGTTCAGAAAGTTTTTCCCCAATAAAATATCTTCCGTCATAAAACTGTCGGGGACTGTATGGAAAGTTAGCGTAAACGTTTCCGAATCGACAATCATGTCCAGGGTCTTAAATCCTAAAGTTCTTTTTTCATCGTTACCGAAATTCGAAACCTGGATTCCTGGGCCATCGTAGCAATCAATGTCAATTTCCTCACTAATTGATCGCTTCATAACCGTTATATCACTTCCTGTATCCAAATGCGCTGTGAACTTTTTCCCTTTCAATTCAATTTCCATTTTCAAATCGGGCAGCTTTATCCAATTGACGTGTGCTGTGTTTTCTCTAGATCCACTTGCACCACCGCCCCTAGGTTTGGCATTAGATGTGCAATTAGGAGCAATGTGCCCGAATTCGTTGCACTTAAAACTGGTCCCCCTTTAGTCTCTCATAAGCCTTAAAGTTTTCTTTTAACTCGTCTATACTTTTCGATTGATATAAGACTGCTTTATTAATTGTGTCATCCGGTATGCCCGCTATGACGTAACTAATCAGATGCTGATTTTCGACTTTTCCGCGTAAAGAGATTTTTTTCATTTTGTACAAAAATTCTAATAGAGTTTCATTTGAAGTTTTCTTGGTGTTTTCTAAAATTTTGTGAACGTTCGCAACATCTCTTGATCCGAATTCAGATTCCAAAACTTCTTTCAACCTCTTCCAGCTGTTTACACCTGATTCTGCTTCCACAGCCAACTTTGCAGCACCATGTAATAACTTTTTCCCATAGATAAACTTCTGAACATCATTCCACATGCACACTCCAGAAATACCTTCAAAATCGCTGAGCCATTCTTCCAATCCCTTACTCGATTCACCATTAAATTTTTCTAGCGAATCTTCAACGTCTTTTAACTGAACGTTGTTTTGGATTGGTTTGTTTTCCGCATCCGAATTCGCCATTGTTGTTGTTTGTATTTTATGTAGTCTTTCTTTATAATCTTCGCTTTCAGGAAAATCCTCGGGCTCTTCACTTAACACGTTACTTGTATGTTGATCTTCCCTTTCCTCGGTACCAGATAGTTCTTGTTCTACTTCGATGATAGACTGGTCTTCCTCTCCTTCGTCGACCGATATATCCTCTTCTTCTACTTCTTCGTCAGGCAGTTCTTCTTCACTTTGTCCGTTTTCACTCCTATTTACACCTTGCGCAAATTCTTTACTTCTATCGTCGCTTGATATACCTTCTGATTTAAAAAAATCTTGGAGCCTATTGACCAAATCCGTTCTTAAGTTGTATCTATACGACAAACCAAAATTCCTAAGCAATTTCTGTAACTCTTTTACGGTAAGAACCGATAAATCCTTAGGTAGAGTCATGATCACAAAATGAAAAAAGAGTTATGATCATTCCCTAAATTTAATCGCTTTGGCGTTTGGCTGGTTTTTTTTTTTTGAGCTTTCCAAAAGTTTAAATCGTTGTCATATACATAAACCGCTTTCTGCTTATACTATTATACTATTGCCGAAAGTTGTTATTAGCTTTTTTTTCGGACAAATAGTTTCTGGTTGTTTTCCTTGCTAATTTCCTAAGTACCGATCACAATAGAAATGAAAATGCGAGTGCTAATAAAAGTGTTGGTAATTTTGGCCTATGGTGTAATATTGTATCATGCAATTTCTAATGAAAGCTTTTAGGTCTACAGTATTTGAAGTGTAATTGGAAGCATTTAAGATGATATGGAAAGAGCTCACCCGCTTGATGCTTATATACAAAACATATAAGACTTTAACCGTACAATGGTCAAGTTATTGCAGCTATTCTTTTATATACTTTAAAACCGTTTGTATTTTCGGTTACTTCACTTTTCTTAATAACTTTTTAATGCAAATAACTCTTCTTTATCTTTTTATTTTTTCGCTGATGCTCACTTGTTCACTTGGTCTATAGTTTTCACTTTTGAATTATATGTTTTCCTTCTTTAATGCATCTTACCAACACTTTAGGTTTATAAAATTATTTTTTAAACAGGGGAATTAGGTAGTTCAATATTAATTTTTTTTTTTTCTTCTGACACCATGTAGTCTTTAGTTCCTTTATTTAAATAAAAACACACTATTTTCCGTTTTAGTTCATTTAGGTTTGTTTATTAACGCAAAATTGTGTAAAAAAAATAGATTCGTTTTTTTATAAAATTTAGAATAAAATGGGGGAGGAATGGGTAAATGGGTTGGGCGAAACTTAGCGGGTAACTTAACTCGGTTCTTGGCGCTTATCGGCTGCTTGACTTTTCTTTTCTAACATTGCCTTAACTCATCTTACTTTTCGTTCCTTTTCGTGTTGCTTTTCTACTAACTTTCCTTTACTTCTCGGCTCTACTTTGCTTGAACAACGCTTCAATTATTCCACATTAATTTTCCTTCATTATTTAGATCCATGTTGTAGGTAGTACGGTTTGTTATTATTTTTTTTCGTTGATATGCTGCCATTTGAAATAAAAAACTCGAACGTAAAAAATGTATCCTATGAAGATAAATTATTATCCTGCTCCCGGAGCAGAATAATTTTTTGACAGCTGAAGAATTCGTTTTCCACCACGATAGTGCCAGAATATTATCCGAGGATAATTATTTAGCCCAATTGACACACGGCCTAAATACAGTGGTTTTTATGCTAAACCATGTGCCTTCTTGGTAGGATTTACAGTTCGGCGAAAATTGAAATTGTTTTGCAATTACTCGTATGCGAACCAATAGCTGATGCTCCTGCTACAAATTCTCCTAAATGTAGCGGTGGAAACATTGTGTCCGCAACCAGAACCCGAACTTCCATTGGCATATGATGGCCTTGAGAAATTAGCTAGGTACATTTGTCACCGATTAAAAGAAAATCTGCATGATTTGTCGAACACTTAAGATAATTCCTTATCTTGGGTCAATCAGCTTAGCGAAGGTGGTTTTTCAAAGCCATCGGAATCGGAAGCAATGATGATGGACATGCACTCTTTTGAAAATGTTTTCAATTGTCAACGCCGATGGACTTAGTATAACAAAGAACTATTTGCAGCATTTGATCAACCTGTCGGACAAAGCAAAAATAAACTGGAATCTATGAGTAAAAAAAATTTCTTCCGCTCAAGAATATAGCTATTTCCGGACTCGGTTGCTTAATCGCCAAATAGTTGACGAAAAAAAAAAACAAGAATACGAAAATGTAAAAAAAATATTATTTTAACAACTTTTTTTTGAAATATTTTATTTGTTTTAACTTCCAATTTAGAATTTTTTCATATTTATTACACACAATTCTCTCTGACACAATTTTTCTTCTATGTGGTACGCATTTTCATACGAACAATACGGAAACAAAGTTAAATAATATAATTCACAAACAGCACAAAAACAAATCATGTATGTACGATAAAAGTTTTTTTTTATCGAATCTCTTATATTTCACTTTAATAAATATTTAAAAATATTTAAAGTACCAAAACATAAATTCGATAATAAGAGCAAATGTAAGTTCCAAATGGCAAAAAATTCATTGCGCTTCTATGACGTAGATGCGCAGAACAAATCGTAAATGGAAACTTTATTGCGCTATTTTGTCTTGTTGTACCATGTGTACTACCTAATCGAAAAGCAAAATTCGTTCAATTATTCATGTTCATCGACTGTCGTGCACTGCTCTTTTTTGCATGAGCGTCGATGTATTGCATGTATATTTGACTTATATATTATGACGCTTTACGGAAATAGAACAAAACAAACAAAAAAGATGAATATTCCGTGTGCACAGAAAACCGTCGCACGAGTTCACTACAAGTTCATCAAAGCAAAGCGACGGCGTGCGGGTGACGAATGACGATGGGGATGAATTCTTGTAGCTGAAGTACATGATACAATAATATAAGATAGCGCAATGAGCTTTCCATTTTCGAGATGTTTTGCGCATGTACGTCATAGAAGCGCAATGAATTTGTTGATTTGGGGAATTTATGTTTTGGTCACTTAAATGTTTTTAAATATTTATTAAAGTGTGAAATATAAAAGAATCGATTCAAAAAACTTTTATTGTACATAAATGATTTGTTTGTGCTGTTTTCAAATTATATTATTTACCTATGTTTCCGTATTTTTCGTATGAAAAGACGTTACCAGATAGAAGAAAAATTGTGTCAGAGAGAATTGTGTGTAATAATAATAAACATCAAAAATTCTAAATTGGAAGTTAAAGCAAATAAAATATTTAAAAAAAGAGTTGTTTAGTTAATATTTTTTTTTATATTTTCGTTTTCTTGTTTTTTTTTTTTCGTCAACTATTTGGCGGGTTTTAGAATACCCGGTAATATTTCTAATTCGTGCGCCCAGTGCTGCAATGTTCGTGGGGCGGGAAGAGGATTTGTATGCCCTTGAACTTGCTGAATAGAGCGTTATGGATTTAGCTATACCCTCCTCGGACCAACACAACTTTTTTAAAGGGCTTTGTAGTTTTTTCACCTGTAATTGGGTAAAAATTTCCAATAGCTTCTTTTCCATGTTCCCTTTTTGGTATAAATGCTTTTCTGTAGCAGTGTTTTCAATCCTGTGATCTTTTTCTTTAAAATGCAGTTCTCGTTGGCAAGTTTTGTCCTAAAATAATTGAAATTTTCATGTCTCATACGCCTACTTTTGCATACACTTTTATAATTACTTACATCTGTTCTTTCAGCACACATATTTCCTTAGCCATTTCTTCGAGGTGAAATTTGTCTGCTTGGAGCATAGGATCATTTTCATCTTTATTTGAAGCATATTCCACATTTTCAGCAAGGAGAGCATTAAATTCTTTTTCAGATTTATTTTATGTTCCATAATGCCCTCAACAAGCTCTTTATTTTTGCAGGTGGCCATTCTTTTTGAGCGGCTACATTTATGAGAATTTGTAGCAGGAACATCAGCTATTGGTTCGCATACGTGCAATTGCGGAACAGCTCCAGGTTTCAATTTTCGCCGAACTGTAAATCCTACCAAGAAAGCACATGATTTTACTTTTGTGTATGCGCTTCTGTGACGTCATAATTTGTTGACGATGAACTGCAAGAATGTACGACATGCACATTGCGCTATCTGTTTTAGTTGTATCATGGCTGAAGTAAGGTATATAGTTTGGAGTTGGATGAATTTTTTTGATGAATACGTACACAGCCATGATACAACAAGACAAGATAACGCAGAGAAGCTTTCATTTTTGATTTGTTCTGCGCATCTACGTCACAAGAGCCCGATGAACATTTTGACATGCATTTACATGTGTTTTACATGGAACGGTTTATGTTGTTCCTTTAAATGCTTAAATAAGTATTAAATTATAAATAATATAGTTTCGGAATTGTGTTAAATATGTTTGGATAAACATTTACGTCAGTATATAGTAGGTACTCGTATATTCCAGGTTAAATGTATTTTTTTTTTTTTTTTTTTTTTTTTTTTTCGATTTATTTGTTTATTTACAACGCCTAATTTATAAAGTAGAATGAACTTATTGAATGAAAATGAAAATAATAATCTTCTTACATGAAACAAATAATAAAGCTAGGTACTCAAAATCGTCATCAGACTCGTCCAAAAAGTCATTTTCTTCTACATCACTAACATTATTATCTTTAAGTATTATGTCAGCAATATTAAGCGGTGTTGGATCTCCTTCAAACCAAAAAGGTTCAAGCTTTTCTTCCTTGAGAATCCACCCACAGTTCTCGAAACTATATATTACACAATCCACTTCAGTACCATTTTGCCACATTGAATTTAAGTAAACAGTTCTTAAACTCTTTTCTTTTAATGAATAAATTCCAGCACGGTGGAATAAGACTAGAATCAAAATTATTAATTTTTTTTTGTAAACACTTCGAATTGGAGAAAGTAGCGTACAATTTTTTAAAAATATACAATCTTGCTGAATTTACGTTTTTGCTGTTTTTAATGCCATACAATTTAGGTACATGTAAATTCCTGCAAAATTTTTATTTTCTGTTCATTTTCTGCATCAGTTGGATTGTTCAGTGATTTAAAGACTTCTTGAAAATGTTTGTTCTTATATAGCAGGTCAAAGGGTTTTATTTTGCCTTTCCTATAAAAACAAGATGTATAATCACACCCGGTAAATGCATGGAAGCCGGGAAAAGCAAGACATACATCTTGGCCAAGTTTTTCAATTAAAGAGGTGCAGTTTATGCAACTAACATCTTTTAAATTCGATGTAGCACTCGTAAGCCAAATTTCCATGTGTTTCAACTTCTGCATGTTACCCAATAAGATTATCAATACATCTGTATCGGATGCCTTAACAATAATTTTCAAGTTAGGTCTCAGCTTCATCATGTGGAATATTAATCTAGGTCTCAGCTTCATCATGTGGAATATTAATCTAGTGTCGGCTTCCTCATGATTGCATTCGAACTCCGGTTCTTCAATTTTAAGAACTCTATCACTCATAGAGGTAAATGAGAAACATCGTTCTTCCACCGTCAGATTAACTTTTTTGTTACGGAATTCTTTTGCCATAGAGTCTCTCGCCCAATCGTCACCCAAAAACTTCACTAAAGCTTTTTTGAATTTAATATTTTTCAAACTCTTTAAAAAGTCATTAGGACGGATTTGTGATGGGCCCAGAATGCTGTACGGAACATCGTGCTCCTGACGACTACGGCGCTCGATGTCTTTCAACGATGGTTTGAAATACCTATCGAAAATTAAATGCACTTCTGAAGCACCAGTGTTACAAATTTTTCTTAAAATCACTTCCGATAATTTTCCAAAAGTTCGGGGTAAGCTTAAGCCCAAATGGTGCAAAAAATTAAATCCATCTATAAGGTCAACATCAATGCTCTTTGGTTCACCAGGTTCGGAAAAAGATGAATTTTTTTTTGCCAGAGCAGACTTCTCAGTTTTAAACATTTCACCAGAAGGATCACAGAGTGCTGGTGGAGCAGGTGACAAGGGATATGACAAACATATTTATATTTCCATATCAATTTTTTTTTCTAGAGATATTGCTAGCAACCTGCCAAATATATCACGTTCCATTTTAATTAGCACTTGCTCCTTTTTTGTATTTTTTTAACATTTTCTGAAGCAAAGTTCTTTACGACATTGCGTTTGATTGGCTTTCCGAAGCGAGAACAATCAATAGAACATTCTTCTAAAAACTTCAATTTTAGAGCTTTGCTAAGGTTTTCCATATTTAAAAAAAAAAAATGTTGTTTGTTCCGATGCTGCTCTACCAGTTGTAACATTGTATAGGTGGGTCTTTTCAAGTTTCGTATCGAATGGATTTGTATACTGATTAAAAGTAGAAATTATATTGCTCAGTGCCTTTTTATCTTTTTCTATTCTGCTCAGTTCTAATTCACGTGCGATGTGATCCTTGCGGGAAATATTTATTCTCGTCCGAATACTATGGCTTAAAGCCCACCGCTGTCGGGCTGATACAGAGTTGGTAAAATGACTAACGCCTGTTAATGAGTTAGCTGCATCTGCGTTAATAGTTTGTTCGAGCGTTAGATCAACTGGAGCTCTCGCTAAACTGCCTTTAGTTCGCTTGACACCAAAAGCACCACGCTTGAATTCTTTAAGCAACTGCGAATCATTTTTTTTTAATTTGACCAAGTTGTTGTGGTACAACAAAATCCACCTCGCATAATTGGGCTGATTGAAGTAAAAAAATAAATCAGCTATTTCAAAGATCGATGCAACATATAAATCGAAATCACTCGTTCTAATGCTTCTTGAGAATCGGAAATATATGTTGATTAATTCTACATATTGCATATAGAACTGAGCAGTTTTTCCGTGATTTCCAGTTAGTGTTAAATGAATAAACTTCTTATACTGTTCTAAAATACTTCCTAAGGTATCATTAATTTCCAAAGATTGGTGACATTCCACCGGACTAAGTTTCGTAGTATGAAGGAGGTCATTTATTACTTCCGAAGAGATATCTTCTGCTACCATGAATTGCTCGAAATGCAAAGTCTGCAGTGCACCTGATAAAAGAGGGTGTATTCTTTTGCACCTGTTAAAGTGTTTGCCATCGACGAAACCATTAACAGAACCTTCTGCCAAGACTTCTGACTGTGTCAGTATATTAGCAATTCCAGAACCATCAATATACTTCCCAATCGCCTTAAAAAATACTAGCTGTATATGAAATGCACCTAAATTTATAAAAATATTATCAAATGTAGGTCTTTCTCTGTACTGTATTTCCATAGCCATTTTTGCAATAGCTAAATCATATGTTAATATAATTTCTTGCTGACCACATTGTTCGGCTATTTTTTGAGCATAAATCATTGTTTCGTGTACAACAGTATATGAGGTGGGTGATGAATTAATATGAGGTAAATAATCAACTACTTGGGATTCACTCACTTTCCACCATCTCCTCACTCATTTTCAGAAGTCTTATAGAGATCTTAACGAAACTTAATTTCATATCCCTCTATAAAGCCTGCGTGTATGCTTCGCAAAGGACGTACAGAAGTTATTTTGTAAACAATTGCTTCGAAATCGGTCTACTTCGGTAAACAAATACTATAGAGACCCTATCGAAATGGTTGCCTACAGAAATTAAAAATTTGAACCTTACCGAAGTCAAATTGTTACTTGGGTAAACCATATCCAAACTTAAATAACTGCATTTAAAATTTCTGAATTCACTTAAGCGTTGCTTAATAAAAAGCAATCAAAGTCAAAAAACGCATCCCTTTAGAGTTGCATCCATATATGGGCTACCCAACAACAACAAAACAACGGTAAACACATTTTCGCAAAGCACTCATCAGTGCCCATCCACATGAGTCACTACTTGTCAATTAGCAACAACAGCCAATCAATAAACACCGATTTTATCCAACATTTTTTTCTATTCCTTCGAATAACATTAAAACCTAACCCCTTGGAAACAATTTATAACAACAAAAATGCAATTTCTGCAAAGCCTGTATTCCTAACTATCTAATCCAATTCAAATTTTGTGATTTTATTACAAAGAAAAAAAATTAAATTAAACTTAAGCGAACACTACTTCGTCATATAAACTCATATCCATATTTCAGTTATTAAGCAACTCAAAATAGTGAAATCTATTTTTTTCTAATGCTTTCTGTTAGATGTATCTAATGGAGAAAAAAAAAATACCTCTTATCAATAGATAACGATTTATTGAAAATTTAAGAAAATGGTTGAAATCGTCTTCGCAGACTGATTTAAGGGGACGGATATTTCAAATGCTGGACAACTACAAACGACAAAAACTAGTTGGTTGTTAGAAAGCATATGTACACTATCTAATAAAACCATGTTTTGCATTGCAGTGCAGTGAAAATGAATTTTTTAAGACTTTGTTAGAAGGGGGTGGGTTGTTGCATTAGAAAAAAAAATCATATTTGACCCTTCATAGCTCATTAGCAATGGAAATATAGGATCGCTTAAAAATGGGTTAATTTAGACCATTATAGGCTCCCCTTAAATTGCGAATGAAAAGTGTCCAGTAATGCGGGCTGTCTTCTATTTGATATCATAGGTAAAAAAGGGTTTAGAGAATAGAAATGCAAAGTTTCATCGTTTGTAGTTCAACAGTGTTTGAGTTATGGGGACCTTAAGTTAGAAGCCCAAATTTTGCTTAAATTTCAAATAAATCATAAACCGTTAGGCCGATTGGTATAATTTGAATTCTATTAGATTAGTAATGGTAAACACTTTCGACACAGAAAATTTCATCGGTTTTAAGGGATTGAAACTTTTTTTTTCAAATGGTTCTAACTTTCTAACGGTTGAACTACAGACGAACAAAATTTCACTACAAACAACTACAAACGAATGCCTATCGAACTGCAAACTCAGTTTTTCATTCTAGAAAAAGTGCGGGCTAACTTCCAAAAAAAAATTAAGCTGCAATTTCGCTTATATTGCATATAAATCCTAAACCGTTAGGCCGATTGATACAATTTTTGTTTTATTAGATTGTTGAAGTGGAAAACTGTTGAAATAGGAAATTTCATCACTCGGCAATGTACCGTTTCGAAGATAACGCGGTCTTATGTATGTTGGGTTCCAACAAACAATTATTTACACGTTTTTAACGTCACCAAAATACAAAAATAACATCACTTAACTAGAATAGAAAAACAATCGGCACATGGCGTATCTGACAATATGTTGAAAGGTTAATTTGCGTTGGGCTAGTTGCGTGAATATGAAACACTAAGGCTCAACACCAAGCCTAAACAATATTCAGGCAACTAGCTGCAAGGCACATTAACGATAAACACAGAATTAAATAATATTCACAAAAGAAATTTCGACATTTAACACGCGGCACGAATAACGAAGCAAACAACACGAAAGATCAGAACTAAATGTCAGATATGCCGAGCTGTCGACCTCAAGACAAGGAGCTGTCTCTTTCTATCAAAAGGTAGTGCCTTAAGCAAATCGAGTGGTGCGCTCGAACTAATTCTCATGTGTTGTAATGCAACGAGCAAGACCCCTATGGTCATCATGTATCAACATAAGTTATGTTTCACTCTCACCATAGGCCCCTTAATATGGGGCGTTAATACGATAAATTTGCAAATGTGTTATGGTTGGGGAATAGGGATAAGATTGTCAATTTAAAACTTATTGCAAAAAATTGTAAGGGTCAATGACCCAAAGTAAACAACAGCCGTTTGTTAATACATAAAGTACCGAGATTACTTCAAATGTTCACAGAGAAAATGTAAATCACTTGCTAGTAGATCGTCCACAAACACGGAAATAAAAACCTATTATAACGTTCGCCTAACGAGTTTTACTTTTATTGTGTATTGCCAAGAAGTTCTTGTGCAATCATTTATATCGCCCAATTGCAACATCATTGCAATTCTACCCATTTTTCTTTTCCAACTCGCCATCAGTTCCGAACATGGTCCTTCGAGTCCTTTTAAATTAAATTAAAGACAAGTAGTGTTTTTTTGTTTAAACAATAATTTGAAAAAGTGTGCTGTGGAGTGAGTGTAAAAAAATACATATCCGATCATCGACGGACAGTCAATCGGCCACAGCATCCAACGACCAATGGATTCAGCCCAACAGTGAAGCACAGTGAGTCAACGGCTTAAACGGATTCAACAAATCCATCAACCGGTGAGAACACTCAGCAATCACAGTAATTACTGTGCAACACAAAGCCTTCTGCAACTGTAACTGAGAGTTAATATACTAAAGTTGCAGTTGCAAAAGCTAATTAAGGTAGGAAAATCATTCCTCTTTTATACAATTGGTTGCAAATTTTACATTACGTTTATATTTCATAAACGCTGTAATATAATCTACAAATCCAACGAGCAAACGTTACTTAGACTCAACGGATACAGTAACGTTGGCAACTCTGGTTCGCAAATAAAAGTCAGTGTAATTTTGAGCTCCTTTAAAAAGCTTTTTTACCTAAATTATTGGTGTAATAATTTAAATTATTGTAAGTCAAAAGTTCGCTTGACATAGCAAGATTCTCGCAAAAAGAAATCCAGGGTGATTCTTTTCTCCTTTAAAAGTGAAAAAGGAAAAATATCAACAATGTTCGGTAATTCATTGAAACGGTCACCTGTCAAAAATGGATCCAACCCACCTAAACGTTCTTTTTCGGAATTATCGCCTAAACCTAATACCTCGAGAAACGCACAAGAAAATAATAACTTCGCTGTTGGTAATTTGCCGGTCGCAGATTGTAGCATATTTTGGTTGGTGGTCAGTGACAAGTGCACTGCACCGCCTCAAAATTACTACTGCCATTAAAATCAAGGAAGCAAGTAAAACAATAATTAAGACAAAGCAAAGATGACCAATGCTATGTAAACTGTCAACTGTTATACTCCACGCATCTTCATCTCTCCTTTTTTTTCTTTGCCTCCTTACTAACTACTGTTTCTTCGGCTTGCTCAGGGCTGGGTGTGGGTGGTAGGAGAGATGATAACATGAAAGAGGAGCTGAAATATGCAGATTATTGAAAGAGATCATACCGCAACTTGCTTCGTCACTAAGGAAACTGTATAACTCTCATTCTCAGAGGTAGATTCCCTGACTCGTCATAGCCAGGCAGCAAGTTGGGCTTGCTCGCATGTACCAGCGATCAGCTGTTGATGATCGCGTGGAACAATACCCCACCAAATGCGAAAGGGGTTTCCCACACATCGTGCTGTACATGCCGAAATTGCCTGACGATCTGTTGATGACGATTGTTGATGCAGATGACCGATAAGATTTTCTTTTAGCAAAACATATTGTTAATTTTATTCATGATTTTATATTTATGGCAGTAAGTTTAAATGCATGGATGAATTATGCAGAGCCAGGTATGCGAAAAATCGTGTACATAGGTAACTTAGGTATTTTACAGGCACTGGATATTTAATGGATTTAATCACAACAAATGTTTGTGCGTTGTGATGAATTTGAAACAAAATTACATAAGAATCATGAAAAAATAGGAACTCAAAACTTGTTTGCTTATATGAGTATATGTAGATACTGTAGCAAATTCAGTTATTTAATAATTAATGGTAAATAAGCATATAGGTTAGGTTACTTTAATAATACGTTTAATATATTTTGGGTGTTATAGTGCTGATAAAATTAAAATTGTTACCTTTTTATCCGTGCGCTGATTTCGGGACATGTCTCGATGATCGCCAACTGTTGATAATGTATGTCTTTACCATACACGTACATATATATTAACTAAAATGTAATATTGTTCTCAAAACATTCAACCACTATTTCACTTTTAAATATTTACAAAATATAGGCAAATATGAAATTATGACTATTTATCAAAATTAAACTTTGATGTGTTTGAAGGATGATTTTTTAGAATTAAGAGGAAGCAGTGACCCCTTTTATATATATATAGGTATATATATATTTTTTTTTCTTTTTTTTTTTACTTTTTTTTTTTACACTTAAATCGCTAAATTCAATTTGGCACGTATATACATGCATGCGTATACTGTATCCAAATATGGATGCGAAGCACTTAGCGTCCGAACTTAACTAATAGGTACGTTTTGTACCTCAATTAACAAGGAATATATAATAATCTATCACTGTTCAATTGATCAAAATGATGTTGCTGCGGTGATAAAGTTTAGAAAATACGGCCTGATTCGGGGCGATTTTTTTTTTTCTTATTTTTTTTTTTTAAACAGGTAGGTGAATTTTCGGTTAGCCGCTGATGCTTGTTCGCTCTGCACTTGTTACAGGCGTTTTATGCGTGGTGTCCACGTGTCCATTTATTGCTGCTGGTGCATGCATACGTATATGTGTAACGTGCCCATGTGTTCATGCTTATGCGTCATGGAACAAGCAAAATCATGTAGATTGGACACGTTTAGCACTCCGCTCACCCGATTCCCCACGATACGAACAATCACCAATCGTTTCTTTAATGGAAAATAGATATGTCTATTTCAATATCCATATGCATGGAAGCGCTACAAACTCATACTCACTTATTAATTTTATCTATGTTTCGTACTTCTTTCCTTTTAAAATTAAATAGATTTTTATTGAAAAAATCTTTCCTTAATTTTTAGAATTAAAAACATGAATAATTTATAAGTTTTAGTCTTAAATAGTCAGTTCTAAAGTTTACTGTTTGTAGTCTCTTAATTTTAGTGAACTGATGGGCTCCTTTGTCGAACGGAAAGGGAACTTAATGGCGCGAAGACAAGCCACGATACCTGGGGTTAGGAAATCGAGCATATATTTGTCGTTGTGCGACATCTATCCGCGAATAGAAATGTGCAATGTTAAGCGAAGCCTACACTATAGGGTAAACTCTTCAGGATCCTACGTTTGGCAAAATGCATCTCCTGTTCATGCCACAAAGCAAGCAGAACGCAAACGATAGGCAGGTGTTATGATTGAAAGGAAAAACATCATGAACCTTTTAAATGCCAAACGCGGGGCAGACTCACACCCTGAGTACCTCATGCAGCATCACTCGAGGTAGCCGGGCTGAGCTTAAGACACAATATCCTTCGCATGTGCTCTACATAAAAACTTCCCATTAAAATCTTCTAAGTCATACAAGCAATTTCCTACTTTAGCCTTAATGCGACATTTCTTAAATTTAGGTGCCAACTTAGCATTGTATCTATTAGAAGCGCTACTCTTTACAAAATTTCTTCGATAGACCGTCTGACCAATTGTAAATCTAACTGATCTTGTTCGTAAGTTGTACGCCTTCGCATGCTTATCCTGAGCTGATTTCAAACATTGATATGCCTTCTCTCTGATCTTAATTAAATGGTCTGATCTCTCGCAAATCTCAGGTGATTCACCCGAAAGTAGGCTAAATTGTTTCAGAAGGGCATAAGTCGATCCATGGCTAATCATGTGAAAACCACAAAAGGGGGTAATAAGGGCTGCATCCCGTGGATTCATGAGATACATTTCGAAGAGCACAGGCAATACTGCTCAAGTGTTTGTCCCAATCCCGATGATCTTCCTCGATATACAATCTCACCGCTGTGAAGATGGTTCGATTGCATCTCTCGGCGGCATTTGCCTGTGGAGAATAGACACCTGTACATACCTGTTGGATACCATACCGGACCATGAATTCCTTAAACTCTTTTGACACA
The DNA here is from genome assembly GCA_949126925.1 of Cheilosia vernalis. Lineage (NCBI taxonomy): Eukaryota > Metazoa > Arthropoda > Insecta > Diptera > Syrphidae > Cheilosia > Cheilosia vernalis. Next base: position 70,866,409 of record OX421358.1, read on the forward strand.
AATTGTGAGCCATTGTCTGAAATGATCCTCTCAGGAACACCAAATTGATTAAATACGTTGTCTATCAGAGTGTCTATAGCTGATTTCGAGGTTGCACTTCGAAGAGGCTTGACTACAGGGTATTTGGAGAAATTGTCAAGAATGACAATCGCTTGCGTGTTTCCCTTCTTCGATCTTGGAAATGGGCCAACGAAGTCTATATGTATTTCCTGCCACGGTCGCAGGGGTGGCTGACGTGGAATCATAGGAGGTCTCAAAATAGTGTTAGGAATTTTGCATGTCTTACACTTTTCGCACGAATTGACGAAATTAGTAACATCAACGATCATCTGTGGCCAGTAGTATAGACGTTTTAATTTGTCCATCAGCTTATTCACACCTGGATGTGCGCAGTTAGGCGGTTCGTGCTCACTTTTTATAAGCTCAAAACGGTGTTGTTTTGGCAGCCACAGACGCCAGCACTCTGACTCTGTTGCTACATCAAGGTTTCGAAAACGGACGCGTTTGAAGATCTTATTTTCATGCACTCTCAAATCCGGATAACGATCAGGTGTCTTTTCTATTGAACGCAAAAGATTCGAATATTCTTTATCGACGCAGAAGTCGGAATCCACAAAACTTTGCTGCTTATCAACAATTTCTTCCACTATTGCCCTCGATAAGGCATCGGCCACTATATTGTCCTTACCCCGACGATGCACAATCTCGAAATCGAACGGCTGTAATTTTAGTGACCACCTTGCCAACCTTCCGTTAAGGTCTTTTTGTGACATAAGCCACTGCAAGTTGGCATGATCAGTGACAACGACAAACCGAGTACCTTCTATGTATGGACGAAACTTTTGAATGCTGAGCACAGCAGCTAAGCACTCCAATTCAGTAATGCTGTAGTTCCTCTGGGCAGCATTCAGTTTCTTCGACATAAAAACTACTGGCCGATCAGTCCCACCGTCATCCAGTTGCACCAATGCTCCACCAACGCCTGCCGTAGAGGCATCGCAGTGTATTTGAAAGGGCTTTTCGAAATCAGGTGCAGCTAATACGGGAGCGGTTGTTAGAAGGGTCTTCAATTTCTCAAACGCATCTAGAGACTCCTTTGACCAATCCTTGCAAAATGCCTTTTTACCTGTCAGTGCGGTAAGAGGTGCAGCAATGGCAGCGATGTTTGGCACCATCCTCATGTACCATTGGCACATGCCGAGAAAACGTCGTAGCTGTTTGATCGTTTTCGGTTGGGGAAAATCTGCTATAGCAGAAACTTTCTTCGGATTGGGCTTCAACCCATCAACTCCCACTATGTATCCAAGATATCGAATCTCTCGCTGGCAAAACTTACTTTTTTCAAGATTGATTGTGAGATTTGCTTCTTTTAGGTACGAACCAACTTTCTCTAAAAGATCTACGTGCTCCTCGAATGTCTCGGAGATTATAAGAAGGTCGTCAACGTAGGTAAAAACGTCTTCATGTAAGTGATATGGTATAACGGTGTCAATGAGCTTGCACATTGATTGTGTCGCATTTTTAAGACCGAATGGCATAACTTTAAATTGAAACAAGCCACGACCTGGAACTGGAAATGCAGTTTTTTCTTTAGCCGACGCACTCAAAGGTATTTGCCAAAAACTGTCCTTTAAGTCTAATGCAGATATAAACTTGGCCTTCTTAAGTCTTGCTAAAATCCCATCAATTATTGGCAGCGGATACGCGTCTTTGACTGTATTTTCGTTCACTTTCCGTGCATCTAGGCAAAGTCTTGTCTTACCGTTTGATTTTTTTACGATAACTACTGGGGACGACCAATTGCTCTGACTTTTCTCTATGACATCGAGTTCGAGCATCCTATCAATTTCCGCGTAAAGCAGTTTTTGCATTGTTGGTGAGATTGCGAAGTGGCGCTGCTTTATCGGCTTAACTCCACCTACATCGATATCGTGCTCTACTACCGACGTTCGTCCCAACCCTAACTTTTCAAAAGATGGAATCTGGTCGATGGATTTAGCAAGGATCTGCTGATTTCTGCAGTTAAGGAATGTGATTTGTCGTCTGGATTACAGGCGGATATTTCTTCCAAAAAAACTGGGTGCAATCCAAACGCAGACCAAAAATCTATCCCAAGAGTCACTAACCTCATTAATGATGGTGAAATATAAAATTTTATTTGTTTCAACATATTGTTGAACTTGACGTTTGCATATGCATAACCTACAACACTGTGAGATGAGCCGTCCGCCGTACGCAAATCAGATTTAAGGGACAGGTATGGAATTCCAAGTTCCTGCAAGAGTTCCATGGCTCCTTTACCCAAAACGGAAATAGTTGCTCCGCTGTCCAGTAAACCTGATAAAGACTTGTTATTTATTTCAATGGTAGCTAGAGGACGACCGCTCATGTCAGATGAGAGCTTTGCGTTCTTAATTTGTTTACAGTCAATTTTACGAGATTTGAAATATTTTATTGCTCTGCTTGTGGCTTGCGATTCGTGCTTGGAGCTGCCTGTTGAAATGGGCCTGACTGATTGTGGGGATATGACTGCCGTACATTCGGATGCCTCACTCCCCGTTCTCGGTGGACATCCGATTTGTGGTTTAAATTTTTACACCGTGTGCAATTTGGCTTTGTGACATTTTTTGCTCCACAAGCGTAGCAAAATAGGTTCCTTTGTTGCAGGGGACACTCAATAAAGTTGTGGCCAATGTCATCACAATTCCAACAAATTAAAAAATTGTTTTCCTCGACACGGAATTCGGCAACATTATTGCAGTGCTGAAACGCAGGGCTGCAATTTGGCTGTTCAGGAAAACTTCCAAAATGGGCACTGTACTGCTGCACATCATAGTTAGGTAACTCTGAGAGTTCATTAACAAACTTCCGCCTTAAAAAAATTTGATCATCTAATGTTTCCCCAATATCATTTAACCCCTTTTCGACAAGCATACATTTATACTTAAGGTCAGCAACCGAACTCACTTGCTCCAATATAAGACGTTTGCGCAATGCAGGGTGCATGTTCGTTTTGAGTATGCTGATTTTCTCTGCTTCCGAGTAAGGAATCCTAAGCATTGAGTCCAAGGTTTCTATCGCTAATTTGAAATCAGAAAATGACTCCTTATTCTTTTGTCTCCTATTTTGCATTTGAAGCCGTATCTCTTGGTCTGTGGTGTGAGTTTGAAATTCTCCAATTATGGTTCTGCGGAAGTTTTGCCAAGTAGGATTTCGATTCCTTTGGATATAAATCCAGAACCATGTGTTCGCATTTCCACTTAACAGCTGATGCATTGAAAAGCAAAGCTGATCCAATACTATTCCTTCGCCTCTAGCAAGAATTTCAATGCGCATTATGAACTGCTCAACTGTAAGTGGATTACTAGACCCATCATATCGTAGTTTCCAATTCGATATGTTACGCAACCTGTTTGTGAAATCACCTACATATTCAGAAGAATATTGAAAGGGTTCTGCTCTATTTATAATAGGCTCCTGATTTTTAGCATTTAGATTTTGGAAAGGGGCATTGTACGAGGTTGGCTTTTCAGAACGGCCATTTCTTTGTATAGGTGTTGATTTGGGTAGGGCATATCTCATGTCATTCAGAGCAAACGCGTCACTATGAGAAATTATCTGATTCGTATTTCTAACAACCTCACCACTTGGCTTATTTGCCTCAAAAAGACTGACCTTTGGATTTCTTTTAGGTGGATATTTCTTTGGAATGGTGCCTGTTTGCTGCACTAACGCAACATGAGGTGCACTATCTGAAATAGATGCCGCAGAAACCTGTGAAACGTTAAGGCTTCTATTAATTTGAGGTGGGACTAAAGAACCCTGAGATGGAACAGGAATATGTGAAGGATGCTGAACTTTCTCCACAACTTCAACCACCTGATCCTCACTAAGCAGTGGCGAACTAGGACCAGCACCATTACGGACACCCAAAGTATTGTCCATCAATGACATCAACTTAGATTTCAAATTTGAAATGGTGAGACTGAAACTTGGCTGTCTTTGAGCTAAGAGATTCAGTCGATTCATTAAGTGAATTGACTTAGAAATGACTTGTTGCTCATACTCTTGATTGGCAGTTTTCAGACAGTCAGTAGCAATCGATTCCAGTCGAGAAAACTTTTCTTGGCAAGCCTCCATTTCGGAGTTTGGACTAAGCACTGGCAAAGGTTTGAACTGCCGAGTGCCATCTTGTTCTTCACGAGCTACTTTCTTCAGTTCATTCGCTAATTGCCTAACACTTCCCTGCAGTGGAAGACCGCGTAACTGACATTCATATCGAATCTCATCTGCATCTAAGTATGCGAAATCTAGTTGCTCCATCTCAAATCGATTATATGAAGCGTAAGAAAAATATAATTGAATCAGCGAGAAAAAAAAATATATATATAAGCCGACTAACAAAATAAATTGAATGTTAAATTCAAAGTACCTAAATCAAATGTCTGTAAAAAAAACGAAAAACAAAATGTTTGAATTGAAAAAAAAAATGTTTCCAGTAAAATTTATGCAAAAATTTTTTTTTTGTAGATAGATCCCTCTTACTATTTTCATCAATCATTTAAACGGTCATCTTCATCGTTTCATCGCCATCAACAAACAAGTACAAACAATATATAAACCTGCTAGAACTGATTCAACGATTATACATACCTATGTATTTTTTTTTTTTTTTTTTTTTTTTTTACTACGAAGAAATGTTGCAAATTACGTGAAAAGAAATGTTAACATAAGGAATCACCTTGTATAATATTCTAATTCGCACGTTCAATTTAATGATAGGAGTGTTAAGAAAAAGATACCAAAGCAATCTACACACATCTAACTATCACTTTTGTTTGCAAAAATAAGGAAAACCAAAAAAGACAAAACGGTCCTTATGACTTCTAACTTAATTTGCTGTTCTAAGCGAACAATTTTCCAACCATTTTACCACCCTAAAAAAAAAATATAAATGACACAAGGCAGGTATGATAACGCAATGCAACTAAACAGTTTCCAAGCAAAAGCTTTGATAAAAAAAAAACATAATGTTGGTTGAGTTTTCTTGGATTTGGTTGGGCGCTAAGCCCGTCCGTAAATTTGGGCGCCATAATAACTGTAGCATATTTTGGTTGGTGGTCAGTGACAAGTGCACTGCACCGCCTCAAAATTACTACTGCCATTAAAATGAAGGAAGCAAGTAAAGCAATAATTAAGACAAAGCAAAGATGACCAATGCTATGTAAACTGTCAACTGTTATACTCCACGCATCTTCATCTCTCCTTTTTTTTCTTTGCCTCCTTACTAACTACTGTTTCTTCGGCTTGCTCAGGGCTGGGTGTGGGTGGTAGGAGAGATGATAACATGAAAGAGGAGCTGAAATATGCAGATTATTGAAAGAGATCATACCGCAACTTGCTTCGTCACTAAGGAAACTGTATAACTCTCATTCTCAGAGGTAGATTCCCTGACTCGTCATAGCCAGGCAGCAAGTTGGGCTTGCTCGCATGTACCAGCGATCAGCTGTTGATGATCGCGTGGAACAATACCCCACCAAATGCGAAAGGGGTTTCCCACACATCGTGCTGTACATGCCGAAATTGCCTGACGATCTGTTGATGACGATTGTTGATGCAGATGACCGATAAGATTTTCTTTTAGCAAAACATATTGTTAATTTTATTCATGATTTTATATTTATGGCAGTAAGTTTAAATGCATGGATGAATTATGCAGAGCCAGGTATGCGAAAAATCGTGTACATAGGTAACTTAGGTATTTTACAGGCACTGGATATTTAATGGATTTAATCACAACAAATGTTTGTGCGTTGTGATGAATTTGAAACAAAATTACATAAGAATCATGAAAAAATAGGAACTCAAAACTTGTTTGCTTATATGAGTATATGTAGATACTGTAGCAAATTCAGTTATTTAATAATTAATGGTAAATAAGCATATAGGTTAGGTTACTTTAATAATACGTTTAATATATTTTGGGTGTTATAGTGCTGATAAAATTAAAATTGTTACCTTTTTATCCGTGCGCTGATTTCGGGACATGTCTCGATGATCGCCAACTGTTGATAATGTATGTCTTTACCATACACGTACATATATATTAACTAAAATGTAATATTGTTCTCAAAACATTCAACCACTATTTCACTTTTAAATATTTACAAAATATAGGCAAATATGAAATTATGACTATTTATCAAAATTAAACTTTGATGTGTTTGAAGGATGATTTTTTAGAATTAAGAGGAAGCAGTGACCCCTTTTATATATATATAGGTATATATATATTTTTTTTTCTTTTTTTTTTTTACTTTTTTTTTTTTTACACTTAAATCGCTAAATTCAATTTGGCACGTATATACATGCATGCGTATATTGTATCCAAATATGGATGCGAAGCACTTAACGTCCGAACTTAACTAATAGGTACGTTTTGTACCTCAATTAACAAGGAATATATAATAATCTATCACTGTTCAATTGATCAAAATGATGTTGCTGCGGTGATAAAGTTTAGAAAATACGGCCTGATTCGGGGCGATTTTTTTTTCTTATTTTTTTTTTTAAACAGGTAGGTGAATTTTCGGTTAGCCGCTGATGCTTGTTCGCTCTGCACTTGTTACAGGCGTTTTATGCGTGGTGTCCACGTGTCCATTTATTGCTGCTGGTGCATGCATACGTATATGTGTAACGTGCCCATGTGGTCATGCTTATGCGTCATGGAACAAGCAAAATCATGTAGATTGGACACGTTTAGCACTCCGCTCACCCGATTCCCCACGATACGAACAATCACCAATCGTTTCTTTAATGGAAAATAGATATGTCTATTTCAATCTCCATATGCATGGAAGCGCTACAAACTCATACTCACTTATTAATTTTATCTATGTTTCGTACTTCTTTCCTTTTAAAATTAAATAGATTTTTATTGAAAAATCTTTCCTTAATTTTTAGAATTAAAAACATGAATAATTTATAAGTTTTAGTCTTAAATAGTCAGTTCTAAAGTTTACTGTTTGTAGTCTCTTAATTTTAGTGAACTGATGGGCTCCTTTGTCGAACGGAAAGGGAACTTAATGGCGCGAAGACAAGCCACGATACCTGGGGTTAGGGAATCGAGCATATATTTGTCGTTGTGCGACATCTATCCGCGAATAGAAATGTGCGATGTTAAGCGAAGCCTACACTATAGGGTAAACTCTTCAGGATCCTACGTTTGGCAAAATGCATCTCCTGTTCATGCCACAAAGCAAGCAGAACGCAAACGATAGGCAGGTGTTATGATTGAAAGGAAAAACATCATGAACCTTTTAAATGCCAAACGCGGGGCAGACTCACACCCTGAGTACCTCATGCAGCATCACTCGAGGTAGCCGGGCTGAGCTTAAGACACAATATCTTTCGCATGTGCTCTACATAAAAACTTCCCATTAAAATCTTCTAAGTCATACAAGCAATTTCCTACTTTAGCCTTAACGCGACATTTCTTAAATTTAGGTGCCAACTTAGCATTGTATCTATTAGGAGCGCTACTCTTTACAAAATTTCTTCGATAGACCGTCTGACCAATTGTAAATCTAACTGATCTTGTTCGTAAGTTGTACGCCTTCGCATGCTTATCCTGAGCTGATTTCAAACATTGATATGCCTTCTCTCTGATCTTAATTAAATGGTCTGATCTCTCGCAAATCTCAGGTGATTCACCCGAAAGTAGGCTAAATTGTTTCAGAAGGGCATAAGTCGATCCATGGCTAATCATGTGAAAACCAAAAAGGAGGTAATAAGGGCTGCATCCCGTGGATTCATGAGATACATTTCGAAGAGCACAGGCAATACTGCTCAAGTGTTTGTCCCAATCCCGATGATCTTCCTCGATATACAATCTCACCGCTGTGAAGATGGTTCGATTGCATCTCTCGGCGGCATTTGCCTGTGGAGAATAGACACCTGTACATACCTGTTGGATACCATACCGGACCATGAATTCCTTAAACTCTTTTGACACAAATTGTGAGCCATTGTCTGAAATGATCCTCTCAGGAACACCAAATTGATTAAATACGTTGTCTATCAGAGTGTCTATAGCTGATTTCGAGGTTGCACTTCGAAGAGGCTTGACTACAGGGTATTTGGAGAAATTGTCAAGAATGACAATCGCTTGCGTGTTTCCCTTCTTCGATCTTGGAAATGGGCCAACGAAGTCTATATGTATTTCCTGCCACGGTCGCAGGGGTGGCTGACGTGGAATCATAGGAGGTCTCAAAATAGTGTTAGGAATTTTGCATGTCTTACACTTTTCGCACGAATTGACGAAATTAGTAACATCAACGATCATCTGTGGCCAGTAGTATAGACGTTTTAATTTGTCCATCAGCTTATTCACACCTGGATGTGCGCAGTTAGGCGGTTCGTGCTCACTTTTTATAAGCTCAAAACGGTGTTGTTTTGGCAGCCACAGACGCCAGCACTCTGACTCTGTTGCTACATCAAGGTTTCGAAAACGGACGCGTTTGAAGATCTTATTTTCATGCACTCTCAAATCCGGATAACGATCAGGTGTCTTTTCTATTGAACGCAAAAGATTCGAATATTCTTTATCGACGCAGAAGTCGGAATCCACAAAACTTTGCTGCTTATCAACAATTTCTTCCACTATTGCCCTCGATAAGGCATCGGCCACTATATTGTCCTTACCCCGACGATGCACAATCTCGAAATCGAACGGCTGTAATTTTAGTGACCACCTTGCCAACCTTCCGTTAAGGTCTTTTTGTGACATAAGCCACTGCAAGTTGGCATGATCAGTGACAACGACAAACCGAGTATACCTTCTATGTATGGACGAAACTTTTGAATGCTGAGCACAGCAGCTAAGCACTCCAATTCATTAATGCTGTAGTTCCTCTGGGCAGCATTCAGTTTCTTCGACATAAAAACTACTGGCCGATCAGTCCCACCGTCATCCAGTTGCACCAATGCTCCACCAACGCCTGCCGTAGAGGCATCGCAGTGTATTTGAAAGGGCTTTTCGAAATCAGGTGCAGCTAATACGGGAGCGGTTGTTAGAAGGGTCTTCAATTTCTCAAACGCATCTAGAGACTCCTTTGACCAATCCTTGCAAAATGCCTTTTTACCTGTCAGTGCGGTAAGAGGTGCAGCAATGGCAGCGAAGTTTGGCACCATCCTCATGTACCATTGGCACATGCCGAGAAAACGTCGTAGCTGTTTGATCGTTTTCGGTTGGGGAAAATCTGCTATAGCAGAAACTTTCTTCGGATCGGGCTTCAACCCATCAACTCCCACTATGTATCCAAGATATCGAATCTCTCGCTGGCAAAACTTACTTTTTTCAAGATTGATTGTGAGATTTGCTTCTTTTAGGTACGAACCAACTTTCTCTAAAAGATCTACGTGCTCCTCGAATGTCTCGGAGATTATAAGAAGGTCGTCAACGTAGGTAAAAACGTCTTCATGTAAGTGATATGGTATAACGGTGTCAATGAGCTTGCACATTGATTGTGTCGCATTTTTAAGACCGAATGGCATAACTTTAAATTGAAACAAGCCACGACCTGGAACTGGAAATGCAGTTTTTTCTTTAGCCGACGCACTCAAAGGTATTTGCCAAAAACTGTCCTTTAAGTCTAATGCAGATATAAACTTGGCCTTCTTAAGTCTTGCTAAAATCCCATCAATTATTGGCAGCGGATACGCGTCTTTGACTGTATTTTCGTTCACTTTCCGTGCATCTAGGCAAAGTCTTGTCTTACCGTTTGATTTTTTTACGATAACTACTGGGGACGACCAATTGCTCTGACTTTTCTCTATGACATCGAGTTCGAGCATCCTATCAATTTCCGCGTAAAGCAGTTTTTGCATTGTTGGTGAGATTGCGAAGTGGCGCTGCTTTATCGGCTTAACTCCACCTACATCGATATCGTGCTCTACTACCGACGTTCGTCCCAACCCTAACTTTTCAAAAGATGGAATCTGGTCGATGGATTTAGCAAGGATCTGCTGATTTCTGCAGTTAAGGAATGTGATTTGTCGTCTGGATTACAGGCGGATATTTCTTCCAAAAAAACTGGGTGCAATCCAAACGCAGACCAAAAATCTATCCCAAGAGTCACTAACCTCATTAATGATGGTGAAATATAAAATTTTATTTGTTTCAACATATTGTTGAACTTGACGTTTGCATATGCATAACCTACAACACTGTGAGATGAGCCGTCCGCCGTACGCAAATCAGATTTAAGGGACAGGTATGGAATTCCAAGTTCCTGCAAGAGTTCCATGGCTCCTTTACCCAAAACGGAAATAGTTGCTCCGCTGTCCAGTAAACCTGATAAAGACTTGTTATTTATTTCAATGGTAGCTAGAGGACGACCGCTCATGTCAGATGAGAGCTTTGCGTTCTTAATTTGTTTACAGTCATTTTTACGAGATTTGAAATATTTTATTGCTCTGCTTGTGGCTTGCGATTCGTGCTTGGAGCTGCCTGTTGAAATGGGCCTGACTGATTGTGGGGATATGACTGCCGTACATTCGGATGCCTCACTCCCCGTTCTCGGTGGACATCCGATTTGTGGTTTAAATTTTTACACCGTGTGCAATTTGGCTTTGTGACATTTTTTGCTCCACAAGCGTAGCAAAATAGGTTCCTTTGTTGCAGGGGACACTCAATAAAGTGGTGGCCAGTGTCATCACAATTCCAACAAATTAAAAAATTGTTTTCCTCGACACGGAATTCGGCAACATTATTGCAGTGCTGAAACGCAGGGCTGCAATTTGGCTGTTCAGGAAAACTTCCAAAATGGGCACTGTACTGCTGCACATCATAGTTAGGTAACTCTGAGAGTTCATTAACAAACTTCCGCCTTAAAAAAATTTGATCATCTAATGTTTCCCCAATATCATTTAACCCCTTTTCGACAAGCATACATTTATACTTAAGGTCAGCAACCGAACTCACTTGCTCCAATATAAGACGTTTGCGCAATGCAGGGTGCATGTTCGTTTTGAGTATGCTGATTTTCTCTGCTTCCGAGTAAGGAATCCTAAGCATTGAGTCCAAGGTTTCTATCGCTAATTTGAAATCAGAAAATGACTCCTTATTCTTTTGTCTCCTATTTTGCATTTGAAGCCGTATCTCTTGGTCTGTGGTGTGAGTTTGAAATTCTCCAATTATGGTTCTGCGGAAGTTTTGCCAAGTAGGATTTCGATTCCTTTGGATATAAATCCAGAACCATGTGTTCGCATTTCCACTTAACAGCTGATGCATTGAAAAGCAAAGCTGATCCAATACTATTCCTTCGCCTCTAGCAAGAATTTCAATGCGCATTATGAACTGCTCAACTGTAAGTGGATTACTAGACCCATCATATCGTAGTTTCCAATTCGATATGTTACGCAACCTGTTTGTGAAATCACCTACATATTCAGAAGAATATTGAAAGGGTTCTGCTCTATTTATAATAGGCTCCTGATTTTTAGCATTTAGATTTTGGAAAGGGGCATTGTACGAGGTTGGCTTTTCAGAACGGCCATTTCTTTGTATAGGTGTTGATTTGGGTAGGGCATATCTCATGTCATTCAGAGCAAACGCGTCACTATGAGAAATTATCTGATTCGTATTTCTAACAACCTCACCACTTGGCTTATTTGCCTCAAAAAGACTGACCTTTGGATTTCTTTTAGGTGGATATTTCTTTGGAATGGTGCCTGTTTGCTGCACTAACGCAACATGAGGTGCACTATCTGAAATAGATGCCGCAGAAACCTGTGAAACGTTAAGGCTTCTATTAATTTGAGGTGGGACTAAAGAACCCTGAGATGGAACAGGAATATGTGAAGGATGCTGAACTTTCTCCACAACTTCAACCACCTGATCCTCACTAAGCAGTGGCGAACTAGGACCAGCACCATTACGGACACCCAAAGTATTGTCCATCAATGACATCAACTTAGATTTCAAATTTGAAATGGTGAGACTGAAACTTGGCTGTCTTTGAGCTAAGAGATTCAGTCGATTCATTAAGTGAATTGACTTAGAAATGACTTGTTGCTCATACTCTTGATTGGCAGTTTTCAGACAGTCAGTAGCAATCGATTCCAGTCGAGAAAACTTTTCTTGGCAAGCCTCCATTTCGGAGTTTGGACTAAGCACTGGCAAAGGTTTGAACTGCCGAGTGCCATCTTGTTCTTCACGAGCTACTTTCTTCAGTTCATTCGCAAATTGCCTAACACTTCCCTGCAGTGGAAGACCGCGTAACTGACATTCATATCGAATCTCATCTGCATCTAAGTATGCGAAATCTAGTTGCTCCATCTCAAATCGATTATATGAAGCGTAAGAAAAATATAATTGAATCAGCGAGAAAAAAAAAAAATATATATAAGCCGACTAACAAAATAAATTGAATGTTAAATTCAAAGTACCTAAATCAAATGTCTGTAAAAAAAACGAAAAACAAAATGTTTGAATTGAAAAAAAAAAATGTTTCCAGTAAAATTTATGCAAAAATTTTTTTTTTGTAGATAGATCCCTCTTACTATTTTCATCAATCATTTAAACGGTCATCTTCATCGTTTCATCGCCATCAACAAACAAGTACAAACAATATATAAACCTGCTAGAACTGATTCAACGATTATGCATACCTATGTATTTTTTTTTTTTTTTTTTTTTTTTTTTTTTACTACGAAGAAATGTTGCAAATTACGTAAAAAGAAATGTTAACATAAGGAATCACCTTGTATAATATTCTAATTCGCACGTTCAATTTAATGATAGGAGTGTTAAGAAAAAGATACCAAAGCAATCTACACACATCTAACTATCACTTTTGTTTGCAAAAATAAGGAAAACCAAAAAAGACAAAACGGTCCTTATGACTTCTAACTTAATTTGCTGTTCTAAGCGAACAATTTTCCAACCATTTTACCACCATAAAAAAAAAATATAAATGACACAAGGCAGGTATGATAACGCAATGCAACTAAACAGTTTCCAAGCAAAAGCTTTGATAAAAAAAAAACATAATGTTGGTTGAGTTTTCTTGGATTTGGTTGGGCGCTAAGCCCGTCCGTAAATTTGGGCGCCATAATAACTGTAGCATATTTTGGTTGGTGGTCAGTGACAAGTGCACTGCACCGCCTCAAAATTACTACTGCCATTAAAATGAAGGAAGCAAGTAAAGCAATAATTAAGACAAAGCAAAGATGACCAATGCTATGTAAACTGTCAACTGTTATACTCCACGCATCTTCATCTCTCCTTTTTTTTCTTTGCCTCCTTACTAACTACTGTTTCTTCGGCTTGCTCAGGGCTGGGTGTGGGTGGTAGGAGAGATGATAACATGAAAGAGGAGCTGAAATATGCAGATTATTGAAAGAGATCATACCGCAACTTGCTTCGTCACTAAGGAAACTGTATAACTCTCATTCTCAGAGGTAGATTCCCTGACTCGTCATAGCCAGGCAGCAAGTTGGGCTTGCTCGCATGTACCAGCGATCAGCTGTTGATGATCGCGTGGAACAATACCCCACCAAATGCGAAAGGGGTTTCCCACACATCGTGCTGTACATGCCGAAATTGCCTGACGATCTGTTGATGACGATTGTTGATGCAGATGACCGATAAGATTTTCTTGTAGCAAAACATATTGTTAATTTTATTCATGATTTTATATTTATGGCAGTAAGTTTAAATGCATGGATGAATTATGCAGAGCCAGGTATGCGAAAAATCGTGTACATAGGTAACTTAGGTATTTTACAGGCACTGGATATTTAATGGATTTAATCACAACAAATGTTTGTGCGTTGTGATGAATTTGAAACAAAATTACATAAGAATCATGAAAAAATAGGAACTCAAAACTTGTTTGCTTATATGAGTATATGTAGATACTGTAGCAAATTCAGTTATTTAATAATTAATGGTAAATAAGCATATAGGTTAGGTTACTTTAATAATACGTTTAATATATTTTGGGTGTTATAGTGCTGATAAAATTAAAATTGTTACCTTTTTATCCGTGCGCTGATTTCGGGACATGTCTCGATGATCGCCAACTGTTGATAATGTATGTCTTTACCATACACGTACATATATATTAACTAAAATGTAATATTGTTCTCAAAACATTCAACCACTATTTCACTTTTAAATATTTACAAAATATAGGCAAATATGAAATTATGACTATTTATCAAAATTAAACTTTGATGTGTTTGAAGGATGATTTTTTAGAATTAAGAGGAAGCAGTGACCCCTTTTATATATATATAGGTATATATATATTTTTTTTTCTTTTTTTTTTTACTTTTTTTTTTTTACACTTAAATCGCTAAATTCAATTTGGCACGTATATACATGCATGCGTATACTGTATCCAAATATGGATGCGAAGCACTTAACGTCCGAACTTAACTAATAGGTACGTTTTGTACCTCAATTAACAAGGAATATATAATAATCTATCACTGTTCAATTGATCAAAATGATGTTGCTGCGGTGATAAAGTTTAGAAAATACGGCCTGATTCGGGGCGATTTTTTTTTCTTATTTTTTTTTTTTAAACAGGTAGGTGAATTTTCGGTTAGCCGCTGATGCTTGTTCGCTCTGCACTTGTTACAGGCGTTTTATGCGTGGTGTCCACGTGTCCATTTATTGCTGCTGGTGCATGCATACGTATATGTGTAACGTGCCCATGTGGTCATGCTTATGCGTCATGGAACAAGCAAAATCATGTAGATTGGACACGTTTAGCACTCCGCTCACCCGATTCCCCACGATACGAACAATCACCAATCGTTTCTTTAATGGAAAATAGATATGTCTATTTCAATCTCCATATGCATGGAAGCGCTACAAACTCATACTCACTTATTAATTTTATCTATGTTTCGTACTTCTTTCCTTTTAAAATTAAATAGATTTTTATTGAAAAATCTTTCATTAATTTTTAGAATTAAAAACATGAATAATTTATAAGTTTTAGTCTTAAATAGTCAGTTCTAAAGTTTACTGTTTGTAGTCTCTTAATTTTAGTGAACTGATGGGCTCCTTTGTCGAACGGAAAGGGAACTTAATGGCGCGAAGACAAGCCACGATACCTGGGGTTAGGGAATCGAGCATATATTTGTCGTTGTGCGACATCTATCCGCGAATAGAAATGTGCGATGTTAAGCGAAGCCTACACTATAGGGTAAACTCTTCAGGATCCTACGTTTGGCAAAATGCATCTCCTGTTCATGCCACAAAGCAAGCAGAACGCAAACGATAGGCAGGTGTTATGATTGAAAGGAAAAACATCATGAACCTTTTAAATGCCAAACGCGGGGCAGACTCACACCCTGAGTACCTCATGCAGCATCACTCGAGGTAGCCGGGCTGAGCTTAAGACACAATATCCTTCGCATGTGCTCTACATAAAAACTTCCCATTAAAATCTTCTAAGTCATACAAGCAATTTCCTACTTTAGCCTTAACGCGACATTTCTTAAATTTAGGTGCCAACTTAGCATTGTATCTATTAGGAGCGCTACTCTTTACAAAATTTCTTCGATAGACCGTCTGACCAATTGTAAATCTAACTGATCTTGTTCGTAAGTTGTACGCCTTCGCATGCTTATCCTGAGCTGATTTCAAACATTGATATGCCTTCTCTCTGATCTTAATTAAATGGTCTGATCTCTCGCAAATCTCAGGTGATTCACCCGAAAGTAGGCTAAATTGTTTCAGAAGGGCATAAGTCGATCCATGGCTAATCATGTGAAAACCAAAAAGGAGGTAATAAGGGCTGCATCCCGTGGATTCATGAGATACATTTCGAAGAGCACAGGCAATACTGCTCAAGTGTTTGTCCCAATCCCGATGATCTTCCTCGATATACAATCTCACCGCTGTGAAGATGGTTCGATTGCATCTCTCGGCGGCATTTGCCTGTGGAGAATAGACACCTGTACATACCTGTTGGATACCATACCGGACCATGAATTCCTTAAACTCTTTTGACACAAATTGTGAGCCATTGTCTGAAATGATCCTCTCAGGAACACCAAATTGATTAAATACGTTGTCTATCAGAGTGTCTATAGCTGATTTCGAGGTTGCACTTCGAAGAGGCTTGACTACAGGGTATTTGGAGAAATTGTCAAGAATGACAATCGCTTGCGTGTTTCCCTTCTTCGATCTTGGAAATGGGCCAACGAAGTCTATATGTATTTCCTGCCACGGTCGCAGGGGTGGCTGACGTGGAATCATAGGAGGTCTCAAAATAGTGTTAGGAATTTTGCATGTCTTACACTTTTCGCACGAATTGACGAAATTAGTAACATCAACGATCATCTGTGGCCAGTAGTATAGACGTTTTAATTTGTCCATCAGCTTATTCACACCTGGATGTGCGCAGTTAGGCGGTTCGTGCTCACTTTTTATAAGCTCAAAACGGTGTTGTTTTGGCAGCCACAGACGCCAGCACTCTGACTCTGTTGCTACATCAAGGTTTCGAAAACGGACGCGTTTGAAGATCTTATTTTCATGCACTCTCAAATCCGGATAACGATCAGGTGTCTTTTCTATTGAACGCAAAAGATTCGAATATTCTTTATCGACGCAGAAGTCGGAATCCACAAAACTTTGCTGCTTATCAACAATTTCTTCCACTATTGCCCTCGATAAGGCATCGGCCACTATATTGTCCTTACCCCGACGATGCACAATCTCGAAATCGAACGGCTGTAATTTTAGTGACCACCTTGCCAACCTTCCGTTAAGGTCTTTTTGTGACATAAGCCACTGCAAGTTGGCATGATCAGTGACAACGACAAACCGAGTACCTTCTATGTATGGACGAAACTTTTGAATGCTGAGCACAGCAGCTAAGCACTCCAATTCAGTAATGCTGTAGTTCCTCTGGGCAGCATTCAGTTTCTTCGACATAAAAACTACTGGCCGATCAGTCCCACCGTCATCCAGTTGCACCAATGCTCCACCAACGCCTGCCGTAGAGGCATCGCAGTGTATTTGAAAGGGCTTTTCGAAATCAGGTGCAGCTAATACGGGAGCGGTTGTTAGAAGGGTCTTCAATTTCTCAAACGCATCTAGAGACTCCTTTGACCAATCCTTGCAAAATGCCTTTTTACCTGTCAGTGCGGTAAGAGGTGCAGCAATGGCAGCGAAGTTTGGCACCATCCTCATGTACCATTGGCACATGCCGAGAAAACGTCGTAGCTGTTTGATCGTTTTCGGTTGGGGAAAATCTGCTATAGCAGAAACTTTCTTCGGATCGGGCTTCAACCCATCAACTCCCACTATGTATCCAAGATATCGAATCTCTCGCTGGCAAAACTTACTTTTTTCAAGATTGATTGTGAGATTTGCTTCTTTTAGGTACGAACCAACTTTCTCTAAAAGATCTACGTGCTCCTCGAATGTCTCGGAGATTATAAGAAGGTCGTCAACGTAGGTAAAAACGTCTTCATGTAAGTGATATGGTATAACGGTGTCAATGAGCTTGCACATTGATTGTGTCGCATTTTTAAGACCGAATGGCATAACTTTAAATTGAAACAAGCCACGACCTGGAACTGGAAATGCAGTTTTTTCTTTAGCCGACGCACTCAAAGGTATTTGCCAAAAACTGTCCTTTAAGTCTAATGCAGATATAAACTTGGCCTTCTTAAGTCTTGCTAAAATCCCATCAATTATTGGCAGCGGATACGCGTCTTTGACTGTATTTTCGTTCACTTTCCGTGCATCTAGGCAAAGTCTTGTCTTACCGTTTGATTTTTTTACGATAACTACGTTTGGCAAAATGCATCTCCTGTTCATGCCACAAAGCAAGCAGAACGCAAACGATAGGCAGGTGTTATGATTGAAAGGAAAAACATCATGAACCTTTTAAATGCCAAACGCGGGGCAGACTCACACCCTGAGTACCTCATGCAGCATCACTCGAGGTAGCCGGGCTGAGCTTAAGACACAATATCCTTCGCATGTGCTCTACATAAAAACTTCCCATTAAAATCTTCTAAGTCATACAAGCAATTTCCTACTTTAGCCTTAACGCGACATTTCTTAAATTTAGGTGCCAACTTAGCATTGTATCTATTAGGAGCGCTACTCTTTACAAAATTTCTTCGATAGACCGTCTGACCAATTGTAAATCTAACTGATCTTGTTCGTAAGTTGTACGCCTTCGCATGCTTATCCTGAGCTGATTTCAAACATTGATATGCCTTCTCTCTGATCTTAATTAAATGGTCTGATCTCTCGCAAATCTCAGGTGATTCACCCGAAAGTAGGCTAAATTGTTTCAGAAGGGCATAAGTCGATCCATGGCTAATCATGTGAAAACCAAAAAGGAGGTAATAAGGGCTGCATCCCGTGGATTCATGAGATACATTTCGAAGAGCACAGGCAATACTGCTCAAGTGTTTGTCCCAATCCCGATGATCTTCCTCGATATACAATCTCACCGCTGTGAAGATGGTTCGATTGCATCTCTCGGCGGCATTTGCCTGTGGAGAATAGACACCTGTACATACCTGTTGGATACCATACCGGACCATGAATTCCTTAAACTCTTTTGACACAAATTGTGAGCCATTGTCTGAAATGATCCTCTCAGGAACACCAAATTGATTAAATACGTTGTCTATCAGAGTGTCTATAGCTGATTTCGAGGTTGCACTTCGAAGAGGCTTGACTACAGGGTATTTGGAGAAATTGTCAAGAATGACAATCGCTTGCGTGTTTCCCTTCTTCGATCTTGGAAATGGGCCAACGAAGTCTATATGTATTTCCTGCCACGGTCGCAGGGGTGGCTGACGTGGAATCATAGGAGGTCTCAAAATAGTGTTAGGAATTTTGCATGTCTTACACTTTTCGCACGAATTGACGAAATTAGTAACATCAACGATCATCTGTGGCCAGTAGTATAGACGTTTTAATTTGTCCATCAGCTTATTCACACCTGGATGTGCGCAGTTAGGCGGTTCGTGCTCACTTTTTATAAGCTCAAAACGGTGTTGTTTTGGCAGCCACAGACGCCAGCACTCTGACTCTGTTGCTACATCAAGGTTTCGAAAACGGACGCGTTTGAAGATCTTATTTTCATGCACTCTCAAATCCGGATAACGATCAGGTGTCTTTTCTATTGAACGCAAAAGATTCGAATATTCTTTATCGACGCAGAAGTCGGAATCCACAAAACTTTGCTGCTTATCAACAATTTCTTCCACTATTGCCCTCGATAAGGCATCGGACACTATATTGTCCTTACCCCGACGATGCACAATCTCGAAATCGAACGGCTGTAATTTTAGTGACCACCTTGCCAACCTTCCGTTAAGGTCTTTTTGTGACATAAGCCACTGCAAGTTGGCATGATCAGTGACAACGACAAACCGAGTACCTTCTATGTATGGACGAAACTTTTGAATGCTGAGCACAGCAGCTAAGCACTCCAATTCAGTAATGCTGTAGTTCCTCTGGGCAGCATTCAGTTTCTTCGACATAAAAACTACTGGCCGATCAGTCCCACCGTCATCCAGTTGCACCAATGCTCCACCAACGCCTGCCGTAGAGGCATCGCAGTGTATTTGAAAGGGCTTTTCGAAATCAGGTGCAGCTAATACGGGAGCGGTTGTTAGAAGGGTCTTCAATTTCTCAAACGCATCTAGAGACTCCTTTGACCAATCCTTGCAAAATGCCTTTTTACCTGTCAGTGCGGTAAGAGGTGCAGCAATGGCAGCGAAGTTTGGCACCATCCTCATGTACCATTGGCACATGCCGAGAAAACGTCGTAGCTGTTTGATCGTTTTCGGTTGGGGAAAATCTGCTATAGCAGAAACTTTCTTCGGATCGGGCTTCAACCCATCAACTCCCACTATGTATCCAAGATATCGAATCTCTCGCTGGCAAAACTTACTTTTTTCAAGATTGATTGTGAGATTTGCTTCTTTTAGGTACGAACCAACTTTCTCTAAAAGATCTACGTGCTCCTCGAATGTCTCGGAGATTATAAGAAGGTCGTCAACGTAGGTAAAAACGTCTTCATGTAAGTGATATGGTATAACGGTGTCAATGAGCTTGCACATTGATTGTGTCGCATTTTTAAGACCGAATGGCATAACTTTAAATTGAAACAAGCCACGACCTGGAACTGGAAATGCAGTTTTTTCTTTAGCCGACGCACTCAAAGGTATTTGCCAAAAACTGTCCTTTAAGTCTAATGCAGATATAAACTTGGCCTTCTTAAGTCTTGCTAAAATCCCATCAATTATTGGCAGCGGATACGCGTCTTTGACTGTATTTTCGTTCACTTTCCGTGCATCTAGGCAAAGTCTTGTCTTACCGTTTGATTTTTTTACGATAACTACTGGGGACGACCAATTGCTCTGACTTTTCTCTATGACATCGAGTTCGAGCATCCTATCAATTTCCGCGTAAAGCAGTTTTTGCATTGTTGGTGAGATTGCGAAGTGGCGCTGCTTTATCGGCTTAACTCCACCTACATCGATATCGTGCTCTACTACCGACGTTCGTCCCAACCCTAACTTTTCAAAAGATGGAATCTGGTCGATGGATTTAGCAAGGATCTGCTGTTGTTCTGCAGTTAAGGAATGTGATTTGTCGTCTGGATTACAGGCGGATATTTCTTCCAAAAAAACTGGGTGAAATCCAAACGCAGACCAAAAATCTATCCCAAGAGTCACTAACCTCATTAATGATGGTGAAATATAAAATTTTATTTGTTTCAACATATTGTTGAACTTGACGTTTGCATATGCATAACCTACAACACTGTGAGATGAGCCGTCCGCCGTACGCAAATCAGATTTAAGGGACAGGTATGGAATTCCAAGTTCCTGCAAGAGTTCCATGGCTCCTTTACCCAAAACGGAAATAGTTGCTCCGCTGTCCAGTAAACCTGATAAAGACTTGTTATTTATTTCAATGGTAGCTAGAGGACGACCGCTCATGTCAGATGAGAGCTTTGCGTTCTTAATTTGTTTACAGTCATTTTTACGAGATTTGAAATATTTTATTGCTCTGCTTGTGGCTTGCGATTCGTGCTTGGAGCTGCCTGTTGAAATGGGCCTGACTGATTGTGGGGATATGACTGCCGTACATTCGGATGCCTCACTCCCCGTTCTCGGTGGACATCCGATTTGTGGTTTAAATTTTTACACCGTGTGCAATTTGGCTTTGTGACATTTTTTGCTCCACAAGCGTAGCAAAATAGGTTCCTTTGTTGCAGGGGACACTCAATAAAGTTGTGGCCAATGTCATCACAATTCCAACAAATTAAAAAATTGTTTTCCTCGACACGGAATTCGGCAACATTATTGCAGTGCTGAAACGCAGGGCTGCAATTTGGCTGTTCAGGAAAACTTCCAATATGGGCACTGTACTGCTGCACATCATAGTTAGGTAACTCTGAGAGTTCATTAACAAACTTCCGCCTTAAAAAAATTTGATCATCTAATGTTTCCCCAATATCATTTAACCCCTTTTCGACAAGCATACATTTATACTTAAGGTCAGCAACCGAACTCACTTGCTCCAATATAAGACGTTTGCGCAATGCAGGGTGCATGTTCGTTTTGAGTATGCTGATTTTCTCTGCTTCCGAGTAAGGAATCCTAAGCATTGAGTCCAAGGTTTCTATCGCTAATTTGAAATCAGAAAATGACTCCTTATTCTTTTGTCTCCTATTTTGCATTTGAAGCCGTATCTCTTGGTCTGTGGTGTGAGTTTGAAATTCTCCAATTATGGTTCTGCGGAAGTTTTGCCAAGTAGGATTTCGATTCCTTTGGATATAAATCCAGAACCATGTGTTCGCATTTCCACTTAACAGCTGATGCATTGAAAAGCAAAGCTGATCCAATACTATTCCTTCGCCTCTAGCAAGAATTTCAATGCGCATTATGAACTGCTCAACTGTAAGTGGATTACTAGACCCATCATATCGTAGTTTCCAATTCGATATGTTACGCAACCTGTTTGTGAAATCACCTACATATTCAGAAGAATATTGAAAGGGTTCTGCTCTATTTATAATAGGCTCCTGATTTTTAGCATTTAGATTTTGGAAAGGGGCATTGTACGAGGTTGGCTTTTCAGAACGGCCATTTCTTTGTATAGGTGTTGATTTGGGTAGGGCATATCTCATGTCATTCAGAGCAAACGCGTCACTATGAGAAATTATCTGATTCGTATTTCTAACAACCTCACCACTTGGCTTATTTGCCTCAAAAAGACTGACCTTTGGATTTCTTTTAGGTGGATATTTCTTTGGAATGGTGCCTGTTTGCTGCACTAACGCAACATGAGGTGCACTATCTGAAATAGATGCCGCAGAAACCTGTGAAACGTTAAGGCTTCTATTAATTTGAGGTGGGACTAAAGAACCCTGAGATGGAACAGGAATATGTGAAGGATGCTGAACTTTCTCCACAACTTCAACCACCTGATCCTCACTAAGCAGTGGCGAACTAGGACCAGCACCATTACGGACACCCAAAGTATTGTCCATCAATGACATCAACTTAGATTTCAAATTTGAAATGGTGAGACTGAAACTTGGCTGTCTTTGAGCTAAGAGATTCAGTCGATTCATTAAGTGAATTGACTTAGAAATGACTTGTTGCTCATACTCTTGATTGGCAGTTTTCAGACAGTCAGTAGCAATCGATTCCAGTCGAGAAAACTTTTCTTGGCAAGCCTCCATTTCGGAGTTTGGACTAAGCACTGGCAAAGGTTTGAACTGCCGAGTGCCATCTTGTTCTTCACGAGCTACTTTCTTCAGTTCATTCGCTAATTGCCTAACACTTCCCTGCAGTGGAAGACCGCGTAACTGACATTCATATCGAATCTCATCTGCATCTAAGTATGCGAAATCTAGTTGCTCCATCTCAAATCGATTATATGAAGCGTAAAAAAAATATAATTGAATCAGCGAGAAAAAAAAATATATATATAAGCCGACTAACAAAATAAATTGAATGTTAAATTCAAAGTACCTAAATCAAATGTCTGTAAAAAAAACGAAAAACAAAATGTTTGAATTGAAAAAAAAAAAATGTTTCCAGTAAAATTTATGCAAAAATTTTTTTTTGTAGATAGATCCCTCTTACTATTTTCATCAATCATTTAAACGGTCATCTTCATCGTTTCATCGCCATCAACAAACAAGTACAAACAATATATAAACCTGCTAGAACTGATTCAACGATTATACATACCTATGTATTTTTTTTTTTTTTTTTTTTTTTTTTTTTACTACGAAGAAATGTTGCAAATTACGTGAAAAGAAATGTTAACATAAGGAATCACCTTGTATAATATTCTAATTCGCACGTTCAATTTAATGATAGGAGTGTTAAGAAAAAGATACCAAAGCAATCTACACACATCTAACTATCACTTTTGTTTGCAAAAATAAGGAAAACCAAAAAAGACAAAACGCTTCTTATGACTTCTAACTTAATTTGCTGTTCTAAGCGAACAATTTTCCAACCATTTTACCACCCTAAAAAAAAATATAAATGACACAAGGCAGGTATGATAACGCAATGCAACTAAACAGTTTCCAAGCAAAAGCTTTGATAAAAAAAAAACATAATGTTGGTTGAGTTTTCTTGGATTTGGTTGGGCGCTAAGCCCGTCCGTAAATTTGGGCGCCATAATAACTGTAGCATATTTTGGTTGGTGGTCAGTGACAAGTGCACTGCACCGCCTCAAAATTACTACTGCCATTAAAATGAAGGAAGCAAGTAAAGCAATAATTAAGACAAAGCAAAGATGACCAATGCTATGTAAACTGTCAACTGTTATACTCCACGCATCTTCATCTCTCCTTTTTTTTCTTTGCCTCCTTACTAACTACTGTTTCTTCGGCTTGCTCAGGGCTGGGTGTGGGTGGTAGGAGAGATGATAACATGAAAGAGGAGCTGAAATATGCAGATTATTGAAAGAGATCATACCGCAACTTGCTTCGTCACTAAGGAAACTGTATAACTCTCATTCTCAGAGGTAGATTCCCTGACTCGTCATAGCCAGGCAGCAAGTTGGGCTTGCTCGCATGTACCAGCGATCAGCTGTTGATGATCGCGTGGAACAATACCCCACCAAATGCGAAAGGGGTTTCCCACACATCGTGCTGTACATGCCGAAATTGCCTGACGATCTGTTGATGACGATTGTTGATGCAGATGACCGATAAGATTTTCTTTTAGCAAAACATATTGTTAATTTTATTCATGATTTTATATTTATGGCAGTAAGTTTAAATGCATGGATGAATTATGCAGAGCCAGGTATGCGAAAAATCGTGTACATAGGTAACTTAGGTATTTTACAGGCACTGGATATTTAATGGATTTAATCACAACAAATGTTTGTGCGTTGTGATGAATTTGAAACAAAATTACATAAGAATCATGAAAAAATAGGAACTCAAAACTTGTTTGCTTATATGAGTATATGTAGATACTGTAGCAAATTCAGTTATTTAATAATTAATGGTAAATAAGCATATAGGTTAGGTTACTTTAATAATACGTTTAATATATTTTGGGTGTTATAGTGGTGATAAAATTAAAATTGTTACCTTTTTATCCGTGCGCTGATTTCGGGACATGTCTCGATGATCGCCAACTGTTGATGATGTATGTCTTTACCATACACGTACATATATATTAACTAAAATGTAATATTGTTCTCAAAACATTCAACCACTATTTCACTTTTAAATATTTACAAAATATAGGCAAATATGAAATTATGACTATTTATCAAAATTAAACTTTGATGTGTTTGAAGGATGATTTTTTAGAATTAAGAGGAAGCAGTGACCCCTTTTATATATATATAGGTATATATATTTTTTTTTTCTTTTTTTTTTTACTCTTTTTTTTTACACTTAAATCGCTAAATTCAATTTGGCACCTATATACATGCATGCGTATACTGTATCCAAATATGGATGCGAAGCACTTAACGTCCGAACTTAACTAATAGGTACGTTTTGTACCTCAATTAACAAGGAATATATAATAATCTATCACTGTTCAATTGATCAAAATGATGTTGCTGCGGTGATAAAGTTTAGAAAATACGGCCTGATTCGGGGCGATTTTTTTTTCTTATTTTTTTTTTTAAACAGGTAGGTGAATTTTCGGTTAGCCGCTGATGCTTGTTCGCTCTGCACTTGTTACAGGCGTTTTATGCGTGGTGTCCACGTGTCCATTTATTGCTGCTGGTGCATGCATACGTATATGTGTAACGTGCCCATGTGGTCATGCTTATGCGTCATGGAACAAGCAAAATCATGTAGATTGGACACGTTTAGCACTCCGCTCACCCGATTCCCCACGATACGAACAATCACCAATCGTTTCTTTAATGGAAAATAGATATGTCTATTTCAATCTCCATATGCATGGAAGCGCTACAAACTCATACTCACTTATTAATTTTATCTATGTTTCGTACTTCTTTCCTTTTAAAATTAAACAGATTTTTATTGAAAAATCTTTCCTTAATTTTTAGAATTAAAAACATGAATAATTTATAAGTTTTAGTCTTAAATAGTCAGTTCTAAAGTTTACTGTTTGTAGTCTCTTAATTTTAGTGAACTGATGGGCTCCTTTGTCGAACGGAAAGGGAACTTAATGGCGCGAAGACAAGCCACGATACCTGGGGTTAGGGAATCGAGCATATATTTGTCGTTGTGCGACATCTATCCGCGAATAGAAATGTGCGATGTTAAGCGAAGCCTACACTATAGGGTAAACTCTTCAGGATCCTACGTTTGGCAAAATGCATCTCCTGTTCATGCCACAAGATCTGGAAATAATGTTTCAAACCTCTATGGCTAGTTTGCTGGATGGCAAGCTTAAGGATGTGGCCACTAAGACGGACATTGAGGGGATCAGTGCGGAGATTGCGGTATTGAAACGAAACAATAAGACATTGCAGACCCAACTGACCAAAATGGAGTCTCGATGCGTTTCGCTTGAAAGGCAAGTGGAGCTGCTTGAAAAAAGGGCAAATGAGAAGAATTTGATTGTGCATTTACAATCGTCGGCGCACGGTGGTTCGCAGAATGCAGTGGAGGACGCAAAAGCAATCTGTCTGGATCTCCTTGAGTCAAACAATGCGACAAAGATAGCTGCAGCGCGTCAAATTAGCTCTGGACCTAGAACTACAAATGTCGTCGTGGAGATGTCTGATAGAGAGGATGTATTCCGGGTGCTTCGAGCGAAAACTAAACTACGAAACACTGGCACTACAATCCACAAGGATTATCCAGCGGCAACAAGAGAGCGCAGAAGCCGATTAAACAAACTAAAGGCCGTTATTACAGCCAAAAACAAGAACATTCAAATAATTTTACGAGGAGAAACACTAATAATCGGTGATAAAAAGATTTATTTTGATAAATGTGCCAATTTGACGTCGCATGACAGTGATGGTTTGTTATTGCTTCAACAATTGGCTGGCGACACTTATGATTTGAAAGCACTCAATGAAGGAACTGCTTCGGGTGGAAACACAAGCGAAGACATAAACAGAGGTTCTCAAACTACACAAACGGCCTTACCAATAATCAACTTTAGTCTGGCACTTTACGAAAAGACTCCACACTTTCCAAAATCCCTTTACCAATAAACAAATATAGTTGCCAGACTATCGCTAACTGTAGGGTTAAATGTTAGTGTTGAGAAAGCCATGTTTATCTCGGACATTAGCTAAATAAATCCTCCCTTATATCATTTTGAAGACAAGTGTTGCCCAACCATCCAAAATCGCGGTATTAAATTTCGAAATAGGAGAGCATTTAATACGATGTTGTTCAGCCTGAGCGTTTACAATTATTAATTAATTTTAGTAAATTGTGAATGCTTTCTCATTTTATTCGTTGTAATACAACAATGCAAATGGTTTTTAAGTTTATCACACACAAATTTCTACAAATGTATGCAAAATATTGAAAAATATTGCGTTTTTGTTTTATTTCTAAACACGTGAAGCATATATTTCTGTGTTTTTCTTTCTGTTGCTTTTTGATTGGTTTTCCTACATAGTTAGTTGCTTAATAAAAAATAAATTTTATATAAGTTTGGGATAATTCCAAGACTTTCTTGACAGTCGTCGCAAACAGAATAAAATATCTTCTTACCAAAGATTGGACGGCTTATAGGTACCTTTTTGCAACAATTCTCAGTACCTTAGGCGACACAGGTAGATATTTTGTTGCAACCAAACCCTTTTCAAACCCTTTGCAAAAGGAGTTTGTTTACCGAGAATGAGGATCTCTAATGAGACAATGGTTGGCGTGAAAAGGTTCCCTTCGTGGAAAATATAGTTATAAAAATAGAATTATCAGTACTCAGCAAAATACATGCAAAATAACAAGTTTATTAACTCCTGGGGGTGCAAGTACAGCCTAACAGGTAGTACGAGAATATGCGTTTTATATTTTTCAGTTCGAATTTCAACTTTTGTCGGATTCTAAGTTTCCCGAATTAAGTAATATATAAGCCATACAATTTTTTATAGGTTAAATTGTATTTATTTTCAACACGGAAGCGATTAGTTCTTAACTTGCTTCCTACGTGCGATTGTTATTCATTCTGATTCTGAAATGAATGAGCCAGATATTATTTCTATTTTCAAAAATATTCTCTTGCTAACGATGCAATAAGTTTTGATTTGCATCGTCAGCCTACGAATAAATGAAACCATTCAAATAAACTGTGTTCCGTTTATTGAATAATTTGACAGGGATTTTATTACGACACAAATGCACTCATAAAGAAATCGCGAGGTAGTATTAGAAAACAATGGAAAGCGTACCATAAAAGTACTGAAAATTGTGTCCGATCGAACGATGGGGCATTACTGATTTGCATAATGATATTTGACAGATCAGCGGATATTTTGTGCATTTCCTATTTTGTGTTTTGTTTTTTGCTTAAGTCTCAAAGAGCATTGGAAAGATATGTGTTGGGCAAATTTAATCGCTATTTATGTATTCCTTCTTTTAGAATAAAATCCTCCTTGTGAAAGAGACCATTGACCTTGTTTTTCACGAAAACAAATTATGAAATTTGAATTCTGCAATGACAACAAATGTAATGGATTCTAAGAAAGTTGTAGGACTAGTAAATGTGGAGGTCTAATTGTTTATTGGTACCATTTCACAAAAGCTGTACATTTTTACTAAAGCTGACATCTAACTAGTTGTCGACATTAGTGATTGATTATTAGTAAGGCCGAAAGTGTTCACACAGAGCGTTTTTAATTGTAATGCCGTCTGCCACAATAAAAATAGTTTTGAAAACATTTCTAAAGTAAATAATAATTTTAAGTCTATTGAGTATAAAATACTTTCATATAATATTTCAGGATTGAGTAATAAGCATATATTTATGGATTTTTATAAGTTTGTAAATCAGTTTGAATTTGTCTTTTTGTATGAAACCTTCTTAACTGAAAATCACTTCAGCAATTATGAAAATAAATTTAGTAATTTTAAAGTTAAGTGGATACTAGCTATCAAAGTACAGGCAAAGGGTAGAGCCAGTGGGGGATGTTTTTTTGGCTACAAACAGGATATGAAGGGTATTGATTGCGAATTTGGAGTACTTGAAGGCGTTACATTTATAAATATAAAAATAAATAATGAAAGTTATCGAATGATACCGACATACATCAACTGCAACCAATGGAACAATGATTTTGAAAAGTTAGAAGGCTTTGTGGCACAAGGCAAAACCTCAAATGTGCTGGTGGTGGGAGACTTGAATGCGAGGATTGGACACGAAGCGGGAAGTGAAAATATGGCATCTGGTATTGAACGGAGGTCCAAAGATTCAGTCTGCAATGCAAGAGGCCGCAAATTAATAGATTTTTGTAACGCGTTTGGGCTAAGAATACATAATGGAACAAGCTTGTCAGATTTGGAGGGAGAACATACCTTTGTTGGTAATCAAGGTAGCTCTGTTATCGATTTTAGTCTCGGCGGTAGCGAATGGAACAAGCACATTGTCGATCTTAACGTTGAAAGTGTCCCATTTTCGGATCATCTCCCTATAGTTGTGACGTTTTTTCTCACGCCGATGGAGATCGAAGGCGCCAAGGTTTTGAAACCTTTGCCGAAACTAAAATGGAGGAAATTAAAAGCGGTTATATACCAAGCCCGACTTAATAGCGCTTTACAAACAGTACATCACCTCAACCTCAGCCAGCTAGATGAAATCATCCAAGCATCCTACCCGGACAACTGTATTAACAGAAACGGTCGAGAAAACTATGTTGCCCCTTGGTTTGACGGAGAATGTAAAAGAGGAAGGGAGTTATCATTTGGTTGGTTGAGAGCATATAGGAAGTCAGGCGACGATTGTTTCAGGAACCTATATTTGCAGGCGAATATGGATTATAAAACACTCTGTAAACGAAAAAAAGTAGCGTTTTATGAAGCCGAGTCTAAGCGGGTAGCCGGTTGTAAAAGCTCAAAAGAATTTTGGAGGCTAGTAAAATATTTAAACTGTAAAGACTTTACTATCCATTGTAAGCTAAGCGCGAATCTTCTAGCTACGCACTTTGAATATTTGTTAAATCCTGTTCAGGAGAGAGCTAATTTCCACTATGCACCTCCTGGGTTTACGAATGAAGTTCTGGATGCTGACATCACTCAACAAGAGGTTATTTCAGCGGTGGCAAGGTTAAAGGATGGCAAAGCAGTGGGTTCGAATGGAATATCAGCTGAGTTTTATAAATATGGCACAGCTGAAATGATTAACAGGTTAACATCAATATACGGTAACATATTGGAAACTGGCCTTATACCCCAAGAATTCAGAGAATCTGTATTTTTCCCAATCCATAAAAAAGGAAGCTTATCGGAACTGTCTAATTACAGAGGTATTTCATTTTTAAATGCTTCATACAAAATCTTCACCTTAATCTTGCAAAGAAGACTAAAAAAATGGATTGAGGACAATAAGCTATTAAAGGAGTACCAGGCAGGTTTTAGACCAGGCTATTCAACGATCGACCACATCTTCATCTTAAAAAGTATTGCGGAATCTTTTCTATTTAAAGGGAAGAAGTTGTACACGTTCTTTGTCGACTTTAAGGCAGCATTTGATACAGTGGATAGGCAAGCTCTTATCTATAAACTCTATGGTATCGGAATGTCGTGGAGGTTTGGAAGGGTTATACAAAACCTTTATATGGACACAGTGGCGGCAGTTTGGAATGGTGAAGAGATGTCTAGTTGGTTCAGAACGGATTCAGGAGTCAGACAAGGTTGTACAATGAGCCCAAGTCTATTTGCTTTATTTATTGATGACCTGGTGGACTTCCTACCTAGTGGCATTGAATACGCGGGTCATACAATAAAGGCATTGCTTTTCGCTGATGACATTGCTCTGCTCGCATCAACACCTGAATCATTGCAGCTTATGATTAAATGGCTGTATCAATACTGTAGCCTATGGAACTTGATAGTTAACCTGGAAAAATCCAAAATTATGATTTTCAAGAACGGAGGAGGCAGACAATGTGCAAATGAAAAATGGTACTACAACAATGAATGGATAGAAGTTGTTAAAGAATTCAAATACCTAGGAGTTGACTTCACAAGCAACTTAAGTATGGAAAGGCATCTGAAGGAGAAGCTGACTAAGGCGAAGAGTGCTATCAGCGCGGTGTGGAACAGATGTCTTTATAATAAAAGTATTGCGCACAGCAGCAAGTTCAGAATTTTCGAAGCTGTATCGGGATCCATTTTACTGTATGCAGCACAAGTATGGGGAGCGAAACAATATGATACCGTGGAGAAGCTGCTGCGGTACTTTATTAAGCGAATTTTTCGACTGCCACCTAATGCGCCTAACTACATGATTATGTTGGAAACAGGTCTATCGCCTCTCTTCATTAGAACGCTAAAAATGCAAATAGACTACGTTCTGAAAATCATGAAGATGCCTAATCACCGGCTCCCGAAGATAGCGGCTCTCCAAGTCATACGTTCCAAATTAAGTTGGTTTGCTGAATGGATAAACCTTGCTAGCGACTGCGAGATGGACCTCAATCTAGATGATTTAAGCAACTACGATGATTGGAAAAGACTGCTGTACCAGCTGGTTTCTGCGGTTGACTTAAAACATAGAGAGAGATTTTTGAACAACGCCACAGGATCACTCTATAGGAACGTGTACTCTCGATTGAATCATAATCTGGAAGAGAAAAACTATTTTCGAGATGAAAATGGCGTCGACGTAATATCGATAATGTTCAAGTTACGTGGAGAGCTCTTGCAGTTAAACTTTATTCCACATAGAGAGGATCTACCCATCCTGTGCTCATTGTGTAACTCGTTCGAAAGAGAAGATACTTTTCACTTTATTGGAAAATGTCCTATTTTAAAGGAGTCTAGGAGGAACACATTTGGAAGCGATTTTTTGACTGAAGACCAAGTTATATCACTGCTTAACGAGATGGAAGTTAAAAAACTATTCCAATACTGCAATTTGGCGCTAGGCTATAGAGAGCGAATTATAAGCGAAAGTTTCTAAGGGGGGGTTAAAAAAAGATTAAAGATCCGATTTCATGATAATATAATTTTGCTTTGTCAACTAGGCAGACGGCATAAAAGCCATGCTTGTTAATATTTTGTTGTAAACTCTGTAAGAACTATTCTAACAATTGAAATGAGATAAAAAATCTAATCTAATCTAATCTAATCTAATCAGTAACGCAACTGGACAGAAGAGTCATAAAGGCGTGGGAAATTCTACAACAGTCTGCAAGAGATACAACGGTCACATCACCATCAATCACAGCAAGGAACTGTGCAACGCAAAGTCTTCTGCAACTGTAACTGAGAGTAACCCTACTAAGGTTGCAGTTGCAAAAGCACAATAAGGTAGGAATATTATTCCTTTTATCACACCTTTTGCTGCATAAAATACATTAAATTAAATAGTAGTCAGAACTAAATATACCTACATTTTTTGGTTTAAATACCTACTATATACTTAAATACTATATACTTAAAGTGTATAAAACGTCTAAATCAAGTGCAAATATGTCAAAGCTTTCGAAATACATTGAAAGACAAGAGCTTGTACTTAGAAAGTTTCAAACTGATTTCGAAGAATTTAAGAAAGAAATCGAATTACGAAAATCAAGGTGGTACATAAACGCGTGTTTATCGGATATGGAGGAGGGCTTTAAGCGAGCAAAACGGGATCACGATGCAATCGTAAATAGTGCGTCTGATCCTATTAAAGACAATTACTTTGAATCCGAAATTTTTTCTAAAATCAAACGCGTCTATTTTACATTTTTGGGAATGTTAAACGACAAAATGGACAAATTCGGTGAAAAAAGCAACGCAAATTTAGATGTTTCTCGTTTAAACTTATCCAAATTTATTGAAGGAAGGTTTAGCTCCTCAGAAAATTTTTTGGAGTCCAATTGGGGTACAGCCCACCACGGGTCATTTAATAAAAAGAACACGCCGACGGCGTATCAATTCAAATCGTCACCCGAAACAAAGAAATTTCTCTGTCGCCTTTGTAAGGCCTCGCATGGAATTCGTTATTGCAAACAATTTCTCAAAATGGAGGTGAAGGCACGAGCAGAAGTGGCGAAGAGAAATTCTGTCTGTTCAAATTGTCTAGGGTATGATCATCATGCATCAAATTGCAATAGCAGCAACCGATGTCAAAAATGCGGTCAGAAACATCATACACTGCTGCATATAGATTCGTACAATAATAACAACAATTATCAAAATAATGCCCATCAGCCGAGGGCATATCAAGTTCATAATCAGGCATCATACAATGCTCACTTGATCCAAAACTCTAATGAACTTATCACCCATAATCTATACAATGAGCAAGAAGGTGCTTCAACTTCTGCACCAAATCTTAACTCACACCTAAACCAGATGAAATCTAAGGTTTTGCTAGCAACAGCGTTGGTTAAGGTATTTTCGTCCAATGGACAGCACCACGTTCTAAGAGCTTTGGTAGACCCAGGGTCAGAGGCTACATTTATGAGAGAGAACGTGATACAGCTTCTAAACTTAAAGAAGGAACACACAGCGGCCACCGTAACAGGGTTAGGGCAAACTTCAACGAGTAGCTCAAACTGTAAGGTTCAATTTAAAATGTTTTAGTTCACTAATCCCTCATTCTGTCTCAATGTTAGTGCGTTTGTCTTCCAAAAATTAACTTGCTTATTGCTAACACAGCAGATACAATCAACTTCATGGGGGCATTTAGCAAAACTTCCGCTAGCAGATCCAACTTACAATTACCCAGGGAAGATCGATATACTGCTAGGCGCCGACGTGTATGCATCCATAATTCTCCAAGGACTAATTAGGAGCCGTAATGGCTCCCCAATGGCACAAAATACCGAGTTAGGATGGACCTTAACAGGAGCCACCAATAGTGCTCCCCACATGACCTCGATAGTAGTGCAAAATCACTTATTTCCAGAAGCACTGAAAAGTGCAGATATTGTACCACTGTTTAAGAAAGATTCAGCTGCTGAAATGTGTAACTACAGGCCAATATCACTTCTTCCGGCTTTCAGCAAAATCTTCGAAAAACTTGTAAAAAATAGAATAATAGGCTTTCTAAATAGAACTGCGTTTTTTAACCCAAATCAATTTGGATTTCAGAAAGGTAGATCAACTGAAGATGCCTTATTAGAGTTTTGTTCTCAGATAATG
This sequence comes from Cheilosia vernalis, assembly GCA_949126925.1. Classification (NCBI taxonomy): domain Eukaryota; kingdom Metazoa; phylum Arthropoda; class Insecta; order Diptera; family Syrphidae; genus Cheilosia; species Cheilosia vernalis. The sequence goes on from OX421358.1 coordinate 70,900,200, forward strand.
TTAAACCTTGATGGAAAAAAGTGTACTGCTGGTTTATTTATTGATATTACCAAAGCTTTCGACATGGTAAATCACAATATTTTGCTAAGTAAATTGGAAAAAGCTGGTTTTCGTGGCTTCATGCTAGATTGGTTTAGGTCATACTTAAAAGATAGGTCGCAGAGAGTGAAAATAGAAGAGATAAGGAGCGAAATTAAGTTCTCTAATTTGGGTGTACCTCAAGGCTCTGTTTTGGGACCAATTTTGTTTCTCATTTATATTAATTCACTCCTTGCACTTAACTTCAAAGGCAAACCTACTGCATTTGCGGACGATGTGGGCTTATCTTATGGTTTAAACAGTCCTTTGGATCTAGTTTCTGACATTAATTGGGATCTGGATTTATTAAGAAACTGGTTTGCTGAGCACAACTTGATTATAAGCTCTAAAACTAAAATAATTTATTTCAGCTTATCATCCCTTAACAATTTGGAAGCGAATGTTTTTTATCACGCACCTGAGTGCTCAAAATTCAAACTTTTAAATTGCAACTGTACGTCTTCTACCATATTTTGTGATAGCTCAAGTTGCAGTGATAATTGTTTTCTGATTGAGAAAGTGAACGAATTCAAATATTTGGGACTTACAATCGACTCTAGAATGAGTTTTGCAAGACACACAGAAAATCTGCGAAAATATTTTCGTTGCACACTTAGACACTTCTTCTATTTGCGAAACATCTGCTCAACAATGCTCTTAAAAACAATTTATTATGGAATTTGCCATTCCAAACTGCAATATGGAATTGTTTGTTGGGGAGGCGTTTACCTAAATAAAATTAAACCTCTGTTGATTCTGCAGAAATATATTATAAGGAAAATATGCCGAAAGCCTAGTAGACATCCGAGTTTTTCATTATTTTACGACATGAAAATTCTTCCAGTCCGTCATTTGTACTGTTTTAAAGTGTTAAAGACTTTTTTTATGAAATCTGGAAATCGCAATTATCGTTTAATTTCGAATTATAATTTTCGTGGAAACTTTTCGTATACCGTATCTGTACCAAATTTTCGCACTACTGCATATCGTAATTTTTATTCAGTCTCATCATGCCGTTTATTTAACAAGCTTCCTCAATCTATCAGAACAATAACAATGCCTGGAATGCTTTTAAAATTTGTAAAAAATTGGCTTTTTAATTTAAATTATAATAACATAGAAACTATGCTTTTTGATGTTCTGGCTTAATTTGTATTTTTTATTAAAGAAATTGTGAATTGATCTTTTAAAGTAAACTATTTTTTCCTATTGCTTTAAATTATTTATTTATTTATTTAAATTTTCTCTTTTGTATTTGAAACATTTTGATTTGTTCAGTTTGTTAGTTTGTTTTAATACAATTTTTTTTCTATAATCATATTATTTGAGTTAATTGGGATTGTTGTAAAAGGGTCACCCCACCCAAAACTTATATCTTAATTTGAGTAAGCCCATTGAAGCGGCATTCAACACTATTTTTAATACTTAGTATACAAAAATACAGAATGTCGCTAATATTTCTTATGTTCTATACTTAATGAATTAATTTTCTTTTTTAATATTGTACAATGAACTTATAAGAAATAAAAATATTTAATCAATCAATCAATCAAACTTACTTACTTAAGGTGGCGCTACAGTCCGGGGTGGACCTGGGCCTCAACCAACAAGCGTCTCCAGCCAGCGCGATCTTTAGCTAGCTGTCTCCAGTTTCGCACGCTAAGTTGGTTAAGGTCCCCTTCCACTTGCGTGCGCCACCTGAGTCGCGGTCTTCCTCTACTGCGCCTTCCCTCGGGTATGGATTCGAAGATCTTCCGGGCCGGAGCATTCACGTCCATTCGCTCTACATGACCCAGCCACCGCAGTCGTTGGACCTTCACTCTTCTGGCTAGGTCGATGTCGCTGTACAGCCCGTACAGTTCGTCGTTGTATCTCCTCCTCCATTCATCGTCAATGCAGAAGGGACCGAAAATCACTCGAAGAATTTTCCTCTCGAAGCAACCAAGAGTAACCTCATCCGCATTTGATAGGGTGCATGCCTCTGCACCATAAAGCAGGACTGGGATGATTAAGGTCTTATAGAGGGTCACTTTAGTTGTTCGAGAGAGGGCTTTGCTACTCAATTGCTTTCTTAGCCCCAAGAAACAGCGATTGGCAAGAGTTATTCTTCGTTTAATCTCAGCGCTGGTATCATTGTCTGAGTTCATAGCGGAGCCTAGGTAGACAAAGTCCTTTACCACCTCAAAGTTATATCTGTCTATTAAGATATTCTGACCAAGACGTCGGTGTTGGGTGTCCTTTCTTGATGACAGCATATACTTTGTCTTGCCCTCATTGACCGCCAAACCCATTTTCGCCGCTTCCGTCTCAATACTCACGAACGCGCCGTTGACATCACGCTGCGTTCTGCCGATTATGTCGATGTCGTCGGCATAGGCGAGTAGGTGGACGGACTTTTGGAAGATAGTGCCTCTGGTGTTAGCGTTTGAGTTTTGCACTATTCTTTCAAGAATGATGTAGAAGAAGTCACATGACAGCGCATCGCCTTGTCTAAATTCTTTTTTGACATCGAAGGTTTCGGTGAGTTCTTTACCAACCTTGATGGAGCAGCGTGCATTCTCCATCGTCATCCTGCACAAACGGACGAGTTTGGCAGAGATGCCAAAACTTGACATTGCTCTGTATAGCTCGTCTCTATAAATGCTGTCATAGGCGGCCTTAAAATCGATGAAAAGGTGGTGGGTATCGATTTGGACTTCCTGGGTTTTCTCCAAGATCTGACGCAGTGTGAATATTTGGTCGACGGTAGACTTTCCTGGCCTAAAGCCACACTCATAAGGACCAATCAGGTTTTTGACGAAAGGTTTCAGGCGTTCACACAACACGGCAGATAAGATCTTGTAGGCGATATTAAGAAGACTAACACCTCTGTAGTTGGCGCAATTCAGAGGGTCTCCTTTCTTGAGGATCGGGCAAACAATGCTGAGGTTCCACTCATCGGGCATACTTTCCTCCGCCCATATTTTACAGATGAGTTGGTGCATGCTCCTAACCAAGTCATTGCCTGCCGCTTTGAATAGCTCAGCCGTTAGGCCATCTGCTCCAGCGGCTTTGTTGGACTTAAGCTTAGATATGGCTATCTTCACTTCGTCCAGGTCGGGTGGACGGAATTGTTGGTCTTAATCGTCCAGGTTGAATGGTTCATTCTGCCTGACAGCGGTATTTGGTTCGTCATCGCCATTAAACAGTCTGCAGAAGTAGTTCTTCCATATCCTCAGCATCGACTGCGATTCTGTTATGATATTCCCTTGTTCGTCCTTGCAGGATTCGGTTCGGGCTCTGTAGCCTTGGCAGGTTCGTTTTACCCTCTGGTAAAACTTCCGAACCTCATTCCTGCTATAGCATCTCTCTATTTCCTCGATCGCGCGCTTCTCGTGCTCTTTCTTTTTCCTCCTGAGAAGCCGGTGTTCGTCTCTTCTTTTCTGCGCGTAGAGCTCACGAGCAGCTCTGGTCCTTCTTTGCAGCGCCGCCTTGTATGCCTCTTGTTTCGCTGCATGTGCTTGCCGGCACTCGTCGTCGAACCAGGGGTTTAGTTGTGGTGGTCGAGTGAAACCAAGCACATCAGAGGCGGCGTCTCTGATGGCTTTTTGGCAATGTTGCCACTGGTCTTCAATGCTTGATGCTGGCTGCGTAGAACCTCTTGAGAGATTGAGAGAGACTCGATCGGAGAAGGATCTGGAGACCTCTTGCGATTTAAGACGTCCGACGTCAAACTTCCTCACAGTATTTACTTGTCTTGGCGGTGTTCGGGATATCCGAAGGCGTACCTTGGCTACAACAAGGTAGTGGTCCGAGTCAATGTTGGCCCCTCGGAACGTTCGGACATCCATAATACTGGAGGAGTGCCTTGCGTCGATCGCAATGTGGTCAATCTGGTTGACGGTTGATTGATCAGGAGATCTCCATGTGCCCTTATGAATATCGAGATGCGGGAATCGCGTACTTGCTATGACACCATTTCGCCCCGCCGCGAAGTCGATCAGCCTAAATCCGTTATCGGAGGTGGTATCGTGCAGCCTGTACCTTCCGACGGTACTACCAAAGATGCACTCTCTTCCTATCTTTGCATTAAAATCACCTAGGACAATTTTATTGTCATAGTTAGGGCACTGCTCGTATGTCTTGTCTAAGAGCTCGTAGAACCCATCTTTGGTGTCGTCGTCTTTCTCCTCCGTGGGGGCATGGGCGCATATAAGGCTAATGTTGGCGAATTTAGCCTTGATGCGGATTGTCGCGAGGCGCTCGTTTACACAGCTGAAACTTAAGACTTCTTGCCTAAGTCTGCCGCCAACGACGAATCCACATCCAATAGCGCTGTTTTTGTTGCCGATAGCAGTCGCCATAATAGATATCGCAGTTTTTCATCTTCTTCTTGCCCGGTCCATCCCATCGCACTTCTTGGATGGCGGTAAGGTCTGCTTTATAGCATTTCAGGGCCTCCGCTAACTGTTCGGCTGCACGCGGTCTGTTAAGGGACCTAACATTCCACGTGCAGATCCGAAATTCGTTGTCCTTTGTTCGTTTGCCTGGTTCGTCAACAGTAAAATCATCCGTATCCGAGGCTTGTTGTCGTTCCGGAACTTTTTTTTTTTTCCGTAGTCGGGCAGTTATCCCGGCGTACAACCCCCAACCTGGAGGGCCAGGCCCTTTGTTGGACCCCTTGGACGAAAGGGGCCGGATTCCTCCGGTGTCAGTAACCCACTTCGGGGATGTGAGAGCTGCCGTTGGCCCATAAAGGGTTCATCCGCCACCATCTCTATTTCAGGACCCTGACTAGTCCTGAAAAATCCACACTGACCTCAGCTCCAAATATGTCAGAGTAGCTCAAGTAAGGTATCTGTCATCCTGACTGTTGACGGCACCGTTGATTCAGTCTATTGAATTCATCCGCCGTACGTCCTCTTTCTGAGGAGCTCATGTAAGACTTCTGAGACTCGTTCAGTCAGTCTTTCCGACAGAGCATTATAGTGTTGCTATTTTCTTCGTGTTCAACACTCGCGCTTATAAGTTCAGCAAGTCACGCCCGGATGGGCAGACCAGTACCCGGTGGTTACCACTGGGAGGTAAAATAAGCACAGTTGATATGTATGAAAAGTTACAACAGCTGGGCACCGCCAGGTTGATGCCAATCAGCGTCTACCCGATTCATACACACCCAACCACCAGTGCAAAATCATCATAATGCAATTTTGGGAGATGGAAGAGAATATGGAACAACGAAAAATGACTCAAGAAGAAGAGAGGTGTCAACTACACTTCCAGAATACAGTGAAACGCAGAAGTGATGGAAGGTATGAGGTACGGCTTCCATTTAAGGAGAATCATCCACCAAGGCTTGGAGACTCCAAAAGAGCTGCAATGGCACGATTCTTTCAAATCAAGAAACGGATAGCAGCAAACAAGAAGCTGAGGGAAGCGTACACTCAATGCATCCAAGAATACGGTACGTTGGGACACATGAGAGAAGTCAAGCCAAGCTTCAATGAGGTACAAGGAGAACATTACTTCTTACCGCACCATGCAGTTTTCAAAGAAGCTAGCACAACCACCAAGTTGAGGGTGGTCTTTGACGCCTCATGTGCAACATCAAACGGAAAGTCGTTAAACGATTTCCTGATGGTAGGCCCACGCTTACAAAGAGACATCATTGACCTCATCGCACAGCGGCGCAAGTTCAAAATAGTCATGGCTGCGGACATCAGCAAGATGTACCGACAAATATGGATGGCACCAGAAGATACTAAGTATCAACTTATTTTGTGGAGAAATAAAAACGATGAAAGTATAAGAACCTTCGCCCTGAATACGGTGACATTTGGTACTGCTTCGGCACCATATTTAGCAGTACGAACTTTGCACCAGGTGGCGATGGACTGTGAACAAGATCACCCCGACGTAACCAAGGCGCTCATCGAGGGCTTCTATGTAGATGACTTTCTATACGGAGCCGATAACGAAGAAGCAGCCATCAGGTTACAAACAGATGTTCTGGCTGTATTAAACGCAGCTGGATTCCCTCTACGTAAATGGGCAAGCAACTCATCACAAATTTTGGAGCAGATACCTAAAACTGACCGAGAAGCCATTAAGACATTGGACATACAATGGCATCCAGCAAAGGATGTATTCAAATTCAAAACCAATATACCCAAGGTAGAAAAACACACCAAACGATCAGTTCTCGCAGATATCGCCTATTTGATCCGCTTGGATGGATCTCCCCATGCATCATCAAAGCAAAAATGATTCTGCAACAGCTGTTGGTACGAGAACTGTCTTGTGATGCAATACTACCTGCTGAAGTAGAAGGTTCTTGGTTGGAATTGCGAAATAACCTGCAAATGTTGGAAACTCTGGAGATTCCGCGTTGGATCAACCATGAAAACACATCCAGAGTACAACTGCATGGATTTAGTGATGCCTCTGAGAAAGCGTACGCGGCTTGAGACTCTTGAATAGGATATCAACTGCAATGCAATTCAGACATGTAGAAATATTCGCATGGTCCGATTCGATGATCACCTTGGCATGGATCAAAGGAAGTCCAGCAATGCGTAACACATTCGTAGCGAACAGAATCACAGAAATTCAAAGGCTTACGGATGAAGTTAGTTGGCGACATGTAACAAGCAAGGAAAACCCAGCTGATGTGGGTTCCAGAGGATTAACGCCAGAGGAACTTATGGGCAACCAGTTGTGGTGGCATGGGCCCACATTTCTCAGAAACTTCTCGGCAAAGGATTGGCCAACAATAATCCCAAAAGATACAAATGTGGAAACCAAGGTGCAAGGTAAAATAAAGCAAAATACCCTATCTTTCTATAACACAAATTTTGTAAACACGGTAACAAGTTTGGTTCAGGTAGCATCATATTGCGTTATCATCAATAATGCATTTCTCCAAAAATACTCCACCTTGAAACGTCTCGTCCGTAGCGTTGCTATTTGGCGGAGATATTTTTATAACCTAAAAAACGTAAAAGGACGACTGCCATTAAAAGCACACCCATTTACCCCGAACGAAATAAGCACTTCACATGATAAAATCGTTAAAATCGTTCAAAACGAAACATTTCATGAAGAAGTCAAAGCACTCGGGGAGAAGAAAGGGCTAGCCAAGGGCAGCCAAATACGCAGCTTGAACCCCTTTCTAGATGAAGAGGGTCTCTTACGGGTAGGGGGTATATTGCTTAACTCGTCACTCCCATTCCAGCAACGACATCCAATAATAATCTATCCATCTTACCATCTTGCTAAATTGATTGTTAGGGACATACACCAACGAACCCTGCATGGTGGCCAACAGCTGATGATGGCCGAATGCAGGCTAACATACTGGATATCAAAATTAAAGAGATTAGTCAAAACCACCATCCATGAATGTGTGCGATGCCACCGTCATCACGCACAAATACAAGAGCAATTGATGGGTAATCTCCCAGCCGAGAGGGTACGGATCGCGCGACCATTTACCAACACGGGAGTCGATTATGCTGGACCAGTAGAGATCAAACTATGGAGAGGCAGATGCAGCAAGATAACGAAAGGGTATATAGCAGTCTTTGTATGTTTGGCCATAAAGGCCATACACATAGAATTGGTCAGCGATTTAAGCGCTGCAGCATTCATCGCAGCGTTCCGAAGATTTGTTGCAAGACGTGGAAGTTGTGCCAACATGTTTACCGATTGTGGCACTAACTTCAAGGGAGCCAACAACGAACTGAAAAAGGACAGCAGATTTATTTCAGCAGAATGGTCGACTGAGGTAGCGGACACACCGACATCTATAAACACAGCGTGGCACTTTAACCCTCCATCATCCCCACACTTCGAAGGACTGTGGGAGGCTGGTGTTAAATCCATAAAACACCACATCAAAAGAACCATTGGGACAGCCAAACTCACGTTTGAAGAGTACGCGACACTTCTCGCACAAATCGAGGCTTGTCTAAACTCACGACCCTTATCTATGTCGAATGACGTCGGATCCAGACGATCTCACGGTGCTAACACCTGGTCATTTTTTAATAGGTGCACCACTACGAATGCCTCCTGAAAGAAACCTGAAAGAAAAAATTATTAACAGCTTGGACAGATGGATATACATCCAACGAATCACACAGGACTTCTGGAAACAGTGGAGTACATCATACCTCCATTTGCTCCAACAGCGTCCAAAATGGCTACAACAACAATCAACAGTAAAGGTAGGAGATATAGATAGATAGATATTTTATTTCGTACATAAAATTTACAATGGATGTTTGTAACCGCACATTTTACAATACAATAATTTGATAATGGTAATTATCTTTCTATTGAGATATGGTGTTATTTATAATGACATTTTACATAAACACAAATCGACTTTTGAGGAAGGTACGAGAAAAACCTCAAATTCAAAAGAAAAAAAACAAAAAACAAAAGGGTGGTTGACTAGACGAGCTCAAAAATTAAATTAATTTATAAATATGTATCGCATTTAGTGGTCAACAAATAACTAACTAAATAATATATAATAAATAAATAAATAAATAAATAAATAAATAAATAAATAAATAAATAAATAAATAAATAAATAAATAAATAAATAAATAAATAAATAAATAAATAAATAAATAAATAAATAAATAAATAAATAAATAAATAAATAAATAAATAAATAAATAAATAAATAAATAGATTGATAGATAGATAGATAGATAGATAGATAGATAGATAGATAGATAGATAAATAAATAAATAAATAAATAGGTAAATAAATAAAATTATAAACAAATAAATAAATAAGCAAGTAAATAAATAAATAACTGAACCATTAAGTAAATAAATAAATAACAAATAATAAATTATATATATATACACAAAAATAATTCGACTAAGATTGGACAAATATGAAGTTAACAACGGACTTCTAATAAATAAATTATAAGAATTTCATGTAACAAGAAACAATTACATTTTATAGCAACAAGTAAGAAAAATCACGAGGGGATTGTCGGCAAAACTACTTCTTCTAAGAAATGTGCATTTAAGCTTTTCGATTCTATGAGCAATCAACTCAACATTCGCCTTTTCATGGAGCTCCAAAGTTGAATGCCTCCATGGTAAATTAAGCATCATTTTCAATATTTTGTTTTGTGTAACTTGCAACTTTTTAATATGGCAGGCAGCAGAGTCGCCCCATACTTGGCAACCGTACAACATTATTGCCTGAAAAATCAATTTATAGATAAATATTTTATTGTGTATTGACAGCAAGGAGTTTCGATTAATAAAGGGGTACAACATCTTAATTGCCGTGCCAGTTTTTTTGATCGTTTTGTTGATGTGATCCTTAAATGTAAGTTTAGTGTCTAGGTGAACACCCAAGTACCTAATTGAAGGCTCCCAATTTATGTTGCTCCCATTTACCTGGAAGTGAGTGCTAGGAAGAAAACAAGCTTTTCTTTTTCTTGTAAAAAAGATCGCTCGAGTTTTTGCATCATTAAGCTTAATTTTCCATCTCCTATAATAACTAACTAGTAAATTCATTCCATCTATTAAATTCCTCTCAATATAGGAGATATTGTCCTCGTCAAAGAAGACAACCTCCCAACGTCATCATGGCTACTCGCGCGGGTCATGCAACTACACCCCGGGTCAGACGGTCTAACGCGCGTAGTGACCATAAAAACAGTGAATTCCACACTTAAACGGCCAATCGCAAAATTATCCCCCTTGCCGGTATCAAATTCGTCGCGCGAATCAGTAAACAATATGAACAATACAAAACCCATTGAATAAAAAACCCCAACAACATTAAACCAAACCGACATGAAATCTAATAAACAAACACATAATAGTACATCTCACATAAATATAACTCAATATTAAACCCTTACAACAATGTCAACTCACCCCACGATAGATTAGTTCAATCTCTAATGCAGCTGTAGATTATAGACATTATCTCAGACCCAACTTTCGATTAAACAATTCTAATTCATTTTTTTTTGCTTTGCATGATACACATTGTAACGGCAACGGATCGAGGAAGTCGAGGAACAGACCGAACAGCAATCCACAACAACAACAATGCACCGGGAAGCTCCCAGAAACACCACCAAGATTGAACCATAATTGAGCCAACACACCAAACCCAGAGGCGGGCAGCATGTTGGGTTCCAACAAACAATTATTTACACGTTTTTAACGTCACCAAAATACAAAAATAACATCACTTAACTAGAATAGAAAAACAATCGGCACATGGCGTATCTGACAATATGTTGAAAGGTTAATTTGCGTTGGGCTAGTTGCGTGAATATGAAACACTAAGGCTCAACACCAAGCCTAAACAATATTCAGGCAACTAGCTGCAAGGCACATTAACGATAAACACAGAATTAAATAATATTCACAAAAGAAATTTCGACATTTAACACGCGGCACGAATAACGAAGCAAACAACACGAAAGATCAGAACTAAATGTCAGATATGCCGAGCTGTCGACCTCAAGACAAGGAGCTGTCTCTTTCTATCAAAAGGTAGTGCCTTAAGCAAATCGAGTGGTGCGCTCGAACTAATTCTCATGTGTTGTAATGCAACGAGCAAGACCCCTATGGTCATCATGTATCAACATAAGTTATGTTTCACTCTCACCATAGGCCCCTTAATATGGGGCGTTAATACGATAAATTTGCAAATGTGTTATGGTTGGGGAATAGGGATAAGATTGTCAATTTAAAACTTATTGCAAAAAATTGTAAGGGTCAATGACCCAAAGTAAACAACAGCTGTTTGTTAATACATAAAGTACCGAGATTACTTCAAATGTTCACAGAGAAAATGTAAATCACTTGCTAGTAGATCGTCCACAAACACTGAAATAAAAACCTATTATAACGTTCGCCTAACGAGTTTTACTTTTATTGTGTATTGCCAAGAAGTTCTTGTGCAATCATTTATATCGCCCAATTGCAACATCATTGCAATTCTACCCATTTTTCTTTTCCAACTCGCCATCAGTTCGGAACAATGTATATCGCCTGCTTAAATTGCTTATAAATTCTTTTTGGTTTGGTCAATTTCGACATTTAAGGTTTTATTAGATAGAGTACACATGCTTTCTAACAACCAACTAGTTTTGGTCGTTTGTAGTTGTCCAGCATTTGAAATATCCGTCCCCTTAAATCAGTCTGCGAAGACGATTTCAACCATTTTCTTAAATTTTCAATAAATCGTTATCTATTGATCAGAGGTAATTTTTTTTTCTCCATTAGATACATCTAACAGAAAGCATTAGAAAAAAATAGATTTCACTATTTTGAGTTGCTTAATAACTGAAATATGGATTATGAGTTTATATGACGAAGTAATGTTCGCTTAAGTTTCATTTAATTTTTTTTCTTTGTAATAAAATCACAAAATTTGAATTGGATTAGATAGTTAGGAATACAGGCTTTGCAGAAATTGCATTTTTGTTGTTATAAATTGTTTCCAAGGGGTTAGGTTTTAATGTTATTCGAAGGAATAGAAAAAAGTGTTGGATAAAATCGGTGTTTATTGATTGGTTGTTGTTGCTAATTGACAAGTAGTGACTCATGTCGATGGGCACTGATGAGTGTTTTGCGAAAATGTGTTTACCGTTGTTTTGTTGTTGTTGGGAAGCCCATATATGGATGCAACTCTAAAGGGATGCGTTTTTTGACTTTGATTGCTTTTTATTAAGCAACGCTTAAGTGAATTCAGAAATATTAAGTTTGGATATGCTTTATGCACCAGTGGTTTTAAATTATTTCTCTCTTTAGTAAATTAGGAGTTACAGGTGCAAACACAAATGTCCTTATATCTATAAGACATTTCTATTAAAAAAGAATTTCACTACAAACAACTGCAAACGATTTCGAATGCAACTGGCTAGTTTTTATTTCAAAAAGCCAAAAGTGCGGGCTGAATTTTTTTTCGAATGCTTCTAACTTTCTAACGGTTGAACTACAAACGAAAAAAATTTCACTACAAACAACTACAAACGAATGTCTATCGAACTGCAATTCACGTTTTTCATTCTAGAAAAAGTGCGGGCTAACTTCACGTAGGTCTACAAATTGGGTGGAATGCAAAATTACTTTTAGTTTGTAACCTACTTAAAAATACATAATCTTGTAAAGATTCAGCATATTCCTTAATTTTGTTGTAAGAGTTACTTGATTGAGAAGTACATGTGTATTGCCTACACTTCCCTACTCTTTTTTCTATTTTACAGCAAAATGTGCACGGGATCCTTGATGAGCCTGAAGTCGGACGTGTATGTTGTGGTTCTGATTTTTTCTGAATAGATTCAATAGATGCTGAAGATATTGGAGAAATTGACGTAGCTGGTTGAACCTGTTAAGCAAAGCAATATGCCGAGATTCAACATATATATACATAGCTTTGTGATGTGCTTTTTGTCTGCGGCTGGTGTATACTCGTCGGATCCAGGGTTGCCCCCAAAGAAACACTAACTTTGGGGCGATATACAAGTTTACCTTTTATTGGTTATTCGTAAATAATTAATTAACAATCTTTAAGTCTTCTTATTTTACCTTGACAATTCATTGATACTTAATTCTTAATTATGGGGGTTACGGTTGATCGGATATTACGGGGAAAAGGAGCTACTGTTGATCGGATAACTCACAATACAACGTTACGGGGGAAAGGAACTACTGTTGATCGGATAACTCACAATACAACGTTACGGGGGAAAAAATCTACTGTTGATCGGATGACTCACAATACAACGTTACAGGGGAAAAGAAGCTACTGTTGATCGGATAACTCACAATACAACGTTACGGGGAAAAGAAGCTACTGTTGATCGGATAACTCACAATACAACGTTACGGGGGAAAGAAGATGCGGTTGATCGGATGACTCACAATACAACCTACAATTTCTGAATACGGATGGCCAATTCTGCTAGCAGAATTCAGCCGCCAAAAATTTAGGGAATGGTGCAAGTCCCTAGAGAACAGGGTCAGCGCCAAGTGTATTGCACTTGGAATTGAGTGAATCAGTTTTGCCTCGGGGTACTTATGTAATTTTCCTTGGTAAGTCAGTGTGACTTCTAAGTCCGATGTAAAAATTGTCACTCGTGTTGTTGTTGTTTGGCTGGTGGTGCTGAGTCGTGTGCTGGCGCTGGTGGTGGGTGTTTCAGGTTTGTTGGTAGCCCCTTTAGTAGCGGGTTTGGATGAAGGGTTGTGGGCTGTTTTTGTAACGGATCGTTACAGCTTTATATATATATAACATATATAACACGTGTAGAAGTGTCTTAACAACATTAAGAAATTTTATAAGAAGGAAGCACTTACATTTTGTTGTTCTCCTAGACTATTTTCAAATTCCTTTTTATACTTCGCACTTAGAACCATAACACGACGATAACATTTGATATGATATCCTATATCATTAATCGAGTCCCACAAAAGTTCGATTTCACCATACTTAATTTTTTTACTTTTTCGATATGCTATCATTGAGCAACACTTTTCAAATGTTTCATTTGTAAATTCAATTAAATTGCTATTTTCGCAACAAACAAAACACTGCTTCATGATGGAGAGATGTGAATTTCAATAATAATATTGAATTCTGCTCAGAAAAGTTTAACAACACGTCGATTTGTAGTCCGTTATTTTTTTGCGATAAGACAACATGTGAGCTGCATTGCATTGTGCTGTGCTGCGTGCTTTTTGTTAAACCCAAAAAAATTGTACTCATGTAAACAAAATTATACTTCTTACTGTTTTTCGCATTAATAATATTTTTACTATGGACAATTCATTAAGGAGCTGCCAATCGGGAAGAATTCTTTATTTATGTTGATTTATTTATAAAAAATGTATAATTTTGTATTGGAAAAACCAAGGAATCATAATTTAGCAATTTCATATTTAACGTAAACAATCTTATCAACAAAAATTGGAACGCAATTCGTTATTTGAAGGTAAAAAAAAGAGGTCAAAGCGGGTATGTTTGTGAATCAAATCTTGGTCTGTCATATATTTGCGGCAAGGTAAGCATAGGCAGACCTGCTTACATTAAAAGAGAAAAAGAAGAGCAATAATTTGGCATCAAGATTTTGTAGGTACTCTATGACGTAAGTACTCGGTCGGAAAACCACTACTTATGGTTGGTCTGCCAGTACTTCGCGGCAGAGTGAGGCAAGGCAGACCAAGTTTTTCTGAAAGTACTCATTGACTTGTACCTAAAAGATATTTTCATTTAAAGGTGTGTGATGACGTACGTACTCGTCCACAAATTAGACCGGAAGTGACGTTATTAAAGCGCTTTGCGGCAGGATAAAGTTAGGCAGACCTGGCGATTTGATATCTTCTCACAATGCACTCTACATACAAAATGCTACTTTTTTGGTACCCGATGACGTAAGTGATTCGACGGTCGCCGGTTGGACTAATATCCCATTGGCTCCTCCTCTTCTCTCAGTGAAACACAATCGTGGTGGATGTGCAAACAAATGCATGAGTTATAAGTAGGCTAGGGTTGCCAAGAGTCAAAGAAAAAATTTTTTTTATAGTTTTTTCTTATCGATTAAACAAAAAAGGGAATTTATTTATTTTACATTTTTTTGTGGAGAATACAAAGCCGTGTATGTATGTTTTATTCCGTAGTTGTCCAGGAATGAATTAAACTCAGAAGACTTAAACTGGACTCCGTTATCGGATATCACGACTTCGGGTACCCCGAATACTGGAAAGATTTGATTTTGGAGATAAACACACATCGGTTTGGTGATGAATCGTTTCAATGGGAGAAGGAAATGGAATTTGGAAAAGTGATCCAAGATGATAAGCAGACCTATATTTCCTTGTTTGGATCGTGGAAAAGGACCAATCAAATCCATATAAAGTCGCTAGAATGGTCGGACCAAAACACTTCAGGAGGTCGTAAGGAATGGTTAGGATGCTTTATCATTTAGCATGTTTCACATGCATGAACCATAGCTCGCACTTGGGCAACTAATTTAGAAAAATTTTTGTTAAATCCTCTCCAATGTTTTACCTATTCTCCCGTGTGCTGAAATAGTAGAAGTAGTTTGCTGGGATCTATAGCTTCCAGGCTTTTTGTTCCTGAAGCTCATCTCCAAAGGGAAAAATCGGTTCTCTTGTAAACATACCTATCTACTACCTTCATGTCGGGTAACTGATCTTGATGTGCCGTTTTGCGCCTTTTCAAGTCATTATATTCCTCGGAATCAAACTCAGGTAAGTCGAGCGACACCAGAGGTTCTACTGGCTCCAGCGCTGAAATATCCCCTTCGTTTACTCTCGAAAGAGCATCTGGCACAATATTATCGGTTCCCTTTCGGTGCTTAATCACAAAGTTGTAGGCTTGTAATTTTAACGCCCATCGGCCTAATCTTCCGTTCAAATCTTAAAGGTTCGGTACTTCGTTGTTATCATCATCTAGCTAGGATGCCTCCCACGCCGGTCTGGCTTGCATCACAATTCACAATAAAAGGCTTGTTAAAATCAGGCATGTGCAAGACAGGATCGGTAGTAAGGTGTGTCTTAAGACTATCAAAAGCATGTTGTGCTTCCGCCGTCCACTGAAGTGACTTAGTCCTTTTGAGCAGTTCCGTAAGCGGAGAACATAGGGACGCGAAGTTAGAAACAAATTTACGATATCACCCGGCCATTCCGAGAAATCGTCGGAGTTTTTCACCGAAGTAGGAACTGGATAGTCTACAATAGATTGGATTTTGGACGGGTCAGTAGTAATGAGCTCATGGCCAATAACGTGTCCAAGATACTTTACTTCTCAAAGACAAAAACGACTTTTCCCAACGTTTATCGTGAGGCCAGCTTTCTTTAAGTGATTTCTCACCTCCATTAAGAGTTGCATATGACTATCAAAATCTTCCGATATCACCAGTAAGTCATGGAGGTACACAAATACATTTTCCCGAAGTTCACCCGGGATAACTTTATCCATAAGCCTACACATGGTTTGAGGCGCATTACAAAGCCTAAAAGGCATAACCGTGTAATAATATAAGGGCCGATTAGGCACCGTAAAAGCAGTTTTCTCACGTGAACTCATCTCCAGAAGGCATCCTTTAGATCTAAGCTTGAGATAAATTCAGCGCGAGGCAACCTGTTTAGAATGCCTTGTATGTGAGGTAAGGGATACGCATCCTTGACAGTAATAGCATTTACTTTCCTTGAGTCTAAGCAAAGCCTGCCTTTTCCGGGTTTACGTACTAGAATTACGGGCGAACTCCAGGAACTCTGAAATTCCTCTATGACTCCTAGTGCCAACATTCGATCCACTTCATCGAACATCAATTTCTCGATTGCTGGTGATATCGGGTAATGTCGCTGCTTAATTGTGGTAGCGTCCCCGGTATTTGTGACATGTTCCAGAAGGGATGTCTTGCCTAGGCCATTTCTCTCAAACGACGGGAAAAATGACTAGATGACTTCTAGACTATGTTTCTGGAGACAGTTCATGAACTTCCGGAGGTAGGACGTTATTGTCGTCGATCTTGATTTCGGCTGGAATGTCTGGAGCTAAACTGAACTTCCGCCAGAAATCTATACCGAGGTAAAGTTTCTGAGCTGGTGAGGGTACGAGGTACAATCGGATGGAGTTGGTTATTCCTCGAAATGAAACATCTACGTGATGGTGGATCTAAATTTCTTTATTTTCATATTGCTACCCATGATTTTAGTAGCCAGGGATGAACCTGCACAGCTGATGCAAGCACCGCTGTCTAACAATCCTTCTATGCTGGTCCCAAGCAGTTCTACAGATGGGTAAGGACGAACATCATTCCTGCGAAAACTGATTGCAGACATCAGGAATTTCCGGTTCGTAAGAACCTTCATCCAAAAACGTCGCATTCGCAAAGTAGAGCGCTTGTTTTTCACCTTTGGTGCAATTTCCGATCCAAAAATCCTCTTACGGGCTGTTTCATATTCCAGCAAACGTATGTAATACGGCTTAAAGGTTCGAGTGTTCTTGGGTTGAATAACTGACTCAACTTCTTCTGTAATAACAGGTAGCTTGTCTCGTGACAAAATGGTGTAACCGTCAGGTCAGATGGGTGTTGGGGATGTGATTGAGGGTTGGGAATCTATTGTTGTGTCAGCTCGGACCTCGGATGTGAGCGGCCGACTCTTCTCGCATCCATCTGTCGGTTTCCCGACTGCATATTGGAAACTTTAACAGCTGTGGCAATGTCAAAACAACTAGCTGTAGGATGCGCGGTTGGTAATACTGAAGGTGGTGCTCTGGACGTGGTTTCTTCCTGTGGAGGAGTTGCAATGGTAGGTGGTGGTGCCGGTGGAACTTGATTTTGAATAGCTAAGTTGCTTAAACAACGGCTCACGTTAAATTCAATGGTATTTGAAAGGTTTTGATTCAAGCGATCAAACATGGCCTGCTTGCTTGCCTTGCTTCTAAGCTCGGAAATCGCTTCTTAGGTCTACGAGACGAACTGTTTGCTTGAGGTGTAGCTGTATGGGTCCAAGTAGTTGAATGTTGGTGTTCGGATTGTGATCTGGTGTTGTGAATTGTTTCCTTTCAATCGCGCCTTGAATTGCCGATGGCGATTTCCAATCTTTAACTGAGTCAATCGTGCATGGCTATCTACACATGGGACAGGTTTCTGAATGGGATAACCTGTCCTTGAAAACAAGTTTTATGGTGTACATGCTTACAACCTGTGACAACCTTTACTGCGGTGTCACTTAAACTTTCGGAACAAACGACCCAGGTATTTGTAGAAGGTGCGGAGGTAGGTTCCTCTGCGGTAATGTTTAAACTTTCGTTACTACGATGTACTGGCATAATAATAATACTAAACGGTTTTATGTTGTCCGGAAGGCTATTGGGAACATATCATTACACTATACTTAAAGGTCGCTATCCTAAAGATGCATACGTAATTCTAATTGGTGCGGTAGCAGGAACAAAAAAAAAATCAAAAGCTGACGTGCAAAGGATCCATCGGACGGGTACTCTCAAAAAAACTAAGAGTCCGGTGTTTCCTGAGGACACTTTGAACGAAAAAAATGTATTGGGTTTGTTGGGGGTGCTCCGACGGATTAATACTCTCGAAAACACAAGAGGTTCAATGTTTCCAGAAGGGATCCTTACAACAATTAAAATTATGAGGAAGCCTATTGATGAGTGGAGATCTATCGGACGGATACTCTCTAGAAGACCGAAGAGTTCTGTAGTTCCAGAGGACTCTCTCAGCAAGGAGAACTTCCCGTTTAATACAGCAAGAGGAATCATCATTGGATCTTTTGGATCTTCTCAATTCTAAAAGAATGTACTTCGTAAAATGGATTCCATACTATACTGCAGTATTCAAGATGAGATCTGACAAATGCAGAAAAATATACATTTAAGGGTATGAGGATCTTGAAAGTTTTTCGAATTCCGCAGTAAAAAACCAAGCATCTGATTACCTTTGGCAACCAAAAACTCAATGTGTTTGCAAAAGCTAAGTTTTATGTCAAAAATAACTCCAAGATCTTTTTTGGAGAAGATAATGGACAAAGGCGTATTGTCGATTGCGTACGTAAAGGGACTTGGAGAGTCGATTGTGATTGTGTCGATTGTGATGTGTTACTAGGCAGACGTGCGTGAAAGAGTGGTCAGATTAATTTGAGTTTTCCGTAGTTTTCTTCAATATTCCAAGGTTTCTGTATCAAAAGACAATACATCAACACCCCTGCCTTACTCGCGTTATTTAATATCTTGACATTTGTTAATCAAAATCAGTTTAAAGTTACATAAACTAATATTAAATTTGCGAACACATATCAGTTTTTTATCCCGCTCTTTGTTATTATAACACTTGAAAATCGAAAACCATTTCCCCTACTACACACACATACATAAGGAAGCTTCTATGGCGACATTACGGAACAGACTACGGTCCTCAGACTCACCTTCCCCCAGCCCGAAGCAAAAGTCAACGTCAAAAGCACTACCACCATCACAACTGCCGGCGGGGAATGAAAATTATAACAACTCCCCTCAAGATATGAAATACATTATGGAAATGTTTGCGAAATTCGAAAAATCGGTTGATACACAAACTGAGGTAATTTCATCACGAATTTCGTCACAGATTGCAGAGTCTGAAAAAAGGATCACGGACAAAATTGATACCGATATAGCAGCACTACGTCTTTCCATCGAGGGTATCAATACACGTTTGTCTTCGGTAGAAGCAAAACAAATAAAAATAGAATCTCTGGAAGAAGAAAATCGCGAGCTTAAGCAACAAATATTACTGCACGAGGAGAAGATCAACATTATTTTTACGCGTATGGAGGAAAACGAAGAAAAGCAACAACTTAAGGAAACAATGTGTGATGTGCTGCTACACGGAGTTCCACTTTTACCGACGGAAAATCTACGGTCTGCTTTTAATCAACTTTGCGCTAATCTCCACTTCAAACCGCCAACAATACGAAGTATTTTCCGACTCCAATCAAAAACCAATACTCTATCTCTCGCTCTTTTAAAAATATTGACTTCAATCGATTAAAGGAGGACCTAATTGCGATCGAATGGTACAGCATTTATGGAATGCCCTCTGTCGACAGTCAAGTTGCTTTCATTCAAGATAACATCAGAAATCTCTTTAATGTTCATGTTCCTCTTATAACCAAGTCAGCCAGAACAGAATGCCCATGTCCATGGTTTACTAATGATATAAGAAAATTAATCGAAAAACGAGACTTAGCTTACAAGCGCTGGAAAAAATTTCGGCTGGATATACTTCTAAATGATTTTCGCATTTTAAGAAATAGGGTTAGCACCCAGATACGAGAAGCAAAAATACGTTTTTATGCCCCTCGACTTGATCCTTCGCAAGCTAAGCACAAACTGTGGAAAAACCTTAGAGACATAGGAGTTGGCAAACAAATTAATTGTAGTCTCAATAACGTTGATTGTAATGAGTTGAATGAGATTTTCGTTTCCGTTTCCTCCCCAAACATCAAACACTCAAACACTTTCAACCTTCCCAACAGTGACGAAACTTCCAACATTTCTCCTGTCCAGAACAGTCTAGATAATTGGCCTTCTCGGCAGAGTTTTAGCTTCACAGCTGTCAATGATGCAGACATTTTGGAAAGCATTTTATCCATAAAATCTAACTCGGTTGGGTTCGATGAGATAAGTCCAGTTTTTGTGAAAATCATTCTTCCGCATATACTAAAATATTTAACGTACATATTTAATACGATATTTATGACTGGTGTTTTCCCTTATAGTTGGAAACAAGTGAAAATAGTCCCCATCCCAAAGAGCCAAAACGAATTCAGGCCGATTGCGATTTTATCGTATCTTTCTAAAGTTCTTGAAAGGGTAATGAATTCTCAAATACGAAAATTCATTTATAATAAAAATCTACTGTGCACAAATCAGTCTGGTTTTCGTCCAAAACATAGTTGCACCACTGCGTTAATAAATGTAACAGAAGGCATCAGACAAGCGGTAGATAATGATGAAGCAACTTTTCTTATCTTACTTGATTTCTCTAAAGCGTTTGATACCGTTAACCACAATATTCTTTGTAGTAAGCTTAGAAATCAATTTAAATTCTCAGTCTCGTCCACAAACTTGATTGCCTCTTATTTAAATCATAGATGTCAGGCAGTTGTAGTGAATAACACCGTATCGGACTTCCTTCCTCTCAGTTCAGGTGTTCCACAAGGGTCTATACTGGGCCCACTTCTCTTCTCAATGTATATAAATGATCTTCCCGATTGCTTATTAAGTTCCTCAATTGACATGTATGCCGATGATGTGCAAATACGGAAAAGTTTTCCTCTGAGCCTAGTTGATAATGCTGCATTTGAAGTAAATGAAGACATGAACAGGATTTTGCGCTGGTCTCAGGCTAATCGTCTCCACCTAAACCCTTCTAAATCAAAATGTTTGGTTATCTCCAGGAAGCTAATTGATACCTCTTGTTTTCCAAATATTTATCTTGATAACAACCCTATTGAATTTGTTAAGTCTGCAAAAAATCTCGGTATAACTTTCAACAAAACGCTCACTTGGAATAATCACATCAGAAATACTGTAGGTAGGGTATATGGAGGCCTTCGAATGCTCTGGGCTACGCAAAAGATCACACCTTTAAAGACAAGAGTAATTCTTTCCAAAACCTTACTCATTCCTATTATGCTATATGGATGCGAGCTTTTTAGCAATAGCGATTATGAGCACAGACGGATACTTAATGTGGCATACAACAGTATTGCGCGATATATTTTTGGAATGAGAAGATATGATCACATATCTTCGTATTCTAAATCGATTTATGGCATCACTCTCAGCTACATCTTTAAGTTAAGAACGTTGGTATTGCTTCATAATATACTCCAGACGCGCCAACCACCTTACCTCTATAACAGCATCCGCTTTACGCGTTCGATTCGAACACTTCAGCTTATACCAATTCGTTACCGTTTTTTGATCTCCGAACGTCAGTTCTTTATCTATGCGATTCGGCTTTGGAACTCCCTTCCCCGACCCCTAAGATTGATAGATTGCGGAACGCTGTTCAGGGCAAAACTGAGACAATACTTCGAAACACTGTAATGATGATGATTAGTTATTTTAGTCCTCTTTTTTTCCCCCCTTTTTCCTCTCTTTTTTTTTTGTTTCTCTCTTCTTCTTACTCCTTGTAATATATAGATATTAATGGAATTGTAAATCGAACTTGAATTTAAACTCAACATTTTTTTTTTTTCTTTTTATTTATATAATCGCACCTCGTCTTTCTGTAACACTAAAATTAAAATTATAATAGCATTTTGCTGAATCTTGCACTACTTAATAAGATATTGTATCTTACTGTGTACGACTACTTAATAAATATTTGAATTTGAATTTGAATTTGAAAATTTGAGTGGTGACGATAAAAAGAAAGGCTTTGACATTTAGAGACATTGAGATGAAGGTCATTGTCATTACACCAAATGGAAAGACGATTAAGGTTATCTTGTAGAAGAATACAGTCTTGAACTGAACGTATTTGTCGGAAGATTTTCAAATCGTCGGCAAACATAAGACACTGGGAACTCAAAAACAAGTCCGGGATGTCATTAATAAACAAAAGGAAGAGTAGAGGGCCCAGATGACTACCTTGAGGTACTCCAGAGGTAACATAAATTGGTGACGAGAGCATTCCGTTCATGCGAACATACTGGATACGATCGGTTAAGTATGAATGAATCCACTTTAGGATATTGGAGTGAAATCCTAAGGTAGTAAGTTTGGAAATTAATGTTCTATGGTTAACGCAATCAAATGCCTTAGCAAAGTCTGTATAAATTACATCACATTGTAAGCCATTCTCAGTAAGTTTGTCACACACGAGGTAGTTTTTCAAACAACTTAGGGATAAAAGAAATTTTACAGATTGGACGATAGTTGGTAATATCATGCTTCGATCCAGATTTATATATGGGCGTTAAAAACGACCTCTTCCAATCTTTCAAAAAAAATTCCAGACTGGACAGATAAATTAAATACTAAACCAGTGGCGATTCCTGGTCTTAAGCATTGGGTTAGCTACGCTTTAAAAAAAAATTTAAGGATTTTGTTTGGGCAGTTATTGTTGCATAATTTATTTCCTACCAATATAAAAATCCTGTTATTTATCCTGTCCCTACTCAAATAACATGAATCAAGCAAATAAAAACTTAGCATTTGTTTAGAAGTATGAAAAAGCAGCCTTTTTTATCGACGAAAAGTGTTTATGTAACGAAACAAAACGAATTCCTATTTTACAATAACTGTAGGAAGCTTTCCACACAAAGATTCCAGCAATCTGAGGATGAAAGACTCAGAGAGTTCATTTAACAATTAAAAAATAGATCCACGTTAGACGATGCTACCGACACGGGTTTTTGCACAAAATAAAGTTATGAAAATTTCACTATGATCTATTCAACATTGTTTTTAGCCCTGCATTACTTCCATCTCACTTCTCGCAAAAAAAAAAAAGAAAACAAAACAAGAGCGCACTCTCATATACCAAAGCACCACGCACCACCCACCACGTCCACAACCCATAATCCACAAAAATATTATTTACTCACATTTATAATCCACGAAAATATAAAACAATAAATTAACAAATTTTACAATGACTTTTGGTATTAAATAACACTTAATCAAATAACGAAACAAGTAAGCCTAAGCAGTAAGCACACGAATTCTCTTACTGCAATAATTTCACTAGTAGGTAAGAGAAACATACGAAAGTACAAAAATAAGAGAACGCACATTCAAGATTCAACCAACTACCAACCAAACCAACCCCATTTTTAAGTTTTAGCGCATTTGTTTGCGCTAACATTGCTGTTCATTTAACAGGGCTTTGCTTACGAGTTACGTACGACACTCTTATATAGATTGTATGAAATTTGGTAGCGCAATATTTTACGCTAAATGCCGGACGAGGGAGACTTTTTTTATGAGAGTTTTGGATTGCTGTGTGCACTGTGCAGGCAATGAATTTGGTATCGCCAATTTTAACGCTAAAGAATATTTCAGGGGAAACTTTTTCTATGGGATGATTGTGTTGTGTGTTCGTGCATGATTTGTAAATAGGTAATTTTGTTATTATTTAGTAAGTCATTGATTATTGCAATTATTAACCTCGTCATTTTTTTAAAGAATTTTTCTTGGTTTAGCGCCGCTAAACTAGCTAACTGAGAGGAATCGCCCCTGTACTAAACACAGGGGTACAGAAAACGCTGAGGAGCACTTTTTAAGTAGAATTGGCGGGATGCCATCCATACCCGGATTTTTCTCTAGTTTCAATGAAGAAAGAGCTATTTGAACTTCAGCGATTGAAAACTCAAAGTTGTTTATATCTACGACATCACAGGACATTGAGTTGTTAAATAAGACTTTAGGTGTGGTAGTACCACAAGAATAAACCGATTGAATGTTGTTAGCGAACATGTTACAAATGGTTGACAAATCAGATAAGGTTACATTATTAAGAATACCATTAGATTGTTTTTTGCTATTAATAAAGCTCCAAAAGCGTTTACTATTGGTTTTCAAATTAGATTGAACGGAAAGAATATACTGTCTAAAAAGAAACTTATTTAAAACATCGAATTCTTTTTGAAGCGTCCGATAAAGTTTCAGAAGTTCCGGTCGTTATTTCTATTACGAAGACGTTTATAGGCATTATTTTTTCTATTATTTAAGTTTATGATTCTGTCATTAACCCAAATGGCCTTGTTACCCTTGACATACTTAACTTTCGGTGTAAACAAATCAATTGCCGTTTTCACAGATTTGGTAAATATATTATTTATTTATTTATTTTCATCTACAAGTCAAGCTTACAGACTACAATTTTACATAATAGTACAAAATAAACAAGATTAATTTATGTATTATAAATAAATAATATACCTACCAAATAATTATTACAATTTAAAGTTCATTATAAAGCAGCCAAAAAATGATACTTTTAAAGCTGTCTCTTGGAATGTGAAAATCAATAAATCTACTTATTTCATTATACGATCTTAAGGATCTAGAGATTGGTTCATTGCGACCATACTTTGTTCGATGCCTCGTCTGGAAAAAGAATAGATGATCTCTTAATACCCTGTCTGGAGCATAAATAGGTAACATAGATAAAATAATGGGACTATTAATACGGGAGAACAAAACGTCCCTTATAAACATAATATCATGTAGACGCCTTCTTGATTTAAGAGTCATAATGCCCAAAAGTCTAAGACGGGCATGATAAGACGGTTCAAAAGTCCAACGCAATTTGAAAAAGATATATTTTGTAAATCGCTTTTGTACTTTTTCAATACGATCCGAGTAGGTGGAATAGTATGGATTCCAAACAACGTCTGCATACTCAAGAACGGATCTCACTAGAGCAATAAAAAGAGATAAAAAAGTATGGGGATCAGAAAAATCTTTAGAGTTTCGTTTGATAAACCCAACCATCGAATTAGCCTTTGTCACTATGTACTCAATCGGCCTTACCAATAATCAATCACTAATGTCGACAACTAGTTAGATGTCAGCTTAAGTAAAAATGTACAGCATTTGTGAAATGGTGTGGCCGCAGTGGCTTAGTGGTTAGTGTGTTGGACTACTAAGCGAGGGGTCCAGGTTCAAATCCCGCAAAAACCCAAATTCCAACTCAGGGTTTTTTTCACTGCGCCACCTCTCGCGAACGTCTGACAAACATCCGAGAGTATAACTGTCATGAATGAGCTTTCTCAATCAGCCGTTTGGAATCGGCATAAAACTGTAGCTTCCATTCGTTCCAAAAATTAAAAACTCACACAAAACGAATGGTTGTGAGAAGCTAGGCCCAGGGTCCCTACAGACCTGTTGCGCCTACTATTTATTTTATTTTATTTGTGAAATGGTACCAATAAACAATTTAACCTCCACATTAACTAGTCCGGCAACTTTCTTAGAATCTATTACATTTGTTGTCATTGCAGAATTCAAATTTCATAATTTGTTTTCGTGAAAAACAAGGTCAATGGTCTCTTTCACAAGGAGGATTTTATTCTAAAAGAAGGAATACATAAATTGCCATTAAATTTGCCCGATACATATCTTTCCAATGCTCTTTGAGGCTTATTATAAGCAAAAAAAAACACAAAATAGGAAATGCACAAAATATCCGCTGATCTGTCAAATATCATATACAAATCAGTAATGCCCTATCATTCGATCGGACACAATTTTCAGCACTTTTATGGTACGCTTTCCATTGTTTTCTAATACTACCTCGCGATTTCTTTATGAGTGCATTTGTGTCGTAATAACATCTCTTTCAAGTTATTCAATAAACGGAGCACAGTTTATTTGAATGGTTTCATTTATTCGTATGGTGACGATGCAAATCAAAACTTATTAGAGGTCTAAACATCACAATTGCGTCGTTAGCAAGTGAATATTTTTGAAAATAGAAATAATAGCTGGCTCATTCATTTCCGAATAAATCAAAATCGCACGAAGAATGCGTGTTAAGAAGCTTCCGGTTTTGAAAATAAATACAATTAAGCCTATAAAAATTTGTATAGCTTATATATTACTTAATTCGGGAAACTTAGAAACCGACAAAAGTTGAAATTCGAACCGAAAAATATAAAACGCACATTTTTATGCACACATATTCTCGTACTACCTGTTAGGCTGTTACCCCTCCAGAAGTTAACAAACTTGTTATTTTGCATATATTTTGCTGAGTGCTGATAATTCTATTTTCACAACTACATTTTCCGCGAAGTGAACCTTTTCACACCAACCATTGTCTCATTAGAGGTCCTCATTCTCGGTAAACAAACACCGTTTGCAAAGAGTTTGAAAATTGTTTGGTTGCAACAAAATATCTACCTGAGTCGCCTAAGGTACTGAGAATTGTTGCAAATAGGAATGAACCGTCCAAACTTAAGTAAGAAGATATTTTATTCTGTTTGCGACGACTGTCAAGATAGTCTTGGAAATATCCCAAACTTATATACAATTTAGTTTTTATTAAGCAACTATTTAAAAAGGAAAACCATTCAAAACGCAATAACTAGCGGTAAAACAAGATAAAACAGAAAAAAAAAACACAGAAATATATGGCTCACGTGTTTAGAAATAAAACAAAAACGCAATATTTTTCAATATTTTGCATACATTTGTACAAATTTGTGTTTGTTAGACTTAAAAACCATTTGCGTTGTTGTATTGCAATGAATAAAATTAGAAAACATTCACAATTTACTAAAATTAATTAATAGTTGTAAACGCTCAGGCTGAACAAAATCGTACTAAATTTCCTCCTATTACGAAATTTAATCAAGGCCGTAGCTAGGGGGGGGATCACAGGGGTTTGAACCCCCCCCGAAACATTAACAATTGCACTTTCTTAAAACAAGAACAGAGTAAATCTAAACAAAAATGAGCAAATTTGGCCATTAACCAAAATGCAAGAATGTTCAAATCAAATCAAGCATAGCATTGACTTTTTTCAATTAAAAATACCAAAGCACCGTTACACACTACACAAGAATACCACAAAAATAAAATAAATTCCAAAAGTACTCCGGTACTCCCCAACGACAAATTGTACTCTTATTTTTTTTTATTTCGGATCGAACTATTTTGACTTTTCCTTAACATTCCTTTACCTAAAGGCTGGTATGCAGATCGAGTGAAGTGAAATTTTCACTCCTCTCCAAAAAGTGCTGTGAAATAGAGAGTGAAATATTTTGTTGGAGATTTTAGTTGGAGAAATTTATGCAGGGTGACTGAGCTCAAAAGTTTTTTTTTGTGTGGCAGTTACTCCAATATTCAACTCTCGCACTTTTATTTTACTAGACAAGAAAACAACTGGAAGGAACAAATTGGAAGCTTCACTTTTTGTGAATCATGTGATACAGTGAAATGTATTGACTCTTTGGAAGATATTCATCCGTGTTCAACCACAATAACAATAAGTTATTGATATAAAACCAAATTCTGCAACCAGTATGGACCTACGGGCCAGTTGTGGGTATGACCGCGCCAAACGTATTTCTAAAAAAATTAAGGTGTTTCAAAAATATTAGAAAGAAACATAAATTCATAGTCAATGAATAATTGAGGAAAAAAGCATGTGTTTTAGATCGGCTGAACGGCCCTCCCTATTGTAGAAGCATCTCTTGCGTAGGTACCTACTTGACGCGAATGAGTTTCGATTATTTTCTTCCAGCGAACCTCCAAACACACAATGTTTCGTATTTTTTTCATGACAATTTTAATAGTTTTGAATTTGGCAAATAATGTCTGATTTCTAAAATAAAAAGGACAGTCGTCAAATTTAAATAATTGAAAGTGCATGGAAATTATACCTACATATTTTCAAACATCATCTTCTGGTTTTGCTTGATCAAAACTGGGTAGAAAAATATTCTTGAGGCACCCTGCTCATGGAAAAGATCATCCATTCCACCAAATATTTGTAAACATAACACTATCGCACTATATTCAATGAAAAAACAATTTTATAAGTGCGAAAAACTTTTTATTCTCTTAAGGAAACATCTGAAATTCCAATAAATTTCTAAACCGCATCCTACAACTAATTGTTCACGCTGAAATGTCAAAAAATTAATGCGACGGACAATGAAATAGCTGTGGAGGGATTTTCGTATCGCCACCTACGCCTCAGTTTTGAAAGCGCTATTTTCCACTCGAACTGCGTACCGTCTAGTGAAATTTTCATTTGGAAAGTACATTTTGACATTTCGCAGTGAAAAATTTGTATGAAAAATTGGATTTCACTTGAACTGCGTACCAGCCTTAATAAATTGCAAAACAAATTTTTGTTCGTGAATCGATTTTATTACATTCGCTTCGAAACACACTCTTGAAAATCCTGAAAATTCATTTTCTTCCGCCACTATTTAAAAATTTTAAATGAAATGAAACAAGCTGTGTATGAGGTATTAACGAAATATTACTTTTTAATTTAAAAATGTCATTCATGCCTTAATGCATGAAATAAAACATCGTTTAAATGTCCGCTGCGATTATTATGCTACTTATTTCAGTGACTGAATAATAAACAGCAGACTAGAGAGGCTCCACCAAAACAACATGGCCACATCGAAAGATGAAATTTGAAATTGAAGATTATTTTATTTTCCTCAATCGCTTCCACCCTTTAAATTAAAAAGTTATTTTTTAAAGATCATATCCCCCCCCGAAATATTAGTCTGGCTACGGCCTTGAATTTAATACCGTGATTTTGGATGGTTGGGCAACACTTCTCTTCAAAATGACATAAGGGAGGATTTATTTAGCTAATGCCCGAGATAAACATGGCTTTCTCAACACTAGCATTTAGCCCTACAGTTAGCGATAGTCTGGCAACTATATTTGTTTATTGGTAAAGGGATTTTGGAAAGTGTGGAGTCTTTTCGTAAAGTGCCAGACTAAAGTTGATTATTGGTAAGGCCGAATATGGGAAACAAAGGTGAGATTGGAATCAATGATTACCCCAGATCTTTAATTTAATTTAATTTTATCAACTCTATTTAATGGACAGTTATTAATGGCATCATTATAGAAACAAGGAAATTGAGATCTATAAAACGATATACAAGAGCATTTACTAACATTTAACATTAAACAATTATTAACACACCAAGTGGATAAATTGTTAAGATCAGTTTGAATCCTAGAGCAGTCGTCAAGGCTTTTAACCTTTAGGAAAATTTTAAAATCGTCCGCATACATAAGGCAATGACAGAATTCAAGGTTTTGGATAATATCATCAATAAATATAATAAAAAGGAGCGGTCCAAGATGACTACTTTGGGGGACTCCAGAAGTGCAAGAAATAGATCTTGAGTAATGATTATCTAAGCATACTCGCTGAGACCTGCCGGTTAAATATGATGAAATCCATTTTAACATACCAGAGTGAAATCCAAATGACTCAAGCTTTTTAGTAAGCAATCTATGATTAACAGAGTCAAAGGCCTTGCTAAAGTCGGTATAAACAGCATCGACTTGAAACCCATTTTCAACCGCATTAGCAACAAAAGACGTAAAGTGCACCAAATTAGTTGTTGCGGAGCGACCAGAAACAAAACCATGTTGCAACTCTGATATGTGCTCTTTGATAAAAAACTCTATTCTATTCTTAACAATGCACTCAAAAAGCTTTGGAATGGCAGAAAGTTTGCAAATACCTCTGTAGTTTGCGATATCGTTTTTAGAGCCAGACTTGAATATTGGGACTAAAAAGGAAACCTTCCAATCATCTAGGAATAATTCTGATTCAAGTGATCGGTTAAATATTTTGAGCAACGGTGTGCATATGGAATTACAGCAGTTTTTTAAAATAATGGCTGGAATACCGTCAGCACCAGGCTTAGGATTACCTTTAAGGTTGCGAATAGCAGATTTAATATCTTCAATTCGAAGAACCAATGAACCAAAATCAATAAATGGTAGTCTATTTGAATCCGGTGAAATTGGAGATGTAGATGGGGAATAAACAGTTTCAAAAAATGTTGCGAATAAATCTGCAGACTGTTTGGTATCATTAGATGTATAATGTTTATAAAACATTTGCTTTGGTAATCCGTTGGTGCATCTTTTATGATTGATAAAAGACCAGAACGATTTACAATCAACTTTTAGCTTCTTTTCCATATTCATAATGTAATTATTATACAAAAAATTACTCAGAATTTCAAAATCTTTCCTTGATTTAGCAAAAAGTTCTTTATTGTGAGTGTTACTCAATTTCTTATAGCGTTTGTGGGCTTTGTTTTTCAAATTTTTTAGTTGCAAGAGACGTTTATTATACCAAGGAGGATAAGAATTCGATTTCCTTACCAGGCATGGAACAAACAGAGAAAAACCTATATTCATTATGCTAGAAAAGCATCTGTACATATCGTAGAGACATCGATTTTCTAATTCCATATCCCAGTCGAAAGACTGAAGATACTCATTTAAAGCGGAAAAATTACATTTAAGAAAATTAAAAGAAGCCCATAATGGTGGTTCTTTTTTAATATATGAATACAAATCAATTTCAATCGACATTTGGGTATGATTTAACGAGTTATTTAGCAGGGGAAAATGTGCTTCACAAACATTGACTTTAACTTCATTGGCACTTATAAAAACAAGATCTAGTAATCTATTTATAGAGTTACCAATTGAACAAACTTGATTTAAGTTAAGTGAAAACATACAATCAATCAGAGCTATTTCAAAATCTTTTTTAACATTGTAAGGGAAAAACATATTATCTTCCTCAGACCAGTTCCAGTTAACATCACCAATATTAAAGTCACCAAGAGCACACAGAATGGTAGTATCAGAACAAAAGTGACTTAAAAATTCAAAGTTTTCGATAAAATTTTCATATACATCTAATTTACTACCAGATGGAATATATGTCACAATAAAGATTGCCTTCGTAGCACCAAAGTCAATAGAGAAGCAAGTTTGGTCAGCATTTAAGTTTGGTAATTGAATTGGCTTGCCGGAAAGCGACGACTGAACAGCGGCTAGGACACCACCACCACGCTCCTCAGCAGATTTGCAGCGATCATTTCGAAAAACATCATAAATTGAATCATCAAATAGTTCAGATGATGCAATATTCCCATACAGCCATGTCTCCGCAATAGCAATGATGTGATAGTCTATGTGACTGGATCCCATAAACAAGTCAGAAGTTTTTGTTCTGCATCCACTGGCATTATAATAGAAGATATTTAATTGTTGCAGATGTGGTCTATCGTCATTAGCATTAGCAGAGTTCAGTTTTTTGAAACTGTTGGATTTTGAATAAAAGGCCGAATCTTAACTCCATTAGGCCAGGAATTCGAATCATATATTATTTTAGCACATTGAAATGGAACACCGATTTTAAAATTAACAAATCTAGGTGTGTGACTTCCATCTAGCTTATTCAACTTAAAACATGAAATACATTTAGAGTCAACATTCAGCTTCGGTGAAATATGAGAAATAATAGCATCCGTAGTTGTATCAGGGTGAAAACTAGAAATATGGAACCATTTTAGCTTGCGAACTACATGCAAACTACTATTCTCCAAACTTGATCCAAACACGACTTCTTGAAGTTTGTTTTTAATCAATAGTAGCGGTGATTGAGCCAGAGTGAGAATTGGATGGAATTCTCTTACTGGGTTTAGACGAAGAGCGAATCAGAGGAGATGAAGAAATAGCGGCACGACTTTCAGTTGACAAAACTTTTTTTTTTTGCGGGTTCAATAAATTTTGATTTTCTTTGAATGCGAGTGGTATCACGAATGTCGCGGCTTTTATTCAGAGTCATCACATTAGAAGGCATAGCCTTTTGACTAGGTTTCATTAATTCAACAGTTGAACAGATTTTATTAATGTCACTGATATCTACTATTTTGCAAGAAATAAGATAGGTCAGTCATTTTCTTAATGCAAACCAAGATGGGATTATTTGTGCAGTTATCACATTTAAAGAAAATATTGGCATTAGCGTTAATGATTTTGATGTCCGATTTAGGAATAGTAGAACATTTTATATGTATACCGAGACCACAAACATCACATGACAAGACATCGGAGTTATCCAAAAGATCAAGACACTTGAAGCAAGTAGATAGCATTGTAGAAGAGAAAACAAAAAAAAAACAGCGTGTGTGTCCGAGGCAAAATGCAGGCGTTGACTGAAAAGAATTATTCAAGTTACAATTATTGTTAAAAATATCTGACCAATTTACACTATCTAAATAGGTTGAGATGTTGCTGAAATTAGCTTTAGCATAATTGTACTTGAAATTAGTGTCGCCGGAACCCGGTTTGAAAAACTCATTAAATTCAAACTGCATTCCTAGAGCTACATGGAAAACAGAATTACGAAAAAGTGGGACTATGGAGTTGTTGATACTAATGTCAAGCTCGGAATCAACGAATACCAAATCGAGAACATTATCAAATTCATTTGGAAAATGATTTATCTGGCAAAGGTCAAGCTGAGCAAGAGTATCAACGACTTCACGCTCATGGAGATGTAGATGGGGAATAAACAGTTTCAAAAAATGTTGCGAATAAATCTGCAGACTGTTTGGTATCATTAGATGTATAATGTTTATAAAACATTTGCTTTGGTAATCCGTTGGTGCATCTTTTATGATTGATAAAAGACCAGAACGATTTACAATCAACTTTTAGCTTCTTTTCCATATTCATAATGTAATTATTATACAAAAAATTACTCAGAATTTCAAAATCTTTCCTTGATTTAGCAAAAAGTTCTTTATTGTGAGTGTTACTCAATTTCTTATAGCGTTTGTGGGCTTTGTTTTTCAAATTTTTTAGTTGCAAGAGACGTTTATTATACCAAGGAGGATAAGAATTCGATTTCCTTACCAGGCATGGAACAAACGGAGAAAAACCTATATTCATTATGCTAGAAAAGCATCTGTACATATCGTAGAGACATCGATTTTCTAATTCCATATCCCAGTCGAAAGACTGAAGATACTCATTTAAAGCGGAAAAATTACATTTAAGAAAATTAAAAGAAGCCCATAATGGTGGTTCTTTTTTAATATATGAATACAAATCAATTTCAATCGACATTTGGGTATGATTTAACGAGTTATTTAGCAGGGGAAAATGTGCTTCACAAACATTGACTTTAACTTCATTGGCACTTATAAAAACAAGATCTAGTAATCTATTTATAGAGTTACCAATTGAACAAACTTGATTTAAGTTAAGTGAAAACATACAATCAATCAGAGCTATTTCAAAATCTTTTTTAACATTGTAAGGGAAAAACATATTATCTTCCTCAGACCAGTTCCAGTTAACATCACCAATATTAAAGTCACCAAGAGCACACAGAATGGTAGTATCAGAACAAAAGTGACTTAAAAATTCAAAGTTTTCGATAAAATTTTCATATACATCTAATTTACTACCAGATGGAATATATGTCACAATAAAGATTGCCTTCGTAGCACCAAAGTCAATAGAGAAGCAAGTTTGGTCAGCATTTAAGTTTGGTAATTGAATTGGCTTGCCGGAAAGCGACGACTGAACAGCGGCTAGGACACCACCACCACGCTCCTCAGCAGATTTGCAGCGATCATTTCGAAAAACATCATAAATTGAATCATCAAATAGTTCAGATGATGCAATATTCCCATACAGCCATGTCTCCGCAATAGCAATGATGTGATAGTCTATGTGACTGGATCCCATAAACAAGTCAGAAGTTTTTGTTCTGCATCCACTGGCATTATAATAGAAGATATTTAATTGTTGCAGATGTGGTCTATCGTCATTAGCATTAGCAGAGTTCAGTTTTTTGAAACTGTTGGATTTTGAATAAAAGGCCGAATCTTAACTCCATTAGGCCAGGAATTCGAATCATATATTATTTTAGCACATTGAAATGGAACACCGATTTTAAAATTAACAAATCTAGGTGTGTGACTTCCATCTAGCTTATTCAACTTAAAACATGAAATACATTTAGAGTCAACATTCAGCTTCGGTGAAATATGAGAAATAATAGCATCCGTAGTTGTATCAGGGTGAAAACTAGAAATATGGAACCATTTTAGCTTGCGAACTACATGCAAACTACTATTCTCCAAACTTGATCCAAACACGACTTCTTGAAGTTTGTTTTTAATCAATAGTAGCGGTGATTGAGCCAGAGTGAGAATTGGATGGAATTCTCTTACTGGGTTTAGACGAAGAGCGAATCAGAGGAGATGAAGAAATAGCGGCACGACTTTCAGTTGACAAAACTTTTTTTTTTGCGGGTTCAATAAATTTTGATTTTCTTTGAATGCGAGTGGTATCACGAATGTCGCGGCTTTTATTCAGAGTCATCACATTAGAAGGCATAGCCTTTTGACTAGGTTTCATTAATTCAACAGTTGAACAGATTTTATTAATGTCACTGATACTATTTTGCAAGAAATAAGATAGGTCAGTCATTTTCTTAATGCAAACCAAGATGGGATTATTTGTGCAGTTATCACATTTAAAGAAAATATTGGCATTAGCGTTAATGATTTTGATGTCCGATTTAGGAATAGTAGAACATTTTATATGTATACCGAGACCACAAACATCACATGACAAGACATCGGAGTTATCCAAAAGATCAAGACACTTGAAGCAAGTAGATAGCATTGTAGAAGAGAAAACAAAAAAAAAAACAGCGTGTGTGTCCGAGGCAAAATGCAGGCGTTGACTGAAAAGAATTATTCAAGTTACAATTATTGTTAAAAATATCTGACCAATTTACACTATCTAAATAGGTTGAGATGTTGCTGAAATTAGCTTTAGCATAATAATTGTACTTGAAATTAGTGTCGCCGGAACCCGGTTTGAAAAACTCATTAAATTCAAACTGCATTCCTAGAGCTACATGGAAAACAGAATTACGAAAAAGTGGGACTATGGAGTTGTTGATACTAATGTCAAGCTCGGAATCAACGAATACCAAATCGAGAACATTATCAAATTCATTTGGAAAATGATTTATCTGGCAAAGGTCAAGCTGAGCAAGAGTATCAACGACTTCACGCTCATGGAGATGTAGATGGGGAATAAACAGTTTCAAAAAATGTTGCGAATAAATCTGCAGACTGTTTGGTATCATTAGATGTATAATGTTTATAAAACATTTGCTTTGGTAATCCGTTGGTGCATCTTTTATGATTGATAAAAGACCAGAACGATTTACAATCAACTTTTAGCTTCTTTTCCATATTCATAATGTAATTATTATACAAAAAATTACTCAGAATTTCAAAATCTTTCCTTGATTTAGCAAAAAGTTCTTTATTGTGAGTGTTACTCAATTTCTTATAGCGTTTGTGGGCTTTGTTTTTCAAATTTTTTAGTTGCAAGAGACGTTTATTATACCAAGGAGGATAAGAATTCGATTTCCTTACCAGGCATGGAACAAACAGAGAAAAACCTATATTCATTATGCTAGAAAAGCATCTGTACATATCGTAGAGACATCGATTTTCTAATTCCATATCCCAGTCGAAAGACTGAAGATACTCATTTAAAGCGGAAAAATTACATTTAAGAAAATTAAAAGAAGCCCATAATGGTGGTTCTTTTTTAATATATGAATACAAATCAATTTCAATCGACATTTGGGTATGATTTAACGAGTTATTTAGCAGGGGAAAATGTGCTTCACAAACATTGACTTTAACTTCATTGGCACTTATAAAAACAAGATCTAGTAATCTATTTATAGAGTTACCAATTGAACAAACTTGATTTAAGTTAAGTGAAAACATACAATCAATCAGAGCTATTTCAAAATCTTTTTTAACATTGTAAGGGAAAAACATATTATCTTCCTCAGACCAGTTCCAGTTAACATCACCAATATTAAAGTCACCAAGAGCACACAGAATGGTAGTATCAGAACAAAAGTGACTTAAAAATTCAAAGTTTTCGATAAAATTTTCATATACATCTAATTTACTACCAGATGGAATATATGTCACAATAAAGATTGCCTTCGTAGCACCAAAGTCAATAGAGAAGCAAGTTTGGTCAGCATTTAAGTTTGGTAATTGAATTGGCTTGCCGGAAAGCGACGACTGAACAGCGGCTAGGACACCACCACCACGCTCCTCAGCAGATTTGCAGCGATCATTTCGAAAAACATCATAAATTGAATCATCAAATAGTTCAGATGATGCAATATTCCCATACAGCCATGTCTCCGCAATAGCAATGATGTGATAGTCTATGTGACTGGATCCCATAAACAAGTCAGAAGTTTTTGTTCTGCATCCACTGGCATTATAATAGAAGATATTTAATTGTTGCAGATGTGGTCTATCGTCATTAGCATTAGCAGAGTTCAGTTTTTTGAAACTGTTGGATTTTGAATAAAAGGCCGAATCTTAACTCCATTAGGCCAGGAATTCGAATCATATATTATTTTAGCACATTGAAATGGAACACCGATTTTAAAATTAACAAATCTAGGTGTGTGACTTCCATCTAGCTTATTCAACTTAAAACATGAAATACATTTAGAGTCAACATTCAGCTTCGGTGAAATATGAGAAATAATAGCATCCGTAGTTGTATCAGGGTGAAAACTAGAAATATGGAACCATTTTAGCTTGCGAACTACATGCAAACTACTATTCTCCAAACTTGATCCAAACACGACTTCTTGAAGTTTGTTTTTAATCAATAGTAGCGGTGATTGAGCCAGAGTGAGAATTGGATGGAATTCTCTTACTGGGTTTAGACGAAGAGCGAATCAGAGGAGATGAAGAAATAGCGGCACGACTTTCAGTTGACAAAACTTTTTTTTTTGCGGGTTCAATAAATTTTGATTTTCTTTGAATGCGAGTGGTATCACGAATGTCGCGGCTTTTATTCAGAGTCATCACATTAGAAGGCATAGCCTTTTGACTAGGTTTCATTAATTCAACAGTTGAACAGATTTTATTAATGTCACTGATACTATTTTGCAAGAAATAAGATAGGTCAGTCATTTTCTTAATGCAAACCAAGATGGGATTATTTGTGCAGTTATCACATTTAAAGAAAATATTGGCATTAGCGTTAATGATTTTGATGTCCGATTTAGGAATAGTAGAACATTTTATATGTATACCGAGACCACAAACATCACATGACAAGACATCGGAGTTATCCAAAAGATCAAGACACTTGAAGCAAGTAGATAGCATTGTAGAAGAGAAAACAAAAAAAAAACAGCGTGTGTGTCCGAGGCAAAATGCAGGCGTTGACTGAAAAGAATTATTCAAGTTACAATTATTGTTAAAAATATCTGACCAATTTACACTATCTAAATAGGTTGAGATGTTGCTGAAATTAGCTTTAGCATAATTGTACTTGAAATTAGTGTCGCCGGAACCCGGTTTGAAAAACTCATTAAATTCAAACTGCATTCCTAGAGCTACATGGAAAACAGAATTACGAAAAAGTGGGACTATGGAGTTGTTGATACTAATGTCAAGCTCGGAATCAACGAATACCAAATCGAGAACATTATCAAATTCATTTGGAAAATGATTTATCTGGCAAAGGTCAAGCTGAGCAAGAGTATCAACGACTTCACGCTCATGGAGATGTAGATGGGGAATAAACAGTTTCAAAAAATGTTGCGAATAAATCTGCAGACTGTTTGGTATCATTAGATGTATAATGTTTATAAAACATTTGCTTTGGTAATCCGTTGGTGCATCTTTTATGATTGATAAAAGACCAGAACGATTTACAATCAACTTTTAGCTTCTTTTCCATATTCATAATGTAATTATTATACAAAAAATTACTCAGAATTTCAAAATCTTTCCTTGATTTAGCAAAAAGTTCTTTATTGTGAGTGTTACTCAATTTCTTATAGCGTTTGTGGGCTTTGTTTTTCAAATTTTTTAGTTGCAAGAGACGTTTATTATACCAAGGAGGATAAGAATTCGATTTCCTTACCAGGCATGGAACAAACAGAGAAAAACCTATATTCATTATGCTAGAAAAGCATCTGTACATATCGTAGAGACATCGATTTTCTAATTCCATATCCCAGTCGAAAGACTGAAGATACTCATTTAAAGCGGAAAAATTACATTTAAGAAAATTAAAAGAAGCCCATAATGGTGGTTCTTTTTTAATATATGAATACAAATCAATTTCAATCGACATTTGGGTATGATTTAACGAGTTATTTAGCAGGGGAAAATGTGCTTCACAAACATTGACTTTAACTTCATTGGCACTTATAAAAACAAGATCTAGTAATCTATTTATAGAGTTACCAATTGAACAAACTTGATTTAAGTTAAGTGAAAACATACAATCAATCAGAGCTATTTCAAAATCTTTTTTAACATTGTAAGGGAAAAACATATTATCTTCCTCAGACCAGTTCCAGTTAACATCACCAATATTAAAGTCACCAAGAGCACACAGAATGGTAGTATCAGAACAAAAGTGACTTAAAAATTCAAAGTTTTCGATAAAATTTTCATATACATCTAATTTACTACCAGATGGAATATATGTCACAATAAAGATTGCCTTCGTAGCACCAAAGTCAATAGAGAAGCAAGTTTGGTCAGCATTTAAGTTTGGTAATTGAATTGGCTTGCCGGAAAGCGACGACTGAACAGCGGCTAGGACACCACCACCACGCTCCTCAGCAGATTTGCAGCGATCATTTCGAAAAACATCATAAATTGAATCATCAAATAGTTCAGATGATGCAATATTCCCATACAGCCATGTCTCCGCAATAGCAATGATGTGATAGTCTATGTGACTGGATCCCATAAACAAGTCAGAAGTTTTTGTTCTGCATCCACTGGCATTATAATAGAAGATATTTAATTGTTGCAGATGTGGTCTATCGTCATTAGCATTAGCAGAGTTCAGTTTTTTGAAACTGTTGGATTTTGAATAAAAGGCCGAATCTTAACTCCATTAGGCCAGGAATTCGAATCATATATTATTTTAGCACATTGAAATGGAACACCGATTTTAAAATTAACAAATCTAGGTGTGTGACTTCCATCTAGCTTATTCAACTTAAAACATGAAATACATTTAGAGTCAACATTCAGCTTCGGTGAAATATGAGAAATAATAGCATCCGTAGTTGTATCAGGGTGAAAACTAGAAATATGGAACCATTTTAGCTTGCGAACTACATGCAAACTACTATTCTCCAAACTTGATCCAAACACGACTTCTTGAAGTTTGTTTTTAATCAATAGTAGCGGTGATTGAGCCAGAGTGAGAATTGGATGGAATTCTCTTACTGGGTTTAGACGAAGAGCGAATCAGAGGAGATGAAGAAATAGCGGCACGACTTTCAGTTGACAAAACTTTTTTTTTTGCGGGTTCAATAAATTTTGATTTTCTTTGAATGCGAGTGGTATCACGAATGTCGCGGCTTTTATTCAGAGTCATCACATTAGAAGGCATAGCCTTTTGACTAGGTTTCATTAATTCAACAGTTGAACAGATTTTATTAATGTCACTGATATCTACTATTTTGCAAGAAATAAGATAGGTCAGTCATTTTCTTAATGCAAACCAAGATGGGATTATTTGTGCAGTTATCACATTTAAAGAAAATATTGGCATTAGCGTTAATGATTTTGATGTCCGATTTAGGAATAGTAGAACATTTTATATGTATACCGAGACCACAAACATCACATGACAAGACATCGGAGTTATCCAAAAGATCAAGACACTTGAAGCAAGTAGATAGCATTGTAGAAGAGAAAACAAAAAAAAAACAGCGTGTGTGTCCGAGGCAAAATGCAGGCGTTGACTGAAAAGAATTATTCAAGTTACAATTATTGTTAAAAATATCTGACCAATTTACACTATCTAAATAGGTTGAGATGTTGCTGAAATTAGCTTTAGCATAATTGTACTTGAAATTAGTGTCGCCGGAACCCGGTTTGAAAAACTCATTAAATTCAAACTGCATTCCTAGAGCTACATGGAAAACAGAATTACGAAAAAGTGGGACTATGGAGTTGTTGATACTAATGTCAAGCTCGGAATCAACGAATACCAAATCGAGAACATTATCAAATTCATTTGGAAAATGATTTATCTGGCAAAGGTCAAGCTGAGCAAGAGTATCAACGACTTCACGCTCATAGTCTAACTTAACGTTAAATGGGAGAAGTCTAGAATCATCACAATCAAACGACCAAATTAAGTTTGGCAAGTTAAAGTCTCCTAGAAGGATAACGTGCTGATGATCTTTTAAATTATTTAAGATAAAGGAACAATTATCAATATGAGCTTCATATAACTGGTAAGGACTCCTTGGTGGTATATAACTTACAATAACAATAAGTTCAGTTCCAAAACTGAATATGATTGAGACTGCTAGTTGGTCGACATCTAAATCAGCTGCAGTTGGAGGTAGCTCGATTTCATCGCTGTGCAAAGAGGCCCGTACCGAAACCAATACTCCGCCGCCTCTCTCGCAATCAGTAAGAATGGGGCAGCGGTTCTTGCGGTAAACTTCGTACTGGTCCTTATTGAACATTTCCTCGTTGTGATGATTCTGTGTCAACCAAGTCTCAGTGAATACAATAACAGGGTATTGAGCAGATGAAGACAAGAGCAATACATCGCGAAGTTCAGTCCTTAGACCACCAGTATGTTGGTAATACAGATTAAAGGATGTAGGAGTTAAATCCTTAGTTCTGAGTTTTTTGGAAGGTTTTTGAAGCGGTTTTAAGATTGAGTCTTCTTGGAGCTAGGTCTGTTCACGAATTCTTTAACCAGAATATCTTTAGGCCAAAAGCTTGGGTTGACCAGCAATTTTAAAGTGGGTAGAAGGGATAGAAGTTTAAATGAAGATGTTAGGCGACCAGTAAGGTTATCCGGTGTCAAGCTATGGCATTTTGTGTTTCTAGTGTTTATGCCTTTCGCGCAGCAATGTAGTTCACAATATCACTGCTTTTGGTACCATATGCTAGCGGGGATAAAAACACTGCAAAATGGGGTGGCACTATTGTAAGAGTACAGTCCGTACTAGGAACACTGTCCGATCGCTGATGAATATTTGCAGCCACCCCACTAGTAAGTGGTTTGTCAATCGAAGTTGAGGCAGTATTACACGCGGCCACTACATTATCGGCGACACCGTTGAGTACGACACTTCCTGATGGCGATTTAACTTGCGAATTCGAAGAGCTCTTTTCGCTATGGGAATTTGGAGCTGATGGATTTGTGGAGGATCTTGTAGAACACCTGGAACGGGCGTTTAGATACTTCCGGTAGATGTGCAATGATACGACTGTGAGGAATCTGGCTATGCGGTTGAAGTTGAGGGACTGGTTCGATCAGAGGTGGTGTTATCGAAGTAGGTGTTACAACTGGTTCAAGCAAAGTTGGTGTTATGACTATATTTGGTGGCTGTTGTTGTTGTTGTTGTAGCTGTTCTTGTAGCTGTTCTAGTGTGGCATTGTTGGGGTTGTTGGAGCAGCTTTTCAATGCCTGTAAAACCTTCAAGCAATTTATTTGTATTCGAACAGTCAAAGTCGAACACTTCTTGCAACTCGAAAAATAACACAGAAAGACTATTAAACGTCTTTTGAATCTTCATCATTTTCCAGTGCAAAACGTCGGGAGAAATGCTTGGCCGGAATAGCAATAATTTTATCCGTGTCTTTTCCTTTTAAGCCAATGCACTTTGCATGCACAGATTCAAGGCAGATTGCACAGGAAACATTGACATCATTTGTATTTTTTTTTGCATATAGAGCACGAGAGATTATCAATATCGAGGAAATGAACCCAGAATGTTGTGGTTGAAGTATTTGATGAGCAATGATAAAACCTTACAAATGCGGTGACACGTAGATACAATGTTGAATCTATAGATGGCGGTAGGTCTAGTATAGTACGAAACAAAACCAAAAAATGCTAATTGTGTAGACCTGGCCAGGGCTGCCGTTTCATAAGTTCGTTGGGGAGTATAGTAGAATATTTTTGGGGAGTACGGAACAAAATCAAAGAAAAATATTTTTACCCGACTCTACACAGGGATAGGGTTATGTGTTTCGCGCGTATCCTATGTACGTTCCTACGTGACGCCCTGTAGCCCAAAAGGCTCGACCGATTTTAAAGAGAATCATTAAATTGGTATTCTTACCCGGAGTGTCATAGGCTAAACATATAAAAATTTTTTTTCACACAAGTCTGAGAGAAATGTCAAGATATTCAATACACTGGAACTGTTAAATGAATTACTTTCTGATGTATTCACAATTGCGGCCTTGTGGAGTGTCTGCATTTAGTCATGAATTCATTTATTTTAAATTAAATATTATTATTTTTATCACATAAGCATATCGAACACTACATTTGCGATCTACATGAAAAAGAAGTGCTTTAAAGATTTTGGTAAAGTGCTCCAGCCACACTCCTAAAACGCTGACAAATATAATGCACACCATTCACAAAAGAAACGGTTTTATATATTTTTTTGTAAATCTACATACATTTCACATATTCCATCCAATTTTTATTGTTTTATGGAAATTTAACATTGTACATATTTTTAGTCATTTGAAAAAATTGTAGTTTGCGTCATACTTACTAATAAAAAAGTTTAAACTTTAAAACTTACGGAAGCTCACAATTCCGGAATTTGTATGGAAATTATATTTTCTTCAAAAACTTATTTAAATAAAAAAGTTAATTTAAAAAACCCGACTGACTGTAAAAAAGATTTAAAAAGATTAAAACGAGACAATTCAAGTATAACTAATTGGCAGTCGGAGGCTGCGCATATTTTTGTCAGATTGTGTAGGTAGTCCTACGAAGCCGGTTATATTCACTACAAGCTCAATAAGGTCTAACGAATTGGGTCGGGTCGCTTATTCCAGCATGTGACAGCAATGTTATTTTTGTGGCGTTATATTGTTATATTATACATGGCTTCTTCAAATAACAAAAAAATTTCATTATACCTAACAATCAGTTTTTTTAACGCCGGCCGTTTCAACATCAACCCGTCCTTATCGAAAAAAAAAAAAACTGAAATGGTGGCAGCATCCGCAAGTGTTTGTTTGACACGAATGTAATAACATCAAAAATAAAAAAAAATCTTACCAAAACATCCAGAAAGTAAAATTTGTTTTGCAATTTAGTTAAATCCGAATTGCAAATAGATAAATCCAAAATTAAAAATAGGAGTACAATTTGTCTTTGAGGAGTACAGGAGTACGACGGCCTAAAAAGGAGTACAATACTCCTATTGTAGTACGTTCGGCAGCGCTGGACCTGGCTTGCTAAAACGGCAGAACATGTATTAATTATTGTACTCGCACGTGAGGCAGTGTCAGAAGGCCAATGTTTACAAGTTATGTTTTGTTTTTAAGTTAATTTGCAACGCTCTGTGTGGTTAAACAACCATTTCTATCGTGCCCTCCGAAACGGATCTCACAATGAAATGACCGTAAGGAGTTATACTTCACTTCGGCCCCACGTTGGGCGCCATTTAAATATGTAACGGTACGGAAAAAAAATGTGCAACGTCTTTTGCCTTCGCCTGCCCTAGAGGAAAAACGGGAAAAAGACGCGTGGCCTGGGATGCCTGAGCAAAAGAAACACACACCCTGAACTACCTCAGCCTGAAGAATGAAAGATGGTTGAATCATCTATGGCTTATCCCTCCCTTCTATGGTCACTGCGTTCAATCTGGGACAATCATAAGACCTTTTGATTCACTTAATCAATCAGATAATTTATAAAAAAAAAAAAAAAAAAAAAAACAACTGGAGCCTTAAAGAATAAAGTTATTCAATGATCCTAAGATCTGATTAAATTACTTAAGTACAATAGAAATGTTTAATTATATATCTATGTATTATACCTACTTGCCCAATGGGCGGAATGCATAAACAACAGGTTCAAGTTGAGATTGACCTACTATTCGGGTCATTTCATATATAAAAAAAAAATAATATAACTGTGGACATATCCTTCATCCTGCATAAGCTTAAGACGAAAAGAATTTAACTAAAGAAAAATACGATGATATTTTACTTGGAGCCTAAGTATATTCCTCAGCGCTGTGGATTATATCTCCTACGAACAATATCCTCCCCTTTCGTGAGACAAAAATGCAAAAAAAAAGAAAACTGAAGTAGTCTCTTGACGCTATATGCACTTAGAATTTCAAAGTGTGTTTCAACAGAAAACTATGATAACTACCTGTCAACACAGGGAAAGAAGCTACTTTTTCTTAAACTACACAACCTCAACAGGTGGTCTATACTATAACCAGTGTCAAACGAAATTTTCAGTTCGATTCAAGAAATATATATTTAAACAAAAAATAGCCGTAACTACTTACTTACGAACAAGTCATAAAAAGAGAAAATTTATTGAAAAATATAGATAATTTGTTTTCTTAGGAAATAGTCATACGAAATAAAGATTAAATTATTTCTTTTTTTTTGAAATGTCATACGAAAATAATTTGTTTTTATCATTACTAAATAGCAGTGGCGTCTAGTCAGGGTGTGCAAGGTGTGCATTGCACAATGCACACCCTGATCTAACCAAAAAAATCACTCATCGAACACTCAAATAATAATAACACATATAAATATG
This sequence comes from Cheilosia vernalis, assembly GCA_949126925.1. Classification (NCBI taxonomy): domain Eukaryota; kingdom Metazoa; phylum Arthropoda; class Insecta; order Diptera; family Syrphidae; genus Cheilosia; species Cheilosia vernalis. The sequence continues at coordinate 70,945,012 of OX421358.1, forward strand.
ATGTGCTCAATTACACTTTACACATCCCATAAAACCTCCATCATACAGCCTACTATAATAATACTCATATTCATCCTTCCTAATTTTTCTTTCAAAATTCCTTCATCGTTAAGAAACAAAGAGAAAAACAATAAACTCGCACGAAATCTGGCTGTGCACGTATTCATCAAATAAATTCCTTGTTCCTTCAGCTACAAGAATTCATCCCCATCGTCATTCGTCACCCGCACGCCTTACCAGCTATTACCTGGTAATGTCGCTTTACTTTGATGAGCTTGTAGTGAACTCGTGCACTCGTTTTCTGTGCACACGGAATATTCATTTTTTTTTTTTGTTTTGTTTTGTTCTGTGTCCGTAAAGCGTCATACATAAGTCAAATAGACATGCAATACATCGACGCTCGTGCAAAAAAAGCAGTGCACAACAGTCGATGTATAGTATAAGTGTCTGCAGTTTCGTGCGGTGCTTTTGCTTTTTTTTTTTCTATTTTTAATTTGAACAATGGAGTTTCTTTTATAATAAAAAAAAATCATGAAAAAAATAAAATCTCTACATGACCTTATGTCCTGAGGAACCGGTGGTGACAGCTTTATTGGGTGACGCGTGTTAGTTCTCATTGCAAAAATAAGAGTATAAGTGATTTGTTTAAGTTAAATTTCAACTGTTTTTGAATTTAAAAATATTGAAAGAAAAAATGGGAAAACATACATTAAAGTGTTTGGCCTGCGGTCGAGAGAAAAAACAAAATTTAGTAGTCTGTTGCGACTTTTCAAAATTCTGGACCCTATTTGCACGGATCGCTTCTTGGCATGCTTGCATAATGCACAGCTAGGAACGTCGGATGGGCGGGGAACTTGATCCGCAAATAGCCAGACACAACAAGAAAAAAAATATAATCATGCCAAGATAGAAAAACCCTCGAAAACGGACGGACACTATTTCACCCTCATACACTCCTTCGCGGGCAACAGGTGTAGCGTTGCCTTGAGTACCTAATTCCCTCCCCCTAGCACCATAAATGCTCCATGACAGTTGTCGTACTCAAAATAAAAAAAAAAACAACTGCCCCTAATCTACAGCCAGTACTTCACTCACGATTCACATACTCCCCGAAAGAATCTACAACGCACCACAACTAACCCCATCAAAACACAAATTTAGTTCAACATTTTGGTAATACTATCAATTTATTCATATGAAACAATTAACTAACCACCCCATTTATAAGGAAAGTAACCTTATTTAAAAGAACAAAAAAATAAAAACCGGCCAAGTGCGAGTGTCACTCGCGCACCGAAGGTTCCGTATTTGGCTAAAGTCCAACACATCAGATATTATTTCAAATCCATAATATCATTCAATCTTTCCCCTGTTCATGAATTCATCACAATTTAGTTTAATTTACTTACTTAATATTTTTACTCTCAAAAATTACTCTGGATGTTTTATTAAGATTTTTTTTTGCCATTGTTGATTTTGTTACAATCGTGTCGTTACAAACAATTGCGGATCCTGTAAATTCATTAAGGATAGGTAGATGTTGATCGTTAAACAAACTGATTGTTAATTGCACTGACGAACACTCATTTTGATAATAAAGTCTTATGGCGTGATGTTTCGGCATCAGTGACTGAAATAAACACTAGATTAGACAGACGCCACCAAAACAACATAGCCGCCATAGGCTGTCTAAAGCGACCTGTCCCAATTGAAAAACTATAGTGAAGTGACTAAAAATATATTACTTTTATTTTGTTCTGTAATCCCCAAAAAATGTATTATAGGTACTCCCCAACGAAATTCTGAAGCGGCAGACCTGGTGTCAATTGATGGGGTCAATTATTGTGCACAACTGCGTAGTAGAGTTAAGAACATAATGAGAGCAACGTATTTTACATGGTAAAATTATCTCTTTTGAAAATATCTTGTAAACTATTAACTTTTCGGCAAAACAGTATTCAGCACATTACATAGCTAAGAATATGATCTACAAAAAAGGAATTTATGTATTTTTTTGTGAATCAAGAAATAAACCGTTTTTTGTGCGAATGAAAATATTTTTTTCACCAGATTACTAATTACTCGAAAACCAATCGATGTATCGCTTCCATTGGTATTTGTCGTTTAACTAGAGGTTATACCGGATGTTGTGTGTAAATTTTAGCCTTCTATGTCAATCGGTTCTTGAGATAGACCTGGTAACAAAATTGGCTTAGTGGGTTCGCACAGACAGACAGACAGACGGAGAGACATCCGAGCGAAACTAATAAGGCTCCGTTTTTTCCCTTTGGGTACGGAACCTTAAAAATCATAGGCAGTTAAATTATTTAAAATATAGCTAGAACAACCTCAGTTAATAAAAAATCACAAAACAGTTTTAGCTTGGAATTGGTTTCGGAGAATGATAACAAAAAAAAAAAACGACTTACCAATTGTCCGTCGGAGATTGTGCACCATATCCCACGTTGACTCTCAATCCCTTTCGGATTGCACGGCGCTAAATATTTATGTTTAATAAATCCCAAACTGTCACTAGTACACTTTTAACTTTAAGATTATCATAGCAGTAAGTAATATAAGTAGGTTAAATTCACTTCTATATTTTTTTTCTTAGGGTAGGATAGCAAGCAACGAATAATATATGTTATTATTATTTTTTTTTATAATTTTTTTTCACGTTAGGTAGGTTATTTTAAGTAAACATTTTGTTTTTTTTTCCAAATTTGACATCACCAAGCCACTTTAATTAGGACGATTGATAAGATAGGTAGGTAGGCTATGTACACAGTACACCTCACTAAAATCGCAGAACAGGAACTTGATTAGAAGCTACTATATCCACACACCGCACACTCGACACACACCGACCAACCGAACTCTCAATCAGCGATCCACCTACACGCACGCCTGAGCCGAGTTGGTTTTTTTTTCGTTGACAATGACTAAGTCTCCAAAGGGTGTTGGGGATCGGGAGATGTTTCGATGGATGGTTGCGGTAATAGCTCTCTCGAGGCAGGAAGCGGACCGTTTACGAGTAATGTTTCGACGCAGGGAAGTGGGGTTTTATGGTTTTTTTTTTACAATAGCGGTGGTATGCTGAGCAGCTCACTGACACGCTTTTGGTGGTTTTGGCTGCCGATGATTTTGGCGTGTTCGTTCTTTCAGGTGTTGATTAGGTTTTTTTTTGTAGACTTTTAATTTTCGTTTTTCTTCCTTTCTTGATTGGTGTTTTGTAGATTAGAATTGGGATCTAGGGGATAATCACCATATCCCCTAATTACCTAAGTAATAAATTAAGTTCGTTTTGTAAAAAAAGAAATAAACTGGGAGGTATTGTAGGGAGGGAATTACCTGTGTAATTGCCTGGACCCAATTACTTTTATTTGCTGCGTATAGACACGGAAAGAAAGCACTATAATGTAGGCTAGTGGAAGCGATTTTTCCGGATGAGCAAGACACCGGTTGCACAGGTCTGCTACGCAGGGCGGTCAAGACAGAAAAAACCAACAAGGTCTGACTTGGTAGGAAATTGGGTAGGGTAAAAGAAGAACCGAAAAATATTGGTTCCGCTCACAAAATGGCTATAGTTTTCGAAAATATTACCTTCGAATTACGGATGTTATATAGGGTGACGATTAAGTTATTTATTTATCATCGTGTTTTTGTGAACATCCGTAACAAACCTTCTTTGTTTTGACAGTAATATTGTCCAAACAAAGAGGAACAAGGATGGTCGTCTATTCACTTTGATTGCTTCGGTATCTTCAGGCACTATTGCCGAATGTCCTTGGCGTGATACTTCCCTATTAGTTCGCCTCTTAAATCCTCCAGCTCATACAGACAGTTTCCTATTCTTTTTCGAATTCGACATTTTAGGAATTTGGGCAAGAATTTTGCAGTTTTAGATTGGGCAAACGAACTCTGCTCAAAGTTCCTGCGAAACACTTCCTGTCCTACCATAAAACTTATATTTTTCGCTCGGGTATTATAAGTTTTCTCAGCCTTTAAATGAGCGCTATGCAAATTATCTTTTATGCGATTTCTAATAAGTTGCATTCCATCGGAAGTGGGAACAGTGCAAATATCTGGCTCCGTAAGGACAAGCAGCTTTCTCAAAACTGAATACTCACTTCCATCCAGCAGGTACCATATTTTGACCGAACAGAGCGAAGTACGGCGAGCAGTTGGTAGACGAATGGAAATCGCTCCGAATGATGGCTCCAATCAGGGACAAATACTTATCCCATTCATTATGTTTGCTGCCGATGAACACTCTGATTTTGGAGATGATCTCACGATTTACTCGTTCCGAAGAATTTGCTTGGGGAGAATACAGCCCTGTTTTCACATGTCTAATTTTATAAGCTTCCATCTGTTTGGCCGTTATCGCTATAAATGAACTCAGGAGTTCCAAACAGGTGGAAAACTTCTTCCTCGAGGTAATGGCAAATAGATTTAGAACAGGCTTTGCGGAGTGGTTTTAAAAATACGAATTTCGTAAAATGGTCAACAGCTATAAAAATAGTGGTGTTTCCCGCTTTACTCCGAGGATACGGCCCCAAAAGATCAATGTACAGTCTTTGCATCGGTCTTTCCGTCACAATTTGCATGCCTATTTTTGGCCGAAGGTTTGCGTTTGGCGGCTTAATACCTTTGCAGACATCACAAGCATTAACGAAAGCTTTGATCTGTTTAACCATTCCTGGCCAATAAAACTTTTGACGGATTCGATATAAAGTTTTTCCGATACCACCATGGCAACCTATTAATGAATTATGTACACTTGAAATGGCTTCAGTTGTTAATTCCCCAGGCAACCATAATCTCCACAGACTATCTTCTTCATCTGGTGAACCAGCCCTAAAATGCACGCGTTTATATAATATGCATCCGTCGGAAACACAAGTATCGGGAAGATTAGTTTGGTTAGCTATCACGTTTTGCTTCAGTGCTTCATAATTCCCAGATGTGAAGAAGGGTGAATTCAGATCGATTTCTATAGGTTTTTCCTTTGACATTAGTTCACACATATCTAACCGGGAAAGTGCGTCAGGTGCAACATTCCAACTCCCCTTTCGGTGCTCTACCGTAAAATTGAACGACTGGAGTTTTTAAACACCATCTAGCTAGCCTTCCACTCAAATCTTTTTGTGTCATCAGCCACTTAAGACTTGAGTAGTCGGTAACTAGTTTGAAGGGTAGTCCTTCAATATACGGCCGGAATTTGTACACACATACAATTGCTGCCAGACACTCTTGCTCCGATACTGTGTAGTTTTTCTGTGATCTGCTCAATTTCTGCGATGCATAGGCGATTGGACGCTCTTGACCCTCATCACCTAGTTGATACAAAACGCCACCTACCCCAGAGTTTGAGGCGTCGCACTGCACCACAAAAGGTTTAGAGAAGTCGGGCTGTGCAAGAACGGGCGCAGTTGTCAAGGCTTCCTTCAGTTTTTGAAATGCATCTATTGCTTCCGAGGTCAAAGCAAACACTTTGGATTTTTTTAGGCAATCGGTTAGGGGTGCTGCGAGATTAGCGAAGTTCGGGATAAATTGTCGGTACCAACCTGTCATACCAATAAACCGACGGATCTGCCGCACTGTTTTTGGAAGCGGAAAGTCGGTTATTGCTTCCAACTTAGCAGGATCAGTCTTTAGACAACCTTGGCCGACAATACACCCCAAATATTTGATTTCTCGCTGACAGAATCTACTTTTTTCCACGTTTATGGTAAGCTTGGCTTCGTGTAAACACCTCGCAATCTCTTTCAACAAGGTCATATGCTCCTCAAACGTCGCCGTGCATACAAGTAAATTGTCTAAGTAGACAAAAACGTTTTCACGGAATCGAGACGGAATGACTCGATCCATGAGACGACTCATTCGTTGTGGAGCGTTGCATAATCCGAAAGGCATGACTGTAAACTCATACAGTGGCCGGCCGGGTACTGAAAACGCTGTCTTTTCTCTAGACGTCACTTCCAGCGGAATTTGCCAGTAACCACCTTTTAAATCAATTCCGCTAATGAAGTGGGTGTCATTTAGTCTACTTAGTAATCCACCTATATGTGGCAACGGATAAGCATCCTTCTTCGTGACGTTATTGATTTTGCGAAAGTCTATACAAAGCCTCACTTTACCTGGCTTCCGAACCAGAACAATTGGAAAACTCCAAGGGCTGTTGCTTTCTACAATCACCCCAAGCGAAAGCATACGATCTAGTTCGGCATAAACTTCTTCCTGCCGTGGTGGCGAAAGTGGAAAATGTTTGGACAGCATCACCTGTATCAATAAGGTGTTCTTCCATGTCCGTCTTCCCTAATCCTAACTTTGAACACGACGGAAAAAGTTCGATAGTTGTTTCCAGGTTATATTCTGTATGGGAGATAGTGCATGGATGTTAGCATCAGGAGAATTAGCTTCCAAGGCAGAAATATCTGGTACTATTTTCGGAACAATGTTAAAACTTTTCCAAAAATTAATACTGGCACTACATAAAAGGAAATGAGTTTTGACGTATTATTGAAATAAACTGGAATTTTACAGACCCCATTAATAGCTTGCTTGGTGCCATCTGCTGTGCTTATGTTTGACTTTAGTGTCTTCAACGGAATAGCATTGCGTTTCAAGAAGTCAAAGCAATTCTTCCCTATCGCACTCACTGATGCACCTGAGTCCAAAAGAGCATAAACATTCTCATTCCCAAGCTTGATATTTAGAAAGGGTCTCATGTCATTTGAATCGTCGATTATAGCTGACTATAGAACTTTTCTGTATGCCTTTCTGCTACTGTATCGATTTCTACACTTAGCAATTTTTTTTTGAAATTGCAGGTTTGTCTGAAGTACCAAAAATTCTACTCTTCGCGTTCTGATAGCGCTTAAATCTCTCGTGAAGAGAAAGGTGATTGTAAATATCAGTTTGTACGGATACATTGTTACTTAGTGGTGGTGGTTGTAAAAGAGTCACCTTATTTGTGTGTGGTACAATGGAACTTTCGTTTTGTGTTTTGGTATCTCTAAATAGTCTATGACTATCTAGAGATGCATTTGGAAGTTTTAATAGCTCGGGGGTTGGGTCTTTGAACGAGGGTCCCCTGCAGCCACCTCGCTCCCCTTCCTGTTTACCGGATGATTTTTGGGACAATTTGGTGTCGTCACATTTTTCTCTCCGCACCGATAGCAGAAGAGTTTCCTGGAATCCGACGTACACTCATAAAAGGAATGCCCAATCTGGTCGCAATTCCAACAGGTAAATTTGGTTATATCAATGGGATGCCTCAAGTTGTCGAACTTGTTGCTAGTGGAATAGGCGGCAAATTCTGAACTTCCATTTCCTTCTTCACTAACGTATAAAACCGATTCCTCAATTTCGTTCACATCACGGCGATAGTTCGAAAATCGATGAGCCGTTTGATGATGAAGGAATATTTCTGCTTGCCGCGCTACATCTCTTAATTGGTCCAGGCTATTGACTTGATAAGGGAACAACATCGGACCTAAACTTTCCCTGGCATTTTTCTTCAACAGATCTATCATTTTAGAATCACTTAATGGCTCTCACAAGCGAGAATTCTTTCGTAGCAGGTCGGTATAGTAGTCATCAAATGATTCCTTATGACCCTGACGACGCGATAACATTCGCAGAAGTTTCTCTTGATTAGAGTTAGAGTTTGTGAGTTACTGTAGAGTGTTACGTCTAACACCTCACGTCTATTCCTAGTTATAAAGGTCGACTCACTGCCGATATTGGCTATCAAGAGATTATATCTAATAATGAATTCTAAGAGGGACTCACCGCGTACATTGATGTCTGTACTTCCCCAGAGCGTATGGTGGGAGTTTGCGTCACAGCCAGCAATCAGGTCCCATCTTTCCCTTTCAACTGTTCTGGCTAGTGAACAGGATAGCTCTGAGGGTGGATTGTCCGACTCGTAAGGCATGTAAATTGTCGCCAGTAACAGAGTGCCCTTTCCTGCCCTGTCCCATTTGACAACTGTTTGGTCCGAATCGCTGAGACTAGGTAGAAGAAAAAGTTTAAGCTGTTTTCTAGCGACAATACATGTTCGAGACTTACCATTGTCTGGTGTATTATGATATATTATCATGTCTTTGGAATTCAGCCCTCTTATCTTTCCCCGGAGAGTCCAGGGTTCTTGTATCAGGGCGACGTCTATTTGTTTCGTCTCCATAAGGAGAACGAGGTTGGCGCTGGCCGCCTTACTGTGGTGAATATTTATTTGCGCTATCTTCATCACGAGTAGGCGGTTGCTCTCCTTTGTCCTTTACCGCTAACAGCCGGAGTTTGCAACGTGTTATGCCAACTCGGACCTTGAACTCCTGTCTACGGAGTAGCGGCAGCGATTTGGGACTCAAGAGAATTGTCACGTCCATACCATTCGGGGTATATTCACCCGTTTCCAGGACTTTCCATTCCCTGCTTTGTAATTCCGGATTAAGGAATTGCAGGTTCCGTTCTATCCTTTCCACGGGTAGATAAGGTCCCCTCATACGGATAATTCCCTTTGGTCGAGTCATGTCAAGGATTTGTTTCCTGTCAACAACGCGCAGGTCAGCATTTGACCAAGGTGCGTTCATGTTGGCGATGAAACCCTTCAGCCAATTCAGAGTGCCTTGAGTATCACACTCTATGGTCTTGAACCCTTTGAAGGTAGACAGCTGACCAAATAATGGAGGCTCGCCTTCTGCCCTCACGATGGCGTCATTGACTCCATCAAGGATTCGTTGCTCTAACAACTCCCATTGGTTAGATGAGAGTTTCCGATCTGGGTTTCCATAGTCGACAATAGCAACGCGCAGACTTTCTTTCACCTTTTCAGCGAATTTAAGCCTTTTAGCCTGCCTACCTACTACCGGGGAGATCGTGTCGTCGTTGCGACCTCTTTTGGAGACTACCGGAGCTCTCCCAGGTTTGGTCGAATCCTTACCTGAGACAGCCCCTGGACACGTTGGATTAGTCGCAGTCGAGGTGAAAGGCAATCGGCATTTCGCCCCCGCTACGGCCAATCTCATGTCGGCTCCTCCAGAAGTCCGCTGCCTACCTAACTTCCCACCAGGCAGAACCTTGTTTGAGCAACCGGGTGTCTGCTCAGCCTTAGACGAATCTTTAGCCGGGCCGGCATCCGATTTTCCGGGTTTTGACCTTCCCAAGGCGGAAGGCAATAGGCATTCCTTCCTTGGTCCAGACAGCTTCCCTTTTTCAATCGGGTTCTGCCTCCTCTCTTTTAGGCTGCTGCGCCATGCTTCTTCGGTAGACTGGATCGTCTCCCGGGCCCTAGCTATCTGCGCCGCTTCCCTTTCCGTTAAGGAACTGGGGTTACGGTTTTTAAACCTTTTCAATAGGCGGCGCGCGTTTTTCCTACTTTTAAGCGGATCCACCTGTTGTCCTGTCCTGAACAGCTTGTTGTCTTCCATCATGTTCGCCGCAGGGACAGATGAGGCTTCGGTTATATCCAAACTTTCATTGCCCTTTGGCTTTGACTTGTCAACAACAGTCACTGCGCTGTTCAGAGTCGAGTCCGCCTCTCCCGGTGAAACAATGTCCTCTTTGTCAACTTCTTTAACGCAGTCAGATGCAGCCGACCCATGCCCCGATAAGCTAAGGCATATCACAGGCATTGGTGGCCGCATAAGAGCTCCCTCGCTCAAGATTTTCGTAGGGTCAGCCTTAGGTGGAGCGCTAGTACAGCGTTCGCCACTATCCTTCGACTGCCTTTCCAGAAAATCAAGGGCGTTCTGAAGTCTTTGTTTGTCATTGTCCTCTAGTTGGTGCTTCTTTTTTAATTTCTTGATCGTCATCTTACAGTTCAGCACTCTTTTCCTAATTGAAGCTGTAGACGATATGGAGAATTTGGATGAGCTGGCGATAGAGCGATTGTCATCGTCCTCGAGAAATAGATTCTCGAGTCCGAGGTCAACCGTTTCTAACGCTTCCCTCAACCGAAGCGGCCCTACTAGTTGACGGTTCTTGGAGTAAGATATTTTCTTCCTCCTCCGTCATGTTCGTATGAGAATCGGTGTTGCCGAAGTTCATGGTGCCCGATTCATATACACCAGTCCCTTTGTTTTGTTTTTTTGTTGTTAGTTTATCTATTTTGGACCCACGAGTAAGGGGGAAGAGGAGGTCAATCTGTACTCACCCCCTGTATACAGAAAAGGGGAATTTGGATTTAAACTAGAGGTCCCCAGGTATCTAGAGTTCACCGCTAAAAGACACATAACGTTGTGCCATACATCCCATGGGCACGGTAGTTAACCCGGGATTACGGGTTTTATAGAGTTATTCCCCTCTAGATCCGTTATATTCAGTCGAAAGCAGTGGCACCTCGTGCAGGGTGTGGTTCTTCACCACGTATAACGGTCTTGGGCAATCCCTTTCGGAACAGCCCCTGGTTTCCTCACGGGAAAACCTCACCACCTTTGATGGGGTTAGTTGTGGTGCGTTGTAGATTCTTTCGGGGAGTATGTGAATCGTGAGTGAAGTACTGGCTGTAGATTAGGGGCAGTTGTTTTTTTTTATTTTGAGTACGGCAACTGTCATGGAGCATTTATTGTGCTAGGGGGAGAAAATTAGGTACTCAAGGCAAAGCTACACCTGTTGCCTGCGAAGGAGTGTATGAGGGTGAAATAGTGTCCGTCCGTTTTCGAGGGTTTTTCTATCTTGGCATGATTATATTTTTTTTTTCCTGTTGTGTCTGGCTATTGGCGGATCAAGTTCCCCGCCCATCCGACGTTCCTAGCTGTGCATTATGCAAGCATGCCAAGAAGCGATCCGTGCAAATAGGGTCCAGAATTTTGAAAAGTCGCAACAAAAGAAAAATGGCGCTCAACTTGTAGGCATAGGAAAGCTCCTTATAGCAAATATCGCTTTCCATGCAGGTTTAGTTCGGTTTCATGATGATTTTCCGCAGTAAGTCCCGGAATATGCATACGAATGTGATCCGCGTTGTAACTGTAGAGTTTCAGACAAAGCTGTGCTGGTTTTAATTCATATTAGTCCGACTTGTATTCCAAATAAGGAAAAGTGTTGCATATGAATTTGTATATATACCAACAGTATAGTCCGTCTCTGGTATTTTTAAGCTGGAGAATGTTGCTACTGTTATAATAATTATTTCACCATCGTACATTAAATTTTTTTTTTTTTGAAAAATTAAATTTAAAATCCAAGCGTTGCGAAATCATTTCAAGATGGAGACTAGGACAGGAGTTAATACTCGTTCTCGAGGCAGAGGTAGTAGCTATAGGGGCAATACATCTCGCAATTCGAATAGAAACTCGATTGATTCCCGTAATCGTACTAATAATTCGAGAACGATTGAATCAATGCCCAGTTGTAGCAATGCACCGAATCCCATTCTCGATCGCAGCAATACAAATCAAGAACTACTACCAATGGAAGACAAATTTTGGAACAGTTTCCACAAGTCGGGAATACTCCTGCAATTCTGACATCTAGTGTAGACGATAATCCTGGTACAAGCAGCAATCATCATGCTCAATCTGTACCTATTTCAAGCAACGGAAATGACATAGTTGCCTTAGCGCATGCATTTGAGCGCATCCTTGACCCGAACCAAAAGGTATTCTTGAGGGAGATGAAGTCAATTAAAGATACATTGGTTCTAAGATTGGATAATATAAATGTAAATGCGCCAAATCTTGTCCAACCAGCACCAGCGGCTCAAGATAACCTTCCAGGTCCTTCAAATCCTCGTTCAGATTTAGATCTTACATAATGCCGCGTTTTCTACCCACAATCAGCTTATACCACCTGCAAGCAATAACAGCTCACATTTAAGTTCCTTGTCGTTAAACTCGGTTTGCAAGATAGAAAAATGGCAAACTTCATTCGATGGCACCGAGAATGTTCACGACGTTCTCTTTAAAGTCGAGACGCTTAAGGAACGTTCGCAATGCAGCTGGGACCATGTTCTTGCGAACTTTCATGTCCTTCTGCAAGGCAAGGCCGAGTCATGGTTTTGGTTTTTCCTCAGAAAATACCCAGTTGCATCGATAACATTCGCAGAAGTTTCTCTTGATCGTTCTCAATTTTACTGAACTCTTTAATAATCGCGTGCTTCAGGTTGTTATACGATGCAACTGGGTATTTTCTGAGGAAAAACCAAAACCATGACTCGGCCTTGCCTTGCAGAAGGACATGAAAGTTCGCAAGAACATGGTCCCAGCTGCATTGCGAACGTTCCTTAAGCGTCTCGACTTTAAAGAGAACGTCGTGAACATTCTCGGTGCCATCGAATGAAGTTTGCCATTTTTCTATCTTGCAAACCGAGTTTAACGACAAGGAACTTAAATGTGAGCTGTTATTGCTTGCAGGTGGTATAAGCTGATTGTGGGTAGAAAACGCGGCATTATGTAAGATCTAAATCTGAACGAGGATTTGAAGGACCTGGAAGGTTATCTTGAGCCGCTGGTGCTGGTTGGACAAGATTTGGCGCATTTACATTTATATTATCCAATCTTAGAACCAATGTATCTTTAATTGACTTCATCTCCCTCAAGAATACCTTTTGGTTCGGGTCAAGGATGCGCTCAAATGCATGCGCTAAGGCAACTATGTCATTTCCGTTGCTTGAAATAGGTACAGATTGAGCATGATGATTGCTGCTTGTACCAGGATTATCGTCTACACTAGATGTCAGAATTGCAGGAGTATTCCCGACTTGTGGAAACTGTTCCAAAATTTGTCTTCCATTGGTAGTAGTTCTTGATTTGTATTGCTGCGATCGAGAATGGGATTCGGTGCATTGCTACAACTGGGCATTGATTCAATCGTTCTCGAATTATTAGTACGATTACGGGAATCAATCGAGTTTCTATTCGAATTGCGAGATGTATTGCCCCTATAGCTACTACCTCTGCCTCGAGAACGAGTATTAACTCCTGTCCTAGTCTCCATCTTGAAATGATTTCGCAACGCTTGGATTTTAAATTTAATTTTTCAAAAAAAAAAAAAATTTAATGTACGATGGTGAAATAATTATTATAACAGTAGCAACATTCTCCAGCTTAAAAATACCAGAGACGGACTATACTGTTGGTAAAGGTATATATACAAATTCATATGCAACACTTTTCCTTATTTGGAATACAAGTCGGACTAATATGAATTAAAACCAGCACAGCTTTGTCTGAAACTCTACAGTTACAACGCGGATCACATTCGTATGTATATTCCGGGACTTACTGCGGAAAATCATCACGAAACCGAACTAAACCTGCACGGAAAGCGATATTTGCTATAAGGAGCTTTCCTATGCCTACAAGTTGAGCGCCATTTTTCTTTTGTTGCGACTTTTCAAAATTCAGGACCCTATTTGCACGGATCGCTTCTTGGCATGCTTGCATAATGCACAGCTAGGAACGTCGGATGGGCGGGGAACTTGATCCGCCAATAGCCAGACACAACAGGAAAAAAAAATATAATCATGCCAAGATAGAAAAACCCTCGAAAACGGACGGACACTATTTCACCCTCATACACTCCTTCGCAGGCAACAGGTGTAGCTTTGCCTTGAGTACCTAATTTTCTCCCCCTAGCACAATAAATGCTCCATGACAGTTGCCGTACTCAAAATAAAAAAAAACAACTGCCCCTAATCTACAGCCAGTACTTCACTCACGATTCACATACTCCCCGAAAGAATCTACAACGCACCACAACTAACCCCATCAAAGGTGGTGAGGTTTTCCCGTGAGGAAACCAGGGGCTGTTCCGAAAGGGATTGCCCAAGACCGTTATACGTGGTGAAGAACCACACCCTGCACGAGGTGCCACTGCTTTCGACTGAATATAACGGATCTAGACGGGAATAGCTCTATAAAACCCGTAATCCCGGGTTAACTACCGTGCCCATGGGATGTATGGCACAACGTTATGTGTCTTTTAGCGGTGAACTCTAGATACCTGGGGACCTCTAGTTTAAATCCAAATTCCCCTTTTCTGTATACAGGGGATGAGTACAGATTGACCTCCTCTTCCCCCTTACTCGTGGGTCCAAAATAGATAAACTAACAACAAAAAAACAAAACAAAGGGACTGGTGTATATGAATCGGGCACCATGAACTTCGGCAACACCGATTCTCATACGAACATGACGGAGGAGGAAGAAAATATCTTACTCCAAGAACCGTCAACTAGTAGGGCCGCTTCGGTTGAGGGAAGCGTTAGAACGGTTGACCTCGGACTCGAGAATCTATTTCTCGAGGACGATGACAATCGCTCTATCGCCAGCTCATCCAAATTCTCCATATCGTCTACAGCTTCAATTAGGAAAAGAGTGCTGAACTGTAAGATGACGATCAAGAAATTAAAAAAGAAGCACCAACTAGAGGACAATGACAAACAAAGACTTCAGAACGCCCTTGATTTTCTGGAAAGGCAGTCGAAGGATAGTGGCGAACGCTGTACTAGCGCTCCACCTAAGGCTGACCCTACGAAAATCTTGAGCGAGGGAGCTCTTATGCGGCCACCAATGCCTGTGATATGCCTTAGCTTATCGGGGCATGGGTCGGCTGCATCTGACTGCGTTAAAGAAGTTGACAAAGAGGACATTGTTTCACCGGGAGAGGCGGACTCGACTCTGAACAGCGCAGTGACTGTTGTTGACAAGTCAAAGCCAAAGGGCAATGAAAGTTTGGATATAACCGAAGCCTCATCTGTCCCTGCGGCGAACATGATGGAAGACAACAAGCTGTTCAGGACAGGACAACAGGTGGATCCGTTTAAAAGTAGGAAAAACGCGCGCCGCCTATTGAAAAGGTTTAAAAACCGTAACCCCAGTTCCTTAACGGAAAGGGAAGCGGCGCAGATAGCTAGGGCCCGGGAGACGATCCAGTCTACCGAAGAAGCATGGCGCAGCAACCTAAAAGAGAGGAGGCAGAACCCGATTGAAAAAGGGAAGCTGTCTGGACCAAGGAAGGAATGCCTATTGCCTTCCGCCTTGGGAAGGTCAAAACCCGGAAAATCGGATGCCGGCCCGGCTAAAGATTCGTCTAAGGCTGAGCAGACACCCGGTTGCTCAAACAAGGTTCTGCCTGGTGGGAAGTTAGGTAGGCAGCGGACTTCTGGAGGAGCCGACATGAGATTGGCCGTAGCGGGGGCGAAATGCCGATTGCCTTTCACCTCGACTGCGACTAATCCAACGTGTCCAGGGGCTGTCTCAGGTAAGGATTCGACCAAACCTGGGAGAGCTCCGGTAGTCTCCAAAAGAGGTCGCAACGACGACACGATCTCCCCGGTAGTAGGTAGGCAGGCTAAAAGGCTTAAATTCGCTGAAAAGGTGAAAGAAAGTCTGCGCGTTGCTATTGTCGACTATGGAAACCCAGATCGGAAACTCTCATCTAACCAATGGGAGTTGTTAGAGCAACGAATCCTTGATGGAGTCAATGACGCCATCGTGAGGGCAGAAGGCGAGCCTCCATTATTTGGTCAGCTATCTACCTTCAAAGGGTTCAAGACCATAGAGTGTGATACTCAAGGCACTCTGAATTGGCTGAAGGGTTTCATCGCCAACATGAACGCACCTTGGTCAAATGCTGACCTGCGCGTTGTTGACAGGAAACAAATCCTTGACATGACTCGACCAAAGGGAATTATCCGTATGAGGGGACCTTATCCACCCGTGGAAAGGATAGAACGGAACCTGCAATTCCTTAATCCGGAATTACAAAGCAGGGAATGGAAAGTCCTGGAAACGGGTGAATATACCCCGAATGGTATGGACGTGACAATTCTCTTGAGTCCCAAATCGCTGCCGCTACTCCGTAGACAGGAGTTCAAGGTCCGAGTTGGCATAACACGTTGCAAACTCCGGCTGTTAGCGGTAAAGGACAAAGGAGAGCAACCGCCTACTCGTGATGAAGATAGCGCAAATAAATCTTCACCACAGTAAGGCGGCCAGCGCCAACCTCGTTCTCCTTATGGAGACGAAACAAATAGACGTCGCCCTGATACAGGAACCCTGGACTCTCCGGGGAAAGATAAGAGGGCTGAATTCCAAAGACATGATAATATATCATAATACACCAGACAATGGTAAGTCTCGAACATGTATTGTCGCTAGAAAACAGCTTAAACTTTTTCTTCTACCTAGTCTCAGCGATTCGGACCAAACAGTTGTCAAATTGGACAGGGCAGGAAAGGGCACTCTGTTACTGGCGACAATTTACATGCCTTACGAGTCGGACAATCCACCCTCAGAGCTATCCTGTTCACTAGCCAGAACAGTTGAAAGGGAAAGATGGGACCTGATTGCTGGCTGTGACGCAAACTCCCACCATACGCTCTGGGGAAGTACAGACATCAATGTACGCGGTGAGTCCCTCTTAGAATTCATTATTAGATATAATCTCTTGATAGCCAATATCGGCAGTGAGTCGACCTTTATAACTAGGAATAGACGTGAGGTGTTAGACGTAACACTCTACAGTAACTCACAAACTCTAACTGTGAAGGAATGGAGGGTCTCCTCTGAGCCCTCCTTTTCAGATCACAGGATTATAGAATTTCTAGTAGACGAAGAGGTAGTAGTTGTAGGTAAATTCAGAAATCCAAGACTCACCAACTGGGACTCATTCGTCTCAGAGTCAGTGAAAAATGGTCAAAATCTGAAAGATCAAGCAATAGGGACACCAGACGAAATCGATGCATTTACAGAGAGTTTAAACAAAATTCTAAGTAGTGCATATAATAAAGCCTGTCCTCTACGGACAATCAAGAAAAGGAGTACTCCATTGTGGTGGTATAAGGACCTCCTTGAAATCAGAAAGAATGCCAGATCCTTGTTCAATTTGGCTAAGCGTACTAACTCGCAGTCAGACTGGGATCTATACAAAGCCGGTCAACGTAAGTTTAAAAGTGCTGTCACTAGTGCTAAACGCGCGGCCTGGCATTCTTTCTGTAATGAAATAGTAGCCACTAGAGAATCAGCTAGGCTTAGAAAAATTTTATCAAAAGAACCTGCTGTGCCGGGATATCTCAAAGATAACAATGGCAACTGGACACAGTCTTCTGAAGAGACATTAAGTCTGCATCTAAACACGCACTTCCCTGGTTGTATCGAAACAACCGTCCAGTCTACACCAAGCACTGAAACTATTGCAGCATCAGTTCCAGCTGGTGTAATAACCGAAGAAAAACTTAACTGGGCAATTGAAACTTTTTCCCCTTTCAAATCTCCTGGGCTGGACGGGATTTTTCCAATCATGCTCCAGAAAGCCAGGTCAATTGTTATACCAGCTCTGATGAGGCTCTTCACGCGCTACCTTGAATGTGGTCACATTCCCAGGGTATGGCGTGAAGTAAAGGTTGTCTTCATTCCGAAGGCAGGCAAATCCAGTCATACGACTGCTAAGGACTTCAGGCCTATAAGCTTAACTTCCTTCATCCTGAAGACCTTGGAAAAACTTCTGAACGTTTTCATCCGCAGTCGACTTGACAATAATGTGATCTCAACGGCTCAGCATGCCTACATCAAAGGTAAAGGAGTTGAGACTGCGTTGCATGAGGTCACTGGCATCATATAAAAGTCCCTAAACGACAAAGAGTACACACTAGCCGCGTTCCTCGACATTGAAGGAGCATTCAATAATGTTAAGACGTGTGCAGTGAAGAGAGCACTACTCAATAACAACGTAGACCAAGCGCTTACCAATGTAATTGAAAGTTTGCTCAAAAAAAGAAATATTAATGCAGAACTAGGAGGCATTGAACTTAGAGTGACAGCCCCAAGAGGTACACCACAAGGAGGAGTCATCTCCCCCCTACTCTGGGTCCTTGTCATAAATGAAATATTATTAAAGTTCGAAAACAGAGGGGTCAAAGTAACTGCTTATGCAGACGATGTAGTAATACTTGCTACAGGCAAATTCCTACCGACCATAAGCGAACTACTAGGTAACGCATTACGAACACTTAGTATGTGGGCAAACCAATGCGGTCTTGGAGTCAATCCACAGAAGACTGAATTAGTTTTGTTTAGTAACAAAAGGGTGATTCCAAACTTCGATCCTCCAACTATTGAGGGTATACCCCTTAGGGTTGCCGAGAGTGCCAAATATCTGGGTATAATCCTAGATAGGAAGCTTAATTGGACACTAAATGTGTATGAAAGAGTAAAAAAAGCTGAAAATACTTTTTACGCATGCAACCGAATCTTCGGCAAAAGGTGGGGACCAAACCCCAAAATAATTCTGTGGATGTATACGGCTGTTGTGCGTCCAATGACCAAAATACAAAGACTAGCATGTATAGGAACAACCGGCGCAATAAGGACAACACCTACTGCTGGAATGGAGGCTATCCTCAACTTGTTACCTCTAGATCTATACATGCAAGAATCTGCAGCCAAAAGTGCCCGCAGGATCAGCCAAACAAAAAGCTGGAAACCCTACACAACGGGACAGACACAGATTCTGAATAAATATGTGGGAGATGCGGTCACTTCTGACTACTTGTCTCCCCATCTTGACTTTGACATACCATTCTCCTGCTATTTCCCCAGCAGGGAGGAATGGAACACAGATGAACCCACAAAAGTAAAATCGATATCCATCTACACAGATGGCTCTAAGATGGACCGTGGAACAGGTGCTGGAATTTTCTCTGAAGCGTTAAATATACACCTCTCAATCAGACTGACTGATAACAGTAGTGTCTTTCAAGCGGAGGTTCTGGCAATCGCCGAAGCTGCCCATATGGTGTCAATGTCAGCGATACCAAATAATGATATTACTATATTTATCGACAGCCAGGCGGCTATAAAAGCAGTATCTGCTATCGAAATAAAATCGAAGCTAGTTCACCGCTGCCGTGAAGAGCTTAAGGTTCTCTGCTCGCAGCACACCACGCGTCTCTGCTGGGTCCCTGGACACAGTGACAAAACCGGCAATGAGATGGCTGATGAATTGGCAAGAAATGGTTCTGCTATGGACCAAGATCGGGCGATTAATTTAATCAAACCACCACTCTGTAATCTCAGAGAGAGGGTAGAAAATAAGACCCGGATGAAAGCCAACAACAGGTGGAAAGAATTAATCACTTGCGAAATAACCCGGAAGCTATGGCCGGAGTACAATCCAAGTCGGACTATCAAGCTTATGCGGTTTGACAGAATGTCGATGTATAAACTGGTAGGAGCCCTAACGGGTCAAAACTTCCTAAGATACCACACAGTGAAATTGAAACTCAAGAATGACGATATATGCAGGGGTTGCGGCGACGAGGAGGTACACGAGGACACACCTCACTTCCTCTGTCAATGCCCAAGTCTCTGTCACTTGAGGAATAGAACACTTGGATGTAGAGATAGAAGATACTACTTCCATGACATACATGAACTTTCAGATATATCTTTATCTAATCTTTACAGGTTCATAAATGCATCAGGATGGCTGGACAAGGTCGAGTAACCAAGAGGGAATGACTCTAAAGCCAACAACATCGGCTAACCCCATAATAAGGGCATCACAATGGGTCCACATGGACCTAAGTGGGGTGCGGCAGGACTCGTTCTGACGGACCCACCCATAAACCTAACCTAACCTTACCCCATCAAAACAAAAACTTAGTTCAACATTTTGGTAATACTATCAATTTATTCATATGAAACAATTAACTAACCACCCCATTTATAAGGAAAGTAACCTTATTTAAAAGAACAAAAAAAAATCATAGGCAGTTAAATTATTTAAATTATAGCTAGAACAACTTCAGTTAATAAAAAATCACAAAATAGTTTTAGCTTGAAATTGGTTTTGGAGAATGATAACAAAAAAAAAAAAAAAAACGACTTACCAATTGTCCGTCGGAGACTCTCAATCCCTTTCGGATTGCACGGCGCTAAATATTTATGGTTAATAAATCCCAAACTGTCACTAGTACACTTTTAACTTTAAGATTATCATAGCAGTAAGTAATATAAGTAGGTTAAATTCACTTCTATATTTTTTTTCTTAGGGTGGGATAGCAAACAACGAATAATATAATTATATTATTATTATTATTTTTTTTATAATTTTTTTTTTCACGTTAGGTAGGTTATTTTAAGTAAAAATTTTGTTTTTTTTTCCAAATTTGACATACCAAGCCACTTTAATTAGGACGATTGATAAGATAGGTAGGTAGGCTATGTACACAGTACACCTCACTAAAATCGCAGAACAGGAACTCGATTAGAAGCTACTATATCCACACACCGCACACTCGACACACACCGACCAACCGAACTCTCAATCAGCGATCCACCTACACTTTTTCATGCACGATCGGTGTTAGCTTTTACGAAATGCTGCTGGTGAGCTACTGTGGCAGCACATCGACTAAACCGCTCGGTGTTTCGAAGCACGCCTGAGCCGAGTTGTTGTTTTTTTCGTTGACAATGACTAAGTCTCCAAAGGGTGTTGGGGATCGGGAGATGTTTCGATGGATTGTTGCGGTAATAGCTCTCTCGAGGCAGGTAGCGGACCGTTTACGAGTAATGTTTCGACGCAGGGAAGTGGGGTTTTATGGTTTTTTTTTTTTACAATAGCGGTGGTATGCTGAGCAGCTCACTGCAACGCTTTTGGTGGTTTTGGCTGCCGATGATTTTGGCGTGTTCGTTCTTTCAGGTGTTGATTAGGTTTTCTTTGTAGACTTTTAATTTTCGTTTTTCTTCCTTTCTTGATTGGTGTTTTGTAGATTAGGATTGGGATCTAGGGGATAATCACCATATCCCCTAATTACCTAAGTAATAAATTAAGTTTGTTTTGTAAAAAAAAGAAATAAACTGGGAGGTATTGTAGGGAGGGAATTACCTGTGTAATTGCCTGGACCCAATTCCTTTTATTCGCTGCGTATAGACACGGAAAGAAAGCACTATAATGTAGGCTAGTGGAAGCGATTTTTACGGATGAGCAAGACACCGGTTGCACAGGTCTGCTACGCAGGGCGGTTGTTGCGTGTACCTGCAATAGAAAAAATAACACGATAGAAACAAAGAGCAAACACCATATACCGACACGGGGTTGGTTCGAGCACCTGCCAGCTAGACCAGGCCAGAAACAACCCCAATGTCAATAAAATGCACTCACCTGTATTCACTATCGGCGAAGACGATGAATCCCAGCTACCCGTGTAAGAAAACACATCATCGATTGGCTTACAACCGGTCCGCTACCGTATCCGTTGGTAGTTGGTTGTATCACCATCCGATGAAGATTTCTTCGGTAGCAACGCCAACGATCCCTTGGTTCCATTCAAATTCACACTTCTAGCAAAATTAGATAAATATAAATTATAAATATTCGAAAGATAATATAAATTAAATAAATTACCTGTGGTGCAAGTCCAAACCGCGTGTTGTCCACCATTGATTTCAGATTTGTTTTGCCAGTTGTTGAGTGTTTCGTGTAAGTGTTGTACTCGTCATGCAATACTTACCTTTGTCCCTATCCCACGTGCGATTGACAACACTTGCTACCTCTGTCGTCCACTTCGCTAGTGTTGTCGCAAATTATCAATGAAGGTCAAGTCACAATAGGGAGTGAACTTGGATATTTTGTTATGAAGTAACCGAGTTATACCAATTAGAGTCTAAATTATGTATTTTATTTTATGTCACTTAGGTTAAGGCTAGATGTTAAGGTTACGTATTTTCAGGGTAGTTCTGTAAACATCTAGAGTAGCCTGTGTAAGGGTTTATTTTTTTTTTGTGGGTGAAAATAGGTGAGAATGGCATGAGGTAAAACTTAGGAAGGCAACCGTGATCGAAACCGATCTCACTCATTGAAGTAGGAAAGGCACAGGCAAAAATGAGAAGGAAATTATCCAACACACTCAATGGTACGTTACCGACCCGTTTCGAACTGTGTTGTGCATTGTGCTATGCTCACAGGGGAAAACAGAAGCACTCAATGAAAGAAAGACAATCGAAAGGGCATTGACACCTACCCAACTAACAAATATAGGTCATTACCAATCGTAGCTTCTTTACGAGCAGCTGAGTGTCGATAGAGTTGCCACGTCGTGCTTTATTCGTAATCCGTTGAATACAATTTAGTTGTGCTTAACGTAGAAAGCGCAAAGCAAAACGGTTCGTGTGAACACAATTCGACCGAATTGCCGATTCTTTAATATTCTTTCTTGTAATAGAAAGATTCTAAGGTTGCACATAATATATTGTGAGGTACCTAATAAAAGAAAAAAAAAAAAAAAAAAACAAACCGAAACCAACAATGGTACTTAATGAACTTTCATTAAATAGGAAACGCTAAGCTGAACCAAGAAAATAGCTAAGCTAAAGGTGGTCCCCAACAGGGAGAGGATAAAGTATCCGAACGCTAGGCAGAGGTATGTGTTCTTTTGGCCATGGGATTGGACGACCTATTAATCGTATCATCCTGTACAGGTATTGGATTGAGGCCACTGGTCGTAGAAACGATCCAGACCTCTGCAAATTTTTTTTTTGCGCCAAACGCCGAACTCGCCGCCATATACGACTCATATACGGTCATCAAACGATCGCCAATCGACACATAGCGACCGTGGGAGACCCCGTATTTTGATTTACTTTCTGGGTGCTGCCGGAGGTACTGCCAAAACGTTCTTAATTTCATTGCTTTTGGCACGGATATGATCGCAGCATGAGTTGCCCTGGCAATGGCTTCATATGGAATAACAGCAACTTTGTTAGAAGGCTACCGAACTCCACATTCAGCATTGATATTGGCACTGAAAATGCAAATCAACCAGACACCATCTTGAAAAATCGAAAAAAAAATGCGAAGATTTTACAATGATGCAAATTGATCGATTGGGTCGAATGCACGATGGCCCACAAAAGGTCAATGGTCAATGGTGGCGGTGGACAGGACGTTGAAAGATCTTCGTGTCAATCAAAACATTTTTGGAATAGCCATAGTTGTATTATTCGGTGATTTTCGGGAGACTCTTCCAGTTATTCCCACGATCAATTGCAGCTGACGAACTAAATGCGTGCTTGAAAGCATCAAATTTGTGGCTACATGTCAAGACAATCCGATTGACGAGATCAATCTGCAGATGTGTTTTCGAAGCAATTGTTGGACATTGGTAATGGAAAGATTGCAGTTTATATCTCGACCGGACTTATCACTTTGCCCACTGATTTCTGCCACATGACCGATTCTAAGGAAGAGCTCATTCGACGTGTTTTTCCGGGCATACCGCTGAATATAGAGGAGAAGATGTTTTGATTCCACTCATCCCGATGATTCCAACGGACTTACCATTCGAATTCAAACGACTGCAATTTTTTACTACAAATCTTTGCATTGAATGTTAATATCATCTATTTTACAGGAAAATAAAAGACATTTAATTAATTTGAATTACTAACAAAATTTATTTAATCACCAAACTAAGTTTAAATCACCAGATCAGCCAACACCAGATGAACCGCATCAATTTCTGCAAATATATTTCATTTCGTGGATGGTGGATCAGCTGAATGTGCGGTGCAATATACAGGGAACACAACAGTTATAGAGACGAATTATTGAACAGTTGCAAGCATTCTTTCATTTAGAAAATCATTGTTTTTCACATGGGCAGCTATACGTTGCATGTTCACGAGTTGGGAAACCATCCGCTTTATTTGTGTTAACGTCAGACCAAAAAACAAAAAATGTGGTTTACCAAAGAGCACTTCAATGAAACGGATAATTTGCGGACACGTACCTATAACTCATCGATTCAGTATTTACTTTGGATTCACTTTCATTTTTTACTTAGAGAAGTTCAACTAAATTAAACTTCATTTTTGTAATCGAAATGAATTCATTACTGTTGTGAAATGAAATAAAGTTTTTCCTTTTCAAATATAAAAAAAAAAATTATTATTCTTCATCTTTTAATCCTCAAACGAAATGTTACAAAAAACGAAGCCATCTGGTGGCGAAACGGAGTGCGCTGGGTTTGCTAGTTATAGAATATAAGTCAACTAGTTTCAGTTAAGTTTTTTTTTGAATTTACTTTTTTTACTTGAATTTCTTAAGAACTAGCCAAGAGTTCTATTGCTAAACCATAATCGGTCGCGTGAATAGGATTTTTAACTTCCAAACTCAAGGTGGATATTACGACGATTTCTCCAAGTAGTTCTAAATTTCCTTTTAAATGATAGTTTGAATTAAGAGTATTTCTTCCAAATACATATTTATGAACACCGCAAATAAAGAATTTGTTTTAATATTTACCCGCAAGGGTACTTCTCTTATCTGGAGAGAGAGAGAGGTAACGGGCGTAACGAACCCGCGGACGCTAGTCATTTAAACCCAGAAGCGTCTGACCCATAATGGGCGGCTCCCTGGTCAGCGTCTGTTCTCCATGTTAGGAGCGGCTGTGCTTGCAAAAGTTTAAACTTTTCACAAAAGTTAAAATTAAAAGCTATGTAAATGCAATGAACAAAACAAATGATAGTAATACCCCAGGTGGTATGCCAGTTACACTGGTAAATTCACTCTCTTCGGAGGTCGGTTCCATGGATTCTGGGGAGGACCATTTATTGCTAAGCAACGACCCGTTTGGGAGAAGTAAAAGGGTAGAAAGAACACCCCCATCTAAAAAAGAAGAAAGTAGTAAAACACTGAAGGCTAAATATCTAGAAGCCTGTGAAGAAAGAGATGGGTATAAGCAACTCAATGAGACACTGCTTAAGGAAATAAATAATCTTAAGCAAGAGTTGCAATTGTTGAAGGAAGAATTCAAAAACCAAAAAAAAGTGAATGTCCAACCTGTCGAGTTCTCGACTGACGAAGAGGAACTTAGAAAAGAGACAGAAGGACATCGTCACAAGGGGAATAAAAACAAAAAATGCAAAATGAGTGCATCCCCAAAGTCTCACCAACAAAAGAAAGCTGCACAGTCACTGTGTATGCTTCAGACAAAGAAAATAAAACACAAAATCTTACCAAGCCCCCACCAATTATAGCGCTGCAAGTAAATAAGTATGAAAGCTTGGCCAAAGTATTGGAGGAAAATCAAATTAAAGCTAGTACAGCGCTTATAAACAAAAATGACATAAAAATCAATGTAGTTGAAGAAGAGGGATACAGAAGCCTCACTAAAATACTAAACCAAAAAAAAGGTGCAGTGGTATTCTTATGAAAATAAGCAGACCAGACCAATGAAGGTTGTAGTGAAAAGACTGCATTATTCATGCTCACCGGAAAGCATAAAAAAAGAATTAAAAGACCGAGGCTTTAAAATCTTGGAAGTTGTAAATATGCTTAAATTTAGAAGCAAAGTACCACTACCAATGTTTACACTCAGCTTTGAGCATGACGAAGATAAGAAAAAAGTATATGAAATTAAAAATATACTTGGGATGCAAGTTGAGATTCATACCCTACGTAAATCGAAACAAGTGCCCAATGCAAAAACTGTCAAAGATATGGGCATACACATAGATACTGCAGCTCAAATCCAAGATGTGTGAAATGTGCAGGAAGTCACCACACCAAGGAATGTAGGAAGAAAGAAAATGAACACCCTAAATGTGTAAACTGCAATGAAAACCATCCTGCTAGCTACAGAGGTTGTTTAGTTGCAAAAGAAATCCAACTTGCAAGAGACAAAAAGCAAAAGAAGCAAACAAAAAGCTCAAATAAAGAAGACCAAAAAGTCAAGAAGGACTTACAAAAGAGCCCACAGAAAGAAAAGCCTAAAGACGAAAAGATAATCAAAAAGATCCCAAAACAAAATACAGCGGGTCCAAAAATGACATATGCTGAGGCAGCATCAATAAATAATCAAACAGATAAAACGATAAAACGAAAAGAAGAGCCAAACACTGGAATGGAAAACCTCATGAAACAAATCATAAAAAGGATTGGTTCCATGGAAAAATCGAATAAAACGATATTAGATAGAATATCGTTGTTAGAGAGACAGAACAGCAACAAAAAAGCTGTGCCAAAAAGACAAACATGATGAATAGAATAAAAATTCTTGAATGGAATGCTAATGGTATCGAGAGTCGCAAGGACGAGATGAAAGTGGCTCTTGACATACACCAGATAGATATATGTCTCATTTCAGAGACACACTTTAAATTTATAACAAATTTTAAACTGCAAGGATATGAATTATATCACTCCCCACATCCTCATAACTGTGCAAAAGGTGGGGCTGCAGTGTTAATAAAGAATACAATAAAACACCATATAGAAGCAAAATTCCAATCATGTGCCATCCGAGGAATTTCCATAAGTGTAGAAACGGGTAGTGGGCAAATATCTGTTGCAGCAGTATACTGCTCTCCTAGCTATAGACTAAAGAAAAACGATTTTAAAAGTCTTTTCCGCATATTTCACAATCGATTAATCGCGGGAGGGGATTTTAATGCCAAGAATAAATATTGGGGATCTAGATTAACAAATACTAGAGGCAGAGAATTATATGAAACTATTAAAGAAGTCGGCGGCAAATATCACTCAACGGGGAAACCTACCTACTGGCCTACAGATAGGAATAAAACCCCAGATCTTGTAGACTTCTTTATATCCAAAAATATATCCTCAAATAAAATAAATATAGAAGAAGGCCCTGATCTTCAATCAGATCATTCCTCAATACTTCTTACACTTGGCGATAGAATAATAATAAAAGAACATAGCCCTAAACTAGTTAATAGACTGACTGATTGGAACCACTTCAGGCAGAAGTTGGAAGAATGTATCCAATTATCATCAGCTATTCAAACAGAAGATCAATTAGAAGAAGCAGTGCAAATATTTACACTGGATATACAAAAAGCTGCATGGGCTGCAACTCCCCAAAGAACAAACAAGATTAAACAAAACTCTTATCCGCGTGAAATATGTCAAATTATTACAGAAAAGAGGAAAGCTAGAAAACGCTGGCAACAGACAAGGGCGCCAAGCGACAAAACCACACTGAACAACTTAAATAATAAGCTCAGAAAATCTATAAGAGAATTCAATAACGAGTCTTTAAAAACGTATCTTACGAGTCTTACAAATGATGCTAGTACCGGAAGGCAGCAAAGAAAATGAACAGGCCAATAGCTCACATTCCGCCAGTAAAAACCAGAGAAGGTAACTGGGCAAAAAGCAGTCAAGAAAAAGCAAATTCTTTTGCAGAGTACCTTGAGAACGTCTTCAAACCTTATGAAGATAAAGATTATCAAGGAAACGAAGAAACGTGCGAAGAAGACGGACCTATTCGGCCGGTAACAGCTAAAGAACTTGCCAAAGAAATCAAAGAAGGCATAAACATAAAAAAAGCCCCAGGGTTCGATTTAATCACAGGGGAAATTTTAAAACAATTCCCTCGAAAAGGTTTAAAAAAACTAGCGCAGATTATAAATGCAGCATTTAAATTAAGATATGTGCCAAGCATGTGGAAGGTCGCGGAGGTAATAATGATACCAAAACCAGGTAAACCACCTAGCGAAGTAGCCTCATATCGCCCAATATCGATACTACCAATGTTGTCCAAGTTATTCGAAAAAATGCTGGCAAAACGTCTGCAAAAAATTATTGATGAAAAATCGCTACTTCCAAATCATCAATTTGGGTTTAGAAACAAGCACTCTACAATTGATCAGGTGCATAGAATCACAGATAAAATCGAAAAAGCATTTGAAGAGAAAAATATGTGCTCTACAGTATTTCTTGATATAGCACAAGCTTTCGATAAAGTCTGGCACAAAGGACTGATACATAAATTACAAAAGCAACTGCCGAAGCAGTATTCGACCATTCTGGAGTCTTATATATCAGATCGATTCTTCAGAATTAAGCAAGATACAGAGTGCTCAACATTAACAGAGATTAGAGCTGGTGTACCGCAAGGCAGTGTGCTAGGTCCAGTTTTATACCTAATCTTCACTAGCGATTTGCCTGAAAGTGTAGAAACCACCATAGCTACTTTTGCAGATGACACAGCCGTCCTTGCTGTGGGAGCAACTGTCGAAATAGCAACAAAAAAGCTTCAGACGGCAATAAACAATATTTCAGAATGGACAAAGAAATGGCAGATTAGATTAAATGACCTTAAGTCAGTCCATATTAATTTTACGTATAAAAACGTACCACGCATTCCAGTCTACATTAACAACAATGTAGTAGAATTTTTTAACACAGCTATGTAAATATCTAGGCATGACTCTAGACGCTAAACTGCGTTGGAAAGCGCACGTTAAGAAAAAAAAAAGATGAATTGAACATGCGATACAGTAAATTGTATTGGCTTATTGGGAGATACTCATCCCTGTCCAACTACAATAAGTTATTGCTATAAGTTAATAAAATTTACGCCGAAAATTACAAAAAAATTTTCGGGGCAGATTGCCCTGACCTTTATTGTATGAAATATCGATTAAGACTAAACTTAAACCTAAAGAAACTCTTACAAGTAAAATTATTGAAGCTTGCACTTTTTATTTTCCAACGTGAATTTCCCTGGAAATTTGTTTCTCGCCCCAGACGCTAGGTCAGCATTTCCGCTGCGCGTGCGAGTGGTTGACAAAGTTAACTCTTCCCCCTTTAAATGCGATGGTCCGCAATCGCCTAAAAGTAAGGAAGATTGTTGTACTGTGTTTGTTGGATTCTTCCTTTTGGTAAACTTTCAGTGTGTGGTGGAGCTTCGATGTTCTTAATTTCTTGCTGCTGGACTATGACTCTGGTTTCATTACTTGAATGCCTTGTTATGATTCTATAGATGGTGATAATTACTAGGACAATCCCGATGAGACTTATTGTTCCGCAGCTGATGAATGCGTAAGTTTCGTTTTCGCTTTTGAGCAACTCGATACTTTTGGTATTGTTGATGTGGAGTTCGCCCATCATTTCGAGCGACAATAGTCGATGAAATCTGTTCTCTATGGGTGTTGGCTGCAGTATGGCTGGAAGAACGGTGTGTGTAGAAGCTTCGTATGCCGCAAATACTCTATTATTTATTGTTATGTTGGTTTTCTCGTATTTAATAAGGAAGGTACCAGTAAGGTTCCGAGGTGTGGATTCGACTTGGAGAGTTCCGTTAAAGTCGTTAAGCAGGATCATTCCATTTGTTATTTCCTCGATCGACGGGATATGCTGACTATTCACTTTATTACATGTTGCTATTTTACTATTTAATAGGTTGGGAATACATGCTGAGTTAACAATATTTATAAGATCTCTTTTATTACAAATTGAAACACTATTTATTATTTTACAATCATTAGTTACGCCAAATATTTCGTTTTTGTTTCTTACAACTTCTTTATAGTCTATTTCTATGGCTACTCCATTTCTCTTCACAGGTTTTAATAATATTCGTTCATATGTGGAAGGATCGGTAGTAGGGATATTAACAATATAAAGTATGGAAACTGTGTTTGTTATTATCTTTATTTCAGCAAAATTAAGAGCTTCTTCTATAGTAGTGAAAGGGACATTCTCTTGATTTAGTGTTTTTACAGCTAGGCTTATTTCTTCTTTTGATAAAATCATTGAATTAACAATTCCTAGTTTCGCCCAATGTATGGCCAAATTAATGTTAACTAATTCTTCTTTTAAAATTTTAAACTTGTATTGAATATTTAATATTACATCTCTGTTGAAATTTTTATTGGTTTTTAGCATTGATTCAATCTCATTCGTAATCTTGGTTATGTTATTAATTATTTCATTATGCAATTTATTTATTACAACTTGATCGTTAGAGTTAATAAGTAGGTTATTCATCTTTCTTTTGATAGTAATGAAGTCGTTGTTGTCGGGATTACCAGCAATCCACTTCCACGTCGAACCTATAAAATCTAGAGATCTTCTTACCTTTTTTGGTTTTAGGTTAGATATCAAATTTTTTATTTGCTCGTGCTCATGGGAAAGGTATAGGAAAAGGGAATCGTTCGTGGTTTCGTTAAGTTTAAGCATTGGAGAAATTTTGGTCAAGAGTTGTTCATATTGGTCGAGGTCAATGTCATGGATTAATTTGAAATTTCCGTTCTGTATCTTTGTTTGTCCAGTGTGTATTGAAACGAATTGAGAATTAGAGAAATCCAAAATTTGGATTTCCGCTTCCGCGATGCATAATGCATGTCTGAAAAGAGAGATGTGAAATTTGTTGTTCAGTTCCTAATATTGCTTTTGTGAATCGTTCTGCCGGATTCGGTCACGACAGTTGTATTTTTGTTTTCCTTAACTACTTCCTTTTTATATCGGACGGTGAGTTTAGAACCAATTCTTTTGTTATGCTTTACATAAATGACGTCTCCAGGATGGTACATCTTACATGGTTTCCTGGTTTGGTTATGATAACTTAAATCTTGTTCTTGCTTTTGGATAATTTTATCTATATTATTCTGCCTGGTTTTATCAAGTTCTTCAGGGGTTATTTGTGGAGATCGACCAAAGAAGAGTTCGACCGGTTTTTTCCTGTTGTGGAGTGAATTGTAAAATTATATTCGTTAGTGGCTCTTTCGAGCAGTTCCTCGAAGGATCGGGATACCTTTTCAGCTTTGAGGCATCTCATGATCTCTGAGAGAGTTGAGTGGAACCGCTCAATCTGCCCGTTTACTTCGGATTTGTAGGGTGGTGTTCTGTGAATGCGAATGTCCAACTCGTCTTCCATCATGGATAATATGGATACCGAATTAAGGGCTTTTTCGTTGTCTATGACAATGCTCTCGGGAATGCAGAAAGAGAATAAGATTTCTCGAAGAGGTTGCCTGAGGTCGGTTATTGCTCTTGACTTAATAATTTTAGTCTTGGCGAACTTGGTGAGCTTGCATATGGCGGTTAATACCAGTTTTTTTTCCGTTGAATAAATATCTAAATGCAGAGTGTGGCCAGGATAATTAGGGATTGGAGTTGGTTCAAGGATAGGTTTATTTGGGTGTCGTTCATATTTGTTTTCTTTGCAAATTCTACATACTTTTACTAGTCTTTTGATTTTTGATGCCATTTTCGGAAATTAAAAATGTTGAAGAAGTTGTATGCGGTTTTCTTCTGGATTACGGTGTGCCCTGCGATGGATACTTAATATTTGTTCTTCCTGTTCCGTTTCGTTGGCCAGATCTTCAACCATTGTTTGAGTGTACCTAACTTTGTATTTGGAAAAATGTTCGGGATAAATGTTTTGTATTTGGCCCATTATTTCTTCTTTTGTTTGCAAGCCATTTATTACACTGGGATTTAAATATTTTTTAAAAATTGAAATGATATCTGAGTTGCTATAACTGGGTTGTACAAAAACGTGTCTGTGGTACGTGGGGAATGGAATTAAGAATTGATGGCTAGTTGTGTCCCCGATTTCTAAAATCAGCTGATTTCGGAAAACGTTAATGGGTACTTCAACTGCTGGTATCAGGTTATGTGAAGAACTCTCATCACTATGTTGCGTCATGGTCATTGAATTTATTTGTGTTTTTTGTGGCAGTCGAGATAAAGCATCGGCAACTACGTTTTCTTTTCCTGGTTTGTACCTGAGTTCGTAGTTGTACTCCTCCAGGATTGCTTTCCATCGCTTCATCTTGTGGTTTGTGTTTCTATTACTCAGCGCATATGTTAATGGCTGGTGGTCCGTATAAATATTTACCTTTTTTGATCCGTAAAGGAAATTCCTAAGCGAGTTTAGAGACCAGATGATGGCAAGCATCTTCTGTCTTTGTCAGTGTCCTTGAGAGAAATGTTATGGGTTTTCTGTCCTGAGATAGGACAGCACCAATTGCATAGTCGGATGCGTCCGTCGTGAGTTCGAAGTCTTTGTTAAAGTTCGGATGAGTGAGAGTTACTTCTTTTGAGGTTAAGGAGTCTTTAATTTGGTTAAATGAGTAAATGCAGTTTTCGTCAAGATCTATCGTTTTATTCTTAGAGATATGTCTGGACGATTACGAATCCTAAGAATTCGATTTCGGATTTAAAAAATTCGCATTTATCCAACTGGATTTTCATGTTGGCTCGTTCTAGAGTATGAAAGACGGCTTCGAGGTTTTTAAAATGTTCAGCTTTGTCTTTTCCATAGATGACGATGTCATCAATGTAGACATAACATCGTTTTCCGATGTGCTCTCTAAGGATGTCGTCGAGAGCTCTTTGGAAAATCGCCGGAGCATTTTTTAACCCAAAGGGAAGACGAGTGAACTCGAATTTCCCGTTATTGATGGAGAACGCCGTTTTCTCAATATCGGATTCTCTGAGCTTGATTTGGTGAAATCCGCTCTTCAAATCTACGACAGAAAGCCATCTATTGTCGCCGAGGTTAGCTAGGACCTCATTGATTTCCGGAATGGGGTATCTGTCGGCAATGGTGACCGAGTTGAGCTTTCGGTAATCGATCACCATTCGATATTTTTTTTCGCCTGAAGCGTCCATTTTTTTGTTGACGATCCAGACTGGCGAATTATATGGAGATTTCGATGGCCTGATAATATTATCATTTAGAAGTTGGTTGATTTGCTTTTCAACTTCTTCTTTAAGTCCTCTTGGATAGGGATAGGATTTGGAGTAGACTGGTTCGTTACATATTGTACGAATTTCTCCTTTCACGGTTGTCGCATAAGTAAGTTTTTTGTCATGATCGGAGAAGAGTTTCGGAAAAAAACCAATAACCTTTTTGAGATAGTTAGAGTCTTCGTCATTCAAATGGGATGTTCGGATATTTACGCTATTTACGGTTTCGGTTAGATGCTGTTTAAGTTGGATAATAGTGTTCTGGTTAACTTTCATATAGTTATCTTTTATGTGAATAACCGCGTTCAGGCTTTTGAGGGTATCGTTCCCTATAATGCCGTCGAAGATATAAGGGTAGGAAGTATAAAAAATTGTAAAGGGCCTATTTCAGTACCAAGAAGAGGAATAAGACTATGGTGGGTTATTCTAATGTTTCCCCCCACGGAATTAGCATAAAAAATCTTTTGGTTGGGGAGAGGATTGCGTATATGTCGTGGTTGAATATAATTTTTGTTCGAGCCTGTGTCAATTAGAAATTTATACACCTGTCCACTCTTTACTCCGTGCTCGAAATAAGGAAGCGAAGAGTGTTTTAATCTAAAAAATATATGTCATCAACCTGTTGCGGTGGATCAAAATATTGTTCATCTGTTTGGTAGTCACTGTATTCCGTAAGTGTTTGCTCGTGGTTTTGATCTTCTCGGTTCATCGTGTCTTCGTATTGTTCTATTTCTTGTTCTTCGGCGACGGATTCTCCAGTATGGTAGACTCGTTGCATTTTATAGGGTTGATGAACTTGTTGTGAGTGCTCTCGCTTCTGTGCAGTAGGTTGGTTTCTTGGTCTATTTGAGTAATCTACCCTCTGAGTTCTAATAGAATGATCTATGTCCATAGGCTTGGGAGGAAGTTCACGTTGGTTTGGTGGAAACCGTTGCGGTTGGCCTTGTTGGAAAGATTTTGATTGATATTGTGGTTCCCTGTGGAATTGAGGTTGCTGAGGTTGACGAGGGTTATGAAGCAATTGTGGAAAGAACTCTCGCCTTGGGACTGGAACAGGAACTGGGTGTGGAGGATTGAATCTTCTAGGAGGAATCGATGGAGGTGTTTGCTGGAAGGTTTTCCGAGCTGTTGATTGGGAATTATTGGCGTGTTGAGTTCTGAAGTCAACATTTTGGAGTTTAAGACAAAGATGCAGAGCCTGCGGCAAATCTGCGGGTTCCCTTATACTGAGTAATCTGGGAAGGTCACCCTTCAACCCTCTAACGAAAGTATCAAGTGCTTTATCTCTATAACATTGAGTCATGTTGTTTAACGATTCATGGCTCATATCAATACAACCGAGTTTGTTAAGAATCAGGGATAAATGATGATAAACTGCTTGATAGAATTCGGGTATTGTATTGTTACCCTGTACAAGAGTCGTCATCTGACACTCGAGGGTTCCTAGATCTCTCTTATCTGCATAATGCAGAGTCAAACATTTAGAAATCTTTTCCCAATTTAAAGGGGTGTTGTAAGATTCGAGCGCTATATCGGCATGGCCTGTTATCTTATTTCTAATAACGGACAAGATGCCATAATATTTTGGAGTACCCTTAAGGTGCTCGTAGATCTTAAGTATTCTTTCAACACTTTTTTTCCACGAGTTGAACTCCTGAGCTTCACCTGAAAATTCGCGCAAACTCTTAACCACATCTGGAACTTTGTCCATGTCCGAAAGATTCTGATCAGTTGTGTTAATCGGTTGATCAATATCATTATTAATATCTGAAGCTGGATTCATAATTGAATTAAATATCTGTCGTCCCTGAATGTGTAGTGTTTCGGTTACGAGTCTGGTTATGAGATGTACTAAGTTATCGTCTACTTGGTTTGTAAAGGAGGGGGCAGGAGGAGCAGCATTTTCTCCTGGTATTTCTAAGCGGGCTGGTCTGATTAAATTACTTGGGTTCGACATTTTGAAGTTTTTGTGATTGAAATTAAGTCAATGAATGTGGGAACCGAGATTCGCAATTGAAATTGAGTCAAAAATAATTGAAATAGGTCTTAATCTAGACGAGTCTTAAGTTGTTACACAGATAATTACTAATTACAAAAGCAAAAAATATTCTTACAGAAATTAAAAATTGGATCTTATTCTAGATGAGTCTTAGGTTGTTACAAAATCGATTAAAAATTACAAAGGAAAAATATTCTTACAGAAATATAACGGCTTCAATTCTCATAACGTATAGATGGGTTCTGGACCGTGGCTGTTGGTTGGGGCGGCTGTTCGCTATTCCGGAACTCCTTTTTATCCCTGTTTTACAGGATTACTTGGGGGCCTCTTTTCCCCTACACAATTACTAATCAGTCTCGTGGCCTGGTGTCCACGTTACGAAACTTGTGGCTTGGTGTCCACCTTGTTTTTACACGCACTATCAATAATTTCGTGGCTTGGTGTCCACTTTACACAACTTGCGGCTTGGTGTCCACTTTTGTTGATTACACGCACTATAGTGAAAATTTCGCGGCTTGGTGTCCACTATGAAACTTGCGGCTTGGTGTCCACTGTTTTGTTTCACGCACTAGCGATGATTTCGCGGCTTGGTGTCCACTATATTTTTCTCACTAGCACTATTTCCACGATTAGTTTAGTTTAGAAGTGCGTTTATTATTCGTACGCGTATTGACTGTTTAGTAAAACCGCACGGTCCCTGCTCGGGCGCCAGTTAATAAAATTTACGCCGAAAATTACAAAAAAATATTTTTCGGGGCAGATTGCCCTAACCTTTATTGTATAAAATATCGATTAAGACTAAACTTAAACCTAAAGAAACTCTTACAAGTAAAATTATTGAAGCTTGCACTTTTTATTTCCCAACGTGAATTTCCCTGGAAATTCGTTTCTCGCCCCAGACGCTAGGTCAGCATTTCCGCTGCGCGTGCGAGTGGTTGACGAAGTTAACTTATACAAGCAAGTTCTAAACCCAGTATGGACCTACGGGCTCCAATTGTGGGCATGCACATGCCAAACAAACTTACAAAAAATTCAGGTTCAAAACGCCGATCTGCATAGAGATCTAAATGTTGAAATGGTTGAAGATGAGGTTAAGAAGGTTGCTCAGAGGCATAGAAATCGGCTTCTCAGCCACGTAAACGCAGAAATAACAGAACTTTTAAATAATGACAATGTAATCAGGAGATTGAGACGTATAAAACCTCTTGATCTGTAAGATTAGGCTAGAGCTAAGAAATTAGATACTGATTTCAAACAAAACAAATTTAAAAATCCGACAAACGGCGGATTTATCTCTTTAAATTCATTGAATAATTCAAAAATGAATTGCTGATTAGTCGTACGACTAGGTGCAATCTAATCCGGGATGGCGAATGTCAGTCCCCCGGGAGTTTTTTTTGATGAGTTAAAGTCCATCACTATTGCAGGAGCATCCCTCGCGTACTAGCTCTGCAATGTCTTTCGATGATTTTTTACTTAAAGCGAATTCCCAACACAAAAAAAAAAAAGGTATGGCTTGTTGTACACAAATTACAACAAATTAGAGCCTTTGCTAATAAAACAAAAACATGCTGTTCGTATTATGTGTAAAGTTAACCGTCGTACTCCTAGTTTTGGATTGTTCAAAAGTCTTGGATTTCTTCCATTGAGACATTTGTACTTCTATAAAGTTTTAAAAATATTTTTTAAAAAGTCCGGGTACAACTCTCCTAGGGTTAATGTGAACCGTAATTTGCGCGTCAACACTAGTAATCTCGTCAATGTACCTATACAATCAATAAATCGCATTTTTCCACCTTCTACAATGTTACTGCGCCGCGTTTGTTCAATAAATTACCTTCAAGTCTGCGATGTGAGCGAGTTAAATCCGTATATCTTAAAAATGTAAAATGTTGGCTTCTCTCGTTAAACTACTCTGTAATTGGTAATTTATTGTATCCTTTGGTATGATTCTTTTTGTTGTATTTTTTTTTACTCTTTTTATTGTTAAATTTATACTTATTCTTTATCGCATCCCCATCGATAAATAAATTTTATTTTTTTTAAGTAGCTATGTACTGTACATTCGCCTCTTGCCAAAATCTGACAACAGAATGTACATAACTATTTCAGTTTATAACTTAAATGCTATATTATCTTGCAATTCTATATTTGAATTTTGTTTTAAACTTTTGTATAACTTTAAGTTTAATGAAATAAAGAAATTAAAAAAAAAAAAAAAAAAAAAAAACTTCGAAGGATTTATAAGAACTAGTCTATAAACATGTACAGCCGTATTTATTAGATTCCCTTACGACGCCTCTACGATGTTGTTTAGTTAAACATCGCATAAAGATTTACGTAGCCTCTACGTGACTTTTCTGAGATTGTGATTTATAAACATTTTCCGTGGTAATTTTACTAAACGAGGTTTGCGTCTAAATAGGTAAGAATTTCGATAAACTATTACAGAAAACAAAGAAATCTATTACCTTTTTGCCCTGAAACCGACATCAGCTCTGATTAGCTTTCAAATTATCTAAAACAATTCCGAAAAGTCTTCGAAGGTTCTGCTGAAATATCAAACTGCAATCATATATCTATGTGTCTTCCTATACCTATATTCCTATTTCCATTCTACCAACCGCCAAATCCAATGCCAGGCCACTTTTAGACATTTTCACACACATCCTAAGACATTCCCCGAAAGTAACAAAACTGAAGTTGAAGAAATAATATCACAAACGCACAATATTTTTTATATTTTCATTTATTAAATATTATTTCAATCTTAAAATTGCATAGGCATGCAAACGAAATTCGTTTGGCAGAAATTTTGCACAGCATGCGAAAGGAACGAACAAACAAATATTAATTTCACTTTTTGGTTTTGTTTACAATTCGACGACGACCAAATGACATGTGATGCAAAAACACATATACGTAAGCTCTACGCAGCCTTTAAACGCAAATTTTCGCGTTTAACTTACGTAGCCTTAAAGCAACGTTGATTTAGTTCGAAAAATCTTTATAAATAACATTTTCCTGCGTAGGGGAAAGTGGTCACCCTTCGTACACTTTTTGAATTTTTATTATTTAGTTAAAAATTAACTCACCTTTGTATGTAGTTAATGCATTTATATGTTCTATATATATCGTAGCTTATAACAAAAAAGTATGAAACCATTATGTCAAAGATTTACAGAGTTATAGGAAATATTCTAGGATTAGATTTTTGTACGAATGCACCTCACCTGTGGGGTACTTTCGTACAGCAGATGGGGTACTTTCGTACGACATGGGGAAGACTCATACAGGGTATTTAAAAAGTTTATTTAACTTGCTAATTTTTATAAACAGCAAAAAAAAAACTTATTAAATATCAAAATAACTAAATAATATTCAAATTGACTTAAAGTTTACTTAAAATCTTATTCCCATTTCGCTGGATACTTTAAATTTGCGTATTCACTGAGAAAACTATAGGTATGGGTACCAAACCCGAAAATTTGTTTCCTGTACCCAATGTTGCTATAAGTGCAGATTTGTCTGCGTTTTGCAGATTTCCAACCGAGCTGCAGACTTTTAACAATCAGATTTCTCCATAAATCTGCACTTCTGATTTTGTCTGCATTTAAAATAATATACTTTGGTCCTTAAAAAAACATGTCAATATTTTTTGTACACTTGCTTTCGCTGTATGCTGCCATTTTCCTATTCAACTCTTTTTTTTTTTTGAATTGTTATTTAAATAAAAAAAACATTTTGTGAAGTAATATCTTTCCATAGAAGTCTGCATTTCAGATTTATTTTATGTCATAACTGCAGATTTATCCAAATATTTTTATGGCAACACTGCCTATACCCCTAACTTGGCAAACTTAACCATATCTTGGATGTTCATAGTTACCATACCATAGCTTTTTAAGGCGCGATTGTTAACAAACCTAATTTGGGTAGGGTGTGAACATCGTTGATCAATGTCCTGTTAGCTGTTACCCGTTAATAATGCTATGCTTGTTTACAAGAGCCTTTTATCTACTACGTTACCTAGTCGTATGACAGCTCTTTGCTGTGCAGTTCTGCTTAGGGTAAGGTTGTTCTGGCTTGTAGAGTAAGTGAGAACTGAGTCGTTTCTAGGTATAACAACTGATATGAAGCTATGACAGCTCTGTGATGGACAAACGAATCCTCTTTCTTCGTTTCTACTGCTATTAGTGCCGAAGAAGTCGTGCTGTAGAGACGTGTTATTAATTTTACCAGGTAAGAGTTTTAATTTTTTTTAAACTGGTCTAAATATTTTTATGCATTTTAGAAAAAAACGATAGGTACCTATTCATTCATTTCGAATTTTATTTTTATATTTTTTATATTGCCTAGATAACTGTAAAGGCTACAACAGATAAAGACATTGCCATTTCTAATAAACCTCATAGAATGCGTAAAACAAGTTTTAAAGAGGTCTATATAATTTTGTTTCATTAAAATCGATATTATTGATCTTTTGCTTGTAATTTTCGTAAATAAAATTTGAAGGGGAGCATTCGTACGCGTACGAATGTGCCCCCTGTATTACTGTCCGAATGTACCCCAGGCTATGCACAAAATAAAAATTACAACTTTAGTAGGGAAATATTAGTAATTTAAAAACAAAATAAACATTGTAAACATAAATTCGTCATCCCTATTTTGCAAGAAACGTAAAAAACTTACTCGCAATGCGATCGCGAACTTCGGTAAAAAAATTACTCACAGCGCTCGAAAACACGTTACGCTTGTCAGCTATCATACCTTTTGCCCGACTGTCCCGAAGTTCGTTGAGCGAAATGCTACCTGGTATGTCTATGCACACGAGCAAACACATGTTTTAGCGAAGCTTAGTTTTTCTTATATACTTACTGTACGAATGTGCCCCACGTACGAAGGGTGACCACTTTCCCCTAAGGGCATTTTAGAGGGTGCGTAGAGATAAGCAGACTCTACGGTGAGTTTATAAATAAGGCTGGTAATACTTTACTATTAAATGAGTATTTTTTTATTGCCTTTCTTTAGTAATAAGTAGGTACCTACTAAAAAGTGTACGGAAACATTGAATGTTCTCGTATTATTTTAATGATATTTTCAAATGAAAGAAAATTATTCTAGAGATAATATAACCTTATAACAATTTACTTTCTTAAATTAAATAAAAAAATAAAAATATTATTTTTCCTAATTTTTGAATTCTTCACTGGTTTACAAAATAATGGTAATAAGACGTTCTTACATCTCTCTAGAAGGGAGACTATGGTTTTAATATAGGTAGTCTGGAAAATACTTCTGCTAAATTTCTGTTGATTTGTTTTCTCATTATAACGGGTGATTTTTTAGCTGGTTTGGTTTTGGCAACACTGGTTTTGACAGCTGACGTGTGTTTAGTACCTTGTGTCACTGTCAAACAGCTTCAGTTTGGTTTGCAATTTAACCATGGATCGTCTTACAAATGAACAACGCTTGCAAATTATTGAATTTTACTATCAAAATTCGTGCTCGGTTCGAAATGTTCATCGCGCGCTGCTTCCAAAAAATTGTGTTCAGCGATGAGGCTCATTTTTGGTTGAATGGGTACGTAAATAAGCAAAATTGCCGCATTTGGAGTGAAGATCAGCCAGAAGCATTGCAACAGCTACCAATGCATCCCGAAAAAGCCACTGTTTGGTGCGGTTTATGGGCCGGCGGCATTATTGGGCCATATTTCTTCAAAGATGATGCGAATCGCAGCGTTACTGTCAATGGTGAACGCTACCGAGCGATGATAACAAACTTTTTTTTGCCCGAAATGGAAGTTCTTGACTTGCATGATATGTGGTTTCAACAAGACGGTGCCACATGCCACACAGCACGCGAAACAATGGCGCAATTGCGAGGCGAGTTTGGTGAACAGTTAATTTCACGTTTCGGGCCGGTCAATTGGCCGCCTAGATCGTGCGATTTGACACCATTAGATTATTTTTTGTGGGGGTATGTCAAGGCTAATGTGTATAGGGGCAAGCCCGCTTCGATTGACGCACTGGAAGCCAACATCCATGCATTCATTCGTGAGATACCGGCCGATATGTGTGAAAGAGTATGCCAAAATTGGACTCAGCGGATGGGCTACCTGAGACGCAGCCGCGGTCAACATTTGCATGAAATTATCTTTAAACATTAAATTGCAAGGTTCAAACTATCGATTCAAATAAATATTTCATTCATTTTTTCGAATTTTTTGTATTTTTTTTTTTTTTTAAGTTCTAAGCCTCTTAAAAAATCACCCGTTATATTTCTTTTTTTTTTTCTTTTTTTATATAACACTTTAATTTAATTTTTTCCTGAAATGGCGTAAGATTTGGAGGCGAATTTTTGCCATCATACTCATACATGAATTAGGTACGGTCTATTCTCGAGAACTGCTAATCGGCAGTCGTCGATGTATTGTCCTAGCAATCCACATCCACACTCATCGAATGTGTAAGCAGTTTCTTTTTTAACATTTCAACCCATCCATCCATACCTACTGTCCTGCACAATGTCCTTACAATGTAGACTATCAGCCGTATTTAACTATTAGATTCGCTTACGACGCCTCTACGACGTTGTTTAGTTAAACATCGCGTAAAGATTTACGCAGCCTCTACGTGGCTTTCACGAAATTGTGATTTATAAACATTTTTCCGCTGTAATTTTACTAAACGAGGTTTGTGTCTAAATAGGTAAGAATTTCGATAAACTATTACAGAAAACACAGACCTTTTTTCCCTAAAACCGACATCAACTGTGATTAGCTTTGTAAATGAATTCATTTTACACACTAAAAAGTCAAGTTACCTAAAACAATTCCGAAAAGTCTTCGAAGGTACTGCTGAAATATCAAACTGCAATCATTATCTATGTGTCTTCCTATATCCATATTCCTATTTCTGTTCTACCAACCACCGCCAAATTCAATGCCAGGCCCCAGGCCATTTGTAGACATATTCACACACATCCTAAGACATTCTCCACAAGCAACAAAACTGAAGTAGAAGAAATAATATCACAAATGCACAATATGTTATATATTTTTATTTATTAAATATAATTTCAATCTTATAATTGCATATGACAACGAAATTCGTTTGGCAGAAATTTTGCACAACATTCGAAATGAATGAATAAACAACAATTAATTTCACTTTTTGGTTTTGTTTACAATTCGACGACGACCAAATGACATTTGATGCACAAACTTATTTACGTGAGCTCTACGCAGGCTATAAACGCAAATTTTCGCGTTTAACTTACGCAGCCCTAAAGCAACGTTCGAAAAATCTTTGGGCCTTACCAATAATCATTTTTAACCTTCACACTAAATATTTCCTAGGTCACAATATGCAATTTTGTATGGAAAATTTCGCCATTGTGAGTTCGAAAAAATTAGCCTGGACACTAAAAATGATTTAGTACCGCGGTTTATATATAACATTTTCCTGCGTAAGGGCATTTTAGAGGGTGCGTAGAGATAAGCAGACTCTACGATGAGTTTATAATTAAGGCTGTAAATGAATATAGATTTAACTCCCATCTGTACTTAGTTTCGGATACTGCAACCGTACATTGCAAATCATGAATAATTATGCAGTTTTACAGCCGTATTTATTAGATTCCCTGACGACGCCTCTACGATGTTGTTTAGTTAAACATCGCGTAAAGATTTACGCAGCCTCTACGTGACTTTTCTGATTGTGATTTATAAACATTTTTCCGCGGTAATTTTACTAAGCGAGGTTTATGTCTAAATAGGTAAGAATTTCGATAAACTATTACAGAGAACAAAGAAATCTATTACCTTTTTGCCCTGAAACCGACATCAGCTCTGTGCCTTGATTTTGTGCGGCGATGTCGCTAGCGCACGATCCGAATCGGATTTGAATGTCTATCAGAACACGATTATAGTGTTAGGAGAGCCAACAATTGTTAAATATTGTGCGAAAATTCTTAAATTGCAGAGTAGCTTTAGAAATTACACTTTT
This sequence comes from Cheilosia vernalis, assembly GCA_949126925.1. Classification (NCBI taxonomy): domain Eukaryota; kingdom Metazoa; phylum Arthropoda; class Insecta; order Diptera; family Syrphidae; genus Cheilosia; species Cheilosia vernalis. The sequence continues at coordinate 70,987,480 of OX421358.1, forward strand.
GTTTTTTTTTTTTAGAAATTACACTTTTTTAAAATGAAAAGCTTTTAGCTTTGATTTTTATTTATAAACTAGCAAACCCGGCGAACTCCGTTTCGCCACCAGATGGCTTCGTTTTTTGTAACATTTCGTTTGAGGATTAAAAGATGAAGAAAAATTATTATTTTTTTCTTGTATTTGAAAATGGAAAATTTTATTGCATTTCACAACAGTAATGAATTAATTTCGATTACAAAAATGAAGTGTAATTTAACACAAATAAAGCGGATGGTTTCCCAACTCGTGAATACGCAACGTATAGCTGCCCATGTGAAAAACAATGATTTTCTAAATGAAAAATTGCGTGCAACTGTTCAATAATTCGTCTCTTTAACTGTTGTGTTCCCTGTATATTGCACCGCACATTCAGCTGATCCACCATCGACGAAATGAAATATATTTGAAAAAATGCGGTTCATCTGGTGTTGGCTGACCTGGTGAACTTCGTACCACCTAATTTTTATCTATTTGAAGCTTTTTTTTTCGATTTAAACTTAGTTTGGTGATTAAATAAATTTTGTTATTAATTCAAATTAATTCAATGCAAAGATTTGTAGTAAAAAATTGCAGTCGTTTGAATTCGAATGGTAAGTCCGTTGGAATCATCGGGATGCGTGGAATCAACACATCTTCTCCTCTATATTCTGCGGTATGCCCGGAAAAACAATTCGAATGAGCTCTTCCTTAGAATCGGTCATGTGGCAGAAATCAGTGGGCAAAGTGATAAGTCCGTTCGAGATATCAACTGCAATCTTTTCATTACCAATGTCCAACAATTGCTTCGAAAACACATCTGCAGTTTGATCTCGTCAATCGGAGTGTCTTGACATGAAGCCACAAATTTGATGCTTTCAAGCACGCATTTAGTTCGTCAGCTGCAATTGATCGTGGGAATAACTGGAAGAGTCTCCCGAAAATCACCGGATAATACAACCATGGCTATTCAAAAAATGTTTTGATTGACACAAAGATCTTTCAACGTCCTGTCCACCGCCACCATTGACCTTTTGTGGGGCCATCGTACATTCGACCCATCTTCGCATTTTTTCTTCGATTTTTCAAGATTGTGTCTGGTTGATTTGCATGTTCAGTGGCAATATCAATGCTGAATGTGCAGTTCGGTAGCCTTCTAACAAAGTTGCTGTTATTCCAGATGAAGCCAATGCCAGGGCAACTCATGCTGCGATCAAATCCGTGCCAAAAGCAATGAAATTAAGAACGTTTTGGCAGTACCTCCGGGAGCACCCAGAAAGTAAATGCTACCAGTTCTTTTGTTCACAGCTTCCATCAAAGAGTCATACGCAATCATTTGTTGTCGATTCAATTGCAAAACATTTTTACGAACTGCTTCGGCTATTGCTGCAGTATCGTATTGTTTTGTTGTTCTCTTTGCAATTCGTGGTTGAATGCATCGTGTATTGGACGATTAGGTGATATCATGCCCAACTGCGCACTTTATTCGCCATCAATAAACACTAACTCTAAAAGAAATATTTGTAACTTTAACAGCCTAGAAGAAAACTAACCACACCTATCAACTTGGTTGGTAAGCCTTCTCCCTTCACTCTCCACACCGGTACCGAAAGTGTTATGGTAGCTTTGAGCTGCCCTCCCCATAACCCTACTCACGAATGAGCACAGTACCATGATTGTTACTCATTCATTTTTCGTAACAACCCCTTCGTGAACACTCAAAACGCTCAGCAACTCCTGTTGCCTGTCATCATTGTCCTCGTCATCTCAATCACCCCTCCATTTGAACTTACCCACCTATTCAAATGCAAGGATATTGAAAATAGGTACTTCCCAAACAAAAATGATGGATACAAACAAATCAAAGTATCTACTTCATTTCAAAAAGTTGCTTAATGTAACATAGTAAACATAAACAAACTTATTAGGTAGCTAGCTATATCGTATATTAAAAAATAAATTTCAAAATTTTTGACAACAACAATTTGCTTGGAAAATCATTAAAATAATTGACAACAACAATATTGCTTTTAAAATTTAAAATATTTTTTTTTTTGTATTTGAAACTACTCGATTTCTATCCAGTTTATATTTTTTTCAAAGTGCATTTCCCCATGAAAAACGAAATATGGGCCTACAACGCCAACTGTTGAGAATTTTCCGACTTTTCTTTTTTCATAAACCATCCCTGATCTAAGACGAACAAAACAAAATAAAAATCATTCAAATCGGTTGAGCCGTTCTGGAGTATATCGTCAGGAAGGAAAACCCGACTTATTTTTATATAGTAGATATATAAAAAATTAATTGAATTTTGTTTATAAATTATATCAACTCATTTTTATATCTACTTTTAAGATCTCTTTCAATTTAGTTTTAAAAAGTCCCTAAAAATGGGGCGATGAAAGAAAAATGTGCCTTTTTCTGATGCTGCTACGTAAAGTTAGTATTTTCTCCCAATATTTAACAAGTATTAGCCGGCTTTACACTATTTACGCGTTATGTTTTAAACATATTCATTTTGAAATCACAGTTTTTGAAAAAGTTTTTAAATACTATTCACATGAGCGCCAATTGCGAACAAATGGATTTAATTGTATTTATGATTTTAAAAAAAATCGGACTCTCAATCGATTTAAATAGCTCAATTTACAATTATTACAGCAATTGAAAATTCTTTCAGCGAACACTGTCACACTTTATTTTTGTATATTATTGTACTGGTTATTCACAATCAACATAAAACATTCGCGGATCCACAAACCCACGAATGAAAAATTTCTATCGAATTTAACATTTAACAATGTTCGCAGTTCGTTCGCCATTGGCTCTCATGCGAATAGTCCTAAAATGTGAATTTTCCAAAAAATAAAAAGGAACAAAGGAACAACAAATTGTATAAGTGTCCTCGAAAAAGGTAGCAAATTGTCGCACAACGGTCACGCTGTTGTCATTTGTTCTCATCCGACATCCTTCTCGCTACCTAAAAAGGTTGCGTGTGGGAAAGCTCGCCTGGAATATTCAGGAATAAAGCAATATAAGAACAGGAAAAATTGGAAGTTGTCAGTTCGCGATATAACTCACACATTTATAGAATCCGCCTATACGTGAACCCTTTCCGACACCGCCATTGCGGAAAAAACCGCACAAAATCAAGGCACTGATTAGCTTTCAAATTATCTAAAACAATTCCGAAAAGTCTTCGAAGGTTCTGCTGAAATATCAAACTGCAATCATTATATCTATGTGTCTTCCTATATCTAGCTATATACTTATTTCCATTCTACCAACCACCGCCAAATCCAATGCCAGGCCACTTGTAGACATTTTCACACACATCCTAAGACATTCCTCGAAAGCAACAAAACTGAAGATGAAGAAATAATATCGCACAATATTTTTTATATTTTCATTTATTAAATATAATTTCAATTTTATAATTGCATTACGCAAACGAAATTCGTTTGGCAGAAATTTTGCACAGCATGTGAACTGAACGAACAAACAAAAATTAATTTCACTTTTTGGTTTTGTTTACAATTCGACGACGACCAAATGACATTTGATGCAAAAACAAATTTACGTAAGCTCTACGCAGCCTCTAAACGCAAATTTTCGCGTTTAACTTACGCAGCCTTAAAGCAACGTTGCTTTAGTTCGAAAAATCTTTATAAATCACATTTTCCTCCGTAAGAGCATTTTAGGGGGTGCGTAGAGATAAGCAGACTCTACGGTGAGTTTATAAATAAGGCTGTTATTGTATTGCTTGTTCTTTATTTTTTTTAGCTAACACTTTTGTTTTAAAGTCATTTGTGCGCTGGACAGTTATGCAGCAATGACCTATAGTTACCTATTGATTGAAAATTGATTTCTAAGCTTCGAGACAGTCATAACGCTTACACATGTATTACTTAAGACCATCAAATTGAAACGTTAAATCTTAGAATACATAAATGTATTATTATGACTGAGTTAAAGGGGTGTAGTTCCAATCCATTCACACAAAAGTACCTAGTTGTTCATTTCTTAGAAGAGAAGAATTTTATCCGAAACTACCCTACCGACACGTTTTAATAGAACGACATCTATAATCGAATAGATGTAGTAGTAGCGGAGCACTTATTTTGGTTTATAACCAAACACACACACTTTATGCAAATCAATCAAACATAAGTGTTATACATGATTGTATATGGATAAAACTAAAATAAATATGTATGTATATAACAAAAGTAACTTAGGCCCATAGTTGTGTTCAACTTCGAGTGAATAAAATGGGCCTTATATAAGGCGTTTTTCTTTTTTAGTTCAGAGCTGAGCACCGAACAGAGTTCGAGCATTATGAGCGCGCTCTGAACCATACGTGCTCAGAGCGTTCAGAGGATGTTTTGTTTTTCCGGTTTTTTTTGTCCTTCAAATGTGACTGGAAGTGTGCATGGACACGTGTACTCAGCTTTTTACTCAGGATGCTCAGTCAATTTATTCTGAGCTCATAGAGCGCGCTCTGATCATGCTCTGAGCGAAAAAAGAAACACAAATTCGAGCTCTGAAGTGTCTGAGCTAAAAAAGAAACACGAACTTTTTGTATAACAGTTCAGGTTGTGCTCTGAACTAAAAAAGAAAAACGCCTATAATTAGATACCAACAAGAGTTTAGTGCCCCAGTTATCGATTTAATAAAATTAAGTATTAAAAAAATACTTTCTTGAGACGTCGTCGTCTCGCTTTATTGGTATTCTTACGACTCACTGATACATTTTTCTGTGGTGCTATTTGTACGTAAGAAATGCATAGAATGCATTTCTCTAATTTATCATATTACAATTTGATCTTGAGGAGTTATCTCCTTTGCCATAGCATATTATGATTTGTTATCTTATCTTGTTACGAGTATGTTGGAATAATTATATCGAATGCCGTAGCATATTATTTATGGATTGATATCTTATCTTGTTGTAAAAGAAGAATTATCTCGTATGCCGTAGCATATTATGGTTTGTTATCTTAACTCCTCCCTCTTTTAAGATCTACGTCTCGTAGATAATAATTTTTATATTAAAATTGTACATTTATTGCATTAAGATCATCAAGTTTCCTGTCTTCTGATATTCAAGTATTTAATGTGGTTAATGGTATTATGTTTACATTATTTGTTTTATTTTTTTTTTATTTTTGTTTTGCTTACAATAGTATTCAATAACAATGATACTTATGACAATTATTACAATAATTATTATATCTGATAAAATTGATACTTTAACATTTGAATCAAATTCTTTAATTTTCTCTGTGTTTGCTTGATGAAGACTGTGTAGGAATTCAATCTTGTATTTTTTCTAATAACATCGTTTTGAAGGATAGGGGGTTAGGGTTGATATTTTAATGTTTCTTTGCTGGAAAACTTTTGGCCGTTTATTTCAATTGTTTCATTCGTAAATTGTATAACGAAGCTACTTTTTTATGCGTTGACTTATTTTTTCATGTATCAGAGTTATCATTTATGTTTTCAATAATTGGAAGATAATTGTATTCGTAATCGCATTTAGCATTTTGACCTTTTACTAGTTGGGTAATACAATGAGTATTAGAAATTGGTTTGAGTTGATGATTTCGGCAGATTAATATACTGTTTATGGAATCGCATTTATTGATTATGCCAAAATGTTGGTACTGATTTATTAATATTGATTCAGATTCTAAGAATTAGAATATGATTGTAGCTTGCGATAAGATTATCTGCTGTGTCAATCAATTTACTATTTATTTTATACCTATTGTTTATTGCTGTTTTCAATAATCATTTTTTGACTTGCCAAAATTTGATCTAAAATTTGAAAAAATTAATATATGTTACTCTTGTATATTTTTTATGTGGGATTTGTGAATTCTTTTCCCGCTTGTTGTTGTTATTGTTACTTTATTGTCTTTTGCAACTATTTCTTTAAAGGGTGGCTTATTTTTTCCGTCTCTTCTTTTATTGGATGCGTAAATGACTTGTCCTTCTTTGTAGACTTGCGGTTTATTTCTTTTATAATTTTCCAGCTGAATTTTCTTTTTTTTTGGTTTTTCCTAATTAATTCAGTCAAATCTTCATTTACTTTATTTCGGAAATCTATTAAATTTTGATAGTTTATTTTCTGTATTCTACCAAAGAAAATATCGCTCGGTTTTTTCTTTGTTACGGAGTGTATGCTATTATTATAACGATCTACTGATATAAGGATTATCTCTTTTAAGGAAAGGTCTGTGTATTCTTTTTGCAGGCATCTCATTAATTCTAGTATGTTAGAATGGACTCTTTCAACTGTTCCATTCACTTCGCTTTTATTTGGAGGAGTGAGATATAGTTCTATTCCAATTGTTTTTATGTAATTGGATATAATTGGACTGATGAAACTGGCTTCATTAGGTATCGGAAACTGACATTCTAGGAACAGTAAAATAATGCAATATTTTTATTATTTTCTTTCTAAGATATAATGCAGATTTTTCTTTAATGTGAAAGAATTTAGTAAACTTTGAAAATTTGTCAATACATGTTATAAATTTCTCATGGTTTATTTCCATGATATCTATATGGAGTATTTCAGATGGGTATTCGGGAATAGGAGTTTCTTGAAGTTTTGGTTTAAGAGGATGCCTGTCATATTTCTTACTGTTACAAATTTCACACTCTTTTGTATACTTCTTAATGAGTTTAGTCATTTGTGGGAAATAATATTTTTCTAGGATTTGTTCCTTATTTTCTAGATGGTTTCTGTGTGCTCTTTTATGTTCTTTTTGAATAATTATGCATTTATTCTCTTCGTTAGCTATATCTTCTACTACTCTTTGTGTTATTCGGATTCTGAATTTACTGAAATGCTCCCTGTATACATCTTGTAGTAACTGAATATAATGTTCTGGAATTTTTATTCCATTTATAAGATTTGGGTTTAATTTTTCTTTTAATATCTGAATAAGGTTTTCTTTGTTGATCATCTGTATTCCAATATAGTGTCGATAATAACCTGTATGAGGTTCCTCAGAAGCGCTTGTTTCTCTTTGGCTGATTATGAGTTGATTTCTGAATACGTTTATTGGAGCTTCAACGTGTGGGATAAATTCTGTACTATCTTCTTCTGCGCTTTGCATGGTTTCGGATGAGTTAGAGGTTAAGGTATTTATTTCGGTTTTTGGTTTATCTTTACCTATCTCTCCTTGAGATAGTACTGCACCTATTGCTTGATTAGAGGCATCTGTGGTTAATATAAAGGGTCTGCTAAAATCGGGAAATATTAAAATTTCTGAAGATATAACTAATTCTTTTAAATTATTAAACGCCTGAAGTTCTTTACCAGTTATTTTAATTGATATATTTCGGGATTGGTTTGCTTTCGCTTTTGCGTTTTCTCCTCTTGTCAGGTTTGTCAGTGGCTTTGCAATTTTTGCAAAATTTTGTATAAAACGTCGGTAATAAGATGTTAGCCCGAGAAAGCTTTTTAATTCTTTCAAGTTTGTAGGTGGACTAATTGTTTTTTTTTATTCTTAGATTGGCTTTCTCCAATTTTTTAAATATTAACTCAATATTGTTTAAGTGTTCGTGTACCGTTTTTCCGAAAATTATTATGTCATCAATGTAAACATAACAAATTTTCCCATCTATCATTCGTTGAAATATACCTTGTGCATTCTTCAAACCGAATGGTAGACGTGTAAACTCATATTTTCCATTCATAGTGGAAAAGGCTGTTTTAGGTATGTGAGATTCCTTCATTTTAATTTGATGGAATCCAGACGTTAAGTCAATGGTCGTGAAATATTTGGAGTTACCTAAGCTAGCTAATGCATTTGAAATGTCTGATATTGCGTCGCTGTAGATCGAATACCTCGTAACCCAGAAAAGTCCACTTTTTAGGTAATTATGCAATTATATTGTAAAAAAAAATCCGGATCTAATGAAAAATACCTCGTAAGCCTAAAAACGATAATTTCAAAGCTATACGAATAATAAAAATACATCGTATCCCCGCAAGCGTTTTCGTTACTGAAATACCTCGTATCCCAGGGCAAAATCTAGTAGACCGAAAGAAAATAATGCGTTTCCTCATGTTGCTATTTTTGATGTTCCTGTCTTTGATTATTTGACATGAACAAATAACGGTATCGATCAAAGAAATAGAAAACTAAGAGTTCTTAATTTTGTCAAGATCGGTCAACGTTTTAGCCATACATAAAGTTAATTTTGTATGTAACATGATGTCTAGAGGCAAGTTAATGTTATCGCTGGTCTCTAAGCATACTTTTGATATTAACTTAAACCATGTAATTAAGACTATCCGACGAAGATTGGCAATTTCAAAGGGCACAGAAAAACCGTGCGCGTCTGGAGAAAGCGCAAGACAAAGAACTTGCTCAACAGAAAAAGTGCGTAGTCCTTACAATGGACTTACAGGCAGTGAAAGTGAGTCCATGGGTTCAAGCGAGTGCCATTTTTTATAAGACGAAACTTTGCTGCCATAACATTACAGTGTACAACCTTGCTACTCGTGCGGTTTGTTGTTACTGGTTCGATGAAACCGCTGCGGATATGACTGCATCCACTTTTACCACTTGCATTTTGGAATATCTTGAGCGGTTTTCGAAGGATGTTGCGGTGCCTTTTATATTCTTTAGCGATGGGTGCACCTATCAAAACCGAAATGCGATCCTATCCAACGCACTATTATCTTTTGCGGTTGACAACAATAAGGAAATAATACAAAAATTTCTCGGTGTTGGGCACACACAAATGGAGTGTGATAGCGTGCATTCGCGAATAGAGAAAGAAATAAAAGGACGCGACATTTACATCCCTCATAATTACATTAGATTTTCAAAGGACGCCAGAAAAGATCCATTTCCATATGAAGTCAAAAAACAGATTTTCTCAGACTTTAAAGATTTCACCCTTGAAATATCAGAGATATTGCTCCATTAGGCCCGGCAAGGTGAGTGAAGGCTACAACAATAATGATGGATAACAAATCTTCTTCAATCTATTTTGTTACAGGTTGTCAATGATCCAATGGTAACCGACTTACGTGCCTTAAGGTATTTACCTACTGGTGATATTCAATTTAAGCTTGATTTCGATCATCATTGGTCACCCCTACCTCAAAGATCCAAGACTTTAAAAGAGAAAGCAACCTGGCCAAGAATGTATCATTAAAAAAAGTTATTCCACAGGAATATCATGCCTTCTACGACCAACTAAAATATTAGTTTGCGCATTTATTTATGAAACATGAATTCATTTTTATGTTTTATAAAATGTTAACCTTACTTTTCTAATAAAATACGTTATTTTGTTCTTAATCACATGGCTTAAAAAATATTGTATCCCTGTAAAGGAGAAATACGACGGAAGGCAGAAAATTCTAATACAATTCAATTCAAATTTCTGAAATCAAAACCAGATTAATTCTATTGCCCCTCATTATTTTTATACAAAGTTTTTTGTTCCTCCTGAAAAAGTGATAAATCTGGGTTACGAGGTGTTCGATCTACAGCGACGTGGATAAGTGTCTGATATTGTAATAGCATTAAGTTTTCTATAGTCTATTACTATTCTATGTTTGCGTATGCCTGAGGCATATATTTTTCTTGGAACAACCCACATAGTTGAGTTGTATGGACTTTTTGATGGTCGTATAATTCCATCAGCCAGGAGTTTTGTGATTTGAGATTGAACTTCATCTCTTATACTAAAGGGGTAAGGATAAGATTTTGTATATATTGGCTCATCTGTTGATGTATTAATTTCTGCTTTAATAGTGGTGCCTATTATTTCATTATCGTTTATTGGTCCGAAAATCTTCTTGTATTTATTAATATTGTTTTAATCTGTTCTTTTGTATCGCAATTTAGATGGTCGTCTCTAATTTCTATATTATTGACTTGTTTTGATGCCTTTCCTTTTAAAGGAATTTTTTTGTCTGTGAATCCAAATGTTAGAATATTGTTTTTTCTATCTATAACGGCTTCTAATTCTTTTAGTGTGTCGTGACCGATAATTCCATCGAAGGATTTAAGGTTTAGTAGAACAAAAAAAGTCTATTGCGGCATTGTTGCCTATGCATTTAAAGAATTGAACAGTAATTTTTTGGTTGATGGGGATTTCTCCTCCAGCGGATTGGATTTTAAAGGGGTTTTGTACTGGTTTTGGACTTTTTGCAATTTCTAATTTAATAAAATTTTTATTGGCTCCGGTGTCTATTAAAAATTTCAATATCTTGCCGTCATGGGTTGTGTATTCTATGTAAGGTATGCTAGAGAGGCTTCCGTCGTAAAAATTTGCCTCTGATAGTTCTTCTATATTTTCTTGGTAATCGTTCTTGTGGTCGTCATATCCTTGGGTATATTCATCGAAATAATCTTCTTCTTCTGTTTCGATATTGTACATTGTTTGATACTTCTGTTGGGTGTTTTCTGGATTATATTGCATATGTTGCCTAACCGTTGGGTTAACATCATGTTGTTGATAACCCTGTTGATGTTGATTATAGTTTTGTTTCTGATAAAACTGTGAATTGTAAGTTGGACGGTTCATATAATTCGCATGTCTTGATTGAATGGATTGGTCGGTTTCCATTGGAATTGGAGGCTTTGACTGACCTCCATAAACTTGGCAGAGCACATATCTCAAAAATCAATTTTGAATAGCCCTGAATTATGTGCTATTTATGTGCTAATTTTGTGTTAAGTCTTTGATTTTTGTGCTCCAATGGTTTAGGAGAAAATCGACCTTGAAAAGTGCTCTGCCAGCTTAACGTTAAGCCAGCAGAGCACACATAGCCGAAAATTAAAAAAAATTAATAAATAATACTGATGCTTGATTTATGTGCTTTTTTTGTGCTAAGTCTCTAGCCTCGTAGCTCAAGCCATTTAGCTAGAAATCGCATTACAAATCTCAATTCTAATAAGTTCATAGAATTCTGTTAACGCAAATCCTAAAAACGGATCAAAATCGAAAAAATAAAAACCACACACATATATATCTCTGATTTATGTGCTTTTGATTTGCTTAGTCATTGATTTTTGTGCTATCCTAATTTAGCCACTAATCCAAGTTTTAAGTTTCGCTCTGTTAGGAAAAGGCCTTTTACAGCTCTGCTAAAATATGTCAGCTGCAAGAAAACAAAATCACAATGCAGCGTCGACATTTTGGTGCCATAACAAACCAGCAAATGACGACATTTTAAGGCAAATACAATCCATATTACCAGGCCCACAGCAATTATAGTAGGCATGGGTAAAATAATCCTTCCAAAATAAATAAATATCCATTGCGCACTGGTGTTTGGGCTTTTTAGTATGCGTGAATCAATACACGAAAACATCAAAATTTTGTTACGGCTAACTCGGTGGGTAGCCATGCATGGAGGAAAAGGAAAACAAGTTGTGGGAATCTGTGAGGGTGAGAATGTTCCTTGAAAATTAAGTTACTGTAGGCTGTAAGTTTTATGTTTGCCTGGTGTAATAAGATTGACACCATCTGAGAGAGGATCGACTTTGTGGCGCCTTAAAAAAATATTGTGCACATATAATAAATGGATGTGTGCCTGTGTTCGTAAATCAAAAATCAGAATGCATTAGTATAATAGAAAAGAAGCTGAACTGGCGGCAACTGAACTTTAATTTTTTTTAATTCTTAACAGGTATGCCAATGCCATGTTAAACCTTTTAAGCGAGATCGATATTCAAATTATTTATGGGCTCGAAGAATTTAAACACGTGCCAACATGGTTTTTGTTTTGATTTTGTTTTTGAAGAATTAAAATGAATGTATTGTCGATCCTAGGTACCAGGCGAACAGCTTAAAGACACCTATATAGAATTAGCTGCTGAAGCACCGTCTGGGGGTAGATATTTGGGGGTGTGCGTAAGTAAATTGAACATTGTTCTCTAACAGAATACTTCATTGACGGAAATTTTTTTTAATCCTTTGAAAGGAGAGAGAATAAGACGGAACATTTGAGAAGCATGAAGAAAAAACGATAGGCCCGTGGTTAAAAAATGGTGGCTGCATGGTGTAGTGTAAGTAGATCGTATGTTCTTATGATCGTTGCTGCTATTCGTTAAGCACAAAAACCGAAGATGGCAAATGGGTGGAGCGTTTGGGCAATATAATGTCTGTGATTCTCATGGGTAAATCGTCGCAAAAAATTGATACAACTACATAAATGTTCACTTTATGAATTTGAAATACACTCGATACCATCAGGTACGTTCTTACCAGAGTATATCCATTAATGAGTAGGGACACTCTCTCTACATATGCATTTGCTACTACCGCAAAGCAAAATGCAGAAAAAATCGTACCATAAGTGGAAGCAGGTCAAAAGAATACTTTTTACCTGAATACAATGACTGCTTGAGAAGAAAAGGGTGCACAACACATTTTGCCTGAATCACTACATGGGGCTTGCGCTTGCTGTGTACGACGAACGATTGTGGATTTTTTCATAAAGCATTTTTAAAGGCGGGCCGGAGTGATTGTCAGTATTTTAGTATTCTCTCGGTATGAATTAATATGATCAGGTAACCAGCTTTGCTTTAGTAGAATTGGTAATATTTGTATTTTTTGCCATTGGTTATTGATTAAATGGTCCTTGTTACGACTTCGTTAATGACTTTGTTATTGGCAATTCGGCTTTTATGGTCTATTTCTTTTTGATGCAATTAAAACACGTTCAATTCATCCTTGCACCCTACGTTTCGTCGGTTTCTTTCCAACATCCTCAGGGGTATTCTTTCTTTATTCTTTTCCTTAAAAACATAACATACATGTAGAACTTAATTATATTGTATTTGTTTAAATCTAATTGCATAATTAATTAATAATAAATAACACAACATTGAAGACATCACTACTATAATAGTTACTATCACAGTCAAATTACAATAACTTTATGGCCACTAGGTAACTCGCGCTGATGTTGTCTTGTCTTCTTTTGTGTTCATTGCTATTCTTCGTCTCTCTTGTATTCTCAAATTTTCCAGTGTATTGTGTATATGGTATATCTCCTTCTTGTTCTCTTTTCTTTGTCAAGTATTTGTATGTTTTCGTAGTCTGGTGCATGTCCATTGTCGATCATATATGTTGTGAAAGAGCCGTGGCAGTTTTTTTCCCTTTGCTTATATCAGCTCTGTGCTCTGACACTCTCGTTCCAAGGGATCTTTTTGTCGTTCCCACATATACCATGTGCCATGTCACATGTCTGGTTCTCTTTACCTTTACAATTTATTTGGTAGACTACATTGTTCTGTTTTTCTTTGTCAATTTTTGATTTGGTGTTGGTGAAAATGTTCCTTAGTGTGGAGTTCGACTTATGTGCGTATGTTGCATTCTCTTTTTTGATCGTTGCATGTAGGTTTCTGTTGTCAGTTAATTTTGGTGAGTATGCCACACTGTGAAACATTTTAGGGTTACCAACTTCCTTGTATGACCATTTTTTACGATTTGAAGTTTTATTGCCAGCACTTTTTAGGTACCTAATATATTTCATAGCAGATGGTCACACTAATTACTAAGGTTGGCTGTTTACATTTTGTATGCACGTATTTTTAAAGGCGGGCCGGAATGGGATTGTTATCACTATCAGTCAATTGACGAAAGAAATGGTGTCCCGTGTCAGTTTGTGTGGCAAACAATTAAAAATAGTAAAATAGTGAATTTGAAGTGCAAGTTTGCATAGTTTAAAAACTCCAAACAAAATAATGGGAAAACATTATTTTAAATGTTTGGCACGTGGGCGAGAGGAGAAAGAAAATGTTGGAGTTAAATATTTCCAAATAGCGCATAATAGTGAGAGGTAAGCAATATAAGTTATAGATCGGACAAGAACGAATATAAATCTGTGTTGTATTTCTTAAATTTGTTTTTAGAAAAGCGAAATAGTTGAACTGCATAAACAAACAATACTTAATACATGAAAAATTGTCGAGGGATTCTTGGATCTGCGAAAGACATGTATATATTCCAAGTCAACGATGCGCTTAAAACGGTCGACACCTAATTTGGAAATTATTCCGTAGGTTATATTTAAAAAAAAATACCGCCTAAGCCACAAGTGGGAGTTAAAATTGAGTCCGCAACTTAACGTTTCCTCCATTTTTACAGATTTTAAAGAATATGAAGATGCGAAATTGACACGACCTAATCAAGAATTTTTAGGCTCGTTAGAGAAACTTGAACAAAAATGTATTTCTTGTTTTCCGAATATGTACTACCTAAATAATTTCGAGGGGAATATTTTTAACTTTTTAAAAAATGAATTTCTTTACAACTGTTGCAAAATTCAAAATAAGTAATTTCTTATAAAATTTTACGTCCCAGTACGGGTTTACTTTATACTAAAACAGTTCAATACAAATAACAAAAAATGTACCAACAAACAAAAATATTTAAGTGTAGCACACAAACATGTAAATATACCTATATTAGATATAAAATGTTCAATAAGAAATATTACAAATTGATTTTGCTTTTTTTTTTCGTCACACCCTGTACCACATTTTGAAATAATTCAACTACTCTTCCATCAATCTTTTACTAGAGCACTTTTATTGCCGTCTATTTCTCGTGTATGTGTACTGCAATTGGTAAACTGATAAGAAACACGTGGAGAGTGTCCCTACTCATTAATGCATAGGTATACTCTGGTTCTTACTCATTAGAGTGGATTTCGCGTACCTACCGCATGTAGCTTTTCGAAAGCAAAACCTAAATATCTATACACATTTTTTTGTTCTATCCGTGCGATTTTATCCAATCGAAATTATATGGGATAATAATTTACCTCTTGATTAGAGCTGTTTTATGGAAAATTGGTAATTTAATCCATGTAGATACATAGATACACATAATGTTGTAGGTATGTAATCAAGTACATAATATAGGTATGCATATGCATAATTTTTCCAATGATAAGTGTAGGTACCTATATTGTACAACCAAAACCTTGGTAGGTATTATTGGGTAGGTAGTATCCCTATATATGCATGTAAGTGCGCTATCAAAAGATAGTTATAGGTATAGGCTATAGGTACCTATGGTTTTTAGGAAAATTTCAACAGAATCTTAATGTATCTAAATAAGGTTAGTTACCAAACAAAGCAGTAAATTTTAGTTATAAATTACAAAATAAGTACAAATTTTATCAAAAGTTCTACATTTATTAACTACTACCGGTGAACTTTGTTCCGCCCAATTTCGTTAATGTAATGAAAATAATGATTTCGGGCATGCACATAATGCACATACATGCTGCTTTAGGTAATTCGATCAATTCAAATTCCTTATTCAAAACTTTAGAGTTATGCAATAGAAATAACTGAAGTAGGTATAGCAATGTCGATGTGTTTCATTCGCAAACTTGCGGTGCATTAAGGTTTCACAACAAAATTATAACTGGGCACACTCACAATTTCAATTTGTGTAGCGGTAAGCACGGAATATCTAAAGAATTCAAAAATTAAAAATTTTACACATTTGTTGTTGTATCTATTGGAAGTGACACTATCCTGTCAATTTTTTTCGAAATGCGATTCTCCATACTATAACTTCTATCCCCAATCTAATCCCCATAAGGTATTTTGTTTTCTCGACAAAAAGTAGCATAAATATGTCCTTTTTTGGGCCAATGAGACTTTAAACCAAAAATCATAAAAATCGAACGATTTGTTACCGACTTATGAGTGCACATACGGGCGTCAGTCTTTTTTTTATATATAGCTGTACCCACCCGGCTTTGACCGTACATTTCGTTTTAAGTCTTGCTCCGATTTCTCAAAGTGCTTTATTTGGACCATGTCCATTTATGATTTTAATTATACAACTTTAGAAATAGAGTTTGATTAGATTTTTGAATGAAAGGTGCCACAACCCGTTTTCGGCTTATGTTTCGCAAAGTATCATCTTTGGTATCCTATCTTTCAAGCGGTTCCCGCCATAAACATGCACAATATTTCATTGAAAACAATTGTGTAGTTTCGGAGATCGACGACAGCGCTACCTATCGGGTCCATAACCCATGTGGAAATTGTTGGCTATAGTGTAAGCGATGTTCCTACATTTCTGACATGTTTCCGTAACAGTAGGATAACAGTGTGCATAGTGTATCAGAGTGCTTACTATTTCCAGTGTAGAATGGAACGTTTACCAAAGTGGGGAATAAGTTTTAGCTTATAAAATTACTATTTCGGGAAACACATACCTATTGGTATTTTGAGTATGACTTGTTACGGAAATATTCCCGAATTTTGGTGAGCTGTCAAATTAGTTTTCATGTGTTTGTAAGTTGGTGGCACGAAATGGAAAATTTTAAATAAAAATACTGGTATACCAATATAAAACGTAAGCACACAACCTTCCCTCTTTAATGGGGATGCTAAAGCACCTAAACGCACAAAGTATCATAAAAATGGTAATAGGAAGAAAATAGGGAAAGGATTAACTCTAAAAGAAATATTTGTATCATTAACAGCCAAGAAGAAAACTAACCACACCTATCAACTTGGTTGGTAAGCCTTCTCCACACCGGTACCGAAGGTGTTATGGTAGCTTTGAGCTGCCCTCGCCATAACCCTACTCACGAATGAGCAGAGTACCATGATTGCGTTACTCACTCATTTGTCGTATCAACCCCTACGTGAACACTCAAAACGCTCAGCAACTCCAGTTGTCTGTCATTGTCCTGATCTTCTCAATCACCCCTACATTTGTACTTACTCGCACATACTAATGCAAGAATATTGAAAATACTTGCTGTTCAAACAAAGTATAATTTATACATAAAATCCACTTAGTTTTTTTATTTACCAACTCTGCTGATAAATACGTTTTCTAAATTATTTTGTATTATTATTATTCTTATTGCTGTATTGAAAAGGTCAATAAAAGAATAAGCGAAGAAAAAATTTGTAAGGACTTAAACATTTTAGAAAACATTTAAGCACTCAACTCAAGTAAGTATTTGAAGTGTCACTACTCGATTTCTATCCAGTTTTTTTTTTTTTTTTCAAAGTGCATTTATTTAGAAAACGTTTGCATGTGAAAAAGAAAAGGGCTGTTTTTAGGGTTTTCCCGGAAATTATTCGAATTTTTCTCGCCGTAAAAACCATCCTTCGCTTTACAAAACACTCAACCTGCCAGTTCTGCTTTATGGCGCCGAGTGCTGGACGATAAGCAGGAAGGGAGAGCTGATACTTCGTCGGATTTTTGGTCCTGTGTGCGAGGTTGGCGAATGGAGGAGAAGATACAACCGCGAACTTTATGAGCTGTACCAAGATGTGGATGTAGTCCAAAAAGCCAAAACACGTCGACTACATTGGCTCCAGCTAAGAGGATATTGGTGTTTCGTGCTTGGTTTTTCGCTAGATTTTGCACTGGAAAGACAAATTTAGGCAATAAATACAAACAAATGCGTTGCTATATTGTTTATTATTAATTTATTTAACACTTAACTGATGCAAAACGTGAATAAATTCCCGCGGCTCATTGTATCTACTCGGAGGATATCGTAAACAAATTCCGCAACCAATTTCTCTCGGAGGATATTGGAGCCTATAGCTGTCAAAAATTTAACAAGAAAATGCACTTCAACGTAATTCGCCGATTGCGTTGCAAAATGTCGGAATAATTCTCCGAACAGTTGTTCCGAAGAATACCTCGATGCAAAAATCCTCCGAATCGTATAAAATCGGAGAATTTTCCATTCCGACGGATACCTCGCTAGGGCCGAATATTGTTTTTTTTTTGTCATATTTAAAACAGTGCTTGTTCCTATAACACTGGGTAGAAAAATGCCCAATAACTTCAGAGCATATGCTTATGCAATTACAGACATTATATTGCCCAAACGCTCCACCCATTTGCCATCTTCGGTTTTTGTGCTTAACGAATAGCAGCAACGATCAGAAGAACATACGATCTACTTACACTACACCATGCAGCCACCATTTTTTAACCACGGGCCTATCGTTTTTTCTTAATGCTTCCTAAATGTTCCGTCTTATTCTCTCTCCTTTCAAAGGATTAAAAAAAATTTCCGTCAATGAAGTATTCTGTTAGAGAACAAAGTCCAATTTACTTACGCACACCCCCAAATATCTACCCCCAGACAGTGCTTCAGCAGCTAATTCTATATAGGTGTCTTTAAGCTGTTCGCCTGGTACCTAGGATCGACAATACACATACATTTTAATTCTTCAAAAACAAAATCAAAACAAAAACCATGTTGGCACGTATTTAAATTCTTCGAGCCCATAAATAATTTGAATATCGATCTCGCTTAAAAGGTTTAACATGGCATTGGCATACCTGTTAAGAATTAAAAAAAAATTAAAGTTCATTTGCCGCCAGTTCAGCTTCTTTTCTATTATACTAATGCATTCTGATTTTTGATTTACGAACACAGGCACACATCCATTTATTATATGTGCACAATATTTTTTTAAGGCGCCACAAAGTCGATCCTCTCTCAGATGGTGTCAATCTTATTACACCAGGCAAACATAAAACTTACAGCCTACAGTAACTTAATTTTCAAGGAACATTCTCACCCTCACAGATTCCCACAACTTGTTTTCCTTTTCCTCCATGCATGGCTACCCACCGAGTTAGCCGTAACAAAATTTGGATGTTTTCGTGTATTGATTCACGCATACTAAAAAGCCCAAACACCAGTGCGCAATGGATATTTATTTATTTTGGAAGGATTATTTTACCCATGCCTACTATAATTGCTGTGGGCCTGGTAATATGGATTGTATTTGCCTTAAAATGTCGTCATTATTTATTAGCTGTTTTTGTTATGGCGCCACAATGTCGACGTTCTGCATTGTGATTTTGTTTTCTTGCAGCTGACATATTTTAGCAGAGCTGTAAAAGGCCTTTTCCTAACAGAGCGAAACTTAAAACTTGGATTATGTAACATCTATTTATCTGCAGTGTCTGATCAGCCTTGTGTTATAAGCCTAAACCATAATAAGGTCATGCTCGATACTCGCGGCCAGATGGCGCTATAGCAATCTTAACTTCGAAAATGTCCAACTTCGAAAAAAGATCTATAAGAAAAGACTACCGGCTATAAGCTTCCTTTCGCTCAAAGATCTCCGAACTATAATGTTCACCGAATATTAATAGCTTCGATACTTACGTTTTTCTTATATAAGAGTGCTAAGTACTAAATTTAAGTTTAAAGTTGTTACATAAGTGTACATGTACATATTTACTATTTAAAATTTAAATAGTACCAAATAGATTAAATCTTCTATAAGGAACCTAAAGCAGTCACTAAGGGTAAGAGTTTACATATACAGGAATGAAATTGTTCTTTATAATTGACACCATTTGCATAATCATGCATTTCGACAGATTCTTTGGTGTCGTTGGTCGCAAAAATCATTTGCAGAACGTGTTGCTTATCCAGGTTGGAGAGATTATCGTGGTTCCATCCACGTGGTGACTATAGCGAAGTCCACCTTTTGTTGCGAAAGCTGATTTAACAAGTTATCAGGCTGCGCACAATACTTCGCCACACCAAATCGCCAAATCTCACCCAAAATCCAGCAAATCTATTCAACACGTGGAGAAATCCGCCAACTCTCCCACAAATCGGACATTACAACACCAAGGTCAAGCACATGCACAATTGCTCGCATAACCACGAAGCTCACCAGCCCTGTTAGTCAGATCCGCGTCGTCAGCTGCATTACACCGCGTCAGACCCGTCTAATAGAAGCCAGGAAATCGCGCTTGGTTACTGAGTGTTGCACGTGTGCAAATAAGTGACATACATAAATATAATATACCTAATCTAAGAAAAAAAAGAAAAGTGAATTGCCTTAATACCTATTTGCCATATATAATCTAAACCTAAAGTAGTAAGCAAAAATTCGTAAAATACCTAAAAATTTAAATAGTTTGCTACCTACATTCTTACATATATATATATATTTCTACTTAACCTATAATCATTTCCCTGTAAATTACCTATTTGCTTAATTTTGTTAATACGTAAAATTAATCTTTAATATTATATAAAAAAAAAGAGAGGGTGTAAACTCAGTGCTATAGTGGTTCGATCCTAATTAAATAACAGCATCATCATTCCTGCCTCAAGATGTTCCTGACATGTCACGAAATCAAGCGAGCCGAAATCACAGGTAATACACAAAATTAACTAATTTCACCACTATAACATCTGCCATAACTTTCTAGTTAGATCTAAAAAAAAAAAAAAAAAAAAAATTGCCATACTCTTTAAACAATTCCTAATTAAAATCGTATAAATCATATCATTTGTCATATATTTCATTCACACACGAACATATTCACACATACAGTTTCATTCATTCATTTTTTTTTATTCAAAATACCTTCCGTAATCATAATTAAAAAATTCGAATAACTATAAACTATAGTAGGTATATATACATACATTCATGCAAACATCATTTCATCCATAAATAAAATTGAAATTTTATTCTGTTACGTATATAACAAGTTCCTGAGTTTTCATCTCTGGTATATGTTATACATTATTACATGTATACAACATCTGTTGAGATCAGCATGAGAGTATTCATGTTCTGCTAATTTGCCCCCTCCATCATCGGTCATCTTCATCATCAACATCGTCCCCATCTACTCCTTCAGCACTTTTAGTTGCAGCATGAGATAACACCTATCATGCAAAACTGTACTAACTGCGCCCCCATACACAATCTGAACCAGCTCTCGTAATGAGTACAAATTGTACTCGTCATCGAGTAGCTGTTCCTTGTAGCGATCCCCCCGGTTGATCTAGAGTGTAGCAATGGTTCAGTCCTCTCTTGACCGAATTCTCCTTATTCATTTCCACCGTCACCTCTCCCCACGACCCAACCCTGAGCAGCCGGAAGAAAAATGTTAGAAAGGGAGCATTGGAGGTGAATGGAATGGAGTGTGCTATGTATAACACTTTTCAATAATATTGTAATGTCATCGTTTTTGCTTCCTTCAATTAATAGCAGTGGTCATATGGTCGCAGTAGCAGCTATGTATGCTGCGGACATATGCTACAGTTATTATGGCGCCCAAACCCAAGGGGCTATTCCAGCCCAAAACAAACAAATTTTAATTATTATGTGGAGCATACAATTTTATATTAATTCTGCTTATACAATTTAGCGAATCATTCACATTCGTCGTGATCTGACCGGAGCATACGCATGCATCAGTTAACTTGTTCGGTAAATCAGTGGAAAGTGTTTTGTGTTAGGCACTGCCTAGTGAGTTAGAAGGCAAGGAAATCAAATTTATTTGCTTGCTATCCTTACTTGTGCATCAGGTGATAGTTAGAAAAGTAGAAGAAGTGTTAGTTTCTTAACATTCCTATCACTCGTTTATGTGGAAATAAGATTTTTATGAATAGGGTTTTCTGTTTCGTAATTCTTTTCACATTTTTTTTCAAGAATGCAGTTCATGCGAAGGTTTCTGGTGTGGTGCATGTTAGTTTTGGATTTCAGTGTGTACAGTTTTTTTATGAAGAGTTGATACGATGATGGTAGGTGATGGAGATGACCGATATTATATATTTGAGAAATTCTAGACAAAACCCCCTTTTTTTTTATTGGTTTCTTGTTTGACAGCAAACAAATTTTTGTATATACATATTTACATTTTTCTTTTTTTTTTTGATTTTTGATTTTTGAATTATTTGTTATACATTTGTGACGTTTAAAGTTAATTTTATTAAAATGAAGTGTCTGGACTTTGCGTGTCTAGATCCAGATGAGATTAGGTTTGAGTATCAGTTGCGAGGTCTGCCACTGACAGGTACGGTTAGGCAGATGGCTACAGAGCTCAAGAAAATTGCTGACGAGGAAAACAAAGGCATTCGAACTTTCAAGCCCGTTGCTATAAACAGTCCAAATCTTGAAATGGAAGCGTGTCAAGCGAAGTTCGATCATCTGAAATCGTTAGTAACTGAGTGCATTAAATCTGCGAATCAAGAAAGTGAAAAACAAGCTGTTTCAAAAGCAATTCATCTAAGGAACAGGCTTGAGATTTTGGCAAACCGAGAACCAAACTTCAAACTTTCGATTGAAAATCTAAAAGCCAAATTGAGACATTTGATCGACAATATGTTGAGCGTTGATAATGGAGCTGGTCCAAGTTCACCGTTGCATTTCGTTGAGCTATTGGACAACGAAGAACAACAACTAGTCCAACCACAACAGGTGATTCCAGTAACGTCTCAAGTTGCTACTCCTTTGCAAGTTGAAAAAATCAACAACCGTTCTTTTTCTTTATTGCATCCATCTTCAAGTAGTGTTGGACAAAGCATCGAAAACCAAAATTCTGGTACCGTTCCAAAACGTACTACGGGTGTTCGGCATTCTAAGCCCGATCATGTAAGACCAAATGATAAAACAAGTGGTAACTTTGTTGCAAGGCAATTATTGCATAATCAGAGCTTCACAATGAATGACATGAGTTATGGTTTGCCAAAAGCAATACCTCCAATTCAAGCGCAACAACGGCAAAATGCATATAAGAAGGCAGCTTCTCATTATGTAAATTTTCAGGACCAGAACTCTTTTGATCAGGATCAGTTAGTAGCTAGGACAGAACCTTTCCAATATGCTAATGAATTTTCAAGCGATGTTTCGGGTAGATTACGCAACGTAAGCAATTGGAAGCTTCGGTATGAGGGTTCTCATAGTGTACTTACTATTGAGCAGTTTGTAATGCGGGTTGAAATTTTAGCTAGAGGTGAAGGAATCCCGTTAGATCAGCTTTGTTTGTCTATGCACTTACTATTGGCAGGAAATGCCAACAGCTGGTTCTGGATATATATCCAGAGAAATAGGACACCGAAGTGGCAACATTTTCGAAGAGCAATCATCAGTGAGTTTCAAACCTACACCACAGATCAGGAAATCAGACGACAGATTGAGAATAGAAAACAGAAGCATAGAGAGTCATTCGCGGAATTTAAGCTGGCAATTGAAACACTTGATTCGATGCTTCGAGTTCCGTTTTCAGAAGCAGAAAAAATCAGTATACTGAAGTCAAATATGCATCCTGCTTTGCGCAAAAGACTTATACTCGAGCACATTGTGTCTGTTAGCGATCTGAAGGAAAAGTGTATGCTAATTGAGAAGGGTTTGAATGATATAGGTGAAACTCTCGATGACCAAGTATTCACGAGAAGAAGGCAGGTGAACGAGTTTACGTATGTTCCGAACTCTGATGATCGCACATTTTCACCTGAACAATCAACTTTTTTCTCGGTCAATCAAACTGATCAAAATACGTTTGAAGTTGAAGAAAGTAACTTCATCATATGTTGGAATTGTGAAGATATAGGTCATAGTTTCATTGATTGTCCGAAAGACCAGCGAAATTTATTTTGTTACTCATGTGGAGCTAAGAACGTCACCAAACCAAACTGCTTCCGGTGTAACAATTTAAACCGCAAGTCGGATGTTCGCAGAGAAAGGGGAGTGCGACATCCGAATGCAAGTCAATCATTTCCCCAAAACAATGCTCGTCATTTACACAGACCGACCTCAAACAGAGATTGTGTCAACCAAACAGAACAATAACGTACTTCAAAGCACGTAAACATAATATCAGACAAGTCAAACATGCCACACTCTTATCAGATGTTAGTGGTCGTCCTTTTGCAAATATTCAGCTCAAAAACAAGTCCGTAATGGGCTTATTAGACAGCGGGGCCACTATTTCAGTTTTAGGAGATGGAGCCATGGAACTTCTGAAAGAGCTTGACATTCCTTACCTATCATTAAAGTCAGATCTTTGTACAGCTGACGGATCAGCCCATAGCGTGATCGGATATGTTTATATACCTGTAATTTTCAACAACACTTCGAAAACCATAAAGTTTTTCATTTCACCTTCGCTTAAGAGACTTGTGACCTTAGGCATTGACTTTTGGTTTGCATTTGGATTACACCCCACTTTTTTGGAAGAAATATCCACCCGTAATCCAGATGCAAATTCGCATTCCTTGTCTGAGGATCAACAAAAGATACTTGCTGAATGCATTGCTGCAATTCCATCGTTTGAAAAACTTGGCTTGGGACGAACATCTATAGTAGAGCATGAGATAAATGTGGGGGATGTTAAACCCATCAAACAGCGCCATTTTGCAATTTCGCCAGCCATGCAAAAATTACTTTATGCCGAAATCGATAGAATGCTTGAGCTCGATGTTATCGAAAAAAGCCAGAGCAGTTGGTCCTCACCAGTAGTTATTGTGAAGAAGCCAAACGGAAAAACAAGGCTTTGCTTGGATGCTAGAAGGGTAAATGAGCTCACCGTTAAGGATGCTTATCCTCTCCCTATTATAGATGGAATTCTAGCAAGGTTGAAGAAGGCCAAATTCATTACAGCGTTAGATTTGAAAGACAGTTTTTGGCAGATTCCGTTAAGTTCATCTGCGAAAGAGAAAACAGCTTTCCCTGTGCCGGGTCGTGGGTTATTTCAGTTCAAAGTAATGCCATTTGGATTGAAAAACGCCACACAGTCAATGTGCAAATTGATTGATCATGTGATACCCTACGAACTGCATCAGGATGTTTTCACTTATGTAGATGATCTCCTGATAATCTCCGAAACTTTTGACGAGCACGCAGAGCTATTGAGAAAAGTAGGTTCCTGTTTAAAACAAGCCAACCTAACCATCAATCTGGAAAAAAGTAAATTTTGCCAACGTGAGATATGCTACCTGGGGTATATAGTTGGGGTAGATGGGTTAAAACCCGACCCCAAAAAGGTATCAGCTATAGCAGAATTTCCGCAACCAAAGACCATCAAGCAATTGAGACGTTTCCTCGGTATGTGCCAGTGGTACATGCGGATGGTACCAAATTTTGCTGCTGTTGCTGCACCACTTACCTCACTCACTGGCAAAAACGCTTTTCAGAAGGATTGGTCGAAAGAAGCGGTATTGTCTTTCGAAAGTTTAAAAACGATGCTTACGACAGCTCCAATTTTGGCTGCACCAGACTTCGATAAACCATTCCAGATACATTGCGATGCATCTACGGCAGGTGTTGGAGGTGCTTTGATTCAGTTGGATGACAGTGGGACTGATCGGCCAGTAGCTTTTATGTCGAAGAAGCTGAATACTGCTCAGAGCAACTATAGCATTACCGAACTGGAGTGCTTAGCTGCTGTGCTTAGTGTTCAAAAGTTTCGGCCGTACATAGAAGGTACTCGGTTTGTCATTGTCACTGATCATGCCAGTTTAAAATGGCTGATGTCTCAAAAAGATCTCAACGGTAGATTGGCCAGATGGTCACTTAAGTTGCAGCCATTCGATTTTGAGATAGTGCACCGAAGAGGCAAAGACAACATCGTAGCTGACGCATTATCGCGTGGTATGATAGAGGAGATTGTAGGAAGGGGAGCAGGTTATTTAGAGTCAGATTTTTCTGCAGATGTGGAGTATCAAAATCTTATAAAATCTATCGAAAAGACAGCGGATCGATATCCCGATTTGAAAATACACAAAAACAAAATTTTCAAACGCGTTAAATTTCGTGACTTTTCCGTTTCAGACGAATCTGATTGTTGGCGTTTATGGCTACCAAAAATGTTCCGTCAGGAACTATTGAAAAGTGAGCATGAGCCACCAAATTGTGCACATCCAGGGGTCAATAAACTTTTGGAGAAATTGAAACGATTGTACTATTGGCCAAGGATGGTAGTGGATGTTACGAACTATGTCAGTTCTTGCGAGAAGTGCAAAACTTCCAAGATACCAAATATGATCCTGAGACCACCAATGCATCCACGAGAGCTACCTTTGCGCCCATGGCAAGAATTGCACATAGATTTTGTGGGTCCATTCCCAAGGTCTAAGAAAGGTAACACACAGGCACTTGTTGTTCTCGACAACTTTTCCAAGTACCTTGTGGTAAAGCCGCTTCGAAGTGCAACTTCCAAACTTGCAGTGCAAACGCTAGTAGAGAATGTGTTCGACTTATTTGGAATTCCAGAGAAGATTATCTCTGATAATGGTTCTCAGTTTGTTTCGCATGAATTCGAGAGTTTTTTATCTCAGCTCGGTATCAAGCACGTATGTACTGGTATTTATTCGCCACAAGCAAACTCTGCAGAGAGATCAAACAAGACCATTTTCACAGCTGTTCGCTTATATATAGAGAAGGATCACCGCGAGTGGGATGCGCATCTCGGATCAATATCGTGTGCGTTAAGAAATGTGGTACATGAGTCCACAGGATTTAGTCCATTTTATTTATTGTTCGGTTTTCACATGGTCACACATGGAAACACATACGCGCTATTGAGAGAGTTTGAATCCATATCCGGGGAATCTCCTGAGATCGTTGAGAGACATGATAGGCCAGTCAAGATTAGGGAAGAAGCATATCAATATTTAAAGCTGGCACAGGCAAAACATGCCAAGGCTTATAATTTACGATCGAGACCAGTAAACTTTACTATTGGACAGATAGTTTATAGGCGGAATTTTGTCAAGAGTAGCGCACCTAATGTATACAGTGCCAAGCTTGCACCTAAGTTTAGGAAGTGCCGCGTCAAACGCCGAATTGGAAACTGTTTATATGATTTAGAGGACCTACATGGGAAATACATTTGCAGAGCTCATGCAAAGGACATTATTCCGTAAGTTCAGGTTTGCCCGGTTTCTCAGTCGGTAGAGCATGAGACTTCAGGGTGTGAGTCTGCCCCGCGTTGTCCTATATAACTTCCCTCACATATAAATTGGTTATTTTTTTTCCGTTTCTTTTTTCAAACATAACGACTGATGGCGCATTCGTTCTGCTTGCTTTGTAACATCTATTTATCTGCAGTGTCTGATCAGCCTTGTGTTATAAGCCTAAACCATAATAAGGTCATGCTCGATACTCGCGGCCAGATGGCGCTATAGCAATCTTAACTTCGAAAATGTCCAACTTCGAAAAAAGATCAATAAGAAAAGACTACCGGCTATAAGCTTCCTTTCGCTCAAAGATCTCCGAACTATAATGTTCACCGAATATTAATAGCTTCGATACTTACGTTTTTCTTATATAAGAGTGCTAAGTACTAAATTTAAGTTTAAAGTTGTTACATAAGTGTACATATTTACTATTTAAAATTTAAATAGTACCAAATAGATTAAATCTTCTATAAGGAACCTAAAGCAGTCACTAAGGGTAAGAGTTTACATATACAGGAATGAAATTGTTCTTTATAACTGACACCATTTGCATAATCATGCATTTCGACAGATTCTTTGGTGTCGTTGGTCGCAAAAATCATTTGCAGAACGTGTTGCTTATCCAGGTTGGAGAGATTATCGTGGTTCCATCCACGTGGTGACTATAGCGAAGTCCACCTTTTGTTGCGAAAGCTGATTTAACAAGTTATCAGGCTGCGCACAATACTTCGCCACACCAAATCGCCAAATCTCACCCAAAATCCAGCAAATCTATTCAACACGTGGAGAAATCCGCCAACTCTCCCACAAATCGGACATTACAACACCAAGGTCAAGCACATGCACAATTGCTCGCATAACCACGAAGCTCACCAGCCCTGTTAGTCAGATCCGCGTCGTCAGCTGCATTACACCGCGTCAGACCCGTCTAATAGAAGCCAGGAAATCGCGCTTGGTTACTGAGTGTTGCACGTGTGCAAATAAGTGACATACATAAATATAATATACCTAATCTAAGAAAAAAAAGAAAAGTGAATTGCCTTAATACCTATTTGCCATATATAATCTAAACCTAAAGTAGTAAGCAAAAATTCGTAAAATACCTAAAAATTTAAATAGTTTGCTACCTACATTCTTACATATATATATATATTTCTACTTAACCTATAATCATTTCCCTATAAATTACCTATTTGCTTAATTTTGTTAATACGTAAAATTAATCTTTAATATTATATAAAAAAAAAGAGAGGGTGTAAACTCAGTGCTATAGTGGTTCGATCCTAATTAAATAACAGCATCATCATTCCTGCCTCAAGATGTTCCTGACATGTCACGAAATCAAGCGAGCCGAAATCACAGGTAATACACAAAATTAACTAATTTCACCACTATAACATCTGCCATAACTTTCTAGTTAGATCTAAAAAAAAAAAAAAAAAAAAAATTGCCATACTCTTTAAACAATTCCTAATTAAAATCGTATAAATCATATCATTTGTCATATATTTCATTCACACACGAACATATTCACACATACAGTTTCATTCATTCATTTTTTTTTATTCAAAATACCTTCCGTAATCATAATTAAAAAATTCGAATAACTATAAACTATAGTAGGTATATATACATACATTCATGCAAACATCATTTCATCCATAAATAAAATTGAAATTTTATTCTGTTACGTATATAACAAGTTCCTGAGTTTTCATCTCTGGTATATGTTATACATTATTACATGTATACAACATCTGTTGAGATCAGCATGAGAGTATTCATGTTCTGCTAATTTGCCCCCTCCATCATCGGTCATCTTCATCATCAACATCGTCCCCATCTACTCCTTCAGCACTTTTAGTTGCAGCATGAGATAACACCTATCATGCAAAACTGTACTAACTGCGCCCCCATACACAATCTGAACCAGCTCTCGTAATGAGTACAAATTGTACTCGTCATCGAGTAGCTGTTCCTTGTAGCGATCCCCCCGGTTGATCTAGAGTGTAGCAATGGTTCAGTCCTCTCTTGACCGAATTCTCCTTATTCATTTCCACCGTCACCTCTCCCCACGACCCAACCCTGAGCAGCCGGAAGAAAAATGTTAGAAAGGGAGCATTGGAGGTGAATGGAATGGAGTGTGCTATGTATAACACTTTTCAATAATATTGTAATGTCATCGTTTTTGCTTCCTTCAATTAATAGCAGTGGTCATATGGTCGCAGTAGCAGCTATGTATGCTGCGGACATATGCTACAATTAGTGGCTAAATTAGGACAGGACGAAAATCAATGACTAAGCAAATCAAAAGCACATAAGTCAGAGATATGTGTGTGGTTTTTATTTTTTCGATTTTGATCCGTTTTTAGGATTTGCGTTAACAGAATTCTATGAACTTATTAGAATTGAGATTTGTAATGCGATTTCTAGCTAAATGGCTTGAGCTACGAGGCTAGAGACTTAGCACAAAAAAAGCACATAAATCAAGCATCAGTATGGAGTATTAATTTTTTTAATTTTCGGCCGATTTGACTATGTGCTCTGCTGGCTTAACGTTAAGCTGGCAGAGCACTTTTCAAGGTCGATTTTCTCCTAAACCATTGGAGCACAAAAATCAAAGACTTAACAGAAAATTAGCACATAAATAGCACATAATTCAGGGCTATTCAAAATTGATTTTTGAGATATGTGTTCTGCCAAGTTTATGGAGGTCTTTGACTGTGTTGGTCTTGGTGGTGGAGGATGGTTAATTTGTCGAGTGGGATATTGACGAGGGGGAAGTAATCAATATTTTTGAGTAGTCCTTGACTACAGATTTTCTACTTGTGATTGCATGCGAATTCGATTGAATACACTGTGATACACTGTGATTCACCATGAATACGCACAGAAAAGTTCCTTGAATACACCTGATTACTTCCCCCTCGGATATTGATTCCTCTGGTATTGATGTATGTTATATCTATATACCATATTTCTCTGTTGTACAGGTACAGGAAGTGGCTTAATAGGTTGCATTTGTCTTCCTTTATATGGGTTATTTATTTGGTTTATAGGGGTAGTTATTTGATTAGAGAAATCTTTCTTATGTAAGCAAATATTTCTGTAATTAAGATTTTGTACTTCGAGACATGTTGCATAGGCTTCGGGGAGAGTCTGGGGTTTTTGTATTATTAGAATCCTTGAAAGTTCATCATTTAGTCCTCGTATGAAGACATCGAAAGCTCTATTTCGATAGCTTTCAACTAATGCGGTTATAGTTTCTACGGAATAATCTTCTGTTTTAATTTTATTAATTAAAAGTGAAAATTGATGGTTAACACTTGCGTAAAACTCATCAATTGACGAATTTCTTTGTACCATTGAATTTAGTTGATGTTCCAATGTACGAATATCTCTTTTATCTGCGTAATGCAGTGAGAGACATTTTTTTATAGCATTCCAATCTTCATTAAAAATGTTATAAGAGATTAGGGCATGTCCCCGAATCTTTTGCCTGATACTCTGTAGAATGGCCCTATATAGGGGCTTGGACTTTATTATGTCATAGTCCCTTAGTATGGTTTCAACTGTATGAATCAATGAAATGTATTCTACTGGATTTCCTTCGAAAACCTGTAGCTCCTAAACGCAGTCGGGAAGCTTAGCAATATCTTTAAGATCATCTTCTGTTCGAGGGACTGGTAAACCAGTTTCGACTAACGTTTCTGGGGCTGATAGCTTATTTTCCCAAAATGTCATTCTTTGATCTAATTTTTTTTATGAAATCAATTTGAGCATTAACTGCTCCAGTAAGGTTGATTACTGTGTCTTTAAGTTCTTCCATTTTGTATATATGTGAGTAAATAGGGATTTTAGGTCAGATAAGGACAATGTCAATTATATTGGAAGAGTGTTTATGGATATTTAAATGAATTTATATAGGTATGCAAATTTGGAGAACTTATTTCTTAATAAAAGTTTAAAGTTAAGGTATATATAGAATAAATTTAAATATATTGGTCAATTATAAAGATATTTTTGTATGAGATTTGAAATATTTATTTCTTAATAACTATTTTTTCGTTTCTTGTTTTTTGTATTTAAGTTTGCTTAATATTATTTATTTCATTGATATTTACTTTAAAAAGTCTTACGTTAAAATAGCAATCCTCATTTTTTGTTGAGCTGCGGGCAACGCAGAAGATTGTAACCCTTCTCTTGATGATTTCCAGAGGTTCTTTAGAGTGCGCTTTGTCCGGGATGATATGCACACTTGGGACCGGCGGTGTATTTTGGAGTAGTCCGAGTTGTTCCTCTTTGGAGAGCGTCGTTGAACTTGATAGCTTCCTACTACTGGCTCGGCTTTGTGCTACTACACAAATGTCTGACGAAGTTCGTGGTTTTATATTTTATTTGTAGTTCTTTTATTCAGTAACCCCTTACCTCTGGTGGGGGGAAGCTACTGAGAACTATCACTTATAACTTTTCCACTACTTTGCACTTCTTGAGTTTTAATTATTTTAAACAGTAACCCCTTACCTCTGGTGGGGGGAAGCTACTGAAAATTATTATAAACTGTACCGGTCCCTGCTCGGGCGCCAGTTATCGATTTAATAAAATTAAGTATTAAAAAAATACTTTCTTGAGACGTCGTCTCGCTTTATTGGTATTCTTACGACTCACTGATACATTTTTCTGTGGTGCTATTTATACGTAAGAAATGCATAGAATGCATTTCTCTAATTTATCATATTACAATTTGATCTTGAGGAGTTATCTCCTTTGGCATAGCATATTATGATTTGTTATCTTATCTTGTTACGAGTATGTTGGAATAATTATCTCGAATGCCGTAGCATATTATTTATGGATTGATATTTTATCTTGTTGTAAAAGGGGAATTATCTCGTATGCCGTAGCATATTATGGTTTGTTATCTTAACTCCCCTGCAAACCAAAAGTCAGTAGTTTATCAAAAACACAACTACAGATAAACATGATTTTGTGAATGTGTTTGCGTTCTCTTGGAGTATTAGTATTTGGATTTATGTACTCTGCAAACTTTCAATCTTGTCAGTTGTTTGTTGTTTGTTATCCTTCATAATCCAATTGGGATTTATGCCTGGGCAATTAAGAATCGCGACCGATGTCTAGACACTTTCCAAAATATGCAAAAGCAAATGCAAAATGCAATGTGTTGAAAGAAGTCGAGTCATTTTGGCTTTCAGTGCGTGCTATATG
This sequence comes from Cheilosia vernalis, assembly GCA_949126925.1. Taxonomy (NCBI): domain Eukaryota; kingdom Metazoa; phylum Arthropoda; class Insecta; order Diptera; family Syrphidae; genus Cheilosia; species Cheilosia vernalis. The sequence goes on from OX421358.1 coordinate 71,019,440, forward strand.
GCCGAGCAGATAACAGATCGCTGAACGCGTTAACTTTGTGTAGAGAAATATTAATAATATTTTTTTTTATTATAGTTTGAAGGCACCATCAGAAGCAAAGTATGTACTTCCTTAGCACTGCTTTTGACGAGGAAAAGAAGTAGGGTTGTTTAAGTTTAGCTCGGACGTTCGATCAAAAAAGGAAGCAACCACTCTCGATTCAAGTTAACCTCGATCTCCACGTTTTTTATTTTAACATTTTTTGACATTGACATTAACAGAAGAGTAACTACAAAGGAAAGAGACAAGTGCATTGCCAAATGCAAGTGCATACGGAATCTAGTACTTATAACAGGGTGAGGAACTTTGGTTTAGTAATACAATTAGTAATTAGGATAAGATAAATATATTAAGGCAAAAAAGAAATAAATTAATAGATTTCGCATAATAATCCAAAACATACTGCCACCGGCTGAAAGACTTCTAGTTTTTTAGAACAGGAAGTAGGACCACTTTCGTTATCGGACGCAGAAATTCTCCGTGAGCTGTTTTTACGGAGAGAACTCTAGCACATCGATCTTTGCCCTGTATTGACTGCTTCACGATTCCCATAATCCATTTAGATTGTGGCAAATGTTGCTCCTTCAGAATTACCATATCTCCGACCTCAATGTTGCGTTTAAGTTGGTTCCATTTCGGTCGATTTTGAAGGGAAGTAAGGTACTCGGAGTGCCAACGCTTCCAAAATCCCTGGGCCATATGTTGAATTTTCTGCCAATTAGATAATAAATTAGGATTTATTTCAGTCAATGTAGGCTCTGAAATAGATGTAAAAGGACGACCGATTAAAAAATGAGCAGGTGTAAGTGCGTCAAAATCATCATCTGAACGAGCACATAGTGGTCGAGAGTTAAGCCAAGCCTCGATGCGCGTTAATAAAGTGTAGAACTCCTCGTAGGTAAGTATATGGTCACCAATAACACGTTTAAGGTGAAGTTTTACCGACCTTACGCCGGCCTCCCACAACCCTCCGAAATGCGGTGAAGATGGCGGAATGAACTGCCACGAGATCCCGTCTCGAGATAAATGATTAGCTATGACTCCCTCCTTGTGTTCGGCTAACAAAAATGAATGCATTTCGGTAATTTTACGATAGGCTCCTCTGAAATTCGTTCCATTGTCCGAAAAAATTATTGTAGGTTTTCCGCGTCGGGCCACGAACCGGCTTAAAGCGGCCAAAAACGCATCAGTGGACAAGGCACCCACGAGTTCCAAATGTATAGCTTTGGTGACGAAGCATACAAAAAGCGAAATGTACGCTTTGATAAATGTAGGGCGACGACCTCGAACTAATCGCAATGTGATTGGCCCAGCGAAATCAACCCCAACACGATCAAATGGCATTGCAAAATTTACACGCTCTTCTGGAAGGTTCCCCATTAATTGGGAGCATGTAGTTTTCCTTTGCTTAGCACATATGACACATCCATAAACAACCTTGCGAACCAAATTACGGCATCCTAAAATCCAAAATTGTCTCCGCAGGATGCTAAATAATTCCGCAGCTCCTACATGTAGATACATTTCATGGTAGTAACGTACAAGAAGAAATACCATGAAATGATTCTTAGGAAGAATGATAGGATGTTTCTCATAAGCTGTTAATGAAGAATGCTGGATTCTGCCACCTACGCGGAGTAGTCCGTGGGTATCAGTGAATGGAGTTAGTTTTAAGATTGGTGATTTTTGATGAATAGGCTGAAGTTTGCTAATATTATTCAGCTCCCTCGAAAAGAACATCTTCTGTATCCTCGTGAACAGGAATATTTTAGCACGCTGTATTTCAAATGTATTTAATGGACTCACAGTACGTTGAGACGATGACATACGACAATTTACAGCGAAGCGGAAGCAAAAGGAGATTGTACGGATAACTCTCATATATGAAGATGAACGAGACGCAAGATTATCTATAAGATCATCATCTACTTGATTAGCTGCATGAAGAACACAAATAGCTGAATGTTTGCGCAGTTCTAATATCGGCTCCGGAAAATCGGTGTCCAATGTGACATCTTTATTGCTGGGCCAATGATCCGTTGACTCAGCTAGCCAATTTGGTCCCCTCCACCAAAGATCGAATTCCTTTAACTTTGAAGGGCGGATACCCCGCGAAGCACAATCAGCTGGGTTTGATTTGGAAGGAATATAACTCCAACAAGATGAAGGGATTATGGAGGCTATTTCTGCAACGCGATTTGCAATAAAGTTTGCCCAGCGGCTGGGATGACCAAGCAACCAGTGAAGAACTATTTGAGAGTCACTCCATGCTCTTATACGCTGTGATTCATCTTGCAATGAAATTTTCAATTTGGCAAATAGCCGAGCTAGGAGGACAGCGCCACATAATTCCAGGCGAGGAATTGTCAACTCTTTTATCGGAGCAACTCGACTTTTTGCAGCAACTAACGAAATTACAAAGGATCCATCTGACATCATACTTCGAGAATAAATCCAGCTGCATAAGCTCTAGACGATGCGTCGCAAAACCCATGGTACTCCACAGTTTGACTATACCAGATTCGACGATGTATTTCCAACCCTTGAAGCAATGGAAGTTCGGATCGAATACTCAACCAATCTTGTGAAATATCAACAGGAACTATATCATCCCAATTCAGCTTTAAACGCCATAGCTGTTGAAATATAATTTTTAGCGCAATGATGCTAGGTGTCAAAAATCCGAGAGGGTCGAAAACGCGAGAGGTGTCGGATAGGATTTGACGTTTAGTACAATTGACTCGATCGGGTAATGAAACCTTGAACAAAAAAGAATCTCTGGAAGGACTCCAAAGTAATCCCAACAATTTTATAGATTCAAAGAATTCGTATTCGAAGGTGGAATGTTCACGAAGGTTTTCAGGAAGTGATTCCAAGAATGTCCGAGAGTTTGAGCTCCATTTTCGCAAATTGAAACCAGCGTCATTCAGTAAGACAGTTAACTCCCCATGCAGTACGAAAAGTTCCTTAACAGTGTCTGCCCCGGTCAATAAGTCGTCCACGTAGAAGTCATTTAAGACGATATTCGATGCAACTGGATACTTTTCCGATGAATTAATGGCGAGCTGGCGTAACGTGCGGATTGCTAAATATGGAGCACATGATGTTCCGTACGTAACAGTTAAGAGACGATAATGTCGAACTGGTTCAGAAGACGTTGGTCTCCAAAGGATCCTTTGGAAGTCGACATGTTTTCTAGCAACCCAGATTTGCCGGAACATTTTTTCAATATCCCCGGATATTGTATACCTATGTCGCCGAAAACGCAGAAGAACTGAAAATAGGTCTCGCTGTATAGGAGGTCCAATCTCGAGTGTTTCGTTTAGAGAAGGCTTTGCACCAGCCTTATAAGACCCGTCAAAAACAACTCTAATTTTGGTCGTTGTACTATCTTCTTTAAACACTGGGTGGTGTGGAAGATAGTACACAGCTGTTGTAGGCTTACTTTTTTTTTTTTTTTTTTTTTTTTTTTTTTTTTTTTTTTTTTTTTATCCGAGGGTAGGTGAAAATCTTCCAAAGACACTATGAGAATAGCAAGCGCGTTCTCATAGTAGTGTCAGATTTTTACTGACTAAAAACACCACCCTTCTAAAGATTGTTAGATACTGCAACTAAGATATAACTTATCAAGCAATTTTTCTATCATTAAATAAAAACTTTTGACAGGTTACTTTCCAATGAAAGTTCCTGCGTGTTCCGCAAATTAGACGCGGTTAATCTTATCTTGCCAAGTCGAACGGTTTCGTTCTTTGTAGTCGGCGCAATAAATTGCTCTCGTCCAAGATTTGTCGGACTGTATTGTTGATATGTCCGATTAGTCGGTTTCTATGCTTTCTCGCGAAGCTTCTAGATTCAGCTTCGATTGTTGGAATTCCGAGATCCCTATGGATATCGTCGTTTCTAATATACCATGGTGCTTGTACAATTTCTCTAAGGACTTTATTTTGATAAGTTTGTAGAATATTGACATTTGTTTTCTTGGTACAACCCCAAAGTTGTATACCGTAGGTCCATACCGGCTTTAGCACTTGCTTGTATAAAAGCAATTTGTTCTCAGTACTGAGCTGGGAATGTTTTCCGAGTAACCAGTACATTTCTCTATATTTGATATTTGTAGGCTTACTGACATCTATATTTTCTACTTCCTTCATATGTCCCAAGGTAATGTACTCCGACATAAATGAGCAGTATTTTCTTTGTAGGTCAGGGTTTTTCTCAAATCGTCGTTCATTACTAAGCAAACGACGGAGAGCTCCTGAGAACGAATCGCCATAATCAACCAAGATATTCGATCGAAATGGTAGTTCAACAATAAACCTTCCATCCGACGAACGAGAGTGGGTAGATCCGAAATGTTCTTCTATTTGTGTGTAAGAAGAACTAGACACTAATGTATTGCTTACATTTTCTTCAACTTCCCAAAATTTTTGTAATTGCATATCCAAACCGATTTGATTAAGAACAATATTCATTGTGGTAGATTCGTTATCACTGCAAGTGCCATTAATGTTTCCTCCAAAGACCCAACCAAATATTGTTAATACGGCATCGGGAAAGCCAGTTTTAAATCGAACAGGCGCTGACTCAATTATGTTGAAAACAGAATCAATTCCCAAAATTACATCGACGGGGGCCCTTAAATTAAATCCAGGATCGGCTAGGTTATCATGTATGTGACCAATACTATCCAAGGAATAGTTAAATGATTGTGCAGGTAAAGGTTCAGTCAATTTTGCTAAGATGTATGCGTCGATATGAATGGAGTTATGATTGAAACGAGAATTAAGTCGAATAGATACTCTTCCACGAGTGCTCCCACCAATTGAGCCACATACTCCATTGAGAGAAAAACGTGCATAATGCCGAGTGAGTCCTAACCTGCGAACACACGATTCAGAAATAAATGATGCCTGAGACCCGCTGTCCAGAAGAATTCGACACGATTGCAAATGTCCGAGTGAGTCAGGAACCAACACGAGAGCAGTCGGCAATAAATTGTTAGAAGTGGGTGACGAAACACGATGGTGATAAGAAGAAATTCCGTTGCTAGTAGATGGCAAATTGGATTGGTTATTAGGAGTAGGATTCGAGACATGATTGTGGTAAAAGGACATTCCCTGGCTAGTAGACGGTAGGCTAACTTGGTTATCAGAAGTTGATGACTCGGAAGGTGGTGGTGGATGAACGAGCGTATGATGCCTTCCATTGCATTGTCTGCATCGAAACTTGGAGTTACATTTTGCTGACTTATGTCCAGATCGAAGACAATTAAAGCAAACCGAACTTTCTTTAACGAATGATCGTCGTTGTTCCGAGCCAAGCGAGAGAAATTGAGGGCAATGAGTTAGCTCATGCTGCTGCTTGCATTTTGTGCAGCCAGACCTTTCCGCACTTATATGGTAATTTTTTAAGAAATGGGGCTTAGGATTTGATTTCACTTTTGTTGTATCATGACAAATTTCAAGTGAATCACAACGTTGTTCAAGAAAACTAAAAAATGCATCTATATCAGGAAAGTCCACCTCGTGAGTAGAATCTGCCCACTTTTGCAGAGTATCACTATCCAATTTCGAGCTGATTAGATGGATTAAGATCACATCCCGGTTTTCAGCTTCGGGGCCTAATGCTTTTAAACCGCGCACCAGCTCATCCGCCTGATCTGACAACTTCCTTAAATTGGTTGCATTAGAAACCGAGGGAAGGGATACCAATTTTTTAACTAAAGACGACGCAATAAGTCCCTTTTTGTTATACCTGGTCGTCAATTTCTCCCATGCTATCGAATAAGTACTGTCCGAAATCAGAGTATGCTTTAAAAGACCTGCAGCCTCCCCATCAAGGAAACTTTTCAAATAATGAAATTTTTGTGATGACGTCAAATTAGGGTTATTATGAACGCTACTTACAAATAGATCGTGAAATGTGATCCAATCACTTAGGTCACCTGTGAATGTCTTAATGACAATATTTGGCAGCTTCTGATCCACACGTGATGAGCTGAATGACATCTTGCCCATGAGTTCTGTATGTTGATCCGCCAATTGCTTGAGACTCCTATTTAAATCATCTGTCTCCATCGATGGGCTTTTAATTTTAGCCATTAGTTTCGCCTTCAACTCGAAGTATTTGGTTTCGAACTCTTCAAAGTCGCTGTCATCTATGAAACTTTCGGGATCTTCCAATTTTTCCAGCATTGCCCCTTGGATATCCTGATATTGTAGCCAAGCAGCCTCCAGTCTCTCCAACCTCAATTGGCACTCGGTGGTGCTCACATTTTCAGTGATAGAAGATACGAAATTTGCAATTCGCGTTATGCTGCCTTTTACCACGGAACGTTTAGCTTTTAGCACTTTCATCTTTAGACCAGTGACTAGTTCAATAATCCGGCTCAAGAAGGACCAAAATTTATGTTTAAGTTTAGCTCGGACGTTCGATCAAAAAAGGAAGCAACCACTCTCGATTCAAGTTAACCTCGATCTCCACGTTTTTTATTTTAACATTTTTTGACATTGACATTAACAGAAGAGTAACTACAAAGGAAAGAGACAAGTGCATTGCCAAATGCAAGTGCATACGGAATCTAGTACTTATAACAGGGTGAGGAACTTTGGTTTAGTAATACAATTAGTAATTAGGATAAGATAAATATATTAAGGCAAAAAAGAAATAAATTAATAGATTTCGCATAATAATCCAAAACAAGGGTAGAGTCGCCTGTTTCCGAACATCCCCAGTTCTCGAACACTTTTTGCAAAATCCGTTATATTACCGTTAATTTACAGTTTCACAGCACACTTATACGTATGCATATTCCCTTTTCACTTACCATAAGTATCGCATTCATACTAATGTATCTAATGCCAACAAAATTCATAGTTTGCTTATGGGTTTCAGTGAGTGCGGTAGATCTGTTTTCTTTAAAAAAAAAGTTTCAGTGAACGTCTAGGAAAAAAATTGATCAGGTAAGTTATTTAAACTGTGTTTTTATGATATTAAATGTAATATTTAATGAAGTTTTGTAGTACATTAAAATTGAAGTTAACTAGTGTTTTTGGGCTGTTCGGGAAAAGGAACCTAATTTTTACCGAGTTTCCTAACCCGAACACAACTGTTCGCAAATAGGCAACTATGAAAAAATTTTTTTTACCAGTTTACTACCTTATCTTATTGGAAAACATTTTGTTTCTCTTTCTGTATCACAAACCGCATATAAAAAATTAGTGGTCCTATTCTCGAACACCATACTCGTTGGTGTTCGGAATAAGGAAACTGACACTTTTATGGTTTCCTACTCTCGATCACCCAATATTTTAACGGTTTTCATTTTATAGGTTCAAATAATGACTCAAAAACAAAAAACTTATGAGGCTTCATTAGCAGCCGCGTTGAGAGATATCCGCAATGAGTCAATTGGTATAAGGGCAGCAAGTAGAGTATATGGAGTTTCAGTCACAACGCTTCATGACAGAATTAAGGGCAAAACTGTTGGTGAGCTCAAAAAACCAGGTTCTGGAATTGTACTTACCAAGTCAGAGGAAAACAAGATCGTTCATTGGCTTATAAACATTGCCAAATGTGGTTTTCCCCAGAAATCAAATGAGCTATTAGATTTTGTGCAAAAGATAATTAAAAGACGAAAAAAGAAAAACTCCTTTCAAAAATGATAGACCTGGGAAAAAATGGTACTATAATTTCCTGAAAAGGCATAGCGAGTTACTGTCTTTACGTGCTCCCGAAACTGTAAGTAAGGCCAGAGCCGTTATAAAGGAAGAAACAATAAGGAAATGGTTCAGAGACTTGGAGGCGCATTTAATAGAGGAAAACTGTAGAGACATATTGGATGACCCTACACGTATTTTCAATGGGGACGAAACATCATTTAGCCTTGCACCAAAAACTGGAAATGTAATTGGACCCAAAGGATATCGCAATATTTATCAAGTTAAGTTTGCTAATGAGAAAGATAACTTGACAGTCCTTCTAGTCTTCAGCGCGAGTGGTGAAACATTGCCACCCGTTATAGTATTTCCCTACCAAAAAGTGCACTTTAAAGTTGTAAGCAACATGCCTGAAGACTGGGTTGTTGGTCGTTCAGAAACAGGTTGGATGAGGACTGAAACCTTTTATGAATACATCGCAAACGATTTTTCAAATTGGCTCGATCAGCACCAAATTAAAAGGCCTGTACTTCTCTTAGTAGATGGGCATAAGTCGCATATATCGATGCACATTAGCGATTACTGCTCCAACAACCAAATTATCTTGTATTCGCTGCCACCTAATACAACACACATTATGCAGCCTGCAGATGTCGGAGCCTTTAAAGGGCTAAAAAGTGACTATAGGAAAACTGTTAGAGACTGGAATAATTTACCAGAAAACTATGGTAAAACAGTTACAAAAACGAACTTTTGCCAACTGTTGAAACTAGTTCTGGATAAATCTGATCGTTCCGTAATTATACAGAATGCATTTAAGAAATGTGGGATATTCCCATTCAATCCCAATGACGTTGACTACACGAAATGCATCCAAAATAACTTGGTAAATCTCAATAGTGCCGTTGAACATCAAACAGCAGTTACTTTTGAAGAAGTGGATGTTGCAGAGAAAGTTTTGTTTTCGATTCAAAATGAGCTAAAAGAAAATGAAATTAACTTTGAAAATCTGATAAAAACAATCACAGAAACTCGAAGAAAACTTCTGTCGACTCAGGATCCTCAACCACTTCAATTGGAAGATAGATCATTACAAATTGAACATGTATTAGAAGAAGCCGCCATTGCTATTTTGAAAAACCCTTCCATATCTGACTTAGAAATGCTGGACGATATCGACGCTATCTCATCATTCCTTCAAGTAAATAAGGATGACATTGTAGATGATGATGTGTTAGAAGAAGCAATAGATAATATTTTAAATAATGTTCAAAATTGTAAGTAGGTATCCAGTGGGTAACATTTTAAATGTAGGTAGTTTTGAAACCTACCTTTTAAACTGCCCTGTATCAATTAAGCTGTTACCCTCTGTAAATTAAACTCTAAAAGTAAAACAGTAAGCAAATATTTATTGTATTGATTTTAGGTGAAACAGTTTCCATTGAAAATAGACCAAGTTGTTCTACGAGTACAGCAGTAGTCAGTGCCGAAACATATATTCCGATAAGTAGTCCATCTTCAAGCTTTGACGAATTTTATTTAAATCAATAGCGTATTAAAGTGAAAAAAAGGCAAGAAATTAACAACCGCAAAAGCCTGCGCCAAAGTCAACGAAAAAATAAACAAACTAAAAAAAAATCAATAAAACCTAAACTTTCGGAGATGACTTCTCGCAAGAAAGAAATATGTGGTCAATGCGAGGATGAACGGACACAGAAGAAGATGCGTTGAAGAATATCGGGTGCGACTACTGCATCAGATGGTTCCATTTGTCCTGTACCAAACTGTCCACAAAAACATTTGAAGAAGCACATATGGAAGACTATGTGTGTGATTTTTGTTCATAATTTTTTTTAAATTACCTATTATTAACAAAAATGAATTACCTGTGATTATTTTTGTTCCTACGTAATAACGAAATGACTGATAATAAATAGTTATTGTAATAGTTATAGATACCTAGTTATTTATGTCTTTAAGTCTTTTTTTTTTAAATAAAATTAATTGTTTTTGTTATTTTCTTAACCGAATATTTATCTTTTTTAAGTCTTTTTCTTAAAATAAAATCTGTGCAAGCACTAAAGTGTTACCTTAATTTCGTTTTTACTTCGCATGTACCTAGTTGAAATTAACATTTAAGACAAAATTATAGGTATGATTAAAGTGTTCGAAAGGAGGAAACCTTTTGTTCGGCTTTGGGAAACAAGTGTTCGAAAATAGGGCAAAATGGTTAGTTTTCACATTTACTTCAATTGTTAATAAATTGCAATAATTAACAAAATCAACTATATGAGGTTTAAGAATATTTGAGTTTTTCTTTCAAATGAAATCAAAACTAAATGTGTAGGCCCATTGTAAGAATTTTTTACAGACTGTTCATTATTCAATGTCGGTAAACTGTTCGAGAATAGGCGACTCTACCCGACATCTTATGTACTTCCTTTTACGTAGGTACGATGTACGTCTTCAGTACTTCCTTTTTCGTAGGAACAAAGTACTTATTAAGTACTTCCTTTTAAGTAGGCACGATGTACTTCTTTAGTACTTCCTTTTTCGTAGGAACAAAGTACTTATTAAGTACTTCCTATTACGTAGAAACAGAGGTTCAAGGCAGTAGTATTTTCAATATGTTAGAAAGGGATGGGTGCTTCACGTATTCTCATATACGGTAGGTATATAAGTGAGTATTTGCCCGAGCACCTATCCTTTTTCAGTGGAAAGAAAGTACTTTTTGTCCGTACATGTTTCAGTAGGTATTTCAGTACTTCTGCGTTTGCAGGGCGGGTACTCACGTACGTAGGTACACATAAAAATTAAAGTATTCAATGATGACCATACGCGTTACTACATAGTAATTATATTTAGTATCCAGGCTAGTTTTTATGAACCACCCACAATGGCAATATTTTCGATATCAAATTACGCATTGTGGCGTGCAAAATATTAAGTGTGAAGATTAAAAATGATTACCTTGGTTGGCTTACGTGACTGTTTCCCTACTTACCCGGCAAATTATCACAACTAAGTTATGAAAACCAGCTGGTGCCATTAAGTATTTTAGTGATTAAAAAATATTAACGCTGCAGTTACGAGTACATGCGGAACTCTTTCTTTTGGAACCTTTCTGGAACTGAGCGTGCTTGAAATGTGAAGCACAAATTTGACAAATTTTTGAGCATTCGACTATTACTATACATAAGTACTTGTTATTTTAATTTCGAGCTGTGAAGACAATGGGAATGTCGCATTATTTATCGTCGTGCGATAGCGTTATCGCGGAGTGCCGTGCGTCGCGCCGCCGATTAAAATAAAAAAGAATATCATGAATGTAATTTAACTGATAGGTATAATGGAAAGATTGGCTTCTTCTTTTTGCTTTACCCGCAAGGGTACTTCTCTTATCTGGAGAGAGAGAGAGGTAACGGGCGTAACGAAACCGCGGACCCTAGTCATTTAAACCCAGAAGCGTCTGACCCATATTGGGCGGCTCCCTGGTCAGCGTCTGTTCTCCATGTTAGGAGCGGCTGTGCTTGCAAAAGTTTAAACTTTTCACAAAAGTTAAAATTAAAAGCTATGTAAATGCAATGAACAAAACAAATGATAGTAATACCCCAGGTGGTATGCCAGTTACACTGGTAAATCCACTCTCTTCGGAGGTCGGTTCCATGGATTCTGGGGGGGACCATTTATTGCTAAGCAACGACCTGTTTGGGAGAAGTAAAAGGGTAGAAAGAACACCCCCATCTAGAAAAGAAGAAAGTAGTAAAACACTGAAGGCTAAATATCTAGAAGCCTGTGAAGAAAGAGATGAGTATAAGCAACTCAATGAGACACTGCTTAAGGAAATAAATAATCTTAAGCAAGAGTTGCAATTGTTGAAGGAAGAATTCAAAAACCAAAAAAAAGTGAAGGTTGTAGTGAAAAGACTGCATTATTCATGCTTACCGGAAAACATAAAAAAAGAGCTAAAAGGCCGAGGCTTTAAAATCTTGGAAGTTGTAAATATGCTTAAATTTAGAAGCAAAGTACCACTACCAATATTTACACTGAGTTTTGAGCATGACGAAGATAAGAAAAAAGTATATGAAATTAAAAATATACTTGGGATGCAAGTTGAGATTCATACCCTACGTAAATCGAAACAAGTACCCCAATGCAAAAATTGTCAAAGATATGGGCACACACATAGATACTGCAGCTCAAGAAAATGAACACCCTAAATGTGTAAACAGAGGTTGTTTAGTTGCAAAAGAAATCCAAACAAATCCAACTCCCCACATCCTCATAACTGTGCAAAAGGTGGGGCTGCAGTGTTAATAAAGAATACATTAAAACACCATATAGAAGCAAAATTCCAATCATGTGCCATCCAAGGAATTTCCATAAGTGTAAAAACGAGTAGTGGGCAAATATCTGTTGCAGCAGTATACTGCTCTCCCAGCAATAGACTAAAGAAAAACGATTTTAAAAGTCTTTTCCGCATATTTCACAATCGATTAATCGCGGGAGGGGATTGTAATGCCAAGAATAAATATTGGGGATCTAGATTAATAAATACTAGAGGCAGAGAAACGGGGAAACCTACCTACTGGCCTACAGATAGAAATAAAACCCCAGATCTTGTAGACTTCTTTATATCCAAAAATATATCTTTAAATAAAATAAATATAGAAGAAGGCCCTGATCTTCAATCAGATCATTTCTCAATACTTCTTACACTTGGCGATAGAATAATAATAAAAGAACATAGCCCTAAACTAGTTAATAGACTGACTGATTGGAACCACTTCAGGCAGAAGTTGGAAGAATGTATCCAATTATCATCAGCTATTCAACTAGATCAACTAGAAGAAGGAGTGCAAATATTAACACTGGATATACAAAAATCTGCATGGGCTACAACTCCCCAAAGAACGAACAAGATTAAACAAAACTCTTATCCGCGTGAAATATGTCAAATTATTACAGAAAAGAGGAAAGCTAGAAAACGCTGGCAACAGACAAGGGCCCCAAGCGACAAAACCACACTGAACAACTTAAATAATAAGCTCAGAAAATCTATAAGAGAATTTAATAACGAGTCTTTAAAAACGTATCTTACGAGGCTTACAAATGATGCTACTACCGACTACTCGCTCTGGAAGGCAGCAAAGAAAATGAACAGGCCACTAGCTCACATTCCGCCAGTAAAAACCAGAGAAGGTAACTGGGCAAAAAGCAGTCAAGAAAAAGCAAATACTTTTGCAGAGTACCTTGAGAACGTCTTCAAACCTTATTAATATAAAGATTATCAAGGAAACGAATAAACGTGCGAAAAAGACAGACCTTTTCGGCCGGTAACAGCTAAAGAACTTGCTAAAGAAATCAAAGAAGGCATAAACATAAAAAAAGCCCCAGGGTTCGATTTAATCACAGGGGAAATTTTAAAACAATTTCCTCGGAATGGTTTAAAAAACCTAGCGCAGATTATAAATGCTGCATTTAAATTAAGATATGTGCCAAGCATGTGCAAGGTCGCGGAGGTAATAATGATACCAAAACCAGGTAAACCACCTAGCGAAGTAGCCTCATATCGCCCAATATCGATACTACAATGTTGTCCAAGCTATTCGAAAAAATGCTGGCAAAACGTCTGCAAAAAATTATTGATGAAAAATCGCTACTTCCAAGTCATAAATTTGGGTTTAGAAACAAGCACTCTACAATTGATCAGGTGCATAGAATCACAGATAAAATCGAAAAAGCATTTGAAGAGAAAACTATACCTACTCTTCACTAGCGATTTGCCTGAAAGTGTAGAAACCACCATAGCTACTTTTGCAGATGACACAGCCGTCCTTGCTGTGGGAGCAACTGTCGAAATAGCAAAACAAAAGCTTCAGACGGCAATAAACAATATTTCAGAAAGGACTAAGAAATGGCAGATTAGATTAAATGACCTTAAGTCAGTCCATATTAATTTTACGTATAAAAACGTACCACACATTCGTGTCTACATTAACAACAATGAAGTAGAATTTTCTAACACAGCTAAATATCTAGGCTTGACTCTAGACGCTAAACTGCGTTGGAAAGCGCACGTTAAGAAAAAAAAAGATGAGTTGAACATGCGATACAGTGAAATGTATTGGCTTATTGGGAGATACTCATCCCTGTCCAACTACAATAAGTTATTGCTATACAAGCAAGTTCTAAAACCAGTATGGACCTACGGGCTCCAATTGTGGGCATGTACATGCCAAACAAATTTACAAAAAATTCAGGTTTTTCAAAATAAAGTACTAAGGAAAATAGTTAATGCACCTCGGTACATACGCAATGCCGATCTGCATAGGGATCTAAATGTTGAATTGGTTGAAGATGAGGTTAAGAAGGTTGCTCGGAGGCATAGAAATCGGCTTCTCAACCACGTAAACACAGAAATAACAGAACTTTTAAATAATGACAATGTAATCAGGAGACTGAGACGGATTAAACCTCTTGATCTGTAAGATTTAGCTAGGGCTAAGAAATTAGGTATTAATTTCAAACAAAACACGTTTAAAAATCCGACAAACGGCGGATTTATCTCTTTAAATTCATTAAATTATTCAAAATATAATTTGCTGATTAGTCGTACGACTAGGTGCAATCTTTTTCGGGATGGCTTATGTCAGTCCCGCGGGGGTTTTTTTTAGATGAGTTAAAGTCCATCACTATTGCAGAAGCATTACTCGCGTAGGGTAAACTGTCCCACAGTGGCCCACGTTCCACAGTGAACCTTTTAAATTTACTTAATCTCTACTTATAAGAGAAAAACGAAGTAAAGAGAAAATAAACCGCGTTACGATCCTTTGTGAATTTACCTGGGAGTTGAAGTAGTGCGCACGTCTGTGTCAGTTGTGCTCAAGAAAAAGTGATTTTACTTATAAGTAAATTAGAAATCGTGCCTCTTATTTTTGTTTCATTTAAAAAAGTATTGTGCTTTATGAGATTTGTGGGATACAATTTAAAATGTTAATTATTATTATTAATTAAAATTAGTATGTCAATCAAATTTGTGAAAATGTTTTTTTTATAAAAATATTTTTCTCCAAAAAAGGCACTTGTCCAACAGTGAACCAGCTCCTAGTGGTACACAGTGAACAATGGTAAATATGGTAGCATTTCCCAGCTTCAGAATTACGTATTTTTATTAAGCATTTAGCAACGACCTTACAGCATTTAACATTCGTTACTATTATTTTTCGTTAGTTACAAGTTTTGTGATATTACTGAAGCCCTTAAAAGTCATTTTTGTTAATGTTTTGCTATTGTTTATTGGTGTTATTACTTTTCGTTGCTTTTTTTACTTATGTTTTTGTATTGTTTTGTTTTTCTAATGTTAATATTAAATAAAAACTGAATTGTACCAATTACTTGTTTTTGTTCTTTATTTTTCTTACGGAATAAAAAATAAACACTATAGGGAACCATTTGAGGTGCGTCCTAAAAAACTAAAAATTTACTATTTTCTACGATCTTTCTAAAGCTGTATGTGGTTAAATACAAAGCTAATAAAGCATATAATAAGTAACTTCAAACCGTTAAAAGATTAAACAAATAATTTATAAACTACATCTAATCAAACGCAAATTGGTCCACTGTTGGACAGTTTACCCTATAGCTCTGCAATGTCTTTCGATGATTTTTTACTTCCAGCGAATTCCCAACACAAAAAAAAAATAAAAAAAAAAAAAATATTTATGATGGCGCAATTATCGCCCTTTTATAAATACTAGTATCGGTTGTAGTCGAAAATCGTCCATACCTTTCATAAGTATGTAATACCAATCAGGGGCGGATGGGCAACATCCTAGCGGCCCGGGAAATAATATTTGTCGGCCCTTTTTTAATTTCTGGATATGGCTAAAATATACATTACAGGGTGTTACGCATTTTGCGTTTGAAATTAAATAGAGCATTGGTCTATTACAGATTTTTGAATCAGATTAGGTACATTTGTCTACTATAAAAAAAAAACATTATTTTAGTAAAAAATTCCGGACTCCCAGCCAAGAACATTTATATACAGAATCATACATATACAACACCAACAAAAAAAAACCTAAAATAACAGTAAATCAAAGTTTGAAGTATTTTTATTCCAAGTGAAGAAATTAGGTTTGTTTAACTTGTTTAACACTCTATTTAATAACTTGCTTTGCTGAATAAGCATATCTATAATGTTAATACAATGCTATGATCGTAGCAAAACTGCTACGCGATTTCCAATTTGCTACGCTGCTATGAACTCTCCCTAAAAACGTATATTTTGCTACTTTTTTTTAAAGCACGAAATGTCAACATAAATCTTGGAATTTTTGTTGAAAAAAAATAAACGAAAAATAATTTAATCTTTACTGACTTCCCACACCAACTTATATTCTTTTCTACCATACCCAACAAGTACCCATTTCTTCGGATGTGTTAGTGTTTGAATTTGACTGGAATTTTTTTGTTTATAGTTTTGTTAAATACATATATAGTTTACCAACTATACATGTATTAGTCCTTAAAAACATATTTACGTTGAATAAAGAATTAAGTGTTTTTTTGTTTGTTTTCGAAAAAAACATGATATTATGGACTTTTGAGTTTTGCTACACAAATTTTTTCCTGGTTGTCTTGGATGAAATGAAAAAAAAATTTTAATGTCGTAGGTACAAATTTGGATTTTTCAAATAACTATCATAGTGACTATCAGTAATATTAATTGCGGATTGAAAGCTTGATTTTTCTTCGTTGGGTTCGTTACAAGAACAAGCAGTAGACGTGGACGCTTGGTTTTCACCTTCGTTTTGTATTCTTGTTTCAACTTGAGAACTTACAAATTCAGGAAACGAAACGATTTTTCCTATAATTCTTGAGATGATTGCGGTTGACTAATAATAGAAGAAGAGGCTATAGTTTTTCAACCATTAATTTAATGTTTTTTGAGTTGTGTGCCTCAGCTTCCATTGCCTTCTTTCTCTTTTGGCGTAACTTCTCCGCTCTTCCTTTAAGTTTTTCTTTGTCCATTTTTTAATGATTTATTATGTACCTACCTATAGTAATGGATAAACTTAAACCATAATATTATTTTTACTAATTTTGTTATTTTAATTACCTTACGCAAACCACAAAGCACTTAATAAATCCTGCTCTTACACAGTTTCATGTTAAATTTGTGTGACCGAATGATTCCGTTGCCGTATGTTTATTTGCTACGAATTTAGTCGTAGGGGAAATTGATGGATACGAATTTCGAAATTCCTAGCAAACATTTACTTTCCGACGGATTCTATGATAGTTCTTTCGGGGTTCCTACAAAAATCCGAATACGACGGATTCTGTGATAGACGTGATTATCTGTGCATCAAAGGACTACAAACACGAAACCATTTTCGCATGGATACGAAACGATCCTTGCTGAAAAAACGATGACAAATGCACCCTTAATTAACGAGCCAGCCATCGGCATAGATGCACAGCCATGCACCCACAAAGCCAAGTCGCAAGTTAAAATAAACAGAACAACAACAAAATGGTTGTCCTTTTTTTGTACCACACGTAAGCAACTAATAACGTTGTGTGAAAAGTAGGTAATAAAGGCAACAAAAAACGATTTTAGGGTTTCTGTTTTTTTCATTTTTTGTTGTGCTTTTTCATTTTCATGTCCCACTACTTCGCATTTGGATAAAACATTTGTAGATATATTTATTGTCTGTGATAAAAGTTTGAGATTTTTTATGGGCAGTAGATACCTTTAGGAAGGAAAAATATAAAAACTCCATTTTTTGCTGATTACTTGTATGGGCAAATACAAATGTTTATGAAGATAGATTGGTAGATCACGCAGATGTACTTTCAGCCACCGGCCCTGCGGACCTCTGACAGCCGGCCCACCGGGAAATTTTGTTACGGGGCCATACATCCATCTGAAAAAGGGTTTATTTAGAAAAAAAAAAACACAAAAAAAAAGGTAAACAAAAACTGTCCAGTGGAGACTGGCCGATAAAACACCCTCCATAAGGGGCTCAAAACCCAATCTCCACCAGGAAAATATTCCTTACCTGTTTGTTGTTGGTAGTTATAGCCTGCAAAGAAAATATATGCATAATTTATTACTAAATAATAATATAGATTGATCAAATTAGGTACCTGAGATGTGTTCTGCCGCCTACAAGTCCATGAGTGATTTGACAGCTCGCGAGTTTTTTGTCTTTTCTTGCGTCTTCATTCGTTGGTGCCAAAAGTTTCCTTACGTGTTAGGTGTGAATTATGTTACGTTAATAGGTATAGGTAGGTATAGGTATTTTAAAACTGATTGGAGTTGGAGTCCGTCCAATAATTTAAGTTATGTATTCGTATTATTTATTTATGTTATGTGTTTATTTACTTATTTACTTATATATTCAAAATTTTAGTTGTAGGGTTTTGATGACGAAAACTGACGAAAGCAAAAGAACGACAAAAGAGACGACGAAAGAGAGCATTCCTTAACGGATCGCCGTTCATTTTCTTCGTATTAGTACCCTTCCCTATAAGTCCCTCATAAGCTGAATAAAGGGAAAAGTAGAATAAAGAGTGTGAACGCATAGAAATGAGATCAGTGATTAGTCAGGGCATAAAGAACTAAAATTAAGAGTAAGAGAAATGAAGAAAGACAATCGCCAACAGAATAGACAAATGCAGGCGAAAGTATGTAAGTAGAATACGGAATAGAATCAGCTGGATATTGGTATTAGCAGGCCTAAAGATTACGTCTAGACTGAGGGGGGTCAAGAGGAACGGGTCTTAAGCAAATGAGATGTGCAAGAGACACCGGTAAGATGTAGAAGTCAATGATCGAATAACCGACCGGCCCTCAGATTCCGGCATTTGTCAAGTGGCGACCGCAGAAAGCAGCAGCTGAGTTTTGCGTTAGACAATACGAAAAGTATACCACAGTAGTGTGCAAAGTTGTCGCGCCTAGATTTAATTTTGAATTTTACTTGGGTTGAGGTAAGAATTTTGCGAATCATAAATATGACGCAGATTTTAATTAAATCGTATTTTAGAGAAAGATCATAAGGATCAAATTGTGCAAGGAAGTAGAGGGCGAGAAAATAAACGATAGTCTGTGAAGGTATGTTACTTGAGGTGTTCCTTTAATGACAGTATACTGATTATTTCACCTCCCACTTGTGTAGATAATCGATAGGCTACCTCATACTAGCCTATACCTATCTCCGGCGACCGTGCCCTGTCCCAAAGCCAAAAGAGACCCTAGAGATCCAGAGAATTGACCGAAGCAATCGTGCTGCCGAAATTCTAGCCGTCGCGTCGTGCTAATAGCGGGTCCTACATATACCGCTCGGCAACGATTACCAAGAGGCGTCACTCCAAAGGCCATCCGTTACTCAAAGGCCAGATCTCTAGGGCAGGTTTTAAGAGGTGACGATCTTCATCCCTTGAGGTGAAATCGCACCAGAGGCAACGGAGCACAGCATATCCAGCAGGAACTTCCAACCCCCACAAAAGTATCGACAGTGGTGACCTACATTTCCCAAAGAGGAACGAGGTGCATCGACGAGCAGCATTTAGTGAATTTTTTTTTGAAGTGCCACATTAGTTTATAGTTTGAGTTAGATTGTTTTCTTTTGGATTCCTTTAATTTTTGGATTTTTGAGTTGTGTATAATTAATAGTAGAGTAAGGTTAAGTTCTGGGTTTAGCATAAGTTTGTGTGCGCGCGTACCATATTTGTGAAATCTGCGACGTTCTTCACTGTGCTGGCGCCAGGACATCGGGGGACGATAAACAACCGTGAGTAACGTATCTTTTCCTTTCTATTTTTATATTTACTTGAATTCTCTTTTATTAGTAGTAAGTAAGTGTTAAGTACAGAACTTCACCATTTTCATTTTTACCTTTATTTTTACTTTGTTTTAAAATATTTTTTTAATTTAATTGCTAATTTTATTTAATGAATTTTAGGACATAGGTAGAGTTAATTTTAGCGTAGTTTTCATCTCAATAAAAGTGGCCCCCTCTCGTATTATTTAACGGATGAGTGCTTCTTATGCTATGAGCGATTAAATCTCTTTTGCTATTGGTGTGTGGAGATATAGGAAGGCCGTCCTTTTATAGATAGACTATGACAGAACAGGACGTTTACTAACAGTGACGACAGGATGTGACTGTACTGACCCAATGACCGATTAAGTTTTAGTTTGTGACTGGGAGGAGTTCGTAAATGGGGCTATCTTCGTAAAACTCGGCCTAGAAGATAGCCATGGAGTGTCTAAGGACATATAGGGTGGGTTGGCCGTCCTTTGCCACCAACACCAGGCATGCTTTTGGTTCATGACGAACCGTTACCTTGGAGAGACACTGAGAAGGAACAGTCGCGTTGTAGGGTTAGCTTAGGGTAGTTTTAGTTTTAGTAGGGATTATCCTTACTATGGATTTAGTTTAAGATAGATAAGGATAGTTAGTTAGGTTAGTTCGTGAAGTCTTCCTAGTCTTTCTGAGGGGTATCAGCATAGGCGGTGGTCAATTTTCTTTTCCGCTATCCTTTTTCTCTTTCCTTTCGGTTTTTTTTTGTCCGTCCGAGGTCCGATTAAAGTAGCTTTCTTTCTTCTTTTGTTTTCTCTTTAATTCTATGGCATAGATAAATGTTTGTAGAGCAGGTGGTATGAGGTGAGGGGGCAAGAACACCCCCCGTCCGACGAGCTGAGCCGAGCGACCACGAGCATGCCGTGCCCTCCTCACCTGTACCGAAGCTGCCCCTGTGGCTAGACCCTGGCTCACAACAATGGCGCCCAACGTTTTTTTTTCGGCTAGGCGAATTGTGACTCCAAGGGGATGATTTTCCATAGTGAATGTCATCGCCTTGGACTTGCAATAGCCTTCGCGAATTTTAGTTTAATTAAATTTTCAATTTTTACCTATTTCACTTCACTTTTCTGTCATTCTTCTACTGATCACCGGCCGTAAACGCTCTTAGTCCAGACACCGACAACGGATGGCTATCCAACCCTTAGGCGAATAGCTATAGGATTTCGTGAGGTAGTCTTAAGTCGGTGAAGGAACTAGAGCAGCTTTAGGCTCGGTCATGTTCTGACGACTGCAATCCGGTCTCCGGGCTAATAGCTCAGGGATTTTGTGAGGCAGTCAGACGGTCGTGACGGAGTCAGAAGCGGGTCAAAGTTGATAGACCCAACTGCTAACTGCTGTCCAAAATCGACCAGCTTTTCGCTTCATTTTCGTGAGGCATAAGCGTGGGTCTTGAGACTTTGATCGTGTTGGAGGATAAACCAGAGGCCTCGCTATCCTTGTATTTGGTTTAACCAGGTAACAAGATGTGGCGAGGAAGAAGGAATGTTCTTCAACACTCGTCATGTACCCAAGGCACCAGTCACAACGCGACGCGACCTTGAACTACGCTTTACGAACATTGACGGGACAAAATGGTTTGCGGAACACCTGACCAGAAATCCACACACCAATGCATTTATCAACTGTATTTTCACAAAAAAAAAAAAAATAACAGCAAATAGTCACTCAACATTTGAAGTAGCCAAATCCATCTCTGGCATTTTTAATAATTATATCTTTTGAACCACAATTTAGAATTAAAATATTAAGCAAATATTTCTGAATTTTTATCTTTAATCCTTTGAATTAATTTTTTTGAATTACATAAACTACTTAAATTTGAATTTTAACCATAAAAATGGAGGGTAATCCGAAAGACTTAGGAGCAGTTCCTAAAAACACCTCGTTCCAGCAGTCTCAGGGGTACTTTACCTTTGGGAGTGGCAAAACCGGGAGGGTAAATCCAACCGATAAACCCCTGCCTGTTCAGGCTGGAATAGACGACGAGACGGACTTGACTAACTATTCTTTCGATTTTTTTCAATACAGTCCTGGCGATCCAAGGCGTAATATTACCACGGACTTACCGAAAAAGAAAGTAGCTCCGCCCCTGAGGAGCGTAAGAGAGGAATTTGAGCGAGAGCTTAATATCACCTCAATATATAACCGAACGAACATCGACCCAAAAACGCCAACCAATGAAACGCCAATTAGCTCATCAACAAGATCGAACAACTTTGATACAGGACGAACAATAGGCCAGTGCCAAGACAGGAAGAGGACACCAGACCGGACAGCACTCGGCTTACGACGAACAAGACGTTAACTTACGCAAAGGGTTAAGCGAAGAACAAACGACACAAAAACTACCTGAGGTTCTCTGTAGTACTGCCCAAGAGGACCAAAAGGACACTTTAACAACTCTGACAGAAACAATGAAAACGATGATGATGACATTCCAAAAAAGCATG
The DNA here is from genome assembly GCA_949126925.1 of Cheilosia vernalis. Lineage (NCBI taxonomy): Eukaryota > Metazoa > Arthropoda > Insecta > Diptera > Syrphidae > Cheilosia > Cheilosia vernalis. The sequence continues at coordinate 71,041,469 of OX421358.1, forward strand.
GATGCCATCTGTATCGAAGGAAAAAGGAAACGATTTCAAACTGTTCCGATCTAAATAAAACACTTGCAAATTTGTTCTGGGAAAAAGAGCGTTGCTCAGAAAAAACCCAATTTATTTTATCTTTCCTCTGGCTGACTGGCTCACTGGCTGGTTGGTCGAAGACTAAATATAAAAATGTCGTACGCGCAGTAGTACGACAACCTAACTGTTTATAATGTATGTGTATTAGTATATGTTGGAGACATTTATAAGAAATGTACTCATAAACATCGCAAGGCATCGCATACGATACACTCGTAGGCATCGCATACGATACAGTCCCGCCGAAAACGCCCGTTTTCCTCTAGGGTCTCTGCAGTAGGCTTCATCGTCGTTCCGCTTGCACCTGTCCCTCTGGATCCGCTGAATCGACTGGCAGGATACACACCTTCTGTACTGGTCTAGCGAATTGCCTGGTTTCGGTTTGTATCATTACCGAACGAACCAGACCATCCTTGCTCTTAATAAGCTGGCACACTCTTCCCATTGACCACTGTGCTGGCGCAAAATTATCACTTTTAATCAATACTAGCTGTCCAACTTTCAAACTCTCCCTTTCTCTTCTCCACTTCTTCCTCTCTTGCAAAGTCACAAGATACTCCTCTCGCCATCTCTTCCAGAAATGCTGCAATATTGTCTGTCTCTCTTTCCACAGCCGTACACCTTTCGTTTTTGACTGTTCCACTATTGTAATTGGTATTGGCATCACTATCGGTTCACCTATCAGGAAGTGCGCTGGCGTCAAAGCTTGCATGTCGGAGGGATCATCACTCAACTGATGAAGTGGGCGTGAATTTAATATGCCCTCTATCTCAATAAGCAACGTTGAAAATTGCTCATACTCTAGCACACGCTGGCCCACTATCCTCTTCAGATGATATTTCATCGATTTGACTGCTGCTTCATATATGCCCCCTTGATGTGGGGCCGCTGGCACCATAAACTTCCATTCAGTCCCTCTCATATTGAGACTACTGAATACATCACTCGCTTGCCACTCCTCAAAAGCTTGCTTGATCTCTCTTGCAGCACCAACAAATGACGTGCCATTGTCACTGTACATTCTTTCACATCTGCCACGCCGACTAACAAACCGACTATAACAGGCGAGGAAAGATACTGATGTTAAATCCCCAACTACGTCGATGTGGACCGCCCTTGTCTTCAGGCAGACGAAGATTGCCACCCAAGACTTTCTTCTAAGAACTTGCTTTCCTTCTCTATCCAACACCTTAAGCGTGAATGGCCCCGCATAATCAACACCAGCATGCAGGAACGGCTTGCCCACTTGCACCCTATCTGCTGGCAATTCTGACATCAGTTGTTGCTCTAAACGGTAGTTGTACCGTGCACAAATTACACACTTATGCAAGAAATTCCTCAGCTCACTACGGAGCTTCGGAATCCAAAATTGCTGTCGTATAAACTGCATCATGACTTGCACCGCCCCATGTTTCGTCATTCTGTGCGCATTGTCAATTATTAACCATGCCAACCGCGACCCGTTAGGTATAATCGCTGGATGACGCATTTCGTAACTTTCACTTGCTCTATGAAGACGCCCACCTACTCGTAGGATGCCCTCATTATCAAATACCGGTTTCAGTGACTCGATCTTGCTGCCCTCCGGTAACTGTCCTTTATCACGAAGTGCTGTAATCTCTTTCCGATAACCCTCTTCTTGTGCCTTTTGGATTAAATACCACATTGCACGTGTTCTCTCACTGGCCTTCAGTGCAAGAGACGTTGACTTGTCTCCTCGTAACCTTTTCCTTCTTCTCTTCATCCTTAGAGCAGCCACGAAACGAAAAACGTATCCGAGTATACCCAATGCTCTCTCCAAACTGCTGGCATAATCCACAAGGGGAATTATTGCTTGCTGATTTGACATCCATATGCCAAGACTTTCCTCAAAGTGCATGACTGCACATATATGCATCTCATCTGACGCTTCGGCTGGCACTTTCTTTACTATCGGATTGGCTGGCCATCTACTCACTGTAGAGGTTAACCACGCTGGCCCATACATCCATAACTTGCTCTTTATTAATTCTGCTGGCATCACTCCGCGACTCAGTAAGTCGGCCGGGTTCTCCTTTGTGCCGACATACCTCCACCTATTCACCTCGGTGTTTGTCTGAATGGCTGACACCCGATTTGCCACATAAGTCTTCATGTTGCATGGAAGCTTTTGCAACCAGTGCAATATCACTAGTGAATCTGTCCATAACACGTACTCAACTTGCTCCCATTCCATGGCTGTCCGTAGTTCCATTAACAACCTGCTCAATAGTTCGGCAGCTGCCAACTCTAGCCGCGGTATCGTTACCGTTTTGAGTGGTGCGACTCTTGTCTTCGAGACGACTAACTTGCTCGTTATCTTTCCATTAGCTTGCTCTACTCGCACATATATTACTGCTCCATACGCTCTCATCGAGGCATCTGAAAACCCATGAATTTGGATCTTCGCCCCTTTCACTGTCCCTAGCCATCTGTCGATTCGAAACTGTTCCAGATATCGAATCCCTCTCCAAAATGTCTTCCATTTATCTCTTATTTCAACTGGCACCTCCTCATCCCAGTCAAGCGCTAGTCGCCATGTGTCCTGGATTAAAATCTTTCCCATTATTGTCACTGGCGCAATATATCCATTTGGGTCGTACAATTGTGCTATAAAACTCAATATTTTTCGTTTTGTAATCTCTCCGACTATCTCTGATGTTTTGACAACGAACGTGAATTGATCGGCTTCAATCAGCCACTGTAACCCTAAGACTTGCGCTGGCTCTCCGCTGTCAAACATCATTGTTTCTTCACTGTCCATTGTAAACTTGCTCGCTAGCCATTTACTATTCGATTTCCATTTTCGCAATTCAAATCCAGCTGTCCTTAATACTTTATCGACTGCTTTCGCTCTGCTATATGCTCGCTCTTCACTATCCTCACCTGATACACAGCCATCCATGTATAGGTCATTTTCTATTACCCTTGCTGCGTCGGGATATAATTCCCTAGAATCACGGGCACACTGTACAACGGCTCTTACCGCATTATATGCTGATGATGTCATCCCATATGTGACGACTGTCAGCCAATATTCTTGTAATCTTTCCTTTGGTGACTCGCGCCAGAAGATTCTCTGCAAGTCCCATTGATGTCTTGCCACTCGCACTTGTCTAAACATCATTTTGATGTCAGCACTAAACGCTATTTGATGCCTCCGAAAACGCATCACTATCTCTGATAAATCTCGCTGTAACTTTCCACCTAGCTGCTGGACCTCATTGAGTGATAACCCTTTGTCAGTTCGACAACTAAAATCAAATACGACGCGGAACTTCTTTGTCACGCAGTGATGTGGTACATAATATACTAGCTCACTTGCTCTTCGCTGGCCAATTACTTTCGTCATATGTCCCAGACTCTCATACTCTCGCATGAAGTCAATATACTTTTCTCTCAATGCTGGCTCCCTACCTAACTTCTTTTCTAAATACATAAATCTTCGCAATGCTATCTCCCTCGAACTCCCTATCTCATTCGTACCTGGCTTCATCGGAATGGTGACAATGAAACGCCCTTGCTCATCTCGCTCTGCTGTCCGGACGAAATTGTCCTCAACTTCTTGCTCCTCTTTCGTGCTGACTGGATGCGGACCGACCTGATCCATTTCCCAGAGTCGTCGCACCATACTATCCATGCTGTCCATATCAATGCATTTTGCTATTGACAAAACCTCTCCTGTCTCAGTGTCCGTATTCAACGGATGATCACCGAAGACCACTGTCCCAAAAGCAGTCTCTATCAAGACCACCCCTCGTATGTTTCGAGGAATCGAGCTGGCCAACATCTTTGCAAAGAATTTGACCCCCAATAGGATTTCAAATCGAGCTCTCCTCCAATAAGCTGGATCGGCGTATTGACTGTCGTAGCTGGCAGCTATCGGCTGTAGATTCACTTGCGGTGTATAAACTGTCCAGGTTGATTCCCTCGGTAGAATCCAGAATTCGTCTTCTATGTAGAAATCTGATTCAAACCAAGGTACTATCCTTAAGGTCGCTTGCTTATATAAACGGATAGGATTGCCATCTATCCCTATGATCTTTCGTGCTGTAGACATCGTCACGATATGAAGTGAGTGCATTATGTCATGCGATATAAGATTCGGCTGGGCCCCTGAATCCAGAAGAGCGCGCACTGGCCCAGATATCAACCCATCCGATTGTACCCTCACCATTGCTGTTGGCATTAATGCCGTTGTCGCATCTGCTGTGGAATTGTCAGAAGAATTGAAAGAGCCTAAGTAAGTACTAAACAAGTTATGCTTTTCTTTATTGGAAATTGTATATGCTGGCACACTATCTCTGCGGTCGATCTTAATTTTCTTGCACGCTGTCTCTGCTTGTCAATCCTTATTACCCTTGCGCTTGCTGGTCGTTGCTGTCTCTGTCTTCATCACTATTGCTGGCTTAATCGCGTCCCTGGCTGGGCACAACACACTATTGTGCTTCTGTTCCCCTGGGCATCGAGGACAGGCACCCTGATAACACTGGCTGACGCTGTGACCCTTCTTGAGGCAATTCTCGCAAAGTCCTCTTGTGCGAGCAAACTCCTTCCTTGTGCGCAAGTTCAATTCTTTGAACTGATCGCAATTATATAGCTGGTGCTCATCGTTACACACCTCACACCGATGTCGCCGTATCCCTACGTTACTGCTGGGCGTTGGCTTCGGGATTGACACCCTGGCTGGCTCCTTGAACCCTTGGCTGGGATTGGCTGTTCGCTGGCTGGCTCGCTCGCTTTCAAATCGATTGAAACGATTTTGCCTGGCACTGTTTAACGACTCATCCGACGCAAAACGACGACCGGTCGACTGGCTACTAGTTGCTGCTGCCTGCTTGTCCAGGAAATCCAGCATCTGCTTGGCGGTAGGAGTCTCCGACTGGCGCTGTAGCTCCCACTGCTTTGCTGTCTCACTGTCTAATCGCTCGTGCAGCATATGCACCACGAACATATCCCACTGTTCAGTTGGTAGCCCTTGAGCTTTTAGCTGGCGCAATGTCTCATGGGTGACATTTGACATTCTTTGGAGATCATCCGACCTCGGGGTTCCTTGCAGAGCTGGCAAACGTATAAACTGTCGTAGTAGCTCTCTACATATGGGGTACTTTTTGTTGTAGAGCTGGTTGAGCCTCTCCCAAGCTTCCTGATAGTTATCGTCGGTAAGCTGCCACTCACCCAATGTCCTGGCTGCCTTGCTCACTAGCGACTTTCGTAGGTGTTGAAATTTAAATGCTGGCGTCACTCGCTCGTTGTCGTGGATCGCAGCCACGAACCGGTCATGAAACCCTTGCCACTTCGTGAGTGAGCCATCAAACTCACCCCAGGAATTCTTTATGTCCTGTAGCTGCACTGGCATCTGCACTTGCACCTCTATTGGCCGCAAGTTGGCTGGCACTGCTTGCACTGCTGGCTCTGGCTCCATCTCTCGCTCCTGGCGCCTCAAGGTCTCCAGTCAACGACGGAATGCTGCCTTGGTGTCATCATACAGACTCTCCGCTTTCACCATTGCTTGCTCCATCTTTACTTGCTCACCGCTGGCAATCGTATCGATCAGCTCCAGATGCATGGTCTCAAATCGAGCCCATGCGTCATCAAGCCGGTCGAGACGCACTTTCAATCCCTCGTAGTCATTGAGGGAAAACTCCACACTTTCCACATACTCGGCCAATCGCTCTATGGCACCGATTGCAGCTCCATGCCCTTTCAAATTTGCAGTATGCCTATAAAGATATTGGAAAAAGAGAACAAAAAAAAGGAAAAAAAAGAACAAACACAAAAGGCAACACAAAAATGTGAGCCTTGAATTAATATGCTGGCATACTGGCACTTTCGTATTAAGAGATTATAATTCATTTAATCATGCTGGCTCTTTAAAAAATATTTTATATTGAAAGCGAATTTTAATTTGTTGTGGGTGTCCATGGCAAACGAACTCTATATCTTTCCTATTCTCTCTCTGCCCCACTATCTATACTGGCTTATTATCTGTCTGCGTGAATTCATTTTGCATTCATCGCTATCTACTTGCACTACTCGCTCTAGTTTCTCAACTGTCTGTACTGGCACACTATCCGCCTGCAGGCACACTTTCTCACTCGCACTTATTTTCAATGGTCATCGAATTTCATCTCTTGTGAATATTCGGTATTTCTGCTGTCACCACTATCTGCCTACCTACTTTGACATGCGCATGTCCTAGTATATAACTTGCCCTTGTGCTTGTGCAAAGCACAGAAAGAGGAAAACAACCCCTGCTTGCACGTACACCACATCGAGCATTATGTCGTTGTGTGTACCACTGTCTGCTGCTGGCTATATATATTTTTTTTGCATGCTCGAACACGAAACATGACCACTATCACTGTACGTACACTGTGCAACTCTCCACTCACCTATACCTTCCTATGCCGGCAAAACCAAAACGACAAAATAAACAAAACAACAACACAAAAAAAAACAAAACCACCTATGCTGTGAACAAAAATTAAATTCCTGCCTTGTACACACCCGCTATGAGAGGAATAAATAAACACCACGATTGTTCGTTTGCCACAACTACCCTTCTTTTACTTTCACTTGCACTTAATCTAAATTATTTCACTTGCACTGCTTACTTTTTCTTGCTTGCCATTTTTAGTTTTTGCGAATTAATATTTTTTACGAAATTGAGAATTAATATGTTACTACCAGAACTTGTGTTCATACTCTGAATACTCGTTTGCTAATGTGCTTGCGCATCTTGCGTGTCACATCAAGCACAGTCAATTCTCCACTTTTCGGCTTGCTTACCTCTCCACCCTTTCTGTCTCGCTCGCTCGTACGCTTACCCCTTTTCGTTGTTTTTTAAGTTTTGCCATCTGGCAGCTGGCGATTCCCTATTCCGTTGTGTGTGCCGCCGTCTGGCCACATTTCTGCTTGCTTGCCGTTTTTTTTTGTGTTTATTGCCGCTTGCTTTGTTATTTTCCTTGAATGCGTATTGCATTCCATAGGACACTTGCTTTTTTTTTTTTTTTTATTATTTTATTATTTTCTCTTTTAACTGGCACTCACAATAACTATACACTCGCACGGCTTTTTTCTTTCGCGGGTCGCTGGTTCTTTTCGGACTATCCGGCTCTACACGGACCAAAATGTATCGAAGGAAAAAGGAAACGATTTCAAACTGTTCCGATCTAAATAAAACACTTGCAAATTTGTTCTGGGAAAAAGAGCGTTGCTCAGAAAAAACCCAATTTATTTTATCTTTCCTCTGGCTGACTGGCTCACTGGCTGGTTGGTCGAAGACTAAATATAAAAATGTCGTACGCGCAGTAGTACGACAACCTAACTGTTTATAATGTATGTGTATTAGTATATGTTGGAGACATTTATAAGAAATGTACTCATAAACATCGCAAGGCATCGCATACGATACACTCGTAGGCATCGCATACGATACACCATCAACAATAAATTTGCAAACTTAGAACTCACCGTTGCAACACAAAAAGAACAAACGAAAATGGGTCCAATACCACAACTGTGCGAGACTAGACGTGAACATTCGACAACACAAACAAGACATAACAATTTCCACCAATCAAACCCCCGAGACTGCAACACAAGAGATAGGGATAGTTCGGGGCATTTTTATCCTCAAGAGCCCAGAACTATGCAATTGCCAGTACACAAGTGGGGGGTGAAATTCGACGGCACATCTAAGAGCATATCTGTCGAAAGTTTCCTATTTAGAATTGAAACACTCCAAAAACAAAGCGGTCTATCAAAAATCAAATGAACACCTTTTTGCACAATTCCACCATCTGGTAACAGGTCCAGCAGAACGTTGGTATTGGGAATTCTTACAAGAAAACGAAAATGATAGGGGGTTGAATCTCTTCGATCTGAAATCAGAGTTGGTCAAGCAATTTAGGAAGAACCGAAGGGATCATGAAATCCTAAGAACCATAATGGATAGGAGGCAACATGAGAATTTTGACGAGTTTTATGGCGACATCAGGTCTTTAACCTTACAAATGACGAATAGGCCCCATGAGTTAGATCTGGTAGACATTGTAAGACAAAACGTAAAGGAGAAAATAGCGACTTTAATCTTTGGATGCCAAACTAAAAGCATCCAAGACTTAAGGGAAGAATGCAGAAGAGCCGAGAAATATATTGCGAGTAGAGAAAATAGATTTAGAAGACATGTGACAGAAATTGACGAAGACAAAACTTATGTGGGAAGATACGAGCAGCAAGGAGACATAGAGGACGATAACGGCGAGGTAGACATAGCTGCACTCCACCACAACAGAACTAGTAAAACAACAGGTTTCCAAAGAACAGACAGGACAAATAGGACCGAGCAGGGTAATACAAACAAGGCTCAACCGTCATGTCATTCCAATTTTCATACCCTGACATGCTTTAGCTGCGGTCAGGGTAACATTAGTTTTCACTGCGAGATGTGTCAGGAAAACCTGAAGATCGGCGGTGTGACCGGGAGCCACCGACCGACCAATCCAACCCTTCCGGAACACCAGGTTTTACCGGACCAGTCTCAATTTTGAAAAGAGATCCATCAAAAACAAACATCTCAACGGCAAAGGTAGTCCCAGAGAGAAAAAGTCTACATCAGAGACTCGTAGAATACGAAGCAACCAGAAGACGAATCTTTAACGAAGAAATATCCTCATCCTCAAAGAAAACTAGGAATTATAAGAAAATAAGTAGGCTAAGGGAAAGAAGTGCAATTAATAGACGAAGAATGAAAAACATTATAGCGACTGTGATAAGAACTACCGACGACAATAGGCCCTACGCAAAAGTAACGATAGAAGGAGAAGAGCTCTTAGGGTTATTGGATAGTGGATCATCCATAAGTTGTATAGGAAAAGGCGCAGTAGAATTCATAAACAGGCATAATATCAGTATGACAGAAATGACAACGGACATTAGGACAGCAGACGGAAACCAGCAAAAGATACTGGGACGATTTACGACGAATGTCGTTTGGGGTGGCAAGTCCCACAAGCTAGAACTATTTGTAGTCCCAAATCTTCAGCAGGCGTTATATCTGGGAGTCGACTTTTGGAGGACGTTTAGGGTCGCTCAAAACATTATTAACGAACTCGACATCCCATCGCCGATAGAGAACCAAACATCGGTCCAGTCACTCTCGCCAGAACAGGCCCAACAGCTGGAGAGAGTCAAGCAGCTGTTTCCCTCCTTCGCGGTACTGGGATTGGGTAAAACAAGCTTAGAAGAGCACATTATTGAGGTAGAGGACGAAAAAATTCCTATCAAGCAGAGGCACTACCCGATCTCACCGGCGGTCCAAAAGCTCTTATATGACGAGTTAGACCGGATGATCTCTTTAGGAGTCATCGAGGAGAGCAACAGCGCGTGGAGCTCTCCAGTTGTGCTGGTGAGGAAACCCGGGAAAAATAGACTGTGCCTGGACTCGAGGAAGGTTAACGCAGTGACGAAAAAGGATGCGTACCCTCTTCCCCATATTGAAGGCCTCCTCAGTAGGTTGCAAGATACGCGATACATATCAGGGATAGACCTGAAGGATGCGTTCTGGCAAATTCCTCTGGAGCGCAGATCAAGAGAGAAGACGGCCTTCACAGTCCCTGGGCGACCGCTGTATCAGTTCACGGTTATGCCGTTCGGACTGTGCAACGCAGCCCAGAGAATGTGTCGGCTGATGGACAAGGCAATACCCGCTCGATTGAGAGAGTGTGTCTTCCTCTATCTCGATGACCTCTTGGTTTGATCTCCAGATTTTGAAGCACATGTCAGAACGCTCGAAGAGGTAGCTAGGTGTTTGCGAACGGCGGGGCTGACAATCAATGTGGAGAAGAGCAAGTTATGCTATAGGGAGATAAAGTATCTAGGGTATATCGTCGGCGATGGGTGTCTACGGACGGACCCAGCAAAGGTATCGGCGGTCGACGACTTTCCGGTTCCCAAGACTCCTAAGCAACTCCGACGGTTTCTAGGAATGACGGGGTGGTATAGGCGATTCATCCCTAACTTCGCGGCCTTGGCTGCCCCTATGACTGACTGCCTTAAAAAGGGACTAACATTTTCTATGACCGACGAAGCGCTGAACGCGTTCAATAAACTTAAGGCGACTTTGGTGACCGCACCAATACTCACAAACCCAGATTTCGCGAAACGTTTTTATATACAATGTGACGCTTCGACGACAGGAGTCGGGAGTTTGCTCTTCCAAATGGATGCAGAGAACAGCGAGCGACCCATAGCATTCATGTCCCAGAAGCTGAATTCCGCCCAGCGAAATTACAGCGTGACGGAACTTGAATGCTAGGCGGCTGTTCTATCTGTTAAGAAGTTCAGGGCCTACGTTGAAGGACTACCTTTTACCATTATAACGGACCATGCCAGTCTCAAATGGCTCATGACGCAAAAGGATCTGTCTGGTCGTCTGGCCAGATGGAGCCTCAAGCTTCAGGGGTTCGATTTTGAGATAGAGCATCGGAAAGGAGTCCAAAATGTGGTCCCTGACACTCTTTCTCGTGTCCATATGGATGAGCTCACTATCGACTCAGACATACTACAGGTCGACCTTAACTCACCATTCTTTTCCTCAGAAGAGTATGATGAGTTAAGGAAGACCATAAACGAACGACAGGACCAACTACCTGACATTTGTGTTTCGGATGGGTTTGTGTATAAACGAACTGACATACGTACAGGAGATGTTATCCAAGAAGATAGGGCCTGGAAGCTCTGGATTTCGGAGGAGTTGCGAGGGAGCCTAGTGGAATCAGCTCATAGCTCTCCATCTGCAGGACACGGCGGAATACATAAAACGCTGTCCAAGTTGAGACAATTTTACTTTTGGCCTGGTATGGCCACCGACGTGCAAAATTTGGTCAAAGCATGCGATATCTGCAAATGTAGCAAGCCGCTCAACATAATTTCGCGACCGCCGATGGGCCAACAGACAATAACAGAGCGACCCTTCCAACGACTATACATAGACTTTCTAGGGCCCTACTCACGAACGAAGAACGGACACACACATATATTCATAGTTTTAGATCACTTTAGTAAGTTTGTATTTTTAAAACCAATTAGGAAAGCAACGGCGGCCGAGGTAGTAAAATACCTAGAAGAATCTGTGTTTCATATGTTCGGCGTTCCGGAGTACATCCATTCAGACAATAGCAAACAATTTGTTTCCGAAATGTTTGCCAGCTTCTTAGCAAAATACGGGGTCAGACATGTTCGCACCGCGTTCTACTCTCCCCAGGCTAATGCGTCAGAGAGGGTTAATCGCTCCGTATTGGCCAAAATTAGGTCATACCTTAAAGACGACCAGAGAAACTGGGACCAACATGTCAGTGACGCGGCCTTTTCCCTGAGGAGTGTGGTGCACGATGCGACCATGTTTGAGCCCTACTATGCAGTATTCGGGATTCACATGATTCAGCACGCAAGTACCTACGAAGTTCTCCGACGACTTGACAAGATTAAGGATATGAACACAGAGATAATCACTAAAAATGACAAACTAGAGCTAATAAGAAACAAAATACTCGACAATCTAGGGCTAGCGTATCAAAAGGCTTCAAAAGCGTACAACACTCGAAGCAGAGAAATCAAATATAGACAAGGACAAGTTATCTATAGAAGAAACTTCAAACAAAGTAACTTGATCGAGAGATACAACGCAAAATTAGGGCCTAAGTTCGTAAACGAAAAGATTAATTACCCCAGGTGGCAGTCCAGCTTTACTGGAAAATCCACCCTCTTCGGAGGTCGGCTCTACGGATTCTGGGGAGAGCCGCTTATTGCAGTCCATTAACCCTTTTATTAAAAGTTCAAGGGTATCTCGATCGCCTCCATCACGATCGAACAACCCCGGGAAAAGAAGTCCGCCGGGAGCGCCAGCGCGTGAAAAACGGGACTCAGTGAAAGATATAAGCTCTGAGGAAGAAATTAAAACACTCCGAATCAAGCTAAAGGAAATGGATCTACTCTATCAAACTCTGAAGAAAGAGATAGAACTGTTAAAAGAAGAAAATAATGTTCTAAGGAACACTAATTCTCAGAAAGAACGCGAATGTACTCCACCACGCTTTTGCCTAGTCAGGAATACCACACTGACGAAGAAGAGCTAGCACGCGAAACGAATCGGGTCCCTAAGAAAAGACCTAGTAAGAAAAGGAGAGCCGGTTCTTCGCCTGAAGTCGAGCCTCTAAGAGAACAAACGCGTAAAGTTCCGCAAGAAAAACAACTCCGAGGGCAAATTCGTCCACCACCTCCAATAAACGTCGTTGGGGTAACGGATTATAATAAGTTATACAGCCTCCTTAAAGGAACGATAACATCGGAATTTAAGGTAACATCTTTGAGGAATAATGCGTGGAAAATTAACGTCGTTAACCACGAAGACTACCGGGCAGTGTCCCAAAAGCTAAACACCGAGAAGATTCAGTTGTATACTTTTGAAATAAAGTCAGAAAGGCCACATCGTGTTGTAGCGAGGGGACTCCACCCCTCATGCACCAAAGAAGAGGTTATAAACGACCTCCGTTCCAAAGGGTTTAAAATTCTTGATGCCGTAAATATCATCAAGAAAGAGAAGCAAAAAACGGAAGAAGATAAGGACAACCTGGTAAGGCGTGGACTTCCGCTCTTTATGCTTACCTTCGATAGGTCGGATAATATCGAAGATATCTACCGAATTAAAACCATACTTAATATTGTGGTAAAAATCGAGCCCATGCGCAGAAATTTGAAAACGATTCCACAGTGCAAACGTTGCCAAGAATTCAATCATACGCAAATGTATTGCAAAAAAGAGCCGCGATGTGTAAAATGCGCCGGAAGTCATTTCTCCCAAGACTGTGGAGCAAACAAACAATCCTCCGCTACCTGTGCTAATTGTAAGGGAAAGCACCCGGCGAATTATAGAGGCTGTGAAGTAGCTAAGGAGTTGCAAAAACGGAGAGATGCGCTACTCAAAAGCCAAAATAAAAAAACAAAGCCGCTTACCAAGGTAAAGCGTAGGACCGCCCAGGAGGTAGTAGGCAATATAAAACCTCCGGTTCAAAAGCGTAGCATTGTCAGAGAAAGAGAGACAATAGAAAGGCCCTCGACCTCTGTTGTCAAAAGAAACGCTACTGAAAAGTTACCATCAGGAAAGCCATCGAATAGTGGCCCTCGGACAGCCAGAGTGCAGACCTACGCTCAGGCCGCGGCATTCGAAGTAGCGAAAAACGTTGAAACTTCGCCGGACCCTGTTTCTCATGTTTTCTCCATTATTCTCGAGAAACTTGAAGAACAAAGCAAAATAAATAAAATTATTCTCGATCGCTTGGTTAAGCTCGAAAATAATTCACGGAAAACGCGTGCTTCAAAAATAACATGAATGAAAAACCAATGTTAAAAATATGCACTTGGAATGCAAACGGGCTTTTACAAAAACTCGGCGAATTGGAAATATTCATACGCGAGAAAGATATTGACATTTGCTTAATTTCTGAAACTCACGTGAAAAAGGGATCGAATTTAAAAATAAAAGGATATAATGATTTCCACGCTTGTCACCCATCGGGGAACGCCAGAGGTGGATCATCATTGCTTATTAAAGACTGCATTGAACAATACGAAGACCTGAAGATAGAGCTCGAAACTATGCAACTGTGCACGATTCGAGTTAAAAATAGTCAGCGTACTCTTAGAATTTCATCTATCTACTGTCCACCGCGTTCCGCGCTTGAAAAAAGTGATTTTACTAACCTGCTTAAATCGCTCAAACCAAATTTCATTATTGGCGGCGATTTTAATGCGAAGCACACGTTCTGGGGCTCCAGATACATCTCGCGAAAAGGTAGAATGCTCTATGGGGCAGGTATGGAATACAGTTGCGATTTCCTCTCGACGGGCAAACCGACCTACTGGCCAACTGATACTTCAAAACTACCTGATCTGATAGATTTCTTTGTCGTGAAAGGAATACCTACCAACCACATTAATGTTGAAGAGAGCTTTTATCTATCATCTGACCACTCACCGGTTATTCTAACATTGATAAGGAAAAAGCGGACGTTTTTGCCGCTCATCTAGAAGAAACCTTTAAACCGTACGATGGCCAAGCGATCTACGACAATACTAATAGGACGGAATTACAACCTGACGATTCAACACTCACAAGAGCAACGCTAAGGGAACTAAAACGTGAAATCGAATCCCTAAAACCTAAGAAAGCTCCTGGTTATGATTTGATCACCGGAGAAGTTCTCAAAGCTCTTCCAAGGAAAGCATTAAATAAGCTCCTTCATATTATAAATGCTGCGCTCAGACTAAAACACGTGCCGAGTCAATGGAAAGTCGCGGAGGTCATAATGGTTTTAAAACCAGGAAAACCGCCAAATGAAGTAAAATCGTATAGACCGATTTCCCTTCTTCCGGTCATTTCCAAAGTCTTCGAGAGAATATTGCTTAGGCGCCTACAGCCGGTTATTGAAGACAATAATCTTATCCCTGACCACCAGTTTGGGTTCAGAACCAAGCATTCGACGATTGACCAAGTACATAGAACTACTGACGTAATCGAGAAAGCATTTGAAGAAAAAAAGATTTGCTCAAGCGTATTCCTTGACGTCTCACAAGCCTTTGATAAGGTGTGGCACGACGGCTTGAAATTTAAATTACAAGTTCTCCCCGCAAGCCTATATGATATTCTAGAATCATATCTCGGGAATAGACTCTTCCGGGTTAGAAATGGAAACGAATACTCGGAGCTAAAAGAAATTTCGGCCGGGGTACCGCAAGGAAGCGTCCTTGGTCCGCTTCTCTATGTGTTATTTACTCGCGATATACCAAGGGAAGATGGCACTACCCTTGCTACGTTCGCCGACGACACAGCTATCCTAGCTGTAGGTAATACAATCGAAGAAGCGACTACAAAACTGCAAGCCGCAGTGAATAAGGTAAATGAGTGGACAAGGAACTGGCGGATCGCCTTAAATGAAACTAAATCTGTACATGTGAATTTCACGTATAAGAAAACCAATGACTTGCCAATTTTCCTAAATATGGCCCGAATACCCTTTGCAAACGAGGCCAAATATCTGGGAATGACACTCGACGCAAAGTTGAAATGGAGTTCGCACGTGAAAATGAAACGTAAAGAACTCGATATCAAATATAGAGAAATGTACTGGTTACTCGGAAAACATTCCAAGCTCAGTACTGAGAACAAACTGCTTTTATACAAGCAAGTGCTAAAGCCGGTGTGGACCTACGGTATACAACTTTGGGGTTGTACCAAGAAAACAAATGTCAATATTCTACAAACTTTTCAAAATAAAGTTCTTAGAGAAATTGTACAAGCACCATGGTATATTAGAAACGACGATATCCATAGGGATCTCGGAATTCCAACAATCGAAGCTGAAACTAGAAGCTTCGCGAGAAAGCATAGAAACCGACTAATCGGACATATCAACAATACAGTCCGACAAATCTTGGACGAGAGCAATTTATTGCGCCGACTACAACGAACGAAACCGTTCGACTTGGCAAGATAAGATTAACCGCGTTTAATTTGCGGAACACGCAGGATCTTTCATTGGAAAGTAACCTGTCATAAGTTTTTATTTAATGATAGAAAAATTGCTTGATAAGTTATATCTTAGTTGCAGTATCTAACAATCTTTAGAAGGGTGGTGTTTTTAGTCAGTAAAAATCTGACACTACTATGAGAACGCGCTTGCTATTCTCATAGTGTCTTTGGAAGATTTTCACCTACCCTCGGAAAAAAAAAAAAAAAAAAAAAAAAAAAGTTCGTAAAGGGCATAATACTCAAAACCATAGGGAATTCCCTTTATGAAATAGGCAACCTTAATGGAGAGAAGATAGGCGTATATCACGCAAAGGACCTCCACATCTAGTCAAATAGGGAAACTACCTGACGCAATCGCGCTTGCCGTTGCTTACTAGATGAACTGTGATATTTATCCATTGTGATGTATCTCAGTGTTATTTATTTATATTTATTTATTTATATGTTATTTATTTATTTATTTTTTTTTGTTAGTCCGTTACAGAGATATATCTATTTATTTATTTATTTTATTTATTGACAAACATAGTTCGCTTATTTATTATAGAGTTTATTTATTATAGAGTTTATTTATTATAGAGTTTGTTTATTATAGAGTTTATTTATTTATCGTTGTATTCATTTATTTATTTGTTATGTAAGCTTCAATCTGTGATATTGGAAAGGTGCAATAGAACACAGGGTATCCCAAGGATCCGACAAACAATTGAACCTACAATCGTGTTAGTCCATCTGTGATAACACACACACTTTCCAAATCACAAAATAATTCGTAACACAATATTATTCACCAACACCTATAAAGCAAAAGTATAAGATACTAAACACAATCCAATTTACATTTATTGGACTAAATCTCTGCAGATACACACACTGTAATTACAATCAAGTTGGAAGGTCATTAAATAACCTCAGGGTGTAGGCCCTTGCCCCACGTTCATGATCTAAAAGGTGGGGTCGAGCACAAAACGTTCTTCCAAGACTCGAATCACCTCAAAGCGGATGTAGTATCCCCAATTTACGAGGTCGTTTGTCTCACGGCCACTCGTCAAACGCAGTCGAGCCTGTTACGGGGCCATACATCCATCTGAAAAAGGGTTTATTTAGAAAAAAAAAAAAACACAAAAAAAAAGTTAAACAAAAACTGTCCAGTGGAGACTGGCCGATAAAACACCCTCCATAAGGGGCTCAAAACCCAATCTCCACCAGGAAAATATTCCTTACCTGTTTGTTGTTGGTAGTTATAGCCTGCAAAGAAAATATATGCATAATTTATTACTAAATAATAATATAGATTGATCAAATTACCTGAGATGTGTTCTGCCGCCTACAAGTCCATGAGTGATTTGACAGCTCGCGAGTTTTTTGTCTTTTCTTGCGTCTTCATTCGTTGGTGACAAAAGTTTCCTTACGTGTTAGGTGTGAATTATGTTACGTTAATAGGTATAGGTAGGTATAGGTATTTTGAAACTGATTGGAGTTGGAGTCCGTCCAATAATTTAAGTTATGTATTCGTATTATTTATTTATGTTATGTGTTTATTTACTTATTTACTTATATATTCAAAATTTTAGTTGTAGGGTTTTAATGACGAAAACTGACGAAAGCAAAAGAACGACAAAAGAGACGACGAAAGAGAGCATTCCTTAACGGATCGCCGTTCATTTTCTTCGTATTAGTACCCTTCCCTATAAGTCCCTCATAAGCTGAATAAATGGAAAAGTAGAATAAAGAGTGTGAACGCATAGAAATGAGATCAGTGATTAGTCAGGGCATAAAGAACTAAAATTAAGAGTAAGAGAAATGAAGAAAGACAATCGCCAACAGAATAGACAAATGCAGGCGAAAGTATGTAAGTAGAATACGGAATAGAATCAGCTGGATATTGGTATTAGCAGGCCTAAAGATTACGTCTAGACTGAGGGGGGTCAAGAGGAACGGGTCTTAAGCAAATGAGATGTGCAAGAGGCACCGGTAAGATGTAGAAGTCAATGATCGAATAACCGACCGGCCCTCAGATTCCGGCATTTGTCAAGTGGCGACCGCAGAAAGCAGCAGCTGAGTTTTGCGTTAGACAATACGAAAAGTATACCACAGTAGTGTGCAAAGTTGTCGCGCCTAGATTTAATTTTGAATTTTACTTGGGTTGAGGTAAGAATTTTGCGAATCATAAATATGACGCAGATTTTAATTAAATCGTATTTTAGAGAAAGATCATAAGGATCAAATTGTGCAAGGAAGTAGAGGGCGAGAAAATAAACGATAGTCTGTGAAGGTATGTTACTTGAGGTGTTCCTTTTATGACAGTATACTGATTATTTCACCTCCCACTTGTGTAGATAATCGATAGGCTACCTCATACTAGCCTATACCTATCTCCGGCGACCGTGCCCTGTCCCAAAGCCAAAAGAGACCCTAGAGATCCAGAGAAGTGACCGAAGCAATCGTGCTGCCGAAATTCTAGCCGTCGCGTCGTGCTAATAGCGGGTCCTACATATACCGCTCGGCAACGATTACCAAGAGGTGTCACTCCAAAGGCCATCCGTTACTCAAAGGCCAGATCTCTAGGGCAGGTTTTAAGAGGTGACGATCTTCATCCCTTGAGGTGAAATCGCACCAGAGGCAACGGAGCACAGCATATCCAGCAGGAACTTCCAACCCCCACAAAAGTATCGACAGTGGTGACCTACAGTGATACGCCAACCCAAACATTTCCCAAGGAGGAACGAGGTGCATCGACGAGCAGCATTTAGTGAATTTTTTTTTTGAAGTGCCACATTAGTTTATAGTTTGAGTTAGATTGTTTTCTTTTGGATTCCTTTAATTTTTGAATTTTTGAGTTGTGTATAATTAATAGTAGAGTAAGGTTAAGTTCTGGGTTTAGCATAAGTTTGTGTGTGCGCGTACCATGTTTGTGAAATCTGCGACGTTCTTCACTGTGCTGCCCAAGTAACAATTTGACTTCGGTAAGGTTCAAATTGGTAATTTCTGTAGGCAACCATTTCGATAGGGTCTCTATAGGATTTGCTTACCGAAGTAGACCGATTTCGAAGCAATTGTTTCCAAAATAACTTCTGTACGTCCTTTGCGAAGCATACACGCAGGCTTTATAGAGGGATATGAAATGAAGTTTCGTTAAGATCTCTATAACCCCTCTAAAAATGAGTGAGGAGATGGTGGAAAGTGTATTGCTTCGGTAAAGCTTGTGGTTGGAAGTAGAAGCTTCGTTAGAGCTTCTCACAGAAGGCATTAAAGAAGCAATGAAATGTCATGCAATCATATCATCAGCTTATTCATTGTTTTTTTTTTAATTTTGTGACATTTGGTTCTTCAAGTTCGCCTCACTGGCACAGTTTTAGAGCCACTATTATCTTTTACCCCTCATATTAAAGGTCTGTTTCTCCTCTTTCCAGGGATGTACAACATGTTGCTGTAGGTGTTACCATCTTTGAGCAATAAATTTTTTTCCATCAGCATATTCATCGTTTTTCTTTAATTTTGTGACATTTAGTTCTTCAAGTTGGCCTCACTGGCACAGTTTTAGAGCCACTATTATCTTTTACCCCTCATATTAAAGGTCTGTTTCTCCTCTTTCCAGGGATGTACAACATGTTGCTGTAGGTGTTACCATCTTTGAGCAATAAATTTTTTTCCATCAGCATATTCATTGTTTTTTTTTTAATTTTGTGACATTTGCTTCTTCAAGTTGGCCTCACTGGCACAGTTTTCTAGTATTGCTTCGGTAAAGCTTGTGGTTGGAAGTAGAAGCTTCGTTAGAGCTTCTCACAGAAGGCATTATAGAAGCAATGAAATGTCATGCAATTAACGACTTGCGATTGGAAGTCTTAACGAAATTCTGAAATGTATCAAGTAGTTGAGATTTACCACTTCAACATTATTATGACGAATTAGCTTAGGGGTAGTGTATTGGAGTACTACGCAGCAGGACTCATGTTCGATTCTCAGTGCGACCCGTTGTAAGTAAAATATAAATTATATTACGGGGAGTGTACACTTAACGAAAATTGCGAAGAGTCAATTATAGTAGATAGCAGTGGTCTCGTCAGGGTGTGCAAGGTGTGCATTGCACACCCTGATCTAACCAAACAAATCACTCATCGAACACTCAAATAAAAATAACACACATAAATATGATGTGCTCAATTACACTTTACACATCCCATAAAACCTCCATCACACAGCCTACTATAATAATACTCATATTCATCCTTCCTAATTTTTCTTTCAAAATTCCTTCATCGTTGAGAGAAACAAAGAGAAAAACAATAAACTCGCACGAAATCTGGCTGTGCACGTATTCATCAAATAAATTCATCCAACTCCAACTTATAGCAGGTACCTTCCTTCAGCTACAAGAATTCATGCTATAGGCTCCGTGAAGTAGTCTTGACTAAGTAGTCTTGACTATGTTTCGGAGTTTGGCAGATGGACCGGTGCATCGCGGATGGGAGGGCCGAGCTCAGGCTACTGTGGGGTCACAGTTGGCGGATTGTGGATGGCCTGCAGATATGTAGGTTAGCTGCGAATACCCAATAAGCAGTCCCCGACCAATAGCGGCAGAAGAGGAGGGCGTGGCTTAAAAGGCCATAGGAAACCCTATGAACTTTCTGTGACAAGACGTATAAGCATCGTCTTTAATAAAGTGCTCCCCACCTTAAAAAGGTGGCTACGGGGGATACAGAATAATGTAAATGGCGAGATCCAAATGTACCCGCCACAACGTGGGACACATAAATACAGAAACAGCGGCGTGACTTATCTGCCCTCGGCGGAATAGTCGTGCCTTTTAAATAACCGTTTAAATACCGTTTATTTTATAAATCGGTACCCTTTTTTGGCATTAAGACTGAGCCCAGTAAGGTCTTAATTATGGAATACTGGAAAACGTATTGGAATGATAGCTTTGAGGGCTGACGCTTGTAGTATTCTGTTACCTGAGTAAGCAGGAGTGAAATTCTGCCGAAATGGCTTTCAGGCTAATGCTGCATGCGCCCCCGTCCCGTTAAAACCTTGGCAGGCCTCAGAGAACGCTCGATGTGTCGTCGCCATTAAGTTGGTGGTGTAGGTCAAGATGATATAAATTCCTTGTTAAATCCGATCCGGCTCTGGCGCAACACCCCATAAGGGCTTGTGTCAACCCCTGCACGGCCTCACTGCTTGCAAAGATAACCATGGGATCCTAAGGTAACTACACATCCGGACATCGACAACGACTCTGAGTGGGGATCAATTTGCAATGACTACAAACAACAATAAAAACAACGTAGGAGGAGAAGTAGAAGGAAAAATGGAAAACCCATTTCAAAATAGCTCGAGGATGCTGTGATCACCTGTAGACCATCCACCCCCACGCAATGGACAACAGCGTGATTCACCCCTAGCTAGCACAATGACGCCTAGCCTAGGCCCTCAGCAATGCGCCTTTCACAGCCTTGGAGAGCAATTTAGAAAATTGGTAGATATGCTAGAAGATGGCAAAAGGCGTTCGATTCATCAGCCGATGAGGGATGCCATCGAAAGTATTAAAGCGCTGTACGAACTTTCGGCCATACAAATGAAGGACGGAAAAGCGAAGGAGGTTATTAGGAAGAACAACTCCTCGCAGACCTCCCCTTTATTGAAATGTAGTTTGGAGCCTAAACGCAGGCAACCCCTAGACAATGAAGCACCAGATCCAAAACGTAGGCAGAAACACCCTCCGGCACCCAAAATATATGAGATGAATGGAGCGACTGGAGTCGTAAACCCTGCAACGAAGGCGAAACTAAACAGAGTCACCTCCAACAGAAATCACATCCCAGGAGAAGACAAAGCCAAGTCGAAGGTAACTGGCGAAGAGACTCCTTCGATTGGAGACAAAAACACCACTACAACAAAGAGGAGGAAACAAAAAAACAAAGGAGAGGACAGGTCGAAGGCCACAGAAAAAAGTTCCGCCAGGACGAAACAAGAGGCTAAGAGAACTAAACCAGACGCCATCATTATTGAGGCAAAGGGGTCACTATCCTATGCGGATATACTACGCAACGTAAAGGCAAACCCCCATCTGGAAGAGTTCGGTAAAGCGGTATCCAGGATAAGGAGAACCCAGAAAGGTGATCTTTTACTTCAGCTTAAAGAGACAGGCGGAAAGGTAGCTTAATACAAAAACACTATCAGTGCGGTCGTAGGAGAGCAGGCGAACGTAAGGACTCTCATGCATCGCACTACTATAGAGTTTAAACATGTAGATGAAGTTACTACAAAAAACGATATATGCGAGGCAATTAAAACCCAATTTGGCATCGAAGAAGTTTCACTGGCACATATACTGTCAATGCGTGCAACTTACGATGGCACCCAAACGGCGACAGTAAGTCTACCAGCGCAGAACGCGAAAAGGCTCTTAGACGCAGGAAAAATTAAAATCGGCTGGGTGATCTGCCGCATCCGCGAACGGACGCTGCTTACAAAATGCTTTAAGTGCCTAGAGTTTGGAGACATAGCCAAACACTGCAAAAGCGGAGAAGATAGATCCAAGCTATGTAGAAGGTGTGGAACGGATGGGCACATCGCGAAGAATTGTGAGATGCAACCATCATGCATGCTCTGTAAAAAAGACCACCCAGAAGAAGCGATGCGCATATCTGGCAGTAGGAACTGTCCATTCTTTAGGAGAGCCATCACCAGCAAGAGATCATGAAGGTTATGCAGATAAATTAAAATCACTGTGAAGCAGCCCAGGACCTCCTGGCACAGTCAGTGAAAGACGAAGGAGCCGACATCATCTTGATCAGCGAGCCGTACAAAATTCTCGATAGCAACGTATGGATCAGCGACAAGACAAACCGAGCTGCGATATGGATTTGTGGAAGACACGCATTCCAAGATACAGACGACCAAGCTGAGGGCTTCGTACGAGCTAAAATTAATGGAATACATTTTTACAGCTGTTACGCTCGACCCAGCTGGACGTCGAACGAATACCAGTCGATGCTAGACAACCTGGTCATTGATGCTTCCGAGAGGACTCCAGTCATTATTGCCGGTGACTTTAACGCGTGGGCAACAGATTGGGGGAGCAGACTTACCAATGCTAGAGGACGTATGCTTTTGGAAACATTTGCACCCCTTAACGTAGGCATAGCAAATAAAGGTCGGGCATTTACATATCGGAAAGCAGGAAAAGGCTCGATAATAGATATAACCTTTGCTAGTATCTCCCTCCTGCGGAATATGAAATGGCGTGTCAGCGAGGAATATACGCAAAGCGACCACCAAGCAATAGTATTTGAAACTGCTGAAAGGATAAAGGTACACCGTATGCTAGTGGGACCAAAATGGAAGGACACCCTCTTCGACGAGGATATGTTTGAGGAGGTGGTGAGCACCGGCAACCATTGCAACAACGGAACCGCTGAGACCATGTCGCTCCAACTAATCCGCACCATCACCACAGCGTGCGACGCGGCAATGCCCAGAAGAGTAGGGAGCAAAAGGGGCCCACCGAGCTACTGGTGGAATGAGGAGATAAAAACACTCAGAGCAACGTGTCTAAAAGTGCGACGCAAAGTCCAACGATCCAGGGGGAGACCCAACTTCCAACAACTCTTGGAGGGCTTCAGAACCGCGAGATACGGGCTAAAAAGGGCCATCAAAGAAAGCAAGACAAAATGCTTTAAACGCATGTGTGATGAAGCTGATATCAACCCCTGGGGAACAGCATACAGGATGGTTATGAAAAAGTTGAAGGGCAATAGATCCCCCCACATAACATGTCCAATAATGTTGAAAGCAATTGTTGAGCACTTGTTCCCACAGAGACCGTCGACTGTATGTAATACAATCAGAGCAAATACAACGGAGAATATACCAATGATTACACAAGAAGAGCTCTTCCAAGCGTGCAAGGAAACAGGCGATAAGAAAGCCCCTGGACCCGATGGCATTCCAAACAAAGCACTGAAATTTGCTGTCCAGAAACGGCCGGCCCTTTTTGTAAAAACGATGCAAAAGTGCCTAGAGGAAGGTGTTTTCCCTGATCCATGGAAGCTGCAACACTTAGTATTGCTACCAAAAGGGAACAAGCCGCCAGGAGAACCTTCTTCATACCGTCCAATATGTCTACTAGACACAATGGGAAAGATCCTTGAGCGTATAATATACAATAGAATACTCACTGTGGCAGAGGAAAAAGGAGCATTGTCGGACTACCAGTTCGGATTCAGGAAGTCACGATCTACCGTAAACGCCATAAAATTGGTAGTAGATAGAGCTGCTAAGGCCATAGAAGGAGAGAGATGTAGATTCGGGACCAAAGAGTACTGCGCAGTAGTAACGCTGGATATAAAAAACGCTTTTAATTCAGCTAATTGGATATTCATTAGGAGATCACTAGCAAAGATGGATACACCGTACTACCTGCGAAAAATAGTGACAAACTATTTCACCAACAGGAGGCTGAGGTACGAAACAGGGGAGGGAGTGAAGTACTATAATATCTCTGCCGGGGTTCCACTAGGATCAGTTCTAGGTCCCCTCTTATGGAACATAATGTACGACGGTGTTCTTCGACTATCACTGCCCCAAGGAGTACAGCTCATCGGTTTCGCGGATGATATCGCTGTTGTTACCGTAGCAAAACAAATACAGGAAGTAGAAGCAGCTACCAACGAAGCCATCGTACGTATTAAAAGTGGTTAGAATCAGCAGGCCTAGAACTAGCCGACCATAAAACCGACGCAGTTCTTATTTCTAGCCGGAAGGCGGTAGAACACATAACCATTCGTGTTGGAGGCCAGTCTATAAGATCAAAGGAATCAATTAAATATCTCGGAGTTATGCTTGACAATAGGCTAAAGTTTAAAACACACGTGGACTACGTAAGCAGAAAGGCGTCATTACTCCAGGCAGCACTCTCTCGGATGTTGCCGAACACAGGAGGTCCAGGATATGCAAGAAGAATTATCCTTTCTAGAGTGGTCAGTTCAGTACTGCTGTATGCTGCACCAGTTTGGGCAGGAGCACTAGTAGTAAAAGAGACCAGGAGGAAACTAACATCGTCGTATAGACTTTGCGCATTAAGAACGATTAGCGGTTTCCGAACTATCTCGGATGAGGCGGCTTTCGTTATAGCCGGAATGATCCCTATTGACATCCTTGCGGACGAGATGCAACGAATCTACACAAGAAGAGTTTTAAGTCGGCAAGGCGCTAGTGACATAAAAACAATAAGGAATGAAGGGAGGCCAGCTTCAATAGCTATGTTGTTGCGGTAAAATTTTCCGCAACAAGATCCACTCTTTGTCCCTTCTTCGTTCCACCCTGATCCCTCTTTTATTTGGGTGAATCGCATAAGGTCCTGGGACGTGGATGGGCAGCCGAGGTCCCATCAGCCTCCGGACCACATCCCCGGAACCAAACTAAAAACAGACGGGCGGTCTGTAGAAAAGGACGAGTGGAGGGAAGAGGATCCCCTTAACAAACACTCCATCGTGGGACCACTAGACGCAGAACACCAAGTCTAATTACCGGGTGTGGCGGACAGCCAATACCAAAACACCCCAACGAACGTCACATACTACCATATGTGATGAAAACATTATGTTCGATGGGTGGAGGGACGACGATCCCTTTTTATCGAATCACCCCGCCGTGGGAGCAACGGAGGAGCAGCAGGGGAGTGTAGGCGGACGGCCAACCAAACAGACACTCTTCAGGGCAATAACAAAGCCCCTTGAACTACCACATTATCGGTAGGGAGTCTTGTTCGATGGGCGTAGGGAAGACGATCCCTAAGTCAATGCCCCGACGATGGAGCAACGAAGGAGCAACAGAGAACGTGGGCGGACGGCCAAATAAAATCACGCACTCACAAATACCACCCGCACAGAAATTGCGTGATAAAATCATTGAACACATAACACATAACACGGAGCAAGCCACAAAAGCAGCATCAACAAATGAAAAGGGGTACGAACAACGGACCCCAGTCCAGAAAAATAATTCACCAGCACTGAACTGTGATAACAGAAGCGAAAGCATAGATCATTACATCACAACAATGATAGACCGAACGAAGGTTAGCCTCGTCAGCTAGGATGCTGCATATGTCAACTACAACACGATGGCCGAGAGCCCACCCTAAACTAAACTTAATTGTAAGGGATGGCCCACTATCCGCAAGCCCCATCCCCCAAATCTGCGCGAGAGTCCACCGAACAAGATTAATTAGTCGCGAAAACAAAAAAAATAATGAAATCATATGGATTCTCTGTCACCTCTGCCTGTCCAATAAGGAAGGAAGTCCAAGTACGGGTGGGGTATAACAACAAGCGTCCACCTATATTCTTTCTTCCTTTTTTCCATTGTATATTTAATTTTCTTTATATAATTCGTGGAGAAAAATGCCGAGTTTGATTCCTCCACGAATTACCTTGTTTGTTTACATTTTGTGTTGACTAAAGGTCAAAGATAATATCTTAAAGGAAAGCCAACTCTGAAATAAGAGAAAAGTTCGAAGTCGGCTGGCTAATCTCAAATATACTAGAAGGATTCCCCCACGGGCGAATTCCAGTATACGAGAGAGGAACGACTGGAAGTTTTGAGAGGATTAGCGGGTTACGGCAGCGCATTGGTGTCGCACAAAATGGACCGTTCAGCCCGCTAATATGTTTGAATGTGGTGGTTAATGGCCGTGGGAGGCATTGCTGAATGCCAACTTAAGATCCCACCGTTGGGGTCTAACACCAGCGCATGAATGAGAGTACGAATGAGAGTGTGTGTGAGGAAGCCAAGGGACTTCGAACAAAGTCAAAACCCTGGAAGTCACTTTTTGGCTAACCAGCGATCTAGCGAGGTGTTTGAAAGGAGTTTTCTGATTGCGAGCAGCAATTTTTGTTTGTTTGAAGAGTAACGAAAAGTAAATCGTGGAGTGGAATTAAAAGTAGAGTAG
This sequence comes from Cheilosia vernalis, assembly GCA_949126925.1. Classification (NCBI taxonomy): domain Eukaryota; kingdom Metazoa; phylum Arthropoda; class Insecta; order Diptera; family Syrphidae; genus Cheilosia; species Cheilosia vernalis. Next base: position 71,068,114 of record OX421358.1, read on the forward strand.
AATTGTAGGAAGTGAAAGCGAAGAACAAGGAAGAAAGGATAGTGGACAGAAAGGAGCAAGAAAAAAAAAGGAGTAAAGAAGGGTGTCAGAAGGGACACCAAGTAAGAAGAACAGGACAGAGGAAGACTGGGAATCCATCAGGAAAATTTAACAAAGATAAGTAGAGTGACATATAAATTTATTTCGTTTGGTTAGGGTAATTTGAAAGTAGTTTTCGGTAGGCTCCCGTTTCGACTAAACTCCCGGTAAAGCGGGACACGCGACCCGTTACAAATTTTTTTTTTATAATCTTTCGGACGACGCGATAGTGGGCTATCCTTAACGGTCTGAGCACCATCTTTGTTTTTCCATCATCATCATTTAATCTCTTGGGTTTCCCCAAATAAATAAAAGACCGTGCTCCATCGGAGCGTTATAACGTTTTGAAAAATCCGCTGTTTCTTTGGTTTGGACTTTCCGGTTTTTCACCGTTGGCTTCCAACCTCCGTATTGTATTTTCATTGTTTTATTTTTTTTCTCGTTGCCCGAAAATTGATTGGTTTCAGAATTCCAAATAAAAATTCTGTGGCGCCCTTATTATTTTTTTCTAACAACTAGCGATCTGCGTAAAACCTATCTGGTGAACCCACCCCCTTGCTGACTAGCCATTGGAAGCATCCAAAGTGCTACCTGTTGCACATCTTCTTCGCGATATATGGTCTGTGGCGTTTGACACATTCGACCCTTTAACTCTCGGTGCAGTGGTGGCTGCAATTTTTACATTAATTTATTTCTTTATTTGATCGCGTTATTATTCGGTTTGACCACCAATTAATTCGTATAATTAGTAAAAGAAATATAAGTGCAACATTTGGCGCCCAACGTGGGGCTCGTTTTGTAAAAATAGTTGATAAACTCACGGCAATAATTTGTGTGCGACCGATCGCATTTGGGTATTTTCTTTGCGTGTTTTGTGTTCAGGGAAGTGTCGTTATTTTGCAAAGTTCTTTTTACTTTTCTTGTTATTTTTAGGTGATTAGTTGTGGTGGAAAAAATTTGGTCAAAAAGCTTGGAGGAAGCCTACGGGAGTTCCAGAGTTGTGGAGTACATTTGGCCGAAGTACATAGCAAACACATAGGAGTAAGATTTCTCTTAGTGGGAATATCCAAGTAGGTGGTTTCTTTTTCATTATTTTTTTCTGCTTAAAATTGCACGGTATTTACTATAAAGTACATAATACCCATATATACATATATAAATAAGTTTTAAATAAGTAATCCTATAAATTTATACATATATATACCAATATCATATTGCTGTAATTTTAGTTTATAGTCGTCTCTTTCACACAATTCGTGGTTCTTAAACCAGTATTTCGGCTTCGTATAATTATTATCTCTGGTGCAACCAGTACTCGTAGGGTTACCGTGGGGCATTTTTGTAAATTGAGTTGTGTCTTTGTTTTATTCAAGCCTTAGTATAATAATTTATTATTACAATCATTCATTTTTGGTGCGATAAATACGTGGAGTCATACTTCCTTTGATTTTCGCTTGGTTTTATTCGGTTTTCCAAATAACTTTTATTTATTTTCGCGGTTTTAACAGGAAGTTCTATACATAGTCTGGGATTATAGAACACCTTTTTTCTTTCGTTTTTGCGTTGATTTTTGTGAGTTTTTGAGAAGTAAATTCTTAGATTTTTTTTTATTGATATTAGCTTCGTTGGTTTTGTTTAATTAGTAATTCGATAAAATGGAAATAAACAGACTTTCGGCAGAGGAGTTGGCTTACGAAATGGAAGCCCGAGGTCTGCCAACTGGCACAGTAGGTGACATGAGGAAGTCTTTAAGGGCTTCGCGGTTATTAGAACGTAGGGGTTCGATAGGAACAGGGATTACGGATTACCCGTTCACTTTTAAAGAGGATGTGGACGCCGTTAAGGCCAAACTGGCAGAAGTAGGCGATCTTTTGAAGGAGTCTCCAAGTGATCCGAAGTCAAAGGAATACTTGAAGATTCTTACAAAGATTGAGTGGGCTTTGGGTAGGATCGATAGGAGTAGACCGGAGGGGAATGAAGAGCTGGAAGAGAAGCTTCAGCTCAGAAATGATTTAGTATTCGCATTATTTAGGTCGGCGGTAGAACTCTTCGATGGAAAAGCTCTTCTTTGGTTTAGGGCGGTTAGGCGGTCGGTCTGTTCGTGGCAGGAGTTGGTGAGGGAACTCAAACTAGAGTTCCTCCCTCCTAATTATGATGACCTCTTACTAGAGGAAATCAGGCGTCGTACCCAAGGGAAGGAAGAATCCATAGGAGTTTATGTTGCTACAATGCAAAACATGTTCGGTAGACTTTCTGACCCAATATCGGAGAACAGGAAGTTGTCGATTATTCAACGGAACCTAGCGCCATTTCATCAGACGCAATTGGGCTTGGCGGAACCCAAGTGCGTCAGGGATTTGGTGGCGCTGGGGAGGAAGTTGGAAATGGTAAGGGCAAATGTGGAAACATTCGCTCCCCCTCCAACTAGTCGCGGTAGGCATCTTTTGGAGCCGGACTTGGCATATGTCGGCACAGAAGAACCCAATGGTGAAGGCCATTTCGCAAATAGGTGTTCCGCTCCTAGGCATTGCTATGGTTGTGGCGCGGTAGGGACTTCGCGTAGGGACTGTCGTAGATGTTCGGGAAACGCACAACGGACTCTTGGACCAGCAGGTCAAGAGGGCCGTCGGAATTAGTTAGGTCGCCTGCTGGGGACCAGATGGTGGGTTCTCAGGATCATTTAGGTTTCACATTGGAGGCAAACGGGGAGGATAGGAGACCTTATTTAGGGGTAACAATTTATGGGATTAGGTTTTTAGGTCTTTTGGATTCGGGCGCTTCACGCACAATAATTTGTAGGGACGGGTGGAATATTTTAAAAGATTTAGGGCTAGTTTTAGGTAGGGGCAACATTAAATCAGTTGCATTAGCAGATGGAGCAGGGATTGAAGTCTTGGGGGTAGTATCTTTACCAATTGTGTTGCAGGAACAGTCAGTACTTTTAGAGTGTTTGGTGATACCAGCTCTACCACACGTGATGATCCTTGGTGCAGATTTGTGGGCACTGACGGGCGTGGTCCCGGATTTGAGATCGGGCGTGTGGAATTTTTCGAGTCAACAGATGGTTGGCTCAATTTCCGCGATTAGGGAGAAGTCCGAGTTGGACGTGGCCGAAGTCAGGCAACTCGAAATTTTGGTAGACAAAATTTTTGAAGTCATGCCAGAAGGCTTAGGGTGCACACAATTGGTGGAGCATAAGATTAGGACGTCGGCAGAATCTATAAAGCAGAGATATTATCCGGTTTCACCGGCAATGCAGGGACATATCGATAAGGAGCTAAAGGAGATGCTGGATGCGGGAGTCATTGAGAAATCAAGCAGTCCGTGGGCATCTCCAATAGTTCTCATTAGGAAGAAGGATGGTTCGTTTAGGTTCTGTGTCGACTATAGGAAACTTAATAAAGTTACAGATAGGGATGCTTATCCACTTCCATACATATCAACCACACTAGATAAGCTTCGAGATGCGAAGTTTTTAACATCATTAGATATAAAGTCGGCCTATTGGCAGATCCCGATGGAAGAGGGATCACGCCCGCTCACAGCCTTCACGGTCCCGAATAGAGGCCTTTTCCAGTTTAAACGAATGCCTTTCGGTTTACATAATGCGCCTGCGACGTGGCAGAGGTTTATCGACAACGTTTTGGGTGTCGATCTCGAGCCACACGTATTCGTATACTTAGACGATATAATAATCGTCACAAACTCATTCGAACAACACCTTAAAATATTGGAAGAGGTTTTTAAACGGTTATGTGAGGCGGGGTTAAAAGTTAGTCGCGAAAAATGTAACTTTTGTAGGCCGTCATTAAAATTCCTGGAATATGTTGTGGACAGGAACGGATTACACGTTGATCCCGAAAAAGTGGAAAGCATGGTTAGGATTCCTGCACCAAAGAATGTGAAGGAAGTTAGGAGTTTTATAGGGACAGTCTCGTGGTACAGACGTTTTGTACCAAACTTCGCCACCTTAGTTAGGCCTTTAACAGATTTGTTAAAAAAGAGTAGGAAGTTTAGTTGGACAGCTGAATGCGAGGAAAGTTTTAGAAAGGCGAAGGAGTGTTTGATAACGGCACCGATCTTGACATGCCCGGACTTTCAGCTACCTTTTGTGGTGCAAACCGATGCGTCAGATTATGGAATCGGGGCCGTATTATCACAGGAGTTTGAGGAGGGTGAAAAGGTAGTTTGTTATTTGAGTAGGTCTCTCAATAGATGTGAGAGAAACTACTCGACGTCAGAGAAGGAGTGTTTAGCAGTGGTTTGGGCGATTGAAAAGCTGCGACCGTACATTGAAGGCGTTCGATTTACGGTCGTAACGGATCACTACTCGCTGGTTTGGCTAAGCAACCTTAAGGATCCGTCGGGTAGATTAGCCCGCTGGGCAGTGAGGCTCCGACAGTTCGATTTCGAAATAGTACACCGTAAGGGGAAGGAACATGTCGTCCCTGACATGTTGTCGCGAGGAGTTCCGGTTGTGGCCGAGATCTCGGAAGCGGATTTGGACCCTTGGGTGGCGAAAATGATTTTAGCAGTAGAATCGAATCCTCTAGAATACCCAGCGTGGAGAGTAGAAAATGGCCGTCTGTTCAAATTTGTAAAGAGCAGCCACATGAGAGTGCATGAAAATAACGATGAGTAGAAACTAGTAATAGGGAAAGCAGATAGAGTAGGGATATTACGGGAGTGCCATGATAGTCCTTTAGCAGGACACATGGGAGTAAGAAAAACTTTTGCTAGAATAGGGAACAAATATTATTGGCCCAAAATGAGGAAAGATGTTACCAAATACGTTAGGAGTTGTAAAGTTTGCCAACAAGTGAAGCCGGTGAATGAGAAGCCAGCTGGTCTAATGAGAGAGAGAGTAGGGATTTCGAGGCCTTGGGAAATGATCTGTGTAGATCTGGTAGGACCCCTTCCCAAGTCCAGTAAGGGATTTATTTACATTTTGACCGTCGTAGATTATTTTACAAAATTTCCGCTACTTTTCGCGTTGAGATCTGCTACCGCAAAGGCAGTGTGTAAGGAATTAGAAGATAACGTGTTTCTTCTCTTTGGCATACCAACGGTGGTCGTCTGTGACAACGGCCCCCAGTTCCGCAGCAAGGAACTGCAAGCGCTTTGCCAGGCGTACGCGTCACGATTACAATATACCGCTCATTATCACCCGCAGGCAAACCCTGCGGAAAGGATAAATCAAATAATAAAAACAACTCTGAGAGCCTACGTCTCAGAAAACCATAGGAGTTGGGATTCACAATTAGCGAAGGTGGCGTGCGCCATACGCACGTCGCAACACGAGGTCTTAGGAGTTTCGCCGTACTATGCGAATTTCGGGAGGGATATGGCAACTTGTGGCAGAGAAACTGCCAGATGTCGCCAAATTGAGGATAGCGAAGTGAGTTTAGGTAGAGGAGTAGAATCGTCGGATAGTAGGGAAATAAACGTAGAGGATAGGGACGTGGAGACAGTTAATGGGGATATAAATAGGATTGAGCTAGAACAACGATTTGAGGAGTTGAGACAAGATATTGGTAGAAAGTTAGCAGCTGCCGCCAAGAAGTCCGCGAAAGCCTACAACCTCCGCCGGCGAGATACCCAGTATCTCCCGAACGAGTTGGTATGGCGCAGAAATTTCGCGTTATCCGATGCCGCTAACTACTATGCCGCAAAATTGGCTCCCAAATTCATCGGGCCGTTTAGAATTAAGAAACGTGTGTCACCTTGGACATACACCTTATCCGACGAAAACGGTAAAGATCGCGGTACGTGGCACGTAAAGGACTTAAAGCCCTATTGCGATGCTGCAAACGAATAGTCTTGTTAAAAGTCCCAATAACGTAGCTTTCTTTTAGTTTATCGCTTTTGTTGTATTTTTTTTGAGAACTAGACAGGCAGATTAAGCCATTGATGGAAAGGTGTTCCTGTGTTGTGGCGTCTACCCTAGTCTGAAGAAATGGTTTGGGTTTCTTAGAAAACCAAGCCCATTTCTTTGGAGGTAAGGGTGGGGTTTGTTGCGGTAAAATTTTCCGCAACAAGATCCACTCTTTGTCCCTTCTTCGTTCCACCCTGATCCCTCTTTTATTTGGGTGAATCGCATAAGGTCCTGGGACGTGGATGGGCAGCCGAGGTCCCATCAGCCTCCGGACCACATCCCCGGAACCATATGGGTACACCGAGTAGGTTTTATGATGGTTAGAATGGCAACAACCATCTACCCAACAGACGGACTATCTGTTTAGAGAGAGACCCGGTTGCGTAGCCCTACGGACGGAAGGGAGACTCGCTTCCGTCGAGGCAAGTCATTGGTGAGCCTGGCAGGCGGCTAGGAGACTCCCATTGATCCCAAGGCAAAACTAAAAACAGACGGGCGGTCTGTAGAAAAGGACGAGTGGAGGGAAGAGGATCCCCTTAACAAACACTCCATCGTGGGACCACTAGACGCAGAACACCAAGTCTAATTACCGGGTGTGGCGGACAGCCAATACCAAAACACCCCAACGAACGTCACATACTACCATATCTGATGAAAACATTATGTTCGATGGGTGGAGGGACGACGATCCCTTTTTATCGAATCACCCCGCCGTGGGAGCAACGGAGGAGCAGCAGGGGAGTGTAGGCGGACGGCCAACCAAACAGACACTCTTCAGGGCAATAACAAAGCCCCTTGAACTACCACATTATCGGTAGGGAGTCTTGTTCGATGGGCGTAGGGAAGACGATCCCTAAGTCAATGCCCCGACGATGGAGCAACGAAGGAGCAACAGAGAACGTGGGCGGACGGCCAAATAAAATCACGCACTCACAAATACCACCCGCACAGAAATTGCGTGATAAAATCATTGAACACATAACACATAACACGGAGCAAGCCACAAAAGCAGCATCAACAAATGAAAAGGGGTACGAACAACGGACCCCAGTCCAGAAAAATAATTCACCAGCACTGAACTGTGATAACAGAAGCGAAGGCATAGATCATTACATCACAACAATGATAGACCGAACGAAGGTTAGCCTCGTCAGCTAGGATGCTGCATATGTCAACTACAACACGATGGCCGAGAGCCCACCCTAAACTAAACTTAATTGTAAGGGATGGCCCACTATCCGCAAGCCCCATCCCCCAAATCTGCGCGAGAGTCCACCGAACAAGATTAATTAGTCGCGAAAACAAAAAAATAATGAAATCATATGGATTCTCTGTCACCTCTGCCTGTCCAATAAGGAAGGAAGTCCAAGTACGGGTGGGGTATAACAACAAGCGTCCACCTATATTCTTTCTTCCTTTTTTCCATTGTATATTTAATTTTCTTTATATAATTCGTGGGGAAAAATGCCGAGTTTGATTCCTCCACGAATTACCTTGTTTGTTTACATTTTGTGTTGACTAAAGGTCAAAGATAATATCTTAAAGGAAAGCCAACTCTGAAATAAGAGAAAAGTTCGAAGTCGGCTGGCTAATCTCAAATATACTGGAAGGATTCCCCCACGGGCGAATTCCAGTATACGAGAGAGGAACGACTGGAAGTTTTGAGAGGATTAGCGGGTTACGGCAGCGCATTGGTGTCGCACAAAATGGACCGTTCAGCCCGCTAATATGTTTGAATGTGGTGGTTAATGGCCGTGGGAGGCATTGCTGAATGCCAACTTAAGATCCCACCGTTGGGGTCTAACACCAGCGCATGAATGAGAGTACGAATGAGAGTGTGTGTGAGGAAGCCAAGGGACTTCGAACAAAGTCAAAACCCTGGAAGTCACTTCTTGGCTAACCAGCGATCTAGCGAGGTGTTTGAAAGGAGTTTTCTGATTGCGAGCAGCAATTTTTGTTTGTTTGAAGAGTAACGAAAAGTAAATCGTGGAGTGGAATTAAAAGTAGAGTAGAATTGTAGGAAGTGAAAGCGAAGAACAAGGAAGAAAGGATAGTGGACAGAAAGGAGCAAGAAAAAAAAAGGAGTAAAGAAGGGTGTCAGAAGGGACACCAAGTAAGAAGAACAGGACAGAGGAAGACTGGGAATCCATCAGGAAAATTTAACAAAGATAAGTAGAGTGACATATAAATTTATTTCGTTTGGTTAGGGTAATTTGAAAGTAGTTTTCGGTAGGCTCCCGTTTCGACTAAACTCCCGGTAAAGCGGGACACGCGACCCGTTACAAATTTTTTTTTTATAATCTTTCGGACGACGCGATAGTGGGCTATCCTTAACGGTCTGAGCACCATCTTTGTTTTTCCATCATCATCATTTAATCTCTTGGGTTTCCCCAAATAAATAAAAGACCGTGCTCCATCGGAGCGTTATAACGTTTTGAAAAATCCGCTGTTTCTTTGGTTTGGACTTTCCGGTTTTTCACCGTTGGCTTCCAACCTCCGTATTGTATTTTCATTGTTTTATTTTTTTTCTCGTTGCCCGAAAATTGATTGGTTTCAGAATTCCAAATAAAAATTCTGTGGCGCCCTTATTATTTTTTTCTAACAACTAGCGATCTGCGTAAAACCTATCTGGTGAACCCACCCCCTTGCTGACTAGCCATTGGAAGCATCCAAAGTGCTACCTGTTGCACATCTTCTTCGCGATATATGGTCTGTGGCGTTTGACACATTCGACCCTTTAACTCTCGGTGCAGGTGTGGCTGCAATTTTTACATTAATTTATTTCTTTATTTGATCGCGTTATTATTCGGTTTGACCACCAATTAATTCGTATAATTAGTAAAAGAAATATAAGTGCAACAATGTGGCAAGCTAGATGGGACAATACTACGAAAGGCAGATGGACCTATAAGTTGATCCCAATCATCGAAGTGTGGACAAACCGAGCTCACGGCAGCTGCAACTACCACCTGACGCAGTTCCTGTCCGGGCACGGCGGCTATCGGAAATATCTATATCGATTTGGACACGATAGCTCACCTCTTTGTCCAGAATGTACAGACCATGAAGAAGATACCGAGCACGCTGTATTCTATTGCGAACGCTTTCAACAATGGAGAAATAATCTACCCAGTCCGTCAATAATTATAAATGAGATGGTGAACTCGGACGATAACTGGGTGGAAGTTTGCACACTAGTAATTAATGTACAAAACGAATTGCGAAGATTAGAAAAACTAAGGCGAGAAGAAATGGCAAATTCAGTGAGCAGAGCATAAATTGCTAACCAACCCCGCGAAGTAATACCTAACGGCAGTCCCGCGGGGAGAGTGGTTGAAGGACGTAGGGGTGTCGATTAGTACGTAGGCGCACTCCTGGCATCGATTATTCGGGTTAGCGAATCGTGCATGTTGGTAGTACGGGCTACCGCATCTTTAGAAGATTACGACATCCATTGGCGCATCCAAAAAAAAAAAAAAAAAAAAAAAAAGCTACAAGAATTCATCCCCATCGTCATTCGTCACCCGCACGCCGTACATGCTACCTGGTAATGTCGCTTTACTTTGATGAACTTGTAGTGAACTCGTGCACTCACTTTCTGTGCACACGGAATATTCATTATTTTCTTTTGTTTTGTTCTGTTTCCGTAAAGCGTCATAAGTCAAATAGACATGCAATACATCGACGCTCGTGCAAAAAAAAAGCAGTGCACGACAGTCGATCTCGATGAATGAATGAACGAATTTTGCTTTTCGATTAGGTAGTATAGGTGGCTGCAGTTTCGTGCGGTGCTTTTGCTTTTTTTTTCTATTATTAAATTGAACAATGGAGTTTTTTTTATTGTTTTTTTTTTGTATTTTAATTAAGAAAACAATAAATAGATCCGTATATTTATAAAATATATAATTTTAAAGAATTGCACACCCATCTAAGTAATTCACGCGACGCCGCTGGTAGATAGATATAGATAATGTTTATTAATACGAAAAACAAAATAAGAAATTGAAAAAGTTGAAGAATAAAAAAAAAAAATATTTTTCTTTTCATATTTTGTGCTTTTGTAAAGCTTCTATAAGGTTTCTATAAGGTTTCTATAAAGTTTCTATAAGGCCTCTATAAGGTTTCGGTAGTGCCCTACCTGTATAAAGTGCGCCAAATTTGTTTCTTATAGGTCTTATGCAGTTAATATTGCGGGAGGGGAAATAGCTTCGATAGCGCCTTACCGAAGTAAAATTGTTACTTGGGTGGCGCCAGGACATCGGGGGACGATAAATAACCGTGAGTAACGTATCTTTTCCTTTCTATTTTTATATTTACTTGAATTCTCTTTTATTAGTAGTAAGTAAGTGTTAAGTACAGAACTTCACCATTTTCATTTTTACCTTTATTTTTACTTTGTTTTAAAATATTTTTTTAATTTAATTGGTAATTTTATTTAATGAATTTTAGGACATAGGTAGAGTTAATTTTAGCGTAGTTTTCATCTCAATAAAAGTGGCCCCCTCTCGAATTATTTAACCGATGAGTGCTTCTTATGCTATGAGCGATTCAATCTCTTTTGCTATTGGTGTGTGGAGATATAGGAAGGCCGTCCTTTTATAGATAGACTATGACAGAACAGGACGTTTACTAACAGTGACGACAGGATGTGACTGTACTGACCCAATGACCGATTAAGTTTTAGTTTGTGACTGGGAGGAGTTCGTAAATGGGGCTATCTTCGTAAAACTCGGCCTAGAAGATAGCCATGGAGTGTCTAGAGACATATAGGGTGGGTTGGCCGTCCTTTGCCACCAACACCAGGCATGCTTTTGGTTCATGACGAACCGTTACCTTGGAGAGACACTGGGAAGGAACAGTCGCGTTGTAGGGTTAGCTTAGGGTAGTTTTAGTTTTAGTAGGGATTATCCTTACTATGGATTTAGTTTAAGATAGATTAGGATAGTTAGTTAGGTTAGTTCGTGAAGTCTTCCTAGTCTTTCTCAGGGGTATCGGCATAGGCGGTGGTCAATTTTCTTTTCCGCTATCCTTTTTCTCTTTCCTTTCGGTTTTTTTTTTTGTCCGTCCGAGGTCCGATTAAAGTAGCTTTCTTTCTTCTTTTGTTTTCTCTTTAATTCTATGGCATGGATAAATGTTTGTAGAGCAGGTGGTATGAGGTGAGGGGGCAAGAACACCCCCCATCCGACGAGCTGAGCCGAGCGACCACGAGCATGTCGTGCCCTCCTCACCTGTACCGAAGCTGCCCCTGTGGCTCGACCCTGGCTCACAACAATTTCCCGGTGCGTTATATGGCCCATCCGCCCCTGATACCAATAAATGTTTTTTTATAAACGAAACGAAAAGAGCGACATCTATAATATACACTGCCGATCAACCAAATAGACTCAGACTTAATTTTTTAAGAAAATGGAGTTTATTAATAACATAATTTAGAAAACTTATGTTTTTATTACGCACTATTCAATTCTTAATTAAACAAAATAAAAATGAGCGTTCTAAGTTGAATGGTTAATTTAAAAAAAAAATTGTGAGTGAACATCAAAAGTTATCATTTTTATCGCTCAACTAAATACACTCTAGCCTAAAAACTTAATATAAATCACAGATTCATTGAAAAAAAAAAATTGTATCAAATAAGTTATTATAATGCTTTAATGTTAATTAATATTGTGTATAACCACCTTTATTTAAAATCATTTCATAAATTCGGTCAGATGTCAGGGATTGAATCGTATAGAGGCTTCAGATAGTCCAAGGACACTTGGCTCCAGGCGTTCTTAATGGCAGATTTTAATAATTGTATATCCTCAAATTGTCTACCGGATTGATAGACTTTACGCGAAAGCCATACCCACAAATTCTCTATAATGTTGAGGTCAGGAGAGTATGGAGGCCACTCCACTTCTTTACGACTCCAGCAGTATGGATTGGGGCATTATCCTGTTGAAACGTCCAAGATAATGGCTCAAAAAGGTTGGAAAAATGGGTGAATGCATTTTGGAGCAGCTCTTTGTATCTTATTGCGTTCATCTTAGATGAAACGAATTGAATATAAAATGTTCCATAATAGGATATGGCACCCCACACCATTATACCCCCCTCACGACTATGGTGACGGGTCAAATAGTGTTCTACCTTTCTCATATCATGGAAGTAGAAGTTAAATCCATCCAGTCCATCCAAATTAAAGCATTTTTCGGTGCAGGGACATAAGTCCACGAGACATAAGTTCATAATGGACTTGTGTCCCACTTCGGTGGGACATAATTCCACTTTTTGATTATGGACTTATGTCTCATCGAAGCGGGACATAAGTCCCAAGCAAAAATGTTGGGCCTTATGTCCCACCCAACAATTTTAAAATTCAACAAAAAATATAAGCAAAATACCTCGCACCCACCCCGTAATTCAACAGTAAACCCAAGCAGGGGGTTGCACACATTTCATAATACAATGGTAGCAACTCGCGTGCGCCTAATTTGAAGTATTCGATGCCTATTGGAGATCCACGACGTTTTGCTAAATATTATCTATGGTAAAATTTGGGACTAATGTCCCATCTTCGACAAAACAATTTCGGAACTTTATGTCCCGCTTCGATGAGACATAAGTCCATAATGAGAAAGTGGACTTATGTCCCACCGAAGTGGGACGTTAGTCCATCATGGACTTACATAAATGTCTCGTGGACTTATGTCCCTGCGCCGCATTTTTCATCGGAAAAAACGATTTGATGCCACTCTCTATTCCATGCCATGTGACTCCGAGCAAAAAAACAGCGAGTTTGCTTATACGAATGTCGGTAAGCGGTGTTTTTTTTTATTTTTAATCTCTTAAGATGTTTTGCCTTGGGGATTACTCGTCGTACGGTAGCTACACTCGCAAGGCGTAAGTGCTTTCCAGGAGGATTTTTTCATATTTTGTCCGTAAGCCGATGGGTTTCTTAAAAAATGGCAAACAACAGACTGACTTCTAGAATTTTTCAGCGATTTGTCTGTATTAAAGATTTCTGTCTCGATACGTAAATATTTTGCCCCTTTCTTCCGAAGTTATAGTGCTGCTCCACGCCCCATTTTGTGTTAAATTATTCAAAATATGATTAAGAAAACAATTTGACACTTTTCACTTGCACAGCTTTTCAAAAACTAAAATTACAGCTCCTGAGTCTATTCTGATGATCGCCTATAATTCACATTCTTTCGGCATACTAAATAGAAATATGTAATAACTGTACATTTTTTGCATTCAACTCTTATCGCTAAAATTAGTCTATTGCTTTGCTCTAAAAAACACAACAACAACTGTGGCCATAGCTAACAGCATAAAAAAGAAAATAAAAAAAGGAAAAGAAAAAAATATGTTGAGTCTATTTGGTTGATCGGCAGTGTAGGTATCGAAATAAAGTGCACGACTGGGTCGCAAGAAACTTTCTCGTTTAGTGAGAGTCTGACAGACTTTCAGAGTCTTCAGCAAATTGAAAATTGAGGACACAATAGTTTTGAAAACATCCATTTGACTCTAAGTTTGCATTTTAGTCAAAATCGTTATCTGAGTTTTCCGGTAAAGCTAAGTATCCTGCTCGCGCTAAATTTTAGCGTCCCTAGTCTCCACTCCGTTTCTCCACAGCAAAGATAAATGGTAGCTAAATTTTTAAATATGATATAGATGGGACAAAAGCCATAAGTTCATGACAGAATGTCGGTAAACGCGATTCAAATTATACACGTTATTTTAAATTCAAACATCAAAAGCATCGCAATATTTAAAATAATGCATACAACACAAATTTAGGAAGATGTTATCATTGCTGCATCATTTGAAACAGTTTCTATAGCAGCAAGTAGAAGACAAAACTTTCCAAAATCTCTTTACCGTCGTGAAACAATTATTATTACCCGAAAAACATTCGAGGCCAAATGATTCTCAATTCTGATACAAATAAATATCTCGATATCTCGCAAAACAATAACTCTGCTTTGGATTTGCGTTTCCTTTTGTTTCTCTCGCAAATATTTTTTGCGTTTTCCTATAACAAAATAGCAAACACGCATCAAACTGTTTATTCCGTTTCTTCTGTCAACATTTATCTTCGATTTAATGTGCCGGACATTTATTTCGCGAGCTAAATGAGTGGGGACTTTTCATCGGCCCATCTACATGAAGTTAAGAATTTAGCGCGCGAACAGGATACTGCTTTGCTAAACTGTCCCGCTAAATTTTATCTTTGTAGACATTTTTGTATGGGAGATAAAATTTAGCGCGAGCAGGATACTTAGCTTAAACTGAAAAAAAAAACTAAATAAAAAAAATACTTTTTTCAAAAATCCATTGTACGATAAAATGACCACATTTCCTTAGAAATTAATTTTTGTTACAATCGTATAGACCGTTTTCGAGATGTGTCGAAATTTCAAAAGTCACGTTTTTCGAATTTTTAGCCAAAAACTGGGTACGCAGTCATGGTAACCTCACCTACTTAAGCTTAAATATCAATTTTGGTTGAAATCGTTAGAGCCGTTTTCGATCAAATCAAACTGGAACGAAAATGTTGTACCATTAATATTGAGGTTACCTTGCAACAAAAAAAAACTCTAAATCCGAGGTTTGAACGTAATCCGGGAAGCCGTTTAGGTTGTGTGCCCATGGAAGGACGGACAGACGGACAGACCGGACAGAATTTTGCGACCCACTTTTTCGAGTTCCTCTATCATCGTAATATCAGAATTGATTAAAATCTCGAGTTCGAAATTTTGTACGAAACCAATATCTTTCTCTTACTACGTAATGGAGAAAGTTAAAAATACTAAATGAGCTGCTCCATCGGAAACAGACTCTAATCTAAGATGATTTATATTTAAATAGGTACGTTACTGTGGTAGTATGGCGGCGACAAATAATAAATAATTCCCCTATAAATTTCTTACAATTACTGCTTTTACTACCTGTTTTGTATGGGGAAGTCATAACTTGATTTTACCACTCTTAATAGCGACATATACCCACGATTTTGTGTTTGTGCACATCTATGGCACAGCACCTTTCAAATAACATAAGTTTCATTCTCCTCATTTCATATTAAATACCAAAAAAGCGTACGGAAAGCTCGGATGTTCACGTATTAATATAATGATAATATTTTTTCTGTCCACAACGGCCGCTCGGTGTCGATCGATTGTCGTTCTCCTTCCAAAATGCCGGAAACAACCTTTTAGAATTTAAAAATGGAGATTCTTATTTACCTGTGGCGAACTTGTATCGTTCTTTATAATCCTTGAAAAAAAAAGAAATTAAGAATTTGAAATCAGGTATAGGTATGTAAATTTAAGATTTACACATGAGAGATTTACCACCCTGTACGAAAATGCTTCATATGGAATTCTAATCGAAGTCGCGAAAAAGTATAGCTGTAAGCCGTCAGAGTTGGCGGAAGTAGTACTTTTTTTTGCTAAGCTTAGCGACCTAGTCCGACGAGAAAAGCAATTCGTTCTTTCGCATCTCGGACGTCAAATAAGGTGGTGGCTTCTATCCAAAAACCAGCGAGCGGTGTGATTTTATTCTTGGAAAAGCGAAGAAAACAACAAGACGGCAAATTTAATATTGTCACATATAATATATTTAATCTCCACCAAAGTAAGTACCTGTTCCTTGTGTTTGAATGCACGAATTAATTCAATGATTCTTGAATTGAATTTGGTTTCTAACGCCACCTAACGATCGCCAGTGTGACTAGGGACGAGTCTATCACGTACGAGACAAATCTCTGGACAGCGAAGCGGGCTGAAGAGACACATAAGTGCACACCGCACCAAATCCGAAAAGCTTGGAGTCGAGCGGGGGATCGTCGCCTAGATCTTATGTCAGAGAATCATTATAGAGGCATCGAAAACAAGTTCTTAATTCCCCCTTCATCTCCTCTCCCCCTGCATAACTCGGAGTACTTACCGCGCGGTGTATGTCTTACGGATCCCGAAAGCCAGACTTATCCCACACTTCACACTGCGATCGTGCGTTTATCGATCGAACAACAAAATCTCTTGACCTGTGTTGAGAACACAAGCCACCGTTTGACGTGGTGAAAAGAATGGTGCATTTCTTTTTCTTGCCATCAGTCATCAGACGACAGCGATATATACCTCAGGCAATATCAGTCGTCGTAAGGTTGTGGCCACGCCAACGACCCATACCATCAACCAAGCCAACGCCACCATCTCGTAGAAGAATCCATCAGCCACGTCCCAAATTCATCTGATTTTTTTCAACAATTTCGCCGCCGCATTACGTCTATCAGTGGATTGTCACCCAGCAAAAATACACCCCCCACCTGCTGCATTATCCGTATGGTATAACCAAGGATTTGCATTGCGTCAAACAGCCACTAATCGAGAAGCCAGACATCAACAAGAACAGAGATTTACAAGAAAATCTCTCTCCCGCATTTCCCGATCCCGCAGATCGACATTAGGATTAGGCGATTATTGCTCAGACTCTCTCTCAATAAAGTGCAAGTAACTATATACACAATCGGCCTTACCAATAATCAATCACTAATGTCGACAACTAGTTAGATGTCAGCTTTAGTAAAAATGTACAGCATTTGTGAAATGGTACCAATAAACAATTAGACCTCCACATTTACTAGTCCGACAACTTTCTTAGAATCTATTACATTTGTTGTCATTGCAGAATTCGAATTTCATAATTTGTTTCCGTAAAAAACAAGGTCAATAGTCTCTTTCACAAGGAGGATTTTATTCTAAAAGAAGGAATACATAAATTGCAATTAAATTTGCCCAACACATATCTTTCCAATGCTCTTTGAGGTTTATTATAAGCAAAAAACAAAACACAAAATATGAAATGCACAAAATATCCGTTGATCTGTCAAATATCATATGCAAATCAGTAATGCCCTATCATTCGATCGGACACAATTTTCCGTACTTTTATAGTACGCTTTCCATTGTTTTCCAATACTACCTCGCATTTCTTTATGAGTGCATTTGTGTCGTAATAATATATCTGTTTCATATATTCGTAGGCTGACGATGCAAATCAAAACTTATTAGTGGTCTAAACATAACAATCGCGTCGTTAGCAAGTGAATGTTTTTGAAAATAGAAACAATAGCTGGCTCATTCATCGCACGAAGGATGCGTGTTAAGAAGCTTCCGGTTTTGAAAATAAATACAATTTAACCTATACAAATTTGTATAGCTTATATATTACTTAATTCGGGAAACTTAGAAACCGACAAAAGTTGAAATTCGAACCGAAAAATATAAAACGCACATTTTTATGCACACATATTCTCGTACTACCTGTTAGGCTGTTACCCCTCCAGCAGTTGTTAACAAACTTGTTATTTTGTATATAGTTATTTTGCTGAGTGCTGATAATTCTATTTTTATAACTACATTTTCCGCGAAGTGAACTTTTTCACACCAATCATTGTTTCATTAGAGGTCCTCATTCTCGGTAAACAAACACCGTTTGCAAAGAGTTTGAAAATTGTGTGGTTGCAACAAAATATCTACCTGAGTCGCCTAAGGTACTGAGAATTGTTGCAAAAAGGAATGAACCGTCCAAACTTAAGTAAGAAGATATTTTATTCTGTTTGCGACGACTGTCAAGAAAGTCTTGGAAATATTCCAAACTTATATACAATTTAGTTTTTATTAAGCAACTAACTAGGAAAACCAATCAAAAAGCAACAGAAAGAAAAACACAGAAATATATGCTTCACGTGCTTAGAAATAAAACAAAAACGCAATATTTTTCAATATTTTGCATACATTTGTACAAATTTGTGTGTGATAGACTTAAAAACCATTTGCATTGTTGTATTACAACGAATAAAATTAGAAAGCATTCACAATTTACTAAAATTAATTTATAATTGTAAACGCTCAGGCTGAACAACATCGTATTAAATTCTCTCCTATTTCGAAATTTAATACCGCGATTTTGGATGGTTGGGCAACACTTGTCTTCAAAATGGCATAAGGGAGGATTTATTTAGCTAATGTCCGAGATAAACATGGCTTTCTCAACACTAACATTTAACCCTACAGTTAGCGATAGTCTGGCAACTATATTTGTTTATTGGTAAAGGGATTTTGGAAAGTGTGGAGTCTTTTCGTAAAGTGCCAGACTAAAAAAGTTGATTATTGGTAAGGCCGAATGTGTTAGTTTCAGGCAAAAGCTAAGTATTTAATATGATAATAATGTAAAGCTCGTCAGTTACAAAACAATGTGTTTCTTTTCATGATTAACAATTTAGATACCCAAGCCTTCACTGTATGCTGTGCACACCATCCATTGGAGAGACAACTTTAATTCGTCGTGTAATTAATCGTCAAACCAAAAGATAGACAAAACGCATGCGAAAAGTGCGTGCCAGAAATCGGGTGAGTCAATTTATTTTGTTTTGTTATTAAACGAGCTGAGTTAAAATTTTGTTGTTAGTGTGTCATTGAGTGACTTAATCACATTTTGTCTTGAGTCAGTTTTTGATCGCGGGAGCAAGCGCATTGGTAATGGTAGTTATCTACTTTATCTACACATAACGAAATTTGAGAGAGCATGCTAATATTCCTGAAACCATCGACAATTAAAACAAAAAAAAAACAAAATTAAGGAAATCTGTAAAGAAGCTCTAGAATTATTGAGAAACTTAAAATATAATGAAACCTGATATATACCTGCTAATCCATATAAACGTACAAGCACTCAATTGATTGAAGAACAATAGGGAGTAAAATTCTTAAATTAGGTTATATTTGTAAGATTAATTACCTTACTTTTTTTTACTTTTAATTTCATTTTTATTTGTATTTTAATTAAACTTACATACTAGACAAAAACGATTAAATCTAATTTAAAACTAACATTGATCTTAATTGTAGCTTACTGGCTCTTGGCGAGCGCTCTAAACTTAACAATATCCTTAAAATTATTGCCTTTCGGCCTTAAATCTATCTATATTTAATTTTTATTGTTTTTTATTTTTCAAGAAACTTTTTTTAAAAACTTGAATTCTTTATTATTTGGTTTTATTTAAAACTACTTAAAACTACCTATACTACTTAGCCTAAATTAATTATAATCAGGGTGGTGAGCAATCTTAAGGATTGGTTACCATCCTGATTGCATCCATGGGCGCCTGACAGCCGCCGACAAGGGTTCACCCGTGCCGCCGAGACTCGAGCGAGGCCATAAGCGTCGGTCGAGTCTGGGTAGCACATACATGTCGGCTAGCCCAGTCCCTCCCAAGGACCCCCTACTCTAACCTAAACCTAAAAACTTAATATCTATCTTAAAACTAGGGAGGATGCTACGTCAGTAGCGCACCGGCCCGGGAGAGCGTATCAGCCCTCACCTCTTCCTCAAGCCACCAAAATTCGGTGAACTGCTTTACAGTATCGACCCTGTCCCGATCCGCAATTGCGGTGCTAAAACGGAGGAGCTCCTGAGCATTGGCGGCGTACCCGTCGTGGATGAGCCGCTTATCCCTCGCGCCGCGGTGGCTGTGGTACAATACCGGCACACCATCTTTATTTTGGACTAACCCTTTCATGTCTACATGAAGGAATGCCTCAGGCGGGATAAAGCCCGACCGAAGCGTACTCTCATGGTACATTAAATTGGGGTAGTAAGCCCCTGAGATCAGGCTATTATCACTGGCCATCGCCCTTGCAACGTGCCTCCGAATCACCTTAATAAGGAAATTGTCAACCCTATTCAGTCGAGCCCCATTGTATAGGGTCCTGTTGGGATAGTATTTTGTGTACTCAGATTCGGGAGTTCTAAACAACCCTAGACAGGCCCTGAGACATTGTCTCTCAAACACCCGAATCTTTTCCATATAGAACGGCGCTATATTGAACCACAAAGGACAGCCATAAGCGATGATGGGCCTTATGAGGGCCACGTAGCAAATGACCTTCACCCTGGAGTCAAGTTGACTGCTGCGAAACAGTCTCCTTGTCAGAGCGTAGGCCCGCTTAGCCCCAGCAAGACAAGCATCTATATGTTTGTCAAAATATAGATACTGGTCAAGCCAGATGCCAAGATACCGGACCACGTTTTTCACCACCAATGGCCGTCCCTGCTGTCCAATAATTGTTAATTTTCTCCAGTTTTTTCTGGTATCCCTAGGGGCCCCAGCCAATGGAGTTCTGAACAGGATTGTTTCCGATTTTTGGAAATTGATTTTCAACTTCCAATCATCGCAATACCTCTTAATTTGCTCGAAGTCACGCTGCAGAAGGATTCTGATGACCTCGATTTTTGGTCCTGATCTGTACGCCACTAAATCGTCTGCGTACGCTATAGCATGTCTGAGGGAACCCACCAGATCACTTGTGTAAATATTAAACAGGATCGGAGAATTCACTGCTCCCTGTTGTAAGCCGTTTTTAATTTCGAAAACCCTGCTCGAAGTCACATCGCCAGATTTGACAACGAACTTCTTTCCCATAAGCATGTCATAAATCATATACAGCAAAGGTTTTTGAATGCCCAATCTGGTCAGCTTATAAAAGAGTCCCTCCAACCATACGGTATCGAAGGCCTTCTCAAAGTCGACCAGGCAGGCACCCGTGCACTGATTCTTACTTTTATTCCACTGAATGTCGGAGATCAGTTTCGACGCGGCATGAATAGTGTCATGCCCCGCTCTAAAGCCAAACTGATTTTCCGGAATAATCTTATTTTCTTCAACCCATATCAAAAGAGATCTATTGACGACTTTCTCGAATACCTTGCTAACATTCGGGAGCAAACTAATTGACCGAAGATTAGCAGGGTTTGTCCTATCTTTATCCTTTTTAGGGATAGGGTGTACCACCGCTATTTTCCACTGCTCCGGATAATATGCATTATTCAGCGCATTGTTAAATAGCGTGGCGAAGATATCTATCGCCTCTAGCGGCAGGTGTCTTAATACGACGTTTGGGACACCGTCAACTCCCGCCGACTTTTTGTTTTTAAGTGATTCAAAGATGCACTGAAGTTCATCTCTACTCACGAACAGATGAGTATTTGCATCGGCGATTGTGCCATTTGCACGGTTGTCGTCATTGAACCCGGTGAAACCGTTGTTCTCGGATCGCCAATCTTGAATTTCGGTCCGCAGATAAAAGTGGTTAAGAAAAGCCCTCTCCTCGAGATCGCGGTTACTGCGAACAGGGTTGTTCACCGTATACACAGTCTCAAAGAAAGCTCCCATCAAATCCACCCTCTCCTGCGGGTCTTCGACCACAAAAAAACCGTCGTTCGAGTCAGCACTTTCCGGACTTATGCCAGCAGTCAGTAGTGTCTGTCTGTTCTCGTTCGTCCGAGGTATTCGAACACATGAAATGTCGTTATGATCTTTCCGCCTGAACAGTTTATTTATTTGTGGGAACATATTCGGACTACTGGTTTTTATAGCCCGAATTTTATTGCCCCAATACAAACTTACAGATTTTCTGTAATTCTCGGTGATCAACTGTTTCAGGTTTTTGATCATCGACTTCAGTGTCCTTAACTCGGGATCGTTCCTGTCAGTAAACTGTCTGTGTAGCCGTTTAAGCCTCGAGAGCAGTCTACTTTTATGTCGGTACAGAGCATCGATTGTCGCGTTTCGATACTTTTCAGTTTGTTCTTCGTCGGTGGAACGTCCTACCCGAGGGATAGTCCGCTCCATTGTCCGTTTGATGACGACATTCATTTGCAGTAAATGAGTGTCGATCTCATCGTTTGTCAAGTTCCTGTTTGTCGGTGGGTCGATCTCGCATGAGCGTATATCGCGCTTCAAAACTCTGGAGAAGCGCGACCACTGCGCTTTTCGGTAATCGAAAGAACGCACTTGGTCGTACTGCTCCAGCTGTGTCTGCTCGTTCGGGATCCGTATTACGGCGGCAAGTCCGTAGTGATCACTATCGTACTTAACCGCTCGTAAACAGTTCCGCGTGCTTAGATCAGTGTTTGTTAGTTCGAGTCTTTCGTCAACTAGCGCCAAGTCCAAGAATGAACCGTCTCTAGGGAAAGACGGGATATCCGTCGCGTACAACTCGATTTTGTACTCAATCATATTATGACGCCACCAGTCGTGAAACTGGTTGCCTCTAGGGTTTGGAGTATCATTTCCCCATGCTGCATGTTTAGCATTGAGATCTCCGCCCAAAAAGTAATAATTATCTTCCGATTGAAGCTCTAAGCAACGGAAAAGCGTCTCGATCTCATTTAAAAATTCAATGCGTTGAGGAGATTCAGGTGCGTAAAGCGACACCACATACACCCGCCTCTGGCTATTGAGGGGAATGCATACGATGCATGCTTCTAACACCTGGAACCTTCGCACGTCCCCACTGTATATGACCCTATGGCGCAAGCCTTTACGAATTAAGATAGCGACACCACCTCCTTGTGTGGAGTTGGGTCGGTCTCTTCTAACTACAATATAATTCCTATAGCCTAATTTGCGTTTCGGAGTTAGCTTAGTTTCGCTAACCAGAAGTACATCAGGCTTTTCGGCTTCCAACAGATTGGAAAGATTGATCCTTCTCTCCATCCGAATAAGTGAATTAACATTCACCGCAAGGATCTTCAAGTTTACCTCGTCCAGCGTACCCATCATATTCATGGCGCGGCAGACTCGGCAAACAGTGTCGAATAGATCACGTCTATTCGAGCCGCTTGCTCATTTAATTGTTTCTGGAAATTGTCGATCTTTCCGTGCAATGACAGAAGGATCGATTTCAAATCCAGATCCGCTTCAGGCGTAGGAACCTTCGGCGCGCTTTTTGTTATTGTGCTACCCGGTCCAGTTACCATTTGGGCAGATTTAATTAAAAGATTAATTACCTTTTTTGATATCCATGTACACATATACTTTTTTTTGTGTGTGATTGCGACAGAAGCAACTTGTGCCTACGATCTAAAGGATCTATCTTTAAGTTAGTTCGGAATAAGTAGGTATGAATTATTGAATAAAGTTTATAGTTGCAAATTAAACTTTTATTTGAGTGAGACATCTTAAGAATGAATTCTGAATAGAATTTGTATAGTGCTCTGGGGAAGTGTAATGGTGTGGATAAGGGCATAGATGATCGCGTAAGCATCATCGGGATGCGTATCGCCTGGTTAAGGGGCTATTACAAGAATTAGGGAAAAGTGATAGCCAAGGATGTTTTACACTACCTCGAGGTAGTATAAAATGAGGGAGGGCTATGCCAAGGAGACCACTTACATCATGGGTTTCCCAACGTTTCTCGATTTTCGACCAAAGCTTCCCTGACGCGTAATAAATTTTGATTTGAACACAAAAGATATGTTGACAGATGGGTTTGTCGCTCCACAGTAAGTTTGTTTAAAATAGACAAGGCATGTAATATATGCACGGTCGTCCGGTAGCAAGTGCAAGAACCCACGCCTCCGTCGAGCTATATGTCGCGCATTACGCTAGCATGCCTGCCCGCACTATGTTGTCAGGACACCCACCTCACAACCCTCAGATTCTTTATGAGTTCCTGTGCTCATGGGAGTTTATGGGAATGCAGGACATCGCTTATTTGTGAAGTGGTAACAGCAAATCCGTTACACAGGTGGCGCCCAACGTGGGGCCCAAACCAATATACCGTCCACCAATTAAGACTTGAACATTCAACTAGATTTTGTTATACTCAATAAATAGGTTACCGAATTATATGACCAGAAGATGTAAATCTTTTCTTACTGTTGCATAAATTCGTCTTCCTCAATTGAATTGTCTCGACTATTTAGTTCCTCGACGACCGAGAATTGCTGGCTCATTTTAAAACCATAATTCAAGGTTGCGTCAAGTTCTATTTAGTAGTTGTTGTTGAATATTTACTAACTTTGCGCTTACGCAGTTTGTAAGACGGCCGGAAGTCATTGATACATATGATATCACCACTTCGTCAGAAGCGGCTTCTTTCTGTTTTAGTCAACATGTATGTAATTCCATTTCAGTCAAAATAAAGTTCTCGTTGAAAACAAGCATATCTTTAATCAAATCTATGAGATGAATACCATTTATATAAACCTTATGATGAAATTTTAAATTAAATGCACAGATAGGTATACATAGATACGAAAGCAACTGAGAGATTCGGTTTAGTTACAACCAAATTTTCTTAATTCGTGCTTAGTAACCTCATGCTTACTTATGTCGATGGGCTAACCAATTCAAAGTGCAAATAATTTAAGGTTTTGGGAAGCTCGAAATCAGAAGTTTACATCTTATATGCGCTTATTTCATTTACCACAATCACACACCCCAGCACTGAATTTATTTATTACAAAAAAAAAAAAAAAAAACAAAGAACTTATTACTTAATTTTTTTTATTAACTTTACCTGAAAATACCATTATGCCGCCAAGATATTGTAATGCTAATCCAGGCAATCTCAGTCAAAACACTCGAAGTTTACGATCCAATCGTAGATCAAGGGGAAATGGAAGAGGTAATGTAGGAAATTCGGCTAGATCTAGCGATACTAGAAATCAGCATCAGCCTATATCAGAGCAAAATAATGAAAGCCATGCGTCGAACCAGCAAAATGAAACACCTAATCCGCAAAATAGCACTCGACAGGAAACTTCGCTCAATCCTTCGATTGCGCAATCTTCGGTTGCAAATCAGAGTCTATCTCAATACATTCAGGAGGTAGTAACAGCTACGATAGGGCTAGGCAGATCAGCAGATTTGCAAGCAAGGCGAGAAGAATTCGAGAGAGAGACTCAAGTCATTCGAAGGCAAGTAGCTAATACTATTCAGGAAATGCTCCGAGCCAATACGCCTCAGCACAACCCGGTGGAATATGACGTTAATCGACCCCAACCTCAAAGAAGTCATAGACAACAGGTCAGTGAGAATGAGCAAGTCATCCCTAATAGTAACCCAGAACAAGTTCCAGCGGAGTTTAGTTCGAATACTCACAATTTTTTTAACCAGCTCAATGCGTTGAATCTCAACTCCGACTCTCATAGAGGGAGGAACCTTCCTCCCTCTACTTCCCAAAGGACAATTGAGTTCCAAAAATGGGGTTTAAAATTTGATAATTAACACATGACTGTTGATGATTTCATATTTCGGTTAAATCGACTGAAAGACTGCTATGAATCTTCGTGGGAAGATATCTTTCTTCACCATCTGTTTGTCTCTGGACAAGTAGAGAATTGGTACTGGATGTACCTTAAATCCAACCCGTCAGCTGATTGGCGTTCTCTTCAAATTGCGCTTGTCGAACAGTACAGAAGTCTCGAAACTGACTCTGAACTTTCACGTAGGATGTTCGATAGACGTCAGGGTAGTAATGAAAGTTTCGACGATTTCTACAACGTTATCATGTTAATGAACACCCGACTTCATCACCCAAAAACACCTGGGGAACTCATTGACCTGATAAAACAGAATGTCAAACGCCGTATTGGAGAACTTCTTATCACATACAGCACCAACAGTTTGCCAGAAATGGTCTACATATGTAGAAACATAGAAAAATATGTTAACCAAAGTGATGGGTTGCGATCAAGACAGTTCCAACAATCGAATCTTAGGAGACAGGTTAATGAGCTTGAGCTTTCTTATACCGAAGAGCCATTGGTGGAAGTAGAAGCTGTACAGGTAACGCGCGCTAAGCGTGACCCATCCTCTTTTGTTTGCTGGAATTGTAAGCAAAGAGGTCATTCATTTTTACAATGTCCATGCCCACAACGCAATCTTTTTTGCTACAAATGCGGCTTAGAAGACACGACTACACCACAATGTGCTAACTGTTCGGGAAACCGAACGCAGGGCGATCCGAATTCCGGGGAGTTTCGCCCACAAACGAGGAACCCGGAACGCAACTGATAGAAAAACAAAATTCACAGAATTTACAAGACTTACCAAACCGACCTGATTTACCCATCTCACCGGATTTACAAATAGATCTTACAACAATTCCAAAAGTTTTAAAGAATGTATCTATTCTAAAAAGAACTGAAGAAAGACCTGAGAAACCTTTCCCAAAATTCGAACCCAAATCGTTGCATGAGCGACAGATTAATTATTATGAAGCTCGCTCTTAAATTTTCAATTCCAAGCCTTCAGCTCGAATCCAAAAGCTGCGCACAAGATTTCGAATAAAGCGGAGTCGGCATAAAGCAATCTCAGAGACGTCCTTATGTAGTACGGAAGACCCAAGACCATATGCGAGCATAGGTATTTTCGGCAAACAAAGGCTTATTGGACAGTGGCGCAAGTATAAGTTGCTTGGGTTCTGGATGCCTAGAGTTACTAGAGCGTGAAGGTATTTCGTTTAAAAGGTTTTCTTCCAATGTAAAAACCGCAAGCGGCCAACGACAATCCATCGTGGGTGAAATAACAACTCCGATCACTTATAAGGGAAATCTCTTTCTTCTTAGTTCCAACCTTGGAACAGCAGATTATCTGGGCGTGAATTTTTGGAAGCTTTTTGAAATAGCTCCTCAAATAGGTACTGTCAGAAATCTCGTCCAGACAAATGCAAAATAATTCATGCAATTCAGATGTTCACGAGTTATCGGTAAAACAGTCTAAGCAGCTAGAAAATGTGATCAGTTTGTTTCCGTCCTTTGCCCAATGTGGGTTAGGGCGAACAAACCTTGAAGAGCACTATATAGACACAGGGAATGCTGAACCAGTGAAACAAAGATACTATCCTGTTTCTCCAGCAGTGCAAAACCTTATGTATGAGGAATTGGATAGGATGCTCGAAATGGGCGTCATAGAGGAAAGCCGAAGCGCTTGGAGCTCTCCGGTTGTCTTGGTGCGGAAACCGGGAAAAAATCGCTTATGCCTGGACTCCCGTAGAGTAAACCAAGTGACGAAAAAGGACGCCTATCCACTTCCTCATATAGAGGGCCTGTTAAGTCGTCTTTCAGAAACACACTACATTTCTAGTGTGGATCTGAAGGATGCCTTTTGGCAGATTCCTCTGGAGAAAACATGCGCAACGCATGTGCAGACTAATGGACAAAGTGGTTCCCCATCAATTGAAACAAAATGTTTTTGTATACTTAGACGACCTATTGATAATATCGGGAACATTTGAAGAGCATTTAGATGTTTTGAAACAAGTGGCTTTGCGATTGCAATCAGCAGGTTTGACTATCAATCTGAAGAAGTCAAAATTTAGCTTTAAAGAGCTAAAATACCTCGGATACATAGTGGGCGGGGGATGCCTTAAAACTGATTCCGATAAAATTTCAGCCATAAGAGAGTACCCAACACCAAAGACTCCTCGGCAAGTTCGACGGTTCTTGGGACTATCCGGCTGGTATAGACGCTTTATAAAAGACTATTCTTCGCGTGCAAGTCCTATAACAGATACTTTGAGAAAAGCCAAGTCATTCGTTTTTGGTCCGGAAGCCGTAGCTGCCTTTTTGAGGATCTTAAGCTTTCTGTAACTTCAACTCCCGTGTTAGTCAACCCCGATTTCGATAAACCATTCGTAATTTTATGTGACGCATCCAGTACAGGCATTGGCTGTGTTTTATGCCAGAAAGATAAAAATGGTGTTGAGAGGCCAATCTATTACCACTCCCAGAAGCTTAATGCTGCGCAACGTAACTACAGCGTTACAGAGCTAGAGTGCCTTGCGGCGGTTGTGGGCGTTGAGAAGTTTAGGTCATACATTGAAATGCAAGATTTCAAAATAATTACCGACCATGCGAGCCTAAAGTGGCTCATGAACCAAAGGGACCTCAGCGGACGTCTCGCCCGTTGGAGCCTTAAACTTCAGGGCTTCCATTTTGATATAGAACACCGAAAGGGTTCGCAAAATGTTGTACCAGATGCACTTTCACAAGCCTATGGCCCCGATGAGATAGTATCCGATATATCGGTCGGTGCAAACTCTTTCGTGGTTCTACATATTGTTATATATAACATAATGCACCATTTACTTAGCATATTTTCTCCTTTGCCACTCTTGTCATTTTGTAAACAACAATAGTTGCACTCGAATTTTGCTGAGCCACTCTCTCTAACTTTATCTTCTTGATAAGATGATGTTAGAGAGTCGAGCTAACAATGATAATATTAAGACTATAAAATTAAGCTGGGGTTGTCTCTTTGAGTCACTTGGACAGAGTACACCTCATTCGTTTAGTAATAAGAAAGTTTATAAAATACCTAATATTAACAATTTCTAATTAGACAATAAATAAAATATAAGAAACTTGTACAAATACAAACGTGCGATAAATTTGTTTTTCTTCTAAATACACCTTAACTAAAATATATACAACTATATCGATCTTTCTGATCCGTGTTTCAAATCGGATGAATACACTTGGAAACTTTGGGTTCCATCATCGCTAACGAGTCGCTTAATTCGTTTGGCCCATGATCCGCCAAAAGCATCATAGCCACTTGAAAGAGTCCTTGAAACAAGCTCACCAAAATTATGAGAGAACGTATAATACGAGGAGCAAAACCTCCACCTACGCTCTAGGACAAGTAGAATACAAAAGGAATTTTGTGTTAAGCGACGCAGCAAAGCAGAGAAACGCTAAATTCTGTCCTAAATTTGTAAAGACAAAGATCAAAAGATTGGTCGGCAACAATTTGTATGAGCTGGAAGACACAAACGGAAATGTTGTAGGCAATTTTCATGCCAAGGATATCCGGAAATAAGGTCCACGAAATTCAGTGCACTTGGTCCAGTGTTCAATTAGAGTTGCCTCTTTGCCGTTTACTATAGGTGTCGTTTGCATTTTCATCTCAGACGTGGGTCGACTGTCTTATAATAGAAGAAGTCCGGTTTTCTTTCCATTTTCATTCTCGTGCGATCACGAAACTGAAAAGCTTTGTGGCGAACTTCTATCGTTCTTTATAATCTTTGAAAAAAAAAAAAAAAAAAAAATTAAGAATTTAAAATCAGGTATAGGTATGTAAATTTACGATTTACACATGAGAGATTTACCACCCTGTACGAAAATGCTTCATATGGAATTCTAGACGAAGTCGCGAAAAATTAGAGCTGTAAGCCGTCAGAGTTGGCGACCTAGTTCGACGAGAAAAGCAATTCGCTCTTTCGCATCTCGGACGTCAAATAAGGTGGTGGCTTCTATCCAAAAACCAGCGAGCGGTGTGATCTTATTCTTGGAAAAGCGAAGAAAACAACAAGATGGCAAATTTAATATTGTCACATATAATATATTTAATATTGGACACATTAAAAAGTTATATAAACCAACAAAGAAAATACATATTTTCTAGTAATCTCCACCAAAGTAAGTACCTGTTCCTTGTGTTTGAATGCACGAATTAATTCAATGATTCTTGAATAGAATTTGGTTTCTAACGCCACCTAATGATCGCCAGTGTGACTTGAGACGAGTCTATCACCCACGAGACAAATCTTTGGACATCGAAGCGGCTGAAGAGACACATAAGTGCACACTGTACCAAATCCGAACAGCTTGTATTATAGCGGGGGATCTTCGCCTACATCTTGTGTCAGATAACCATTATAGAGGCATCGAAAACAAGTTCTTAATTCCCCCCTTCATTTCCTCTCCTCCTTCATAACTCGGAGTACTTACCGCGCAGTGTATGTCTTACGGATCCCGAAAGCCAGACTTATCCCACACTTCACACTGCGATCGTGCGTTTATCGATCCAACAACAAAATCTCTTGACCTGTGTTGAGAACACAAGCCACCGTTTGACGTGGTGAAAAGAAAGGTGCATTTCTTTTTCTTGCCATCAGTCATCAGACGACAGCGATATATACCTCAGGCAATATCAGTCGTCGTAAGGTTGTGGCCACGCCAACGACCCAAACCATCAACCTACCCAACGCCACCATCTCGTAGAAGAATCCATCAGCCACGTCCCAAATTCATCTGATTTTTTTCAACAATTTCGCCGCCGCATTACGTCTATCAGTGGATTGTCACCCAGCAAAAATACACCCCCCACCTGCTGCATTATCCGTATGGTATAACCAAGTGATTTGCATTGCGTCAAACAGCCACTGATCAAGAAGCCAGACATCAACAAGAACAGAGATTTACAAGAAAATCTCTCTCCCGAATTTCCCGATCCCGCAGATCGACATTAGGATTAGGCCATTAATGCTCAGACTCTCTCTCAATAAAGTGCAAGTATATACACAATGTGTTAGTTTCAGGCAAAAGCTAAGTATTTAATATGATAATGATGTAATGCTCGTCAGTTACAATGTGTTTCTTTTCATGCTTAACAATTTAGATACCCAAGCCTTCACTGTATGCTGTGCACACCATCCATTGGAGAGACAACTTTAATTCGTCGTGTAATTAATCGTCAAACCAAAAGATAGACAAAACGCATGCGAAAAGTGCGTGCCAGAAATCGGGTGAGTCAATTTATTTTGTTTTGTTATTGAACGAGCTGAGTTAAAATTTTGTTGTTAGTATGACATTGAGTGACTTAAGCAGATTTTGCCTTGAGTCAGTTTTTGATCGCGGGAGCAAGCGAATTGGTAATGGTAGTTATCTACTTTATCTACACGTAACGGAATTTGAGAGAGCATGCTGATATTCCTGAAACCATCGAAAATATTATAACAAAAAAAAAAAAAAATTAAGGAAATCTGTGTAAAGAAGCTCTAGAATTATTGAGAAACTTAAAATATAATGAAACCTGATATATATATACTTGCTAATCCATATAAACGTACAAGCACTCAATTAATTGAAGAGCAATAGGGAGTAAAATTCTTAAATTAGGTTATATTTGTAACATTAGTTACCATTTTTGATATCCATGTATACATATATGTACTTTTTTTTTGTGTGCGATTGCGACAGAAGCCACTTATGCCTACGATCTAAAGGATCGATATTTTAGTTAGTTTCGGAATAAGTACAATTTATTAAATAAAGTTCATTTTTTGTTTTCATTGAAAATTAAACTTTTATTTGAGTGAGACATCTTAGGAATGAATTCTGAATAGAATTTGTATAGTGCTCTGGGGAAGTGTAATGGTGTGGATAAGTTGCATAGATGATCGCATAACCATTTCGTAAGGGATGTGTATCACCTGGTTAAGGGGCTATTTCAAGAATTAGGGCAAAGTGATAGCCAAGGATGTTTTACACTACCTCGAGGTAGTATAAAATGAGGGAGGGCTATGCCAAGGAGACCACTTACATAATGGGTTTCCCAACGTTTCTCGATTTTCGACCAAAGCTTCCCTGACGCGTAATAAATAAATGCCTGCACGCACTATGTTGTCAGGACACCCACCTCACAACCCTCAGATTCTTTATGAGTTCCTGTGTTCATGGGAGTTTGTGGGAATGCAGGACATCGCTTGTTTGTGAAGTGGTAACACCAAATCCGTTACAAGGTGCCCAGATCACGCCTATCTGCATAATGAAGTGTTAAGCACTTCGATATACACTCCCAGTTCAGTGGTGTGTTATAAGATTCTAAAATTGCATCCGCATTTCCAACAATTTTATTGCGTATAATGTTTAGGATACCAAAGTATTTTGGTGTTCCTTTAAATTGATTGTAAATATTAAGTATCCTGTCGACGCTTTTGCGCCAATAACTAAATTCACCAGGAGCTCCGGAAAACTCCCTTAAACACTTTGCGACATCTGGTACTTTATCCAGATCACCAAGGTTTGTACGAAGGTGATCGTGAATGGTTTCATCGGATCCTCTATGAAACTGATTGCTAGGATAAACTATTGATTGAACTAGGTTCCTACATTCGTTAGTGCAGACGCGACTAACAATACGCGTAATTAGCGTTTCTAGTTCTGGGGTTGCGTTAATAGTCACATTTTGATTTGGATTTAGAGCCGGGTGCGGATTCGAAGGCCCCGGATTATCGATGTTTATGTGGAATTTACTATTTAGCACTACTTCCTTCTTAAGGCTAAAACTTTCCTTTTCCTTAATAAAATAGTCAAGATAATATTACGACTTTTCACGTTTCAATTCAAATACTTCTTAAAAACTAGCCTTAAGTAGTTTTCTTAATGAAATCGTTACGTTAATGTAATAATAAAAATGTTCCAAATTTGATTCAAATAATTCACTAGCTTACATTAAAAAAATCCAACGCTGGTGAAGGGGCTGCATTTCCCGTTGACTCTGTGGCTACTAGGGGGCCAATCTCTTCACTCTCCCTCGTTGGTAGCAAGATCTACGGATGCTGCTTTTCTTCTTTTGGTCTGGAACCCAGGTCACCACACTTTCACAAACCGCGCGAGCTTTGATAAAGGTCGATTGAGGTGGTATCGGAATTGAAAAGTTAATCAGGTCGCGTCGAGCTCTTTTACTTTGAGTTCGACTTAATACGTTATTTTTCACGATCACTTTTTCACAATTTTTCTACTGATTTCCGTTGCGGTGATTTAACCTGGGTCCCTGCTCGGGCGCCAATTAAACTAATTTAAATTATTTTGTCTTAAAAAAAAAAACTTTATTTCGTAACCGTTCATTACGGGCGCTACTTAAAAACTAACTTAACGAAATTGAAATGCCTAAAATGTAACCTACTGCAACCTGCATCATTCCGCTGACGTCTGCATCGTTCCCACGGTGCGCCTCTTGTTACTGCATCCGGCGATACCAGGTACTGCATATCTGCTGACGATATGTCTATGTCCGCCACCGGTGAATGAATTTGTTGCGCGTGTCGTTGCTTTGTTTTTCAGCTTGATTCGCGTTAACTTATATTATTTTTAGTTGCTGTTTTTTTGCCGAGGGTAGGTGAAAATCTTCCAAAGACACTATGAGAATAACAAGCGCGTTCTCATAGCAGGTAGATAGGTAGGTAAATGGGTGCTCTTGTGGCAGTTTGCGGTGAGAGGACTCCAGTTGTGGATTTAATGGATTCGCAGAATGTTTTCCATGATGTTTTCTTTGCGAATCTGATCTCCTTTTTAAGGATTCTAACGCTCTGCTTATATGTTGACCACTCAATACGTCCCTCTTTGGCGAGGATCCACCTAGACCTTGAGCTTCGTATGAGTTCCGCGATCTTGGGACTCCACCAGGGTAGACGCTTCTTCCCACCCGCTCCACTTTTCGGACAGGAATTTTCAAATGATCGGGAGAGCACATCCGTTAAAGACTCGACTGCATCGTCTACTTCCTTAACAGATGTGAAATCTTTTACCGGGCAGAGGTTCCTGTAACTCTGCACCGTCGCGCCAAATACCTCCCAGTGCGTCCTTTTAGGATTTGTGAACTGTTTTCTACCCTGCGAAAGCATTTGCAAGTCATAGAGTATCCAACAGTGATCCGATAGTGATGCCTTGCTGGACACTCTCCAATTTGCATTTTGGACAGAATTGTTATGGGATGCAAAGGTTACGTCTAAAACTTCCTTTCTATTCACCGTAATAAAAGTGGGATCATTACCCCGATTACATATGAGCAGATTGGAGCAAAGAAGGTAATCAAACAAAGCCTCACCTCTAGCATTTATGTTTGAGCTATCCCAAATAGTATGATGGGCGTTAGCATCACAGCCTAAGACCAAGTTTTTCTTACCTTGTTCTGACGCCGCTACTAGCGCCTTTACCGGTTCGGGGGGTGCTGATGTGTCATCGTCGCTTGGCATGTATACTGACGCCACCCTACTGCTCTCGCCCTTGCCTCTGATCTCCACCACCGTCAGATCACCTGTACTGAAACGAAGCAATATTAGTACATGAAGTTCTTTTTTTGCCATAATACTCGATCTTACTTTACCTTTGTTTTTGAAATAAAGTATGTCGTATTTATTCGACCCTAGTCCCATCACCTGATCTTTATTGATCCATGGTTCTTGGATTAGGGACAGATTCAGCTGTTCCTCCTCGAGGAACAGCCTCAGGTTGCCTGAGTCTACCTTACTATGATGGAGGTTGCTTTGGACTACCTTCATGCTTTGATGTCGTCGCCTTCACAGTCTCATCCGCTCTTGCATTATCCGCAGTCCGCTTCAAGAGCTTGATGATGTACCCTCTTGAACCATTCTTCAGCTCCTCCTCGGACACAATTTCCCAATCCCTCATCGGAATCTGGGGATTTTTTGCTTGTAAAACGCTAAGGATCTCCTCAGGTTTTACACCTATCTCAGGGATGGATATTCTACCCTTTGCCTTTATAGGGACTTGCTCTATGGGTCCAGCTTTCAGCATTGCTCCCTCCCATAGTTGAGCACCGTTAACACGGTCTTTGCAAAGTCGTTGGATGCCTGGTCTTTGCAATCAATGTAGGTGATGCCCTTAAACCATCTCAAATTGCCGTAAGCGGGGGCCTTTGCACCTGTCTTGGCTAGGATGTGGGAGATAATCGCTACACCTAGTGCGTTCTCAATTATCTTCCCACATTCCACAGAATACAGGTCACTTGGTTTCCTAGAGTCCACCACAGCTAACTGAAGCGGATTCCTAGTCACCTCGTTGTATTTTCCGCCTAGGCCAGTTCCCCACGTGAGTGTCCTTTTGGGGCTACCCGTGCGTGCTTCGTTCCGATTTACCTTCTTCGGGACGTTGGGGGCGTCTTCTGGCGATCCCAACCTCTTTGAGGCTAGCTCTCTGTTACCAAGTCTCTCCGCGATAGGTTTCCTCTGGAGACCACTCGGGCCTGGCTTATTGTCGGTCTCCCGGTGTTCCGTCTTTGGCACCTTTTTCGCTGAGGAGCTACGGTGGGCTTTGGGGTCTGTCTTAGCGACATGTGGTGTGTTGTTTGAGCCTGACTTGCTGGTCAAAACTACCGCGGTGTCTTTTAGGCTCAGGCCTCGTAGGAGCGTCTTTCGCGATAGTTTCCTTGGCCCATTCCAGGGAAGCTCGCTCCTTCTCTGTGAGGATGCTGCGGTTTTTGGCGACGAGAATGCCATATATATGTTTGGCCTTTAGGCACCTTCTTC
Source organism: Cheilosia vernalis (assembly GCA_949126925.1). Classification (NCBI taxonomy): domain Eukaryota; kingdom Metazoa; phylum Arthropoda; class Insecta; order Diptera; family Syrphidae; genus Cheilosia; species Cheilosia vernalis. The sequence continues at coordinate 71,102,968 of OX421358.1, forward strand.
TTCTTTTTCGCCTTTTCTCCACCTGTTGTCTCATTTGAGGGTTCAGCCAGAAGCTTCTCTTCTTTCTCCTTTGAGATCTCTTCCTCTGTTGAGCCGGCATCTAGGGCCTCTTGAATCTAGCAGTGATCGTATGGCTCCACGATTATTGTGTCGGCCACCATCTCACTGAGGGTACTTATCGTACTCTCACCTCCTTCCTCCTTTGTTTTGTTCTTTGGTTTGTCTATTTTGTTCCCACGAGTATGGCCGGAAATTATCATCCTCCCCGGCAGCGCCGCCATATCGGGGTAGGGCATTTAATTACCTTCAGGTCTTCGCATGGGCACCTGAGGGAGCTCGTACTCGGCTGGTTTAACTTCCAACCTTTCATCCTTCGGCACGGTTTTCCTTACGTTCACGCCACCACTGGAATTAGGTTGGCAGTTCTTGGTTCGTCACTCTTAAAACAGCCTGTCTGCCATGGGTGACCCTTCAGACGACTTCCGCCTCCGACAGCATAGCCTGTTGAATCATTGCGACTTAAGCCTCCGCACCACGTCAAGGTGACTGCACTTAGCGGAGGAAGCGCGTTCTCATAGTAGTGTCAGATTTTTAATGACTAAAAACACCACCCTTCTAAATATTGTTAGATACTGCAACTAAGATATATGTAACTTATCAAGCAATTTTTCTATCATTAAATAACAACTTTTAACAGGTTACTTTCCAATGAAAGATCCTGCGTGTTCCGCAAATTAGACGAACGGTTTCGTTCTTTGTAGTCGGCGCAATAAATTGCTCTCGTCCAAGATTTGTCGGACTGTATTGTTGATATGTCCGATTAGTCGATTTCTACGCTTTCTCGTGAAGCTTCTAGTTTCAGCTTCGATTGTTGGAATTCCGAGATCCCTATGGATATCGTCGTTTCTAATGTACCATGGTGCTTGTACAATTTCTCTAAGCACTTTATTTTGAAAAGTTTGTAGAATGTTGGCATTTGTTTTCCTGGTACAACCACAGAGTTGTATACGGCTTTAGCACTTGCATGTATAAAAGCAGTTTGTTCTCAGTACTGAGCTGAGAATGTTTTCCGAGTAACCAGTACATTTCTCTATATTTGATATCGAGTTCTTTACGTTTCATTTTCACGTTGCGTATTCCATTTCAACTTTGCGTCGAGTGTCATTCCCAGGTATTTGGCCTCGTTTGCAAAGGGTATTCGGGCCAAGTTTAGAAAAATTGGCAAGTCATTAGTTTTCTTATAAGTGAAATTCACTTGAACAGATTTAGTTTCGTTGAGGGCGATCCGCCAGTTCCTTGTCCATTCATTTACCTTATTCACTGCAGCTTGCAGTTTTGTAGTCGCTTCTTCGATTGTATTACCTACTGCTAGGATAGCTGTGTCGTCGGCGAACGTAGCAAGGGTAGTGCCATCTTACAAATAGAGAAGCAGACCAAGGACGCTTCCTTGCGGTACACCGGCCGAAATTTCTTTAAGCTCCGAGTATTCGTTTCCATTTCTAACACGGGAGAGTCTTTTCCCGAGATATGATTCTAGAATATCATATAGGTTTGCGGGGAGAACTTGTCGTAATTTAAATTTCAAGCCTTCGTGTAACATTTTATCAAAGGCTTGTGAGACGTTAAGGAATACACTTGAGCAAATCTTTTTTTCTTCAAATGCTTTCTCGATAGCGTCAGTAGTTCTATGTACTTGGTCAATCGTCGAATGCTTGGTTCTGAACCCAAACTGGTGGTCAGGGATAAGATTATTGTCTTCAATAACCGGTTGTAGGCGCCTAAGCAATATTCTCTCGAAGACTTTGGAAATGACTTAAAGAAGGGAAATCGGTCTATACGATTTTACTTCATTTGGCGGTTTTCCTGGTTTTAAAACCATTATGACCTCCGCGACCTTCCATTGGCTCGGCACGTGTTTTAGTCTGAGCGCGGCATTTATAATATGAATAAGCTTAATTAATGCTTTCCTTGGTAGAACTTTCAGAACTTCTCCGGTGATCAAATCATACCAAGGAGCTTTCTTAGCTTTTAGGGATTCGATTTCACGTTTTAGTTCAATTAGCGTTGCACTAGTGAGTGTTGTATTGTCAGATTGTGATCCCGCCCTATTAGTATTGTCGTGGATCGCTTGGACATCGTACGGTTTAAAAGTTTCTTCTAGATGAGCGGCAAAAACGTCCGCTTTTTCCTTTTCTTCCCTTGCCCATTCATTTCGATTTATTCTAATTGGCGGCGCGGGGATTTTGGGCCTTTTGGTGCCTTTTACAGCTTTCCAAAGTGAATAATTGGAATCTTTTTTCGCTGTTAAACTTTCAAGGTAAGAACCTGTCGCACGATTTTTAAAATCCTTAATCACTGTCTTCAACAAATTGCACAAATAATTCAAATGAGAGAAAGCAATAGGTTTGTTTCCCTGTTTAATTCTCTATGCTAAACGAAGGTTTTTGGTTACAGATTGTGCAAATATAAAAAGATTGAACCAATTCCACGTCTTTACAATGAGATGCTTTATTCGAAGAGAGGATATGTAAAAGAAGAAGTGACAACCGGAAGCTTATAAGGTATATAAAAAAGGTTATAGTTTGACAATTATTGCAAGAAATTTAATTGGTATAAGCTTAAGGTTAGACTGTATTATAAACTCGTTCTTTGGACTGAACATACTCCCGCCCTTGAAGGGGCTTAGCTCATTCAATAGGTAGTCGACGGATTTTCGTAATAGCGCGCTGAGTTTCGCCGCTGCTTGTCTTCAGTGTAACTACCTGCACGATACCATCTTTGCCAGGATGCAGCTGAATCACTCGACCTAGCCTCCATTTAAGTGGTGGAATGCTTTCTTCTTCGAGAATGACAATATCGCCGATGGCTGCTACAGAATTCACCCTTGTCCATTTGGTACGCATTTGAAGGCTTTGCAAGTACTCCCGCGACCATCTTGACCAAAACTGTTGAAAGTACCACCGCAGCTGTTGATAGCGAGTAAGTGAATTGACGTTGTAATGGTGCAAAGAGGGCTCAACTACTGCATTAAGGGCAGTGCCAATGATCAAGTGCCCTGGGGTAAGGGCCTGGATATCGTCAGGACTCTCAGACATTGGTGTGATTGGCCTGAAATTGAGAATGGATTCAATCTGAATTATTAAAGTATTAAGTTCTGAGTACGTCAGAGAGCATTTTGTAAGATACGTTTCATATGAAACTTGGCGCTTTTAACGGCCGCCTCCCACAAACCTCCAAAGTGGGGAGATCGGGGAGGTATAGTTTTCCAGACAATCCCATCTCCTGTGCAAGCATTAATTATGGCTTCATGGTTTTCACGCTTCAAAAACATTTGATATAGCTCATGTAATTGGTTGCGTGCTCCGATAAAGTTGCTAGCGGTATCGCTGTGTATAACAGAGCACAATCCGCGCCGCCCGATAAATCGTTTTAGAGCGGCCAAGAAACTATTTGCTGAAAGATCTTCGACTAATTCCAGGTGTACGGCCCTAGCTACGAAGGAAACAAATACTGCTACATAAGCTTTCACTGGAGCTGTTCCACGACGACGAAAGTGTATTTGGAAGGGGCCACAGAAATCAACCCCAACAACATTGAAGGGCCGTGACTGCTGAAAGCGTAGCTGAAGCAAATCACCCATAAGTTGGTAATTGATTGATGGCTTGGTTCGATTGCACCTAATGCAGCGATGAACAACCTTCCGCGTTACAAGTTTGCCGTGCAGTCTCCGAAATTTCTCGCGAAGAATGCTTAGAAGTGCCTGAGGACCTGCATGTAAGTTCTTGATATGAAGATGAGTGACCAGCGTGGTGGTGAATAGATGGTCTTTCGGCAACTCGTAGTATGTATTCCGTCAGCATCCAAAACGGCGAGTTGATGTGACATCGTGAGGGCAGCTGGTTGCCGTTGGATAAAATTGATATCTCCCTTTGAAAACTCGTGAGTTGCACATATTTGACCAATCCGTTGAGTGCTTTACTTAATTCCTTGACAGTAAGGGGGCCAAAAGAACGCAAACCTGCGTCTTGTTGCTTGGAATTACCCTGGAATCTAAAGAGATAAGCAATGATCCGTATAAGCGCCATGTGGTTATTGTGAAATTTTAAAATTTTGTAGCATATTATCTTGCGTTTGGATAGTTAAAACAATTCTTGCTTTTTTGCGCTCCAGCGAATTTTCTGGCACTAAAGCAATCTCGCATGTTGGCCATTGTTCCTTTGGCAACATTAGAAACGATGGTCCACAGAACCATAAACTGGAGTTGATCAATGCCGAAGGATAAGCTCCCCGAGAGACTATGTCAGCAGGGTTCAACTCTGATGCAATATGACGCCATTGCGAAACGATCGAATTTTGTTGAATCACAGATACGCGGTTCGCTACAAATGTCTGCCAGTTACCAGACTCCTCCGAAATCCAATTTAATACGATGGTGGAATCAGTCCAGTAGGTAATATACTGCAAGGAAGAACCCAAAATGTCTACTAGTCGCTTCACAAGCCGAACCATCATAACTGCAGCGCACAGCTCTAAGCGCGGTAAGCTTAGTTTCTTTACAGGAGCTACCTTTGATTTAGCGCAAAGAAGTTCCACTCGCACTGTACCATTCTCGTCGATAGAACGTACATAAATGCAGGTACCATATGCATCTTCGGAGCTATCAGAGAATGCATGCAGCTGATAGTTCGCAGAAGAACCGAAAAACGTGCGTCGACAACTATCGAAATTTTATGTCCGAGTACTTAGCTCTTAAGCATATGGAAAAAATTCCAGATGAAGAAGTAAATAAAGAAAATACCGAGCTGTATTATTTACCACACCACGCCGTGTTTAAAGACAACAGTCTTACTACGAAACTTCGGGTTGTCTTTGATGGATCCTGTAAAACCAGCAATGGAAGTTCATTGAACGAAATCCTTTTACCAGGAACACCCTTACAACAGGATTTGACAGCGGTTTTAATTCGCTATAGATGCTTTAAAGTTTAAATATTGCTTTTCATCAGATATAAAGCAAATGTTCCGAATGATTGAAATTCAGAAATGCGATCGCGACTTCCAACGCATTTTATGGCGCGATTCACCGGATCAAGCTATTCAACATTTTCGACTTACTACAGTCACTTACGGAACGTCACCGGCCCCTTTCTTGTCTATAAGAACACTCCATCAGTTTAAACAAGACGAAGCCCAAAATGACCCTCTGGCTTCCAAGGCACTAATCGAAAACTTCTATGTCGACGATTGTATGGCGGGAGCAAACACTGTTGATGAATCAAAGGACCTTGTGTCACAGATAAATAGTCTGCTCAGGGCTGGCGGCCTGACATTAAGAAAATGGGCGTCTAACTCCCCAGAAGTTATTTCAAGTTTACCTCAGGAAAATAGAGTTGACTCAGTCGTTGAGGTTCCTAATGAATATAATATATGCTTATTAGGACTAACTTGGAATCCAGCTAATGACTGCTTTCTTTTCAAAGTAGTTCAACGAAATCCAGACTTAAGTACGAAAAGAAAACTTCTGTCTGAAATATCTAAGATCTTTGATCCCTTAGGCTGGGTCTCTCCGTCAATTATCATGGCGAAAATCATACTTAAAAAACTATGGCTCCTAAAAATCGGATGGTACGATACCTTACCTTCCGAAATTATTGAAGAATCAACACTGCTATACAACCAATTGAATTTATTGAATAAAATCAACATACCCCGAATAATATTCACACAGGAAGAAGGTGTACAGTATCATGGATTTTGCGATGCTTCCTCCGTGGCCTATTCAGCTGTAATTTATTGTCGTAAAACATTTGCAGATGATTCACATTCGGTCAACATAGTTATAGCTAAAACCAAGGTGGCGCCGCTTAAGGAAGTGTCCATTCCCAGGCTGGAATTATGTGGAGCATACTTACTTACGGAACTTTTCGAGTTTTTGAAGAAATCTATTGGAGTAAAGGACGATGAAATATATTGCTGGACGGATTCCAAGATAGTATTGGCCTGGCTGTCATCTCATCCTCGAAAATGGAAGACATACGTGAGTAATCGTACATCTTTTATTTTAGACTCTCTCCCTAGAGCAAGGTGGCTACATATTTCATCGAAAGATAACCCAGCAGACTGCGCAAGTAGAGGTATTACTCCATTGCTTCTTATAAACCATGATCTATGGTGGACGGGTCCTTCGTGGCTTTCTATTGGCGAACAAAACTGGCCAGACACAGAAGCTACAACGTATACAACTTGTGGCTGTTCACCACAACTTGCACAATTGGCAACGCTACAATATGGATTATGTTCTGACGGCTCGCAGCTAATTTGATCAGCGGAAATTCTTGTCGTCTCGGAGGTTGCTTGGTTGCGACAATGAAACACGTTCCTTCTTCTTCATCAAGCCTTCGAACACCTGGACACGTGCCTCGGGCTAAGCAGTGGTGCCTACGAATAACCCCTCAGTATTTCTTTAGTACTTATTAATAACCATTATATTTCTACTCTTGTTAAAATTGGAATTTCTTCTTATAATAATAAAGTTTATAATTGTAACTAGGAATCGAGTTGCATGCATTCTTTTTATCTCCGATCGAGCAGCGCAAACATCCAAATAGTGGTGACCCCGACGTGCGATCAAAACGGACAAAAAACATATTAAAATTGAAACGAACATTGGCAACATGGCACCAGATCCTACAGAAGGAGAACTTTCGTGCCGGCCCATCTAGCGACCCATCACCAGGAAACCCGGAATTATCGAAGGTATCCATCAAAATTCCCCCATTCTGGAAGGAAAAGCCAGAGCTGTGGTTCATCCAGGTGGAATCCCAATTTTTCGTTGCGCGGATTACGTCAGATGCGAGGAAATATCATACCGTAGTAGCTGCGATAGAGAGTAACATATTGAGTCAAGTCAAAGATCATACAATGATTTACTGACTCCGATCATCAACGGCTGAGGAAATTGCTCCAAGAAATCGAACTGGGGGACAAGATGCCGTCTCAACTGCTTCGCGAAATGCGCCACCTGGCCGGTGCAAAAATGGACGATGAATTACTCAAATCGCTGTGGCTACAGCGTTTGCCTCCCAATATGCGTTCTATAATTTCCGTAAGTACTGAAAACCTCGATAAACTAACAGAACTTGCGGACAAAATTGCAGAAGTAAATGAAGCACCGCAGTTGTCAGCAGTTAATAGACACGAGAGCCAAAAACAACATAATGCAGTCGACACATAACTGCAGCCTTAGCAATTGTCGCCTTTTCATTCGTGACAAGAGAGGAAGTAAGTACACATTTCTTATTGACACTGGCGCTGACATATCAGTTATTCCATCTACGCGCACTCACAAAAATAATTTTTCCGGTGACAAATCGACTCTCTATGCCGCAAACAATACGCGAATTTCTACATTCGGCACAGAAACGATTACAGTTGACCTAGGTTTACGATGCCCCTTCAAATGGACATTTATTATCGCTGATGTTTCTCGACCTATAATCGGAAACGCTGCCTGAGAGATCAAGAATCGTCTGCATCCAGTATTGGTTTTATAACGCATGTACCATCGTCGCAGCTCACTAACATCAGCAGGGAAGTGCCTTTTCGTGAACTTCTAAAGGAATTTCAAGACATAGGTTAGGTTAGGTAGGCGGGTTGGCGTGGAGTACTCCGTGCCACACTCAGGTCAATGATGACCCATTGTGATGCCCATTGGGGGAAAAGGTTGTCCCTTACCCATGTTAACCCTATCTTTACATTTTTGAGATTAATTACTGACTGTGCCGTTGGATACAAACCATCCTGTGGATTTGATGAAGCTCATTATCTTGTATACTGGTGTGCTAGATAGCTCGTCTATGTCGTGGAAGAAGTGTCTTCCTAGGAATCTGTGCCTATTGTGTTGGAGGCTCGGGCAGTGGCATAGGAAGTGGGTTGTATCCTCAATATGTAGCTTCCTCATCACCGCAGCCTCTACAAAGTTCTTCTTCCGTCAAGCGTAGTTTCTTCATGTGATACCGCAGAGTGTTGTGCCCCGTTAGGATTCCTACGAGGGTGGAGAGGGATTTCCTGTCCTTTCGTATTAGACTCTCGGTTCTTGCTTCATTGAAGCTTGGCCATAGCATTCATAACTACCTGCACGATACCATCTTTGCCAGGATGCAGCTGAATCACTCGACCTAGCCTCCATTTAAGTGGTGGAATGCTTTCTTCTTCGAGAATGACAATATCGCCGATGGCTGCTACAGAATTCACCCTTGTCCATTTGGTACGCATTTGAAGGCTTTGCAAGTACTCCCGCGACCATCTTGACCAAAACTGTTGAAAGTACCACCGCAGCTGTTGATAGCGAGTAAGTGAATTGACGTTGTAATGGTGCAAAGAGGGCTCAACTACTGCATTAAGGGCAGTGCCAATGATCAAGTGCCCTGGGGTAAGGGCCTGGATATCGTCAGGACTCTCAGACATTGGTGTGATTGGCCTGAAATTGAGAATGGATTCAATCTGAATTATTAAAGTATTAAGTTCTGAGTACGTCAGAGAGCATTTTGTAAGATACGTTTCATATGAAACTTGGCGCTTTTAACGGCCGCCTCCCACAAACCTCCAAAGTGGGGAGATCGGGGAGGTATAGTTTTCCAGACAATCCCATCTCCTGTGCAAGCATTAATTATGGCTTCATGGTTTTCACGCTTCAAAAACATTTGATATAGCTCATGTAATTGGTTGCGTGCTCCGATAAAGTTGCTAGCGGTATCGCTGTGTATAACAGAGCACAATCCGCGCCGCCCGATAAATCGTTTTAGAGCGGCCAAGAAACTATTTGCTGAAAGATCTTCGACTAATTCCAGGTGTACGGCCCTAGCTACGAAGGAAACAAATACTGCTACATAAGCTTTCACTGGAGCTGTTCCACGACGACGAAAGTGTATTTGGAAGGGGCCACAGAAATCAACCCCAACAACATTGAAGGGCCGTGACTGCTGAAAGCGTAGCTGAAGCAAATCACCCATAAGTTGGTAATTGATTGATGGCTTGGTTCGATTGCACCTAATGCAGCGATGAACAACCTTCCGCGTTACAAGTTTGCCGTGCAGTCTCCGAAATTTCTCGCGAAGAATGCTTAGAAGTGCCTGAGGACCTGCATGTAAGTTCTTGATATGAAGATGAGTGACCAGCGTGGTGGTGAATAGATGGTCTTTCGGCAACTCGTAGTATGTATTCCGTCAGCATCCAAAACGGCGAGTTGATGTGACATCGTGAGGGCAGCTGGTTGCCGTTGGATAAAATTGATATCTCCCTTTGAAAACTCGTGAGTTGCACATATTTGACCAATCCGTTGAGTGCTTTACTTAATTCCTTGACAGTAAGGGGGCCAAAAGAACGCAAACCTGCGTCTTGTTGCTTGGAATTACCCTGGAATCTAAAGAGATAAGCAATGATCCGTATAAGCGCCATGTGGTTATTGTGAAATTTTAAAATTTTGTAGCATATTATCTTGCGTTTGGATAGTTAAAACAATTCTTGCTTTTTTGCGCTCCAGCGAATTTTCTGGCACTAAAGCAATCTCGCATGTTGGCCATTGTTCCTTTGGCAACATTAGAAACGATGGTCCACAGAACCATAAACTGGAGTTGATCAATGCCGAAGGATAAGCTCCCCGAGAGACTATGTCAGCAGGGTTCAACTCTGATGCAATATGACGCCATTGCGAAACGATCGAATTTTGTTGAATCACAGATACGCGGTTCGCTACAAATGTCTGCCAGTTACCAGACTCCTCCGAAATCCAATTTAATACGATGGTGGAATCAGTCCAGTAGGTAATATACTGCAAGGAAGAACCCAAAATGTCTACTAGTCGCTTCACAAGCCGAACCATCATAACTGCAGCGCACAGCTCTAAGCGCGGTAAGCTTAGTTTCTTTACAGGAGCTACCTTTGATTTAGCGCAAAGAAGTTCCACTCGCACTGTACCATTCTCGTCGATAGAACGTACATAAATGCAGGTACCATATGCATCTTCGGAGCTATCAGAGAATGCATGCAGCTGATAGTTCGCAGAAGAACCGAAAAACGTGCGTCGACAACTATCGAAATTTTATGTCCGAGTACTTAGCTCTTAAGCATATGGAAAAAATTCCAGATGAAGAAGTAAATAAAGAAAATACCGAGCTGTATTATTTACCACACCACGCCGTGTTTAAAGACAACAGTCTTACTACGAAACTTCGGGTTGTCTTTGATGGATCCTGTAAAACCAGCAATGGAAGTTCATTGAACGAAATCCTTTTACCAGGAACACCCTTACAACAGGATTTGACAGCGGTTTTAATTCGCTATAGATGCTTTAAAGTTTAAATATTGCTTTTCATCAGATATAAAGCAAATGTTCCGAATGATTGAAATTCAGAAATGCGATCGCGACTTCCAACGCATTTTATGGCGCGATTCACCGGATCAAGCTATTCAACATTTTCGACTTACTACAGTCACTTACGGAACGTCACCGGCCCCTTTCTTGTCTATAAGAACACTCCATCAGTTTAAACAAGACGAAGCCCAAAATGACCCTCTGGCTTCCAAGGCACTAATCGAAAACTTCTATGTCGACGATTGTATGGCGGGAGCAAACACTGTTGATGAATCAAAGGACCTTGTGTCACAGATAAATAGTCTGCTCAGGGCTGGCGGCCTGACATTAAGAAAATGGGCGTCTAACTCCCCAGAAGTTATTTCAAGTTTACCTCAGGAAAATAGAGTTGACTCAGTCGTTGAGGTTCCTAATGAATATAATATATGCTTATTAGGACTAACTTGGAATCCAGCTAATGACTGCTTTCTTTTCAAAGTAGTTCAACGAAATCCAGACTTAAGTACGAAAAGAAAACTTCTGTCTGAAATATCTAAGATCTTTGATCCCTTAGGCTGGGTCTCTCCGTCAATTATCATGGCGAAAATCATACTTAAAAAACTATGGCTCCTAAAAATCGGATGGTACGATACCTTACCTTCCGAAATTATTGAAGAATCAACACTGCTATACAACCAATTGAATTTATTGAATAAAATCAACATACCCCGAATAATATTCACACAGGAAGAAGGTGTACAGTATCATGGATTTTGCGATGCTTCCTCCGTGGCCTATTCAGCTGTAATTTATTGTCGTAAAACATTTGCAGATGATTCACATTCGGTCAACATAGTTATAGCTAAAACCAAGGTGGCGCCGCTTAAGGAAGTGTCCATTCCCAGGCTGGAATTATGTGGAGCATACTTACTTACGGAACTTTTCGAGTTTTTGAAGAAATCTATTGGAGTAAAGGACGATGAAATATATTGCTGGACGGATTCCAAGATAGTATTGGCCTGGCTGTCATCTCATCCTCGAAAATGGAAGACATACGTGAGTAATCGTACATCTTTTATTTTAGACTCTCTCCCTAGAGCAAGGTGGCTACATATTTCATCGAAAGATAACCCAGCAGACTGCGCAAGTAGAGGTATTACTCCATTGCTTCTTATAAACCATGATCTATGGTGGACGGGTCCTTCGTGGCTTTCTATTGGCGAACAAAACTGGCCAGACACAGAAGCTACAACGTATACAACTTGTGGCTGTTCACCACAACTTGCACAATTGGCAACGCTACAATATGGATTATGTTCTGACGGCTCGCAGCTAATTTGATCAGCGGAAATTCTTGTCGTCTCGGAGGTTGCTTGGTTGCGACAATGAAACACGTTCCTTCTTCTTCATCAAGCCTTCGAACACCTGGACACGTGCCTCGGGCTAAGCAGTGGTGCCTACGAATAACCCCTCAGTATTTCTTTAGTACTTATTAATAACCATTATATTTCTACTCTTGTTAAAATTGGAATTTCTTCTTATAATAATAAAGTTTATAATTGTAACTAGGAATCGAGTTGCATGCATTCTTTTTATCTCCGATCGAGCAGCGCAAACATCCAAATAGTGGTGACCCCGACGTGCGATCAAAACGGACAAAAAACATATTAAAATTGAAACGAACATTGGCAACATGGCACCAGATCCTACAGAAGGAGAACTTTCGTGCCGGCCCATCTAGCGACCCATCACCAGGAAACCCGGAATTATCGAAGGTATCCATCAAAATTCCCCCATTCTGGAAGGAAAAGCCAGAGCTGTGGTTCATCCAGGTGGAATCCCAATTTTTCGTTGCGCGGATTACGTCAGATGCGAGGAAATATCATACCGTAGTAGCTGCGATAGAGAGTAACATATTGAGTCAAGTCAAAGATCATACAATGATTTACTGACTCCGATCATCAACGGCTGAGGAAATTGCTCCAAGAAATCGAACTGGGGGACAAGATGCCGTCTCAACTGCTTCGCGAAATGCGCCACCTGGCCGGTGCAAAAATGGACGATGAATTACTCAAATCGCTGTGGCTACAGCGTTTGCCTCCCAATATGCGTTCTATAATTTCCGTAAGTACTGAAAACCTCGATAAACTAACAGAACTTGCGGACAAAATTGCAGAAGTAAATGAAGCACCGCAGTTGTCAGCAGTTAATAGACACGAGAGCCAAAAACAACATAATGCAGTCGACACATAACTGCAGCCTTAGCAATTGTCGCCTTTTCATTCGTGACAAGAGAGGAAGTAAGTACACATTTCTTATTGACACTGGCGCTGACATATCAGTTATTCCATCTACGCGCACTCACAAAAATAATTTTTCCGGTGACAAATCGACTCTCTATGCCGCAAACAATACGCGAATTTCTACATTCGGCACAGAAACGATTACAGTTGACCTAGGTTTACGATGCCCCTTCAAATGGACATTTATTATCGCTGATGTTTCTCGACCTATAATCGGAAACGCTGCCTGAGAGATCAAGAATCGTCTGCATCCAGTATTGGTTTTATAACGCATGTACCATCGTCGCAGCTCACTAACATCAGCAGGGAAGTGCCTTTTCGTGAACTTCTAAAGGAATTTCAAGACATAGGTTAGGTTAGGTAGGCGGGTTGGCGTGGAGTACTCCGTGCCACACTCAGGTCAATGATGACCCATTGTGATGCCCATTGGGGGAAAAGGTTGTCCCTTACCCATGTTAACCCTATCTTTACATTTTTGAGATTAATTACTGACTGTGCCGTTGGATACAAACCATCCTGTGGATTTGATGAAGCTCATTATCTTGTATACTGGTGTGCTAGATAGCTCGTCTATGTCGTGGAAGAAGTGTCTTCCTAGGAATCTGTGCCTATTGTGTTGGAGGCTCGGGCAGTGGCATAGGAAGTGGGTTGTATCCTCAATATGTAGCTTCCTCATCACCGCAGCCTCTACAAAGTTCTTCTTCCGTCAAGCGTAGTTTCTTCATGTGATACCGCAGAGTGTTGTGCCCCGTTAGGATTCCTACGAGGGTGGAGAGGGATTTCCTGTCCTTTCGTATTAGACTCTCGGTTCTTGCTTCATTGAAGCTTGGCCATAGCATTCTTGTAGTATGGCAAGTTTCCAGTGTGGTCCATCTAGCGTTCGCCTCCCTTGTAGCTTTTCTCCCGGCTTCAAGCTTTAGTGAGCAAGGCGGGATATTCACAAAGGGGTCAGCTTGTTCTAGTACAGCTCCTGAACCTAGTCTAGCTAATTCGTCCGCTTTCTCGTTGCCTGGAATACCTTCATGTCCCGGAACCCAGCAGAGTAATACTTTATGCTGAGTGCCAAGAACATTGAGTTCTTCGCGACAGCATTTCACAAGCTTTGATTTTATTTCTGTTGCAGTTAATGCTTTTATGGCTGCCTGGCTGTCGATAAAGAAGGTAATACCTTCAGGTGGTATTGCCCTTTCAAGACATAACGCGTCCATCTCTAACAAACAGATCAACTAAAGACAGTGTATGTCATCATATAGTAACTACCGGCCCACCAATTCACGCACGCTACCGACGCTTAAGTCCCGAGAAGCTCAAATTAGCAAAAGCAGAATTCCAGAAATTGACGGAGCAAGGCATTTGTCGTCGTTCAAAAAGTCCGTGGGCGAGTCCTCTACACATGGTGCCGAAATCAAACGGAGAGATCAGACCGTGTGGTGATTTTCGTGCACTAAATTCAGTAACAGCACCAGACCGTTACCCTGTTCGACACGTCCAAGACTTCACACACTTCCTCGCAGGTAAGAAAGTGTTTTCTACTTTGGACCTTGCGAAAGCATATCATCAAATACCGATGAACCCCGAAGATATACCAAAAACAGCCATAATAACGCCATTTGGCTTGTTTGAGTTCATCTTCATGACGTTCGGGCTCAGGAATGCAAGCCAAACTTTCCAACGGTTTATAGATAATATCCTACGTGATTTGGATTTTGCATTCGGGTATATTGATGATATTCTCATCGCTTCGGAGGACGAACAGCAGCATCAGGAACATCTACGATTAATATTTGAGCTTTTACGAGAAAACGGCTTAGTCATAAATTTTAGAAAAATGCCAATTTGGACGTCCAGAAGTCAATTTCTTAGGTCACGTGGTCAACGTTAATGGGATTAAACCGCCTAAGGACAAGGTCGACGCCATGCTGGAATATCCGAAACCCAACCAGGAATGTGAGTTGAGACGATTTCTAAATTCTATACATTTTTACAGACGGTTTCTGAAAAATGCTGTCATTGCTGATCAAGCAATTCTCCAGCGATTAATTCCACAAGGGAACAAAAAGAAAGACACCACTAGGATTGACTGGTCACCAGAAGCAGAACATAGTTTCCAGAAGTGCAAAATCGCTTTAGCTGACGCAGCCTACCTAGCACATCCGAAACTAAATGCTGAACTAGCGCTTATGGTCGATGCATCAGATTTGGCAGTGGGAGGTGCATTACATCAACTGGACAAAGGCGCATGGAAACAGCTGGGTTTTTTTTCCAAGAAGCTTACGACGGCACAGGCGAACTACAGTACCTACGACAGGGAGCTGCTGAGTGCTTACCTCTCAGTAAAGCACTTTCGTTATATGCTAGAAGGTCGTACCTTTTCCATATTCACCGATCACAAGCCGCTCGTGTACGCTTTCAAACAAAATCCGGAAAAAGCGTCACCAAGGCTACTTCGTCATTTGGATTTTATCGGTCAATTTACTACCGATATAAGGTACATCGCCGGAGAGGAAAATACGACTGCAGATACGTTGTCCCGAATTGCGGAAGTCTCATTCACGAACACCATTGACTATGAGCAACTAGCTGACGATCACGCCAAGGACGATGAACTCTTGCACCTGTTGCAGGAAGGTACGTCACATTCATTGAAATTAAAGAAATTTCCTGTCCTTTCAGATGCCAAACGCTTTATTTACTGTGACGTTTCAACTCATAAGGTTCGCCCTATCATTACCAAACCGTTTCGCCGAGCTGCGTTTGACAGCGTGCACAAGCTGGCGCATCCTGGTATTCGTTCAACAGTGAAATTGGCAACGGATCGGTTTATTTGGCCATCGATTCGCAAAGATTGCCAAAAATGGGCGAAGAGTTGCATACCGTGTCAACGAGCCAAAGTATGGAAGCACACTCGAGCGACACTTCATTCCTATCCTTCGACTGATGCCCGATTTGAACATTTCAACATCGACCTGGTTGGATCACTGCCGCCTTCACGAGAATTTCGCTATATTCTAACGTGCGTAGATCGTTTTTCAAGATGGATAGAAGCGATACCACTACGCGATATTACTGCTGAAACGGTTGCAAGGGCCTTATATGAAGGATGGATTTCAAGATTCGGAGTGCCCCTGCGAATAACAACAGATCAAGGACGGCAGTTCGAAAGTGATCTATTCAAGCAACTGATGACACTAATCGGCATTAAACATCTGAGGACAACTGCTTACCATCCAGAGGCCAATGGGATGGTAGAAAGGTATCATCGAACGCTTAAGGCCGCTCTTAAATGCTACTCTACCGAACAGTGGATGGACGTTCTTCCGTCAGTACTACTGGGGCTACGTACAACAATCAAGCAGGACCTTAACGCAACAACAGCTGAGCTGGCGAATTTATCAACCCAACTAAAGATGACACAAATGCTCATGACTTCGTAAAGCAGCTTCGTAAAACAATGGCACTAGCGAAGTCAACTCCAGCTCATCACCATGACACAAAGAGTTCTTTCGTACCGGACGATTTAGCCAATTGCAAACACGTCTTCGTTCGCAACAATGCCGTAAGAAGGCAACTGAGACCAACTTACGATGGGCCCTATCCGGTACTTAGAAGGACGGAAAAATAGTTATTTCCAAGTCGAAATCAACGTAAGAAAGGTAAATACATCAATAAACCGATTAAAGACCGCATATATTTTCAGCGATGAGAGTGATTCAATAATAAAAACCGAACGGCAGCATGAGAAACCAATGTCAAAGATGGTCACAGACGAGGAAAAGCAGTATGTGACGCGAGCTGGAAGAAGGGTGGTCTTTCGACGAACATAGTTAAAAGTATCACTTGCGCTGGAGGGGGACTACTGTGTCTGTTCACCACAACTTGCACAATTGGCAACGCGACAATATGGATTATGTTCTGACGGCTCGCAGCTAATTTGATTAGCGGAAATTTTTTTCGTCTCGGAGGTTGCTTGGTTGCTACAATGAAACACGTTCCTTCTTCTTCATCAAGCCTTCGAACGCCTGGACACGTGCCTCGGGCTAAGCAGTGGTGCCTACGAATAACCCCTCAGTATTTCTTTAGTACTTATTAATAACCATTATATTTTTATTCTTGATAAAATTGGAATTTCTTCTTATAATAATAAAGTTTATAATTGTAACTAGGAATCGAGTTGCATGCATTCTTTTTATCTCCGATGTCACTTCAAGCTACATCACAAGCAACGGGAGTACTCTTCGACTTAAATGAAAAACTATCTACATGGAAAAAACTATATCGCGTAACGGCGTACTGCATTCGATTTTATTTCAACTTAAAATCTAAAATTTATGATACATCTCCTCTAAAGGTTTCCGAATTACAACACGCAAAAAACCTACTTTATAAGTTCTGTCAGGAAGAGTTATTACACGACGATCTTATGAGTTTAAAGCAATCTAATAATGTTCAAGCTAACAGTAAATTAAGGCGGCTAGCTCCGTATTTAGACGAGAATGGAATTCTTAGATTTGGAGGCCGTCTAGAACACTCGGACTTCGCTTTCGAGCTCAAACATCAAGTGATTCTACATAAAAAATCACAGTCTAACCAGGAAAATTGTGACGGACTGTCACCTGGAGAATCATCACGCGGGAGTAACTATACTTATTGCAGTTCTTCGACAGAACTATTGGATTATTGGACTACGCGACCTAGCGAAATATGTTATCTATCGTTGCATTGTCTGTCATCGACACAGCCGAAAAACCAATGAACAACTGATGGGAAACATTCCAAAATATCGACTTCATGGTATTCATCCATTTTACGATTCTGGCTGCGACTACGCAGGTCCCCTTTTACTAAAGCAACACAATGGCAGAAAAGCTCCATTAATTAAAGCCTACGTAGCTCTCTTCATTTGTCTTACTAAAAAGGCAGTGCATTTAGAGCTTGTAAGTGATCTCAGTACTGATTGCTTCTTAGCTGCTCTTAAACGTTTTATTGCAAGACGGGGGCTATGTGCGCACATTCGTAGCGACAATGGGACGAATTTTGTTGGGGCTGCTCGACAACTCGGTAAACTACATCGACTTGTCGCTTCTTATAAAACACATAATTTAATATCTGATTTTTTATCATCCAAGGGTATCTAATGGCATTTCATCCCCCCTGGTGCTCCTCACTTTGGCGGTGCTTGGGAGTCTGGAGTAAAGAGAGTCAAGTTTCATCTAAGACGAGTTATTGGTCAAGCTACACTCAACTTTGAAGAGATGACAACACTTCTTGCGCAAATCGAGGCAATACTCAACTCTCGACCGCTATGCGCATTATCTGACTCTGATGACATCAGCTGTTTAGCTCCGGGTCACTTTCTGGTCGGGCGACCATTAACCACAGTTCCCGAACCAGATGTTAAGAATCAAAAATTGTCCACGCTGAGAAGATGGAGATTGGTACAACAGCTTACCCAAGGATTCTGGTCGAGGTGGCCGTCAGAATACCTCACCTCTCTGCAACCAAGGCAGAAATGGCATCAATCCAAACCCAACATCAAGATTGACGACATAGTTCTCATCAAGGAAGAAAATCATCCACCAACTTACTGGAATGTTGATAAGTTACATTTAATGCAAATAATTAACGTAGTTCTATTTTATTCATTTTCATACATTTGCTCATTGCATAAAGACGGCAACTCTGTTATCGCCATAATTATCTTATGTTTATGTATATGTCATACATCTTGCTATGTACTTGCTATGCAGCGACAAACCGTAATTTGTCTATCTACCATGCACAACGTAATTAATTTGACAACGGGTAAATCTCCCGTCCTTTTGCTATGTAACGGGTGATTTTTTAGCTGGTTTGGTTTTGGCAACACTGGTTTTGACAGCTGACGTGTGTTTAGTACCTTGTGTCACTGTCAAACAGCTTCAGTTTGGTTTGCAATTTAACCATGGATCGTCTTACAAATGAACAACGCTTGCAGATTATTGAATTTTACTATCAAAATTCGTGCTCGGTTCGAAATGTTCATCGCGCGCTGCTTCCATTTTATGATCGGCATTCTCGACCTTCTGAGCAGTCTATTCGGAAGATTGTGACCAAATTTCGCACCAAATTTACTTTGTTGGACATTAAACCACCAACACGTTTACGTACTGTGCGTAGTGAAGAAAATATTGTGGCCGTATCAGCTAGTGTGACAGAAGACCGCGAAATGTCGATTCGGCGCCGTTCCCAGCAGTTAGGCCTTTGTTACAGCACTACGTGGAAAATTTTGCGGAAGGATTTGGACGTAAAGCCTTTTAAGATACAGCTGGTGCAAGAACTAAAGCCAGCCGACCTACCACAACGCCGAATTTTTGGTGAATGGGCTCTTGGAAAGCTGGCCTAGGATCCGTTTTTTTATCGAAAAATTGTGTTCAGCGATGAGGCTCATTTTTGGTTGAATGGGTACGTAAATAAGCAAAATTGCCGCATTTGGAGTGAAGATCAGCCAGAAGCATTGCAACAGCTACCAATGCATCCCGAAAAAGCCACTGTTTGGTGCGGTTTATGGGCCGGCGGCATTATTGGGCCATATTTCTTCAAAGATGATGCGAATCGCAGCGTTACTGTCAATGGTGAACGCTACCGAGCGATGATAACAAACTTTTTTTTTGCCCGAAATGGAAGTTCTTGACTTGCATGATATGTGGTTTCAACAAGACGGTGCCACATGCCACACAGCACGCGAAACAATGGCGCAATTGCGAGGCGAGTTTGGTGAACAGTTAATTTCACGTTTCGGGCCGGTCAATTGGCCGCCTAGATCGTGCGATTTGACACCATTAGATTATTTTTTGTGGGGGTATGTCAAGGCTAATGTGTATAGGGACAAGCCCGCTTCGATTGACGCACTGGAAGCCAACATCCATGCATTCATTCGTGAGATACCGGCCGATATGTGTGAAAGAGTATGCCAAAATTGGACTCAGCGGATGGGCTACCTGAGACGCAGCCGCGGTCAACATTTGCATGAAATTATCTTTAAACATTAAATTGCAAGGTTCAAACTATCGATTCAAATAAATATTTCATTCATTTTTTCGAATTTTTTGTGTTTTTTTTTTTTAAGTTCTAAACCTCTTAAAAAATCACCCGTTATATGTGGTGACCCTGGCTTCAGTTATCAGACCACCACACACCCACTACCACATGCGCCGCAGAATGGAAGAACAACATCGCAATTCCGATTTGCAGCAAGCGTTACCGCGAGTACAGTTTCATCGTCGCGACAAAATTGTTTTCTCGCGAATTACTAATTATATTAAAACTTCATAATTTAATAAAATGACAGATCCAACCCCGAGACAAGAGTTTCCAGAGTCAAGTCAATCTAGCGATTTAAGATTAATGATACCTTCCGATATTAGGGCACCGCCGTTCAGTGCCGAACGACCTGCACTGTGGCTTGCGCAGCTAGAAGCGCAATTCACCAACCGTGGTGTTTTTACTGAAAATGACAAGTTTTATCGCACAATTTCACTAATTGTCCGCGTCAGAATTGGAAGACCTAATAATCAACCCACCATTAATAACTCCGTACAAAACGTTCAAACAAACATTGATTTCACGTTTCTCAAAGTCCAAGGAAGCTAAAATCCTCCAGCTACTGGACAAAGAAAGTCTAGGCGATCGCTCTCCATCCCAACACCTACGTCATCTCCGAAGTCTTGTACCAGACATCGACGAAGAAGTATTAAAAGCTAGGTGGTTATCACACCTTCCTGCGCAAACGCAAGCATGCCTCGTCGCACAAAAATCATCTTCTGTCAGCGAACTCGGTGACCTCGCAGACAAACTACAGGAGGTTTTCTCTCCGCACGGGGTGGCGGAAATATCGTCATCCGACCTACAACACCAAATGACTCAGCTGACCAGACAAGTACAAGCGCTTACGGCGACAGTTGCAGCTTTCCACTCACGAAAATCGGACAACGGATCAGGAAGTGCAGTTCACCAAAGCAGATCCAAAAGTAGATCTCGGTCAAGGCAAGTATCACCCCATACAAATATTTGTCGATATCATTCAAAGTTTGGCAAAAATGCTCGCAAGTGCCTACCGGGCTGCTCATTTCAGGAAAACTTCACCGAGAGCCGTTAATGGCGGTACACGACGCTCACTCAACATCGCGCCGCCTCTTCGTTACAGACAAGATGTCCGGAGAAAAGTTCCTTGTCGACACCGGATCAGATATCTCTGTTTTCCCTCCACAACGAACGAAGCTTCCGCTTACGCCGCTAACATACCACCTCTTCGCCGCAAATGGATCCCCTATCAACACCTACGGCACAGTCACGCTTAATCTCAATTTGGGACTGCGCAGACCGTTTGACTGGCGTTTCATCGTCGCAGTTGTTACACGTCCCATCATCGGAGCGGATTTCTGAAGCCACTTTGGTCTGCTCGTGGATTTAAAGCAACACCGCATAATAGACGAAACCACCGGCTTATCCGCTTCTGGAAAAATCACACAGGGCCAAACCGCATCTGTCCGTGCACTTCAAGCTGATGTCGTCGAGCCGTACGCAGCACTCTTGCAACAGTACCGAGCAGTTACCCAACCAGGTGGAACCCTCAAATTAGCACAATACTACACCGAACACCACATTAAAACTACAACTGGACCACCAGTTTCAAGCAAATTCAGACGACTAGCTCGAGAAAATGGTCAAACTAGGAATTGCTCGCCGCTCGGATAGCCCATGGTCTTCGCCTCTGCACCTCGCGCCCAAAAAATCAGGTGATTGGCGTCCATGCGGTGATTATCGACGCCTAAACGATCGTACAATACCGGACTCGTATCCTGTACGGTACCTCGAAGACTTCTCAGCTGACGTGCATGGTAAGAACATTTTTTCAACCATAGACCTAGTCTGCGCCTTTAACCAGATACCGGTTGCACACGATGACATTCAGAAAACGGCGATCATTACCCCATTCGGCCTCTTCGAATTTCCATTCATGACGTTTGGTCTGCGCAACGCCGCGCAAACGTTCCAGAGGTTCATGGATGAGGTAACACGCGATCTTCTTGCCCTCCGGATACTTGGTGCCCTCCGGATTAGCCAGCCTTATCTGTGTAATGCGGATCTCTGCACAGATGGACCTTCCCTTCTCCGCTAGTCGTGGGTCCATGAATTACTTAAATAAACAAAAACAAAAACAAAAAATTTCAGAGTCCGGTGCTCTTAAACTACCGGCTGGAAGTACTGCCTCTGAGCCCGCTTCCAGTAACAACGTTCCTGCAACGACGGCAGCTAAGAACTTGGTAACCAAACCTGATCTTAGTCTTGCCGAAAGACGCAAAGAACGCTTTACTCAAAAACCTGGTGCTGCACGTCGTACTGCCTCGAGCTCGCGACATGAAAGCACCTCTACTAGGCAATACAGGGAGCGACGTACCGCCTTCAGAATTCTGGAGCGCTACAAGGGCGTCCCGCTAGACCAGCTCTCTGTAAGAAACAAGGAATCGATCTCCTGGGCAACGAAAGTTGTCAAGGAGATTCCTCCTGACTCCTCAAGAAAGGACTCTACGTCCAAAAGACAAAGGTCGATTGAGGAGTCCACTGTCGACCCAAAAAGAGTGAAGGTAAACTGCAGCAGTTCCTCACTCTCCTCAAAGCACAAAAAGCCATTCAGTGATGTCCTCAAGGCACACCTTGTCCTCGCTGTAATAGACAGGAGTGACATAGATGGCAGCATTTCCCCTGAGATATGGAGAAAAGAAGAAATGAAGCTGGCAACTAAATTTCTACAGGTCATGGACGATCATCCAGGGCCTCCTCCCTCCTGTCGCGATGGCGGATGGCATCAGGGCCATGTGAAGCTGATCGCTTGTGCTGATCAAAGGTCTGCGGACCTATACAGAATAGCGATTTCGTCTCTGGGTGAGGTGTGGAAAGAGGCGCAGCTCGAGGTCGTAAGCAGGGAAGAAATTCCTAGCAGGCCTAGAACTCGCTCCTGGATCCCTGCCGAACCCTCTGACCCCGCAACAATTTTAAAAATCATTCGGGCAAGCAACCCTCATCTTCCTACAGGCAACTGGAAGGTTGCTAAGCTGGAGGAACCTAAAGGAGACAAGAGATCTGCGATCATCGTGATCAACATAGAGTCTCTGGCTCCTCTGGCTGCAACAGATTGACAAATCAGCTACGGCTTCGGAGCTATAAACCTTAGGGTTTATAAGAAGGATGAGGAGGACCCTACCAGGGAGGAAGTGCGGCCCCCCTCCTCTGCTGACGCTGTTGAACAGGTTAGTAATAAACTGACTAGTCTGGCAGCGGAAGCGGGGGTGGTGAGCTGCAATCCCGCGAAAGAAGCGCTGTTCCCCGTCTCTACCGAAACCGCATCGGTCAGTAATACACCGACAACAGCGGCTAAGGTGGGGACGGATGACTGCCCTCCTGGGAGGGCCCCGCATCTCTCTAAATGCAACTCGGCCCTGCGGATAGATCTGGACATGGACAGCATTGGACTGTCGGACCTGGATCTATCCAGTGGACTCGGCAGCCCATCCGTAACTGATGTGTCTCTCGAATCGGATACGGATGAGGCTAACATCACTGTGGTGGAGGTGTCTGGGGGTAATTGTAGCAATGATGCTGCGGTTACTCCAGATTAACCTACATCACTCAAAAATGGCTTCGGCCTCTCTTCTTCTGCGGATCTCCAAAAGCGCGGAAGACATTGTCCTGATTCAGGAACCCTGGGTCAGTAATGATCGGGTTCTTGGACTCAGGACTCCAGGCTTCAATCTTTTCTACGTGAGAAATGAAGGTATACCAAGAGCCTGCATCCTCGCGAAGAACACACTAAATATTTTCCTTCTTCCTAATTACAGCGATCGAGACACCACGACAGTAAACGTTGAAGTCGGACTGCGGAAAATCTGGTTGACTTCGGCGTATCTGGCGTCCGACCTTCCCCTCCTTACGGAACAACTGGGGAGAGCGATTGCTGATGCGGAGAAGACCAAAGCTGCGATAATCCTGGGATGTGATGCCAATGCGCATCACACTATATGGGGCAGCTCCGATATCAATAAAAGAGGTGAGCTACTTTTTGATTACTTAATTAGTACTAAACTAATCATATGCAATATGGGATCCGAACCCACATTTGTCACTAGTAACAGACAAGAGGTGTTAGCCATCACGCTGGTCTCTGATACCATTTACCATGATATCAGAGACTGGAAAGTTTCTAAAGAACACTCCTTCTCAGACCATAGATACATTCAATTCGGCATAAACTGCCTCCCTCAAGCCCAACCCGTTTTTAGAAATTACAGGAGAACGGATTGGAGCAAATATAGGAACAGTGTGGAATCTTCCATAATTAACAGAACTCCTGTTCCCCCTACTAATACAAATGAGCTAGATAGTATGGTTGAGGAACTCACTAAGACTCTCAACCGGGCTATGTCTTTCTCCTGTCCAATAAGTAAACCTCGGGGCAAGCCTAGACCACCGTGGTGGAATCAGGAGATTTTATCTCTGCGTCAAAAATGTAGGCAGCTCTTCAATCAGGCCAAGCGATCCCGCGAAGCCGCTGACTGGGACTTATATAAAAAAGCCCTCAAATCCTATAAAACCGTAGTTAGGAAAGCCCAACGGAACTCCTGGAGACTCTTCTGTGAAAAGATGGAAGAAATCTCTGAGGCCTCCAGGCTCAGAAAGATTCTCGCATCCACTCCTAAGGTAGCGAGCCACCTTAAGAGAGCTGATGGATCGTGGACCACCTCAAGTGCAGAATCTCTGGAACTACTAATGGATTCTCACTTCCCTAATAGCTGCAATGCTGCTTCGATACCAGCTAGGTCCTCTGAAAGACCAATAGAAAGCGGCTCTTCAAGTCTTATTACCAAGACCAAAATTCTTTGGGCCATTAAAGGATTTAAGCCATTTAAATCTCCTGGACCGGATGGTATAATACCGGCCGAACTTCAGAGGAACGCTGACCTAATCCTCCCTTGGGTAACTGTAATATTAAAAAGTTGCCTGGATTTTGCTCATATTCCTAAGCTGTGGACAGAAGTTAACGTGGTGTTTATGCCTAAGGCTGGTAAAAGCTCACACGTTAACCCCAAAGATCTCAGACCAATTACTTTGTCATCATTTCTGCTAAAAACCTTAGAGAAACTGATAGACATCCACATAATACTTCTTCGACAATCTCAGCGAACTCGCAAACATATGTATCAACTGCCTCCATCGCTTCATTCTTAGCTTCGGCTGGTTCAACGGGTAGATAAGGAGTCGATTTCGATCCTGTGGTAACACAATGGGCCTAATTTGGCCTAAGTGTGGCTGCACTTGAGGCGGCCTGCCACTCTAACCTAACCTAACCTAACCTTGCAGACTGCAAACAGCGCTGCTTGCACACCCCAATATAAAGGTAGAATGGTCGCTCTTTACAGACGCATCGGAACAAGCAATTAGAGCAGTACTACAGCAGCGTTGCCAGTCTGGATGGCAGCCACTCGCATTCTTTAGTCGCAAAATTTCCCTTTCAAACACAGAAACAGTCGACCTATGATCGGGAACTACATGCAGTCTACGAAGCGGTGCAGCACTTTCGCCATATTTTCGAAGGTCGCCATATAGTAATTTATACGGACCACAAGCCGCTCACCCATGCATTTAAACAACGCCCTGAACGTTCATCTCCCTGGCAATTCCGAAGGTTGGATTTTATTGGCCAATTTACAACAGATATTAGACATATCTCCGGTGCCAATAACATGGTTGCGGATACACTTTCGCGCGTGGATGAAATTGCCACTGCGGTCTCTCCTCAGGAATTAGCCCAAGCTCAAGCCCAAGACGAGGAACTCCGCGAAATTCTTAACAACCCGAGCTCAACTTTGCAGATTCGCCACCTCAGTTTACAGGACCCGGAAGTCGAACTGTTTTGCGATGTTTCAGCAGGATTAATTCGCCCATTCGTGCCGCAACAGCTTAGAAGGCAGGTTTTCAATTCACTTCATTCTTTGGCGCACCCTGGGCAACGCGCTTCGCGTAAGCTTGTCGCTCAGCGTTACGTTTGGCCGTCAATGAATAGAGACTGCGCCCAATAAACCAAATGCTGTATTTCCTGTCAGGCTAACAAAATCACACGACACACAACCTCGCCGGTTGCAAATTTCGAGCCACCTTCAAAACGATTCGACCATATCCACATTGATCTGATCACCCTGACATCGAAGGGATATAATCAGTGTCTGAGTATCATCGACAGGTTTACGCGTTTTCCCGAGGTTGTCGCACTAGAAAACTGAACCGCGGAAACCACTGCTCGCACACTTGTCTCATCCTGGATCTCACGATTCGGCGTACCACTTAGAATCACATCGGATCTAGGCCGAAAATTCGAATCTGACATTTTTAAGAGCCTCATACGGATGCAAACATCTTAGGACGACACCTTATCATCCGCAAGCAAACGGATTAGTGGAACGCTTGCACAGTCAGCTGAAGTCAGCTCTTTTGTGCCATGGAGACTCGTGGTACAATGCGCTTCCTGTGGTACTTCTAGGACTACGTGCCGCTTGGAAAGAGGATTTAGAAGCTACTCCTGCGGAACTTGTTTACGGCGAACCAATACGTCTACCAGGTGAATTCCTACACCCGTCTTCAAGAGACATTCCTGCCCCGGAACTTGTGCGCACTCTACGTGAATTAACTCCCAAACAAATGTCACGCCATGGACACCGGGCGACGTTTGTTTTCAAGAAGCTATCAGAGGTCTCGCATGTCTTCGTACGGCATGATCACATTCGTCAGTCATACGCCACACCGTATGATGGCCCCTACCGAGTTGTGGAAAGACATGAAAAATATTTCATAGTGTGCGTCAAGGGTAAGAACATTTCAATCTCGGTCGATCGGCTAAAACCCGCATATATCCTCAACGACGACTTGGACAACAACAACAACAACAACAACTATTCAACCTCCACAGCAGCTCCCACCAGATCACGAAAATTCGTTCATTTCGCTAATTAGTCGCATCCTAAGCTACTCTGAAATATTAATAGTTTTCGTTTCAGATTTTTTCTTTTCTCTGACTGTATTTCACAGAAGGGAAGACATGTGGTGACCCTGGCTTCAGTTATCAGACCACCACATACCCACTACCACATGCGCCGCAGAATGGAAGAACAACATCGCAAAAATCCCGTAGAGAACTGACGAAACGGTCAACCATCGTCAACGAGAGTCAGTGAAACACGCGACCTAGATCCGAACACTCGTCCAGAACTTTCGTGCTAAGCTAAATGCAAATCCGATTTAGCAACTTAAACTCGTTTCATATTTTGTAATAAATAATAATATAATAAACACTTGAATTATTTTATAACGTTAGTGGCCGTGTTTTATATTCAACCGACACACTACATATACTTTCATTCTTTGTCTTCATTGTTTTCGTTTTCGTAAATTTGCTTTGACCACTTCACTTGTGTGAAGACCTTTGTAAAATACAGTCCTCTAATAAAAGAAAGCATTCATACATTTTTTGTGGTAAAATCTTTTAATACAGTCCGTTTACATTCCAAGTGCATATTTTTAACATTGGTTTTTCATTCATGTTATTTTTGAAGTACGCGTTTTCCGTGAATTATTTTCTAGCTTAACCAAGCGATCGAGAATAATTTTGTTTATTTTACATTGTTCTTCAAGTTTCTCGAGAATAACTGAGAATACATGGGAAACAGGGTCCGGCGAAGTTTCAACGTTTTTTGCTCCTTCGAATGCCGCGCCCTGAGCGTAGGTCTGCATTCTGGCTATCCGAGGGCCGCTATTCGATGGCTTTCTTGATGGTAACTTTTCAGTAGGGTTTCTTTTGTCAACAGATTTTGAGGGCCTTTCTATTGTCACTCTCTCTGTTTTCTCTCTTTCTCTGACAATGTTACGCTTTTGAACCGGGGGTTTTATATTGTCTACAACCTCCTGGGCCGTCCCACGCTTTGTCTTGGTAACGGCTTTGTTTTCCTATTTTGCGTTTTGAGGAGCACATCTCTCCGTTTTTTGCAACTCCTTAGCTACTTCACTTACTTACTTACTTAGGTGGCGCTACAGTCCGGGGTGGACCTGGGCCTCAACCAATACGCCTCTCCAGTTAGGCGAGGTCTTCCTCTACTGCGTTGTCCCTCCGGGTTGGAGTCGATGTCCTAGCCATCTTAGTCGACTGATGCGCACTTTTCTGACCAGGTCGATGTCGCTGTACAGGTCGTAGAGTTCGCTGTTAAATCTCCTCCTCCAAAGACCGTCAACGCAAACGGGACCGAAAATCAATCTAAGAATTTTGCGTTCAAAACGACCAAGGAAATCTTCATCCGCCTTTGATAGCGTCCATGCTTCTGCGCCATAGAGTAGGACTGGGATGATGAGGGTCTTATATAGAGTCTCCTTAGTGGTTCTTGACAAGGCCTTCAATTGCCTTCTAAGACCAAAGAAACAGCGGTTGGCAAGTGTAATTCTTCGATTGATTTCTGATGTGATGTCGTTGTCAGAATTTATAGCGGAGCCGAGGTAGACAAAATCCCTATTCAAAATTATAGCTGTCTGTCGTGACGCTCTGACCGATTCGTCGATGTTGTGTGTCCCTTCTTGTTGACAGCATATATTTCGTTTTGCCCTCATTCACAACTAAACCCATTTTTGCCGCTTCTGTACTGATACTTGCAAACGCACCAGTGACAGCTCGCTGTGATTCGTCTCAAGAATGATGTTGAAGAAGTCACACGACAGCGCGTCACCTTGTCTAAATCCTTTTTTGACATCAAAGGTCTCGGTGAGATTGTTTCCGACCTTTATGGAGCAGCGAGCATTCTCCATCGTCATTCTGCACAATCGAGAAACTTGACGAACAATGCAAAATAAATAAAATTATTCTCGATCACTTGGTTAAGCTCGAAAATAATTCACGGAAAACGCGTGCTTCAAAAATAACATGAACGAAAAACCAATGTTAAAAATATGCACTTGGAATGCAAACGGGCTTTCACAAAAACTCGGCGAATTGGAGAAAGATATTGACATTTGCTTGATTTCTGAAACTCACGTGAAAAAGGGATCGAATTTAAAAATTAAAGGCTATAATGATTTCCACGCTTGTCACCCATCAGGAAACGCCAGAGGTGGATCATCATTGCTTATTAAAGACTGCATTGAACAATACGAAGACCTGAAGATAGAGCTCGAAACTATGCAACTGTGCACGATTCGAGTTAAAAGTAGTCAGCGTACTTTTAGAATTTCGTCTATCTACTGTCCACCGCGTTCCGCGCTTGAAAAAAGTGATTATACTAACCTGCTTAAATCGCTCAAACCATATTTCATTATTGGCGGCGATTTTAACGCGAAGCAAACGTTCTGGGGCTCCAGATACATCTCGCGAAAAGGTAGAATCCTCTATGGGGCAGGTATGGAATACAGTTGCGATTTCCACTCGACGGGCAAACCGACCTACTGGCCAACTGATACTTCAAAACCACTTGATCTGATAGATTTCTTCGTCGTGAAAGGAATACCTACCAACCACATTAAAGTTGAAGACAGCTTTGATCTATCATCTGACCACTCACCGGTTATTTTAACATTGAGTGTAAAACTAGCCAATAACCTAGAGCCAGCGAGATTAACTGGTAGAAACACTAACTGGGGAGGCTTTAGGAACGAAATAGAAGAGAATGTTGAACTGAGTGTTCCACTTACGACACCCTATGAACTGGAGGTTGAAGTTGATCGCTTCGTCGAGACCGTACAGCTCGCCTCCTGGAATAATACGCCTAATCCAAGGAAAACGCCGGCCAAATACGGGCTACGATATCCTCCTGAAATAAAAGAATTGGTCAACGAAAAAAGGAAGGCGCGTAAGAAATGGCAACAGAGTCGCGCTCCGCAATATAAAGCACATTTGAATTATTTGTGCAATTTGTTGAAGACAGTTATTAAGGATTTTAAAAATCGTGCGATAGGTTCTTACCTTGAAAGTTTATCAGCGAAAAAAGATTCCAATTATTCACTTTGGAAAGCTGTAAAAGGCACCAAAAGGCCCAAAATCCCTGCGCCGCCAATTAGAATAAATCGAAATGAATGGGCAAGGGAAGATAAGGAAAAAGCGGACGTTTTTGCCGCTCATCTAGAAGAAACTCTTAAACCGTACGATGGCCAAGCGATCCACGAAAATACTAATAGGGCGGAATCACAATCTGACGATTCAACACTAACTAGTGCAACGCTAAGTGAACTAAAACGTGAAATCGAATCCCTAAAACCTAAGAAAGCTCCTGGTTATGATTTGATCACCGGAGAAGTTCTGAAAGTTCTACCAAGGAAAGCATTAATTAAGCTTCTTCATATTATAAATGCCGCGCTCAGACTAAAACACGTGCCGAGTCAATGGAAAGTCGCGGAGGTCATAATGGTTTTAAAACCAGGAAAACCGCTAAATGAAGTGAAATCGTATAGACCGATTTCCCTTCTTCCAGTCATTTCCAAAGTCTTTGGGAGAATATTGCTTAGGCGCCTACAACCGGTTATTGAAGCAAATAATCTTATCCCAGACCACCAGTTTGGGTTCAGAACCAAGCATTCGACGATTGACCAAGTACATAGAACTACTGACGTTATCGAGAAAGCATTAGAAGAAAAAAAGATTTGCTCAAGCGTATTCCTTGACGTCTCACAAGCCTTTGATAAGGTTTGGCACGATGGCTTGAAATTTAAATTACGACAAGTTCTCCCCGCAAGCCTATATGATATTCTAGAATCATATCTCGGGAATAGACTCTTCCGTGTTAGAAATGAAAACGAATACTCGGAGCTAAAAAGAAATTTCGGGCGGGGTACCGCAAGGAAGCGTCCTTGGTCCGCTTCTATATTTGTTATATACTCGCGATGCCCATATGGTGTCAATGTTATCAATACCAAATAATGATATTACCATATTCATTGACAGCCAGGCGGCTATAAAAGCAGTATCTGCTATCGAAATAAAATCAAAGCTAGTTCACCGCTGCCGTGAAGAGCTTAAGGTTCTCTGCACGCAGCACACCACGCGTCTCTGCTGGGTCCCTGGACACAGTGACAAAACCGGCAATGAGATGGCTGATGAATTGGCAAGAAATGGTTCTGCTATGGACCAAGATCGGGCGATTAATTCAATCAAACCACCACTCTCAGAGAGAGGGTGGAAAATAAGGCCCGGATGAAAGCCAACAACAGGTGGAAAGAACTAACTACCTGCGAAATACCACGGAAGTTATGGCCGGAATACAATCCAAGTCGGACTATCAAGGTCTTGCGATTTGATAGAACGTCGATGTATAAACTGGTAGGAGCCCTAACGGGTCACAACTTCCTAGGTTAGGTTAGGTTAGGTTGAGTGGGGTTGTGAGTTCATTACAAAAAGACCAGGTACCATAGTGGGCCCATCGCCATCCCCAGGGAACCGTTACGGTTAAAAACCTAAACCAAATCGCCCAAACAATCAATTTCCCTGCAGAAATTAATAATGGTCCCAATATTGTTTGAGGAACCAACCTCCTCTAAGTGATTAAAGAAGTACCTGCCAAGGTGCTTCCTTCTACTCCGAGCGATTGCTTGACACTCACATAAAATGTGGAAGATGTCTTCCGTGGCTTGTAGGTCCTCACAATACCTGCATATGTCCGAGCTAGCTAGTCCTAGTCTCATGGCATGCTTCCTTAGAAGGCAATGTCCAGAGAGTATTCCTACCGTTAATCTTAGCTTTGTTCTACTGAAGTTGATTAATTCTTCAGACTTTTTCCGGTTTAAGGTGGGCCACAGTGCCTTTGAGACCCTGTGACCATCTAGCTGTGACCATCTTGTGGCTGCTAAATGGGAAGTTTTTTTCGAAAACGACCCTTCTAGCCACGGCCATTGGTGGTCTTATTCCCTCAATAATGGTGTTAGGTGGGAGCTCCGCTCCTTCCTTGACCAGAGCGTCGGCCTTTTCATTACCTTCAATATTACGATGCCCAGGTACCCAACATAATCTGACACGGTTCTGCGAA
Organism: Cheilosia vernalis; assembly: GCA_949126925.1. Classification (NCBI taxonomy): domain Eukaryota; kingdom Metazoa; phylum Arthropoda; class Insecta; order Diptera; family Syrphidae; genus Cheilosia; species Cheilosia vernalis. Next base: position 71,134,700 of record OX421358.1, read on the forward strand.
CATAATGCCTTGAGCATTGTGCGGCAATTCCTTACTAGTTCAGATTTAGTGGTATGTGACTCTAGCGCTTTAAGCGCAGCCTGACTATCAATGTAGATGGCGATATTCTTATTGGATATCGATCTCATCTCAAGTACCTCCGCAGCTTTGAGTACTGCCAGAATCTCCGCCTGGAACACACTGCATGTGTCCGGAAGTCTCAGGGCCAGATGTAAGTCCAGTTCATTGGAGAATACACCAGACCCTGTGCCCTCACTGGTTTTGGAGCCGTCAGTATATATCGAGGTCTCATTTACCCTCGACACCAAGTTCCTATACCAATCCTCTCTGTCAGGGTACAACACATCGTACGGTGTGTCAAAATCTAGTGTACCAAGACCTTCATCCGACTTTTCCGGTATTTCGGAGAATGATTCCTTCAAAATACTGCTATGTCCTATCCTACTGTTCTTAAAGAGCCCAATATTAGTGAGCCGTAGCGCACTATTTCCCGCAATTGATTTTATTTGTAGGTCCAGTGGCAAAAGATTTATAAACGCCTCCAGTGCAGCCGTTGGTGTGGTACGTAAAGCACCCGTAACGGCAATGCAGGCTGTTCTTTGTATCCTGGTCAACATATCCCGTACATACTTCTTGTTTGTGGCTTTCCACCAGACAAGAGCCCCATATGTAATTATGGGTCTTACTACCATTTTGTAAAGCCAATATAAGATTGACGGCTTCATGCCCCATTTCTTTCCTGCTGTTCTCTTACATATGAAGAGAGCATTATAAGCTTTGCGGACTCTTTCCTGTACATTAAGTTTCCAATTTAGTTTCCTGTCTAATACCGTGCCAAGATATTTTGCGCTCTTCGAGAGAGAGAGCTCCACTCCATCAAGTCTGGGCAGGTTGAAGGGTGGTATCTTGTATTTTGTACTAAATAGTACGAGTTCGGTTTTCTCCGGGTTGACTCGTAGTCCACACCCTTCGGCCCATAATCTAAGCCTATTGAGGGCTGTTTCCATAAGTTCACTCATCGTGTTCAGGAATTTTCCTTGAATAATGATAACTACGTCATCGGCATATGCGATGACTTTGAAACCTGCATTGTTTAATTCTTTAAGTATGTCATCTATGACCAGCACCCAGAGGAGGGGAGAGATAACCCCTCCTTGCGGGGTGCCTCTAGTAACAGATTTTCTTATCGAACTGTTTCCGAGAGTGGAGTTGATATTTCTCGTCGAGAGCATTTCGCATAGCCAATTGGTGATGCGTTGCTCGACATTTATCTTTTCCAAGGCGCTTTTGATTGCATCTTTCCTGACGTTATTAAAGGCACCCTCAATATCCAAAAAGGCAGCTAATGCATATTCTTTCTGGTGAAGGCTGCCTTCAATTTTGCCTATTACCTCGTGTAGAGCCGTCTCTACCGATTTACCTTTCAAGTATGCATGCTGAGCATTACATAGAGTTCCGTTGCAACACTTGTTTCTTATATAAATATCGATAAGCCTTTCAAGTGTCTTGAGGAGAAAAGACGACAGACTAATGGGTCTGAAGTCTTTCGCTGAAGTATGACTTGGTTTACCCGCTTTGGGTATAAATACCACTCGTACTTCTCTCCATGCCCTGGGTACATAGCCTAATCGCAGGCAGTGTGTAAAAAGATTTCCAATCATGTTCATAACTATACCTGGAGCCCTTTGAAGCATAGCCGGCAGGATGCCATCGGGGCCAGGTGCTTTGAACGGAGCGAAGGACTTAATTGCCCATCGCAATTTCTTCCCAGTGATGACATTCTCAACAACCCTTACGTCTATTCCCGAACCAATGCTATATCCATTAGATAATGGAGTTATTGGCGCACTACTTCCTGGAAAGTGTGCTTCCACTAGTGATTCCAGAACTTCCTCGCTGCTTTCGGCCCACGAACCGTCCGATTTCTTAATAAAGCTAGGGACAGCTGCGTCCTTAGCCAACATTTTGCGAAGTCTGGAAGCCTCGCTAGTATCTGTGATCGCCTCACAGAAGAGCTTCCAAGATTTTCTTTTGGATTGCCTGATCAAGTATTTAAACTCTCTCTTACTTTCTATGTATAGATCCCATGTAATGTCGTCCCCCACAACTTTGGCCCTGTTGTAGAAATGTCTAACTTGCCTTCTTTTGGAGCTTAACTCCTTGTTCCACCACTGAGGCTGAGACCTTTTGGTTGTCTTTCTGAGCGGGCAAACTTGTTCGTAAGCCTTGCTCATTATCCTGCCTAAGTTATCAACTTCCCTGTCTAAGTCTAATGACGTTACAATAAATGGTACTTCATTTCCTATCTGATGCCTAACTATGGATTCGTACCTATTCCAGTCAGCTTTCCTGGGGTTTCGATAGGTGATCGTAGCCTTACTGTGGAAGCCTATCTGAAAGCGAATCCACTTATGATCCGAAAGGGATGCCTCTTCTAATACCCTCCATTTCTCAATTGTGAGGGAATCAGTACAAGATGCAAGAGTAATATCGAGCACCTCTTGCCTATTCCGTACCACAAATGTTGGGGTATTGCCTTTGTTACATATAGTGAGTTTGGTCGATAAGATAAAATCAAAAAGACACTCACCTCTAGCATTGATGTCACTGCTTCCCCATTGCGAATGATGCGCATTAGCATCGCATCCAATGACGAAGAGCCACTTGTCCCTGGTCAGCAGCTGCCTTAAGTTACCGGGTGGCACTGCCGTCGACTCGTACGGCAGATAAGCCGATATCAGGCACACCGGTTTGCCTCCCTCTCTCTCGCAAGAAATTGCGGTTAGATCTCCGTCACTGAAATTATTCAAAAGAAATGCCCTTATATTGTTTTTTAATAGGATACAAGCCCTAATTTTACCTTCGTTAGCTTTGAAGTAAAGCGTGTAATCCCTGATGGAGAGCCCCTGGATCTTGTTGTTCCTAAGATACCACACAATGAAACTTAAACTCAAGAATGACGATATATGCAGGGGTTGCGGCGACGAGGAGGTACACGAGGACACACCTCACTTCCTCTGTCAATGCCCAAGTCTCTGTCACTTGAGGAATAGGACACTTGGAAGATACTACTTCCATGATTTACATGAACTTTCAGATATATCTTTATCTAATCTTTACAGGTTCATAAACACATCAGGATGGCTGGACAAGGTCGAGTAACCAAGAAGGAAACACTATAGCCAACAACACCGGCTAACCCCCCAATAAGGGCATCACAATGGGTCCACATGGACCTAAGTGGGGTGCGGCAGAACCCGTTCTGACGCACCCACCCATAAACCTAACCTAACCTATATACTCGCGATATTCCAAGGGAAGATGGCACTACCCTTGCTACGTTCGCCGACGACACAACTATCCTAGCACTAGGTAATACAATCGAAGAAACGACTACAAAACTGCAAACTGCAGTGAATAAGATAAATGAATGGACAAGGAACTGGCGGATCGCCCTCAACGAAACTAAGTCTGTTCACGTGAATTTAACCTATAAGAAAACTAATGACTTGGCAATTTTTCTAAACTTGGCCCGAATACCCTTTGCAAACGAGGCCAAATACCTGGGAATGACACTCGACGCAAAGCTGAAATGGAGTTCGCACGTGAAAATGAAACGTAAAGAACTCGATATCAAATATAGAGATATGTACTGATTACTCGGAAAATATTCCCAGCTCAGTAATGAGAACAAACTGCTTTTATACAAGCAAGTGCTAAAGCCGGTGTGGACCTACGGTATACAACTTTGGTGTTGTACCAAGAAAACAAATGCAAATATTCTACAAACTTTTCATAATAAAGTGCTTAGAGAAATTGTTCAAGCACAATGGTATATTAGAACTGACGATATCCACAGAGATCTCGGAATTCCAACAATTGAAGCTGAAACTAGAAGCTTCGCGAGAAAGCATAGAAACCGACTAATCGGACATATGAACAATACAGTCCGACAAATCTTGGACTAGAGCAATTTATTGCGCCGACTACAAAGAACGAAACCGTTTGACTTGGCAAGATATAAGATTAACCGCGTCTAATTTGCGGAACACGCAGGATCTTTCATTGAAAAGTAACCTGTCCAAAGTTTTCATTTAATGATAGAAAAATTGCTTGATAAGTTATATCTTAGTTGCAGTATCTAACAATCTTTAGAGGGGTGGTGTTTTTAGTCAGTAAAAATCTGACACTACTATGACAACAAGCTTGCTATTCTCATAGTGTCTTTGGAAGATTTTCACCTACCCTCGGATAAAAAAAAAAAAAAAAAAAAAAATTCTGCACAATCGGACGAGTTTGGCAGGGATGTCAAAACTAGACATGGCTCTATATAGCTCGTCTCTATAAATGCTGTCGTATGCGGCCTTAAAATCGATGAAAAGATGGTGAGTATCGATCTGAACTTCTTGGGTTTTCTCCAGGATCTGCCGCAGTGTGAATATTTGGTCGGTTGTGGACTTACCGGGCCTAAAACCGCACTGGTAGGGACCAACCAGATCGGTTACAAAAGGTTTCAGGCGTTCACACAGTATGGCAGACAGGATGTTAAGAAGACTGATACCTCTATAGTTATCGCGCAGCTTAGAGGGTCTCCTTTCTTATGGATCGGGCAAACGATGCTGAGGTTCCATTCATCAGGCATACTTTACTCCGACCAAATCTTGGAGACGAGTTGGTGTATGCTTTCTACCAAGTCATCTCCCGCTGCCTTAAAAAGCTCGGCAGACAAGCCATCTGGTCCAGCAGCCTTGTTCGTCTTAAGCTTGGATATTGCTATCCTCACTTCGTTTTCGTCGGGTGGACGGAAGTCTTGGCTTTCATCGTCTAAGCTGAATGGTTCGTTCTGCCTGACAGCGGGTTTTGGGTCTTCGCTTAACAGTTTGCAGAAATGGTTTTTCCATATCCTCAGCACCGACTGTGACTCTACCACAAGGTTTCATTGTTCGTCTCTACAGGTCTCTGTTCGGGTTTTGTTGGGTTGGCACGTTCTTTTTACCCTTTGGTAAAACTTCCGAACATTGGTCGTGGAGTAGCATCTCTCCATTTCCTCGATCGCGCGCTTCTCGCGCTCTTTCTTTTTCTTCCGGAGAAGCCGGTGTTCTTCCCTCCTATTTTGCTCGTAGAGCTCACGAGCTGCTCTCGTCCTTCTGTGCAGCGCCGCTTTGTATGCGCTTCGTTTTGCTGCATGTGCTTGCCGGCATTCTTCATCAAACCAGGGGTTTCGTGAGGGTGTTCGTGTGAAACCCAGCACATCGGTTGCGGCCTTTCTGATGGCTTCTTGGCATCTATGCCACTGGTCTTCAGCACTTGATGCTGGCTGCATAGGACTTCTCGAGAGGTTGAGGGATACGCGATCAGCAAAGGTTCTGGCGGTTTGTTGCGATTGTAGCCGTTCAACGTTAAATCTCCTCACAGTGTTTCCCCGTTGTTGTGGCGTTTGAAATATCCGCACACGCACCTTTGTAATAACTGTAAAATTACCATATATATAAATTCCTATTATATAGTTATGTTTATATTATTATATCTTATAATGAATTTTTTAATTTTAATCATATAAGTTTGATCTGGCAACACCAAAAAAGAAAATAACGAAAAACAAAAAGTTTCGTTAAAAGCTCAACTAAGAAAAGCTCAGTGTCAAGGGTATATAAGACGAGCTTATTGCAAATCCAAGACACTCAAGTTTGATATTTCGCAAGCGACGGTCGGGTTCTTCCACTGTCCAGGAAAAATAGCACACTTGTCCTTTCATTCTTGTTTTTCTTTCCGCGATTACCTAGTTTGCGTGGTTCACACGACGGTCGGATCTCCACCGCCTGGAAACACCCACACTAGACGTTCTCTTGTATTCGGCTTGAGCGCTGTTTTCTATTGTTTTGATTTTGCCTGATCTTTTTTTTCCTTTAATATTTTCTTTTATTTTTTTTGCATTCAGCTTGAGCGCTGATTTCGATTGTTTGATTTTGCTTGATTTTCCTTTAGTTTCTTTATTTTCTTTGCATTCATTTCTTTTTCCTTATAATACATTTACTAGAATTAGCTTTAATTTTAATTTTTTTTTTTTGAATAAAATTATATTTTTTGCTTATACTCAAATTGCAAGAGCATTCGTTCTTTTTTTTGTTATCATTTTGGGGGACATTTTTTCCTCTTTCACTCCTTTGTTTTACTGCCCGTTCAGCGTCTGCTGCAGTCCTCGGACAGCACAGAAGGCGGCAGAGAGTAGAACAAAGCTGCGTTGTTTGGGTGGGAGTTGTCGACTGGACCTTGCTGCAGACTTCAACCAACGATCCTGATACCTTTTGGAGGCTCACGTTACATTGGCGCCCAACTTGTCTGGAAGTCTGCAAAAAGACACCACAACGGACTCAGAACTGCGTAGAAGCGAGCGAATCGCCGCACAACAAAACAAGCAAACAAATATGGCTCAGCTGACAGACCAGCAACTGAAAATGTTTATTGAAGCGCTGCAGACGCAAAGCAGCATCAAAGGCAGTTTTAGCCACTGCACAGCACGTTTCAGAGGGGAAAGGGACTCTGCTATCGTCGAAGGCTTCATAGCAACCATCAATGTCTACAAAGATGTAGAGCGAATAAGCGATGAAGACGCCATAATGGGATTCCCCTTACTCCTAGAGGACGGCGCAAGCAACTGGTGGCAAGGAATAAAAACGGAGGCGAATACCTGGACTGATGTTATCTCTCTGCTACGTAATGCATACTCTCCAGCTAAACCAGCGTACCGCATTTACATGGAGATCTTTGAGAAAAAACAAAAGCAAACAGAATCGATGGATGACTTCATCTGCGAAAAGCGGGCCCTCCTGGCACTGCTCGTAGATCCAAAACCAAGGGAGAATATGATGCTTGATATGGTGTATGGGCTATTACATATCCGCATTCGGGATGGTGTTCCACGAGACAGCTTCTCGACTTTTCAAGAGCTACTAAGCAAAGCTCGAGCTGTGGAAATGTCCATTTCCGAAAAGAACGGGAATAAAGATCTAAAAACTGAATCTGCTCCTGCTAAGAACAGATGCAACTTCTGCAGGCATGGTGGTCACACGATAAACGAGTGTAGGAAGAAGGAAAGGTACGATGCCAAAAAGAATGAGTCAACGGAATCATTCGAACCCAAAATCCATTGCTACAAATGCAAAACACCCGGAGTAATTCGTTCCACATGTCCTAACTGCAAGGAACTCCCTAAAGGACCCTCAACCGTGTCGTTTAACTGTATTAGGACGACACTTGGGACAGAGTTGCCAACGATACCAATAACTTCACATGGCGAACAAGGTATCGCTTATTTGGATACAGCTGCACGTACGAGTGTTGCTGGAAGAGAACTCTTCATTCACCTTCTCAGGAATGGCACTAAATTCTCTAAGGTCGAAGCCAACGTTACTCTTGCTGATGGTGGCACTAACGAGCATGAAATATACATTGGGGAAACCAATATAATCATTGGAAATCGATTGAGGCCAATCAAATTTATTGTACTGCCTAAAGCAACTGACAACCGCACACTCATCGGAATCGACTTTCTCGAAGAAAACGGCATGGTTCTTGACCTGGGACAACGGTTTTGGTACTTTGCGGACCAGCCTAACAGAAAGTTTGACTTCTACGATACAACAAATACCAGGGTGGATGTGGTATTCTTAACATTCAGTCCAATACTGACTCTATTCATCACTCAATTCAGTTCATTACATAGTGTGCTTTAAAGCTTAACCTATACATTTGTAACCTTATATATCTAACTTAACCACTAACACATCTTCCTTCTTTTTTTTTTTTTTTTTTTTTTTTTTTTATGTATAATCTTACTACTAACTTACGTACTAACTAACTCTATTCTTAGACTATACAAAATTCACTTCAATTATTCCTGCTGGGAGAAGACATTGTACCCAAGTGAGATATTTATCTCTTTAATTACTTCATGTGTTTTAAAAATATTGAATTTCTTCTATACGTCCGTCCGTCATTCAATTTTATCCAAAATGATCGTGGCGTATTTGCACTTCCGATTATTTTAGCCTGTACCCATTCTCTTCCCTCTTTGTACCATACCGATTCTCCGACTTGAAATTCATACCTTACTTTCGCTGTCCTGTCATACCAATTTTTCTGAATTTTGCAAATTGTTTTCTAATGATTCTTTCACCTCATTGTATCTGTCATTTTTAAACATACTAAGCTTTCCCGGTATTAAAGTTCTGGTCTTCCTACCAAATAAAATTTCAGCCGGGGACTGGTTTAATCCTTTGATGGGTGTATTCCGATACTCTAAAATCATTTTCCAGAATTCTTCATCACTTGCCTTAGCCTTTGTAAGTAGTGATTTAGCTATTTTTACAAAACTTTCAGCAAGTCCATTAGACTTGGGATAGTGCGGACTTGACGTTACTATTTTAATGTCTAATGCATTTGCAAAGTTTTTAAAACAATACGAACCAAACGGCATATTATCTGCTATAATTACTCGAGGAATTCCATGTGTGGCGAATATATTCTTTATCTTTGCTGCCACTTCTTCTGCTGTTTTCTTGTTAACTTTTTCTATTTCAACATATTTTGAGAAATAATCTACAACTACCAAATACGATTTTCCCGCCCATTCCATGAGATCCATTCCAATTTTGTCAAATGGAATTTCCGGAACCTCATGAGGCACCATGGGATCTTTGGCATTAGCTGGCCTTAAGCACTGGCAAATGCTGCAATTGCTAACCACTTCCTCTATATCTTTATTCATCCCAGGCCAAAAAACTAAACTTCTCGCTCTTTGTTTCATCTTTTCTATGCCTAAGTGAGACCTATGTACTTCTTTCAGAACAGATCTTTTTAAGTTTTGAGGTATTATTATACGGTTGTTGTAAAATAAGAGATCATCCTCTGCATGGATGTCATTTTTCAATTTCCAGAAAATTTTAATTTCATCCGTCAATTTATTTCTATTATTTGGCCAACCCTGTTTAACTACTGCCATTAGATTATTTAAACACCTGTCATTCTTAGTTTCTTTTTTGAAAATATCTCTTTTCTGATCACTAACGTTTATAGTATGTACTAATTCATCCATATCCTTTATTTCAGCCTCTGCCCTATCACTACAAAAATTTCTAGACAACAAGTCAGCTATAAGCATCTCTTTTCCCGGTGCATATTTCAACGTTAAAGTGTATTTCAACAGTCGAATCCGCATTCTCTGAAGTCTAGGTGATGGAATTTGTCCAGTTTCTTTATCCATAACTCCTAGCAAGGGTTTGTGATCAGTTATCACTATACAGTTACGACCATAAATATATTTGTGGTATTTTTCACAAGCGAAAACTATTGCCAGGAGTTCCTTTTCCACCTGCGAATAATTGATTTCAGCTGCAGTTAAACTTCGAGATGCAAACCCCACAGGTCTATTTTCCTGTAAGAGCGTGCACCCTAAACCGAACTTAGATGCATCAGCTTGTATTGTGACACCTTTATTGGAATCAAAAGGCTTAAGAGCTGGAGCTTTCATAATTAGATCTTTAACGTTTTCCAGGCACTTGTCATGGACTGTTAGCCATTGGAAGATTGTATTCTTTCTAACTAAGTCTCGTAATGGATATGACAGTTCTGACAAACCCGGTATGAAGTCTCTCATGTAATTTATCATTCCTAACAAAATTTGTACTTCCTTCTTATTTGTGGGAGCTTTTAAGTCGTTTATTGCTTTCATCCTTTTCTCGTCTATTCGAATTCCCGTCGAAGAAATTGTACGCCCTAAATAATTAACCTCATTCACCCTCAGCTGAATTTTCTCTCTATTAAACTTCACGTTTTTCTCCAGTGCCCTCTTCATAACCAATTCCAACCTGGCGTCATGTTCCTTAACCGTTCTCCCACACACCAGTATGTCATCAACATAAACTATGACTCCCGGTATGCCATGAAAATTCAGCTCATTTAGCCTTTGAAATGCCTGTGGCGCTACCTTTATCCCAAATGGAAGTCTATTGAACTTGAAGCAACCAAAGGGCGTGGAAAATGTACATAGCCTTGCCGACTCACTAGATAATCGTATTTGCCAATATCCTTCCTTCAAATCAAGAACTGAAAAAACGTTCATATTTGCTAGCTGAGTGCCGATTTGTTCAAAAGTTGGCAATGGATAACTCTCTTCTACCAATGCCTCATTAAGATATTTTGGATCTAAGCACAATCGTAAGCTTTTGTCCTTTTTCTCTACTATTGCTATGTTTGATACCCATTCCATAGGCTCCTCCACTTTTTCTATAATTCCTCGCATGCATAAACTATCTAGCTCCTTTTTTAATGGTAAATTTAAAGCAATAGGTACTCTACGCGCTGCTCTCACTACTGGATTCACGTTACTTTTTAATTTTAATCTATATTCCTCATGAAACGATCCTAGTCCCTCAAAATTTCCTTTAAATTTTTCTATCAACTGTTCTTTTGATTTCACCTTTTCTATTTCATCAATTCTCTTTACTAAACCTAACTGTATGCATGCTTCCAGTCCAAGAATCGGTATGGACCCATTCTCTACAATTACAAATGTCAACACTTCGTGTTTTCCATCAACGTTACATGCCAGTCTTGCACACCCATTTACTTTAATTTCCGAACCATTATACGCTTTTAACTTCGTCCGTAGCCTGTCAGATTTCGCGCCTTTAATTAATGAGAACATGTTGATAGGTATTACGTTTACATCTGCCCCTGTATCTAATTTAAACCGTATTTTTTGTTTCATAATTTCTATTTCTTTATACCACGGATTTCTAATTTCATTTATCATGACGAGTGTATCAAGATATAAATTGTCAAAGTCATCTATTTCATGCATTTCATGCAACTGTTTACTACGACATACCGTTTCAAAATGATTTAGTTTTCCACATTCCCGACATTTTCTCCCATAAGCTGCACAATTTCCCTTTTCATGTCTTCTCCCACAGAATTTACAATTCACAGAGTTTCCATTAAAATTATATCTGAAAGAATTCAAATGATTACTACTACTATTATTTTTGCCTGTATAATTATTATTATAATCCCCTTTTCGGTTGCCGCTTGCTGCACTTGTTGATGTCCCTTGTCTCCCTGTATGTTGGTTTCTGATGACGTCCACTGCTCCACTTTCGTCTATTATGTTTTGCGCTTTGTTTATTTTCTCTGCTTGTTGTCTCGATGCTTCTGCCGCTCTCGCCATTTCGATTACTTTATTGACTTCTAACTTTTCCGTCTCTAGCCACCGCTTCTGAAGTGTTTTATCTGCTACACCTACCACCAGCTGATCTCGCAGCATTCTCTCTTCTTGCTCGCCAAATTCACACTGTTTAATCAGTTTCTTGAGTTCCATTAAGAAATTATCAAATGGCTCTGATGCAGCCTGTGTACGATTGTGAAACTTAAAACTTGCGTACACCTGATTCGATTGTGGCTTACAGAACCGTTCGAATGCTTTGACCACTTCACTGTATTTTTCTTTGTCTTCATTATTTTCAAATGTGAATGTATTAAAAAGCTCTACAGCTTCTGGTCCAACGGTGTTTAAGAAAACTGCTGCTTGCACTTTTTCAGATTTTTTATTTAACTCAGCTGCCGTATGGAAATAATCAAAATTTTGTTTGAAAATTCTCCAATTTTCTGCCACATTTCCATCCAGTCTCAATGGATCGACTTTTTTTTAGAAAATCCATTGTTATTTTATTAGTTCTTCGCAACTTTGGCGGTCTGCCGCGTGGTTTCCTTTCAACTAATTTGTATGGTTCACCTTTGGCTTTCACCATTAACGTAATTTTTACTGCACTTTATTAGTGTTTTTTTTTTTTTTTTTCTTTTGATTTTATAATGTTTTGTACTTTCCACTTAAATTGTTTGTCTTTGTTCTAACTTTTATTTAATTTTTCTTTATCCTCGTCGCCATGTGGTATTCTTAACATTCAGTCCAATACTGACTCTATTCATCACTCAATTCAGTTCATTACATAGTGTGCTTTAAAGCTTAACCTATACATTTGTAACCTTATATATCTAACTTAACCACTAACACAGTGGAGAAAAGTAAGGTTCCATTCAACTTACCCCCTGCTTTCCAACCCTTTAACGCCGCAAATCAGGAAACCTCAACGGCGATCGCATCTAGTGAAGGAACTCCCACTAAGCACGCTAAAGCATTCCTAAATTGGTTCAACAAAATATCAGCAATCTCACCACTAGCAGCAACACCGAAGCAGGTAACACACATAAAACCTAACAAACCGCTAAAGCGTAAGTCTACAAAAACCGCCATAAAGAGCAATGAATATTCACCCCGCTCTATCCAAAGCATCTTCAATGACTCTTTGAGAAATGAAGTCACACCAGAGCGTAAACGGGACGAACAAAGTTTGTTTCCTTCATTGATACGTAAAGAAGAGGAGGTATACCTTGAACCCTTCTTCACCAAGATTTTAGCGTTCGATGTTAAACTACGGGATGATGAGGCTGTAGAATTGGACGAGAGCGACAAAAGCAAATTGAACGAGATGTTAATGCAAGAAGAATCCTTGTTCGATAAGCCTACAAGCCCAACACCATATACCGAACACAAAATCAACACGGGTAACCACGAGCCAATAGCCACAACTCCGTATAGGCTTTCACCCATCAGGAAGGACCAACTGAGAGAGGAGCTTAAGAAAATGCTAAATATGGGCATAATAGAAGAAAGCGAATCTCCATGGGCTGCTCCGGTTGTGTTAGTACCTAAAAAGGATAAAAGGATACGTGTATGCATAGACTACAGAAAGCTCAATAGCGTTACAGTCCCAGATAAATATCCCCTACCCAGAATAGACGACTTACTACATTCCACGGTAAAAACAAAATTCAAGAGTACATTGGACCTCCAAACTGGATACTACCAAATAAAGATAGCCGAAAGTGATGTCGAAAAGACGGCCTTCATAACGCCCTTTGGACTATTCCAATTTAAGCGAATGCCTTTCGGGCTTCGAAACGCTCCTGCTACCTTCCAAAGGTTAATGGATAAATTTCGGAAAGAAATACCTGGAACATTTACCCTGATTTATCTCGATGACATAATAATATGCTCAGATAGCTTCGAAGAACAATATCAGGACCTGAAGAAAGTCTTCCAACATCTCAAGCTATTCAATCTAAAGGTTAACCGAGATAAATCCAAGTTTTGCTGTCCAGAGGTCAAGTACTTAGGGCATATAATAACCGTTCAAGGTATCCAAGTCGACCCGCAAAAAGTTGCTGCGATCGCAGACCGACCAGAACCAAAAAATGCAAAACAGGTATTATCGTTTCTGCAAACATGTTCATGGTACCGCCGTTTCATAAAAAACTTTGCTGATACGTCGAAACCCTTAAGTAATCTGACAAAGAAAACTGCCACCTGGAAATGGGGCACGGAAGAGATAACCGCGTTCAACAAGCTTAAAGCATTGCTCACGTCGGCCCCAATACTACAGCAGGCGCAAGAGGATCACCCCTTCACCTTGCAAACAGATGCCAGCAACTACGCTCTCGGGGCTGTTCTTATCCAGGGGGAGAAGGAGAACGAGCACCCTATTGAATATGCCTCAAGGCTCCTCACCGCTGCGGAGCGTAACTATTCCACGACCGAACGCGAAGCTCTTGCCATTGTATGGGCAGTCAACAAATTTCGGGGTTACATTGAAGGTGGTGAAATAACGCTAAAAACTGATCATCAACCTCTCAAATGGCTAATGAGCCTAAAATCACCCACCGGAAGACTAGCTCGTTGGGCACTGCAGCTGCAGCCATACAACTTCAACATTGAATATACGCCAGGCAGACTAAATCGTGTAGCGGATATGCTTTCTAGGCCTCCATGTAGTGATACAGAACACACCGAACCAGAATGCAGCATCTGTAGCTTCCAAATCGACTTGCCATCCAGAGATGCTAAAGAAATTCGAGAAGCCCAAATAATGGATACATAGCTCAAAATGATTATAGAATCTTTTGAAAGCAACGACGAGAATATCCCAAGGTGGACATCCCGCGGGTACCTATTAAACGATGGTATCCTATACAGGTATTCTCCAGATTACGATGCTGAATCTGCGCAGCTAGTAATCCCTGTGCAGGAACGAGAATCCATATTAAACAGCTACCACGATCAAACCAACTCAGGTCATTACGGCGTCGAACGCACATTAGCTCGAATCGCTACTCGATACTACTGGCCGGGAATGAGAGACAGCGTAACGAAACACATAGGAAACTGTCTTGCTTGCCAACGCTACAAACCAAGCAACATGAAACCATGTGGACTACTACAAACCGTATCAAGCAATCAACGTCTCGAAGTCGTAGCAGCTGACTTATTTGGACCATTACCCATTACCCAAGACGGATACCAGTGGATCCTGATAGCTGAAGATCTAGCAACCCGCTGGGTAGAAATTTTTCCCCTCAAGGAAGCAACAGCTGAGAATTGCGCCATGACCTTACTTCACGAAGTATTCTTTCGCTATGGCATGCCGAGACGACTGCTAACAGACAACGGACCTCAGTTTATATCTGCCCTAATGCAACAGTTAGCAGACTACTTTGGGATCCAACAAACCCTAACTCCTGTTTACCACCCAGAAGCCAACCCGGTGGAAAGAAAAAACAGGGATCTCAAAACACAACTCTCTATAATGGTAGGCAACAACCATACTACTTGGGCCGATAATATACCCGCAATACGGTTCGCAATGAACACTGCCAAATGCCAGAGCACGGGCTATACACCATCATTTCTTATGTTTGGACGAGAACCAAGGACCTTTGACGATGTCAACCACGATCTTAGGCCAATAGAGGCAGACAAAAACTTCACACAGCAAATTATCCCAAAACTGCAAAAACTCTCAAATATAATAAGAGAGGCTCAAACAGCAACCGAGAAGATGCAAGATCGAAACAAGCACTACACCGACCAGAGACGAAGACAACAGCCAATCCTGAAAATAGGTGACGAAGTTCTAATCACCTCCCACACCCTTAGTAAGGCCTCAAAAGGGATCACTTCGAAATTTGTACCCAAACGAGATGGACCTTACGTAATCATCAAGCAAATCGGCGCGTCAACCTATCAGATTGCATCCAAAGACGATCTCACTATCCCATTGGGGACATATCATGTCTCCTCTATTTCGAAATATCGCTCCTCTACTTCACAAATAAACAACGAACCAGTCCAGCCATTATGAAGACGAGGCCGCCCGAAACTGACGAAGCCAATTCCGAATCCTGCCGCATCATCGAGGCGATCTCAGCGCCAGAGGGGGAGATTGTAATAACTGTAAAATTACCATATATATATATTCCTATTATATAGTTATGTTTATATTATTATATCTTATAATGAATTTTTAATTTTAATCATATAAGTTTGATCTGGCAACACCAAAAAAGAAAATAACGAAAAACAAAAAGTTTCGTTAAAAGCTCAACTAAGAAAAGCTCAGTGTCAAGGGTATATAAGACGAGCTTATTGCAAATCCAAGACACTCAAGTTTGATATTTCGCAAGCGACGGTCGGGTTCTTCCACTGTCCAGGAAAAATAGCACACTTGTTCTTTCATTCTTGTTTTTCTTTCCGCGATTACCTAGTTTGCGTGGCTCACACGACGGTCGGATCTCCACCGCCTGGAAACACCCACACTAGACGTTCTCTTGTATTCGGCTTGAGCGCTGTTTTCTATTGTTTTGATTTTGCCTGATCTTTTTTTTCCTTTAATATTTTCTTTTATTTTTTTTGCATTCAGCTTGAGCGCTGATTTCGATTGTTTGATTTTGCTTGATTTTCCTTTAGTTTCTTTATTTTCTTTGCATTCATTTCTTTTTCCTTATAATACATTTACTAGAATTAGCTTTAATTTTAATTTTTTTTTTTTTGAATAAAATTATATTTTTTGCTTATACTCAAATTGCAAGAGCATTCGTTCTTTTTTTTGTTATCATTTTGGGGGACATTTTTTCCTCTTTCACTCCTTTGTTTTACTGCCCGTTCAGCGTCTGCTGCAGTCCTCGGACAGCACAGAAGGCGGCAGAGAGTAGAACAAAGCTGCATTGTTTGGGTGGGAGTTGTCGACTGGACCTTGCTGCAGACTTCAACCAACGCTCCTGATACCTTTTGGAGGCTCACGTTACACCTTGGCTATAACATGGTAGTGGTCCGAGTCTATGTTGGCCGCTCGGAAAGTTCGGACATCTAGAACACTGGAGGAGTGCCTTACGTCGATCGCAACATGATCAATTTGGTTGACGGTTTGCTGATCTGGCGACCGCCATGTTCCTTTGTGGATATTGATGTGAGGAAACCGTGTGCTAGCTATAGAAACATTACGCCCCGCAGCAAAGTCAATTAGCCTAAGTCCGTTCCCAGACGTGATGTCGTGTAGACTGTGTTTCCCGATTGTGCTACCATAGATGTCCTCCTTTCCTATTTTGGCGTTAAAATCACCTAAGACAATCTTAACGTCATACTTAGGACATTGCTCATATGTTTTGTCGAGGAGCTCGTAGAAATACTCTTTGGCAGCATCGTCTTTTTCTTCTGTGGGGGCGTGAGCGCATATTAGGCTGATGTTGGCGAATTTAGCCTTGATGCGGATTGTTGCAAGGCGTTCACTAACATGTCGAAAGCTCAAGACTTCTTGCCTAAGTCTGCCGCTTACAACAAATCCGCATCCAAATAGACGCTGCTTTCGTTCCCTATAGCAATCACCGTAGTAAATGTCACAGGTTTTCATCCTTCTTTTGCCCGGCCCATCCCACCGCACTTCCTGGATGGCGGTGATATCCGCTTTGTAGCAGTCTAGGGCCTCCGCTAATTGTTCGGCTGCACGCGGCCGGTTCAGGGTTCGAACATTCCACGTGCAGATACGAACGTCGTTGTCCTTTTTTCGTTTTCCAGGGTCGTCAACAGTGAATCCGTCCTTATCCGAGGCTTTTGGTTGCTTCGCAACAGTATTTTTTTTCCGTGGTTGGGTAGTTAGCCCCACGCACAACCCCCAACTTGGAGGACCAGGCCCTAGATTGACCCTAGGACTGCGGGTCGGATATTCCGTTGTCAGTAACCCACTTCGGGGATATGAGTGCTGCCGTTGGCCGATAAAGGTGAAATGTTTAACGATTAAAAGGCTATAATGTTTCTATGAAACAAGTACTTCAGTTTAATTAAATGCAAAATACATTATATATATAAATTAAGTTAATGAGTGATGGTTTAAGTTTAAGTTTAGGATGCCAAGAGATGTTGATCGTGCGAGGTCCGATAGAAGAAGAAAGAACAAAGCGGTAAAGACATCTCACACAGCTTGTTGAGAACAGACAATGCATAACTGCATTCTGATGGTGTTTGATTATGCGGTACTGATTGCTTCTCTGATGATCTACACTTTCCAGTTTTAGTTAAGTGTATTTGGTGACACTTTATTTCCTCCCCTTTTATTTCTTCGGAAGTCTTCAGATTGGAATCGATCAACCGGTTTGCGTACTCTTGGGCTTCTGCGGTATTCTGTAAAGGAAATATTTTTCAATTGAGCATTATTATTTTCATTTAGATGATGTGAGGAGAGCCTGGTTGTCTATTCTTAAACATAGAGGTGGTAATTCCATTAGGTATAGCAGCTGGTTGGCACGCTGGCAAAACACTCGGCTTAGCTCGCCGTAATGGTCGGGGATCTTGCTGCATATTCCTCCCACACAAAACAAAATTTATTAACAAATCGTGCCAAATAAAAATTAAAAAAAAACTAAATTAAAGATACTCAAAAAAAAAAGAGTAAAGAGTATACTGCATGCTCTGCTACGGAAGGATAAGGTACCTATTCCTAGCGCTGGGTGAACTTGCACAAGACACTGGGGAATAACGTGATGCCTATAACCTAAGTTCCTTCAACTACATCCATCTGTCGTGATGGTAGGTAGGTAGGTAAAAGGGTGCTCTTGTGGCAGTTTGCCACAGCTTCGCTTAGACCAACAGTTGGGTCCATTGTGTCCAGTTACGGGAACCATCCAGTGTGACCTGTTGAAAGAGAAAACTGAACCGCTTTTTATATTGAACCACATAGATTGGTATGAATCTCATGGGTTCCTAAAGCTCCGTTGTATCATGATTCTAAAAGTATGTCCCACGAGTGACCAATGATATGAAGATTGTGTGTTTAATAGAACCACCCAGATTTGAGTATGAATCTCAGGAGTGCATTGAGATCAACATTCTTCAAATCATCTAGGTCATCGAAGAAGTAACTGTTGAGAATCCTCTGTCTGCTGTTTTTAAGGGCTGGGCATTCGCAGAGTAGGTGACGAACAGATTCTATTTCTTCAACGTCCCTACAGCTTCTGCAAAAATCATTATGCATTATCCCCAGCGTTCCGCATGTACGCCTATCGCACAGTGTCCAGTAATGACCCCCGTGAGTATGCGAATATCTTTGCGGCTTAGTCCGATCATGCATTTAGATCTCTTTTCACTCAACTCTGGCCACAGTTGTTTTGTGTGCCTGCGGGTAATGAGATTGGTCCAGCGTAGGTTAGTTCTACTCCAGGATTCAATGTCAATCTTCCTTGCAAGCGTGCTGAGCGGAGTTCTTACTGATTTTAGGGCCAGAGATGCATGCATTTCCGACCCGTTTCTTGCAAGCTCGTCCGCATGTTCGTTACCTGGAATATCCATATGTCCCGGCACCCAGCATAAGGTCACCGCGTTGGCTTGTGATATTACGTCCAGATTTTTCTTGCAGTGACATACTGCTCTAGACTTCACCACTACTGACTCCATGGCTTTTATTGCCGCTTGGCTGTCAGAGTAGATGATGATTTGTTTACCGACAACGTGTCTTCTTTTAAGGTCTTTTGCCGCTTGGGAGATAGCGGCAACCTCTGCTTGGAAGACACTGCAATCATCGCTAATTCTGAATGATTCTCGTAGACCCAGTGCTTCGCTGAAGATGCCCGCGCCTGTACCGATATCCATCTTAGAACCGTCGGTGTATAGGGCTAGCTCATCTTCTACTGTTACCTCTTTGTTCACCCATTCGCTTCTGTTTGGAATTCTAGTATTGAATCTCCTGTCAAAAACGAGAGTGGGGGGTAGATAGTCTGTGGACACCTTCTCTTTCGCCGCGCTCCATTGGGATTCGATTGGTGCGTGCCCGTAGGGTTTAAATGACCATAGTCCAGACTCTCTTAGTCTGTTTGCGGTTTTCACCGCCTTGTTGCTGCAGTAAATATCCAGAGGGATGAGGTTTAGCATCACCTCCATAGCTGGTTCGTAAGGAACCCGTTATCCCAATGCATGCTGCCCTTTGTATTTTGGTTAGGCTTGAAAGATTGTATTTCTTCTCAATAGCCTTCCACCACACTGCTGTACCGTATGTTAGGATGGGCCGCACTATAGCTGTGTATAGCCAGTGCACCACGTGCGGCCTGAATCCCCATGTGTTGCCGAATGCTCTTCTGCAGGCATATAGTGCCACGTATGCCTTTTTGACGCGATCCTCTATGTTTTCCTTCCAGCTGAGCTTGGAATCTAAGATTACTCCCAGATATCTTGC
Organism: Cheilosia vernalis; assembly: GCA_949126925.1. NCBI lineage: Eukaryota > Metazoa > Arthropoda > Insecta > Diptera > Syrphidae > Cheilosia > Cheilosia vernalis. The sequence continues at coordinate 71,154,310 of OX421358.1, forward strand.
TGTTTTTGAAATTTCAAGGTCTACCCCGCCCATCCTTGGGGGATTGAAGGCGGGGATCGCCCTTTTTCTCGTGAACAGGAGGATTTTCGTCTTCGATGGGTTCACTCCGAGTCCGCGGCCCGTGACCCAGTTATTGACTAGTAGAAGTGCGTAACTAAGTCTCTCGCTGAGGACTGGAGTGAATTTACCTGGAACCAGAATAACGACATCGTCTGCGTATGCGCTCACAATGAAGCATTCTGTTTCCAGTATTTTTAGCAGTTCATCAACTACGAGGAGCCATTTTTATTTATTTATTTATTTCCACGCTAATTGGGTAAACAATAATATACATAATATTACTTAACTTATTAACATAAAATTGATTACAATAATCTTGATTTAGTAGTGGAAAGAAAGGAGACCATTCGTAACTATAAAGTTAGTGTGAATGACTCTCAATTACAAAAGAACAAACAAAAAATTCAGAAGTGGGGTACAAAGATCATATAAAATTTAACTAGAACAAAGAGTACAATGAAAAAAATTTACAATGCAAAATAACAAGAATCATTAATGACAAGATGTGTGTAAACAAAAAGCTTTTATACTAGAACAGACAAAAACAAATAGAAACCTCTTGTCTAAATCAAAACAATTAGAAATTTTCAATGTCCACATAGTCGATAGTAAACATCCAGGCTTTAGTTTTTTTTAAAAAAGTGACAGAGTTGTGGATTGTTCTAATACTCATGGGTAATTTATTAAAATAAATAGGGGCGGACGAAAGATAAAAGCGTGAGAAATGAGTTCTGCGTGCAAAGGGTACATCAACTAGAGACATATTATTTAAACGTAAATTGTAAAATCTGGAATATCTTGTTGCAGAGTTCCCACTTTGTTTAAAAAACTCCCTTAACACTTTAAAGACATAAAGATGTCTTAGTGGCAAGATCTGTAAGTTGCGAAAAAGAGGCAAGGAGTTAGCGAAGCGATTTTTACCACAGATTATTCTTATCAAATGTTTTTTGCGCAATCAATAAGGAACAGAAACAATTAGCATAAGCTCCACCCCAACTGACGAGGCCATATTGTAATTTCGAGTTTGCCAGGCCATAATAGATCATTTTGAGCACACGCTGCGAGCAATATGGTTTTAGTAGATACATTTTCCGAATAACAAGCATTAAATGTGACTTAATATAATGGATATGAGGTTTCCAGTTTAATTTGCTATCAATCACCACCCCGAGATATTTAAAGGAATCAACTGATTCAATTTTAAAACATTTGGAGGAACACTGACGGTTCATAGAAAAGTTTTGTAAACCACAGGAGTGAAAGGGTAAATCAAACTGATTGCAGTCGTGAGCATGAAAGTACAAGTTAAAATCCACTAGATTACTACATGACAAGTTAAATGACATAATTTTCGTTTTCTCACTGATAACAAGCTTATTCAATGTCAAGCAATGCCTTAGAGTTTGTAAATCTTCTTGTATTTTACAAATGGACTCAAAGTCTGAAAATTCAAGATACGTGAATGCTATGTCATCAGCAAATGCAATCGGTTGGCCATTGAACTTTTGTTTAAGGAGAGAGTTGATAAATATCAAAAATAAAAGTGGTCCCAAGACCGAGCCTTGGCGAACGCCATTCTTTAGCTAACGTGATAAGCTGAAGGACCCATTTATATTGACTATTTGCTCTCTATTTTTAAGGTAAGACTTAAACCAATCATACATAAACCCTCTGAATCCAGCATGGTAAAGCTTATTTAAAAGTAAATCATGGTCAACCATATCAAATGCCTTTGTCATATCTATGAATAGGGCTATTGTGGACTTATTATCATTAATACCCTTATAAAGTTGACAGCATACTTTCAAAATAGCGTCTTCGGTTGACATACCAGATCGAAAACCATATTGACTATCCACAAAAAAATTTATTTTACTCAAAAACGACACCATACGATTTTTAATAAGTTTTTCAAAGAGCTTGGAAAATGATGAAAGTAATGAAATCGGTCTGTAAGCAGAAATAGCTCTGCGGTTGCCTTTCTTAAAAAGAGGAAGAACTTCAGCGCACTTTAACGAATCAGGAAATACTTCACAACTAACACTGAAATTAAATAAATAACTTAGAACATCTACAACGTACCAAGCAATTCTTTTCAGTACAATATTGGAGATACCATCACTAGAACAAGAATGTTTGTTTTTTAAAGACATGATCAGCCTATAAATCTCAAGAGGATTGACGTGTTCAAAATGAAAACTCTCAGTTTGCATTCTATCTCCAAGGAGTCCTGAAGATAAGCTGCAGTTACAGTTGTTACACGGGGGAACAGTTGGTTTTAATTTCTCTGAAATTTCAACGAAGTATTCATTAAAGGTATTCGCTATAATAATTGGATCAGAAACAACTACGTTAGTATCACTACCATCAATAATTCCATATATCTCCGTTGTTTTCGTACCTTTTCCTAAGATAGAGTCAACTACTCTCCATTCCTGTCTAACATTACCCCGACATCTACTTAATTGCTTGGCGTAAAAGCGATCGCGAGTGACAGCAACCAGTTTTTTTGCACTTTTGCAAAGCTTATCATAATACTTTTTTAGACGTCTATTTAGTGGATTTTTTTTACATTTCTTAGCGACATCATTTTTTAATTTAATTTTTTCCAGCAAAACATTAGTCATCCATGGTTTAATAAATTTTTTACCTCTTTGGTGCACTGAAAAATAAGTGCAATTTTTTATATGGTTATTCAGAATCGAAAGAAACAGATCATAAGCTGACGAAGGATTACTCTCGAAAATAACTGGTTCCCAACACTCGAGCCTCAGACGATCGTTTAACTTTTTGTAATGGGTCTGAATTTTTCTAAAGCTAGAAATGCATTGAGTGGATGGTTGATTTGCATAAATTTTCAAAGAACAAAGATAATGATCTGTGATTCTATAGTCATGTGCATCGGCGATAAAGATTGACTTGTTGTTTTTACTTAAACGGATAAAAATATGATCGATACAAGTGGTCGTGGAGCTAGTAATGCGAGTAGGTCGGCTGATGATACTTTTCAGCCCATGCGAAGCCATGAGGAACAAATAATCTTCAGTATCTTTTTCAGAAGTTCTTAGAATATCTAAGTTAATGTCACCTAAAATAATTAAGTTTTTTGATTTTATAACGCTGAGAATATTTTGCAATTCATTTAAAAAATAACTTTTTCTAAACGTATGTAGCCTGTAAATACTAAGAATCGTATAATTTTGGTAATTGAAAGTAAACTCAACCTTAGTTACGTCAGCGCTTATGCTGTTGATGTTAGAACATTCACACCCAGAACCGTCTCTAGTAAAAACTACTAAGCCGCCAGAAGCATAAGACGCATTGCAATTGCCAAATATTTTATACCCAGGAATATTATAAGAATCCAGTTCACTCTCAAAAATCCAAACTTCAGTTAGCACTATCACAATTGGCAACTTTTCGAGGCATTCGATTTGCACTAAGAAGCTATCGAAATTCGCCCTAAGACTGCGAATATTTTGATGCAGACAAAAAGATTCTATTACACTAGGAGGATCATAATCATTATCAGAAACAATATTAGAAGAAATGTGATTATTGGTATTAATTATACAATTATTAGAATTCATTATTTAATGACAACTGAACTACAACTTAACTAAGTCAGCTGCGCAAGTGATTTTTACCACATTTTCTCCTTCCTTCTTTCTCATGTAAATGGTCGCTCCTCTAGTCCATAAATAGTTATATCCCTTAGACACTTTCAAAGATGACGCAGATTTTAGTAGCTGACGAGTGTTGTAAGTTAAGCAATCGTTGATGTACATATTTTGAGACTCAACTTTGCTATCGATGAGAGTGGTTTTCAATTTTGTTTTGGCTACATATTTCGCATTCATAATTTTTTCCTTTACTTGACGACGTACAAGTCGCACATGCAAAACATTTCTAACGCTGCAGTTTGAATGAGATGATGAGCCACCGGCACTGACTCTCTGGCTACGATTTACAGTTTTTATTTTCTTTACATAGCAGTAGTCAATTTCTTCTTCTTTTACGTTCAAGTTCAAACCTTCACGAAATACTTTGATAGCGGCATCGATATTGGATAATTTTGCGGTATAATTGGGAACGTTGAAGATCTCCAAGCTGTTGGTTAGCAGTTGCTGCTCTAGATGATGCACTTTGTGCTCAAGTTGACTAATTTTTTGTTCACAGTTTGCGTTTTTTTCTAGAAGAGCTGCAATTTGTTGTTGTTGAAACTTTTTTACAAGCAGAATCTCAGCATAGACCAAGTTCAAAGTTATTGTTGGCTCACTTTGGTTGACATCGGTGGTGCTGGTGGTGGGTGTAGACGGACCAGCTTCTGTTTGCCTGATGATATCATGAGGTGTAGTTTGTTGCGTAGATGTGGATTTAACAGTGAGAGCAGTGGGCGCACTAGAGATTGAGCTGCGACGTTGGCTTGTGCAAGGAGAACAACGCCACACTTTCTTATTGTTTTTCATGAATACAACTTCAACCGCCGTCACTTTCACACAGTAACCATGAAATATATTCTTACAGTCACAGCATTCCACTTTGTCTTTATTGATACGGTCTACTTTTAAGTTACAGATAGAACACGACATTGTAATTAATAGTAACAGAGTAAATTTATATTAAAAAATGCAAAACGCTGAGCGGTTTCGATCACGTGCGTACCCCACAACGAACACGAAACATGACGTCATATGAGCGGTGAGAGGACCCCACCTTGAGTTGTTCCCCTACTGACCTTCCGCTCAATGCTCACGTCCCCTAGCTGTGACTTGATGCTGGGTGTGCCTAGCATTAGTCCAATCCAGTCACATAGGCTGCTATTTAGGTGGGCTCTGCGCAAGCTGCTTAAGATTGCGTGCGCTTCGATGTTGTTGAAGGCCCCCTCAATGTCTAGGAACGCACTCAGTGTGTATTCTTTATGGTGTAGAGATTCCTCCACTACCGATACTACTAACGGGTGATTTTTTAGCTGGTTTGGTTTTGGCAACACTGGTTTTGACAGCTGACGTGTGTTTAGTACCTTGTGTCACTGTCAAACAGCTTCAGTTTGGTTTGCAATTTAACCATGGATCGTCTTACAAATGAACAACGCTTGCAAATTATTGAATTTTACTATCAAAATTCGTGCTCGGTTCGAAATGTTCATCGCGCTTTTTTATCGAAAAATTGTGTTCAGCGATGAGGCTCATTTTTGGTTGAATGGGTACGTAAATAAGCAAAATTGCCGCATTTGGAGTGAAGATCAGCCAGAAGCATTGCAACAGCTACCAATGCATCCCGAAAAAGCCAATGTTTGGTGCGGTTTATGGGCCGGCGGCATTATTGGGCCATATTTCTTCAAAGATGATGCGAATCGCAGCGTTACTGTCAATGGTGAACGCTACCGAGCGATGATAACAAACTTTTTTTTGCCCGAAATGGAAGTTCTTGACTTGCATGATATGTGGTTTCAACAAGACGGTGCCACATGCCACACAGCACGCGAAACAATGGCGCAATTGCGAGGCGAGTTTGGTGAACAGTTAATTTCACGTTTCGGGCCGGTCAATTGGCCGCCTAGATCGTGCGATTTGACACCATTAGATTATTTTTTGTGGGGGTATGTCAAGGCTAATGTGTATAGGGACAAGCCCGCTTCGATTGACGCACTGGAAGCCAACATCCATGCATTCATTCGTGAGATACCGGCCGATATGTGTGAAAGAGTATGCCAAAATTGGACTCAGCGGATGGGCTACCTGAGACGCAGCCGCGGTCAACATTTGCATGAAATTATCTTTAAACATTAAATTGCAAGGTTCAATCTATCGATTCAAATAAATATTTCATTCATTTTTTCGATTTTTTTGTGTTTTTTTTTTTTTAAAAGTTCTATACCTCTTAAAAAATCACCCGTTATATGTAGCGCTGTGTCAACAGATCTGCTTTTCATGTACGCATGTTGCGATTTTGATAGGTAGTTATCGCCGATCGCTTGCCGTACGTGCAGGTCAATTAGTCGTTCCATTGTTTTCAGCATGAATGACGACAGACTGATTGGTCTGTAGTCCTTGGCTGTGATGTGACTAGCTTTCCCTGCCTTAGGAATGAAAATCACCCTCACCTCACGCCATGCCCTAGGAACATAGCATAGCCTTAGACAGCCCGTGTATATGCGTTTTAGCCATGGAATAATAGCTTCCTCTGACTTCTGTAGCATAATTGGTCGAATATTATCTATTCCGGGTGCCTTGAACGGGGCAAATGTGTTGATAGCCCAGGCTATTTTCTTCTCGTCTATAATTTCGGCGATTGTTTCCTGCTCCATTCCCTCCCTCGTGCCTGGTGTTACTGTATCGTAACTCTCCGACACATCTGTGCATCCTGGGAAGTGAGTTTCCGTCAGTGTTTCCAGCGTCTCTTTGTGTGATTCGGTCCAGCTACCGTCGCCCCTTCTTAGCGAAGTTATCGGCATCGGTGCCTTTGAAAGGAATTTCCTCAACCTAGATGCTTCGGTTGTGGATTCAATGGATTCGCAGAAAGTTCTCCATGATGTTTTCTTTGCGAATCTGATCTCCTTTTTAAGGATTCTAACGCTTTCCTTATACGTTGACCACTCAATACGTCCCTCTTTGGCGAGGTTCCACCTAGACCTTGAGCTTCGTATGAGTTCCGCGATCTTGGGACTCCACCAGGGTGGACGCTTCTTCCCACTCGCTCCACTTTTCGGACAGGATTTTTCAAATGATCGGGAGAGCACATCCGTTAAAGACTCGACTGCATTGTCTACTTCCTTAACAGATGTGAAATCTTTTACCGGGCAGAGATTCCTGTAACTCTGCACCGTCTCGCCAAATACCTCCCAGTTCGTCCTTTTAGGATTTCTGAACTGTTTTCTACCCTGCGAAACCATTTGCAAGTCATAGAGTATCCAGCAGTGATCCGATAGTGATGCCTTGCTGGACACTCTCCAATTTGCAATTTGGACAGAATTGTTATGGGATGCAAAGGTTACGTCTAAAACTTCCTTTCTATTCACCGTAATAAAAGTGGGATCATTACCCCGATTACATATGAGAAGATTGCAGCAAAGAAGGTAATCAAACAAAGCCTCACCTCTGGCATTTATGTTTGAGCTACCCCAAATAGTATGATGGGCGTTAGCATCACAGCCTAAGACTAAGTTTTTCTTACCTTGTTCTGACGCCGCTACTAGCGCCTTTACCGGTTCGGGGGGTACTGATGTGTCATCGTCGCTTGGCATGTATACTGACGCCACCCTACAGCTCTCGCCCTTGCCTCTGATCTCCACCACCGTCAGATCACCTGTACTGAAATGAAGCAATATTAGTGCATGAAGTTATTTTTCTGTCGTGATGGCGCCGATATTATGTCCACCACTGCGGAATACCCCCCCTGTATGACACCACTACTAGCGTCACACCATGTCATCAACATCCCGCTCAATTAAATAAAAGAAAACTTGTTGACGACCCCATGGCCTTCCCCACTTTCCACCTTCTCCTATATCCCACCGATCTCACCTTTTTAACTCACTTATTTAGCACATGATGACTGTTAGGTCGAAAAAAGAAAACGAACAAAACGAATCCGAAATAAAAAAATGCGACAACTTTGTTAATTTATTTCAAGTGCTTTATTTCGACCTCGAGGGTTCAAATTCTCGGACAAGACTGGCTGTAATTTCAATGGACTGTAGTAGATTTATTTATTAAAATGGAATGATATCTGGAATAATGTAGTACAAAATTAAAGCTGTAATTACAATGACATATCGTTCGAATTACGATTTAGATTGAACATGCCGCCACCTCTGAAAGATCGTAAGATTCTTTAAGACATATCTTCGAACGGCAAGGGAGCCACCTTATGGACTGCTCTGGAAATAATCCCGTTCTTAGTTCTGATGCTGACAACTCGAATATGGCCGTCCTTTCCCTTTATGGTATTTACAATACGTCCAAGAAGCCATTTCTATGGAGGTAGGTTATCGTCGGAAATAAGAACCATCATACCAGGCTTGACATCCGCAGATGAAGTATTCCATTTGTAGCGATGCTGTAGTTGTACGATATATTCACGAGACCAGCGCTTCCAAAAGTGCTGGCGAATAGCATTGAGTTGTTGCCAGCGACTGAGACGGGGTACACTAGTGATGTCAGGCTCGACGAACGAAGGCAACGGACTTCCAACTATGAAGTGCCCTGGCGTCAGCACTTGCTCATCGCTTGGATCAGAAGTTAATGGCTTAAGCGGTCTTGAGTTAAGGATGGCTTCAATCTCAGCAGCTACGGTTGAAAGTTCTTCGAAAGTAAAGGTGCACGAACTACACGTTCTGATGAATAATGCTTTCGCTGACTTGACCGCTGACTCCCATAACCCGCCGAAGTGGGGCGACCGAGGTGGTATATGATGAAACTCGATGTTGTCTTCAGCGCAGATTCTCTGTATCGATGATTGAGTATGTTCATTGTAAAACTGATTTCGTAGCTCTGCTAGCTCATTTCTAGCCCCAACAAAATTTGTAGCGTTGTCACAGTAAAGTTGACGACAAATGCCACGACGAGCAATAAATCTTCTTAGTGCAGCCAAAAATCCTTTTGTTGACAGGTCCGACACTACCTCCAGATGTACCGCCTTCTTTGCGAAGCACACGAATACAGCCATGTACGACTTTGTCGTGCGAGACCTTCGAATCCTCACGGATGTTGAAAATGGACCACAAAAGTCTACCCCAGACGTTGCAAACGGTCGCGCAATACACACCCTAAGAAGCTGGAAGATCTCCCATGATCTGCTCACGCAACCTTGGTCGCATTCGAAAACATTGAAGACATTTATGAACTACACCAGTCGCCATGCTCCGTGCATCGATAATCCAGAACATTTGCCTCGAAATTGACACCAGTGCCTGAGCACCTGCATGATAGTTCTTGGTATGCAAATGATTCAGGTAGGCGCGAACAAACGGATGAGATTTCGGTAGAAGTATTGGATGCTTCGCATCATATGGTAATTCCGAATGTTCTAGTCTTCCACCAACCCGTATTAAAAAAGTTACAACAGACTCAGGTTTAAGAAATGGGTTCAGTTTTCTTATGCGGCTTTTCGAACTGACAAACTCGTTTTTGGACTGCAGGCTGACAATTTCTTCTCGGAACCTATTTTGTTGAATGCAAAATACTATTTTTAGTAGAGCAGCTTCATACTCACAAGTTTCCAGGTTGCCCGATCGCAATTCCTCATTTCGATGCTTGGCTGAATACCTTTTTTTGAAGTTTTCGATGAACCTGTAGCAGTAGGCGAAAACTCTGACAGTTTGCTTGTAATTATTCACAAATTTAAGCTGCTCAACTAAATCTGCAACTTCGCTGCCAAAATTGTTATTGTGTGCTCCAAGTAATACTGCATTAATTTTTCGGCGTTCAGTACCACCTTTGGAGAACCTCTTTGTTGTAGCAGGCCAATGACCGGGAGGACGGTACAAAAATGCAGGACCGTTGAACCAAATGGATTGAACCATATCCGAAACCGTTGCTCCTCTTGATATGATGTCAGCGGGGTTCGATTTGCCATCGACATGCCTCCATGACGCACCAACCGTTAATTCGTGGATGATGGATACCCTATTAGCGACGAATGTATTCCAAGATGAAGGGTGGTCAGCAAGCCAATCCAGCACAACCTCTGAGTCCGTCCATAAAATGATTTTATCAAACTTCTTCCCAAAGGCATCCAAGACTCGGCCAAGCAATCTTGAGAGAAGCAGTGAAGCACACAATTCCAACCTTGGTAGAGTTTGAGTGGATACGGGTGCTACTTTTGATTTTCCACTTAATAGACGAACAGATACATTTCCCAGTACATGAACAATACGAACGTATATGCAGCAACCAAATGCTCTCAGAGAGGCGTCCGAAAACCCGTGCAACTCGCAACTAACACAATCGGTAGAAAATATATGTCTTGGAATACGCACCTTTGTAAGTTCCCACAGTTGACCGCGATACCTAATCCACTCTTCTTTCAGCTCGTCAGCAATCACCCTTATTCCAATTGGCGTTTTTATTGAACGACAATTGTCGTTTCAGAAGTCGTGTCACTTTACTGTCGATTTGGTATCCGTATTCCGCGACCTAAACGCCATGAGAGTCATTTTCATTTATATTCCACATAGATTCCACAACAACAGCTGTTATTGACAAGCAAATGTGTATTGAATTAGTAGCTGAATTCAATTATTTCGTTGTTGATTTATTTTGTCTTCTTAAATTAATTTTGAATACATGTATATTAAATAAGTTATTACTAACTATCCTCCTCCTGTGGCTTTCAACTCTTTTTTGTTAAAATTAGCTGTTTTTTAGTTTTAATTTTCGCATCGAACCAGACATGTGAATTAGATTAAAAATGTTCTTTTCAAATTGGAGTACTATGTGTATGCTTTTTGCAATTCTTTTTCTTCTCGTCTGATAGGTTTAGTTCTGCAGCAACGTCTTTCCAACCAATTTTTAAATTCTCTCGATTGTTGAACACCTTTTTTAAAATTCATTGCCAGATGAAGATGCTTTTTCATCAACTCCACCAGTCGTTTCATTTGTTTTGGATTTGTTATTTTCACCCTCGAGGAAAAAATAAATGGATAAATAAGTGAAATTTAAGCTAAATGAGTTGAAAATTTAACAAACATTTTAAGTCGATTTTGTTGCTTGGCGTTTACAAATTTCCCAACGCCAATAAATGTCGTTTAACTTGTCGTTATGTGAGACTAATACGCCTGCTAGAATAAGGATGGCGTTACGTTCCACATGAACTAAAACGACATCTAGCGTTTAATGGCTTAAAACGACTCATAAAACGCCACCTGTAATGCCGAGTTCACATAGTCGTTTTGCTCACTGGCGTTTAACGCCAACTGGAATAAGGGTGAATATCTTCATCCCAACCAACCTTTGCAATCCAAAGCCGTTGAAGAAATATTTTTCCCAAGACAACTACTGGATTCACTAAACCCAAGGGATCGAACAGTCGGGCTAAGTCTGATAAAACAGTTCTTTTGGTGATGGTACTGGCACTCTGCACACTTTCTAATGGATTTACGAATTGAAACACATCCTCCAAGGGCTCCCATACGATACCTAAAGCTTTAATGACATCATTGTCATTCATTGTCAGGTATATATTCGCGTTTTAGTTCTTGCTTCTGTGGGAGAGGGATACAATTTAGTCGATGATGACGAAGACGACTTACCCTGTGGCTCTCTGATGTCGAGGTGCTGACTTCTTCGATTGAGAAATGAATAACATTCGCTCCATGTTGGCAGCTTCTCTAACTCCAATGAATCCTCCCACTTCTTGTAAGTTTCAGCATCCAGTTTGAGAGATGCGATATAAATCAATAATGCGTTCACGATATCCGTATCTGTTCCCAAGGATCTTAACGCACCTAGATGTCCATCCACGCAATCTACAAATCGACGAAGCTGAGCTCCCGAATTCCTTGAAACTACTGGTAGGTGATACAGTCCTCGAATGTGCGTCTGGAACACTATGCACTTGTTATCATAACGTTTTTTTTTTTGCAATTCCAGTGCCTTTGCGTAATTGTCCTCGGTGACATCTAGAGATTTGATGGTCAGCTTGGCTTCTCCTTTGAGGCATTCGTCAACAAGCAATTGGAACTTTCTTATTGTTGGAATTGGCTTTGAGTCGATTATGGCCTTGAACTGTTGAATGAAGTTGTTATATTCAGTATATTCACCTGCGAATGTTGGTGGTTTCAATTTGGGAAGATCGTCGCTGGATACAGAGGGTATTATAGCTGGCTTAATTAAGATTTTCTTTTAGATTTGCAATGCGAGTAAGAATTTTGGATTTAAGAGAACAATACAGATCTTCAATACTTGCCCTATAATCTTCTTCTGCTGCATTCCCAGGCAGAAGTGCATCGATGGCGTCTTGTGTTGTGAGAAAATTCGAAAAGTATCCTTCTAGCAGCTCAAGACGGCAATTGAGGTCGGTGGCATTCAGTTTATTATCGTCTTCATCGATAATTTTCTCAACTCTAGTGATATACCCCTTTCGCGATGCACGGGATGCTTTTAATTGTTCAATTGTAGTCATTTTAGATTATTTCAGCAACGATGGATTTTGACGTTTGGTGTGTATTACTACTGTCGAGCTCTTTTGCCAAAAAAAGAGAGTACAATAGTGTTTCGGGATATTTTTTAGTTGGAAGGTATGTGTCGTATTACTATACTGTCGCACTCTTTTGTCGAAAAAGAGAGTACAGTAGTGTTGCGAACGATTTATTGTGGGGACGATGACGATAGATTTGGTGGGCAAGAAAGAGAGTGCAGTGAGGTTATTATGTATTTAATGTATTTTGCGAAGATGATTACTGCTAGATTATATTTTTTATGTTATGTATTTTATACATATGTGGGTTCTCGCAGGCAACGGATTGTAGGTATGAATTTCGATTTAATGGATAATGCAAGTGCGCGATCAATTAATAAATTTAAACTTGCGCATAGGCGAATAAATGTCGGTAATGAAGCGGGAAAATGCGTCTCCTAAGTTCAAATGCAAAAGAATTTCCGAAGCTCATTCACACGAGTTGGTGCGACTATGTGCAATTATATATGTGTTCCGATATTATATGCGGACGAGATTTGTGCGAATTTCGAATCGAGTCTTATCTTTAAATTTCCACTAAGAAGGACCAAATGTTAGGTCGAAAAAAGAAAACGAACAAAACGAATCCGAAATAAAAAAATGCGACAACTTTGTTAATTTATTTCAAGTGCTTTATTTCGACCTCGAGGGTTCAAATTCTCGGACAAGACTGGCTGTAATTTCAATGGACTGTAGTAGATTTATTTATTAAAATGGAATGATATCTGGAATAATGTAGTACAAAATTAAAGCTGTAATTACAATGACATATCGTTCGAATTACGATTTAGATTGAACAATGACTCTTCCGACAACTCGAAATTAAATACTAAGAGTACGTTTTAACTTCATTGTGGATACACGCAATATCATTTAATAATCAAAATATTATAAAGTCAGTGCAATTTCAAATTCTATAACAATCCATTTACGATTAGTATTCCCTCTTGACTTACACACTAACAAAATTTTGAATCTTTTCTAATTCTCCTCGACGTAAATGTGCACATGTACCTCCCAGGATCACAATCGATCAATCTATCAAACTAATAGCTACGACTAATTTTTATAAGGGGGATACTAATTCAAAAATTCAACTAATAGTTGTTATTATGTAAATATCAATTAATTATTAATTCTAATATTATGTGTATATTATTTAAGTCTTTAAGGTCTTTAGTTTTTATCTGTTTCATTTAGCTTTAAGATGTAATTTCTTTTAAGTTTTAATCGCATGTCTCTTATTCATAATTTTCTTTATGGGTACATACTCTGTCGTGGTCGCGCAGGTAGACTGAATGATCTGCTAGCGACAGCGCTGATGTGTGTGCGATTTGTCGAATATGATGGGAATTCGTCTCTCGCCAAGGTGTGCTGAGCAGGGTTGAGTTGAGCTTGATATTGAGGAAATGCTATTGGGCTACGTGCGAAAGAAAACTAGGGATCTTGTTGCTGACATTAAATGTTTGAAACTCAAATTTTCGTATGAGCGTCGTATAAGTTCATTTAAAGTCTTTGTTCCTAATCAGTTGTTTAATGTTATGATCTCTCCGGATTTTTGGCCTAAACATACTGTTGTTCATGAATTTAAACATGAGAGGAGGCTTCTTAACACAGCTAGTTTGGATAAGGAACCTACTGCTCTATCAAATTCAAAAAACTGAATATTTACTTTCAAAATGTTGGAGGCATGAAATCAAAGTTGATAACGTTTTATACCAACTGTCTGGAAGAAACTTACGATGTTATAATTCTAACTGAAACCTGGCTTAATTCTGACATTAAGAACTGTGAAGTTGTACCGGAGGATCTTTATCAACTTTATCGGACTGATCGTTGCTCTGCCAATAGTATTTTTGGAAATGGCGGTGGTGTTGCCATTATGGTTAATAAATGTATCAAGTCTGATCATTTATATCCAAATGAATTCTTGGATTTGGAACTAGTTTCTGTTAAATTGACCTTAGCTGGTTCATCGTGCATTTGTATTGTTGCTGTCTACATTCCCTCTGGGTCATCTCCGTTCGTATACGAAAGGTATTCTTGTGCTCTTGTCCAGATTGCGGATCTTTTTGGTTATGGTAAAATTTTTATATTTGGTGATTTTAACCTAACCTATACAAATTGGTATGTGGATACAGAATCTCCTTCGTGTTATAATCCATCAGAACTAGGACCTTTGCATGGCAAACTATTTTTAGAAAATGTATTGAGTGTGGGCCTCTACCAAATCAATGGATTATATAATGAACACCAGCGCTTCCTTGATCTAATTTTTACTGACTGTCCTGATATATGTAGTGTTGTTCCCGCTGATGAATGGTTACTACCGAAAGTACCTCACCATAATGCAATATGTTGTGCAATAATTCTGGACCTTAAAATGACTGCAACTCAATCAAATTTGACAACAAAATATATACCTGACTTTAAGAGATTTGACAGAAATAAAATGGAAACTTTTTTCAATTCATATTCATGGACTAATATATTTAATGAACCTGACCCTGATGAAGGTTTAAACAAATTTTATCATATTTTGTATAATTGTATTCATTACTCTGTGCCGTTAAAAAAAAAAACATTGCTTGTCACAAGTGAAAGCTTTATGGATAAACAAAGATGTCCGACGTCTAAAAAACTTGAAAAATTTTTTTTTTTAAAAATGGAAACGAACGAATTGCTACTGTGATTACCTCTTATTTGCTGACTACAGACAACTTCTTAAGGCTGCTTTAAAACGTTCCTATGATGCATATATTTATACTTAAAACTAAACAAAATATTAAAAATAATCCAAAGATGTTTTGGAACTATATTAACTCTAAGCGGAATTCTTCAAATTTTCCGAATAATATGGAATATAATAATAATTATGTGTCTAATAATGACAATGAAATGTGTAATATGTTTGCTGACTTCTTTCAGACAACTTATTCAAGGCCTGATACGTTGACTCCGAGTTATTCCGGTTGTATTATAAAAACTAACTGTGATATTCCGAGCATAAGACTGACTGAAAATGAAATAGTGCAATATATAAAGACTTTAGATGATAACTGTGTTCCTGGTCCTGATGGTGTTCCAAGTTTATTTGTCAAATCATCTGTAGATTTTATCTGTAAACCGTTAACCTATTTATTCAACTTGTCGCTGTCCAGTGGAGTCTTTCCGAAAATGTGGAAATCTTCATTTATCATGCCTCTACATAAAAATGGTAACAAGCACCACGTGCAAAATTATAGAGGAATCGCAAAACTGTCCTGTATAGGTACCCAAACTCTTTGAGAAAATTATTTGTAATTACGTGCAATTTCACTGCTCTAAAATTTTTGCTGATGAACAACATGGATTTCGTCCCAAAAAATCAACTGTAACTAATTTAATAGAGTTTACTTCCCATGTCAATGAAAGCTTGATTAACGGGTTACAAACAGATGTTTTTTATGCTGATTTTAGTAAAGCATTCGACAAAATTAATCATGTAATCCTGTTAAAAAAACTTGAACTTTATGGATTCCCGCATTGGATATTGAAATGGATTTGTTCATATTTAAGTGATCGTACGAAAAATGTGAAATTAAATTACTGTTTGTCTAAAAATGTTGTCGTCTATTCTGGTGTCCCTCAAGGCAGCCACTTTGGTCCACTCCTGTTCCTGTTATTTATCAACGATCTATGTCCTCTTATTATATATTCCAAACTGTTGCTATTTGCGGATGACTGCAAGCTGTACTATTCATATGGTAGCCAACAAGGTTATATATTTTTACAACATGATATTGACGCTATGCAGGATTGGTGTAGAAGAAACTATATGCAACTTAATCTTAAGAAGTGTAAAAGCATGACCTTCACGAGACGCAAAAATTCAACTGCGCCCATTTATTTTATCAATGAGGAAGCTGTTGAAATTGTTGATTGCTTTAATGACCTTGGTGTGGTTTTTGACAGGAAGCTCACTTTCAATCTGCATTTGGATTCCATTGTTAGCAAGGCAAGAAGCCGATTGGGACTTATAAAACGTTTCTCAAAAGAATTTAAGGATCCCTATATAACCAAAATTCTATACTGTTCTCTTGTCCGACCTGTTTTGGAATACTGTAGTCCTGTTTGGTGTCCGTCTTATGAATCTGGAATCTCAAGAATTGAAAGTATTCAAAAGAAGTTTCTTCTCTTCGCTTTACGTGATTTGCCTTGGAACCCCGAGAGTCGTCTTCCACCCTACACAAGCCGATTAAAGTTGCTGAATCTTCAGACTTTGGAAAAACGAAGAGAAACATCCAATGTTATATTCCTTTTTTGCGTTCTGACTGGTAATGTCAACTCCACATATGTTCTCAACTCCATTAACATCAATACCAGACCGAGGACAACAAGGAACCCTAATTTTTTATATCAAAGGACATCTCGATGTAACTATGGGAGTATGCGGTGGAGCGGCGCCGTGCGCAGGGAAATTATGTGCGGAATTAATGCAGCTCTTCGGATTTCTTCCGCGGGGACATGCAGACGAAATGGCACGTGATTGCGTGTTGGTCACAGGCTTGCTTGGTAGAGTAGCTGCTAAGTAGCCGGGACGATTTTTACCTCTCGAGCGCGACAGTACGGTGAGGGGTATTTGCTTCCAACCAAAATCAGCTAAGGAGATTGGAAACTTTATCTGCCCTCTACCGCCTATTGCAGCCGTTCAGGGAGTAGAAATTAATATCTGAAACCAATTGAATGAAACACCTATTGGCCAAAATAAAAATTATTACCTGGGTTGCACAGTTGGAAATCTTGCAAGTATGCCCGCTTTAGTTTTAGCAAATGGTACTTGGATGGATATCACAAACGAATGATGGCGTGTTGAGACGTCACGCTCGTTCAAAGGTTAGATAAAAGAAGAGAGCCAAGCAAGGCGGAAATAGCTTACATGCTCGCGAGGAAACTACGATCGCTATCGACCTCTACGCTTTGAACACGAAACTACCTAAAACATTTGACGAGCATTTTGTCTCTTTGAACGCATTCGACAATGCAGGGTGGCCATGCAATTATTTTGGACATTTCTTTTTTTTTTTTTTGCATTTAGCGATTTTAAGTGGAGGTATTTCTATTTTTTCCATTACAGCTGCACGTTACAATGATTAGTAGTTTTAGGTGAGCTGTCAGTAGTAGTACAATTAGAACTGTTGGCTAAATGAAAGGCTAATGTTGAACTGTCTTCTGGCTGGCGATATCTCATCGGTTGTGATGTCGTTTCCATACCCCTCGAGTGGTTTTGATTTGGTAAACCATTTTTCCAAGACGTTCGGTTATTGTTCCAGGTATCCACTTGGGTCCAGAAGCATAGTTCTTAACATATACATGCTGATATAATTGAAATTTATGATTATCCGTAGTAGGAGATATTTTTCGCTCTTTTGGAATAAAAAGCGAAAGCAATGTTCGTGGTTGGCGACCATGTAATAGTTCTGCTGGTGTTTTGCCTGTGGAGTTTGGACTCGTCCTGTAAGTTGAGAGATATTTTAGTAGGGCGCTTTTTTTTGTCTGCTCCTCCTTCCACGATTTTCTGAAATACTGTTTTAAATATTCGAACAAACCCTTCTGCCTGTCCATTTGAAGCAGGGTGGAATGGTGCAGTTGAAAGGTGTTTGATGCCATTACTTGTACAGAATTCTTTAAACTGATTCGCTGAAAATTGCGGCCCGTTGTCGCTTATAATAGTTTCCGGAAGTCCTTCCAAGGCGAAAATGGATTTGAGAGCATCTAAAAGGGCATCACAAGTTGTTGAGTTCATTTGGACCACAAAAGGGAACTGTGAAAATGCATCCACACAAATCGGCCACATCTTCCCGTAAAAGGGACCAGCAAAATCCAAATGGATTCGCTCCCAAGGCGTCTGTGCCTGTGGCCAACTCGTATATTTTGCAGCAGGACTGGAGCTGTTAGTTTGACGGCGTGCAAGTTGCTTCGTACGTACTATGCCCCAATGGCCTTCGTGCAAAAGTTTCAGAACCCGTTGGCGTAAGTTAACAGGTATAACGACCCGATTGGTGTCTGTTTGCAGTAATATAACACCTTTGTTAGTCGAAAATGAGTGCCGCCGAGGAAAAAAAATTTGCAGGCCACTGTCACTATCCCCGAGTTTTTCAGGCCATCCATTTTCAATATATTTCCGTACTTTGCAAAGAACATAATCGCTTTCTGTAAAAGAAGAAATCGTTTTATAATTAATTGGAAAATTTATAAGTGAATCCTCCATGGCACTATCAATCTCATGACATGCTTCTGAGCTATCGAATTCGGTGTCTGGTCCAAGAGGCAAGCGGGAGAGGGCATCAGCATTGCAGTGCTGTGACGTTGGCTTATATTTTATACGGTAGTGATAAGCCATTAAAGTGATAGCCCACCTCTGCAAGCGATGTGCTGTGGTTGTTGGGAGCTGTTTATCCTGGTTGAAAATTGTAACCAATGGTTTGTGGTCTGTTAACAGCGTAAATTCACGGCCATACAAATATTGGTGAAATTTTTTACTCCATACCTATATTATTGAGAGAGCCTCTTTTTCTATTTGGCTGTATTTACGCTGGTGATCATCCAGAGTCTTTGACGCATATGCAATAGGTCTTTCGGAACCATCGGGATATGTATGGGACAGAACAGCTCCAATACCATGCGATGAAGCGTCGGTCGCTAAAATTATGGGGTAAGTATCGTGAAAATGTGATAACTGGGTTGCTTTCACAATTTGAGACTTTAGCTTTTGAAACGATGTTTCTTGCTCCCTTCCCCAATAAAATTGTACATTCTTACGCCGCAGTAAGTTCAAGGGCGCAGCAATTTGCGAGAAATTTTCGAGGAATTTGTGGTAATAGTTTACCTTTCCCATAAAAGCTTGAACTTCGTTGACATTTGTTGGTTGGCGATGTTTTTGAACAGCTATTATTCCAGATTTCGACGGGCTGATACCTGTAGAACTAATAGTGTGCATTTGCATTTTTCACGGTTGCAATGAATTCCGTTTTCTTTTAAGCGTTGGAAAATGGCTTTTAATCGCTCTAGATGCAGTTGCGTATTTGGAGCAGTAATAATAATGTCATCTAAATAATTCATGCTGCCAGGTATTCCAGAAATGACCTGTTCTAAATAACGTTGGAAAATGGCTGGAGCACTGGCTACTCCGAAAGGAAGTCGCTGGTACTGGAATAAACCCAGAGGAGTGTTTACAACAAGTAGCTCTTTGGCGCTTTCATCAAGTTCAAGTTGCAAATAGGCATCGGTAAGATCTAGTTTGGAAAAGAGCTGCCCATCACGCAGTTTGTGAAATAGCTCTTCCACTCTGGGTATAGGATAAGAGTCAATGTCGATTTGTGAGTTAACAGTGACTTTAAAGTCGCCGCAAATTCGAATAGACTTCGATGCTTTGGACACAATAACAATGGGGGCAGCCCATTTACTAAATTGGACGGGTTTCCAAATGTTGGCGTCAACTAAGCGCTGAGCTTCTGCTTTGAATGCATCGAGCATTGCAAATGGAATGGGACGCGGCTTGAAAAATTTCGGTTTCGCATCGGGCCTCAAATGTAGTTCAGCCCTAAAATGTTTGCAGGTCCTAATGTTGACTGAAAAATGTCTTTGTATGCAGCACAAAGATCATCTACGACGTGATTATGAGTTTTCACGAACACGAGGAGAAAGAAGAAAAATAAAAACACATTCGAATTTCCTCTCGAACTCAACCGTACTTTATTATATCCAACTTAAGACTAATGTACTCTACATAATTTTTGTTACACGTTAGCTTGGTTGTGCTTATGGTTCTGTTGCCAGGCGCTGAATCAGCAATTATCGCCTGGTTGTTTTCTTAGAATCGCGCGAGTTGTGAAATGCAATCAGTTCGCGTGGGTATGCAAGAATGCAGTTCAGCCAGGTCAAATTATATTGTGGCCTGTCTGGACTGCATTTTGCTTACTGGCGTTTTCTGTGCATTCCGTAACTCCCCCACCGTTAAAATGAGGCTCCGCCGAAATGATTACATTTTTTCTGTTTTTTAACATTTTGACAATATGGAATACTAAAATAACAAATATAATCGATACAATATTTATACTTAGCAGCGATACATCATTAATATTACTTTTTTCTGAAATACGTTTTATTAATTCTCTATTGTTAATATGCTCCACATATAACTCTTCCAGTTTGATATTTGGGATGACATTGGTTTCATTGACTTTTGTAATAAAATTTGGTATTATAATATTGTCATAAATTCTTTGTTCAAAATTTTCATAAGTTTTATTATTGATGGTAAGTTTACAATCTTTAAATCTTATTATATAACTACCTTTTACTTTAATGTTACTATTGTCACAATTATGTTCTATTATAGTTTCTTTAGCATTCTTCAGTATAATAATTCCTTTTGCTACTTCAAGTGTTTCTCTTATATCTATTGTGGATTTTACGCAATATGCTACTTTAGAATGCATTATATTTTGTACGCAATTGTCTGTTATTACAATAAGATTACGTTTGAGATTGTCTTTAACAGGAAATTGGTAAATATTGTTTTCTTGATCAGTTAGAATTTCTTTAGATTTAATAAGAAGTGATTTATTATTATTATCTGGAATGGGTTCTATTAAGATTTTCGTATATTTATTTTCAGAAAAATGTGGTATGAAGAGAATTATTATGATTTGGTCTTTGTATATTGTGACCGTAATTTTGATTTCATTAAAACTCATTAAATCATTAATCATAGCTAATTCCTTTTTGCCTAAAATATTTTTTGTTAGTACTCCAAGCTTGCTTGAGAAAAGTACCTGTTCTATATCATCTACGTGGTTTCTAAGTAGTACTATATCTTGGTTGATTTGATACACGTATTGCATTATCTTAACTTCTTCTTCTAAAGTTTCTACTCTTCCTACTAAATTCTGGCTATTTAGGTACGTTTCTATAATTTTCTGTTGTTTCATAACATGAGATGTAATATTTTGGATTTGTTCCAGTATCTGTTCGTTAATTATAACCTGTTTATTACTTCCTTCTGTGAGTTTATTTTCCTGGTCAAAAAGCTGGTCTAATTTATTCTTAATACAAACTTCATCTTCATGGTCCATTGTTCCAGCGATAAGTTTAATTCCTGTTCCTAGTATGTCTATTAACGCTCTTTTTGATTTAGAGTGTGGTTTAAGGTTTTCTAACTTGGCTTCTAGCAGTATTAAATTTTGATTAACTGTATGGTACATGGGCTCTATTAGTTTTGATTTATTTTTGAAGGCGAAAAGGTTTTCTTTTATCTGGTCTTTAGTTATTTCTAGATCGGTTACATTAATTATATGTAGGACTTTTGTATAACTTTTGATAATTTGAATTTTGTCTAGTTTAAGTGTCACGTACCCGTTGTTGTTGTTAAAGTCGTGAAGAATTATTTCTTGTGTCCATATAAGTGGTACCCATGTTATTGCCAATAGTACTGGGGTGATGTATAGTAACATCATATTTGTTGTTGGTTCCTAAAAGGAAGATTTTTTAAATTTTATCGTTTTGTTTTTAGTGGTTTGTTTTTTGCCTTAACTAATGGAAAATTAATGTCCTGGAATTTCTTAATTCCTTTAATATGGGCTTTGTAATATTTGTTCCCATTTTTTACATCTACTAAGTGGTCTTCGTCGATTTTTTGTGTTTGAAGTTTTCTGCTTCTTTTCTAAAATGAGTTCACGGATTTTCTCGTATTCTCGTTCATGAATTTTACCTGTTACGAAGTCGATAGGTTTTCGGTTGGTGGTTGAGTGTATTGTGTTGTTATAAAATGTTATTATTCTTGAAAGTTTGTCTTCTACCGTCCCTTCGTTATATGTGTCATCATGTTTTAATAGTCTGATATGCTCGTTTATGGTGTTATGCAGTCTTTCAACGTCTGCATTTGATGTGTGGTTACTATTTGATGTATAGTGAACTTCTACGTCAAGTTCTGATAGAAACTGTTTCAAGGGTATGGCCTTAAAGCCTAGTTCATTATCTACTATGATTTTGTTTACAGTCCCAAATTGACTAAAATAAAATGAAATGGCTCGTTTAAATTCGACCCATGTTCTGCTTGTGATTCTGATTGCACAGGCGTGTTTAGAGAATTTATCTATAATGGTTAGGAAAAGTGTACTTTGTAGGGAATAGAAGACATCGACATGAATTATTTCAAGAGGTTTCGTTGGCGTTTCCGTTAGCTTAAGTAACGGTTTTCGAGGGTTTCGCACATATTTCTCCAGGTTACAAATATCGCAATTATTAATGAACTGGGTAATCCTTGTTTTAAATTTTGGATGGAAATACACAAGGGTTAGTTCTTGGAAAACTTCTGAAATTCCCCTATGGTTGTTTTTCAAGTGTTCTGTTTCTATTATTTCGGCTAGTCTTGTTTCATCGGTGATATCTTCAAGTAACTTAATGCATCTAATCAATTTGAAATTCCTATTGTTTGAAAAATATTTTTTGTATGTATTTTCTATGATATTGAAGAAATCTTCATCTTCTGTTAGGATTGCATTTAAAGCATTGGGATGAAAGTGATTTTTGAGCAACGTTAATGTGGTTTGTTCGTCTAGAGATTTTGTGTGTATTGTCGTTCGTAGTCGGTCAAATATTTTTGTTTTTCTTACTCTTAAAGATCCTGAATGGGATTTTACGATAACAACCTGATTCTTGAAGACATTTAAACATGATTTACTTATAGGAATATTATCGGTTTCGATTAGGTTTATATCGATGCTTGGTATCCTAGAAAGGGCATCGGCGTTGCTATTACATGATCCCTTTTTATATTTAATATCAAAATCAAACTCAGACAGTTTTAATCTCCATCTTACAAGTTTGGAGTTGGGTTCTTTCAAAGAAAATAACCAGCTCAATGGTTTGTGGTCAGTCTCGATTATAAATTTTCTGCCGAATAGGTATGGGCGATAATACTTTGTTGCCCATAAGATGGCTAGCAGCTCCTTCTCTATGGTGCTATAGTTAATTTCGTGCTCGTTCAGAGTACGGCTAGCGAAAGATAAAGGGTGATTTTCCTGGGACAATACGGCGCCCAGAGCATATTGGCTAGCGTCTGTAGTCAACGTAAATGTTTTGTTAAAGTTTGGGTATGCTAAAATGGGATCGCTTATTAATAATGTCTTAAGGGTTTCAAAAGCTTCTAGATATTCGGGGGGGTCTGAGATATTGATTTTTGTATTCTTTTTCAAATATTTTGTCATCGGTTTCGCTATCCTTGAATAGTCCCTGATGAACTTCCTATAATAGCCAGTTAATCCTAAGAATTGTTTTATTTCCTTACATGTTTTGGGGATGGGGTAATTTTTAACACATTCGATCTTCTTAGGATTGGCTTTGATACCCTCAGGTGTCACAATGTGACCGAGGAATTCGGTTTCCTTTTTGAGGAACTCGGATTTATCCAATTGTACCTTTAAGTTTACGGCTTTTAGTCGTTCGAAAATTTTAGTTAATGAAGTAATATGTTCCTCTAGGGATGTGGAAAAAATGATTATATCATCAATATAAACGAGACATATTTTGTTGATATAATCTTGAAGCACATGGTTCATCAACCTTTGGAAGGTTGCTGGTGCCGTTTTCAAGCCGAAGGGCATGCGAAGAAATTCGTAATGTCCACTTTCTACACTAAAGGCGGTTTTGTGGATATCGTCCTCATGGATTTCAATTTGGTGGAACCCCTTTGCAAGGTCTAGGGTGGTGAAGTATTGGCACCTACCCAATTTATCAAGTATTTCCTCTATATTAGGTATCGGGTACCTGTCATCGATCGTCACCTCATTCAACTTCCTGTAGTCTATGACCAATCTCCATTTGGCCATGCCACTAGCGTCTTCCTTCTTAGGAACGATCCATATGGGGGCTGAATAGGGTGAATTACTATGTCGTATAATGTTGTTATCTAACATTTCCCGAATTTGGTTCTCAACTTCTTGTTTGTGTATATATGGGTATCTATAATTCTTACTATATATTGGGGCATCATTCGTCGTTCTAATTCTATGTTTAATTGCATTGGTAAAAGTGAGACTTCTATCCTCTTGGTAGAAAGTATTCTCATATTTTTCCACTAGATTCAATAGTTTATGTCGTTCTTCTAAGTTTAAATGTGAGGTCCTTATTTTACCTATTAAGGTGCTTGTACAAGAATCGGGAGATTCGATTATGCAGAAGTTTTCGTCCGTTATTTCGTATGTGTCGTTGTCGTTAAGATGAATTTTTCCTTGAAAGTTAAATTTATTGTCTAGTTGTATACTGTGGTTTTCAACGTCATAGATTCCTTGCGGTATTATTGTATCTCCTTTATTATTTATTTGTTCTCTTAGAAAGGCTAGCCCTTTCTCCTGTTTTACAGATAAATGTAACTCGTTTGCTCCTTTGTATATAAGCGGTATAGTCTTATTATTAATAGTTAGAGTATCGTTTTCGTAATTTATATTTGCTTTATATCTTCGAAGTATGTCATTTCCTATGATTCCATCATAGGAGTCATGAAATTGGCATTCGAGAAATTCTGCCGTGTCGTGGGTGTTGCCGAATTCGGCAAATAGTGGAATTTTTACTGTTTTAGAAACTGTAATTGTGTTTTGAAGGGTTTTTAAAGTTATGGGGTTTTGAGATATAATCCATTTAGGATTACAAAGTCCAGGGTTTATAATGGAGTGTGTCGCCCCGGTGTCGATTATAAAATTTAAAGGGTATAACTCTGTTTGAATTATTATATAGGGAAGTTTTCCCTTGAGGCCGGTAGATGAAAATTTGTTCCTAAATTGTTTGTGTTTAATTGGTTAGGGTTGATTAAAGAAGTTGTTGCATTTGGGCAAATGTTCACTACAGGTGGATAAAAATTTGTTTCTAAGTTCTGTGTGTTTAATTGGTTAGGATTGATTAAAGGGTTTGTCGCGTTTGGGTAAATGTTCATTACCGTGTTTATGTCCATTGGTTCCGGTACGGGGAACCTTTGGGCTTGATTGGGATTACTATACGCTACGAAATTTGGGTTTCTATTATAGGAATTACCGTTTGTTATATTTGGCGGATTCGAATTATTATATCGTTGGTTGGGTCCATGATTATTATTTTGGTTTCTGTTATGGGTATTACTGTTTGCAATATTTGGCGGGTTTGTATTATTATATTGTTGGTTGGGTCTATTATTATAATTTTGGTTAGGATGTCTACGTTGGGGAGGTTCATGGTTTTGGGTTTTACTAGGATTTGGATTGTTTGTATTTACTTTTGAATACGCATAACCTGATTCATACAGAATGTTGATTGCCGCTTCTAAACTGGGTTCTGCAACAGATCAAAGAACGCATAGGTTCTGGGAGTTTGCTTCTAAAAATAACTAACGCTGAGGATTTATTTTGTTTAATGTTGGCTTCTATGATTTCGTTATTATCACTATTTATCATTTGTTTTTGCTTTACGTTTAATCTTCTCAAGATCTCTTTAATGTGGTTATAGAACTCGACCGCGTTTGTTTTAAACTGTAGGGCTCGTAATTCATCGAATAGTTCTTCCGGTGTTTGCCGGTCACCGAAGTTGTTATACAAAATTTGTTTCATGTCTGTCCAGCTGGTGACATGACTATTTATTTCTATAATTTGTCTAGCTTTTCCTTTTAGTTTTGATTTTAGAATGTCTGAAAAAATACTTTGCGCTAAGGCGTCATATTTCGTCATGAGAGGGTGTATTTTGTCGATTAAATCGACGAAGTTTTGTAGTTCCTTGAAGTCTCCGTAAAATTCCGGGAGCTTCGAAAGGTACTTAATTGGGTCAATATTTAAAGTTAACATATTTGAAGATGGTGGTTCTTCTCCTTGGAAAAAGTTACTAACTATCTCAGTTAATTGCCTAGATTGTTCTTGCACGGTTCTAACTTGTTCTTCTAGAGACATAAGGAGTTTTACAATAATGCATTTAAAGTATAATATTTTCTTAATTAAGTTTTACAGTGTTTAGTGAATTGGAATGTTTTTATTATGTTGATAACAGATTGATTTGGCTAAATAAATAATAAAAAAAATTATTTTGCTGACCTTTCTCTGGTAGTTTATACGCTGCTCTTCTGGGTCTGATGATTTGGATGAGGGTGGTGTTGGATTGCTGATTGGTGTTTAGAGATGTTTACACACTTCGTTTTGTTGTATATTATTCTTGCTTTGCACTGGGATGTTTGTTGAACTATGTGGCAATTTGTTATCGCTCTATATTTATTCTTCTAATGTCACACTCTAGTATTTTCGTATATTTACTTTACGTGTGGGATATGCACTATTAACTTTCACTTGTTAGCACTTATAGTTAGTTACTTGAAATACAATGCGAGAGAAATAATCTTTTATTTCTTTTCGTTTGTAAAAATATCCGGCCGAGAGTTTGAACACGACGTACGATAGGATAGTATTTTGTGAGGAATAATCTTTTATTTCTTCCGGTCACAAGTTTGGATACAACGCACGATTTGATTGTCTTTATTGAGAAATAATCTTTTATTTCTTTTCGTTTGCAGAGATATTCGGTAAAGTGTTAAGACACAATATAAAGATATACCCGAATATCCTACCGACTGCGCCAGTTTTCACGAACACGAGGAGAAAGAAGAAAAATAAAAACACATTCGAATTTCCTCTCGAACTCAACCGTACTTTATTATATCCAACTTAAGACTAATGTACTCTACATAATTTTTGTTACACGTTAGCTTGGTTGTGCTTATGGTTCTGTTGCCAGGCGCTGAATCAGCAATTATCGCCTGGTTGTTTTCTTAGAATCGCGCGAGTTGTGAAATGCAATCAGTTCGCGTGGGTATGCAAGAATGCAGTTCAGCCAGGTCAAATTATATTGTGGCCTGTCTGGACTGCATTTTGCTTACTGGCGTTTTCTGTGCATTCCGTAACTATTATGCTCCAGTAAATGTACCTGGTGTTGCTCAACTTTTAACCCAAAGGCGTTAAACCAATCCATTCCGAATATGTTGCTTCCTTCATTTGTGTTAGTGACCAGAAGTGGTAATATTTTTGATTGAGTTCCGAAACAGACAGTTGCGTTAAACATACCTAAAATTGGTATGGGTTGGTTACCGTAGCCCTTCAATATGCGCTTGCAATTATTTAATTCAGGGCGATTTAACGAATTATACCCTGATAAGCCAATAATTGAGCATGTTGCTCCAGTATCAAAATTGAATTTCATAGAAAGATCATTGATTTTAAGGTCGACAATAATTCTTCGTTCATTAGAATCTATTCCCGAACTAACTGTTAGTATTTCATCTATAGACTGAATAGCTTCTGACCGATAGTGTTTTTTAAAATGCTTTTGTTGACGGCCACTGGAAGTGCGTGTATTTGCGATTACATGCGAAGAGGAAGCCATACAAACATGAGCAATGTGCCCTACTTTTTGACATTTTCGGCAGACAGAATCTCGAAATTTACATTTTGCACGATCATGATGTGTGCCACAACCCGAGCATGATTGAAAATTGAACGATTGGTAGTCCGATTTAGTAGAGCCAGATTTCAGTTTTTGCTTTTTTGGCCCCGCGCGGGAAACTAAATTAACTACAGAATTAAATGCATCGTCGTCACTTTTACCCTCCTTAATCTTTAAAACCGTTTTTTGTGTTGACTCATAAGCTTCTGCTATTAACATTACATCGGCCAATGAAGGATTATGTTTTTGTAATGCAGCCGTACAAACGGCATCATGAGGCGTATGTAACACGATCATATCGCGAATGAGTTCGTCCACAAATTCTGTATTACAGCCTTCTTTTTTACACTTGAAGTTACAATTTCGCGACAACCCTCTTAAATCAGCTACCCACTCCGCGTAAGTTTGATTTTCTCGCATTTTTGTTTTGTTAAATTCATAACGCGATGACAAAATATGAATGTTACTTTTAAAATGCATAGTTAGTTTTTCTTCAATGTCTTGAAAGGTTAATTGGTCTATTGACGTATTACCGAATAATTTCTGCACTAGTTCGAACAATTCATTTCCAATCCACGATAAAAAAATTTTTTTTTTCTCACCGGCACTATCTACTGCATATGCATCGAAATGCTGATTTAACTGGCATTTATATGAATCCCAATTATGCTTGCTCCTATCGAACGAATAAAAAGGTGGAATTGCGTTACCTTTAGTTTTCGATGCGCTACTACCACTTCTGGTGTCCCAAAAGGGTTCATCCGCCGCCACTTCTATTTTAGCACCCTGACTAGTGCTGAAAATCCTTACTGACCTTAGCTCCAAATATGTAAGAGTAGCTCATGCAAGGTATCTGCCATCTTGACTGTTGACACCACCGTTGATCCAACCTTGTGGATTCATTCGCTGTATGTCCCCTTTTTGAGGGGCTCATGTAAGACCTCTGAGACTCGATCAGGCAGTCATTCCGACAGAGCATTATAGTGTTGCTATTTTCTTCGTGCTCAACACTCGCGCTTATAAGTTTAGCAAGTCAAGCCCGGGTGGACGAGACCAGTATCCGGTGGCTACCACGGGGAGGTAAAATAAGCACAGTTGATGTGTATGAGACAGTTGCAACAGCTGGGCATCGCAAAGTTGATGCCAATCAGTGTCTACCCTATTCATACAACACCCAGCCACCCATAGCTACTTCACAGCCTCTATAATTTGCCGGTTGCTTTCCCTTACAGTTAGCACAGGTAGCGGAGGATTGTTTATTTGCTCCACAGTCTTGGGAGAAATGACTTCCGGCGCATTTTACACATTGCAGCTCTTTTTTGCTCTATAATTTTGCGGGTGCTTTCCCTTACAATTAGCACAGGTAGCGGAGGATTGTTTATTTGCTCCACAGTCTTGGGAGAAATGACTTCCGGAGCATTTTACACATCGCGGCTCTTTTTTGCAATACATTTGCGTATGATTGAATTCTTGGCAACGTTTGCACTTTGGAATTGTTTTCAAATTTCTGCGCATGAATTCGATTTTCACCACAATATTAACAATAGTTTTAATTCGGTAGATATCTTCGATATTATCAGACCTATCGAAGTTAAGCATAAAGAGCGGAAGTCCACGCCTTACCAGGATGTCCTTATCTTCTTCCGTTTTTTGCTTCTCCTTCTTGATGATATTTACGGCATCAAGAATTTTAAACCCTTTGGAATGGAGGTCGTTTATATACTCTTCTTTGGCGCATGAGGGTCCCTCGCTACAACACGATGTGGCCTTTCTAACCTTATTTCAAAAGTATACCACTGGATCTTCTCTGTATTTAGCTTTTGGGACATTGCCCGGTAGTCTTCGTGGTTATCGACGTTAATTTTCCACGCATTATTTCTCAAAGATGTTACCTTAAACCTCGATGTTATCGTTCCTTTAAGGAG
Source organism: Cheilosia vernalis (assembly GCA_949126925.1). Lineage (NCBI taxonomy): Eukaryota > Metazoa > Arthropoda > Insecta > Diptera > Syrphidae > Cheilosia > Cheilosia vernalis. The sequence goes on from OX421358.1 coordinate 71,183,964, forward strand.
GCTGTGTAACTTATTATACTCCGTTACCCCAACGACGTTTATTGGAGGCGGTGGACGAATTTGCCCTCGGAGCTGCTTTTCTTGCGGTACTTTACGCGTTTGTTTTTTTAGAGGCTCGACTTCAGGTAAAGAACCGGCCCACCTTTTCTTACTAGGTCTTTTCATAGGGACCCGATTCGTTTCGCGTTCTAGCTCTTCTTCGTCGGTGTGGTATTCCCGACTAGCCAAGCGTGGTGGAATACATTCGCGTTCTTTCTGAAAATGGGTGTTCCTTAGAGCATTATTTTCTTCTTTTAACAGTTGTATTTCATGGTTGTTCGATCTTGATGGAGGTGATCGAGATACCCTTGAACTTTTGATAAAAGGGTTATTGTTGGCCATGGTGTTCGCCTTTTCGACAATTTATCAAATAGATTGAAAATGCCGGTTCTGTAAAAATTCACAATTTTATTCTCCAATTTCTCTTAAAGTTAACCCGTGCTGAACTTGGTCACGAACCAACGGAAAAAAGATCTGTGCCTTTATTTTGTGCGGCGATGTCGCTAGGGAACGGTCCGAATCGGATTTGAATGTGTGAGTGAACCGCGCGCTGTGACCAACGTGACCGTTGTGCAAAAATTATTGGCACTTTTTTTCGAGGATCCTGATACAATTTGTTGCTACTGTATCTATTTCTTTAGTTTGAAAAGGAACTTCGTAATTTTTAGAAACACTGTGATTTTCAAATGAATTTCAGTAAAATATAACGCTACTGTTTATCAGAACACGATTATAGTGTTTCGAGAGCCAACTATTGTTAAATATTGTGCGAAAATTCTTAATTTTCAGAGAATCTTTACAAATGACACTTTTTTCTTACACCGCTCTTTTTTTTTTTGCTACTTTTCAGAATTTTGCAACAATCTCCCGGATTGTTAGAGAAAGGGAGAAAGGAAAGCCGGCTTTACGCTATGATGGGGAACCGCGTTATATTTTAAACATATTCATTTTGAAATCACAGTTTTTGAAAAAAATGTTAAGTAGGGTAAGGTCGGGAGGATTTGACAGGCAGGAGGAACTGACATCAGCACTTTTCTGAAAAACTGAAACCCTGACAGCACTTTAAATGATGAGAAAACGAAGTTAGTAACGATTGGTTTGAGTGATAAATAAACAATCACTGTGGTTTAGAAGATAAGCGAAGTGGACGTCTTTTTTATTTTTGTGTCCATTTTATCTAACTTGTATGGTAAGCAATCCAACTGCAATATTTTAATTATGAAGCTTTTGACATTGAAAGTGCTATATAGTGCACCTTTATTTGTTTTAAAATCATTAATAAACAATTGTTTATCCTGGGAACCATTACGAAAGTTTTTTTTGTATTAGTCCCAAAAGTTATCAAAAAGGAGGATTTGACATTCGTGCTGAAGGAGGAATTGACAGAGTGTCAAATCCTAATTTATTTGTCAAAATAAAAATTGTGTGGTAAAACAACTTCTTACTATTTTTTAGAATGCATAAATGCCAAAAATTTACAAGAGCAAAAATCCCCACCCAACATCGATGAAACAAGTGTTGAGAATGCCTTTAAAGACATTCAAAACAAAACAGAGTCGATAAGCAGTGCTGCCCCAAAAATTGTTTATTAAACGTACCACTTAAATATTCAAACTAAAAAAAAAACAGGAAGTTCAACAAATTAATGCTCAATTAAGTTCAAAATATACCTCTTTAGGTAGATGGCAAATCCTCCTTCATGGTAGGAGGAATTGACACTTTGTAAAGTTCTGGAAAAAACCTTTCAACTCTGTTAAAAGTATTTATATCGATTAATCATTAATGCTTTTATATTGCTAAAATGATATTGTATCTTATGTAAATTTTGAAAATTTGAAATTGTATTTGGATTATAAGATATTTCCAAATGTTCCTTAACGTGTCAAAACCTCCCGACCTTACCTATAGCTCAATTTACAATTATTACAGGAATTGAAAATTCTTGCAGCGAACTGTACCACTTTATTCAAAATCCACATAAAACATTCGCGGATCCACAAACCCACGAATGAAAAAAATTCTATCGAAGTTAACATTGAACAATGATTGAAGTGTCAAAAATATTCGCTTGTTCGCTGTTCGTTCGCAATTGGCTCTCATGTGAATAGTCCTAAAATGTGAATTTTCCAACTAATAAAAAGGAACAAAGGAATAACAAATTGTATTAGCGTCCTCGAAAAAGGTACCAAACTGTCGCACAACGGTCACGATGTTCTCATCCTTCATCCTTCTCGCTACCTAAGGCCCTAGTTATAGCCATACGTAAAAGGAAACCGTAAAAAAATTCTTTTGCTTTTTTAGCCCACTTAATCCTAATGGTTGAACTCAATATTGGTCTTAAAACGTTGATTATGAATTAAAAAGTTAGTCTATCAAAAAAAAATTAGCAAGTGATCTTTAAATTTCTTAGAAACATAATTAATATATTCTTCCGTACGGAAAACTTTTTCCGATCCACTTCTCAGTCAATTCCACAACAAAAACCCAGATCATTCCACTGAAGTATTTCATTTCTTTACTGTTCCATCTATCAGGATTTTTTTTCTGATGGAATCCAATCAGTGGTGGTTAATTTGTTGTATTTGTTTTCATAGGAAAACATTATTCTGACAGATTTTTCGCTATAACCGCCGAAACGAAAAAAAAATCATTTTCATACTGTTCCCACTTTTTCTGTTGCATTTTACGTATGGCTATAACTGGGGCCTAAAAAGGTTGCGTCTGATAAAGCTCGCCTGGAATTCCCAGGAACAAAGCAATATAAGAACAGGAAAAATTGGAAGTTGTCAGTTCGCGATATTACTCACACATTTATAGAATCCGCCTATACGTGAACCCTTTCCGATACCGCCATTGCGGAAAAAACCGCACAAAATCAAGGCACTGGTCTCGTTCCTCTTCTTATTTCTATACATTCGTTTCTTATTTCTATAAGTAGCTAGGTATCTATGACAATTTCCAACTCCTTCCTTTTCTTCATATTGCTTTTTGCGCCATCTGTGCGCTGGTCGCTACACCACCCCCTTCCCAGCTTTTTTTTTTTTTATAGTAGGAAGGTGGAAATCTTGCATGAGACACCAATGGTCCGACGTCCATTGATAGTGCCGGATTCCTACCGGCTAAAACCACCTCCCTTCTCGAGCAGGCCGATTTGTTTCCCCCGCGGAACCGCCGTACGGTATTACTTCGCGGGGGTCGGTATAAAGACTTAGCTTGTTGCTCAATTGTTGGAACTACTAGCTTTCCGTTGGCGTTCTAAGCGTCTAAGGTCGCTGAGTATACGCACCGCCACGTTACTTACAATGGTCCAGTTTTCGTCATTCTGAAGCATATGTTATCGGGAGTGGGCCACTCCCCGAATTGGTCCCGTATGGAGATCCTCTCGGTTTCGTACCGTTGGCAATAAAAAAACACGTGTTCCGCGTTTTCAGAAACTTTTCGCAATGCGGACAATTTGGGCTGGTTTCATGTCCGCGTTTAAAAAGATATTCTCTGTAACAGCCATGACCCGTCAAGAACTGAGTCAGATAGAAGTTTGTTTCACCATGTTTCCGTTTAATCCATACGTCAATTACTGGTATCAGCCTGTGCGTCCATCTTCCCTTTAACGCTTCATTCCATTGTTGTTGCCAGGTTGCTATACTCAGACTCCTTTCGTATTTTATTTTGTCGTTATCTACCCGACCATTTCGGACCCGCTCGATTTTTAATTTTAACATTTCTTCAGCAAGTATATCGATAGGTAACATTGAAGATACGACGAGTATGGCATCGTTCGAAACTGTTCGAAACGCGCAGACGACTCTTAATGCTCCAAGACGGTGGACGGATTTGGCTCCCCTCACGTAAGACTTAACTTTCGTTGCACTTGACCATATTTCTATCGCATACATGAGAATAGAATTCGCAGTTTCTGCAAGCAGTATCCTCTTTCATTGTTTCGGGCCCCCGATGTTACTCATCAGCCTCGAAAGCGCGCTAACGGTTTTTGATGACTTTTTGCATACATATTCAAGATGGTGTTTAAAGCTCAGCGCTCAGGCGAGCGTCTATAATTACTCCGAGGTACTTAATAAACGGTTGAGAAACTACTTCATGCTCTCCTACTCTGAGCGTTATTGTTTCCCGAACTTTCCTATACTCGTAATAAGTACTGCTTCCGTTTTGTGGTCGGCGAGTTTCAAACCTGCACTAGATAGCCATCTACGTACATTTGCAACTGTCTCATTACAGAGAATTTCGACTTCTTCTATTGTTTTGGCCACAACTACCACGGCTATGTCGTCTGCGAAGCCGATAATTGATGCTTCTCTTGGAATCGGTAGACACAGAATTTCGTCATACATAACGTTCCACAGCAAGGGGCCTAAAACTGATCCTTGTGGTACACCGCCCGTTACTTCATACTCTTTTATTCCCTCATCAGAGTCGTAGAGAAGAACTCTATTCGAAAAGTAACTTATTATAATCCTCCGAAGATAGTTCGGTATTCCAATCCGGTATAGACAGCGCATGATACGTTCCCAATTCGCCGAATTGAACGCGTTTTTTAAATCAAGCGTTATAACGGCGCAGTATTTTTTGGTTCCTCCTTTCCAACGCCTTCCTTCTATAGCGGCTCGGGCTCTCGTTATTACCGCATTGATTGCATGTGCATCTACCGTAGATCTTGATCTACGAAATCCGTAATGATGTTCCGAGAGGCCTCCCGCCGTTTCAATTGCTGGCTGGAGCCTGTTGTAAACAATTCGCTCGAGAATTTTACCAATCGTGTCTAGTAAACAAATAGGACGATAGGAGGATGGTTCGTTTGGGTTACTCTTTCCTTTCGGCAGTAGGGCAAGTTTTTGGCGCTTCCAAGGTTCAGGAAAAATGCCCTCCTGAAGACACGCGTTGAACATTTCGATAAATAAATCCGTCGTGTTTTAATTGCTATTTTTAGGGCTCTATTTGGTATACCGTCCAGTCCCGGAGCCTTTCTATGGCGTACCTTATTACAAGCTTCGGATAATTCTTCGCGTGTTACGATGGGTTTGGGCACAATTTCGTGTATATTTTGACTGCCGAGCTCTGTGCCTTCTTGCCGAGGAAATAGAGTCTCGACTATTTGTTGTAACAAGACTGGGCACGTCGGTGTATGTATACGAGGACCTTTTAGCCTCATCGATACGATTTGATAGGCTTTACCCCAGACGTCGTTGTTGAGTTCTTCGCAGTGATTCCTAAAACAGAGGCGCTTGCTAGACTTGATAGCTTTTTTAAAACGGGTTCTCGCTTCTCGGTGTGCGTTTCATGCAAGTTGAATTTGATGGTTATCGGTGTATCGTATCCGGGAACGCTGGTAAGTTCGTCGCGTTCGATGACACATAGATCTGAGTTCCGCAATCTCAGGGGTCCACCAATATACTGGAGGTCGATGCTTTCCTGTTCCCAACCTGGACATTGATGTATTACACGCGTTGACTACCAGCCGTGATACCTGTGTTACAAATTCCCCTGCATTTCTGGCTTCAACTATCGCCTCACTGACGACAAAACTTAGGAGATCTTTATCTAGCGTGTTCACATTCCATTTAGATCGCTGCAGCGTCATTAGGTTATGACGGTTTACTAGTACAGTGTTGGCTCTGAATAAAAGGGCGTTGTGGTCGCTATGCGTGTAATGGTCGCTCACACGCCAGTTAGCATTTCGTAGCAGGATGCTACTTGCGAATGTAAGATCAATGATAGATCCCGATCTAGCCGTGCTAAAAGTGTTAACACTTCCGCTGTTAGCTAGAATGATGTCCAAACAAGAGAAAGCTTCTAATAGAACAGTCCCTCTACGATTCATATACGAACTGCCCCATTCCGATGCCCATGCGTTAAAATCCCCTGCTATTATGACGGGACTCTTACCGGTAGCATCAGCAACTAGTCTATCTAAAACTCTCTCGAAAATGTCGATAGTAGCGCTAGGTGGTATATAGCAGCTGTATATATAAATGCCGTTTATCTTAACCCATATAAAGAAGTCCTCGGGCACCTCTGTGTATTCCTGAATGGAGGCGTCTCCACAAACCCAAATTGCAGACGTTTTTGTCGTGTCGGTAACCCAGTTGTTTCCAGATAGGTTCCTATAATGTTCACAGATAATCGCTACATCAATTTTCCGCCGCTTCACAATGATTTAGATTGAGCTGTAGTATATTCATACTTTTTTCGAAGAAGTTTCTATCGCTTTCTTGTATTCTGGACATCTCCTACTACCAGTAATATGTCCAGACTCGACATTTTTAACTTCACGAAGTAGACATTTTGGTCTGGCTTTGCAGTCCTTCAACTTGTGGCCATTTGCTCCGCACCTGATACACAGACCCGATCGGTCATTAGAACTTTTGCACGCTCTCGCGAAGTGTCCGAACTCAAGGCATCTAAAGCAACGCTTAAGTACAGTTTTTTCTCGTATTCGGCAGTAGACCCAACCGATTCGCACTTTCCCTACTCTCAGCATCCTCTTCGCAATTTCCGCTGGTACGCTTATGGTGGCTGTTTGCGTTCCACCATATGCTTTCCTCACGTTCTTAATCATTGCGGCATTGAATTCGAAATTCATTTGTTCTGTTAGAGCGGAACAGATCTCCTCTTTTGACGTCACTTCGTCTATATCCTTGCGTTCTAGCAAGGCCTCTTGAGTGAGTGACCAAACTTCACCGTTTTCTCCCAGGGCGTTTTTGATTTTTTTCCTTATAGACTGCTGTTGTGGGATTTGCGGCTTTATTTAGCGACAGTAAGAGGTCCCCGCTTGCAGTTTTCCGGATTCGACTCACATTCGTTCCTACTTCCTTAAGTGTAGGATCAGCCTTCAATTTCCTGAGTAGGTCCGCATATGATAATTCGCCGGTCTTTTTAATGACTATAGCATCCGGACGCTGTAGTTTTTTAGCATCTTTGATATGCTTCTTGTTGACAACCCTCACCCATTCTTGCGTCGACTTAGTGTCTAGATTTCGTGTCGGTGGTTGCGGTGTACTATTCTTGCCTGTTTGTTTCTGCTGTTCTAAAAATTGTTTAGACGAAACTAATATATTGTTACCGCTTGTTTTTTTTTGGCGAATTCACCTTAGTCTTTTTCGAAGCAGGGGCCTTAGATGTTTGCTCCTCTGACCGGTTACCGGTTACATCCACCTCCCTGTTTCTCTTAACAGGTCGGAGAGGCGAGCTGTTCTTATTGATCGCTGGTATTTCCTTATTTCGGCTCGTGTTTTTTTTCCAGTCGGGACTATATGCGTTTGCGAGGATGCTGTCGCTTGAGATTTTTCCGCATTACGGGTAAGAATCTTTATCTGGTCACGGAGAAGAGATATCTCATTCCGTAAATCAGCGACTTCGGATTCTGCCTCCCGGAAAACTGATTTTATGAGAGTGCCCATTTTCTTTATTTCTCCATGAACGTTATGCTTGTCCTTGTAGAAATCAATTAGACCGTCAATTTTCATTCCAAGTTGTAGCATTTTATTTCTCTCATGTTTGTCACTGCTATTCTGTACGCGGTGAGCAACAACATTCGCTTTTGTCGCATCAGTTTTTTCCGATGACGTCGATTCAGAATGCGAACGCATATTGTCCCGCAAGGAAGTCGCTTTAGTTGGTGAACGCGCAACCCGAGTGCTCCTTCTAAACGGGTCGGCAGCCGTATCCACTTCCTTGTTCTCGTTCCTTGTAACATTCATGGCTACAGCATCCAAGTTTGCCAATGTAGCTGGAGCATTCGCACTATTCTTTTCCATAATTATGCAGTCATTGTTTCTCGACGACTTTGAGCCTGCTTTCGCGCTCTCCGCCGCCGGTCCTGGGGATCCGACTCCCTGCACCGTAACTTCGTTATTTGTTTTCTTCACCTCCATATTAGATTTTTAAAGAGTATCTACCTCCTGTCAGTTTTTTGGTCCGCGGGTGGTATTGGTTATTTCCACCAACCCTGCGAGTGTGCACACTGTCTGGCATACACACGCACAGGGCCCCCCTATCCGCCACCTGGGGACGCGCCCGATGGGAGAACTGACTAAACTCCACACGGGTCCCCTTCCCAGCGTAGCGAGTACAATTGGTATAGGGGTGTCAAATCGTTTGGTCGTGTACCTGATTAGTTTTCACACGGTTTTAATCTGTCAATTGCGACTGCTAATAAGTCTGTTCCTTTACTTTTAAATCTTACGAATTTTTACGAATTCTTTCGAATTTTTACTCAATGCCGTTCCTTAACTCGAAAAATTCGTAAAAGAGAGCGTCGTCGAGAGAGCAAAATATTACCCCTCCACTGAGAATCTTACGAATTCTTACTCAACAAATTTCTTGGTGTAAGAAATTTGAAGGACTGTCAGTCACCAAACAATTAACAGCTGATTTGAAATTTCTTGTCATATTTGACATTCGATTGAATTTGTTTTGATTTCTTGCGTTCTATTAAAATGGTATCAACAGACGGCAAAATAAATATTCAATGTTTTCCCCGAACATTCCATCGTATTGAAAATATTCTTTACCACTGCAATTTATGGAATTATTTATATGCCATATCTGTCATTTTTCATAGTTTACTACAAAAGCGTTCCCTAACTTATTCGTAAGTGTCTCTCTCTGTGAGAGAATTTATCCCCACCACTGCCATTTTAATTGTCTTTTCCATTCTTACGACAAAAGTAAGGGAACAGACCTAATGGTTTACCTTGTTTGTCGATCACAAAATGTTTTCTTAGTTTTCTAATGACTTTATAGGGACCCTCATATGGGGAATCTAAACTTCGTTTTACCTTATCGCTTCTTACCCAGACCTGGCTGCAACTGTGTAATTTACTAGGCATCTGAACTTTTTTAGATGTCTTCCGTGTTTGAAGTGTGGTAATCGGAATTTTCTTAAAGAATGATTTTAGTTGTTTTATCAAACTATATTCGTCGGAAGGTTCCTTGGATGGTGACAAATCTGATGGTATTCGAATGTTTTCTCCGTACAGGAGTTCAGACGGTGTGTGATTAATGTCTTCTTTCAAGGATGTGCGGATACCTAGCAGAATTAGAGGCAATTGTTGTGTCCAGTTGACTCTATCTCCCGATGCTCGAATGGATGTTTTTAGTTGGCGGTGGAATCTCTCTACCATTCCATTGGCCTGTGGGTGGTAAGCAGTCGTGAGAATACGTGTTTCGTGAAAAGTTTCGACTGAAATTGGGATCTTTGGTCTGTGGTGATTCGATAGCATGGAGATTTTATGTGTGTTTGGACTTTTTCTTTCTGACATTGAAGACAACCTTTAGCCCAAGCGTTGATATCTTGGTTCATTTTTGGCCAGAAATATATCTTGCTAATTTTTTTGCTGGTGGCGCGAATGCCAGGGTGATCAAGTGAGTGAATTGATTGAAAAATCGCTTGTCGTTTTTGGGTGGGTACCTACGTATAAGTTCGATTCTTTTGGGTGGAAGTTTCGCACCACAGGGATAAGTCATAGGCTAGGCAGGTATTTTAATGTATTCCAGATTGGTTTTGGAATCGTCTGGTGTGTTGTTTTGGAGCAGTGTGAGTTCGCAATCGCCCTCTTGGGCTTTGGCTAGTTCCTCGATTCCTGGCAAGGTAAGTTCTATTGCGTCTGTATTTTGTCGTGAAAGCGTGTCGGATACGACATTTAAAGAGCCTTTTACGTAACTAATGTCGTTTGTAAATTGCGATATGTAATCGAGTTGTCGTTCTTGTCTGGGATTTCGCTTGGTTTTTGTTGTTAACGCTGTTGTTAAAGGTTTGTGATCGGTGAAGATGCAAAAATCTTTTCCTTCGACAACATTCTGAAAATGGCTTATGGCCAGATATATTGCCAGCAACTCCCTATCGAACGCTGAATACCTTGACTACGTGGGCGAGAGTTTTTTGCTATAAAAAGCGATTGGTTCCCAGTTGTCTCCATTTCAGCTGTTTGATGACAGCACCGATGTCGATGTTAGAGGCATCGGTTGTGATGCTCAGCTTGGCACCTTCCTGCGGATGGTTTAGGAGTGTTGCTTTTGCTAGTTCGCGTTTGGCTTTTGAAAATGCGTCTTGGCATCCTGGTGGCCACGTAAAGTTTTTTGGTTTCTTTTTGTTTCGTGTGAGGTTAGATAAATGGTCATAAATTGGTGCTAGGATCTTTGCTAAATGAGGTATGCAACGGTGGGTAGTTTACCATGCCAATAAAACGTTGGGCGTTTTTTATGGATTTCGGTTCGGGGATATTTTCGATATGCGTCACTCGCGTGTGACATGGTTTTATGCCGTCCTTTGTAATATCGAATCCCAGGAACTGCAATGTTTGTGTGCCAAATGTGCATTTTGATGTTTTTATTCGAGGCCGTACTCAGATAGTCGTTGGAACAATGACTTGAGGTGTTTCTCATGTTCCTGTTCTGATTTGCTTGCAATCAAGATATCGTCTACGTAGACGAAGATGAAATCGAGACCTCTTGTGACTTGGTGCATGAAACTTTGGAACGTTTGACCCGCGTTTCGGAGACCGAACGGCATGCGGATAAACTCGAATAGGCCGAAGGGTGTGGTTACGGCGGTTTTTATAATATCTTCTGGTGCCATGGAGATTGTGGTGATATGCACGTACCAGGTCAATCTTAGAAAAGATTGTACATCCGTGGAGGAAACTGGTGAAGTCGTGCACGTGCGGTAGTGGGTACCGGTCTGGGGTTGTGATTGCGTTAAGCATTCTGTAGTCCCCGCATGGTCTCCAATCGTTGGCCATGTGAAGAGGGGCTGCGCATGGTGATGCGGAAGGCCTACAGATCCCGATTTGTACCCAGCGTATCTATGTATCTATTTTAAAAAAAAATGTACCTATCAAATGTACCCAAATTCGAGGCTCAAAAATGTATCAAATGTATCACAAGAGAATATCTTTTTTTTTCAAATACCTCATTTTATTAAAAACTAAAGAAACAAAAACACAAATCCATAACAACGAAATAAGGCCAGTTTTTTTGAGCTTCAAACTCAGCAAAGCAAAGTAGAGTAGGATTTCCAGCACGCAAATTACAACAACGACGATAGACTTGACACTTCGAGACTCGAAATAGTTGTTGTAATTGCGTGCTGAAAATCCTATCACTTAGAAAAAAAATTGTAATGCCAACAATTTTCGTTGGTTAAAATGAACCCAAATATCAAAATTATTGATTTAAAAATTATATTGTTGGCAGCATTCTTAGAAAATAGTTATGGCAAGCATATTGTTGAATTAAAATACAGAATTTTAGCCGTGCCTTTATTATTTAATGGCCGATATCGATGATATCAAGGTTAAAATTTCCTAAAAATACTTATTACAATTTTATGGAATTCAGATTATAAAAGAATGCTTACAACTGTATTGTGGTTTAACAACTCTATGTTATAAGTTTTAATGTACGTTTATATATGTTAATATGAATATAATTCAATAGTAGTTCTGTCTCCAATCAAAGGTAGTTCTTGCACACTGAAAACGTGACCGAAGAAAAAGCCCAAAGCCCAGATACCAGCTCACCATTTTGATTCTGACTTCCATTGCCGGCCTGTCGTTTGAAGTTCAGTGCACCTCAAACCTCTTTCGTACAGTCTTCAGCTTGCTGCGTTGAAGACAGTTGGCTGGAATTGCCAGGTTCGTCAACAGTCCCCCCCGGTAAGACAGAGGGAATATCTGGCTTAGCGCATAAAGAAGAACCAGCAACATCTAAAACAGCCAACTTTGACGTGGGTCTCAAGTAGACACCCATTGCAGTCTGGACCATAGCGCTTCTTATTATACCATCGCTTCCATTGATCGTCTGAACAACTCTTCCTTTAGGCCAAAGATTCCTGGGACTATTCTCATCGACAATAATCACAATGTCGTCTACGGAAACCGCCTTCGTTGTCTGGAACCATTTCGTCCTTCTGGTTAGGTCGGGCAAGTACTCTCTTATCCACCTACGCCAAAATGAATTTCCAAACTGTTCAATTATCATCCAATTTCTTTTTAATATGCAACCTTCATCGGTGAGTTCTCCAAACGGTTTAATTCCGCTAGAAGAGCCCATTAAAAAATGGTTTGGAGTAAGCGCTTCATCTTCCTCACCATTCAGTGGCACGTATGTGAGTGGACGAGTGTTTATTACACTCTCCACCTCCGCCATCATTGTAAGTAAAAGCTCATCCCTTGGGTTCCTCGTTGTCATAATTGCTCCTAACGTTTGCTTTACAGAACGAACCAAACGTTCCCAGCTACCACCCATATGAGGTGATGCTGGTGGAATAAATGTCCATTTAAGTCTTCCCTCACACACACTTTCTACCACCTTTTGTCTATCGATTCGCTCAACCGCTGCTTTTAGTTCCTGACTAGCACCCCGAAAGTTCGTCCCATTATCGGAATAGATTTGTATCGGCGTTCCTCTTCTCGCAATAAATCTCTGTAGTGCAAGAATACACGAGTCCGCTGATAACGTGTGAGCGATTTCGATGTGTATTGCCCGCACTGTCAAACAGGTTATCAGTACTCCCCAACGCTTCTCTCTTCGCCTACCGATCGCAACTGACATCGGGCCGAAATAATCGATTCCAATAAATGAAAACGGCCGTGTAAATGTACTTAACCTTGCTAAAGGAAGTTCTCCCATCAGTGGAACATGGGGTTTGGCCCTTATATTGGAACAGGTTTGGCATTTCCTTCGAACGCTTTTGATAAAGACCCGTAGATGAGGAATATAAAACCGTTGACGGACTTCATTCACTATCGTCTCGTTGTACTGGTGATGGTACTTGCGATGATAGTAATCTACGACTAAGTAAGTGATGTAATGACTCTTTGGCAACACAATCGGTCTTTTGGTATCCAAGTGAACGTCGGGGGATGCATCAATGCGTCCTTGAATCCGCATAACACCTTCCGTATCTAAGTACGGCGTTAATCTATACAGGGAACTGTTTTTTGGAATAGTCTTTGATATTCTGAGAATAGCGAGCTCGTCAGGAAAACACTCGAGTTGGGCCTGTCGAAACAAGTAGCATTCAGCCCTTTCAATTGATGTACCTCCAGCGATATCAATTCTGGTTTTAAGTGATTTTCGAATGAATTCATATACCTTTGTGACAACAGATAATAATCTCCTCCAACATGAGTACTTAGTTACGTCAATCACAAATTGTGAATCAGCAACTGAATGGTGTAAATGTTCAGTAATCTCGTGTTTTGCCGAGTCGGTCTTAAATTCACATTGCGGCCAGTCCTCCTCTGGTTGCCTTAAGAAATCTGGTCCACTGTACCATGGACTTTCAAGAAAACTTTGTAGTTTTGACCGAGATCTTGTAGCTTCATCAGCCGAATTTGCCTTAGACGGCACCCATCTCCAATCATTCGCTTCTGTTCTTTCGAGTATTTCTCCAATTCGAATGGCGATGACCTGCTTACATTTCATGTTTCTGGATTTTATCCAATATAACACTGTTTTTGAGTCAGTCCAATATACCTGTCTATTGAAAACAATAGTATGAGATTCAATAATCGATGACGCTAATCGTGTGCCTAATAGTGCAGCTTCTAACTCCATTCGTGGAATTGACAGTGGGCGTAAGGGGGCTACCTTCGTTTTCGATGATATAAGACAACAATGCACTTTCTCTTGAGTTTTGACTCGAAGGTACGCAACGGCTGCATATGCCTCCTCACTTGCATCGCAAAACACATGAAGCTCAACTTCATTGGCATCTGAGAAATCTGGCTTAATTATGTATGTTCGCGGAATTCTAATTTGATTTATCAATGGTAGCAATCGAATCCATTGACACCAGATTACGAAATGCTCTGATTTAATTTCATCATCCCAGTCTATTCCAGATCTCCAGATATTTTGTAAAAGTATTTTAAGGTTTATCAACACATTGGAAATTAAACCGAGAGGATCGTAAATTTGCATTAACATCCGCAAAACTTGCCTTTTAGTTGGTCTCTTAACGCCCTTTTGTAATTCGTCCGGTACTTTATTCTTATCAAACACAAAGAAAAACTCGTCAGTATTTGGAGACCACCAAAGACCAAGTACCTTTTCCGCTTCGGACATAGCTACATCTGGTTGACCTTTGCACGCAAATGACTCGAGTTCTTTCATAACGGCAGAAGAATTCGAATGAAAATTGCGGATTTCAAATCCACCGAGACTATGAATATATATTACATCTTTTGTTACTTTTACTGCTTCTTCCTCACTGCTGAAGCTATCGATGTAATCATCCACATAATGGTTTAGAATGATAGCATTCGCCGCATTTGGATATTTATGTATTTGGTCCCTTGCATTTCTGTTTTTTATATATTGCGCACTGTCATCGAGCCGATCATAAAATTATAATATAGTTATCATTTTACACTTTGTATAGTTAAAAGCCTGAACCTTGTGCGGTAATGCAGTGCCTAGATTTGAATACGTGAGGTAGTTGTCTCTTTCTTTGAATTTTCGAACAAGAAATGTCATTACTTTTCGCTCTAAGAATTGTCAAGTAAAAAACACGTTGTTTGCGAGGTTAACTTGCCATTTTGGATTTGTAAGACCAACAGGTTAGTTCTTTATATTCTATTTTTTGTCACTTTGAATATTAAAACTATTGTAATTCTTAGGTTATAAGAAGAAGATTGCTGCGCCGCACAGGGTTTGGTTGAAAAGGGAGGTCGTTAGGATTTGTAAGTTCCTCCAAGATTATTTGTAATATGTAATTCTAATCTCAGTATTTTTAGCAAATAAAATCGTTTAGTTTTCGATCTTTATAATTTCCGAATCCTCCTTCAAACTTTTGGCGGCACAACATCATTTTATTTGAAATCTGTGTGCAAGTTTCAATTTCTGGAGTTCTGGCAAACAGATTTATGATGGAACAACACGGTTGCGGTTCCAAGAAGTGTAAAAGGCCTGACGATGAAGATATGGTGGCGTGCGAACGGTGCAGGAAATGGTGGCACTATGATTGTGCCGATTTCGATCCGGACAAATTTGACACCGCTACCCCGTGGTTTTGCACCAATACTGACTGCGAACCTCCCCCAGATGGTGACGAGAATGTTTCTCTGAAAGGGGACAATGTTCAGCCCATATCTCCAGGTGACAACGATGGAGGAATTTCAGTCGACCTTCTCATTGAGGCAGCTTCGGTAGCGCAGGCAGTGGTAGCGCAAAAGGATAGCGAGTTGCAAGCGCTTCGAAAGGAGATGGATGAAATGAGGTTGCAGTTAGCCAAGGTCACATCGGTCAAGGAACAACCAGCGTTAGTTGTTTCAAAGGATTCTAAACCAGATGTAGATAGAAATAGGCTTAAATTAATTAAAAAAATACAGGAAAATCATAATTCTTTGGTGGAAAACGTTCAGCATAAGCAGTCAACTCCACTGCGCAATGTTGGTTTCGCAGCACCGCCACAGATGGATTCTTCGTTTCGAGATGCAGATATGGCAAATCTATTGACCATTTTGAACCGCAACAACGTGCAGGAGTTGCCATCGTTTTCTGGAGCCGACAAACGGGAGTGGCCGTATTTCGAAGAGGTTTACAAGTCAACTACAGTTGAAGGTCGATATAGCGGGAAAGAAAATGTCTCTCGGCTGCGCAAGGCGTTAGTTGGCGAAGCATATCAACTGGTGAGCGATCGTCTTAAGTACTCCTCAGACGCGGATGCTATTATGGATTCTTTGCGAGCGGTTTTTGGCCGTCACGACGTTTTGGTGCATGATCTCACTGCCGGATTACTTAATCTTCCGCGACTTTCTTCGAAATGCGACCCTAAGCTGCGTTTATGGGCAGTGAAACTCAATGGGTTTGTAGCAGATATTAAATCGTTGAAAATGGATGAAGATCTCGACAATGGATATGTCATCACGTGCCTAGGCTGCAAGTTGGGCGCTAGCCTCTATCAAGACTGGGTTAGACGGAAATCTGTACACTCACGTGCTAATTTGGAAGACTTCGCGAAGTTTCTGACGGAGAAAGTAGTGGACCTTCCACCTGAGCTACTTAGCCATGCTGAAGGGACTGATGTGAGAAGAGCTGCGAAGGCGCCGAGGCCTACAAACCGAGTTTTAACCCATAAGCCAGTGGTACCGAGTGATTCTTCAGTCGTCTGTGTGCGGTGTGGGCAAAGGCATTCTCTGATTCAATGTTCGGAATTTAAAGACTTGTCTGAAACACAGAGGTTGCAGTTCGTGAAAGACAAGGGAATTTGTTTTTCCTGTCTGGATCCGGTAAAACACAATTGGAGAGTGTGCCGACAAAGGTCAACGTGTGGGATCCGTCGGTGTTCAGGGCGCCATCACCCGCTTCTACATCCATCCGAAGAAAACAACAACTCCGAGCTGAACAGTTCTGCAAGCCCCTTTGTGCCTGCTCAGCATATTCATTCGTCGCACGTCGGAACGGATTCTTCAATATTGTTTAAAATTGCGCCAATTCGTATTCATGGCAGTAACGCTAAGTTTGTTGATACTTATGCGTTTTTGGACGACGGTTCTTCGCTGTCTATGGTGGAAAAGGATCTTTTTGACGAGCTCGGACTCACTGGCGTTTCCGAGAGTTTGATTCTTCAATGGACCAAGGGAGTATCCAGACACGAAGATTCCTTTCGCACCTCTTTGGCAGTCTCGGGAATCAACAACCGTAAGCGCCTCCAGTTAAAGAATGTCTACACTGTCAAGAATTTGGAACTTTCTAGCCAATCAATCGACGTGGCTGAGATGAAACGCGTGTATCCACACCTGCGGGGACTTCCGTTAATGAATCTTGTAAATGCCAAGCCAAAGATCCTCGTCGGTCTTGACCAAGCCAAGTTCTTGTGGGGCCATGGTCAACGACATGGCAAGGACGAAGAGCCATGTGCCATCAAGACGCTTCTGGGATGGGTGGTGTATGGGAAGTCCGCGCCTGCATTTAACGTATCGTGCCTGAACCAAGCAGCCAAGCCAACGATGCATCTTCTCTTTCACGATGCTGTTAAAACAGAAGATGATCTTCATGAGCTTGTGAAACACCATTTTTCGACGGAGGACTTTGGAGTTAAAACACCCGTAGGTGATCTGGTGAGCCAAGAAGTAGCTAGAGCAGTCGATGTCATGCAGAGAACACTAAGGCGGGTCGATAACCATTACGAGATTGGTTTGCTGTGGAACAGTGATGGAGTAACGTTGCCGGATAGCTATCCTATGGCGCTTAGCAGGTTAAAGGGGCTTGAAAAATCTTTGAAGAAAAGGCCTCAATTACTCGAGTGGAAAAATAAGCACATGCGAGAACTTGTTTCAAAGGGTTATGCAAGAATAGCGTCTACTGAGGAGTTGGAGAAGCCTTGGGCTAGAGTGTGGTACGCGCCTACCTTTATAATAGAGAATCCCAACAAATTATCACCGAAACCGAGGGATGTTGCTGACGTTGCTGCCAAGGTGAATGGAGTCTCACTTAACACTTTCCTCTTGAAGGGCCCAGACAATCTCGTCGCTCTCCACGCAGGTCTTTTCAAGTTTCGGGAGAGAGCGGTTGCAGTCAACGCCGATGTGAAAGAGATGTTTCACAGGATCCGTATTAAGGAAGACGATCAGCAGTGCCAACGCATACTATGGAGGGACGGTGATAGTGGTCGAGAGCCATCTGTTTACATCATGGAAGTAATGATGTTTGGCCCGAGGTGTTCCCCAACCTGTGCCCAATTTATCAAAAATCATCATGCGGAGAAGTATCGGCTAGAATGTCCCGAAGCAGTAGACGGTTTAACTCAGCGTACGTACGTCGATGACTACTTCAATAGTCATGATACGGTAGACAAGGCTATTGCGGTGACCAAAGACGCTATTCGCATATGCAAGACCATGAACTTTGATCTTGTGGGCATTCAGTCAAACAGCCAGGATTTTCTGCAGAACATGCCGGACAGCCACATCAACGCCAAGCTTGTAAGCGTAGATCCTGGGGATTGTGATACCATTATCAGCAAAATTTTGGGAATGTACTGGCTACCTCATTCGGACCAGTTCACCTACAAGATATTGCGCAACGAAACTCTTGAGAAGATGCTTCTACCTGACTCGAAAATCACTAATAGGGAAATTTTGAAGATGGTAATGCAAATTTTCGACCCTCTTGGTCTGATTTCTTATTACATCATTCGAGGACGCATAACTCTTCAAGAAGTGTGGCGCGAAGGTTTCGATTGGGACGAACCAGTTTCAGAAGAGATTAGGACACCATGGATAGATTTCATAAGAGAACTGTGCAATATCGAGAAGCTCACGATTCCTCGCCGATATCTCTCTTGGAACCCAGATGACTCAGAGGTGAGTTTAGTAGTTTTTGTTGACGCGTCGGAACTGGCTTTCGCTGCAGTGGCTTATCTGCGTTTCGAAAACGATAACAAGGTCGAAGTAGTTCTTGTCATGGCTAAGGCGAAAGTCGCGCCGGTGAAGAAGTTATCGGTGCCGAAGTTGGAGTTACAAGCCGCAGTTCTGGGCGTACGGCTGGCAGACACAGTCAAGCATTCTCATTCCATCCGTCTTCACAACTGCTTCTACCTCTCCGACTCAGCCACTGTGTTATCTTGGATAAACTCTACAAAGTTCAAGTTTCCGTCCTTCGTTGCTGTGAGAGTGGGGGAAATCCTGGACTCCTCTACGCCACGGCAATGGTACCACGTAAGAACCAAAGACAACGTTGCTGACGATGCTACGAGATGGAAGGATTCTTCAGTTGGTGGCACCGATTCCAGATGGTTCAGGGGACCTGAATTTCTTTGCGCGCCAATCAGTTCTTGGCCGATCACGCCAGGGAAAAGCACCGTCAGTTCAGCGATTCCAGAAAATCTAGAGCCGTTGAATGTAGCGCTGCACGAAACGCAGGTCTTAGCCTCCTACAGCATATACGATGAGCTGAATCCGAGATTCCGCAGCAGGTGGTCGTCGTCGGTTCGAGTTATTGCACTACTACTTCGTTTTAAGGACATCCTGAGGAAGGTACGAGTTGAAAAGTTTGCCTTCGTCACCCCAGTTGAATATACCCGAGCTGAAAATTGGTTATTCAGAAAAGTTCAAACTGAGGCATTTCCGGAAGACATAGCGGCGCTCAGGTCTCGTAAGGAGGTGGCGACCTCAAGCAAAATCATCAACTTCTCGCCATTCCTAGATGAGGAGGGCACAATTAGGATGAGCTCAAGGGGGCAAAAGGCGTTGGTCTCCTATGCAGCACGCAATCCAGCGATTTTACCAAAAACTCACCCATTAGTAGACATCTTTATCATGCACCATCACGTGAAGAATTTACATGTGGGATCCTCATCAGTAATCTCAGGCATCCGAGAACGAGCGTGGGTCATCAGTGTTCGAGTTGCAGTCGACAGGGTCAGATCGAGGTGCAACATGTGCAAGCGTCTGAAGGCCAGACCAGTGATGCCGTTGATGGGCCAGCTTCCTGAGGCCCGCCTAGCTTTCCATAAAAGGCCCTTCACTCATGTTGGTGTGGATTGCTTTGGCCCTTTGTTGGTAAAATATGGAAGAGGGACTGTTAAACGCTATGGCATGATCTTTACCTGCCTGACGTTCAGAGCAGTGCAAATAGAGCTTTTAAATGATCTGAGCTTGGACCAGTGCACAATGGCCGTTCGTCGTTTCATCATCAATCGTGTTGTTACTCGCTACCTATATAGTGATAACGGCCTTAACTTCGTTGGAACAAAGAACCAATTGGACAAGGACACAAGGGAGATGGAGGCGGCCTTGGGAGAATTCGCTTCAAAATACGAAGGCATTCTCTGGAGATTTATTCCAGCGTATTCCCCCTGGATGGGTGGCGCATGGGAGCGACTGATACAGTCTATAAAACACAGTATCGAGTTTATCCTGAGAGGCACTATCCCTCGAGAAGACGTCCTACGCAACGCATTACTGGAGGCCCAAGGACAGATAAATATGCGCCCACTGACACATATTCCTGTGGATCCTGAAGACCCGAAGCCACTCACTCCCAATTCGATGCTGTTTGGGGAAGACTATCGAGATGTCACCGCTCCTGGAGTATTTTGTGAGAGAGACGCGTGCAACAAGCTCTACAGCCGAAGAGCACAACACTTAATGGCTCAATTCGTCAAACGTTGGTATTCTGAATACCTTCCAGAAATCACCAGGAGGAGCAAATGGCATCAGAACACCAAGCCAGTCGAAGAAGGAAATCTGGTCTTAATCATAGATCCCAACGAAATTCGCTCATCATGGCAGTTAGGACGAGTAACCAAGGTTTACCCCGGACCTGATGGTGTGGTTAGAACGGCAGACGTCCAAGTAGCAAACGGTACCATCAAGCTGAGAAGATCTGTGGGACGACTCGCTGTTCTGGATTTGTCTTCTTCCTAGCTTCAGACGGGCCCCGGGATGTCATCGAGCCGATCATAAAATTATAATATAGTTATCATTTTACACTTTGTATAGTTAAAAGCCTGAACCTTGTGCGGTAATGCAGTGCCTAGATTTGAATACGTGAGGTAGTTGTCTCTTTCTTTGAATTTTCGAACAAGAAATGTCATTAATTTTCGCTCTAAGAATTGTCAAGTAAAAAACACGTTGTTTGCGAGGTTAACTTGCCATTTTGGATTTGTAAGACCAACAGGTTAGTTCTTTATATTCTATTTTTTGTCACTTTGAATATTAAAACTATTGTAATTCTTAGGTTATAAGAAGAAGATTGCTGCGCCGCACAGGGTTTGGTTGAAAAGGGAGGTCGTTAGGATTTGTAAGTTCCTCCAAGATTATTTGTAATATGTAATTCTAATCTCAGTATTTTTAGCAAATAAAATCGTTTAGTTTTCGATCTTTATAATTTCCGAATCCTCCTTCAAACTTTTGGCGGCACAACACGCACAATAGGGTGAGCAAGTTGCTCCAAAAGTCATTACGACCAACTTATATGTTTCTATTTTTCCGTTTCCCATATTTCGCCACAAGAAACGCTGCGCATCTTGGTCCTCTGGTGCTATGCGAATTTGGTGAAACATTTCCTTTAAATCGCCGCATATGCCGACTTTCCTTTCCCTGAATCTAAAGAGAATACCTAGCAATGGTGATGTTATATCTGGTCCAGAAAGTAGCAACGAATTAAGGGAGATACCATTTACTTTGGATGCTGCGTCCCAAACTATTCTGATTTTTTTTGGTTTATTGGGGTTGAAGACAGGAAAAATTGGTAAATACCACACATTCTTGTTCGACGAAACAACATCATCGTCGACTTTCAGTGCGTAACCTTTTTCTACGTATTCCTTTATCAAATTTGATATTAGTTCACGAAGATTTTGTTCCTTTGCCATTTTTCTCTCGAGACAGATTAAACGGCGCTCTGCATTTGTTTTGCTGTCAGGCAGCTGAACATTTGTATACCGCCACAGGAGCGGTACTTCGAACCTTTGACCAACCCGTCGGCTTTTCCTTTCAAGTATCTTCTCAGCCTGTTCTTCTTCTGACGACAGCAAACGTATTTTCTTCGTTCCTACACTTTCAACGGAAAAGTACTGCTTAACAGTTTCGTTAACTAGTTGATCTTCTTTTTGACACTCACAAACATGAACGTTGCAAGTGTCGTAATTATTTCGATTCATGTATGGCCCAAAAATGACCCACCCCAATCTAGTTTTAGTTGCTACTGGTTCATCTAACTTTCCTTCTCTTATTTTCAGTGGTAGTCCCAGTTTCCAGTGTTGTAGTCCTATAAGAATTCTGGGACGAGCTTGGGTATACGATTCAATAGGTAATCCTTGAAGATGTTTATACCTCTTTGAGAAGTATTCGCAATCAACAGATTGTGAGGGCAAAGCTAGGGAACCAACTGTACGCGCACCTGAAATTGTATACTTCTTCTTGTTCATGCCGGCAATTTGAATGTCGATAGTACGCGAATTTTCTTCTGTGCGCACTGTATCGGCTGTCCATTTTAAATGGAGAGGTGAATTTTCTCCACTCACGTTAAGTTCATTGGCCAATTCATCTTCAATCAAGGTTACAGACGATCCATCGTCCAAAAATGCAAATGTTTCTATGCATCTGGAATTCGCATAAACATTTACTGGAATAACCTTGAATAATACGCTACTATGTATTTCTGCTGTGTGATTAACTGGGGACGGGTGCAGGGGGTGAGATATTGTGTTGACTTGTTCTATAACTTTATGTAAGAGTCTGTGGTGGCGGTATGTGCAGCCTTGCTCTCCACATAATTTTGAAGAGAAACACCGTTTCCGATGACTTCGCAGACATGTACGACACAAGTGGTTTTGCTTTACCATCTCCCATCTCTCACCTACACTACAATTGGTAAATACTTCACATTTCTCTATCGATTGGCAGTTCTTATCGCAGATTAAACAGTTTCTTTTTGATACTTCATGTAAATTCAAGTGCGAGTGCTCATTTCGTTTGCGGTCTGTTTTGTTGACATCGGATGGTGAAAAACTGAATGGTGATACTTCGGTGGCAGCTTGCCCTACGTTAAACAGCCATGCGCTAAACGACATAAGATGAGTTGTTACCAGTGTTTGTTTGTAAATTCCCCAATTAAGTCTTATCTGAGCTGGCAATTTATCAACCAATTCCTGAAGCAATAGTGGATTATTAAGGTGCGATTTCAGCTCTGACATTTCCATCGTTGCACATATATTTTCAACAGCTAGTGCGTATTTAACTATCGACTCTAATTTGTCTACTCTAGGTGGAGGACCTTGACGTATGTTCATAAGCAGTGAATTAATTATCATTTCAGGTCTGCCAAATAACATGCGAAGGGTTGCAATTATATGGGATACTTGGCGAGGATGTAATAATCGACTTCGTACGGCATATAGGGCTTTCCCTTTGAGACACCTTTGGAGGCGCACTAAATTCTCATCATCTGAAAAGCCGCACGTTTTCGTTGTACTTTCAAACGAACTTATAAAAAGTGGCCATTCTTCAGCATATCCATTGAAAACTGGAAGTTCTTTTGGAAGTGCTTGTCGCGCAGCCAGTTGATTTCTTGTCAATTCCGGGCACTCAACACCCGATGTTATCAATGCATGGCTATTTTCAATTGGAGCTTCAAGCATTCCATGGCGCACCGCATTATTAGCTGAATCTGGCATGAACTTATGTATATTAGTACTAGCTCCTGCGTTGTGGTTATTGGTTAACCCAGTTCCCATCCACGTTCTGTTGAGGTTATGTAACAATCCATCAGTGTTTGCTTTTTCTGTGGTTACGTTAAATGTGCTGCATTTCTTAATAAAATGAGATTGTGGGTCCTGGTGTTTTTCATTTTCTGGCATTTGCTGCTGTTGTACTGTCTTAATCCACGTATCAACGCGCTGTGAAGTTTTTACGGGAGCCTCATCCATATGCGCGCTTTCGTCATCATCTGTAGATAGGTCTTCGAGAAGCTGGTATTTCTTTGATATGTATTCCTTGTCCCTCTTTTCTTGAAGCATTTTTTCCTCCTCTAACCTCTGAAGTTGAAGAGCAATTTTTCTCCGCGTGTTAGAGCTTTTAGATGAAATGGATGGCGCATGAACATTTTCTACAGCTGTCGAAACTCTTGGAGGTTCTTTTGCCTTTGCGTTGTAGCAAGGCCGACACCTGCTGCAGCTCCAATTATGTTGATCCCTATTATCAGGAATTTCGACACATCTATGGTGGAAAACGTCGTGGCACATTTGGCAAACAATATAATTCGTGGTTGCGTCGCGAAGACATGAGGCACATGATTTAGCTGCTGATGGTGGGGGTGTGCGGGAAACTAATTGCGGAGCCTGAGGGTTCGGAGCCTTTGGTGGCACAGTAGCGTGAGTATTAAGCTGTATGGAATTTTCAGCTTCTGATGGTGGAGGTGTGCGAGACACGTATTGTGGAGGGTTCGGAGCATTTGATGGCGGAGGGGTACGTTGCATATTACAATAGTATTGGATGTACTCACCAGAATTTGGATAACAGTGGGAATTCAGCGCAGGTGATTGATGAAGAGTTGAAATTTTAAATTGTTGAATTAAAATACAGAATTTTAGCCGTGCCTTTATTCTTTAATGGCCGATATCGATGATATCAAGGTTAAAATTTCCTAAAAATACTTATTACAATTTTATGGAATTCAGATTATAAAAGAATGCTTACAACTGTATTGTGGTTTAACAACTCTATGTTATAAGTTTTAATGTACGTTTATATATGTTAATATGAATATAATTCAATAGTAGTTCTGTCTCCAATCAAAGGTAGTTCTTGCACACTGAAAACGTGACCGAAGAAAAAGCCCAAAGCCCAGATACCAGCTCACCATTTTGATTCTGACTTCCATTGCCGGCCTGTCGTTTGAAGTTCAGTGCACCTCAAACCTCTTTCGTACAGTCTTCAGCTTGCTGCGTTGAAGACAGTTGGCTGGAATTGCCAGGTTCGTCAACACATATTATTCTTAATCTGAATATTTGATTCTTGAAAACTTAAAAACGAGTTCTTCTTATAAGAAATTATTGTTGAAGAAAGAACTTTTTGCTTTAAATTTTTTAAAAATCTCAAAATTCTTCGCTCAACAAAATTTTTTTTTCAGAGTGTACTTTACTTTGCTTTGCTGAGATAGAAGCTCAAAGAAACACGGCTGTAGTTACATAAAACTAACAAAATTCATTCAGTCAATTTATTTAGTACAAAAAAAAACTTTAAAAACAATCTTAAAAAATCATTATATTAATACGTGAACATCCGAGCTTTCCGTACGCTTTTTTGCATTTTATATGAAATGAGAAGAATGAAACTTATTTTATTTGAAAGGTGCTCTGCCATAGATGTACCCAAACACAAAATCGTGGGTATGTGTCGCCATTAAGACTGGTAAAATTAAGTTATAACTTCCCCATACAAAACAGGTAATAAAAGGATTTTGGTAACAATCAATTTGTCGCCGTCATGTTTCCATAGTAACGTATTTAATCATCTTGGATTAGAACCCGTTGGTGAGAATCATTTACCCATCAATTCATGCAATTTACCCGCCCCTAAAAATAAGCAATAATTGTAAGAAATTAATTTAGGGGAATTATTTATTATTTGTCGCCACCGTTTTACCATAGTAACGTACCTATTTAAATATAAATCATCTTAGATTAGAGTTTATACATACTTATAACTAAAAGGTATGGTCGATTTTGGACCACAAGACCAAAGAGTATTGTATTGGGTAATTTGTACTTTCTTATTATGCATTTGTGTTCTAAATATTTTTTTAAGAATGCAAATGTGAGCTCGAAACGACGTATATGTACAGTACACTATCAGTATGGGTGGGCCGGAAAGTGGGAACATTAGTTCAGAATGAGCGTGAGTTACCATAGTCAGTTTTGAAAATAAGAAAACAAATTGATATTGCTAGATTCAAAATTAGTCTGAAAAAAAAAATAAAATATATGGCAAAAGGGAGATTTTGCAGAATTTTATTTGAAAATTGAAAAATGTATCAAATTGAACCAGAATCAAAAAAAGTGTCTAAGTATCAAATTTTTTGCAAGGAAGCAAAAATGTATCAATTTGATACAATTGTATCTTTGTGGCAACACTGTTTGTACCATGTATTAGAATTCTTCTTTCGCAATTTTTAGCTTGGTTGGTTAAGTCGCTTGGGACGTGCGTGAGGTAGAGGTCCCTTTGTTACGATGTCTTGTTGTACTGAATGGTTAACAGGGAAATTGAAATCGGGTGGTTCCATTAGTTGGGAAAACTCTTTTAGAATTTCGTTATATTTGTGTTTAACTGCAAAAAAACGTGGGTTTGCAATGTTTTGACGGCATGGTGTACCTTTCACTGATGTGTTAGTGAGTGGGTCGATAAGTCTTGCGTTTTTGACGTCGATCACTAAACCTGTGTGTCTTAAAAAGTCTGCACCGATAATTGGTTTAGTGACCGCTGCAATCAAAATCGTGTGGTTGAAAAACCTTCTAAACCCAAGACTTGTTCGCAGAAACCTAGTGCCAAAAACGTTTATTTTGGAACCGTTTGCTGCGGATACTGATTGATCGGGTTTGGCGTTTGGGATTTTGAAAATTGACGACTGTATGGCTGATATGTCCGATCCGGAATCTATTAGAAACGTGATGTTGGATATGGGGTCTTTTATGAAAAGGCGGCTCTGTTGTTCTAGGACCCTACTGTTGTTTGCCGCGATAGCAACAGTGGGTTTTAGTTTGGGTTATGGGTCCTGAAACCGCATGGCTTCGAACACTTTCGTGCATTCTCGCGGTATTTGTTGTGAAACCACCAGAATTTAGTGTTGTTAACGTAACTATTGTTCCTTGGGTTTTTACTTCTTGATCGAGGTCTGTGAGGTCTATGGTAATTTGAGGACTGGGAGCTACTTTGTCTGCGAGGTTGGTGTCTGTTAAGGCTTAAGTCGGAAAATATCGATTTGATTTCGTGTATCTCTGCTTTCAGCGTTTGATTGATGCCTGCAATCTCGGCTATTGATTTGTCTGAACGGGATGAGATAGAGAATGAAGAGCAACTTTGCTGTTGGTAGACTTCGAAAATGTATTCTGCTATTTCAAGGAGTTTCAAAAATGTTTGATACCCGCCGAATATCGATTAACGAAAATGAATCGATAGGGAAAGGGAAAAAACGCAAAACCAACAACGATAGAAATTTCGATACTTATATTTATTATTATTATTATTATTATTATTATTATTATTTCATCAATTAGAGCTACAAACTCAATTAGACAACTTAAAAACTATTATAATTATGAACTTAAAACTATTCCTGTGTTTTCAAATATTAATTGTCGTGATAGAGAACAGACAATATATGATTCTTAAAAGAATTTCTAGAATAATTTCCAAAAACATCAATGCGATCAATAACTAAATTTAATTCGCTGGTGCAACGCTCAATCGGTTCATTGCTGCCATAATTCGTTCTGTGAAATCGACTTCGAAGATGAAATTTCATACGCAAATTCCTCCCAGGAAAGAAAAAGTTCATCCGCTCAAGTAAACAGGGGCATTTAATGTGGTAATTAATTACATCTCTTATAAACATTATACAGAAATACTTGCGTCTATTTTCAAGAGTCAGTAAATTAAAAAGAAGGCATCTGGTTAAGTAGGGTGGAGTTTCTATATTCCACCTAAGCTTTTTAAAAACGAACCTAGTAAAACATTTTTGCACCCTTTCTATCCTGTAGGACTGGTTTTGGTAGTAAGGGTTCCAGATTATACTACAATAATCTAATACCGATCTTACTAATGCAAAGTATAGAGCCTTCAGTGCGTAAGGATCAGAGAATTCTTTCGTATTACGCCTAATAAAACCAAGCATTCTAAAAGCATTACTCACAATGTAGTCAATATGAGGCTTAAAGGTGAGTTGTGAGTCCAATACAACTCCAAGGTCTTTTTTCTGATGTACTTTTTCAAGCTGGACATTATTAATTTGATAATAGGAGGATATTGGACTAAAGCATCTTGCACAAGTAAGTGTTTGACATTTTGCTACGTTTAAATCTAGAAGGTTGTGTTGACACCAATTAGCTAGACTGTTAAGATCATCTTGAAGAAGCAGGCAATCTTCAGCACTTTGAATGCAGTGAAAGATTTTTAAGTCATCAGCGAACAAAAGACAGGTGGAATTACGAATACAAGACGGAATATCATTAACAAAGAGGACGAATAGCAATGGTCCAATGTGACTCCCTTGCGGAACACCTGATGTTGCAAAGATAGGCTCCGAAAGACAACCACCAATCTTAACGTATTGAATTCAGTCTCTTAGATAAGACGATATCCAATCTAACAGAGGGGAGCCCAACCCAATACATTTTAATTTTTGGATCAGCACATTATGATTCACTCTATCAAAAGCCTTAGCAAAGTCGGTGAAAATTATGTCAGTCTGAAAACCGCGTTCAAAGTTTGTTACAATTTTTTCGCACAGGATTGCTAGGTTGGTGGCTGTGGATCTACCTTGAACAAAGCCGTGTTGAGAATCGGATATGATTTCCTTGACAAAGAAATTTAATTTATTACACACAATCTTTTCCAAAATCTTGGGAATGACTGATAGCTTACTTATAGGCCTATAGTTAGTGACTTCACGCTTGGATCCGGCCTTAAAAATAGGTGTTATGTAAGACACTTTCCACTCGTTAAGAAAATTGCCAGTCCTAAGGGATATATTAAAAATAGTACATAACGGTAAAGCAAGTGATGTAGCACATCCTTTCAAAAAAATGGGAGAGATGCCATCTGGACCGGCACCCTTTTTTACATCCAAACCTGTTAACGCACTAAAAACGTCCGTTGGGCTTAACTGCAGATTTCCAACCGAGACCTGATTTAAAGAACTGAAATCTTGACGAATAACTCGAGAGGAAGGGCAATACACGGATTTGAAGTAATTTGCAAAAAATGTGCAAATGGTGGCAGTATCGCTCGATTCCTCTTCAAGATATTGCATACAGTTTGGAAGGCCAATGCATTTTCGCTTATTGTTAATAAAGGTCCAAAAATGTTTACTATTTTCTTTGACTTTAGCCTCAGCTGACAATACATAACAACTGTAGAGAAATTTATTAAGATAATTAAACTCTTTCAGAGACTGCAAGTATTTCAGTTGAAGAAATGAGTTTTTTTTGTCCAGTTTATACAATTTATATGCCTTAATCTTTCGATTTTTTAAATTGGATAATCTTTTATTGAACCAGGGAGGATTAGAATTTGACTTTATTCGCTTTTTTGGAACAAACTGCTCCAGTGCATATTTTAAACGGTCACTAAAAACTTTGTATGTATGTTCGATGTTAGTTTCTGTTAGCAAGTTATTCCACGGTATAGCAGCAAAAAATCGATTAATTACATTAAAATTAGCGCGTTTGAAATCAAATGTTAGAGTACTTGATTCTTTTACATTTTTGATATAATCAAAAAATTTTACTTCTAGAAAAACACTTTTATGATGAATTGCATTTTCAATAACTGGAATGTTAACAAGGTCAATAGAAGTATCAATTTCCCTATCAACAAATACCAAATCTAGTTGGCGATTTAGGCTATTACAAAAATTATTTATTTGAACAAGATTAAATTGACTAAAAAGATCTATGACCGCAATTTCTATATTTGACCTGACATTAAAAGGAACTAGATATTTGTCATCTAAGTCAAGTTTCCATCTAATATCTCCTAAATTAAAATCACCCAAACAAATAATATGATCGCTACTGTTTAAATTACTCAAAAAAGATCCCAAATTGGACAAATATAAATTATACATCTCTAGAGAGCTACCCGAGCGAATGTAGCATACAATTATATATAAATTCGCATGACTGGTTGAAGACAACTTGATAATTAAGAGATCTACATCAAAAGTAGGCAGATTGATCTTAAACGGAATTTCATTAGCGGATATATGGGTTCCAACAGCAACAAGAACTCCACCTCCTCTTGAAAAACCAGTTTTGATATGACAGCGATCCTTACGGAAGACTTCATAATGCTTTTCGTTAAACATTTCTAAATTCTTATGATCATCATTAACCCAAGTTTCAGTGAGAACAATAATATCACAATCGCGCGCAGAAAAATAAGAATATAATTTATCCAATCTGGTTCTTATACCCCCAGTATTTTGATAATATATACTCAAGTTACTAAGTTTTGAGTTGGAAGCAGCTCCGACAATATTAGAATCAACAGCATGATAATCACAATTTGAAACAGCAGCATCAGCAACAGGAACAGTACAGGTAGGTGTAGCATCAGGAGAAACGAAGCAGGGAGCGAGGGTGGTTGCGGTAGGACTATCCACAATATGGTCTATGGTCTCGGTGCGCTCCGAACGCTCTCTTCGTTTTTTGACCAGAATTGAAAACTTCGCACACGAATTCCCTTCATCCAAACATTTGAGTTCAGAAAAGAACCGATTAATTCCTCAGGTACACCGAGTTTGAAATTTATATGCGTTAAAGAATCCAAATCAGCATCAGTTTTGGATTTTGAACTCGACTTGATGGAGACTTGAACAAACGTGGGAAGTCGACGTTTCCACAGTTCTAGTATAAGACTCTCGGTAACAATTATTGATTGTCCCGCTAATGTTTGCAGTCTTCGATAAAATTCAGAGGGCGTTCTGTCGCCCATTACCTCTCCAGGAAGGGAGTGGGCCTTACTGCAATGTGCGGGAAGGAAATACCACGCGCCCATTCAATTACAATACACTTCCCACGAAGCGCTGACCAGGAGCACCAAACCACATTGGCACTCCTCGAATGGACGTAAAGAGGGAACCGGGCAAGTACTGGGCCTCGGTATCGACCAGCAACCCTTATGACACCATAAGGGCTCAAAACAATTCCCTCAGCTATAGGTTCGGCAAGGTTGCAGTGTCTGGACTTAAGAAGTCGGAGGAGAGTAAGGGGCAAATGACCCTCTCGAATCCAGCTTTGCAGAGTACAGAAGCCGCAGTGGAGCAACCTGATCCATAGCAGGCTGTATCACTTCCTCCTCCTGCTGAACAGGTAACTGAGGGAGAGACACTAGAGGAGTATATGTCCCTCTCGGAGAGCTCGCTCTCTGATGAGGAACATGACATGACGGTTGTAGAGATGGACGAGGACATCCTACTTCGGGAGGATGATGGGGCAACAGCCCCACCTAAGCAATGACCCCCAATCTGAAAATGGCCCAGGTGAACATCCATCATGCTATAGCGGCATCCGCCGTAATAGCACGGATGTTCACAGCTAACAGACTGGGCATTGTGTTGATTCAGGAGCCGTGCATCCTGAGAGGAGCAGTCAAAGGACTGGCATGCCAGAATGCGAAGGTAATTTGGGACACTCGTGTACTTAATCCAAGGGCCTGCATTCTTATTAATAAAAAATTTAGTTTTATTTTACTTGCAGAACATGCTACGCGAGATTTGGTGCCACTTCAAGTAACCCTTGAACTGGGAGGAGTACTCCGCACCATCATCATCGCATCAGCCTACTGCGCTGGGGACGAACCAGCAGTATCAATGGCACTGCAACGCCTTGTGGAGCATGGAAACAAGCTCCAACTGCCGTTGCTGATAGGATGTGATGCTAATGCTCACAATACCATTTGGGGGAGTACCGACACTAATAATAGAGGTGAGTCATTATTGGAATTTATTTTAAGCTCATCTCTTGAAATATGCAATGTAGGTAATACCCCCACCTTTGTAACTCGAACTAGGCAAGAGGTATTAGACCTCACATTAGGCAGCCGTAGTATGAGATTTGTTAGGGACTGGAGAGTATCTAGTGAGCCATCTATGTCTGATCATCGGATTATTACCTTTGATTTAGATAACACTCGCATCACATGTAACCCAGTTAGAAATCCAAGAAAGACAAACTGGGATCTCTTTGAATCGTCTCTCGAAAATAATTTGGAGCAGGTACATACTAGGAGAGCTCCAGCTTATCATCTAGAATTGGAACACACAGTAGAGGGCATAACATCAGCCATCACAAGTGCGTACGAAACTAGCTGCCCAATAAGCAGAAGTGCAGAGAAGAATAAGGTACCATGGTGGAGCAACAATCTGTCAAGACTTCGGTCGAAAACACGTAAACTGTTTAACACAGCGAAACGGACTGGAGACTGGCAGGGCTACCGCATGGCACTGACTTCGTACAACAAAGAAATAAGGAAAGCTAAACGAGAAAGCTTTAGGAAATTCTGCGATACAATTGTGCATACTCCTGTTGCGGCCAGAGTGCATAAAGCACTAGCTCTCTCAGAAAACCGGATGGCAGCTTTACAGAAAATGAGCAACGAAAGGAGCACGACCAATATTCGAAGACCTCGGAAAGAGGATTGGAAAATAGCAACCGAAATCTTCTCCAGAGGGCGACTAGAATGGGCAATTGACTCCTTTCAGCCTTATAAATCACCGGGTGTGGACGGAATTCCGCCAGTCCTACTACAAAAAGGGCAAGGTAATTTGCTTCCACATTTGGTAAGAATTCTAAAAAGCAGTCTGGCACTGGGCTACATACCAAACCAGTGGAGACGAGCGAAAGTAGTGTTCATTCCGAAAGTGGGAAAAAAGGACCCAAGTCTACCGAAGTCCTATAGACCAATCAGTCTTACTTCGTTTCTTCTTAAAACGATGGAAAAGGCTGTGGACAACTACTTAAGAGAAGATGTACTAAGTACATCGCCTCTTCATCATCGTCAGCATGCCTACAGAGCGGGCAGATCTACGGAGACTGCTCTGTACCAGCTAACTGAGATTATTGAAAGCGCTCTTGAAGCGAAAGAGATAGTATTGTGTGCCTTCTTGGACATTGAGGGAGCATTCGATAACACATCGCATGATGCAATTATTCGAGCTCTTGATAGAAAAGGAGTAAATAACACAGTATCAAGATGGATGTATGAACTCCTGAGCACAAGATCAGCAGAGACTCACACATCAGAAGGTATTATCAAGGTTAACACAGCAAGAGGCTGCAAGGAGGAGTTCTATCCCCCCTAATGTGGAGTCTTGTAGTGGACGAGTTACTTGAGAAATTGACGAACCAGGGCATCAATTGTCAAGCATATGCTGATGACATAGTAATTATTGCCAGGGGTAAATTTGAGGGAACCCTATGTGACATTATACAAAGGGGACTCGAAATAACTCGAGATTGGTGCGTAACGGCTGGGCTTAGCCTTAATCCGGCAAAAACAACAATAGTACCATTCACGAGGAAAAGAAAACTTGAACGACTAAGGCCGATAAGGCTATCAGGTACAACACTGACAACAGTCAATGAAGTTAAATATCTGGGACTAAACCTAGACAGTAAACTCATCTGGAAAAAACACACAGAAGAGATAACCAGGAAAGCAACGCGTGCTTTAATGATTTGCCGGAGCCTAGCTGGCAAATCCTGGGGATGTAGCCCGACCATCCTCAGATGGATGTATATTGCTATTGTGAGACCAATGATCACGTATGGAGCGATTGCATGGGCAAAAAGAACCAGTCTTTCCACCACAAGGAAGACACTCAATAAAGTGCAAAGACTGGCGTGCCTGTGTATTACAGGGGCTATGAGAAATTCCCCAACCGCAGCTATGGAAGTGCTATTGGAATTAACTCCATTGCACCTTATGGTTGAGGAATGTGCAAGTAAAACGATCCTAAGAATGGCCAAAGAAGGAATAGGAAGAGGAAAGTGCATCACACTGAGACAGTTTGACGTACTACTCAAAAAACAACCACTATTGGCCTTTCCTAGAGACGATATCATCAAAAGATTTGATTTTCAAAAGAACTTTGTTACTAAGCTCAGCAATAAGAAGAACTGGAGCAATGAATCCACAATTCACAGACTGAGCAATCACACAACAAAGTGGTACACAGATGGGTCGAGAACTGATGAGGGAACTGGAGCGGGAGTATTTGGGCCTGGAACCAAATATTCTGAACCAATGGGCAAAAGTACCAGCATCTTTCAGGCTGAAATCTATGCCATAGACAGGTGTGTCCAAATTAACCTCGACAGAAACAGAGTCAACTGTGATATAGCTATAATGTCAGACAGCCAAGCTGCTATTATGGCACTTAACTCCTACATCATTAAATCCAAACTTGTATGGGAATGCCTACAAAAACTTAATGAACTTGGTAGGAGAAACAAAATAACTCTCTGCTGGGTGCCTGGCCATCTAGGAATAGATCTCTTTTGATTCCAGAGTTGAGTAAAAAATGCTCCTTACCTCTGGTGGGGGGCAGCAAGTAACACAAATGATGTGTGATGAATGTTTTGACCTGGAATATCTTTTGATTCCAGAGTTGAGTAGAAATGCTCCTTACCTCTGGTGGGGGGCAGCAAATAACACGAATGACTTCTGAACGTAAAGTGATTTATTTCTTCGTTCTTAATTCTATTTATACATAATTTACAAGCTAAGAAATGCAATGCTGCACTTTTATCTCTGGGAAAAAAAATGGTAATAGGATAGGAGAGTACCTGGAATAAAGCGCTGAGTAGACGTTTTGGTAGGAACAAACAATGAAATTATGATACTGTGTGTATCTGGCGTACAATTGGGAATGCATGCTGATTAGGAATCGAGTGTTAGGTAGGGTACAAGTTTGACAGGGTGTGCTTAAAATAATTTATATAGGATTATGATAAAATTAGTGCGGAACATTCTCCCCGGCGTTGAGGTCTGGAGCTCAAATATAATGTTTTTTTCTGAGTTAAAGGTCGATTCGTAGGTGTGCTTCGTTCTGGTTGGCCCTTTCGATGTTATCTTCAATGTAAGGTGCGTAATCCTGATCGAGAATATCGTTTAAATTTTTTGTAGCGGTTGCTCTAGCTGTATTATGATCTGGTTACAGATGTTGATCGTCTGCTGTGGCATGTTTGCACCCAAGTCTTCTTTTGCGGTTAGGTTCTGCGTTATTTGTTATTGGCAGAAATCGACCTTTTAAGGGATGGGGAGTTGAAGTTTGTCTTGGCGGCCTGGCAACCTTTTCAGGAGGTTCCCTTGGTGTGTTCGGTTGAAGTTCATAAGGCAAGGGACAGACCTTGGTGATATTTCTTCTTATTTCACCATTTTGTGTCATGATGTCAATTACCCGAGCCCTTTTGTCCGGCCCTGGAACTACCTTAACCACTCTACCTAATGCCCATTTCAGTGGAGGTAGGTTGTCCTCTTTGATGAGTACTAGTGTTCCAGTAACGATATTTTCTTGCGGATGTTTCCACTTATATCGTTGCTGGAGTTCTTGCAGGTACTCACTGCTCCATCTGCGCCAAAACTCTCGATGAATTGAGGTGACTTGATTCCATCGAGTAACATTAGTGATGCGAGAGTTTTTGCAGTCAGGATCGATAATTGCAGTTAATGGTGCTCCAATCAGGAAATGTCCCGGAGTAAGAACTTCCAGATCATTTGGATCCATGGACAGAGGAGTTAATGGTCTTGAATTGAGGATCGCATCTATTTGTGCTAGACCTGTGGTAAATTCTTCTTGGGTCAATGCGGCACCAGCGAATACCCGTTTTATATGGTGTTTAGCGGATTTGACCGCTGCTTCCCACAAGCCTCCAAAGTGTGGAGATCTTGGTGGTATTGGTTTCCATTCGATAGATTTTTCGGCACAATGGTTCAGGATGGATGCTGTTCCCTTTGTTGAGAATATAATAGCATACAATTCGTTGAGTTCGTTTCGGGCTCCAATGAAATTGGTTGCGTTGACTAAAGATTTTAGCTGGGCAGCCTCGTCTTGCAGTAAATCTTTTGAGTGCTCCCAGAAATGCTTGAGAAGTTAGATCTGTGACTAGTTCCAGATGAACGGCCTTTGTTGCAAAGCATATAAAAACAGAGACGTATGCTTTGGTTGGTTGTTTTCCTCGTAATTTGTAGTGGATATAAACTGGTCCTAGAAAATTGTGGGAAACACGTTGAGAAAGAAATTTTATTTTGGCTTATCGCGCCCTAACATTTTTGTTGGTGAATCTCGGCCTTAGGGTAGTAGGAATTCTTCATATCGAACCATCGAGAATGTTGCTCACAGCAAAAAAAATCACGCGAGCAACCAAGCAAATTATCTTCAGCTGAAAACAAAGTAAACCGTGTGTATATACACACATAGGTATATATATATACACCATATTGCGTTGTGAAGACACACCATGCCATGGCTGGGTATGGCGTGATCGGTTTTTTTTGTGTGCCACCGCACTGTACCGTAGGCGAAAACCAGTATACCTATCTTGTTGTTTTGGTGTTCTGATTGTGTTGTTGTTCCTTTTTGCACATTGGCGATGATCATACGATGCGACAAAAGTGGCTTGGGTGCGTGCTCAGTACTTTTCCACGATGCCTTCTTTGTGTTTTTGCTTGTGCGTTACGGGATTGGTCAGTTGGTGGCGAGGCAAAAGTCTTTGTTGGCGGTTCAGTCGAGGAAAAATTATTCTTTGAAGAGTCAGTTGGGATTTGGTAGCTGAAGCAGTTGGTCGGTTTCTTTTATTGTTCCGAGTATTCTTCGGGTGTGTCGTGCGCGGCGGTGTGGCGAGGAGCCATGAACGTGAAAATTTTTTTTGGTGTGTGTTTCAAACGTGGTTTAATTGTTAAAACATTTTTCGTGTAAAGTTATAATAAACGCGAAACGCTAATCGCTCGGACATGAGTGTGTTTTATTACTTTTGGTCGCGGGTGCGTAATAATTCCACAAAGGCCCCGTCGTACTTCAAATAAATATTAGAAAGGAGAAGCGAAAAACTCTCTAAACCGCATTCAGTGAATCACACAAAGAACACAAGTTTTTCTTTAATTAATAACTCCTCGACCCCCACCCGCAAATCCACCCCCTAAATTTTAAACGGTGTAGTGTAACCGCGTCACGACAGAACTTATACCCCCCCAGTACTCGGCCCGCTAGCCAAAAATTTTGCCACGACTCCAGTAGTGTCGAACTCCGCACACGACAGTTTTTTTTTTGATGCCAGGGCTGTGAGATTTTTCCCTCCCCCTGAGACGCATGTAAAATCAGTGCCAGTGTTGTGCAAAACCCCCCGACCATCCCTAATTCGGTCGGCTGGGTAATAAAGACTTGCTACCCCACCGAACCAACACCACCGAAGAGAAAATTCGACCATCAAGCAGTCGCCACGTGAGGAATCACGCCACCGAAGCAGTGACGTCACTCAGGAGCATCCGCAGGCATCCAGCTCGGCTCAACGAGTCCATCGGGTTTTTTTTTTATCCGCACTTTATTTCCCACCCCCCCCCCCCATTTTTCCTATTAATTAACGTAATTATCAGCTTCCGATAGTTTTTAAAATTTTATTTCTGCTTGGTTTTACCAATTATAACATATTGTGGTTTCAATTACATAACAAGAAAAAAAAAAAAGAAAAAAAAAAAAAGGAAAAAAAAATATTTAAATAAATTTCTTTTGAAAAGTAATACACCCTTCGTTGAATAAATAAATCAAGGTTGTATTCCTTGTAGTAATTTATAATTACGTTGAATTTTTTTGTGATTGTTTAGTCAGGGATTTTGGAATTCTTAATCAAGCCGATAGTGATATTATTTCCGGGTGGCATATTTGCTATTTCTTTTCTTCCCCGCCGTTTAGAAGCTCTCAGGACATGCTGTGCACACCATTCCCCTGCAGACAACGGACGCGCCCTCAAGATTTGGGAATTACGTCATAGTAAATTCTATTGGTAAGTCTTAATGACATGATATCTATGGTTTGATTTTTGATTCCTATTGATAGGACGTAGATTAATTAGACAGTAATTAAATTCTTCCACCAGGGTGGATGATTTTTTTTTGGATTTATACTTGTAACTTTTACTGGTGTTCAAAAAGAAATTTTTTTTTCTTTTCTTATTGACGTGGGGCAGTACTTACCCTTGCCCGTCGGCAATTTGTATTTCCGATATCGTATCTAATTTATGAATTAAATTACATGAATTTTTAATCGGAATGACGCAAGCCTTCTTTAGATTATTGGTAATAATTTTCCTTTTGAGAGTAGGAATATTTATACTCCGGAAGTGCTGAACCTATTGTTTTCCTTGTTCGTCCCCCCCATACTTTGTAACTTTAGTATTAAGTGACCTCCTTCTGAGGGAGTAGTTTATTTTTGGGTTAATTCTCTTAACCGGCCGCTAGAGAGCCGCAGATTTGTAAGTTAGTTTTAGATTTTGGATTAATAAAGAAGATGGATTATGTCTTAAAGTAAAATATCCTCTCTATACCATTTTATTTTGTTGTGGTGAAAGCCTTCGGGTGATGATTTTTTTTTAGGTATTATGATACGTAAGTAGAAATATTATTGGGATTTGGAATGTGACGACCGTCGAGGACCTGACGATGTAAGTTCCGCTTAAGGAGGCTAAGTCCTCCCTTTTTGTTAAGGGGTAACTATAGATTATTATAGAAGTGGCGTAGTTACCAAAGGTGATGTTCCCCGGGACGATTGTCCGGTGACATCATAGGGGTGGGTTAACACTTCGTGGGAGCAATACAGCTCGCTCTCACCCTACAGATATCGGTTACAACACCGACGATTTTAAACAGTCCTAAGTTGACTATATCACGACAACTTGGGTACAACCTTCAGAACACTTCGGGCTTTCACTCTCCTTCGGGATAACATACTTCTCAAATTACAGCTAGAGACAGGCATGAAAATTAATGTAACACTGTTCGGCATTTCTCTTGGTAGCAAGAACCCCCCCATTCCGACGAGCGTAGGACGGAGCTAACGCTAGCATGCCTGATGCTGCTGAGGATCCGAACACCCTCTGCCAGGCAGCCTGGATTGACCATAGTCGGTTCCTGTGGTGACATGGTCATAAGGGTTGACCCGTGGTCAGAGGTTAAAAGTCAACGCCGTGTAATTTTTTTTTTGAAACAGCTTGGTTACATACACGGTCCCCTGACACAAGTCTTACGATTGGTGGCAGGGAGGAAAGAGGATACCATTGATTCGTGGTTACGTTGGTGACGCACCCTTGGTTGGTGTGGTTATCATCTTTAATTTTTTTTTTCTCGATAACTTCGGTCTGTCGGTTGCAATGGGTATCCATCTCTTTCTTCTTTCTTCCAAATAATAATAATAAATTATTGTTTGGAAGAATTATTTTATATTCGTTACAGGATGGCGCCCAACGTGGGGCCCGATTAGCGGTGTTCCTGGACCTAAATTGTGTAGTTAGGTACACGTTGGTCGAGCCCAACGTGGGGCCCGATTAGCGGTGTTCCTGGACCTAAATTGTGTAGTTAGGTACACGTTGGTCGAGCCCAATGTGAGGCCCGATGTGTTTCTGAAAATTTGTTGTCTTCCTTATAAATCGTTAGTTGCGTACCGATAGGATGGGTTGAGGAAAAATTCTCCTTTCCATAGGTAACAGGATTCCTGTTCTTTCTTTAGTACTCTCGATTGAGCTTGCTCTCGAGTGGTTCAGTTTATTACTCTTTTATTCTTGGGATCTGTATTACAGTTCTCTGAGTACTTTCGGGCGTCCGTATAGTTCGAGGCGTTTGGCCCAGACTAACGTTTTGCGACCCGTAAGTTATGAGTTTACCACCTAAATTTCGTTCTGTATCATTGCATAGCTGGAAGCAAGTGCTTTGAGTTGGCTTGCATTTGAACATCGATTTTTTTTTCGGTCATCTTTCGCCAAGGCCCTATCTCATGGATGTAGTAGTCGCTCTGTCCGGTAGATTGGTGATAATATTCCCGATCTACGTCAGTTGCTGAGCACTTATTCATCCTTGATTGTATGGCACGGTAATAGGATGATCCAGCTGTCCGGAGAAAGAACCTAAGTTTCTATTATATTTTTGTTATTATCAACGGAGCATAATATCTTATCATCTCGTTTTGACGGGTAAGCGCCCTGTCCGATGAGTCGAGACAAAAGTCCAGACTCATGTCCGTTGCTGGTGCGCGAGGTTCTGGGGTCAGATTCTGTGTGGCTTCAGGACCCGGCTTTGACCGATCCCGTTCTAAAACCATCTCCGTAAACCTGTGGAGGATTATTTCTTCTTCATACTTATTCTCGTGGGAT
This sequence comes from Cheilosia vernalis, assembly GCA_949126925.1. Lineage (NCBI taxonomy): Eukaryota > Metazoa > Arthropoda > Insecta > Diptera > Syrphidae > Cheilosia > Cheilosia vernalis. The sequence goes on from OX421358.1 coordinate 71,223,607, forward strand.
ATAAAAAAAAAAAAAAAAAAAAAAAAAAAAAAGGACGGACCTACTAGTCACGGTCCTGTATGACGTCAACACATCCAAATCCTTCATGAATTAATTATAAATCCTTATATATTCTTATCTATTCCAATCTGAAATAAGAAGAAATTTCATAGTTGGATATTATTTTAGGTTGCTTCTTTTATAAGTTAGTGTCTTTGATTGACCAGACATTTTATTTTTTTTGAGTTCTAAGCATAGTTTATTGTGGTTCCGGGTATTGTATAGTTTAGCGACCCGAACTTGGATATGTCACTTCCTAACGTGACCTCTGAGAGACTTGTGCGTCCGAAGAGGGATCGCAGGACCAAGGACCCTCGGTTGTCTTTGGCTTCGAAGACCTCTCGACCGAAACCCCGTACTCTTATGGAGGACCCAGTTCCGTCAACTTCCAGAGAAGCACTCGCTTCTCTCAATGACACTCGTCCTGGTGACTCACAGCCGATTGTTGATCGCGTGAGTTTACACGCAGAATCGGAGGAAGAAGTTGATGCGCAAAATACCATGAGAGATAATAATTTGGCACAGTATGTGCAAGAAATAGCTACGGCCACCGTCGGACTGAGTCGCACCGAAGATTTACGTGTAATCAGGGAAGAGTTAGAAAGAAATCGAGCTACCACCAGAAATGATATAACTCTTCTTTTTCAAGACTTATTGAACTCTCAGACCCCTCCAAGAATTCCACTCCGTACTAGTGCTGGCTTAGGTCAACCGAGTGGGCCACCCCCCGCCTTTCCAATGAGATTACCGGATATGACCGTTCCCCCTCCCAACGCCAACGTTCGAAGTGACAACGTCGATAATTTTATTAATCAATTGAATAATTTGAATCTTAACCATTCCGCGACTCCACCCACTGGAGGCAGAATGCAAACTCCTTCGTCAACTCATTCCAATGTCCACCATTTTCATAAATGGGGCATTAAGTTTGATAACCAAAAGATGTCCGTAGATGACTTCATTTTCCGCCTGGAGCGAGTCAAGGATGGTTATGGTGCTTCGTGGGACGAGGTGGTTTTAAATTTCCACCAGTTAGTTACCGGCCCAGTCGAGAATTGGTTTTGGGTCTATTTAAAGTCCAATCCAAATGTCACCTGGCCCAGTCTTAAGAACGCCTTGATCGAACAGTTTCGGAGCCTCGAAACAGATTCCGAACTGTCACGTAGAATGTCCGATCGACGTCAAGGTGTTACTGAACCTTTCGATGCGTTTTATAACGATATCTTACAGTTAAACTCTCGGTTGAGAAATCCAAAACCAAATAGCGAATTAATCGAAATTATCAAACAAAACGTAGGCAAGCGTATGGGTGAGCTCCTAATTACATTTAACACCAGCAGTCTGCCCGAGATGGTGTACATATGTCGCACCATTGAAAAGTACCTCAGTGATCATGAGCCCCCTCGATCCCGAGCTATGCCAGCTCCCGGCTTCAGACGCCATGTTAGCGAGTTAGGAGTTGGTGACGAGGAACCTACTTGCCCAGGCCAGAGTTTACAGGTCGACGTTTTCGAAGGTCGCAGGAACCAAAACGCGCTTACCTGTTGGAACTGTAAGCTCAGCGGGCACACGTTTTATGAGTGCGATAGCCCACAGAGGAACCTATTCTGTTTCAAGTGCGGGAAGGAGAATACTACTTCTCCTAGATGCTCGCGTTGCTTGGAAAACTCGCAGGCGAACAGGTCAGCAGCCGGTGTGAGTTGTTCGCAGGAGAGAAACCCGGCCCGCCATTAAAACCAAATACTAGTACCACGTTATCAACTTACCCCCTCCCTAACAACTCGGAGCCAATCACGATTCTGAAACGTACCACAAATCCCCCTCCTCCACCTGCCCTGGATCGGAACACCTCTTGCAGATCCTTACATGATCGTTTGCAGACTTACTATGAAACCCGGCGTAGGATATTCAATACCACCCCCTCCGGTGTGTCTAACAAGATACTTCGACTTCGTAACAAATTCCAGAAGAAGAAGCACACCTATCGGTCCATAGCAGCCACGACCCTCTGTAGTCCCGAGCACGATCCCTGTCCGTATGCCTTAGTTAGCATCGCCGGACAAAATATCTTAGGACTTCTAGATAGCGGGGCCGCTATCAGTTGCCTTGGACAAGAGGGATGCACGCTGCTCGAAGGTAATAGTATCCCCGTCAAGAACTTTCGCTCGCTAGTTAAAACCGCTGACGGCCAAACCCAGTCGGTCTCAGGCCAAGTTACTGTTGACATTACGTACAAAGGCTTGGTCAAGCCAATCACTCTATTTCTAGTACCCTCTTTGAAACAACCCCTGTACTTAGGGGTTGATTTCTGGAAATCGTTTCAGATTGCGCCGCATCTCATTTCGGAACTGTCATTCAATCGATCAAATAGTCCTAGTAACGAACCTCTATGTAAATGGTCATCTGAGGAATCCTATAGATTAAGCCAAACCATAAGTTTGTTCCCCTCCTTTGCCACTGTTGGCCTAGGAAAGACAAACTTAGAGGAACATTGGATTGATACCGGTGACGCTGAACCCGTCAAGCAGCGGCATTATCCCGTTTCTCCGGCGGTACAAACCCTTTTGTATGGGGAGTTGGATCGCATGCTCGACATGGGGATCATTGAGGAGAGTTCAAGCGCATGGAGTTCACCAGTCGTATTGGTACGAAAACCTGGTAAGAACCGCCTGTGCTTGGACTTCCGAAAAGTGAACCAGGTCACAAAAAAGGATGCGTATCCTTTTCCCCATATTGAGGGGCTGCTGGGACGACTTTCAGATACACACTTTATATCGAGTGTGGATCTGAAGGACGCCTTTTGGCAAATACCGCTGGAGCAAAGGTCCAGGGAGAAAACCGCCTTCACCGTCCCCGGTAGACCACTTTACCAATTCCGAGTCATGCCCTTTGGTCTCTGCAACGCCCCACAGCGCATGTGCAGATTAATGGACAAAGTGGTACCTCACGAATTGCGAGAAAACGTGTTTGTCTATTTGGATGACCTCTTGATAGTTTCACGGACGTTCGAGGAACACCTGAACATGTTGTCCTGCGTAGCTAAAAGATTACGAGAGGCTGGGTTGACTATCAATTTACAGAAGTCTAGTTTTTGCTTTCGACAATTAAAATACCTTGGGTTTATTGTGGGGGAAGGTTGCCTCAAGACGGACCCAGAGAAGGTAGCAGCGATTCTCGATTTCCCGGTACCCAAATAACCCCGCCAAGTTCGGCGATTTCTAGGCATGGCAGGTTGGTACCGGAGATTCGTAAAAGATTTCGCTACGATCGCTACACCTATTACTAACACATTGAAAAAGGGTGTGAAATTTTTCTTTACTAACGAAGCGCTCGACGCCTTCAATCAACTTAAGGTCATGCTGACAACGGCCCCAATTTTAGTTAATCCCGACTATAGGCGAGAATTCGTAATCGTTTGTGACGCATCCGCGACTGGCATTGGGTGTGTCTTGTGTCAATGTGACGAGAATGGCTCGGAACGACCCATCTTTTACTACTCCCATAAACTCAACGCAGCCCAGCGAAACTATAGCGTTACTGAACGTGAATGTCTGGCCGCTGTTATGGGGGTGCAGAAGTTCAGAGCGTATGTGGAAGGTCATAAATTTAAGATCATAACAGACCACGCAAGCCTGAAATGGCTGATGAACAAAAAAGACCTAGATGGAAGATTGGCTCGTTGGAGCCTGAAGTTACAAAGTTTTGATTTTGGTATTGAACATCGGAAAGGCTCACTGAACGTGGTACCCGATGCATTGTCCCGAGTCTACAGCGTAGACGCTGTAAGCACGACCGCCGCCACTGCGGATAGCCAGGAGGTAGATGTGTTAAAAGTAAATCTTTCTGACCCAGGTTTCAAATCGGAGGAATACATTGAGTTAATTGATACCATTCAGCACAACCAATCCAGCTTACCAGACCTTGTAGTCTCCAATCAGTTCATCTATAAACGAGTCAAACTCAGCCCAGGGAACCCTCTACAAGATGCCTCGGCCTGGAAGCTATGGGTCCCGTCGGTGCTGACCGATAGTCTTATTTCACTAGCCCATCGCCCGCCCCGAGCGTCGCATGGTGGCATAGCGAAGACGTTACACCGTTTGCGCGACCAATTCTATTGGCCGAACATGGCTTCACAGGTGAAAACTTTTATTAGTAAATGCGAGGAGTGTAAAACGTCTAAAGCCCCTAATTCGATTTTACGATCGCCCATGGGCAAGGCGTTTGTTGTGGAGCGTCCCTTCCAACACCTGTTCATAGACTTTTTAGGTCCTTATCCCCGTTCGAGAGGAGGTAACACCCACCTTCTTATTGCATTGGATCAATTAACAAAATTTGTGCTACTGCAGCCCCTGAGGAAGGCCACCACGGACAACACCACTAGGTTCTTACGCGATCAAATCTTTCTGCTCTATGGAGTCCCCGAAACGGTAATGTCAGATAACGGCAAACAGTTTACTAGTCGAGAATTCAATAAATTTCTGACCAAATTTGGTATTCGCCATGTAAAGACCGCCTCCTACGCTCCGCAGTCCAACGCCAGTGAGCGGGTAAATCGCTCAATTTTGGCAGCCATACGATCATATCTCTCCACTGATCAGACCAGATGGGATGAACAGCTACCCTACATAGGTTGCGCCCTGCGGTCCGCTGTACATACAGCATTAGGCGTTTCTCCATACGAAGCCTTGTTCGGACAAACAATGATCGAACATGGCTCCGCTTACGAGCTGCTGCGAACCCTCGATGGTCTGAACAACTCCGAACTAAAGGTCCTCGTGCAATCAGATCGGATGAACATTCTGCATGCGCACCTCAAGCAGGCATTATCCGATATACACGATAGATATAAGAAAGTATACAACCTCCGAAGTACTAGTAGAAGATTTCAAGTAGGAGATGTGGTATACAAAAGAAACTTTATTCTCAGTGATGCATCGAAGAAACTAAACGCGAAACTTAGCCCAAAATTTTTGAAAATGCAGGTCCGTAAAGTGATAGGCTCGAATTTGTATGAGTTGCAAGACCTGAAAGGAAAACCCATGGGAGTCTTCCATATAAAAGATATTCGTTCCTGACCATCTATTGTACGTTTTACCCGGCTGGCCCAGTCTCAGCATGAGATCTGGAGTAACACCTTCACCGGAGTGGTTTCTTCTCTTATCTCTTGTGCTCCCGTGCACTCGCAAAAGCGATAAGTTTTGTGGGAAACACGTTGAGAAAGAAAATTTATTTTGGCTTATCGCGCCCTAACATTTTTGTTGGTGAATCTCGGCCTTAGGGTAGTAGGAATTCTTCATATCGAACCATCGAGAATGTTGCTCACAGCAAAAAAAATCACGCGAGCAACCAAGCAAATTATCTTCAGCTGAAAACAAAGTAAACCGTGTGTATATACACACATAGGTATATATATATACACCATATTGCGTTGTGAAGACACACCATGCCATGGCTGGGTATGGCGTGATCGGTTTTTTTTGTGTGCCACCGCACTGTACCGTAGGCGAAAACCAGTATACCTATCTTGTTGTTTTGGTGTTCTGATTGTGTTGTTGTTCCTTTTTGCACATTGGCGATGATCATACGATGCGACAAAAGTGGCTTGGGTGCGTGCTCAGTACTTTTCCACGATGCCTTCTTTGTGTTTTTGCTTGTGCGTTACGGGATTGGTCAGTTGGTGGCGAGGCAAAAGTCTTTGTTGGCGGTTCAGTCGAGGAAAAATTATTCTTTGAAGAGTCAGTTGGGATTTGGTAGCTGAAGCAGTTGGTCGGTTTCTTTTATTGTTCCGAGTATTCTTCGGGTGTGTCGTGCGCGGCGGTGTGGCGAGGAGCCATGAACGTGAAAATTTTTTTTGGTGTGTGTTTCAAACGTGGTTTAATTGTTAAAACATTTTTCGTGTAAAGTTATAATAAACGCGAAACGCTAATCGCTCGGACATGAGTGTGTTTTATTACTTTTGGTCGCGGGTGCGTAATAATTCCACAAAGGCCCCGTCGTACTTCAAATAAATATTAGAAAGGAGAAGCGAAAAACTCTCTAAACCGCATTCAGTGAATCACACAAAGAACACAAGTTTTTCTTTAATTAATAACTCCTCGACCCCCACCCGCAAATCCACCCCCTAAATTTTAAACGGTGTAGTGTAACCGCGTCACGACAGAACTTATACCCCCCCAGTACTCGGCCCGCTAGCCAAAAATTTTGCCACGACTCCAGTAGTGTCGAACTCCGCACACGACAGTTTTTTTTTTGATGCCAGGGCTGTGAGATTTTTCCCTCCCCCTGAGACGCATGTAAAATCAGTGCCAGTGTTGTGCAAAACCCCCCGACCATCCCTAATTCGGTCGGCTGGGTAATAAAGACTTGCTACCCCACCGAACCAACACCACCGAAGAGAAAATTCGACCATCAAGCAGTCGCCACGTGAGGAATCACGCCACCGAAGCAGTGACGTCACTCAGGAGCATCCGCAGGCATCCAGCTCGGCTCAACGAGTCCAACGGGTTTTTTTTTTATCCGCACTTTATTTCCCACCCCCCCCCCATTTTTCCTATTAATTAACGTAATTATCAGCTTCCGATAGTTTTTAAAATTTTATTTCTGCTTGGTTTTACCAATTATAACATATTGTGGTTTCAATTACATAACAAGAAAAAAAAAAAAGAAAAAAAAAAAAAAAGGAAAAAAAAATATTTAAATAAATTTCTTTTGAAAAGTAATACACCCTTCGTTGAATAAATAAATCAAGGTTGTATTCCTTGTAGTAATTTATAATTACGTTGAATTTTTTTGTGATTGTTTAGTCAGGGATTTTGGAATTCTTAATCAAGCCGATTGTGATATTATTTCCGGGTGGCATATTTGCTATTTCTTTTCTTCCCCGCCGTTTAGAAGCTCTCAGGACATGCTGTGCACACCATTCCCCTGCAGACAACGGACGCGCCCTCAAGATTTGGGAATTACGTCATAGTAAATTCTATTGGTAAGTCTTAATGACATGATATCTATGGTTTGATTTTTGATTCCTATTGATAGGACGTAGATTAATTAGACAGTAATTAAATTCTTCCACCAGGGTGGATGATTTTTTTTTGAATTTATACTTGTAACTTTTACTGGTGTTCAAAAAGAAATTTTTTTTTCTTTTCTTATTGACGTGGGGCAGTACTTACCCTTGCCCGTCGGCAATTTGTATTTCCGATATCGTATCTAATTTATGAATTAAATTACATGAATTTTTAATCGGAATGACGCAAGCCTTCTTTAGATTATTGGTAATAATTTTCCTTTTGAGAGTAGGAATATTTATACTCCGGAAGTGCTGAACCTATTGTTTTCCTTGTTCGTCCCCCCCATACTTTGTAACTTTAGTATTAAGTGACCTCCTTCTGAGGGAGTAGTTTATTTTTGGGTTAATTCTCTTAACCGGCCGCTAGAGAGCCGCAGATTTGTAAGTTAGTTTTAGATTTTGGATTAATAAAGAAGATGGATTATGTCTTAAAGTAAAATATCCTCTCTATACCATTTTATTTTGTTGTGGTGAAAGCCTTCGGGTGATGATTTTTTTTTAGGTATTATGATACGTAAGTAGAAATATTATTGGGATTTGGAATGTGACGACCGTCGAGGACCTGACGATGTAAGTTCCGCTTAAGGAGGCTAAGTCCTCCCTTTTTGTTAAGGGGTAACTATAGATTATTATAGAAGTGGCGTAGTTACCAAAGGTGATGTTCCCCGGGACGATTGTCCGGTGACATCATAGGGGTGGGTTAACACTTCGTGGGAGCAATACAGCTCGCTCTCACCCTACAGATATCGGTTACAACACCGACGATTTTAAACAGTCCTAAGTTGACTATATCACGACAACTTGGGTACAACCTTCAGAACACTTCGGGCTTTCACTCTCCTTCGGGATAACATACTTCTCAAATTACAGCTAGAGACAGGCATGAAAATTAATGTAACACTGTTCGGCATTTCTCTTGGTAGCAAGAACCCCCCCATTCCGACGAGCGTAGGACGGAGCTAACGCTAGCATGCCTGATGCTGCTGAGGATCCGAACACCCTCTGCCAGGCAGCCTGGATTGACCATAGTCGGTTCCTGTGGTGACATGGTCATAAGGGTTGACCCGTGGTCAGAGGTTAAAAGTCAACGCCGTGTAATTTTTTTTTTGAAACAGCTTGGTTACATACACGGTCCCCTGACACAAGTCTTACGATTGGTGGCAGGGAGGAAAGAGGATACCATTGATTCGTGGTTACGTTGGTGACGCACCCTTGGTTGGTGTGGTTATCATCTTTAATTTTTTTTTTCTCGATAACTTCGGTCTGTCGGTTGCAATGGGTATCCATCTCTTTCTTCTTTCTTCCAAATAATAATAATAAATTATTGTTTGGAAGAATTATTTTATATTCGTTACAAAATCTATTCCGACATTGACGAAAGGCCTTGAAGGTTGGACTCGTTCTGGTGGTAAATTACCCATCAATTGTTCGACGCTTCTTGGTTTTGCCTTAAAACAGCGTAGGCAACTGTGAACGATTGTAATAGCTAGTTGTTTTCCCTTCAGAATCCAGTAATTTTGCCTTGATGTTGCTAGTAACGCTTGGGGACCGGCGTGTAGGTTATCGTAATGCATTTGTGTCATTAGTAGTCTAGTGAATACGTGTGAACTTGAAAGAATGATTTGGTGTTTAGCTTCATACGGAAGATTCGACGCCTCTAATCGCCCTCCAACTCTAATGATACCGTTATCATCCAGGAATGGTGACAAAGAGCTCAACCGGCTTTTTTCTGATATTGTCCTTGAATTTTTGAGTAGCTCAAGTTCTGTCGCGAAGGCTGACCTTTGCAAATATTTGACTATGACCATCTTCGCTGCTTTAAGTTCTTGTACTGAGAGTACTTTATTCAGGAGTCGGTAGTTTCTAGCTCTCTTCAAGTTACTAACGAAGCGAATGACGAATGCTGTTACTTTCTGAAGTGTCGATGGTTGATGTCTTCGAGAAAATGGTAGCTTGTGGTTTCTGCTACCAGTACTGTTTTCAGGTTTTTTGTCTCGGGTATATCTTCTTCTTTTAATCGTTGTCCTTGCGCGGGCCAGCTGGCCCGAGATCCTTGTAGAAAGGCTGGTCCATGAAACCATACGGTGCATTCGAGTAACTTCGTTGGGAACATTCCCCGGGATATTAGATCCGCTGGATTGAGATCGGTGTTGACAAATTTCCATTGGCTTTTAGTTGTTTCCTCCTGAATACTTGAAATGCGATTAGCTACAAATGTTTGTAACGGGGCTTGAGTGTTTATCCATGCCAATACAATCTTGGAGTCCGTCCAGAATGTGGTTTCTTTGATGTTGATTGATAAGCTTTCTTTTGTAAATTTGACTAATTGTGTCATTAGCTTAGCGGCACAGAGTTCTAGACGTGGAATGCTTTGTTGTTTGAGCGGTGCTACTCGCGTTTTAGAGCAGACCAGCTGAACCTTGTTATCTCCCTTAGAATTGGTGGATTTGAGATACACAACCGCTCCATAGGCCCGTTGGGACGCATCTGAGAATGCATGAAGCTCGATATTGGTCGCATTTCTAACTATGATGTGGCGGGAAACCTTGAGGTTGTTTAGCTTCAGCAGTTCTTTTTTAAAATTTCTCCATTTTGTGTTCAGTTCCATCGGTAGTGCTGAGTCCCAATCCAGTTTTAAAGCCCATAGCTCCTGAATGAATATTTTAGCTAAGATTACTACTGGGCTCACAATTCCCAGTGGGTCGAAAATGTGTGCGGTATCTGATAAGATGGATCGCTTAGTTATCCTTTTGGTTTCATTCCAACTTGTTTTAATGAGGAATTGGTCGGATGTTGGGAGCCAGGTCAGTCCCAAGGTTTTGATAGCTCCTTCTTCGTGATCATGAAGAATAGTTTCGGTTTCACAATCTTGTTTGGGTATACTCTGAAGAAGGGATGGTGTATTGGCGCACCATTTTCGTAGATAAAATTTTCCTTGGTCCAACAGGTTTTTAAGCGCTACTTGTATTCGTAGAGCGCCTTCAAGACTGTTGCTCCCGGTCAATATATCATCCATGTAAATATCTTGCCGGAGGACGTTAGCTCCCAGTGAATGTTGGTCATCTGCTCCTTCTGCTAAATCGTGAAGACATCTGATGGCGAGGTAAGGTGCGGTTTTTGTACCATAAGTTACCGTCTTTAGTTGGTAAATCTTAAGTGGTTTATCAGGTGAGTCTCGCCAAAGTATTTGCTGAAACTGTTTGCTGTAGTCATCAACTAATATTTGGCGATACATCTTGGAGATATCCGCAGTGAAGACATAGGTATGGACTCGGAAGCGCAAAAGAATGGATAGTAGGTCATTCTGTAGGGCTGGGCCAGTATGCAAAATGTCGTTGAGGGAGATATTGGTAGAAGTTTTTGATGATCCATCAAAAACCACTCGTAACTTGGTTGAGCTACTTTGTGGACGCAAAATACAGTGATGAGGTAGAAAGAAATGGGGGTTTTGGCTTGCTGGTTTGTCATCAATTTCCTCCATGTGGCCCAATGCGATGTATTCTTGCATAAATGCGGCGTACTGCTGGCGAATCATTGGCATTTTGCTCAGCCTTTTCTCTAAGCTAAGAAATCTTCGCGTAGCTATCTCTTTAGAAGTTCCAAGACTGGCTGGGTTATTTTTAAACGGTAGTCTTACAATGTAGCGGCCATCATTTGTCCTTTTGGTCGAAGCAGTGAAAATGTCCTCACATTGCTGTTCTTCCCTATTCAATCGTCTATGGTTGAGAATTGATGGAGTTTCTTCTAAGCTCCAAAATCTTTGGACGAGGTGGTCCAAACTGGAGTTGTCCACCCCGATGCCACAAAATAGTGTTGAAGGAACTTCAATTGTTGATTTGCCCATCACAACCCATCCAAGTAGTGTATTTTGTAACGTTGGCCCTCTTTGGATTTTAATTTGGCCTATTGACAGCAGCTCGGGATACAATTCTGCGCCAAGGAGGATATCTACATCTGCCGGTTGGTTATAGTATTGGTCCGCCAATTTGAGGTTCTTTGGTAAATGCCATAGGCTGGTATCAATGTACTGGCTAGGTTGTTGGGAAGTTATTGTTTTTAAAACGTATACTTGCAATTCCGCTCTGTAGCCAGTAACTCGAGATTGAATGCAAACATTTACCTTTTTGGTGAGTTGGACCGGATTATTTCCCATTCCGGAAACTTCTACATAGTCGGGTCTCGGAGTGAGTTTTAGCTGATCTGCTAACCTCTCGGTAATGAAGCTTATTTGAGAGCCTGAGTCGAGAAGTGCTCTTGTCTTGACTGGGCTGTTTGTTTGATTTAAGATATTGATAACAGCTGTTCCTAAGAACACATATTTTGCTGCCGGATTATCTGACTGGATTGCTGAGAGGCTGGTTCTGCTATCGATCATCGGACTTGATGCGGGCGCTGGTTCTTGATTGTCCGTCTTGTGAAGAAGAGTATGGTGAAACTGGTTGCATTTGGTACAATGGCCGGATTTACAAATTGAGGCCTGGTGACCAAATCGTAGGCAATTTATACACCTTCTTAATGACTTGACATGCTGAAGCCTTTCCTTTGTAGACAGCTGCAGGAATCTGGGGCATTTGAAGATGGGATGATTCGGTTGTTCACAAATAATGCATCGTTTCTCATCGGTAGCTGCTGCCAGGGTTACTCTGTTAATCGGTTTGGGTTCGCTGGAGCTGGTTTTGTACGATTTAGCACCCAGTGCCTCCAGTGATTGGAACCGCGTTTTCAGGAATGATAAGAATTCTCCCAAGTTTGGTAGCTCCTTTGGATGTGTGTAGTAAGAGCTGATCCCAGTTCTCTGTGTCCAATCCAAGAGCTCTTAGACTTAGCAGACATTCCTGTGTCGTGTCGTGGAGGCTTTTAATCATGGAGGCGCTTTCGTTATGAATCGCCGGTTGCGTCATTAGCTTATTTAGTAGAGCTGTAACGAGTAGGCGTTTGTTTTCATAACGATCTGTTATGACCTTCCATGCAGCGCTGTAGTTGGCATCGGAAGTTGAGAAGTGCCTTATGAGTTTCTCCGCCTCGCCTGCAAGAGTTGTCTTTAAATAGAACATCTTTTGGCATTGAGGTATTGGCTGGTTATGAATTAGCTCGGTGAAAAGATCATGAAATTGCCGCCATTTCAAATAATCGCCATCAAATTTAGGCAAGGTAAACTTTGGTAAATTAAGCGCGGAATTTGCCATTGATGTGGATGCTATAGGCGAAGGTGTTGGAGGCTGAGTTATCAACTCATCTATTTTGGTAGATAGTTGAACAAGCATGTCTTGTGCTAATTCTTCTACCTCCAAATACTCGTCTAAATTGTAGCCAAATGCTATGGGATCGTCTTCGAGTTCTCCTATCTGTTGATGTAATTCTTCTATTTGGAGCCAGTATTTATTAATTGCAGCTATCTTCAGCTCATAGAAGGCCTTTGGCCGATTTGTGACCATATCACCGAGGCTGCTAAAAAGACGATGGAGAGTGTCAGCTACGATTTTCTGTCGTCTGATTAGCTTGTCGATCTCTGATAATGACTCAGACATTGCTTGAAGAGAGCTTCGGACTGGTGGTATAGGTCTTGTTTGTGACGCGTCCTCCATGCACCTTGATGGTCCAGCTAATTTTAAATGAGGCTCTTTATCTTCTTCTGGTTGTATTGCTTGAAGAATGCCCTTGATCTCATTGTAGAGGTCCTCCATCGTGCCGAACATATTGCCAGCCATGTAGGGTGTGTCATGCTTGACAACGCCCGCTATTGATGCGTGGCCGTCCTGAAACTGTCGCCATATATTCTCAATGCGCTCGAGCCTATCAAGCTTGTACTGCCTCGTTTTCCGCGATGCGCTGTCTTTGGAGATATTGATTTTTAGCTTTGACAGATCCTCTACCAGTGCCTTCTGCCTGGCAACAATAATGGAAACGTCAGTGTCGTCCATCTTGAAGTGTCGGGGTTAAGTTAAAGTTTTATGATGTTGCCAGTGTAAGCCCTGGCAAACGCTTATATGATGAAGTGATTGCTAAATGCCCCTTACCACTTGTGGGGGGAAGCAAATAAACGATCACGTCGGGGTCACCAATGTTTTGACCTGGAATCTCTTTTGATTCCAGAGTTGAGTAAAAAATGCTCCTTACCTCTGGTGGGGGGCAGCAAGTAACACAAATGATGTGTGATGAATGTTTTGACCTGGAATATCTTTTGATTCCAGAGTTGAGTAGAAATGCTCCTTACCTCTGGTGGGGGGCAGCAAATAACACGAATGACTTCTGAACGTAAAGTGATTTATTTCTTCGTTCTTAATTCTATTTATACATAATTTACAAGCTAAGAAATGCAATGCTGCACTTTTATCTCTGGGAAAAAAATGGTAATAGGATAGCAGAACACCTGGAATAAAGCGCTGAGTAGACGTTTTGGTAGGAACAAACAATGAAATTATGATACTGTGTGTATCTGGCGTACAATTGGGAATGCATGCTGATTAGGAATCGAGTGTTAGGTAGGGTACAAGTGTGACAGGGTGTGCTTAAAATAATTTAGATATGATTATGATAAAATTAGTGCGGAACAAGGGGAATGAAATGGCCGACTCCCTAGCAAGAAAGGGAGCATCAGGAACTTTCATAGGTCCTGAACCATTCTGCGGAATAGGGGATCACACCCTCAAAGAAGAATTTAGGAAACTAGAGAAAGAAAACAGGGCAAGAACCTGGCATAACACTCAGGGCATGAGGCAGGCCAAGAAACTTCTGGGGCAATACAACCGGAAGAGATTCCAAGCTTGCATCGGCATGAGCAAAAATAACCTTTGTATCCTAACGGGCTTCCTAACGGGGCACTGTAGACTCAAGGAACACCTCAGGAAACTGGGTATATCTGAAGAAGGTCTCTGCAGATTCTGCGATGAGTCCAGTGAAATCCCAGAACACTTGCTGGGATCATTTGGGGCACTGACCCACAAAAGACTGAAATACTTGGGCAAGTACCAACTATCTGATGAGGAAATACAGTCACTAGAGCCAGCTCTCATCCTTAGATTCTTAAAGGAAACTGGACTGGAGAGAGTGCTATAGGACGAATTTCTTCCGCCAAGGAGAAAGAAGAGTACTAAAACCTCTAGAATGATTTCGAAAGGAATTATACTATGAGGGGAACTCTTTTGAGGGAATAAACCACTCTGAGGCGTAAGCAGGGGGTACAATAGACCAAAAGGTCGCAGTACAATAACCCCTCTCAAATAATAATAATACCTCTCCAGACAAAAGTGCCTCGATCCGTTTACCTTCGCTCATTGTGTGACGTTCTATTAACGCTTTTTTGAGGTTAGTGTACGGCGTGGTTGATTTTTGAGTGAGTATGTCGTACACAGTTGCAGCCACGTCCTGTGGTAATGATTGGACTACGTACTGAAACTTAGACTGTTCGACCGTAATGTTTCGAATAGCAAATTGTGACTCGACTTGGATAAACCATATACCAGGCATTTTGGTCCGAAATTCGGGCAGTTTTATTGCGACTGCGTGAATTGCGTTTTCCGCTGGTGGTGGCGGATGGGCTGCTTGTGCATTTGAGACCGAAACGTTTTGACTTGTTTGGGGGGCATATTGGGGGTTTTCGTTCGCCCTATTTTACTTTACCGTAACCGCAATTAGAAGAAAAGGAATGGATTTACAAAAACAATGGATATTTGATATACTTATGCGTATATATAACATAACCTATATGCGAGGGACGTGGCGCAATATTGTGAAAAACCAAAAAAAAAAATTGTGGAAAGAATGGACTATAATAAAGTATAATCTAACTATAAATCTAAAATAAATTTTTTTAAAGAATACTTGCTGGTGAGTGAATTACTGTGGTGAACTGTTGGTGGTGATGATGCTGATGATGGTGATGGTGGTGTTGCTGATGGTGGTGGTGGGACTGCTTATGGCGAGTGGCTGTTGTTGCTGCTGCTGGTGCTGCGGCTGGTGCGGCAGCGGTGCTGATGACAGGCGGTGGTGTTGTGATGCCCTTTTTTGGGTGTGGTTATGGCTGTGGAAGCTTTTTTTTTGGCGAGGCGATCAATTTTGATGCCCCTTGGTGGTTGTGGTTGTGGAAACTTTATTATCAATTTATCAAATATTGAAAATGCCGGTTCTATTTATAAAAATTCACAATTTTATTCTCCAATTTCTCTTAAAGTTAACCCGTGCTGAACTTGGTCACGCACGAACGGAAAAAAGATCTGGTCTCGTTCCTCTTCTTATTTCTATACATTCGTTTCTTATTTCTATAGGTAGCTAGGTATCTATTACAATTTCCAACTTCTTCCTTTTATTTTCTTCATATTGCTTTTTGTGCCATCTGTGCGCTGGTCGCTACAGGGTCAATGGATTGCAATAAGCGGCTCTCCCCAGAATCCGTAGAGCCGACCTCCGAAGAGGGTGGATTTTCCAGTAAAGCTGGACTGCCACCTGGGGTAATTAATCTTTTCGTTTTGTTCATTGCATTTTTTTTGTATACACTACACGCTCGGAATACGGAGGTTTGATTTTAGTCGCCTCTTACGACGTAAATTCTAACCCCTACCCGAAGGGGGTATATTTAAAATATTACTAATAAAGCCTATATAAAATGCGGCTTAAGTATACTCTGCACAAAAATAGTATAAAAAAACAACAGGCCAAATTTAATGGATAGCACAAAAAAGGTATTTTCTAATAGGCCTATTATCGTTGGCGAGTCGAACAAAAAATCCTGCGAATGTGACTTATTTGTATTATGGTTAGCGAATTGAAACAAAATTCATTCGCCTGAACAGCAACAGTGTCGCCTTGTTGCGGTTGGCGAATTTGTGAAATTTCATTCGCCTTAAGCGACAAATTTTAGCGAACAAAATTGTTTGGTGAAACCACAGGCGAATGGAATTTATAATCCAGAAAAATTAATGGAAACTCAAGAAAAATGTATAAAACCCATTCAATTCATTTAGAATGTATATATTTAATGAAAATCGCCTCTGATAGTTTCGAAAAAAACAATTGCAGCCAAATCCAGAAGCTATTTGAGCTCATGGAACAAATATAGCCATTCCATTCCAATGTGTGTTTCGTCCACTAAGCCAACCACTCCAGGAAATCCAGTTTTAACGAGAAATGAGGAAAGGAGCTCATGGATTGTTTTTATTTTCGGTCATTTCTGGGTTTATTCATTTTTTTGCACGTCCGTGTTGTTTTCTTCAATTTTTTTGTTTAGAATTTTTTTTTGTGTTGACAATGTTTGAATTGACGTCATTTTCGTTTTTATTATATTGGTAGCACTTGATTTCTAGGCGAATGAATTAATTCGCCTACCATAATGGTACAAGGCGAGTGGCGAGTGTTTCGACAAGTAACTCGACTCACGCGAATTGTTCGACTCGCTAACGATAATAGGCCTATAAATAAACGTTATTCATATTTTCGACTGACTCAATTGTTTTGATTAATTACGTTAGTTTGAAATCCCTTGGTTTATTTAATTGTTTAAAATTTTGTTCGCCGGCCAAATAACTTTTCACCAAAAACAGCAAACGCAATAATAGTTGTAGGAACAAACATGTCTTATTTTATATTTATTTCCACGAATGAATATTTTTCAGATTATTCCATTATTTATATGCTTATTACATTAGTTATAAACCATTTTGCAAAACACATGTTTTCGTGGTGAAATAAAGCAAAAAAATGTAACTATGGGAACGCATCCATCAGCTGATCGACACTCACCAAATACACTAAACTCAGTCAGTGTTCTTAGCATTCTCTCTTTATTTTTCCCACGAAGTGAGGGCATTTATCCCTTTTCACCGAACTCAAATTCAAATTATGACAAAATATTTCTTCTAAAAGTAAAATTGGTATTATTCGGAAAGAAATTCACATTAAATTAACTTTCAGTATAAAAATCGTAGTTTGTTAACATTATAATGATTATTTCTTGGTACTAGAAATTTTTTGCTTAAAAACAAATCTCTTTTTGCCGCACTTAATGCCATATTTACCCAAAACTATAGTTTTCATCAATAAATATTATTTAAGAGGGTGCAAAACACAGAAAAAATTTAACTTTTTTCGAGATGGGAAAATGTGTATTTTTAGCATACGCCAACGACGATGCTGTATGGATATTTATGTTGACATTTATAATAATGCGTCTAAAGTGGAACCCGCATAAGTCCGATCAGAAGAGTAAAAAAAATAATGGGACTTTAACCGGTTTGAGAAAAAGGAAAGCAAAGAAAACTGTCTTTGCATAAGTGTACAATTAAACTGATTGTGCCAATATCCAATTTCGACTGTACTCTATTTCCAACTCCTTTTAGGCAGTCTTTTACAGAAACTGACGTTGAAGATTTTGCACCGATGTAGAGAGCGTTAATAGAGAATATTTCTACCGCATCAATTGATCCAATATTTTTAACTATACCTATAGCCTAAGCGGCTGCCCGGATTTCGTTCAAACATCGGATTTGGAGTTCGTGGGCTTACAGTTAAAGATCAGGACTTTCAGTTTTTTTTATAAGGTAAACTCAATATTAATGGTATACTTCCCGTATAAAATTTGTATACCAGTTTGATTTGGTCGAAAACGGCTCTAACGATTTGGGCCAAAATTTATATTTAAGCTAAGGTATGTGAAGTTACAATGACTGCATTTTGGCTAAGAATTCGATGAACGTCACTTTTGAAATTTCGACATACGAGTAATATCTCAAAAACGGTCCATACGACATGGACGTAATATGGTCACTTATAACTTAATAGCACAATCAGTTTTTCTCTATAGTATCGTACAAAGGATTTTTGAAAATAGCATATTGTTTTTAAATTTAGTTTTGTTTCGCCCAATAGAGTGTTTCGCTAAGCCCATCTTTTCACAGATGATAAGTTTTTGGTTCAAACGTTTAAAAAAGTTGTAGGATCACAAAGCCGGTTTATAGTGGCGAGAGTAGTGTTTTGTTCAAATATTGTTAAAAAGCGGACAATGCCAATGACTTTAACTTCTCGTCCTTTACCTAATGCATTCGATAAACATAATTTTTCAATTTCACAATGCTTTTATTCGGTTTTTATACTTTATTATAAGCTTTTCAGTAATTTTTTTAACATAATTTTGCTACAGCCTTAGTCACTTGGTTTTTCTTCTTCTTACTTAAGACTGACGTTGTCGCGAACTACAATATCGGTGATGTGACAAACTTATTTTCTCATAATCAATCGTTTGTAATGAATTTACGTGTTCAGAAAACAAAGTTATTGCTTGGAGAAATACTTAGGTCAGATGAGAGAACTCTTAACCGGGTTTACCCTGATATATAGAAAAATATAATACAGAAAACCATAATTTAGAAAAATAAAATCTCGAAAACAAAAATGTATAATGAAAAAAATCTCGAAACCAAAATCTCGAAAAAAAATATCGAATAGCAAAAATCTAGAAAAAAAAATCTCGAAAGCAATTCGCGCGCGCGATTTGTTACCATTGTCTCAAAAATTAATATTAATTCAAGATTTACTCATATGGAAAACTATTTGAATTGCAACAACAATTTGATTCACTGTTCATGCAAACAAATGAGTCAGCTAAAAAACAACAGGTCTTCTTAAACCTTATTGAATTGTCAAAACACCGCGTGGCTTAATTCAGACACTAGCTGCCTATATATTTTTTCCGTGTACGTATAGAGTCAAAGAGTGGGACAAATGAAAATTAATCAAACTAAAACAAATAAGGGCTTAGTAAAAATAGAGATAATTGGTTACATTTATCATCACTTTTTTTTTGTATAGGTATTTGTACATTATTTGTTATTGAAAAAATGAGTTTGGTTACGTTTAGATAATCAATCTAGTAAGTAAATTTATTTTCTGTTGAATAGCGTCGCCCGAGGATTGTTTTGTCGTATACGCCATTCGGACGATTTTGGGAAATCGCATTTTAAGGTTTGCGTTGAAATTAAAAGAAAACGAACCGCTGAAGTTTTTTGAATTTTTAATAGAATGTTATATTGACAATCCTCTTTCAATTGAGGTACTCCCGACGCGTCAATCGCTATTAGTTTTCAAATTATTAAGGTTTTTTCTCAAAATCACTTTGTCGTATACGCCAAGAAAATGAAGAGTTGCTTACACTACATACACGTACGACAAAGTAAGCGCACGTACGACATTCCAGTACTGAGTCCAATGGTTAAATCCAATACGGAGTGGTATGTTAAAAAATTGTTTAAAATATAACGTACAATAAGTTGATGTCTAATGGAAAGTCACTTTTCAATAGGTTAGGAATATATTTATATTTTAATAAAAACAGTCTTTTCAGTTCTTAGTCCCAATAAAAAAATTAAAATAAACATAACAAAAGTCATTCTGTGACCATTAACATTAAACAAAAATTATGAATTAAATATTAATGAATTTATAATAAATTAAAAATAAACAAAAATTAGATTATATAATGAAATGATTGCACAAGGTCAATTCCTATTTTGAACGATTAAACAATGCCTCGTAATATAATTGATCGGTTTTAGGCATAAAGGAAACAAGCTTTTTAAATCATTTATTTTTTCCTTAGATAGTTGGGCGTTGGGCCTATTCTGCGATATCTTTTATTCTGTTATGAATTTTCTGTTATGAATCATAAAAGGTCTCGACCATAACAGATCTTTTATAAATCGTATTCTGGTTTTCGAACTTTTATGAAACTCTGTTATAGAACTTCGAAAATTGAAATCTGTTACGAACCTTTTTTTTGTAAATACTATGTGGGCACCTGATACATTTTTTGCAAAATAGCATAAAATTGTCGGTGAAGGTTTTGAATTATTACTCACATCAGGAAGATCAAATGAGTTACTATATTAAATCCAGCAAAAGTGATAGGTGTTTTCGGCTAAACAAAAATATGAATGTCGAAACCATTTTCAATCATTATACTTTTTACACACATTTATTACATTTTTTCTCCATTTGTAAGCATTTCGTTGCCTAAGAATTATATAGAGAAAAATTTCAATCCAATACTTCATATTTCATAAAAATCTTTTATAACAAAAGTCACAAAATTCTATCTTTTATTCTGTTATAATTCTTAACAGAACTCGTAAAAGATTTTTCCACACAGAATACCAATTTTAGAGCCCGTAAAAGATTTTTTTTAAAGTTCGAACTTTTGAATGGAAATTCATAACAGAATAACAGAACAAATTGATAAAAGATTTTGCCGAATAGGCCTTTGATTTGGAGTTGCTTATAATATTAAGATCTCGGCTGAATATATTTGTTGGTAGGTATAGCTAAATTTGTTTTGTTCGATCTCTTAAATATTGAGACCTTATTGTAATCAAGTTCTCTCCCACTTGTTTTAAAATACAGCGTAAATAAATCCTTTTTTTTTTCATTGAAATTTGAGAAATTAAATTTTTGCAAATGGAACTGTTAAGAAATTCAGTTGACCTGCTCTGAAAGAAAATGCCTTAAGATCTTTTGGCTGCATTTGAATAAGTTTAAGTTTCACATTTTTAAAATTCATGTTTTTTAGATGTCTTAAAAGTGATAGTTGGCTGTACATTTCCAATTTTTTTTAGATATTATTTGTCGATGGAGCTATGGACACAATCTACTTCCTGAATTAAGGAATGTCCAGGTTCCGAATATTTTTGCTCTATTACTTTCAATGAAGTAGCACTTTGAAGAAGAAACAATAAAGCAGTTGATATCACTTTGTTTCTATTTTGGGGGACGCATGAGTCGCTTCAAAGTGTTAAGGTTTCAATATCAGTGTATTCAGATAAGATTTGGCATAAAATTCACATTTGGCCTATTCACATACGACAAAACAAAACTAAGCAAAAAAAATCGCTAAAATATATGGACTTTTTGTCGTATATCCCAAAATCTGGCGTTTGCGACAAAACAATCCTAAAGTATGGGTTATTTTGTGGATATACGACAAAATGCACATTAATTATCTCAGTAACTGTAAATGCTAGGCTAGATCTGATTGCAGAAATGGAAAGAGCACCTTCGAAAACCTAGTACTGCATATACCCACTTTAAAAAAGTGCATTTTGGCGTATACGACAAAACAATCCTCGGGCGACGAGTTATAGTTATAGTTTCAAAATAATATACTTTGTTATGCGTATTTGTTAAAAATTCATTATTTTCAATAAAAAAGCTATAGAATGTTCATTCTAGACTTGTTTTCATTACTTTCGGACTAAATTTAAGAAATTATAAAAATCTCGAAAGCAGTTTTATTTTCTAGATTTTTTTCGAGATAGAGTCTTTCGAGATTTTTGTACTTTCTAGATTTTGACCCATTCGAGATTTTCTCATTCGAGATTTATCAAATTCATTTTCGAGATTTTAACCATTCTAGATTTCAGTCGTTCTAGGTAACGTCATGATCCCCTCTTAACCATTCTGAAGTTCTAACTCGGAGAAATCACATTAAAAATCACATTTTGCATCTGAATCTTGTTTTATTTAATGTGAATAAAAGAATGGAAATACTCGTACGTTGCTTGATCCTCAAAATAGCCGGATTTTTATATTTTCTCACACTATAGCTCCGCTAACCTTTTGAACTTTTTTAAGATTGAAAGGTAAATCAGAAAACCAGTACTAAAACCTAATCCCATATAACTTGTCCAGCATCTTATCGTGGGATAAAATAATAAAAACTATTCTCTCAAAATTAGGGATGCTGAATCTTTGAAAGAAAAACTCACAAACGAGCCCAGAAGGTATCCTTAATATAAAGGGTTAATCAAAAGAAATCCAGTTTACTGGACATTGGTAGTTAGGGGTTGAATCAAACATATTTCTTAAGGGGTGCGAGTGTTGAAATTTCTGAGAAAATAAATGCTTTTTCATATTAATTGAAATTGATGCTTTTTATCTGTGTATACTGAAAGGACTGAATACACGTAACCTCTAGATTCAGTTTTTTTTATTTCTGTAATTTATTGTATGTAGGTTAGGCATACGTATTCATGAAAGTTTCGGACTTACTTTTGTTAATTCTCGCTGTAGATATGAGTATATGTGTGAAACCAAAAAATATATAACATCTACAAAATATGTTGATGTGTTTATAGTCTAAAGAAAACTTAAGATACGTAGTTCTTTGTTAATAAAATTCAGAGTCCGTTCCGTAGTCAGTTTTTGTCTGCGGTAGACTCAATTTATTCAACAAATTTCATTGCGAATGTAGCGGATTGTTCTTATAATGTTTAGAAAATGATTTGTACCTATATATTTCAATATACTGATAGGAAAAATTATCTATGAAGGCTGTAACTTTGCTGGAGATAGTGTTCTCTATTCTGATGGTTTAAATTAAAAACGAAAATGAAGAAATTTAGAGGGATCTGGGTCATAGGCGGGAAAGAAATTACTTGGATCTGGAGTCCCTAATGTTGTTAACAGGACTCTTTCGCCTTCCACCCCATCCATGTGGATGATTTACGTCATATCCATGGGTTATTTAAATACAATTTAAGCCATAGTATTTCAGAGTTTAAATTTTCAAACTATAATTATGTAGATAAACATGGTTTAGATTTTAATATACATATTCTCAATTATATTACTAGGTAGGTTTAAATTTAATAATAAAATAATTTTATGAAAAGAAACGCTCTGTATGAAGTCAACTTAGCGATTGATAATATATTTAATATGTAGCAAAAGATCGGTTATTGATAGGTAAATATGTAATTCAGTTCAGTTATAACGTAAATTTCGACATGAATGTCAACAAAAGGAAATACACAACTACAGTGACTCAAAAGAACTGCTTAATAAGTGACTAACAATATTGTGAATAGGAAATGCTGATAAATAATCTTCAACAAATTTAATAATAATAATAAATTTGTTTATAAAATTATGTTTATAACATATTTATATTTTATGAATGTATAATAATATGTTCATATAATAATATAAGAACTTACAATTATGTATTTACCTTTGTCCGTGCGCACGAAATCTGGATAAAGTCTAAGAGGAATGCTGTTTAAATACACGAACTTACAACCGAACAAATTTTAAGAACAAAAAAAAAAAAACAATAATAATTATAATCAACAAAACTTAAATTTGAATATTTCATTAGGTTATGATTGGAAATTTTTTTTTGTTGATTGCGAATGCAAAATGTTATTAATAACTCGAATTCCCTTAAACCAAGATTGTTATTTATAAACATTTTTTCCCGGTAACTTAAGTTTAGGTTTGTGTCTAAAAAGGTAAAAATTTCGATAAAATATTATAAACACTGAAACCGACATCAGCTGAAATTAGCTTTGTAAATAAAATTATTTTACACAGTAAAAAGTCTGATTATTTGGAGCATTTCCGAAATGTCTTCGAAGGGACTGCTGAAATATCAACCTGCATTTCCTGGTCCAATTCTACCAACCACCGCCAAATCTAATGCTAGGCCATTGGTTTGGAAAACACATTTTTTCACACACATCCTAAAACATTCCCCACAAGCAACAAAACTGAAGTATAAGAAATAATTATCACAAATGCACAATTATTTCAAAATTTTCGTGTTTATCTTACGCAGCCCTTAAGCAACATTACTTAAGTTCGAAACGTCTTTATAAGTCACATTTTCCTGCCTAAGAGCATTTTAGAGGATGTGTAAAGATAAAAAGGCACTACACTGGGATTATAAATAAAACTGTTAGTGTTAGGGAGACATTAGCCCTTTTTTATTATCAGCCATGATCTATATATAGATCATCGATTTACATGCACTTACAACAACAGCATTTTTTTTTACATCCAATAAATTTCCCGTCCTTGGAGATTTTGCTTTTTAATTCCGTAAAGGTATGTGTCGCAGTTCGTAAATAATAATTGTTTCACAAGTTTTCCGACAGAAAGGTGCATTTTTTTTTTTTTGTTTTTACATAAAGTACAAATCAGGTACAAATGTCCAGAAAATCTCGGAATATCTAATGAAAAATGGAAACTAGTAGGCTGCAACTGTTTTCGCCGAGTTTTTTTTGGACAGATAGCTTTAAATTTACGTGAAGTTACGATTTTATTTCAACAATCAAACGTATTTTGTGTGTGCGCAGAGAGAGAGAGCTATGGTATTATTATGAAAAGTATAATGCTTTGTCTAAGAATTATTCCAATCTAAGCGGACCAGATGTGTAAACTGCAATTTTCATTATATTTCGAACTGATTGTAAACACTTTAAATAAGTTCTTAAAAAACTCTCGCCTTCAAAATTAAAAATTATTAATTTGATTGATATGGCAACACCCCCGACAAGCAACTGAAATGTCGTTGCACAGAATGTTTGCAATATGGCTGGTGGCATGGTCGTCTTTTGAAAGCAACTGTTGCCACAACTCGTCCATGATCCGTATTGTTTTATTTTCGTGATCTGATTCGGATCAGATCACGCTAATAATAAAATACGGCTATTATTCGACGGATCAGAAGAACAACCATTGACCGACGTAATCGTAATGCACCGAGATTGTCGAAAGGGGATTGTAAAATACGTAGAAATAGATTTTTGATACATTTTTCACTAGGAATTTTCTTCTTTTTTTTTTAATTTTAACCTCTTCCTTCAGCCCGTAGATACACATACCTATGTGCAGCTTTGTTAAAAGCTTTCTTTGGCACACTACGTACATCTTTTGGGATTAGCTGCAATTAATTATCAGTGTATTATAATCCTTTTGCAGAATATATTTTTAGATCGCGCAAAATAAATAAATTATGAACACAGCAAGAATTTTTCATAATTGTCTTTATTGATACGTATTATTTCTTGCTCTTATTCTACCGGTCGCTGTATTAACAGGGCTGCACCGTTTAGTAATCTACACTACAACTAATTCTTCTTGTCCAAGAATGCCAGAAGAATGTTCGGTTTTTTTGTCGCGTTTTCCATTAAATTGCTTGCATTCACCTTATTTTCCCCGTGGTCAGCCGAATGCATTGGGTTCATTTATTTCTACTATTTCTTAAAAGCTTAACCCAGTGCATTGGCTTATTCATTTACGGTATGGCGTAATTCGGTACCGGAAATTACATAGGTTTTCATTTTATGGTATTCAACTAGTTCTATAGTTCTTCTGTTTTCAATTTCTTGTCATTTTTCAAATTTTGTGAATATGGTATTTACGGTAACATTTTCTTTTATAATCTCCTCGTAATAAAATTGAAATGTATAATTGGTTTCCTTATTTCTAATTATAGCTTCATTAATTTTAACGTTACAATTCTGTATATTAATAACTAGCTGACCCGGCGAACTTTGTTCCACCCGAATTCGTTAATGGAATGAAAATAATAATTTCAAGCATGCACAAAGCTCATGCTACTTTATGTTATTCGTTCAATTCACATTCTTTATTCAAAACGTATAGTTATACAATAGAAAAAATAACTGAAGTATATACGAGTAGTAATGTCGATGTTTTTCATCATTCGCAAACTTTCGGTGCATTGAGGTTTCACAAAAAAAAAAATTATAAATGGGCCGACATTTTTCAAATTGTGTAGCGGTAGGCCCGGAACATTCAAAGAATACAAAAATTCAAAATTTTTCATAATTTTTGTTATTCCTAATGGAAGTGATACTATCCGTTTTGTTTACTCGACAAAAAGTATAGTATATGTCGTCCCTTGGGCCAATTCGAATCTAAACTAAAAATCATAAAAATCGAACGATCCGTTCCCGAGTTATGAGCGCACATAATGGCCATCAGTCTCTTTAATATAATATAGCAGGTTTTGTCCGTGACTTTCGTATTAAGTCCACTAACAATTTTAATTATACAACTTTGGCGTTTGATTTTCTACTTTTTTTTTAATGGGAGGTGCCACATCCCGTTTTCCTAATCCCGCTTATCTTTTGCAAAGTGCTTCCTACATAAGAGGTAAACAACTTTCCTATAACTGGAACCAACCATACACATCCACAAATTTTCATTGAAATCGGCTGAGTGGCTTTGGAGATTGTAAATATTGCCACCTATAGGGTCCAAAATCGTTATTGCCGTTTTAAGTTAACTAGACAAAACTATATTTTTAAAAAATTACTCTTTTCATAAATCCATTGTACGATAATATAGAGTGAAACTGAGGTTGCTATTAAGTTATAAATGACCACATAGCCTTAGAAATTAATTTTTGCTACAATCCTATAGACCGTTTTCGAGATATGTCGAAATTTCAAAAGTTCCGTTGTCCGAATTTTTAGCTAAAAACTGGGTACGGAGTCATCATAACCTCACCTACTTAAGCTTAAATATCGATTTTGGTTGAAATCGTTAGAGCCGTTTTCGATCAAATCAAACTGGTACGAAAATGTTGTATGGGAAGTACCATTAATATTGAGGTTACATTGAAAAAAAAAACACCTCCCGAACTGTAAGCCCAAAAACTCCAAATCCGAGGTTTGAACGTAATCCGGGAAGCCGTTTAGACTGTAGGCCCGTGGAAGGACGGACAGACGGACAGACCGGACAGAATTTTGCGATCCACTTTTTTGAGTTCCTCTATCATCGTAATATCAGAATTGATTAAAATCTCGAGTTCGAAATTTTGTACGAAACCAATATCTTTCTCTTACTACGTAATGGAGAAAGTTAAAAATAAAGTTATTAGTTATTAGGTATATTTAAAAAAAAATTTTTTTAAAAGTTGTTATGTATGCTTAAAAATAACATTTTCCTTGGTTATGTTATTTGTGCCGGAAATCGAATGGAAATGTTATTTTAAAATTGATTAAGAACAAACAATTAATTTTATTGGGAGTGTAATGATGTCATCTGGTATTTTTAATGCTATAATAATAGAGTCATCCGTATATTTCATGACTCCTGATTTCATATTTCGTAGTTTGCTTAGATTCATATCTGTCATTAATAACTCGTCTCTTGTAATTAAACTAGGGTGGGAAGTTCCCATTCTGATTGCAGCTTTGGTATCTAATAAATTATCGATGAGTTTTTCTAACATTTGTAATCTAGTGAGTACTTCTGTACGTTGTAGGCGCTTAAGTATTGTCTTTTGTAGCTGTTGACTTTCGTTCTGATATCTATTTCTTCCCTGTCTTTTAAAACTAAGTCCCTTATGTTCTTCATGTTTTCATCTAGTTGTGTGTTAATTTTAATTTGATTGTTTAGTTCCTGAATTGCATTTTTGCTGTTAGTATCTGTTATTCTAAGGTGCTCGTCTATTTCTTCCCTATCTGCATCATCTATGGTTCCGTACAACCATTTCTGAGCTGTGCCTACAACATTTAAGAGCCCTCTCTTGGATCGTGTCTTTGGAAGCATCGTACTAAGTATTTTTGTATAAATTGTTAAACATTCTTTTCTTATTTCTAGTTCTTGTCCAATGATCTCGAATTATTTTATTTCTTGTAATGTTTCTACCAGCTTGTTTAGCTTAACGATGTGGAGGATGGTTTGGGTCTGTTTGATGATCTCTCCCTCTCCCATATTTGTCGTCGTAAATCCGTTGTTACTCTCGATTGGCTCTATTACCAATGCCGCTTGTGCTAGGTTGGTTGTCATCATTAGAAGGATTAAAATCAGCGAAAGATTCTGTATTTTCTAGTCTATTCAGTCTAAAGTTAGGCTCATTCTTATGTCGTACATGTTTGTAATTTTTGATATAGCCTACTCGCCTGGTTTCCGTATAATCTTCCCTGTCTTGGTTCCTTCTATTTATAACGTTTGTTTTCTTCCTTTTAATTCTTTCTACCATCGCTTCTAAATTTGTAGGTGCGACCTGTTCTGGAGACATGCCTATCGCATTATGGTATCTTCTGTTACAAATCTGAAAAGCTCTAAACATTTTTGTGTTTACTGATTCTACCTGGTTCATGGTGAGTAAAATCTCGGCTATGGTACTATGTAAACGTTCTATGTCGGCGTTACCCGTATGTGAATTTGGTTTGGTATAGTGTACGTCGACGTTTCGTTCTCTAAAATAGTCTTTAATGTACCCAGTGTTGAACTCGTTATCTGTGATTACTTGTTTAGGTGAACCCACTCTAGTCAAGTGTTCAGTTATAGCGTCTGTTTTGTGAATGTGGTTCTTACTTTCAAGTCTGTACACGTAACCCTTCTTTGTTAATTTATCAATCATCGTTAGGAATATGTGTTTGTGGAAATGGTAGATATCTAGATGAATTATTTCATTAGGTTGGTTAGGAGTTTCAGTTAACCTGAATTTGTCTTTTATCGGTTTCCCCTCGTATTTAGCTTTCTGGCAGATATCGCAATTGTTTACTACCTGGGTAATTATTCGAGAAAGTTTGGGGTAATAAATTTTCTGTTTCAGTGTGTTGTAAGATTCTATAATTCCCGAGTGCTGACTCTCTCTAATGTGATATTTGGATATCTGCTTCCTAGCTCCTTCTTCTGTTGTTAGATCTCTCACTCTCCTAGTTACTCTCACAAATTTCGTTCTCCTGTTCCCTGGGTATAGGCTTGTAATTATTTGTTGGATTTGATTATGATCTGGCTCTTTTACTTCAGCATAAATGCCAATAGTTCCTTCAGCCATTCCCTTAAGTTGGTCCGTTATTCTTCCTATAGAATCTGAAGCTCTAATATATAAAATTCTTTTACCATGAAGCGTTTCAATTTTTGGTCCCTTATCGTAACTTACAATGATTTGTTGTTTGTATAAATTGACTATTCCTTCTTTGATAGGGATATGATCAAATTGTTCCTCCCCTCCTGACTGGACTGTTTCGTCTTTGGCAATTTGGTTAACTTCCAAGCTTGCTTCTTCAAGTCTGCTTAGAAAGTCGGCGACCCTATTCTCTTGTCCATTGAGATATTCGATCTCGTAGTCGAACTCCTGCAATTTAAGTAACCACCTTTGGTTGCGCTGGGAGAACTCAGCACCATTATATTTTTTATTCAGGTATTTTATATGAAGGTGGTCGGTAGTGATCTTAAACTTATTCCCCCACTCCACACAATAGCTAGGAATTCCTTATTAGTCACTGAATAGTTTCTTTCATGCTCATTGAGGGTCCTTGAAATATAACAAACCGGCTGCCTTTCTTGTGTGATAGCTGGAACGGTTTCTCAAATTCTGGGAATTTTAGAATTGGGGGTGTTATCAAACTAAGTTTGAGTGTCTCGAACGCATTTACGTTTATCTTGGTGTCTTTTTTAAGATACCTGGTCATTGTGTATGCTATTTTTGCATAAAAAACTCCCGAGTTGTTTCTCCGTTTGGGGGAGTGAAAGGTTTTTTATTGTCTATACTTTATTTGGGTTCGGCATTGTGATGGTGACATTCGTATGAGTCATTGTGCTATGTCTCGAATATGTGGGCAGGACTTAAAATTGGAATTCCGCACGCCATTTTTCGGAATGACAGTTCAGGGCATTACGCATACGGAAGCAAAGTAAACGGAAAACAAGTCGCCATTTTGGTTCCTTGGGGAATAGAGAGGGTAAATTGGTTGGTCGTGCGAGAAGGTGTGTCTCTCTTACATCAGCTTCGGACAAGTTAACATCATTTTTTTGTGGAGTACTCGGGACGTTAAAACATACACTAGAGAAACGAACACCGATATTCTCGATTACTTTACCTAACAAAGAATTAAAAGTACAATTTCCAAACTTAAGTTTCTTTTCATCAAAAAGGAAAAACAAAAAAACAAAACAAGAAAATAAAAGTCGAAACCCGTAATAGTACATAAAAGTAAAATTAACATCCACAAAAGTACAAATAATTAAACACAAAAAGTCCGAAAGTACCTAACTTTGCAGTCAGTGCCAAAGAAGACAGAGAAAAAATTAAATATACGATCACCCTGCCGATTAAAACGCTAGGCAGTTATCGTTCATTCGACGAAGTGTAATTTCAATCGGTCGAACGGGAAAATACTCCCAGCTAAACGAGTCGATCACCAGCATTTCTGTCCAGAGAGCAGCACCCACACCGCAAAGAGATGACACCGATTGCTCATAAAGATTCAGCAACACAGTTTCACTGATAATTGCCAAACATCCACTCCTTGTCGAAGGCGCTTGGGAGTCAGTTTCCGCCGCAGATTAACCTTGAATAGTTGTTGCTAGTAGTGAGTTTGTTTGTTGCCTTAGAAAAAAAAATTATACATAAATCTAGATATATTTCCCGTAAAAATTGTGAATTAGAAAAAAAAAGGAGGAAAAGACATACTTTAGTCGTCTAATTTTGATCTAGAGTCCATATTATTATCGTTTCTACTAGAATATATTATATTAATTATTATTTAACTTGATTAATTGTGAAGTGAATTGCCAAACCAATATAGTTAGCATATGAATTGAAAAAAAAAGAGATCTAAATACGTATATAATATAAAATAACACGTATAATATAATATAATAGGTATGCTGTGGGTATTAACCTAGTGGTTCAAAGTGTGTGCTTGCAAGAAAAAAAAATATACATAGGTATATAAATGCTGGTGTATATGGGGGGATTGAGTGGTTATTCTACGAAATCGTCAGGCCTGCCGAACGTAAGTTTTTTTTTGGTTACTACTATACTTTATAAATTTTATTTTATTAACTAATTGAGCTACTTATAAAATACCTATTGCTATCATTTATATATTTGCATTTATTCGAATTTAAGACCTAAACTGTATTGAAACAGTATTCATAACTATATTCGCTGGCAAGGAATGGGTTGTTCTTTATTTTTTTTTATTTTTGGTTTCTTTCTTTTATACTTATGTGCATGATTCTTAAGTTTAAAGTTTTGAAATATTAGAATGCCTAAAAGTAAAATAACTGATTATTGTTCAAATAAACTGAGTTAAGATCAAGATCATGAATTGATAACACGTGTTTGATTTGGCCGTGCTAGTGATGCGAATGTGATAGAGAGAGGGAGGGGGTATAATAACATCAGGGTGCTATACAGTTTGAAAGCACATGGCTGGGAGGGCAAGGAAGAGAACAAACACCACCAGAGTTCTCAGAACAAAGTTTGGGTCTACCGTAATCTTTTTTTTTTTTTTTTTCCTTTTTTTTTCGTCTTTAGTATTTGTGTCGGGTTCAGTAGTAATATTTTGGTTTCCTTTTGAAATTTCATTAGTTTAATTTTACCTATAGTTGTTTGTACATATGCACGCAAAAATATTTATGGTGGCCAGGGATTCACGAACGGAGGCAAGAACCCCCCCCTTACCGACGAGCTAGATGTAGAGCAAAGCTAGGCGTGCAATCGGCATCCTAGTAGTATCCCAGCTTTCCGAAGTGGCCATTACAGCATTATGCCCTTTTCGGTAATAATGTGACCTAAGAACTCGGTTTCCTTCTTAAGAAATGAGCATTTGGCAACTTGCAGATTTAAATTATGTTTTTTTTAGAATTACAAAAATGTCCCTTAGGATATTTATATGTTCCTTTGGAGAAGCGGAGAATATCAGAATGTCGTCTAAATAGACAACGCAGGCTTTATTTATGTATTCCTGTAATATGTGGTTCATTATACGCTGAAAGGTAGCTGGTGCATTTTTAAGTCCGAAAGGCATACGAACATATTCGTATAGGCCTTGTGGAGTTATAAATGCAGTTTTTGCTATATCATCTGGATGCATTAATAGTTGCTGGTACCCTTTTGCTAAATCCAACGTTGAAAAATAAATCGCTTTTCCTAACTTGTCCAAGAGATTGTCTATATTGGGTAAAGGGAACCTATCATCTTCAGTGATTGTATTTAACGCCCTATAGTCGATACAAATGCGATACTGCAACTGTCCGTCTCTAACCGGTTTTTTCGCAACAACTACGACTGGGGAAGCGTATCTACTCATACTCTTCCTGATTATACCCTGTCGCTCCATATCACTAATTTGCTTAGCGACTTCATCTTCATGTGTATTGGCTTATCTTCCCTTAAGCGGATCTCGTGTTTTATGGTCTAGGTGTGTGTTAGCTGATTACCATCCCGATATTGGATATCTGAGAAATCATCTAGTAGGGAGGCCAATGCTGATTGTTCTTCGCGATTGAGGCTGTCAAAGTCAGAAATGCCTTCTTCTAGATAGTTGCAAGACAACTCTTGTCCTCGCTCTATCCTCAGAACGGTATTATTTTTTAGAATTATCTTCCCTTGTTCGATATCAATAATTTTTACGATTTCTTTAAGAACATCCATGCCTAGGATTATGGTATAGTTCTTATTTTGTAAGCTTTGGGCGTACGCTTTCATAAATGTACATATTGCTACTATAGCCGAATTCCGTCGGCACGGGGAATTGTATTATATTGGTATTCTGGGTTATGGAACTATGGATAGGTAGTTCTAATCTCGATTTCTCGGGTCTCTAAGATTGTATAGGGTGTCATGTCAAGTTTATTCGTGTTCATTATTGTCACGGCACTACCTGTATCCACTAAAATATAGTGTCGCTGGTTTCGGATGTTAGTAGAATGGATCTCTTGAATAGTTGCCCCTTGGTCGGTCTGCACGTTGTTAGTATTCATAGGTTGTGGCCGGGGATATTGATTTTGCATTAAATTCCTTGGTAATCCCGGATCGTTCTGATTAAAGTTTTTATTCCTAACATTCCCCGACGGTCTACCACTTTGACCATTATTATTCCTAAAATGCTCCGAATGTCTTTCTCTACTAGGGTTATTATTGTAACTATTACTAGCAACTGGTCTGCTTTCTGGGTCATTGGAAACATTATATCTAGGGTGCCTACGTCGGTTATTCTGGTTAGCGGTAGGTCTACTTGTTTCACTTATTTTTAAATTTCCACTTTCATAGCCTATGTAAGAAAATAATATGTTTTTTATTTCGTGAATGTCGTACAAATTCCTTATTTCTCTTGCTAACTTCCCTATTGTTAGCTCTCGTACTCTGTTAATTATAATATTATTAGGTGAAAATCTTCCGAAGACACTATGAGAATAGCAAGTGCGTTCCGGGGTTGTTCGATCTTGATGGAGGTGATCGGGATACCCTTGAACTTTTAATAAAAGGGTCAATGGATTGCAATAAGCCGCTCCGTAGAGCCGACCTCCGAAGAGGGTGGATTTTCCAGTAAAGCTGGACTGCCACCTGGGGTAAATAATATTTTCGTTTTGTTCATTGAATTTTTTGTAGGTATACACTACGCGCTCGGTATACGGAGGTTGGATTTTAGTCGCCTTTTACGACAGGCATGCCTACCTCGGGTAAATTCTAAACCCTACCCAAAGGTCTAGAGCTGCGTTAGAAAATTCTACTACATTGTTGTTAATGTTGACTGGAATGTGTGGTACGTTTTTATACGTAAAATTAATATGGACTGACTTAAAGTCATTTAATCTAATCTGTCATTTCTTAGTCAATTCTGAAATATTGTTTATTGCCGTCTGAAGCTTTTTTGTTGCTACTTTGACAGTTGCTCCCACAGATAGTACCGCTGTGTCATCTGAAAAAGTAGCTATGGTGGTTTCTTCACTTTCAGGCAAATCGCTAGTGAAGTGTAGGTATAAAACTGGACCTAGCACACAGCCTTGCGGTACACCAGCTTTAATCTCTCTTAATGTTGAGCACTCTGTATCTTGCGTAATTCTGAAGAATCGATTTGATATATAAGACTCCAGAATGGTCGAATACTGCTTCGGCAGTTGCTTTTGTAATTTGTGTATCAGTCCTTTGTGCCAGACTTTATCGAAAGCTTGTGCTTTATCAAGAAATACTGTAGAGCACACATTTTTCTCTTCAAATGCTTTTTCGATATTATCTGTGATTCTATGCACCTGATGGCTGGGTGTTGTATGAATAGGGTAGACACTGATTGGCATCAACTTGGCGATACCCAATTGTTGCAACTGTTTCATACACATCAATTGTGCTTATTTTACCTCCCCGTGGTAGCCACCGGATACTGGTCTCGTCCACCCGGGCTTGACTTGCTAAACTTATAAGCGCGAGTGGTAAGCACGAAGAAAATAGCACCACTCTGTCGGAATGACTGCCTGATCGAGTCTCAGAGGTCTTACATGAGCCCCTCAGAAAGAGGACATACAGCGGATGAATCCACAAGGTTGGATCAACGGTGGTGCCAACAGTCAATATGGCAGATACCTTACGTGAGCTACTCTGACGTATTTGGAGCTAAGGTCAGTAAGGAATTTTCAGCACTAGTCAGGGTGTTGAAAAAGAAATGGTGGCGGATGAACCCTTTATGTGCCAACGGCAGCACTCATATCCCCGAAGTGGGTCACTGACAACGGAATATCCGACCCGCTGTCCTAGGGTCAATCAAGGGCCTGGTCCTCCAAATTGGGGGTTGTGCGTGGGGCTAACTACCCAACCACGGAAAAAAATACTGTTGCGAAGCAACCAAAAGCCTCGGATAAAGACAGATTCACTGCTGACGACCCTGGAAAACGATAAAAGGACAACGACATTCGTATCTGCACGTTGAATGTTCGAACCCTGAACCGGCCGCGTGCAGCCGAACGATTAGCGGAGGCCTTAGACTGCTACAAAGCAGATATCACCGCCATCCAGGAAGAGTGGTGGGATGGGCCGGGCAAAAGAAGGAAGAAAACCTGTGACATTTACTACGGTGATAGCTATAGGGAACGAAAGCAGCATCTATTTGAATGCGGATTTGTTGTAAGCGGCAGACTTAGGCAAGAAGTCTTAAGCTTTCGACACGTTAGTGAACGCCTTACAACAATCCGCATCAAGGCTAAATTCGCCAACATCAGTTTAATATGCGCTTACGCCCCCACAAACCGCCAGAACCTTTGCTGATCGCGTATCCTTCAACCTCTCGAGAAGTCCTATTCAGCCAGCATTAAGTGCTGAAGACCAGTGGCATAGATGCCAAGAAGCCATCAGAAACGCCGCAACCGATGTGCTGGGTTTCACACGACCACCCTCACGAAACCCCTGGTTTGATGAAGAATGCCGGCAAGCACATGCAGCAAAACAAAGCGCATACAAAGCAGCGCTGCACAGAAGGACGAGAGCAGCTCTTGAGCTCGTGAGCAGCTCGGCTTCTCCGGAAGAAAAAGGAAGAGCACGAGAAGCGCGCGATCCAGGAAATAGAGAGGTGCTACTCCAGGAACAATGTTCGGAAGTTTTACCAAAGGGTAAAAAGAACGTGTCATCGCAACAAGACCCGAACAGAGACCTGTAGAGACGAACAAGGAAACCTTGTGGTGGAGGCACAGTCGGTGCAGAGGATATGGAAAAACCATTTCTGCTAAACTGTTAAACGGCGAAGGCGACCCAAATCCCGCTGTCAGGCAGAACGAACCATTCAACTTAGACGATGAAAGCCAAAACTTCCGTCCACCCGACCAAAATGAAGTTAGGATAGCAATATCCAAGCTTAAGACTAACAAGGCTGCTGGACCAGATGGCTTGACTGCCGAGCTTTTTAAGGCAGCGGGACATGACTTGGTAGAGAGCATACACCAACTCGTCTCCAAGATTTGGTCGGAGGAAAGTATGCCTGATGAATGGAACCTCAGCATCGTTTGCCCGATCCACAAGAAAGGAGACCTGTGATCTTTTGTCAACGATCTGGTTGGTCCCTACCAATGCGATTTTAGGCCCGGTAAGTCCACAACCGACCCAATATTCACACTAAGGCAGATCCTGGAGTAAACCCAAGAAGTGCAGATCGATACTCACCATCTTTTTTATCGATTTTAAGGCCGAATACGACAGCATTTATAGAGACGAGCTATATAGAGCCATGTCTAGTTTTGACATCCCTTCCAAACTCGTCCGATTGTCCGAATGACGATGGAGAACGCTCGCTGCTCCATAAAGGTCGGAAACAATCTCACCGAGACCTTTGATGTCCAAAAAGGATTTAGACAAGGTGACGCGCTGTCGTGTGACTTCTTCAACATCATTCTTGAGAAGATTGTGCGAAACTCGTAATCCAACACCAGAGGCACAATCTTCCAGAATTCTGTGCAACTACTTGCATACGCTGACGACATCGACATCATCGGCAGAACACAGCGAGCTGTCACTGGTGCGTTTGCAAGTATCAGTACAGAAGCGGCAAAAATGAGGACAAAACGAAATATATGCTGTCAACAAGAAGGGACACACAACATCGACGAATCGGTCAGAACGTCACGACAGACAGCTATAATTTTGAGGTAGTTAAGGATTTTGTATACCGCTATAAATTCTGGCAACGACATCACATCAGAAATCAATCGAAGAATTACACTTGCCAACCGCTGTTTCTTTGGTCTAAGGAGGCAATTGAGAAGTAAGGCCTTGTCAAGAACCACTAAGGAGACTCTATATAAGACCCTCATCATCCCAGCCCTACTCTATGGCGCATAAGCATGGACGCATCGCGACCCTAGAACATAAAGGTTCTAAATGCACCAACACCACTTTCGAGAAAACAAAGGTTAAATGTTGCAAATGGTTTTTCTGAATCAGTTTTAATTTAATTCAAAAACATTTTTTTGAATCATTTTAACTACTACAATAGTTTTTCTTGAATTTAAGTCTTAAAATATTGATAGAACTATGTTGCCCAACGATAATGGATATAGAAGTAGGACACAAGGGTTCCAAGTTTCCACATGGTTCTATCTGCAAAATAGTATTGGCTTTCTAGAGTTCCATAGTTCTATCAGTCTGTTAGAACCTTATTTACTGAATCTCAAACTGAAAACGTGCAGTTAGGACCTTGTTACAGTGAATATCTCAGAAACTATAAGAGAACGACAAAAAGTAAGAGCACCAATCAAAAGAGCGTAGTCGTTTTATTGCGGTGCGATGTATAACTCATTTTTGGAGAAAATGTAAGTTAGAACCTTCTTGTCCTAGGGTCGCGCGCTATCAAAGGCGGATGAAGATCTCCTTGGTCGTTTTGAACGCAAAATTCTTCGATTGATTTTCGGTCCCGTTTGCGTTGACGGGCTTTGGAGGAGGGGATTTAACAGCGAGCTCTACGAGCTGTACAGAAACATTGACCTGGTCAGAAAAGTGCGCATCAGTCGACTAAGATGGCTAGGACATGTAGAGCGAATGGACACCAACACTCCGGCCCGAAGAGTTTTCGACTCCAACCCGGAGGGAAAACGCGGTAGAGGAAGACCTCGTCTTAGGTGGCGCGCGCAAGTGGAAGGGACCTCAACAAACTTGGAGTGCGCAACTGGAGGCAGTTAGCCAAAGATCGCGCTAACTGGAGAGGCCCAGGTCCACCCTTGACTGTAGCGCCACCTAAGTAAGTAAGTACTATGCACCTGATCAATGGTAGAGTCTTTATTTCTAAATCCAAGTTGGTGAATTGGAACTAACGATTTTTTCATCTATTATTTTTTGCAGACGTTTTAACAACACTTTTTCGAATAACTTGAACAACATTGGTAGATTAGATATTCGGCGATATGAGGTAACTTCGGTAGGTGGTTTTCCTGGTTTTGGTATCATTATTACTTCAGCGACTTGGCACATATCTTAGTTTAAATGCATCACTTATAATCTGCGCTAGTTTTTATTAAGACCCTTTCGAAGAAATTGTTTTAAAATTTCCCCAGTGATTAAATCGAACCCTGGGCTTTTTTTATGTTTAAGCCTTCTTTGATTTCTTTGGCAAGTTCTTTAGCTGTTACCGGCCGAATAGGTCTGTCTTCTTCGCACGTTTCTTCGTTTCCTTGATAATCTCTATCTTCATAGGGTTTGAAGACGTTCTCAAGGTACTCTGCAAAAGTATTTGCTTTTTCTAGACTGCTTTTTGCCCAATTACCTTCTCTGGTTTTTACTGGAGGAATGTAAGCAATTGGCCTGTTCTTTTTATTAGTTTCTTTTTTAAAGACTCGTTATTAAATTCTCTTATAGATTTTCTGAGCTTATTATGTTTTGTCGTTGGGCGCCCTTGTCTGTTGCCAGCGTTTTCCAGCTTTCCTCTTTTCTGTAATAATTTCACATATTTCACGAGGATATCTAAGAGTTTTTTTTTTAATCTTGTTTGATCTTTCGCGAGTTGCAGCCCATGCAGCTTTTTGTATATCCAGTGTTAATATTTGCACTGCTTCTTCTAGTCGATCTTCTGTTTGAATAGCCCCTGGATACAATCTTCCAACTTCTGCCTAAAGTGGTTCCAATTAGTCAGTCTATTAACTAGTTTCGGACTATGTTCTTTTATTATTATTCTATCGCCAAGTGTAAGAAGTATTGAGGAAAGATCTGATTGAAGATCAGGGCCTTCTTATATATTTAATTTATTTGAAGATATATTTTTGGATATAAAGAAGTCTACAAGATCTGGGGTTTAATTCCTATCTGTAGGCCAATAGGTAGGTTTCCCCGTTGAGTGATATTTACTGTAGTATTGCTTTCACAAGCGTAAATTAAAAGACTTTGTTTCGTTTAATAATATAGAACAATTCAAGTTTTAATTTAAAATGTAATGGCGAGCTAGTTTGGTTAACCTCTTAGGTGGAAGAAACAATTCAGAGTGAGGTTAACCAACCAAGAGGTTAAAACAAGTAAGCAACGTCAGAAGGAACGTCATCTGACAAGTAAACAAAAAGGTTGCCAATGTTCAACCGAGTTGCTGATGCAACAGCTTCCCTCGCATCTAATTTAAGGATAATATGTAACTCGTTTAAAGCGCAAACGGTCGGATCTTCTGGGTGTATTTTCATTTGGAACTGCCTTCTGACTGGAGGGGATCACTTCTTTATTCGTAGATGTTGATGGAGAAGTTAAGTCCACGGGGCTTGTAGTAGTAGGTCTCTCCAAAATCAATGAGTCGTTTGAGGGTATTATCCGTGGTGTAATTGGATGGTTATTTTCTGCAATTAGATTTTCAGAACGATTATTAACTAAAAAATTACCATCCACTGCTCCATCATGCATGTCTAGTGATGCACGATGATCCTCTCGAGTACGAAGTTGGTTTTGGTGTCTTCTGTAATCGCCACTATCAGAATGCACAATATACATCCTACGACCAAGCTTTTTCAAAATTACGCCAGGTATCCACTTGTGTTTCTTAAGGTATTGACGGAAGAATACCGGTTTTTGTAGCAAGAACTTAGTATTACTCTCGCATGGTTTAATATTTATGGGCTTGTCTGGAACCATGGCCGCCAGAACTGTTCGATGAATTCGACCATGCAACTTCTCAGCCGGTGAAATTCCTACGCTGTCTGGCGTCGAGCGATATGTTGCCAAGAAAATGGCCAAAGCATCATCATCTGGAGCTGAATTCTCCAAGATTTTAGACAAGGACGTCTTAAATGTGCGTACCATACGCTCCGCCGCCCCATTAGATTCCGGATTAAAAGGCGCCGACGTTAAGTGTTGGATCGAATTTCTTCTGCAGAAATCTGCAAACTCCTTCGACGAGAATTGCGGCCCGTTATCGGAAACCAGGGTCTTTGGCAAACCCTCCAAAGCAAAAATAGATTGCAAGGCGTGTGTGGTTGCAAGTGCTGTAGTTGATGTCATCTTAACTACGAATGGGAACTTGGAGTTGGAGTCGACCACGATAAGCCACATACTCTTCTTAAATGGCCCAGCAAAATCCACATGCAATCTCTCCCAAACCTCAGCGGTTGTTGGCCAGCTAGAATGTTCTTTCGGCGAACGACTGGCATGTAATTGGCACTCACGGCACTCTTTCACCGTCATCTGTATCTGATGGTCGATATCAGGCCACCAGCAATACCGCCTCGAAATCTGCTTCATCCTAGTCATGCCCCAATGTCCACTATGAATCATCTGCAAAACTCTGTGTTGTAAAGCTCTTGGTATCACAACTCTACAAAAACTCTCGCTCTGAAAAAGAAGAACATCAGCACACATACATAAACAGAACTTTCTACGGAAAAACGGCAATAACTCAGGCTCAGAAGGAGGGATACAATTTGGCCAACCGTGCTGGACATAGAGCTTGACTTTTTTAATTAGCTCGTCACAATTTGACGCACCAGCGATGTCTGCCACATTTACAGGAAAATTCTCCAGTACGTTGTCCAAGTGATACACTCTATCTTCCTCTAACTTGTCGAACTCCTCATCTGGTCCATGGGGTAAACGGGACAGTCCGCGTTTCCATGCGATTTCGTAGGTCTGTAACGAATCGTGTATGTGTAGCTCATAAGCGTTATAGCCCACCTCTGTAAGCGCTGAATGGTCATGACAGGGAGTTTTTTATTCGGATTGAAAATGGTAACCAGCGGCTGATGGTTCGTAATTAACTCGAACTGCCTTCCGTATATATATTGGTGAAACTTTTTAACACCATAAATGATTGATAGTGCCTCTTTCTCTATCTGGCTATACCCCTTTTGCGTTTCCGTGAGCGTTTTTGAAGCAAACGCTATGGGCTTCTCCGTTCCATCGGGATAATGATGAGATATCACGGCTCCAATGCGATGCGATGAGGCATCTGTAGCTAGAGAAAGGGGCAAATCATTTTGAAAATGCACCAAGCTCGAAACCTTCATGATTCTCTCCTTAAAATCATCGAACGATTTTTGCTGCTGTTGGCCCCAGATGAAAGGTACTTCTTTGGATCTGAGTTTGTTAAGCGGTGCCGCTAGCTGTGCAAAATTAGGTATGAATTGATTGTAATAATTTAACTTACCCAGAAAAGCTTCTAAATCTTTAAGATTTTGTGGTGCTGGTAAGTTGCTGATAGCCTTTACTCGCGCTTCAGAGGGCCTTATTCCCTTTTCGTCAATTATGTGCCCTAAATATTCAATTTCGGGCTCAGCAAATTTGCACTTGACCAATCGACATTTCAATCCATGTTCTTCGAAGCGCTGATATAGTGTCTTAAGATTTTTTAGGTGCTCATCATTATTTCGGCCTGACACGATGATGTCATCTAAATATGAAACACAAAAGGGCAGGTCAGCTGTCAGTTGCTCCATGTAACGTTGGAAAATCTCAGTCGAGCTTGCGGTCCCAAAAGGAAGACGCTGATACTCGAACAATCCCAGGTGTGTATTGATGACACATAGGCGCTTGGATGCCTGGTCAAGTGGAATTTGGAGGTAGGCGTCAGAGAGATCGACCTTAGTAAAAAAACGACCTCCTTGTAAACGACAAAACAATTCTTGAATTCGAGGAACTGGATGTCTATCTATTTCCAACTGAGGGTTTATGGTGACCTTGAAATCACCACAAAGTCGAAGATCTCCATTCGGCTTCTTGACCACCACGATGGGGGCTGCCCACTGACTGGTTTCGACTGCTCGCAAGATACACAAAG
The DNA here is from genome assembly GCA_949126925.1 of Cheilosia vernalis. Taxonomy (NCBI): domain Eukaryota; kingdom Metazoa; phylum Arthropoda; class Insecta; order Diptera; family Syrphidae; genus Cheilosia; species Cheilosia vernalis. The sequence continues at coordinate 71,264,971 of OX421358.1, forward strand.
TCGAAGATCTCCATTCGGCTTCTTGACCACCACGATGGGGGCTGCCCACTGACTGGTTTCGACTGCTCGCAAGATACCCAAATTTGTTAACCGCTCAATCTCCTTCTTAACAGCATCTTGTTGGGCGAAAGGCACTGGCCGGTACTTAAAGTACCGTGGATGACTGTTAGGTTTCATCGTAAGATGGGCAATGAAGTGTTTGCTACAGCCGAGTTCGGATGCGAAAACAGATTTGTACTCTGTACAAAGGGCATGTGCCTGTACTGCGAGCCGATCACGAGATCCGTCTGACAACTGCAAAATGTTCTCTTCATTTGGATACTTCACCTTGAACTGGAAAGCTTCAAACCAGTCGAGTCCCATGATATTTGAAACACTCGAACTGTCAACTACGAGCAAAGTTAGTTGTTTCCTCTCGTCACGCCATTGCACTGCAACAACAGCTTCACCTTTTATGGGAACGGGCATGTCACCATATGCCTTGAGAGAGCGAGTTGTGGCCGTGGGTACCAACTTTAAGTTGCTAATCTCTCGAAAACTTTCCAATCCGATTAGCGAAGAGGTGGCCCCTGTGTCCACCTGAAAAATAGTTGGGGTTTGGTTTATGTCTAGTCGTATAAAAATCTTGCGCCCCCTTCGCTCCATCTCCCAAGCAGACGACACTTCCTCTGACCTTGAAACGAGTGCTTTCTTTTCCACTCTTGTGATATCTGATGTTTCTTCCACCAGCTGATAAATGGAGTGTGCCGATTCATGCTCTTTTTTCCCGTTCTCTGTGCTGTGTTTATTTCCAACCCGACCACGTGATTTTGATCGTCTATACTTCTGATTTTTCCCGGTACCTGAAGCTTTACCTTCAGATCGATTTGTTGCTGACAAACATACGCTTTTGATGTGACCCTTCTTACAGCAGATATCACATACTGAATCCAAATGACGACAATCGCTTCGATCGTGGTATATATTGCAACCTAGACAAGACCTTCTTGCTTGGCTATCATTGGATTTCCTGAGTTTGTTGGTTGCATTAACCTGGTTAACCTTAGCAGCGGAAATAGATTTTCCTTTGTCTTTAAGAATGTCACTTGCAAGCTGAGTGGACTCGTAGGCCGTGGCAATGTCCTCAATCTCTTCCAGTGTAGGATTTTTCTTCTGAGTAGCTGCGTTGCGAACTGCATCATGTGGAGTGTGAAACACTATCATGTCGCGTATCATCATGTCTGCATACGACTGACTACAGCCTTCCTTCTCGCAGACAAAAGCGCAGCTTCTTGCCACTCCTCTTAGGTCCGCGATCCACTCCGCATACGACTGACTGGGAGACATTTTTGTGCGGAGAAATTTACAGCGCGAAGCCAAAACATGCAATTTCGTCGAAAAATGGCGAGTTAGTTTTTCCGTAAATTCTTTAAAAGTGTGTGTACTTACGTTCTCTGTTTCAAAAAGCTTCCTGAGTAATTCGTTGACATCTGGGCCGCACTCGGACAGGAAATGTGACTTCCGAAGGTTGTCATCTTCCAGGGAATTTGCCGTGTAATGCTGTTGCAGCTGAAAAAGGTAGTTCTCCCAACTTTCCTTTTCTGAATTGAACTGGCGGATTGATGGAACGGACGATGATGAAGCTCTTGCACTCTTTTGCAAGACTTTCTCCAAAAATTCTTTGTTTGACTCAAAGATCTGTTCCATCCAAATTTGCTGCTGCAACAGCAATTGTTCCATTGCTGATTTGTCCATTGTAGGTAACTACTTCGCCAATCCTCGTCGCCACGATGTAGTATTGCTTTCACAAGCTTAAATTAAAAGACTTTGTTTCGTTTAATAATATAGAACAATTCAAGTTTTAATTTAAAATGTAATGGCGATCTAGTTTGGTTAACCTCTTAGGTGGAAGAAACAATTCAGAGTGAGGTTAACCAACCATATGAGGTTAAAACAAGTAAGCAACGTCAGAAGGAACGTCATCTGACAAGTAAACAAAAACGTTGCCAATGTTCAACCGAGTTGCTGATGCAACATTTACCGCCGACTACTTTAATAGTTTCATATAATTCTCTGCCTCTAGTATTTGTTAATCTTGATTTAAAATCCCCTCCCGCGATTAATCGATTGTGAAATATGCGGAAAAGACTTTTAAAATCGTTTTTCTTTAGTCTATAGCTAGGAGAGCAGTATACTGCTGCAACAGATATTTGCCCACTACCCATTTCTACACTTATGGAAATTCCTTGGATGGCACATGATTGGAATTTTGCTTCTATAATGGTGTTTTATTGTATTCTTTATTAACACTGCAGCCCCACCTTTTGCACAGTTATGAGGAAGTGGGGAGTGATATAATTCATATCCTTGCAGTTTAAAATTAGTTAGTAATTTAAAGTGTGTCTCTGAAATGAGACATTATATCTATCTGGTGTATGTCAAGAGCCACTTTCATCTCGTCCTTGCGACTCTCGATACCATTAGCATTCCATTCAAGAATTTTTATTCTATTCATCATGTTTGTCTTTTTGGCACAGCTTTTTTGTTGCTGTTCTGTCTCTCTAACAACGATATTCTATCTAATATCGTTTTATTCGATTTTTCCATGGAACCAATCCTGTTTAGGATTTGTTTCATGAGGTTTTCCATTCCAGTGTTTGGCTCTACTTTGCGTCTTATCGTTTTATCTGTTTGATGTGTAAACTTTTCGTCTTTAGGCTTTTCTTTCTGTGGGCTCTTTTGTAAGTCTTTTTTGACTTTTTGGTCTTCCTTATTGAATCTCAACTTGCATCCCAAGTATATTTTTAATTTCTTATACTTTTTCTTATCTTCGTCATTTAAGCATATTTACAACTTCCAAGATTTTAAAGCCTCGGTCTTTTAACTATTTTTTTATGCTTTCCGGTGAGCATGAATAATGCAGTCTTTTCACTATAACCTTCAGTGGTCTGGTCTGCTTATTTTCATAAGAATGCCACTGCACCTTTTTTGGGTTTAGTATTTTAGTGAGGCTCCTGTATCCCTCTTCTTCAACCACATTGATTTTGATGTCATTTTTGTTTATTAGCGCTGTACTAGCTTTAATTTTATTTTCCTCCAATACTTTGTCCAAGCTTTCATACTTATTTACTTGCAGCGCTATAATTGGTGGGGGCTTGGTTGGATTTTGTGTTATATTTTCTTTGTTTGAAGCATACACAGTGACTGTGCAGCTTTCTTTTGTTGATGAGACTTTTGGGGATGCACTCATTTTGCGTTTTTAAGGTTCCGTACCCAAAAGGGAAAAAACGGAACCTTATTAGTTTCGCCCGGATGTCTCTACGTCTGTCTGTCCGTCTGTCTGTCCGAACCCACTAAGCCAATTTTGTTACCAGGTCTATCTCAAGAACCGATTGACATAGAAGGCTAAAATTTACACACAATATCCGGTATAACCTATAGTTAAACGACAAATACCAATGGAAGCGATACATCGATTGGTTTTCGAGTAATTAGTAACCTGGTGAAAAAAATATTTTCATTCGCCCAAAAAACGGTTTATTTCTTGATTCACAAAAAAATACATAAATTCCTTTTTTGTAGATCATATTCTTAGCTATATATGTGCTAAGTACTGTTTTGCCGAAAAGTTAATAGTTTACAAGATATTTTCAAAAAAGATAATTTTACCATGAAAAATACGTTGCCCTCATATGTTTCTCAACTACGCAGTTGTTGTGTACTATTGACCCCATCAAAGACAGAAGAGAGTCACTTGTGGTATACACAATGTTGTAATACTATAATTTCGCCGAATTTTCAAGACTCGCATTAAGAAGGAAAGGAAAGAGAAAATACAGCACATTACTAAGAGAGAGTTACCGCATTAAGGGACACAGATACTGAATGGGAAATTGGTGAGGATTGTGTAGGTAGCAATTAAAGAAACAAAATCTGCATTTGGGTTTCTTTTCTGCGGTAATCCTAATCACACAATGAGATTCATGTGTGAGTAATTTTCGGTGCGCGAGTGACACTCGCACTTGGCCGGTTTGTTTTTTTATTTTTATTCCCCTTGCGACGATGTCCTTCTGTCTCTTTTCTAAGTTCTTCTTCGTCAGTCGAGAACTCGACTGGTTGGACATTAACTTTTTTTTTGGTTTTTGAATTCTTCCTTCAACAATTGCAACTCTTACTTAAGATTATTTATTTCCCTTCTTTACAGGCTTCTATATATTTAGCCTACAGTATTTTACATCTTTCTTCTTTTTTAGATGGGGGTGTTCTCTCTACCCTTTTACTTCTCCCAAACGGGTCGTTGGAAATAAATGGTACCCCCAGAATCCATGGAACCGACTTCCGAAGAGAGTGGATTTACCAGTGTAACTGGCATACCACCTGGGGTATAACTATCTTTTCTTTTATTCATTGCATTTACACAGCTATTCATTTTAACTTTTGTGAAATGTTTAAACTGTTGGAAGCACAGCCGCTCCTAACATGGAGAACAGACGCTGACCAGGGAGCAGCCCAATATGGGTCAAACGCTTCTGGGTTTAAATGACTAGGGTCCGCGGGGTCGTTACGCCCGTTACCTCTCTCTATCTCCAGATAAGAGAAAGACCCTTGCGGCTAAAAGGTACAGTAGGCGCTAATAACTCTCTATTAATAACTTTTAAAAACTTATATTAGGAGTGTTTTTTTGAAAGCAAAGTAAAGTTAGATCTTTAGCACGCAATTACAACTACTATTGCAAGTCTCGAAGTGTCTTTGTCTTTGCTTTGCTGAGATTTCCAAAAGTATCTAGTATGTAGAAAGTATCGGGAAAGTTTCATTCGACCCAATCGTGCACTTTGTTTTGTAGTGCTGTGCTATGAGTTGAATTTTAGTTTGTAAGTTCGAAAACATATTTTGTTCATATTTTTTTTTAACAAAACTGAGCTTTATACTTTGGAATTGCTCATAATGTGCACCATAGAGCTATATAACTTGTTCCATTTATTTTACGATAAATGTTCATGGAAATACCGGTTTCCTGAATGCAAATTTCGAGGCCGTATACCATCTGTACAAAGTGCGAGGTTTATCTGTGCATTTGAAAAAAAAAAGTTTGTGAACTGTTTTAATAAAGTTCAATTAGGATGGTTTATGCCATGATAGACCTGATCTGCACATATTATGTGCACCAGGAATTTGTCCATAAAGTTCATTAAAATATTTATTTTTTTATATGCAAATCTCTTATTTGATCTTATATACGATTAAAAATCCACTTAAGAGTGGGTGTCCCTCAGCTATGAACTCCGAGCTCATGTAAACATGCTTACATGTATTAGTGCACAGAATTTCAAATAGCCGAGCACACCCTCCCCCATTAAGATCACATTTGTGACTACAGAGTCTGTAAAATGAGAACTCGCTCAACGTTCACTAAATAAAAATAACAAAAAATTCGCTGCACAAAAAATCAAAACAAATCAAAACAAACAACAACAAAAAGGACAAGCTGGCTGCCTAGGCAGTGATGCCATTCTGGCTTTTTAATGCTAGATCTAGCATTTTCGAAAACGAGAAAGCATTTTTTTTTAAAACAGAAAAATGCCAAATGCTTTTCTAGCATTTTCGAAAACTAGAGAGCATTTTTTTAAAACTGAAAAATGCCAAATAATGTTTTTCTAGCATTTTTTGTAGTTTTAGATTTTTGCCTTTTTTTACTGGAATTAGGGTCTTTAGTGTACAAAGCTGATATGATTGTACTGCAACGAAGTTCCAGGATGTTTTCCTTCACTTTCCCACACATCAGATTGAATGTGAAACGTGAGCGGGGAAGTGTGAGTGCGATCGTGTACAGAGAGGTATATAGATAGGTACATGCTTTAATTCAGACATGGAAGCCGTGAATCGAAGGATTTGTATCTTATCTAAATTTAAAGCTTGTGTTTTTTTTGTAAGTATCGTCATATGTTTCGTCATATTGTTTGCAGTGTTTTAACTTGTTAAAAAGTTTATTGTTTATTTGGTCAAACATTGATAATGAAAAGGTTAATATGATTTCTTCTAGGTACATATCTTTTAAAATACATCGAATGAATCTAATAATGATTCCCTTGAAGTTTATGAAGAACAAGGAAATACCGAAGACTTTTATTTTTGAGTAGGTACCTACCATAGATATATCGAATTTTAAAAATTGGTATACTCTTGATATTTTATTTGTTCTGTATATTCTGAAGACTGATACTTTAATAATAAAATAAAATTCGTTGTTGTGAAATACCTACCTACATGTTTTCTCAGTATATTTCATGGTAGTTTAGTTTTTTGTCCTTCAGTTTTATAATATTAAAGTCGAAAGTCCCTCTAACTCTCAGTACTCGGGGCATATATTATCCACTTAATGAGTGATTTCGATTCCATACAGAGGTACGCAGGCATTGTGTAGTATAAAAGACAACTAATTATAATTTTTTTTAAAAAAAGCTGATGAAAACAAATTTTGTTTTGTCTAGCATTTTTTTTTGTTGGCTTCATACATTCTAGCATATTTTTTTTTGCAGTCTAGCATTTTCCATTTTGAAATTCTGGCAACACTGTGCCTAGGGCGATAGGCTAGCTGTATTGAGCTGCAAACTCTGTCTGAATAGACTGAAAATGTTAGTGTGTGTGATATCCAGTTTTCTACGAATTACGTACAAATCCAATCGCAAATTTTCTACTTTTCAAGATATGTATCCAAGATTCAATAATTTATATTTTTATATAAAATTGGTTTTGGCTTGTTTGTTGCTTTTGCTTTGTTTGCGGGTCTGGGATGGGTTTCTTGTATAGTTAAACTTAGAAACTATGCGAAACACCCACCGAACCTAGCCTAGGATAATACACTATTCATTTATGTATTTATTATTGTCCTTTCACGGAATTCTATCCAAGGGGTTGCACAATCTTTGTTACCGCTAATATTATTAGAACTTTTCTTAAATTTTAGCAAGCTGAAAGTTGTATCAATTTTTTAACTGTACGTTTCGAAGTATATGGCTGTTAGTATTCTGTACTAAATTTCTTTATTTTAGCAAGCTGAAAGTTGTATCAATTTTTTAACTGTACGTTTCGAAGTATATGGCTGTTAGTATTCTGTACTACTAAGGCGATACATGATTACACTACATTAATGATATGTGGGTAATCTACACATTTTTGGGAACTAAAAACGATATGTTCGATATGTTATTACGTGTTTTATTATATCAACTGTGAACTTGCAGTCTAATTTAAGTCACGTTAATCCTTAGCAAGTTAAGCACTTTTATTATCTGCCAATTAGAAAAGCAGAGCTTCTCTTAGTCATTTTATACCTAGGTACTCGTATTTAAAAACTTCAATTCACCAAAATATTCTAGAATAATATAATGTATAAGGTAGGTGACCCAAATAAGGCCCACCTTATGGTTTTTCGTTAATAACTTTCAAACGCCTAAAAGAATTTTACTAAATTGATATTAGCATAAGCCTTAGTTCAGTTATCTATATAAAAACGCAACGTTTATCTGTTAAAACCCTATTTAAAATATATTTTTAGACCATTTTTAAAAACCTTACCTTGGGCCTTATTATGAACACCTGTTCCGAATAAGGCCCATACATAATTTTGTTCAGTTACATTGGTTATATTGCTGAAATAATTTGAAAATTTTGTCATGAAAGAAATAAAACAACGTAGTTTATTATTGATTTAATATTATAGTTGTATTATTTATTAATACAAAACCATTTTGACAAGAATGGAAAAAAAATTCAAATTAAAAAAAAAAAAAAAATAAAAAAATAACTTCAAGGCCCTTTTCATATCACTTGTAGACCATTCTGCCCACTTTCTGTTCCCTAATTTGCTCGCCTTTGACATTTTATCTAAAAACAACCAAAAGAAAAAAAATTACTTTAATATTCCTAATAATATTTTCGGTGGGCCTTGTTAGGAACATGAAAAACTTTTCTTTACAAAAATTTTAACGAAAATCTACTGAATGATTTAAAATAATACTTAAACCACACTAAACCTTGGTTTTATATGTGGTATTTTTAGTGTAAGAACTTGACTTAGCCGAATTATTATTTGCAATAAAATCAATTACAAAATCCTGTTTCTTATAAAAAGGGCGTGCGTTCACATTCACTAAATTGTATCGACTGTAAAAAAAAACACGATTGCGTAAAACGGAAAATTCATTCGATTTTAGTGTAGCCATAGGTGGCCACAAGCACATTTAAAATATAATTCCTGTAGCTTGTCGGTTGTGCCGACTTTTGCACACTGGGCCTTATTAGGTTATGGGCCTTATTTGGACCACCTACCTTACGTATTATGTAGTCAGTTTCATATCACTCTTACCGATTATTACATTATACCGGTTTTTCTTTAGGAGTCTAGTGTCGAGCGGAAAGAAACAGGATGGGAAGTGTCAGTACTACTTTTAAGCTTATATGCTTTTTAACCAGACAGCTTACAGGAATAAGGTGATTTTTTTACATCTGAAAGTCATACTGAGCATCTCTACCAGCACAATGTAAAAGGAGATTAAAAAAACAAGAACAATCAAACAGGGCATTTAATCTAAGCAGAAATTTACTTATGGACTTTGTTTTTTGTTAGGTGTTCGATACTTGTATATGCCTTAGATTTTCTCGGATTTTGCATTTACATTTCTCAGAATGCATCTTCTTTTAATTTTAGTAAATAAGTAGGTACACAAAATCATAGGGCCTAAACACTGGAAAGCTAAATTATCTCTTGGTAATATGAACTTGCTCTTAAATTTAAAAAAAAAAGTTTTTGAGTCTTTTAGCTTCAAATAGATGTTCATAATTTATTTTCAAACAATTAATTTCTTTTTCTACACCTTCCATAATTATTAAGTCTCTAGACTCTAGCTGATGAAGGGCAATAAAAAGTCCACACCGTTCGACAATAATACCATTTTCACTTTGTATTAGTGTTGACAATGCACCATACAGGAATGTTTTAATTACATTACCTATTTTAATTATTTTATTTTGAATTTATAAATAAAAAATAATTAATATTTTAAAGCCTAATGAATGTGTTTTTATTTTTAACACTTTCGGCATCTTGCTATTTTTTTCAATTATCTGAACTCGTAACAGTAGAAAATAGTAAGCAAATTATTTCGGAATATCTAAATAAAAACACAAATATTGAAAGTTTGCCTTTTCCAAGGAAATATATATAAAACAACTAGCTGACCCGGCGAACTTCGTTCCGCCCAAATTCGTTAAAGTAATGAAAATAATAATTCCGAGCATGCACAATGCACATGCTATTTTATGTATTATGCAAAAATTCCGCGGCAACGAAATCAATCCATTCGAAGCGTCAACAGGAACATGACCATTACCGATAGTTAGCAGTTGATTGGAGAATACTTCGGCAGATGGATCATTTAGCAAACATGCGATGTCGTCAGCTGAAGTTTCTTGAAATAACACCACAATATCGATGATTTGAGGCAAGCATTGATCTCAGCGGTCGATCGTGGTATTACTGATAGCGTTTGCCGCAAATCGCTTGAGAGTAAAATCAATGCACCCCCAAAACGTCTTGCGTCATTATACAGATCTTTCATATTGCGATTCAGAGCTTCTAACGCACGCTTATGCGACATTGTGCAAAACTTTGGCCATTGCTGAATGTTTCGCTATGTTACCTATTGGTTCTTCAACCGCTTGAATGTTTAATAGCAATTTCAATGCCGAATGAGCGGTTTGGCAACCTTCCAGCAGCGTAGCCGCTATTCCAGAAGATACTATCGTTGCCAGTGATGGTCTCATTAGTCAAATTTCGTGGATAACGCTTGGAACACTTGCCGTCGACCATGCACGGTGATTGTATGTTAATGGCGCCACACGGTCCATGAATCATGTTTGTAATTATGAAATCATGCAGGTCTGGATCGGTTTTGGGACCTGGAATCTCGGCACATATGATGTCATTAATTTGGTCTGGTTGCATTCTTTCGACTAACCAAATGAAAATGTGCGCATGAGGCAAGCCTCTTTTTTGCCATTCAATCGAATACATCCAACATCGAGTATAACCAAAGACACGATACTTAACAAAATAGTCCATCAGCGAAATATTTGTAACTTTAACAGCCAAGAAGATAACTAACCGCATCTATCAACTTGGTTGGTTAGCCTTTTCCCTTCTCTCTCTACACCGTTACCGAAGGTGTTATGGTACCTTTGAGTTGCCCTCCCCATAACCCTATTCACTAATGAGCAGAATACCACGATTGTTAATCGCTCATTTTTCGTAACAACCCCTACGTGCAAACTCAAAACGCTCCACGACTCCTGTTGCCTGTCATCATTGTCCACGTCATCTCAATCACCCCTACATTTCAACTTACTCACACATAAATACTTATGCAAGGATCCTGAAAACACATGTCAAACGAAAATGATGGATTCAATAACCATTAAATAAATCAAAGTATCTACTCCATTTCAAAAAGATACTTAATGTAACATAGTAACCATAAACAAACTTATTAGGTCGGTTTTATATAAAAAAATTTCAAATATGTTGACAACAACAATTTGCTTGGAAAATAATTAAAATAATTGACAACAACAATTGCTTTGAAAATTTTAAATATTTTTTTCTTGTATTTGAAGTGTCACTACTCGATTTCTATCCAGTTCATTTTTTTTTTTTTTTCAAAGTGCATTTCCCCATGAAATACGAAATGTGTGCCTTCAACGCCACCTGTTGAGAATTTTCCGTCTTTTCTTTTTTCATAAACCATCCTTGATTTAAGACGAATAAAACACAACAAAAATCATTGATATCGGTTAATCCGTTCGTGAGTTATAAAGTCACAACGCACTTGCAACAATTTTATATATATAGAGAAGATAATATTTGAAACTCCTACAAACAAAGCAAAAAATTCAAACACATCAACAACAACAAAGTCATCACCCAGTCATTGAGCAGACATACAAATATGCAAAGCCCATTCTCTTTTTTACAGATTAAAAAAATAGTTCCTTGTTCCTCCACAAAGATTGTTTGCTTTTAGTACCTAATATTAACCTGCAGTTTTAAGATGGTAAGCACAAAAAATCAAAATTGTGCTTCAATAGCTACCTCGAGCAGTTCATTGGTAACAAAAGTAAATCATAAAAAAAATAAAAATGTTTGATCTAGGGATTGCCCCACCGGGGCGCAGAAAAAACACCCAAAAAAGGGGGTTTTTGGTACTTTATGCAATATCAAGGTCGAAAAATAAAATTGTGCTTCAATAGCTACCTGCGTCTATTTACTGGCTATTTAAAACCGTTTACTCCGGTCAATTATCTCTTAAGAACTGCATGAAACTACGGGGCGCAGAAACGTCTACCACTGCCAACCAGCCTTAAATCTATCATTTAGCTTCTTTTATTCGTCTGGGTCTGAAAAGGTCCTAATTATATAGTGAGATTCTATTTGTCAAAAGTTTTGCCCCAATTAGATGATTTCGCAAATTATCTTTACGGAAACTGTTTTTTGACTATGCAAATATTATTAGCGAAAATAACACATTTTTTCAACGTACCCTGGAGTTTAATAACATTGAAAACAATTTTTTTTTGAAACCCTTGACATCTAAAATTCTGCGCTAATTGTGAGCTGGACTTTACGCAAGATATTTAAGATACAACGGTTTTTGGCACGGCAAAGCCGAACATTCAAATAAAGCATGGATGTTTCATGTGTGCTCAAGTGGTGCGACAAGAGACGTGAGCGGTTTGCGCCTGCGACATCATAGTTTTTTTTCCACATTTTTTTAAATAATATGTGTACGAAATTTTAATATCTAATATGTAGGTTATATAATTCTAGTGAACATTTTTTTCCCCCGAGGTTAGGTGAAAATCTTCCAAAGACACTATGTAGTGCCAGATTTTTACTGACTAAAAACGCCACTCTTCGATAGGTTGTTAAATACTGCAACTAAGATATAACTTATCAAGACGTAAGTCCACATCGGCTTTAGAACTTATTTGTATAAAAGCGGTTTGTTCTCGGTACTGAGCTGGAAATGTTTCCCGCGTAACCAGTATATTTCTCTATATCTTTACGTTTAATTTTTACGGGAGAATTCCATTTCAGCTTTGCGTCGAGTGTCATTCCCAGGTATTTAGCTTCGTTTGGTTCTTTTTTTTTTTCTCTTTCTCTTGCATTTTTACGCTCTTGAACCGGAGTTTTTGTATTGCCTACTACCTCCTGGGAAGTCTTACGCTTTGTCTTTATTATCATCTTTGTTTTTATATTTTGGGAGCCTAAGAAGCGCATCTCTCCGTTTTTTCAACTTCTCAGCTACTTCAGAACATCTATAATTTGCCGGGTGCTTTCCCTTACAATTAGCTAGCACAGGTAGCGGAGGATTTCTTATTTGCTCTACAACAGTCTTGGGAGAAGTAATTTCCGGAACTTTTCACACATCGCGGCTCTTTTTTGCATATGATTAAATTCTTGGCAACGTTTCCACTGTGGTATTCTTTTCAAATGTCTGCGTATGGTCTCGATTCTTACCACAATATGAACTTTAATTTTTATTCGGTAGATATATTCGATATTATCAGACCTAATGAAGGTAAGCATAAAGAGCGGAAGTCCACGTCTTACCAGGATGTATTTATTTTCCTCCGTTTGTTGCTTGTCCTTCTTGATGATATTAACGGCATCAAGAATCTTAAACCCTTTGAATTGGAAGTCGTTTATAACCTCTTCTTTGCATTAGGGGTGGAGTCCCCTTTGCTACAATACGATGCGGCCTTTCTGTCTTTATTTCGAAAGTATGCCACTGGATTTTTTCGGTATTTAGCTTTTGGGACAGTGCCCGGTAGTCTTCGTGGTTATCGACGTTAATTTTTCACGCATTATTCCTTGTAACTTTAAATTTCGATGTTATTGTTACTTTAAGGAGACTATGTGAGTTATTATACTCCGTCACCCCAACGCTCGAATTTGCCCCCGGAGTTGTTCTTCTTGCAGTATATTACGCGTTTATTCTTTCAGAGGCTCGACTTCAGGCTTCAGAACCGACTCTCCCTTTCAATAGGGACCAGATTTGTTTCACGTGTTCTTCTTCGTCGGTGTGCTATTCCCGAATAGCCAAGCGTGATGGAGTACATTCGCGTTTTTATCTGAAAATGATTGTTCCTTTATTATTTCCTTCTTTTAACAGTTATATCTCTTTCTTAAGAACTTGATAGATTAGATCCATTTCCTTAAGTTTGATTCGGATGGCTTTATTTTCTTCCTCAAAACTCATATATTTCTCTGAGTCATGTTTTCCAAGCGCTAGTGCTCCCGGCGTACTTCTTTTCCCGGGGTTATTCGATCTTAATAGAGGCGATCGAAGTACTCTTGAACTTTTAATAAAAGGGTAAATACTTGATCGATTTAAAAAAAAATTATCACTTTTATCGCTATACTAAATGAGGACAATAGATTTCATTTTAAGAGCCTGCACACCAAAGCAAGTTCTTAAATCTGTAAAAATCAAACATGTTAATAAAAAGTTATGGCTAATCACTGAATATGACCACGGTAATTTAATGTGATTTAATCCAGAGAAATATTTAAGAACATTGTATAACAGTAACAAATTTTTGTTTTATTTTGCTCTACATATTTTTTATTGATGAAATATTCGACGGAATCCTTGCGAGTCTGCTAGAGTGCTATTTATATCTATCACCAAGGCTCTTATTTATTGGAGGTTTGGAATGTAAGTATCTTGAATACCGGTAATGTATTTGCAGATCTTTAGTACAATATTAAAGAATACATATCCATTTATTTATTTTTATAGGAAAATGTTTGTCACCACTCGGTATTTTAAATTGATAATGGAAACTAAACATAAGAAATGGCGCATCTAGTCAATAATACGAAAATGTATCATAAATTCGAACGTAGAAATGGTTGCGAAAAGTTTTTGTATATACTTTTCCCAGTTAGACATATTCAGCTTAGAACAGAACAAAAACCGAAATGCGAGTATACATGATGTTATATTCATGAGTGCTATATTCGATATTACTACAAGTTTACCATGAACGTGTACCACAGAAAATCTCTTACTACATCCTAAAGCGTTCAGTTATCTGCATAATAAACTTCGTAGCATTCTACACATTTCCCTATTAAGATAAGCTATATGCTTGTCCTTACATACATGTAGGATACATCTCAAGGGAACGAAGTTTTCTTGCTATCATAACTAAAATATTTTGAAAATAGAAGGGTGGTTACGAGTGTCGCCATTGCTGCAGTATACACACCACCGATATATCATTTTTAAAGAAATACATAATATATACATATACATATGTAGGTAGCTGCAACACCATTCCTTTTCTAAAATGATGATTCTCAAACACATAAAGAAAACAGAGACTAATGGGTCAGGGCGATTTTAAATAGTATATTTTCCCCGCATTTTTATGAAGTAAATATTTACATAAACACACATACACATACGGCATAAGACATATATATATTATGTATTGTTATTTTATAAAACTTACGTTGTAGGTAAATACATACTTTGTAAGGACATTTTCTTGTCTCATAGTGGCTATATGACGTAAAGCAGAAAGGTACTCTTGAAGTTACTTGTTAGATATATCCATGTATCCCTTATGCTTTCGCTTTTTTTTGTGTACCTTTTGCAACAAATTTTGAACGAGGGATTATAATCAATTCAGACTACAATAGCCGAGGAACTCAGAACAAGTTTCTCTCATCATGCCGTGGACGTGTGCTCCGGAAGGTAGCAGAATAAAGGGTGGTGCAACTTCCTATACCTATCGTTCGTTTTTGGTTGAACCTTGGTGCTTAAAAGTTGTAAAATTTGCTTACCTAATTTGGGCTTGAGTATCAGAATAACAAAAAATATATTACAACTCAAAAACATTGCACAAATTTGACTTATTTTAAAATTCGTCCAAATCTAAATGTAAACATACGCCACCATTGAGACCTACTTCCATGCCTACAACTGTTATATTGACAAAATCCTCATTTCTTAAGATATCATAGTAATTGTGATAGTTCGGAGATCTCGGAATGAATAAATAAAAAATTGGCTATACGGCTTTTGCTGATGGGCATGCATATCACATCACAATATTAAGTCTGTATTAAAGGCCCATACAAAATTCCAGTTCTTTTGTGATTGTAAATAAAGTTCATTCACTATGTTTTGAATTGTCAAACAGAACAAGAAAAGGGTCTTGAACCTCCCTCGATTGATCATTCACAAGACAACAAATTATAATGATAACCTTTTAGAGGAATTTCAATTAGTTCATGCTACAAACAACAAGCTTAACCAAGAGAGATCGAATCGCAATAAATAAGTCTGTAGCTTACCTTACGTTACTCAAATATAAAACTCAAAGCAATAAAATAAGAGTTACTTTTGGCAATTATTTTGTTTTTGTTTTATGTTTTTTGTTTTACATGTTGTACTATTCATATGTCAGCTCATTTAATTCTATGAAAAACTCTTCAATAGTAATAAATTACAAATTAAAAATCGAAATTAACTGGCAAACAAAAAGGGGCAGCTTAATTTACCATTCTCTCCAGTTCATCTTTTAGAACCGTTTTCTGATACTTATCATATCGATTTAAGTTCCACTTAAAATCTTATGTTACAGTGTATGACGAAGAAAAATTAGCCCATAAGGTATTTAAGTAGAACTTAAATCGCTATGAGTAGTATCAGCAAACGGGCCTTAGAGATATCTACAGATAGCCTCTAAACGCTCAACCTCAATTTGTTCGGAGGTAATAATTTCTCTGTTACGTCACTTATTTCAGCATCCTTTTCTAAAAATATTATAATGTCATTGCTCGACATTTTAGATTCGATTTTTACGATTTTGGGCCGGTGGATTCGTATTGGCCCAAGGAAGGACATTTATGCAACTTTTAGTAGAGAAAATAAAACTGGATTAGATTGGGGGGAGAAGTTCGTATAGAGAACCGCACTTTGAGAAAAATATTGTCACTTCCAATACAACAAAAGTTATTCAAAATTTTGTTGCCCAACCTCAATGCACCGAAACACCGCGTCCTCTACAAAGTTATTTTTACGTCAAGCATAATCTTTTCATGTGATACCGCAGAGCGTCGTGCACGTGCTCCGTTCTGATTCCCACAACCACCAGGGTGGAAAGAGATTTTCTATCCTTTCGTATGAGACTCTCAGTCCTGGCTTCATTGAAGATTGGCCATAGCATTATTGTTGTATGACAAGTTTCCAGTGTAGTCCACCTAGTGTTCGCCTCTCTTGTGGCCCTTCTTCCTACTTCAAGCTTGAGTGAACAAGCCGGTATTTTGGTTTGGTTTGGTTGAAAATGTAAGTTAAATCTGTTAAAATAAAAAAATTTGCAAGGCCTCAAACAAAAAATAAGAGTGACGTGTACCTTTCGTGTACATTTCGAACAATCCAAGGTGTTCGATAGCAATCAAGAAAAAAATATAAATAAAAAAAATTAGAAGAGTTAAAATTCAATATAAATTTATTCAACGAGTTAAGCTAATCGGTCTTGGCAGCTGTCAGTACACGAGAGAAGTGGAAGAGATTTGCTTTCAGCATCAGCACTATGGAAGGTGGAAGGGAGTGAACGATTAAAGAGGAATAGGAAAAAATATGGGGAAATAATAAAGGGGATTATAATATAGCGTTGCCAATAGAGTGCAAAGTGCTAATATAATTCAAAGGAACGAAGTATCAACTCATATCAAACATACCGCCGGCCAAGAACAAATGTTCTTAACTACAATTTAGTAGGAAAAACAATAAAAATTCTTATACCTATATAATGATGACAACGTACAAAAAAAAAATATGTATATGTATAAAATGTATGAGCATTTCCTCTCAGATACATTAAACTGGTACTATTAGGATCAGGTTTTTTAGCGCCTGATACTCGCTAATTTCGAAGATATCCGGTTGGATTAATGTGGGTTTTGGTTGCCTGAAGATTCAGATTCACAAACTGGGTCATTGATTGGAAGCAAGCGTATTTTCACGATAGGTCGTTTGAAGATTTTTCCATTTGTAAAAAGGGACACCACCCTGCAGATGCCATCGGAGCCAGTATGAATTTCCACCACTCTAGCTAGTGGCCACTTTGCGGGGGGGTATCTCTCACCGATCAAAATTACGACGTGGTTCACCTTGACGTTTTCCTTCTGCCGTGTCCACTTAGGACGTTGCTGAAGCCGACATAAATAATCCTTTCGCCAGCGGTCCCAAAAGTGCTGGAACATTTGCTGTAGATGTTGCCATCTGGACAGGCGGTTGCTGGTGAGATCCAAGAGCGATGGCTCTGGTACGATGTTAGTTGGCTCTCCTATTAGGAAGTGTGCTGGAGTGAGTACGCGCAAGTCCATAGGATCATCAGTGAGAGGGCAGAGTGGCCTAGAATTTAAAGATGACTCGATTTGAATAAGGAGTGTACACATTTCTTCAAAAGTTAAAGTTCTGTTCATAAGAATTCGTTTAAGGCGATACTTAACAGATTTTACACCGGCTTCCCACAATCCTCCAAAGTGTGGGGAAGCAGGTGGTATGAAGCTCCATGAAGTGCCTTCATTCTCCAGTTGGGTTCGGACGCCTGCAGATAACTGTTCCAAGAAACGATGATTCATCCTTATTAGTTCCTTGTTGGCCCCAACGAAGTTAGTTCCGTTGTCACTATATAAACGGCTGCAGCTACCTCGTCGTCCAACAAATCTGCGAAATGCTGCCAGGAATCCTTCTGTGCTCATATCTGAAACAAGTTCAATATGGATAGCCTTTGTCACGAGGCAAATGAAAATACAGATAAATCCCTTGAATGTTTTCGGTGATCGGCCCTTTGAAACCTTATGTCAAACGGACCAGCATAGTCTACACCACTGTGTCTAAATGGTCTACTTTCTGTCACTCTTACGTTTGGCAATGAGCCCATGAGCTGTGTGGTACGTTTGCGATTATATCTAGTACAAAGAACACACTTATGAAATTCTCTCTTTGCTAGATTTCGAAGATTTATGATCCAGAACTTGGATCGAATAAAACTCATTATTTGCTGTATTCCACCATGCAGAGTCTTAATGTGTGCATCTGCAACTAGTAGTTTTGCAATGTGACAAGAGCTTGAAAGAATTAAGGGATATTTTGCAGCCTCACCGATGCTTGCAAAACGCAACCGCCCACCAACACGAAGTTGGTTCTCTTTATCGAGAAATGGATTTAGACTCAGTAGTTTACTTTTAGTAGATATTTCTTGGTTCGTTGCAAGTTTTCTGATTTCAGAAGCGAATGATATGGATTGCGATAGGGAAATTAGCTTGTGGAGAGAAATTTGAATATCTTCCGCGCTTAGAACTCCAGTATAACGTTTCTTAGTTTTACTTAAAATTTGTTTGAACCGTAAAATATGCGCCGTAACTCGCAAGGCTCGATTAAGGGTACTGAATCTACAAAAATATGGAACGTTTTCTTGAATCATGTTTGAAGTACATCCGACTATTGACATCTTCTCTTCTAGTTCTGTGTTAAAGCTGTAAGCTCCCTGGTTGGGCCAGTCAGAATTTGGTCGTCGTAGCCAATAAGGACCATTCCACCACAGATGATGATTTTGTAAATCATGAGGTTGGATGCCTCGTGAAGCACAATCTGCAGGGTTATGCTCTGATTTAACGTGGAACCATTGATCGGTATTAGTTATTTCTTGAATCTCACTCACCCGGTTAGCCACAAATGTTTTCCAACGAACGGGTAGTGACTTAATCCAGGCAAGGACAATCATCGAGTCTGTCCAAAAGTAGGATTTTAAATTTGAGCTCTCTGAACGTGTTGCGAGACTGAACTTCTTGTATAGCCTTGATAGCAACACAGCACCACATAGTTCTAGGCGAGGTAAAGAGACTTGCTTAATAGGAGCAACTTTAGTTTTTGCTGTTATAATGTTTACACAAATGTTTCCATCGACTTGCAAGGTTCGACAATACAAAACGGCGGAGTAAGCTCTTATGGACGCGTCAGAAAATCCATGTACTTCTCCGTAACCAGCGCTCGTAGTACCAATCCATCTGGTTATCTGGATAGATTGCAGTGAAGGAAGATTAGATCTGTAGTTTTCCCACTCGGTTTTAAGCGTTGGAGGGAGAGGATGATCCCAGCCAATGCCTTCCACCCACAATTTCTGGAAATATATTTTTGCTAGAACGATAGTCGGTGCCAGCCAACCAAGTGGGTCGAACAGTTTCGATGCATCCGAAAGTAAGTTCCTTTTTGTATACGCTTTACAAGCAGGAAATTTACAAGCTTCATCGCTTGCTAACTGTTTGAGCACTCTTATAGAAAAGTATGGAGCACATGTTGTGCCATATGTTACGGTTTGTAATTCGTACAACTTCAACTGACTTGATGGATCAGACCTCCACAGGATTACTTGAAATTTATGTTCATCTGGATGTACCAGAATCTGTCGGAACATTTTCTCTATGTCCGCAGTGAAGACGATAAGAAATATTCGCCATTTTAAAATGACTGATGCCAAATCATTATGCATTCTAGAAGAATTATCTAATTTCTGTGAGATTAGAAAGATTACAAACACATCCCAAGAATCTGTGTCAATATTTAAATTTTTGATTGAATTTAAGCACTCTTTTGTAAGATCTAACAACTTTCTAATACCAGCAGCGGATTCTTTGCCCAATTCAGGCTGCTCACAAAGGGACTTTAGATATGACTCTACTATGAACCGTTTGTTGTCATATCGATGACAAAGATTCTGCCAAGCAGTTTCATAATTTGCATTCGTACATGGAATTGAACGAATTAGCCTTTCAGCTTCCCCAGTTAAACATTTTTTAAGGTAATAAAGCTTTTGAGCATTAGACAACCCACTTTTTGTATGAATCATGCCAACATACAAATCATGAAACATTGACCAGTGCTTGTAACTTCCATCGAACTCCGGAAGCTTGATTTTTGGCAAGTGAATATCATGATCTTCACGGAATGAACACTCGTAACTTGTTTGATTGACAACCGGGAGACTAGTGCTGCTGTGCGGAGAATCCTGTTTCCCAAGAAGACTTATCTTATCCAAAATATAACCCTTGAGATTAAGGTAAAGATCTTGGAATTCCTCATGCACATCTTCTTTAAAGTACGCCAAATCGGCTTCGTCTTGTTTTATCAACTGAATAAGCTTAATAATTTTTATGTGATTCGACTGAAAACTGTTCATATAGGATTCACAAAGCTCCAAACGGCTATTAAGGCCACCTAATTTTGCAAGGCGTTCCTTGTTAAGCTTTGATAAATTGCTTTTGAACCTCAAAAACTCTGTTTTACATTGATATTGTTCAGTAATAAGTTCCATGAGTTGTTCCATATTGAATCAGTTTTGAAAAAAAATGGATCGACAAGAAATTTAAGCGAATTGTAGAAACTGCAGCAAGTCCACAAACAAAGCAAATATGCAGAGAATAGAACCGTTGAAAATTGTAGGTATAACTATATATTATATACGTAGTACATAAGAACAATACTGTCCCAATTATGCACTCGCGAAACCAAAAAAAAATCGAACTTTCACTATGGGAGTGCGCGTCGACAAATTTAATCGTGAATATAGAATTAGAAGGTAATCACTTATTCAGAAAGTACGTATAGAAAGAATGCACGGCTGATTGAAATTTGAGCAGAACTCGAAGCAGAAAATAAAACGTGTATGTCTGTATGTACTATGTTACTACAGTAATAACTTATGTTTCAACTAATCACTTATAGCAAATATAAGGACAATTGATTGAATAATTATTAACCAAATACCATGTTAGTACTTAATTTATATAGTACTTATCAAAGCGCCCAAAGCTGATCGAAATGTTTTACCGTGTACCGAACCGTACGTTGTACGTATATACCAGCATATGCAATAATATTACATAGGCTTGCACAACGATCGCGAGTGAAAAATAATTGAGAAATATTGAAATCTTGAATTTAACTGAGAATCCGGTTATGAAGGACCAAAAATGTTCGATAGCAATCAAAATATAAATAAAAAAAATTAGAAGAGTTAAAATTCAATATAAATTTATTCAACGAGTTAAGCTAATCGGTCTTGGCAGTTGTCGGTACACGAGAGAAGTGGAAGAGATTTGCTTTGAGATCAGCACTATGGAAGGTGGAAGGGAATGAACGATTAAAGAGGAATAGGAAAAAATATGGGGAAATAATAAAGGGGATTATAATATAGCGTTGCCAATAGAGTGCAAAGTGCTAATATAATTCAAAAACGAAGTATCAACTCATATCAAACACAAGTTATACTCGTTGCGATATATGGTTTTGTATTGCAATATATTTCCATTATTGTTTTCATCTTTGTTTAAGGACTTACGATGCCACGGAGCAAGTTAGGTGTTAAAAGAACTACTGTCGTTAAATAATAATTTATTTAATAATGAAACCATCGGCAACGCTGTCAAAAACAGTACCTACTACATATTAAGAAGAAAACGAAATCATGCAAAGAAAAAAGTTTTAAACGAGTCTTCTGATGACGAGATATTGGATCTGCCAATAATTCCTAGAGATCCAACATATTGGACAGAAAAAAAAAACAATAAAGTGCTCGTTTAAAATGAAGAGACGATTTCAGTGGAGACGAATATTTAACAGTTGATTAAATTTCCAAGCTGGCAAAGGATGCCAAATTTTGATTCACCTATGCACAAAATGTAAAATTGTTTGATGAATTTTTAATGAAATGTGAATACTTTAAAATGGTATTTATTTTGAAGAATAAAGCTTAATTTGTGTTTCTTTCTTATAAGACTTTATTTTTGGTGCATCATGTTCATGTTCCAAGGTACAGTCCTTTATTTATTTTATATTTTGTTCATATTCCAATGTACAGCACCTACTTGTTTCTTAGAACATTTAGAAACAAATTTTTACTTCAGTCATATCTCGTAAAATTATATGCTATTATTCGATGGGCAATATAATATATTATATTGTGGTAATAAGTTAAAATAGCTTATGTCAATTTTTGTAGTTTTTCAGTGTGAGCAAAAGAAATTTATCTTAAGGTTTTCAAATCTATTGTATTACATAGTCCAAGTAAATTAAAGCTGTTCGGTAGATAGAATTCAGAATCTACAAATTGTTCCGAGGTACACGACCTTCATATTAGGAATAAAATTGGAATAATGAGGGCACTAAACCGAATAAGGTATACTTAAGCAATTGTTCTTAAGCGTGAAGTACTTATACCTGTTTTACTGCATTTCAGAATGTTCGAGAGTGAATAGTCGTACTAACGGGTGATTTTTTAGCTGGTTTGGTTTTGGCAACACTGGTTTTGACAGCTGACGTGTGTTTAGTACCTTGTGTCACTGTCAAACAGCTTCAGTTTGGTTTGCAATTTAACCATGGATCGTCTTACAAATGAACAACGCTTGCAAATTATTGAATTTTACTATCAAAATTCGTGCTCGGTTCGAAATGTTCATCGCGCTTTTTTATCGAAAAATTGTGTTCAGCGATGAGGCTCATTTTTGGTTGAATGGGTACGTAAATAAGCAAAATTGCCGCATTTGGAGTGAAGATCAGCCAGAAGCATTGCAACAGCTACCAATGCATCCCGAAAAAGCCACTGTTTGGTGCGGTTTATGGGCCGGCGGCATTATTGGGCCATATTTCTTCAAAGATGATGCGAATCGCAGCGTTACTGTCAATGGTGAACGCTACCGAGCGATGATAACAAACTTTTTTTTGCCCGAAATGGAAGTTCTTGACTTGCATGATATGTGGTTTCAACAAGACGGTGCCACATGCCACACAGCACGCGAAACAATGGCGCAATTGCGAGGCGAGTTTTGTGAACAGTTAATTTCACGTTTCGGGCCGGTCAATTGGCCGCCTAGATCGTGCGATTTGACACCATTAGATTATTTTTTGTGGGGGTATGTCAAGGCTAATGTGTATAGGGACAAGCCCGCTTCGATTGACGCACTGGAAGCCAACATCCATGCATTCATTCGTGAGATACCGGCCGATATGTGTGAAAGAGTATGCCAAAATTGGACTCAGCGGATGGGCTACCTGAGACGCAGCCGCGGTTAACATTTGCATGAAATCATCTTTAAACATTAAATTGCAAGGTTCAAACTATCGATTCAAATAAATATTTTATTAATTTTTTCGAATTTTTTGTGTTTTTTTTTTTTAAAAGTTCTAAACCTCTTAAAAAATCACCCGTTTTAAGTCTTCTCCGGCTAAAGTAATATAAACTCGTCAATTATTAACACGAACGTAATTTAAAAGCCTCGGTTAAAGTTATACGGTATGCGAATATAATAATTAGAAGTAATAACATTTGTAAAACACTGAAAATCTTGCAAAAAAGCAGTTTCTTTTATTTTATTTGCGTGCTGTGTCTGTCGTGCATATATATATATATATATATATACTCAAACCGCGCATGATGTCGTCGATTGCTACCAGATCTGGATCAAACACAGCCCTTACAGTCAAGATTATCGAAAACATATAATGCTCTTATGACTCTTAACACATTCACAGATAGGAAATCTAAGAAAGAATTTTAATTTCAAAATCTAGGGAGGAATTGGTTAGGCGTTAGGTGTTGTCGATCTCCGAAACCACTCAACCGATTTCAATGAAATTTTGTGGATACCCATCCAGTTGGTTTCAGTTTTAAAGATAGGATAGTTTTGGACCCGATAGTTCCAAATGAAAGGCACGGAAAAACCGGGTGGGTACCCCTATAAATAAAAGAGACTGACGTCTGTGTGTGGCACTCATAACTCGAGAATGGATCGTTCGATTTTTACGATTTTGGGCTTGAAGGATTCGTTTAGGAAGGACATTATGCTACTTTTTGTCATGAAAATAAAAGTTTAAGGGGATGAGATTGGGAATAGAACTTAGTATGGCAACCGCACTTTGTAAAAAAATATACAGGATAGGAAATACAATACAACAAAACTTATTTCAAAAGTTTGATTCTTAAATTCTTTAGATGTTCCGGGCTCTCCGCTACACAATTTTAATTCGAAAGTCGGCTCAGTTATAATTTTGTTGAGCAACCCCAATCAACCGAAACTTTTTTAACGGATTGGGTTTGATTTGAATGTGAAGAATCTCAAATCAAATGTCTTGGAAGCGAAGATTTTGACTTAAAAATTCAAGCAACGGATTCCGATGATTTGCAATAATTGGTTTCCGAGCGCCTTCAATTTCCCATGCATATCGCTTTCATTATGAAAAAAAATAATAAGTCGCAAGTACAATCGCTGGATATTTGTGACATCAATTATTGAATTCGCATGTTTTTCAATCGTATGTGGCGTGCTCACGTGTGAGCAAAATCTTCCGCTTTGTACGTCGTGTACCGTAAAGCATTTTAGTGAAAAAAATTAAGGTTGGCTGACACGTCAATCATTGCGGTTTGATTTAAACACATCAACAATGCTATACTTTAGTTATTTGTATTGTTTTTAATATAACTTTTGAATACAGAATTTGAATTGACCGAATTACATAAAGCAGCATGTTCATTGTTCGTTCTCGGAATTATTATTTTTATTACATTAACGAATTTGGGCGGAGCGAAGTTCGCCGGGTCAGCTAGTAATTATGAAATTGCAGAAATTAAAAGAAGAATTGAATCCTTTATGGACAAATGGAAAGAGGGGACGACCGGGAATTAATTTAGAAAAAGGTTTAAAAAGGTTTATACATAACTCTATGGGCTTACGCAAACAAAAACACCTATAGGGAAGTTGGTGACCGATTCAATAAGTCCATCAGCACTGTATTCGATATCCTTATTAAAACCTGCAAGAAAATTGTCGAACTTTCGCCAAATTTAGTTAAATGGCCTTCGTCAAATGAAGCGATCGACTTAATAGTCAGCAAATTCAACTATTTACGTGGGCTAATAGTTTTCCAAATGTTTTCGGCGCCATTGACTCCACGCACATCAAAATCCCGAGCC
This sequence comes from Cheilosia vernalis, assembly GCA_949126925.1. NCBI lineage: Eukaryota > Metazoa > Arthropoda > Insecta > Diptera > Syrphidae > Cheilosia > Cheilosia vernalis. The sequence goes on from OX421358.1 coordinate 71,290,054, forward strand.
CTTCGGAAGACGACTTAAGCTACTACAATCGGAAAGAATTTGCTTCCATGGCACTTCAGGATAATCATCTTTAACTCCAAAATTTATTTATCATTTCTTACAAAACTAATTTATATATAAATGTTTTAGGCGACATGCGATAGTGATAGAGCTTTCACAAACATTTTTTTTGGATGGCCTGGTAGATGTCACGATGTTTACGTTTTTAAAGAAAGTGGACTCGGAAAAAAGCTAATTAATGGAACTTTGAAACTGCCTCCTGATATTCATTTAATGGGTGACTCGGCATATTCATTATCTACCTACCCGTTGGTACCCTAAAAAGACAACGGCAGTTTAGGTGAAATGCCAAAACACGTCTAAGGTCTTCAAGAGTTATAATTTAACAAGCCTTTGGAACTTTAAAAGCGAAGTTTAGAATTCTTGAAAGTTTAAACTTCAAAAAGATTGAAAACATAAGATACATTCTATTGGCATGTATAGTGTTACACAACTTTATTATTTTCAAAGGAGAACGATTCTCAGGAAGTTCTCAGGACAGAACTGAATCTGCATCATACGTCATGGAAAACTTGACCGCCACTACCAGCAGGTAGTTCTAAAAGAGATCTTTTAGCAAGCTTGTTGTATGCATAAACATTTTTCCATTAAATTAAAATCATCTGTTAACTAACACTTATTTATTCATAATTAAAATAACAATAAAATAAAAGAATTTCAATAACAAAAACAAAATAAAGGTAAGAGTAGCATGTAGGTACTTCAAAAGCAGGTAGATTCTATTAAAAGTTCTTTCAATATCCCCTTGTAAAATTGATTGGGGCTCCCGTAGAACTGCGATTTTTTTTTTTTTTTTTTCTATTTTAAGCTTACCACGTTCAAGAGACACGTATTCTTCGTGGCGCTTTGCCAAGTATTCCAATACTTCATTCTTCTTCTTCTCTTTGCGTCCTGTGCTCGAAGGTTTATCCATCGTAGAAGCAGTGACATTTTCCGTATTGTTTTCGAACATATCAGCGATTAACATGAAATCGCCGAGATTTGAAGAAGGTTCATTAACGAAATGCCATGATCCGTAAACTGCATCAAAGTCTTCAAAATATTCCCAATTTGATGCCCCTCTTTCGGACTTGTTGTTTCGTTTTTTTATACGTTTGTATGAAGTGAACAAATTGGTGAATTTTTTTTATTATTTCGTCACAACTAAAAGGAAAGTTGCTGTCATGCAATAAAATTTCGCGGAGTACACCACTCCACACAGTTCTTTTCGACTGTTTTCCATTTTGGAAAGAGTCTTCGAATTCCAGTCTAACAGAAAGAAGCAACTTTATTCTGTTCCTGGTACAACGTTCTGTATTCTCCTCCTGAGCTTGATTTGGGGGTCTACAATAATTTATTTTCATTAAATACTAGCAGACCCGGCGAACTTCGTACCGCCCAAATTCGTTAATAAACTACTCAAACTCAGTAGTGTTCCTGCATCGTAAGAGCTCTACCTTTTTGTGAGAAGTTCAATTTCCGAAAAACTTTCCATGCGTAAAAGAAAAAGGCATAAAATTGTGAGAATATCAATAACCTGACAAAAAAACACTCAAACTACATTTCCCCACGAATATCAATAAAAAAAACCGGCCAAGTGCGAGTGTCACTCGCGCACCGAAGGTTCCGTATTTGGCTAAAGTCCAACACATCAGATATTATTTGAAATCTATAATATCATTCAATCTTTCCCCTCTTCATGAATTCATCACAATTTAGTTTAATTTAATTAGGTACTTAATATTTTTACTCTCAAAAATTACTCGCACATTTTCATTTTGTAATTATTACCTAGTACCCAACCCACGCCAATTTTCCATCCTGTACGCGACCTGTCCCAATTAAAAACTATTGACTAAAAATATATTTCTTTTATTTTGTTCTGTAATCCCCAAAAAAGTGTATTGTACTCCCCAACGAAATTAGCAAGCGGGAACCCTGGTGGTATACCACCAGTGACTCTCTTCTGTCCTTGATGGGGTCAATTATTGTGCACAACTGCGTAGTAGAGATTAAAACTTATGAGAGCAACGTATTTTACATGGTAAAATGATCTTTTTTGAAAATATCTTGTAAACTATTAACTTTTCGGCAAAACAGTGTTCAGCACATATATAGATAAGAACATGATCTACAAAAAAGGAATTTATGTATTTTTTTGTGAATCAAGAAATAAACCTTTTTTTGGGCGAATGAAAATATTTTTTTCACCAGATTACTAATTAATCGAAAAGCAATCGATGTATTCCTTCCATTGGTATTTGTCGTTTAACTAGAGGTTATACCGGATGTTGTGTGTAAATTTCAGCCTCCTATGTCAATCGGTTCTTGAGATAGACCTGGTAACAAAATTGGCTTAGTGGGTTCGGACAGACAGACAGACAGACGGAGAGACATCCGAGCGAAACTAATAAGGTTACGTTTTTTCCCTTTGGGTACGGAACCTTAAAAAGGAGATTTGCCTTTAGCAAAAATTTTCTATTGAATGTCAATTTAATGTAATTTTCTTTCAGCAGAAAAAAAAATATTTTACTTTTAAAAGTAAGGTTTTTTCATAAAAAAATCGAGGGGAATTGATTTCGGTGAAAAGGGAAAAATTACCACGCTTTGTTGGAAAGATAAAGAGAGAATGCTAGGAAACTGAGATTATTATTTCTATCAGCTGATGGGTGCGTCCTGAGAGTTTTAATTCGTTGTTTTATTTCACCAAGAAAACATGTATTCTACAAAATATATAATAGGTAGCATATAAAATCAACATAAATAATAAAAGGAACAAGTAAACAATTCATTCGTGGAAATAGGTTAGGTTAGGTTTATGGGTGGGTGCGTCAGAACAGGTTCTGCCGCACCCCACTTAGGTCCATGTGGACCCATTGTGATGCCCTTATTGGGGGGTTAGCCGGTGTTGTTGGCTATAGTGTTTCCTTCTTGGTTACTCGACCTTGTCCAGCCATCCTGATGCGTTTATGAACCTGTAAAGATTAGATAAAGATATATCTGAAAGTTCATGTAAATCATGGAAGTAGTATCTTCCAATTGTCCTATTCCTCAAGTGACAGAGACTTGGGCATTGACAGAGGAAGTGAGGTGTGTCCTCGTGTACCTCCTCGTCGCCGCAACCCCTGCATATATCGTCATTCTTGAGTTTAAGTTTCATTGTGTGGTATCTTAGGAAGTTGTGACCCGTTAGGGCTCCTACCAGTTTATACATCGACGTTCTATCAAATCGCAAAAGCTTGATAGTCCGACTTGGATTGTATTCCGGCCATAACTTCCGTGGTATTTCGCAGGTAGTTAGTTCTTTCCACCTGTTGTTGGCTTTCATCCGGGTCTTATTTTCCACCCTTTCTCTGAGATTACAGAGTGCTGGTTTGATTGAATTAATCGCCCGATCTTCGTCCATAGCAGAACCATTTCTTGCCAATTCATCAGCCATCTCATTGCCGGTTTTGTCACAGTGTGCAGGGACCCAGCAGAGACGCGTGGTGTGCTGCGAGCAGAGAACCTTAAGCTCTTCACGGCAGCGGTGAACTAGCTTTGATTTTATTTCGATAGCAGATACTGCTTTTATAGCCGCCTGGCTGTCAATGAATATGGTAATATCATTATTTGGTATTGATAACATTGACACCATATGGGCAGCTTCAGCGATTGCCAGAACCTCCGCCTGAAAGACACTACTGTAATCAGGTAGTCTGATTGACTGGTGTATATTTAACTCTTCAGAAAAGATTCCAGCACCTGTTCCACGGTCCATCTTAGAGCCATCTGTGTAGATGGATATCGATTTTCCTTTTGTGGGTTCATCGGTGTTCCATTCCTCCCTGCTAGGGAAATAGCAGGAGAATGGTATGTCAAAGTCAAGAAGGGGAGGGTTGTGTAGGGTTTCCAGCTTTTTGTTTGGCTGATCCTGAGGGCACTTTTGGCTGCAGATTCTTGCATGTATAGATCTAGAGGTAACAAGTTGAGGATAGCCTCCATTCCAGCAGTAGGTGTTGTCCTAATTGCGCCGGTTGTACCTATACATGCTAGTCTTTGTATTTTGGTCATTAATTTAAGATTCGAAGCTTTGTTTGTGGCTTGCCACCAGACTAAACTACCGTACGTGAGGATTGGACGCACAACAGCCGTATACATCCACAGAATTATTTTGGGGTTTGGTCCCCACCTTTTGCCGAAGATTCGGTTGCATGCGTAAAAAGCATTTGCTGCTTTTTTTACTCTTTCATTGACGTTTGGTTTCCAATTGAGCTTCCTATCTAAGATTCTACCCAGATATTTGGCACTCTCAGCAACCCTAAGGGGTATACCCTCAATAGTTGGAGGATCGAAGTTTGGAATCACCCTTTTGTTACTGAACAGGACTAGTTCAGTCTTCTGTGGATTGATTCCAAGACCGCATTGGTTTGCCCACATACTAAGTGTTCGTAATGCGTTTTCTAGTAGTTCGCTTATGGTCGGTAGGAATTTGCCTGTAGTAAGTATCACTACATCGTCTGCATACGCAGTAACTTTGACCCCTCTGTTTTCGAACTTTAGTAATATTTCATTTATGACAAGGACCCAGAGTAGGGGGGACTCCTCCTTGTGGTGTACCTCTTGAGGCTGTCACTCTAAGTTCAATGCCACCTAATTCTGCGTTAATGTTTCTTTCATTGAGCAAACTCTCAATCACATTGGTAAGCGTTTGGCTTACGTTGCTATTGAGTAGTGCTCTCTTCACAGCACACGTCTTAACATTATTGAATGCTCCTTCAATGTCGAGAAACGCGGCTAGTGTGTATTCTTTGTCATATAGAGATTTTTCTATGATGCGAGTGACCTCATGCAACGCAGTCTCAACACCTTTACCTTTGATGTAGGCATGCTGAGCCGTTGAGATCACGTTATTATCAAGTCGACTGCGGATAAAAACGTTCAAAATCTTTTCCAAGGTTTTCAGGATGAATGAAGTTAAACTTATGGGCCTGAAATCCTTAGCAGTCGTATGGCTGGACTTTCCTGCCTTCGGAATGAAGACAACCTTTACTTCACGCCATGCCCTGGGAATGTGACCACATTCGAGGCAGCGCGTGAAGAGTCTCGTCAGAGCTGGTATGACAATTGACCTGGCTTTCTGGAGCATGATTGGAAAAATCCCGTCCAGCCCAGGAGACTTAAAAGGGGAGAAAGTTTCAATCGCCCAGTTAAGTTTTTCCTCGGTTATTATACCAGCTGGAACTGTTGCTGCTGTAGTTGCAGTGCTTGGTGCAGACTGGACGGTTGTTTTGATACAACCCGGAAAGTGCGTTTTTAGAAGCAGACTTAATGTCTCTTCTGAAGACTGTGTCCAGTTGCCCATATTGTCTTTCAGATAACCTGGAACTGCAGGTTCTTTCGATAGGATTTTCCTAAGTCTAGCTGATTCCCTGGTATCTTCTATTTCATTGCAAAAGGTATGCCAGGCTGTACGTTTAGCACTAGTGACAGCAGCCTTGAATTTCCGTTGACCGGCTTTGTATAAGTCCCAGTCTGACTGGGAATTGGTGCGTTTGGCTAAATTGAACAGGCGTCTGACTTTCCTTCTAATTTCAAGGAGGTCCTTGGACCACCACGAAGAACAATTCCTTTTCTTGATTGTCCGTAGAGGACAGGCTTTATCATATGCCTTACTTAGAATTTTGTTTAAATTCTCTGTGAATTCATCGATTTCGGCTGGTGTCCCTATTTTTAGATCATTCAGGATTTGGCCATTTCTCACAGCCTCTGAGGCAAAAGCGTCCCAATTGGTGAGTCTTGGGTTCCTGAATTTACTTGAAACTACTGTCTCTTCATCTATTGAAAATTCTATAATCCTGTGATCTGAAAAGGATGGCTCAGAAGAGACCCTCGAATCCTTCACAGTTAGAGTGGGCGAGTTAGTGTGAATAGTAATGTCCAATACCTCACGTCTATTCCTAATAACGAAGGTTGGTTCATTGCCAATATTTGCTATCAGGAGATTATTTTTAATTATAAATTCTAAGAGGGACTCACCTCGTACATTGATGTCCGTACTGCCCCAGAGCGTGTGATGGGAGTTGGCATCACAGCCAGCGATCAGATCCCATCTTTCCTTTTCTACTGTTCTGGCTAGTGAACAGGATAGCTCTGAGGGTGGATTGTCCGACTCGAATGGAATGTATATCGTCAACAGTACTAGCCCGCCTTTTCCTGACCTGTCCCATTTGACAGCCGTTTGGTCCGAATCACTGAGACTAGGTAGAAGAAAAAGTTTAAGCTGTTTTCTAGCGACAATACATGTTCGGGACTTACCATTTACTGGAGTATTGTGGTAAGTGGTAAAGTCTTTAGAGTTCAGCCCACTTATCTTTCCCCGGTGAATCCAGGGTTCTTGAACCAGGAAATAAAATAAGACATTTTTGTTCCTACTATTATGTATTATGTTTTCGTTTGTTGTTCTTGGCGAAAAATCATTTCGCTGGGAATGTCCGAAAAAAAACGGCAAAGTATTTAAAGAGAAGAATTGATTACGAATATTAAGATTTGAAATAGGATGTTTAGTTATAATCGACTCCGTTTTAGAACGGAAAACAACAAAAAAAAACACATCACTAGTAATCAGACATTTTATATTCGCAAGCTTCTTGTTTTTTGCTACAAAAAAAACCAACTGAAAAGTTTTTGGTAGACATTTTATGAATGCAAATAATGTTATTTCATGTATCTTTACAGAGGGTTATTTAAGTGAAAAGTAAAAAAAAAATTCCTACCACCGTCAGTGTAGAAAATAAGTATCCAAAGTTTTGCAGCAAAATTATGACTGGATATTTCATATTGTTTCTTATACCTTTTAAGCGACAGCAAACATTCCAAGACCAAAATTAGCCTAATCGGTTCACTCATTCTCGAGTTTTAGCGAGACTAACGAACAGCAATTGATTTTTATATATTATACCTATATAAGATATAAGATAAGATACAATTTTTAAACAAAAAGCACATTCTTACCGCTCAAGTGACCTAGATCTAGATCTAGACCGAGACCAGGACCGAGAAAACTCCTCTGTGCATGATGATGATGATGAATCCATTCCCAGATATCAGGCACTTTCACGCACTACACATCAAATGCAGGATCGTCTTTTATCTGCTTTGCTGCACGGCAGAAGACATGCAAATGACGTTAATGAACATCTGACCCTTGCAGAACTGTATTACCGAACACATGCTAATGCAGTTTTGCTATGACGACGTTTCCAACTTGCAACTTGCGTTTTCGAACATGCTGCAAAAGCAATTTGATGCAGATGACATTTCCGAAAATACTCTTTGTAATGCCGAGTACGAGTACGAGTTGCACATTATATAGTGTGAAATTATTCCAAAAGCAACAATATTTGCCTCTGCTTTAAATGATGTTGCTGGCGATGCATTTTCTTTAATATATATGAAAATAATGAGCAAGTCCCTTCTTAGTCATTGTAATAGGGCCCTAAAATTAACGTTTCCACTTTTTAGTAGGTAATTCAAAATACTCAATATTTTCCATGCAAAATTTTCGCAACTCTGAGCTTCCGTAAATTTAAAGTCGAGACTAAAATTTGTTGTTAGTACAGCGCACAGACTCTAATGCGAACAAAACAGTTGGATTTATCTGTTACTCTAGGGACAACAAGGGGCTCCTATCAAAAAGCCGGAAACGGCTTTAACGATTTCAACCAAAATTGGTATTTAAGCTTAAGTAGGTGAGGCAAACAAAAATTCATTTCTAAGGTAATGTGGTTAATTTTTTCTCTATATTATCGTACAACGGATTTTTGAAAAATTATTTTTTTTTAAATTTAGTTTTTCCATTATATCGGAAAACGGCGATAATGATTTTGCAAACTTAGAGTCAAATGGATGTTTTCAAAACTATTTTGTCCTCAATTTGCGATTTGATGAAGACTCTGAAAGTCAGTCAGACTCGCGCTAAACGAGAAAGTTTCGAGCGACCCAGTCATGCACTTTATTATTACTATTTTCATGATTAATAATGTTCGCTTTACATTGTGCTTTTAAAAATCTGATTTATTTTAAGTAACTAAGGAATCAGAGTTTAATAAAATCTTTAAAGTATTCTTCAATTCATATATAATTATTATTTAAAATGTTGCTTGATAAATATTATTTAAATTTTACTTCGAAGTCGTGCCTACAATTTAAAGAGCACCCTAACTATTTACATTCAAAACATAAGGGTGAATGAGCAAAACAACCCTTTTATATAAGTGCATAAATTTGAAAAACACCGAACTATATAAATGGAATAAAGTTTTTTCCGTATATAGTAACTTCAAGTTTCCCCTACCTTTATCAAAACCTGAAGCCATAACCAACCCCTTTCTAAAATGCTTAGCACAGTGCCCTTCACTCCATTACTGGAAGCGCTTAATATAATATGTACGAATAGTTTCCGATGACAACCGATGTAGTATATATCTATACGGTTACCTATCAAGAAGAGTTCAGAAACATGAGTGTTTTAGGCGATCTTCTTTCTAGAATATGTTAATTTTTCTCGCACCCAACAACCCTGGCTTTGAATATGAAGGAATGTTGTTATGCATTGTATGTACACAAATCGTCGCCTGGATAAAATATTGTCGTATGTTACATTTGACTACTTTTGGGAAAACGCAATCAAAGTTCAACATTTTTTTTCTCAAAAACAGTACGGTAAATTTTCTTAAAAGTTAAATGACCTATGGAGAAAACAGTTGTTAACTGAATAACATTAAAATCAGATCAATATTTAAATTAAGAAAGAAATTACAGTCAATGTTCCCCAAAATGCCGTTGTCGTATGTGACGCTTTAACCAAATCTGTTTGTCACCCAAACACATACGACAAAATTATAATACATACGACAAAGAATTAACAAGTTCAAAACGATAAAAGTCTATTACATATACATATCTCTATATATATAAAATTGTTGCAAGTGCGTTGTGACTTTATAACTAACGAACGTCTCAACCGATTTCAATGATTTTTGTTGTGTTTTATCCGTCTTCAATCAGGGATGGTTTATGAAAAAAGAAAAGTCGGAAAATTCTCAACCGGTGGCGTTGTAGGCACAATCTACGTTTTTCATGGGGAAAAGCACTTTGAAAAAAATAAAATGGGTAGAAATCGAGTAGTGACACTTCAAATACAAAAAAAAATATTTTAAATTTTCAAAGCAATTGTTGTTGTCAATTATTTTAATTATTTTCCAAGCAAATTGTTGTTGTCAACAATTGAGCGAGTAACAATCGTGGTATTCTGCTCATTAGTGAATAGGGTTATGGGGAGGGCAACTCAAAGGTACCATAACACCTTCGGTACCGGTGTAGAGAGAGAAGGGAAAAGGCTTACCAACCAAGTTGATAGGTGTGCGGTGTTGGATGTATTCGATTGAATGGCAAAAAAGAGGCTTGCCTCATGCGCACATTTTCATTTGGTTAGTCGAAAGAATGCAACCAGACCAAATTAATGACATCATATGTGCCGAGATTCCAGGTCCCGAAACCGATCCAGACCTGCATGATGTCATAATTACAAACATGATTAATAGACCGTGTGGCGCCATTAACATACAATCACCGTGCATGGTCGACGGCAAGTGTTCCAAGCGTTATCCACGAAATTTGACTAATAAGACCATCACTGGCAATGATGGTATCTTCTGGAATAGCGGCTACGCTGCTGGAAGGTTGCCGAACCGCTCATTCGGCATTGAAATTGCCATTAAACCTTCAAGCGGTTGAAGAACCAACATGTAACATAGCGAAACATTCAGCAATGGCCAAAGTTTTGGTAGCAAGCAAAATTATTATCTAGGACGAATGCACAATGTCGCATAAGCGTGCGTTAGAAGCTCTGAATCGCAATATGTTTTGGGGCTGCATTGATTTTACTCTCAGGCAATTTCCATGTTTGCTAAATGATCCATCTGCCGAAGTGTTCTCCAATCAACTGCTAAGTATCGGTAATGGTCATGTTCCTGTCGACGCATCGAATGGATTGATTTCGTTGCCGCGGAATTTTTGCAATTTTGTCCCAACGAAAGAGGTATTTAAGCGTCTACATAAAATAGCATGTGCATTGTGCATGCTTGAAATTATTACTTTCATTACATTACCTAACGAATTTGGGCGGGACGAAGTTCGCCGGATCAGCTAGTACATACATACGACAAAATGAAAGCACTATTCGATTTGAAAGAAAACATAATTTCGATTTACATTTCTGTGCGTTGACGAAAGGTCGGTTAAAAGTATTTTGATGGTGTATTTATATTGACTGTCGGCCTTACTAATAATCAATCACTAATGTCGACAACTAGTTAGATGTCAGCTTTAGTAAAAATGTACAGCTTTTGTGAAATGGTACCAATAAACAATTAGACCTCCACATTTACTAGTCCTACAACTTTCTTAGAATCTATTACATTTGTTGTCATTGCAGAATTCAAATTTCATAATTTGTTTTCGTTAAAAACAAGGTCAATGGTCTCTTTCACAAGGAGGATTTTATTGTAAAAGAAGGAATACATAAATTGCAATTAAATTTGCCCAACACATATCTTTCCAATGCTCTTTGAGACTTATTATAAGCAAAAGACAAAACACAAAATAGGAAATGCACAAAATATCCGCTGATCTGTCAAATATCACATGCAAATCAGTAATGCCCTATCGTTCGATCGGACACAATTTTCAGTACTTTTATGGTACGCTTTCCATTGTTTTCTAATACTACCTCGCGATTTCTTTATGAGTGCATTTGTGTCGTAATAAAATCCCTTTCAAATTATTTAATAAACAAAGCACAGTTTATTTGAATGGTTTCATTTATTCGTAGGCTAACGATGCAAATCAAAACTTATTAGAGGCCTAAATATCACAATTGCGTCGTAAGCAAGTGAATATTTTTGAAAGTAGAAATAATAGCTGGCTCATTAATTTCAAAATAAATTACGATAGCACGTAGGAAGCATGCTAAGAACTTATCGCTTCCGGGTTTGAAAATAAATACAATTTAACCTATACAAAATTGTAATCCTTATATATTTCTGAATTCGGGAAATTTAGAAACCGACAAAAGTTGAAATTCGAACTGAAAAATATAAAACGCACATTTTTATGCACACATATTCTCGTACTACCTGTTAGGCTGTTACCCCTCCAGAAGATAATAAACTTGTTATTTTGCATGTATTTTGCTGGGTGGTCATAATTATATTTTTATAACTATATTTTCCGCGAAGTGAACCTTTTCACACCAACCATAATTGTCTCATTAGAGATCCTCATTCTCGGTAAACAAACTCCTTTTGCAAAGAGTTTTAATAGGGTTTGAATGCAACAAAATATCTACCTGATTCGCCTGAGGTACTGAGAATTGTTGAAAAATTGTATGAGCCGTCCAAACTTAGCTAAGAAGATATTTTTTTCTGTTTGCGACATAAGGGAGGATTTATTTAGCTAATGTCCGAGATAAACATGGCTTTCTCAACACTAACATTTAACCCTACAGTTAGCGATAGTCTGGCAACTATATTTGTTTATTGGTAAAGGGATTTTGGAAAGTGTGGAGTCTTTTCGTAAAGTGCCAGACTAAAGTTGATTATTGGTAAGGCTGTGTGTGTTATACGTAGCGCAGCTCTTCGCTGCAGTCATCCTTGGATCCTTGCAGTTACCTATTATTAATTGTTCATCGAATCATTTTCCTTATTGATGAATGGAATCATCATATTCAAGTATGATTGCCAAGATATTGATTAACTTTTTCATGACTATGATGTACCTAACTTTTTGGTTCAATAGGTGCTGTGTATTATGTGTAAGAAGTTATTTTGCTTAGTATATTGTACAGTTGCCACTGACGCCTTGCCGGTCCTGTTGGAGGAAAGGAATTGCCTACAGTGTACATTGTTTTTGCAAAGAGCCCTTATTTTTTCAACGCTTTTAATATAATTTGGCAAGTGTTGGTTATAGTTTAAGCACTGTTCCTACACTTCGGTAAGATTTCCGTAACTGTAACAGGGTTTATATCAAAGTGCGTACTGTTTCCAGTGTAGGATTCAACGTTGACCAAAGTGGGGAATAAGTATTTTCGCACCCGCATCGGGTGCATGAAAAACCTTCCATCGTCTCAACTCAAGTACGGCAAACGGGAACAAAACAATTCTCTAAGTTCACGATAGAAGGTGAGAAACGGATAGGTAATAGATTGTAGATATTATTCTTAGTCAAATTGTTGCTTCCCTAAGCAAGGTGTTCAGATTACAAAAATTAAGTACATTATATCCAAATAGGTTAGTAGGTAGTTTTGTTGCAGCGCCATACCGGCGAATGCGGCAGACCATCAGCTGACCTCCACAGTAGATTGGAAGTCATGGTCACTGGGCTGGAAACTCGCACCTAATGGATCAGGATCAAGTAATCCATCCCCTAAAATTTCGTGGTGCATCCAAAAAATTAAATAAAAACCACTATCATTCATGCGTTTCATGCATTATCATATAAGCAAAGTAAAGTAGGATTTCAGCACGCAATTACAACAACTATTGCGAGTCTCGAAGTGTCAAGTAGGTATAGCATAGTTGTTTAACTTTACTTTGCTTTGCTGAGATCGAAGCTCAAAAAAACACGGCTATAGTACTAACAGCCTTTTCATACTGAGCCGAAAACCAGGTTTTCGCGAATACGCTCAAAAACTTCTACGAGAAGAAAAGTTTTTCCATACATATTTTAGTTTTCAAAACGATTCGTCTAAAGTCGTTTTCCACGAAAACACGGTTTTCGGCTCGATGTAAAAAGCCTATAACTCATAGAACTCCTCCGATAAACTCGGCGCAGAAGTCTCATCTGACCTAGGTGAGATGTGACATCTTGGCTGCGACTACATACTAAAATTACACCTGTCTGTGTTTTTTGTTATGGGACATACGACAAACGTTTAACGGAATTTCTATAAAATATTGTCGTATGTGTATAAAAAAAGCACATACGACAATTATTTACCGAACAGAAGCAGAACAGATTTTGTATGGAAAAATGTGTTGTGTTTAAACCTCAATTTTGCACTTTCGACGATATTTTATCCAGGCGACGAAATAGCTTTTGTAGGTACATATATACGATTTCAATACCGTGCATGGAACATTTTTAGAATCGAAGTTATGGTTGGCCCTTGTAAAGAAATCAGTTTTGTATTGCAAAACTTGTAAGATAAATAGAAGTCCTTTCGTTAGTGAATAATGGGTTGAGTTATACCCTATTGCCTATTAGGCGAAGTTTCGATAATATGCTGCATTTTGATAGTTCAAATCACGCGTATAATAAAGTGTCTTCAATACTATCAAAAATAATGTTTTCTTATTTGCTTTATGCAAACAATGATTAGGTGGAAATACAATTAATGAAGTTTCAACTGTAATAAAATAATCAAATAGGAAATTCAGTGGACGTCCAATATAACGATTACCCGATATAGCGAAATCTCCGTGTAGCGAATTGTGCAATCCGATATAAGGAATGTATATTTAAGTCAAATGGCGGGACCATCATCTTATCAAATTAACATTAATCAAAACCTTTTAACTAAACATATTTTTCGATGAAATCCTTTTTAAAAGTAATAAAACAAATCCATCGATGTAACAAACGCGCTCCATATAGTGGAAGACATCAAACATTATTACATTCGTTTTATTGGACAGTCGTAAATAGCTAATAGCCTTAAGGGCTATTTACGAATATTTCAGAACACTGAAAGTAGTTACTGAGTTAGATTACAGAGCAAAAGGTTCTAAGATTTTGAAATAAAAACAAGCCAGTTGCATTTGAAATTGTTTGTAGTGAAATTCACTTTTCTCAGAAATGTCTTATTTCGGATGTGTTTGCACCTATAACTCCGTATTTTCAATAGAGAGAAATTATTTGAAATCACTGGCGCATAAAGCATATCCTTACTTAAATAACTTCATTTAAAACTTCTGAATTCACTCAAGCTTTACTTAATAAAACACAATAAAAATCAAAAAATGCATCCCTTTAGAGTTCCATCCATATATGGACTTCCCAACAATAACAACGGTAAGCATATTTTCGCAAAACATTCATCCGTGCGTTTCACTTTGCTTGGTCGAATCTTGCTTTTCCACAATTCTATCTGTGTTTGCATTCTTCGATAGAGTGGTTACTTGCATCAAATTTTGCATTAATGCCCCTATTATTGAAGACAACTACTACAACCAAAACAAGGTTGTCATTCTCCAATTGGGATTATCGATTACAACTAGTTGTCTTTCAAAGGACAACCACCATCCTATGAATAGACAACTAATAACTGAGTTGTGTTGGAGTTGTCCTGAATATCAGAACCAGACAACTCATATTTATCAGGGGTGGGATTCTGTAAATAACGAAACGAAAACCACTTTCGCGTTTCAAAAAACGAAATAAATCAGGCGCAAGCGAAAATCTGCTTCATGTAACTCCTAACGTTTTTTTGTTCACATTCATTTAGGTTTGAGAAACTGTGTGACAACAAGACTATAGTTTGGCAGTCTCAGTATGTAGCTTTATTTTCGTTAAGTTATTTTGACGTCGAGGAAAGCTTTAAAATAGGAGGCACGTATGTATTTCGTGTACCTTGAAACGAAAATAAAAGAGGTAGGATATAGCCGCGAATCCATCCCCATGCTTTGCAAGGAGATGGAAGCACTTACTATCCTCCTCTGCCGAGTTCGTAACTATAACACTATGGTAGACACGGCCGATATTTAATCCTTCGATCCCCTTTTTACTACCCTTATGACCCAAGTCAACAGGACTTCTTGAGTCAGTCCGGGCAGCAGAGATCGAAGGGGGTCCACGTCCCCGCTGCAGAGGCATGCTAGCATAGGTGTAACGTACGTTCACGTTACGGAACGCAAGCGACCCCTTCGGCCATGTCAGCAAACACGCAGGCAAGTATTAACCTATACCTACGCGCAACTGAGTTGACCAACAACCAAACAAGAACAAAAAGGAAGGTCGAAATTCCTACGCCCCGCTACGCGAACCATACCCCATCCATCACTTAAACTACCCATATACCGCAAGGTCACAGGACCCCTACGGCAGTCCGGGCAGCATGACGGATGGGGTTGTCCAAGCCTCCTGCAACCAGGCATGACCGCTTCCTCCCGCGCTAGCCCTCGGTGGGTGGGGATCTTGTTGCAGGCCCTGGACTGGGGTTACCTCTAGTTTTACATGCCTGTTAATTCAAAAAAAGATAGATCGTAAAAGATGTTGGACACGACCGGATTAAACCACTATCCCTAACAATAAAGATTGCGAGGCCCGAGTAGTGCGATCCGTTGAAATATTTACATCCACAGTGAAAAAGAAGAAAGTGGGGGAAGAAATAGGTGGAAGTAATCTTCCCCTGAGCTGACCCACCCCTACTTAGCACCAAGGCCAAGCTACCATGGTCGTCGTCACGCTCCTATTGAACGACGACCCCTAAAGTCCGAATATCCTACTAACTACTAAACTACAACCATGAACCGAACTGCGTAAAACCACCTCGGATCGTGATCGTCCCCATGGCCGACATTCCCTTCAATACTTCCTTATCCGCACATCTGGCGGCTGCTTCCGAAACCTAAACTAAATTCCAAAGCCAATGAACACACATGATTGTTCTTCTTCGTGAAGTTCACAAGCTTATTTTTATTCAAAACAAAAGATCTTAAAACTAGTACTTAATTAAGGGGGTGGACGTTACAACACAAGTCAGTACAAGTGCGGACATACAAATCTTACTGTTGCCGCTCGATTACGTTATCATTTACAGCCAGAACAAAATTAACGAAAAACAATAACCCTTCGATGTTAGACGTAGAGACCAGAGCATGTACCCGTGGCCTATCTACTCGCGTAATGCAGCGTTGTGGGACGTGACTCGTTATTGCGTCCACGTGTATAATAAAAGAAAATCAAGCTGATGCTTCCACGACGAAGATTATACGCTCACTTTCTCATTGGTGAGATTCCTCACTGAGTGTCACAAATGCTGACGACTAAATCACTGGCGCACCGATCCGAACCTAACCATACGTTATTTAGTTTTACTTTACAATGTTCAAACGACGACAAGACTAAACTGGGTCAATCGACACGACCACTCTCTAACGCTATAGCCTATCACAACTGGGCCAATACTACTTTTAATACACTTTGTTTCTTCCAAATGAGATTAATTAATTCCAAACTTACCCCGTTCTTTATTCAGGGGATAGCTACCTGAACGCGATCCGTGGTGAGGGACTGCAGTGCACCGCCTTTCCTTCCAGGATGTTATGCATAAGCTCTTTGATATGCTTTAATTCGCGGATCTATACCTTAGTGGAAGATAAAATCATTTGGAGAAGTATAAATGTTTACAACAAGAAATTTTATTGGACCCAAACTACTTAACTTAAAGTATATCGGTAGGCGCAGTGTTGACGAAGAGGTGAATTTCGATGAGGTGACTATCGTTGAGGTTGGTGTCTCGTCTCAAACGAAGTCCGAAGGTTGGTGTATTCGATGGGGTGATGGTCTGTGGTGATGCTCGCTCCACCTACTGGAGGATGGATGCACGACTGCGTCTTAGCTCTGAGGTGTGGTGCTTCGCTAGTGCAACGACTGTGCTATGTGCTGCGCAATTTATATTATTTCGTGGGACGTTGGGGAATTTTTCCCTTTCAATGTTCTAAACGTTTTAACTATTTTTTTTTCTTTTTGTATCACGATTTCAGCGCACTTAACTGGGTGTCGATGAGGTTAATTTTATGTTTTGGCGCGTCAGGAATTTTATTTCTTAGCGCGGGGTTGGATTTACGAAGAATTATTTTTGCCGAGTGGAATGGCGTAAAGCACACTACCGACTCTCGATTTTGTTTCTTTCCCTTTTTGTGGGGGTGGTTTTATGTATCCACGAGGTATGGTTCAACACACGCGGTCGAGAAGTTTTTCCTCGCGATATATATATATATCGTGGGTTTTTTTTTTTTCTTTTATTCGCTTTTCTTAAAACAATGCGCGAAACGATTTGCGGGTATTTGATCGGCTTCACCGAACTCAAAATTCCCTCGCCGGCGAATCACAATCGCGCTATTTAACTTTTAATTTGCGATTTAGTTTTTTTTTCGGTCGACACCATGGCCGCCTACTTAGGATGCGCGAACAATGAAAACGTGGCAAAATGCCGAAATTAAAATGCGACCATGCGCTAGTGCCCTACCAACCAACCGAACCTGACTCTCGATACTGACTGACTAAAAATCCCAGCGAACCAACGCTGTACGTGGTTTACATCTAAGAGTTTTTCGTGTGGGGTGGTGTTGTCGTCTCGCTCGCACTTATGCGCTCGACTATGGCGTAAATTTTCAAAACGATATTGTGACGAATGGTATGTTCAGAAAAATCTGAAAACGATGTTAAAGCACAGGGGCGATTTTTCTACGTGTTATATGTAGATAAAGATAGAGGTTTGAATTAGATTCAACCGAGCATAGGGTGTTAAAGAAAAAAACCATAAACTAGGCGAAAAGTGGACGAAAAAATATGGCTGCCACTGGTAGTGCGGGTGCGTTTACACGTAAGCGTTTGCGAAAGTTGCAGCGCTTCTCAAACGAGGTGTTCCTATAATTTTCTTCTGCACATGAGTGCAGCGTTTCCTACATAGGCACTGGTCAGCTCGTCGGATGGGAGGGTTCTTGCGACGGTAACGTGAACGTGTTACGATTTACATGCCTTTAGTAAGATGGAATTTCTAAGAATTATTTTATGAATGAGGCCCGAAACATCTTCTCCTAAAATCCTATATATATTTCTCCTAATCCAAGAAAGGATGAAAGGGAGTTGTAGGTGTAACTACTCTCTTGGGTACCTATGCCCACCCCCGCATGCAAAATCTTCGGATATTTTCATGCCACCTTGGCTAATATTATACCCGATTTGTTATACTAGCCCTGTATATGAAATCGTTATATGTACCTACTTATTCGCTCACTTTAGTCTTCCGTTGGTCATCCTGATCGTCATCCCAGTCACCAACTGGAATCGCTTATCTCGATCCCATTAAAATAGGAGTTTGGACCTGAAAACTACGTATGCCAGCTTAAACAGGTACCCATGTCAATGTAGCGATATCAAAAAAAAAAAGAAGAGAATACACGACTTCACACTAACGCAACCTTTCGGCCCAATAAGATACCATTCTGTTACCTTATACGCAAATATACAATTTTATTCGCCTTATTTTAAATGCTAAACCTATTACTAAACTATTTCATATAGTTCCGACTCGGAACTGATAATTCAAGATATTTCCAAAACTTAACCTAGTATAGCATAAAATTAACAAAGAGTAGGTAAAAGAACTGAAATCTCTAACAACAACAAAAAAATATTGGATATCATAGTACAAAAAATAGATAAATGAGTAGCTGAACTGAAAGCTATAACCAAGAAAAAAATTAGTGGGCATAAACTTTACGCTTTCGAGGAATATAAACTCTTTTAAAACTTTCTACGTGTACATAGCGACATGATCGGAAATAAACAATGATATCGATAAAAAAAGGATAAAAAAAAAAAAGATATTCTATTATGTAATGTGTATAAGCCTATCCCTATTGATACACATTCGGCATGATTAGGAAAATAGTTCGCTTCAATATATATATAACAAATTCAAAGATATACAACTTACCGCTTAATATGGTAATTCAAATTTTTATTTTATTTAGGTTTACTTATACTTCTTTCTTCTCTCTTCTTCTTTTTAAGGTTCCGTACCCAAAGGGAAAAAACGTAACCTTATTAGTTTCGCTCGGATGTCCCTCCGTCTGTCTGTCTGTCTGTCTGTCTGTCTGTCCGAACCCACTAAGCCAATTTTGTTACCAGGTCTATCTCAAGAACCGATTGACATAGGAGGCTAAAATGTACACACAACATCCGGTATAACCTCTAGTTAAACGACAAATACCAATGGAAGGAATATATCGATTGGTTTTGGATTAATTAGTAATCTGGTGAAAAAAATATTTTCATTCGCCCAAAAAAGGGTTTATTTCTTGATTCACAAAAAAATATATAAATACCTTTTTTGTAGATCATGTTCTTATCTATATATGTGCTGAATACTGTTTTGCCGAAAAGTTAATAGTTTACAAGATATTTTCAAAAAAGATAATTTTACCATGTAAAATACGTTGCTCTCATTTATGTTCTAATCTACTACGCAGTTGTGCACAATAAATTGACCCCATCAAAGACACCAGGGCTGTCGCTTCATAATTTCGTTGGGGAGTATAATACATTTTTTGGGGAGTACAGAACAAAATAAAAGTAATATATTTTTAGTCAATAGTTTTTCAATTGGGACATGTCGCATACAGAATGGAAAATTGGTGTGGGTTGGGTACTAGGTAATAATTAGAAAATGAGATTCATGTGTGAGTAATTTTTGAGAGTAAAAATATTAAGTAAGTAAATTAAACTAAATTGTGATGAATTCATGAACAGGGGAAAAATTTAATGATATTATCGATTTGAAATAATATCTGATGGGTTGGACTTTAGCCAAATACGGAACCTTCGGTGCGCGAGTGACACTCGCACTTGGCCGGTTTTTTTTTGTTCTTTCCTTTGCTTTTAATTCCGCAACTTTATTGAGGTAACTTCCTCGGCCAGGGGTGAGGTTGAAGATGTGCACATTTTCGCCGCCCGTGGTCGTAGAGGGGGTATATAACCGTATGTTTTCGGCGTTGCTAGGAGGAATAGAAGTACCAAATTTATATATATGTTTTCGAACTATTGGAGCAATATTAGTCTTGGATGGATACTTAGCTTTCGTTAGGAGTCAGAGCTTATTAGTGGTACAAAGCAATGGTAAAAAAAAGACTTAAGATTATTGCGCTGGGGTGTGGAAATCCCTCTATGATCGTGATGATGCGGCAGCGGACTCTGGAGGTCGAATTTGTTGATAAGGTTGTTTGGACGTACGATTTTCCGAATTCGGATCTTATAGACGATTTCTATCGTACGATAATTGCTGAAGAACAGTGATAGAGGCGCTGGTGGTGCTGGAGAATCGTGTTATGTTGCCTGCAATGTTGCGGATAATTAAGAGGCTGATGTTGCGAGTGCGGCACTAGTGAATTCTGCAATATCGCACGATCTCCCTTTGCTCTGCCGGAGACGAAGCCCTCTCCCTCGCACTTGCGGAGGGTGCGTTTTCTGGCGTGGATTGACTGCCGAGTCACCGTCTTAGACGTTTGTGGCCTAAGTAATGATCGGTAAAAATGCCCAGCCCCGGCAAGAGACTGGAGCGACGTCGTCCACAAGATAATGCGGTTTCTGGCGGATGATGGACTACCAGGACGGGCGACTTTATTGTGCGTGTGGTGACGTCCCAGTGTCTATCACTCTTGCTCGACAGGGCAAGTGGCGTACGTTGTGACGGTCCAATGGGGAAGGTGAGGGGTCGGTCATCGGAGGGTTGGATGGAGGCAGTACCTTCACTGGGTCTTACTCAGAACTCCCCCTGCGCCGTGAGTTTGATCAGTTCACGACCGGGTAAAACCTCGAAACTTTATCCCCGCGCAGACACACGGAATGTGTTGCGACAAAAGAAAATAATATAGAATATAGCGCTGGTTCGGCTTATGTCGTATAGTGAACAGCGATGGTTTATTAATTCGATTCCCGAACGTGGATTCAACTTCACAATTTTAGCCCGAATCACCTTCTCTAAACGGCTTGACTTTAATTTTTTTTTTCTTTCGCACTCTCAGCTAAGCTAACATGCTGTGGCCATGCGGCGACTTGAAAAGTCAAACACCAACTGCCTCAACAATACCAGCTCGCGTGTTATCGCTATTGCCGTTTTTTCTCTTTTCTTTTAGTAATTTGTGCTTACCTCTCGTACGACCTCACCGCTTTTCCTAAGTCGCTATTTCGTCACGCCACACTCGTTGTCATAATAAAATTGTACGAGGGAGTGCTGCCTTCGACGTACATTGCGGCCGCCCTCTCATGATATGTACCATCTTCACTAAGTGTGGTAGATGACTTTTAACGTTTTTTCTTTCTCCTCTAATGGTGAAAAAAAAACGAATTTCTCTGAAAAAAAAAAAAAACATGATGCGTGTCTACACTAACTTCTGTTTAGATAGATAATAGATAATATATAATAAAACACTTTGTGGTCATAAGGGACCAGTAGCAAGTGTATACACAAATACGTAACATTTTAAAATATAAGCCGCAAGGAGAAGGGAAGAAAAAACGACAAGCGCGATTGGTGACACGGAGAGTGAATCAATGAAGCTGAAATATGAAATTACGGCACGAGAATAGAAAGCAAGAAAGGGAAGGACTGTATTAGTTATTGTATAACTTGAAATAGAGTCTCCACCTCAGACCTTGAAAGTAGCCAATTTTTAAGGAATTTAAGAAAAATGGATATATTAGATGGGAGTTTGTTGAAAATAAAAGGTTTTTTTTTTTTTTTTTTTTTTTTTTTTTTTTGTGTTGGGAATTCGCTGGAAGTAAAAAATCATCGAAAGACATTGCAGAGCTATACGCGAGGGATGCTTCTGCAATAGTGATGGACTTTAACTCATCTAAAAAAACTCCCGGGGGACAGGCATAAGCCATCCCGAAAAAAGATTGCACCTAGTCGTACGACTAATCAGCAAATTATATTTTGAATAGTTTAATGAATTTAAAGAGATAAATCCGCCGTTTGTCGGATTTTTAAACTTGTTTTGTTTGAAATTAATACCTAATTTCTTAGCCCTAGCTAAATCTTACAGATCAAGAGGTTTAATCCGTCTCAGTCTCCTGATTACATTGTCATTATTTAAAAGTTCTGTTATTTCTGTGTTTACGTGGTTGAGAAGCCGATTTCTATGCCTCCGAGCAACCTTCTTAACCTCATCTTCAACCATTTCAACATTTAGATCCCTATGCAGATCGGCGTTGCGTATGTACCAAGGTGCATTAACTATGTTCCTTAGTACTTTATTTTGAAAAACCTGAATTTTTTGTAAGTTTGTTTGGCATGTACATGCCCACAATTGGAGCCCGTAGGTCCATACTGGTTTTAGAACTTGCTTGTATAGCAATAACTTATTGTAGTTGGACAGGGATGAGTATCTCCCAATAAGCCAATACAATTTACTGTATCGCATGTTCAATTCATCTTTTTTTTTCTTAACGTGCGCTTTCCAACGCAGTTTAGCGTCTAGAGTCATGCCTAGATATTTAGCTGTGTTAGAAAATTCTACTACATTGTTGTTAATGTAGACTGGAATGTGTGGTACGTTTTTATACGTAAAATTAATATGGACTGACTTAAGGTCATTTAATCTAATCTGCCATTTCTTTGTCCATTCTGAAATATTGCTTATTGCCGTCTGAAGCTTTTTTGTTGCTATTTCGACAGTTGCTCCCACAGCAAGGACGGCTGTGTCATCTGCAAAAGTAGCTATGGTGGTTTCTACACTTTCAGGCAAATCGCTAGTGAAGAGTAGGTATAAAACTGGACCTAGCACACTGCCTTGCGGTACACCAGCTTTAATCTCTCTTAATGTTGAACACTCTGTATCTTGTTTAATTCTGAAGAATCGATCTGATATATAAGACTCCAGAATGGTCGAATACTGCTTCGGCAGTTGCTTTTGTAATTTGTGTATCAGTCCTTTGTGCCAGACTTTATCGAAAGCTTGTGCTATATCAAGAAATACTGTAGAGCACACATTTTTCTCTTCAAATTCTTTTTCGATTTTATCTGTGATTCTATGCACCTGATCAATTGTAGAGTGCTTGTTTCTAAACCCAAATTGATGACTTGGAAGTAGCGATTTTTCATCAATAATTGTTTGCAGACGTTTTGCCAGCATTTTTTCGAATAGCTTGGACAACATTGGTAGTATCGATATTGGGCGATATGAGGCTACTTCGCTAGGTGGTTTACCTGGTTTTGGTATCATTATTACCTCCGCGACCTTCCACATGCTTGGCACATATCTTAATTTAAATGCAGCATTTATAATCTGCGCTAGTTTTTTTAAACCTTTTCGAGGAAATTGTTTTAAAATTTCCCCTGTGATTAAATCGAACCCTGGGGCTTTTTTTATGTTTATGCCTTCTTTGATTTCTTTGGCAAGTTCTTTAGCTGTTACCGGCCGAATAGGTCTGTCTTCTTCGCACGTTTCTTCGTTTCCTTGATAATCTTTATCTTCATAAGGCTTGAAGACGTTCTCAAGGTACTCTGCAAAAGTATTTGCTTTCTCTTGACTGCTTTTTGCCCAGTTACCTTCTGCGGTTTTTACTGGCGGAATGTGAGCTATTGGCCTGTTCATTTTCTTTGCTGCCTTCCAGAGCGAGTAGTCGGTACTAGCATCATTTGTAAGACTCGTAAGATACTTTTTTTAAAGACTCGTTATTAAATTCTCTTATAGATTTTCTGAGCTTATTATTTAAGTTGTTCAGTGTGGTTTTGTCGCTTGGCGCCCTTGTCTGTTGCCAGCGTTTTCTAGCTTTCCTCTTTTCTGTAATAATTTGACATATTTCACGCGGATAAGAGTTTTGTTTAATATTGTTTGTTCTTTGGGGAGTTGCAGCCCATGCAGCTTTTTGTATATCCAGTGTAAATATTTGCACTGCTTCTTCTAATTGATCTTCTGTTTGAATAGCTGATGATAATTGGATACATTCTTCCAACTTCTGCCTGAAGTGGTTCCAATCAGTCAGTCTATTAACTAGTTTAGGGCTATGTTCTTTTATTATTATTCTATCGCCAAGTGTAAGAAGTATTGAGGAATGATCTGATTGAAGATCAGGGCCTTCTTCTATATTTATTTTATTTGAGGATATATTTTTGGATATAAAGAAGTCTACAAGATCTGGGGTTTTATTCCTATCTGTAGGCCAGTAGGTAGGTTTCCCCGTTGAGTGATATTTGCCGCCGACTTCTTTAATAGTTTCATATAATTCTCTGCCTCTAGTGTTTGTTAATCTAGATCCCCAATATTTATTCTTGGCATTAAAATCCCCTCCCGCGATTAATCGATTGTGAAATATGCGGAAAAGACTTTTAAAATCATTTTTCTTTAGTCTATAGCTAGGAGAGCAGTATACTGCTGCAACAGATATTTGCCCATTACTTGTTTCTACACTTATGGAAATTCCTTGGATGGCACATGATTGGAATTTTGCTTCTATATGGTGTTTTATTGTATTCTTTATTAACACTGCAGCCCCACCTTTTGCACAATTATGAGGATGTGGGGAGTGATATAATTCATATCCTTGCAGTTTAAAATTAGTTATGAATTTCAAGTGTGTCTCTGAAATGAGACATATATCTATCTGGTGTAAGTCAAGAGCCACTTTCATCTCGTCCTTGCGACTCTCGATACCATTAGCATTCCATTCAAGAATTTTTATTCTATCCATCATGTTTGTCTTTTTGGCACAGCTTTTTTGTTGCTGTTCTGTCTCTCTAACAACGATATTCTATCTAATATCGTTTTATTCGATTTTTCCATAAAGCCAATCCTGTTTAGGATTTGTTTCATGAGATTTTCCATTCCAGTGTTTGGCTCTACTTTCCGTCTTATCGTTGTATCTGCTTGGTTATTTATTGATGCTGCCTCAGCATATGTCATTTTTGGACCCGCTGTATTTTGTTTCGGGACCTTTTTGATTATCTTTTCGTCTTTAGGCTTTTCTTTCTGTGGGCTCTTTTGTGAGTCCTTTTTGACTTTTTGCTCTTCCTTATTTGAGCTTTTTTTTTGTTTCTTTAGCTTTTTGACCCTTGCAAGTTGGATTTCTTTTGCAACTAAACAACCTCTGTAGCTAGCAGGATGGTTTTCATTGCAGTTTACACATTTAGGGTGTTCATTTTCTTTCTTCCTACATTCCTTGGTGTGGTGACTTCCTGCACATTTCACACATCTTGGATTTGAGCTGCAGTATCTATGTGTGTGCCCATATCTTTGACAATTTTTGCATTGGGGTACTTGTTTCGATTTACGTAGGGTATGAATCTCAACTTGCATCCCAAGTATATTTTTAATTTCATATACTTTTTTCTTATCTTCGTCATGCTCAAAGCTGAGTGTAAACATTGGTAGTGGTACTTTGCTTCTAAATTTAAGCATATTTACAACTTCCAAGATTTTAAAGCCTCGGTCTTTTAGCTCTTTTTTTATGCTTTCCGGCGAGCATGAATAATGCAGTCTTTTCACTACAACCTTCAAAGGCCTGGTCTGCTTATTCTCATAAGAATACCACTGCACCTTTTTTTGGTTTAGTATTTTAGTGAGGTTTCTGTATCCCTCTTCTTCAACCACATTGATTTTGATGTCATTTTTGTTTATTAGCGCTGTACTAGCTTTAATTTTATTTTCCTCCAATACTTTGGCCAAGCTTTCATACTTATTTACTTACAGCGCTATAATTGGTGGGGGCTTGGTTGGATTTTGTGTTTGATTTTCTTTGTCTGAAGCATACACAGTGACTGTGCAGCTTTCTTTTGTTGGTGAGACTTTTGGGGATGCACTCATTTTGCGTTTTTTATTTTTATTCCCCTTGTGACGATGTCCTTCTGTCTCTTTTCTCAGTTCCTCTTCGTCAGTTGAGAACTCGACAGGTTGGACATTCACTTTTTTTTGGTTTTTGAATTCTTCCTTCAACAATTGCAACTCTTGCTTAAGATTATTTATTTCCTTAAGCAGTGTCTCATTGAGTTGCTTATACCCATCTCTTTCTTCACAGGCTTCTAGATATTTAGCCTTCAGTGTTTTACTACTTTCTTCTTTTTTAGATGGGGGTGTTCTTTCTACCCTTTTACTTCTCCCAAACGGGTCGTTGCTTAGCAATAAATGGTCCCCCCCAGAATCCATGGAACCGACCTCCGAAGAGAGTGGATTTACCAGTGTAACTGGCATACCACCTGGGGTATTACTATCATTTGTTTTGTTCATTGCATTTACATAGCTTTTAATTTTAACTTTTGTGAAAAGTTTAAACTTTTGCAAGCACAGCCGCTCCTAACATGGAGAACAGACGCTGACCAGGGAGCCGCCCATTATGGGTCAGACGCTTCTGGGTTTAAATGACTAGGGTCCGCGGGTTCGTTACGCCCGTTACCTCTCTCTCTCTCCAGATAAGAGAAGTACCCTTGCGGGAAAATAAAAGGTGCTATAGTGTTAATGAAACGTCTGCTGTGCTCTTTATTAACTGCTGGGACATCCACAGTATGTCTATTTCTCAGAGAATACACTTCATTTCTTCTAAGGAAAATATTACCACTTCTGACAACGAAAATTTTTAGTATTTTATATATAAATTGATAGCCAAGTGGTAGTATCTTGGCTAATTGAAATAAAGGTAGTGAATGTTCGAATCTATTTTTATTTGAAATAATCCGGATTATCTTTTTCTGTGCTATCATGATAGGCTTCAGGTTACTGACATAAGCACTACCCCAACATGAGAGACCATAGTCTAGCCGTGAGTGAACCAATGCATAGTATATTGTTACAAGCAAGCTATGAGGCACCAGTTTACGTAGGTGACAAATTTTATTCATTGCAATATACATAAATTTTTTCAACGACAATATGTGTGCTTTCCAGTTCAATTTACTATCCATCAAAACACCAAGATACCGAAATTCTTGCACAAACTCCAAAACGAAGCATTTGACCGAGCAGTGCAACCCATCACAACTGGGGTGATGGAAACGGGGCTCCTCAGGCAATACGTTTGGGGTGGCTAAGGAAAAATACATCGCTTTGGACTTTGTGCTTAGTACCATTTGATGATAGTTGAACCATATTCCAAGCAGATTTAGATCAGTTTGCGCCTTGTTTCGGACAGCTTCCTGCGAATAGTCTTCATAAGCGAGTGCAAGGTCATCCGCATAACCTTTTATGTGTCCATTAAGAGGTAAGCTTAAAATTGAGTTAATATAGACCAAAAAAAGGATTGGCCCAAGGATCGATCCTTGCGGCACTCCTGTATTTGGGCATACCTTTTCATCGCTTATGAACCCATTTACTCTTACCCTTTGTTTTCTATTTAGCAAAAAAGACTTAAACCACTCAATAATACTACCTCTATAACCAGCATTACCTAATTTTATCAGCAACAATTCATGATTAACCAGATCAAAAGCTTTTGTTAGATCCAGGAAAATGCACTGAGTTCTTAGATTTCTGTCTAGGGAACTATATATTTTACTCAGAAGAGCTACTACCGCATCTTCAGTACATTTTCCTTTCACAAAACCAAATTGAGACTTACTGAAGAATTTTGTTTTCTCAAAGAAGTTAATCATTTTATTTACTATAACCTTTTCAAATATCTTAGAGAAGGTAGGTAGCAGCGATATAGGTCTATAGTTGTTAGGGTCACTAGAGTCTCCTTTTTTTAATATTGGAATAATTATGGCTGTTTTTAAACTATCTGGAAATATCCCACATTCAAAGCTTTTATTTAATATGTAAAGCAGGGCACTCAAAATTAATTTACCTATCTTTTTAACAACCAAGCTGCTTATACCGTCTTGTCCACATGAGCTTTTTGATTTTAGGCTGTTGATTACAGAGAGTAATTCTGCATCACTCACTGGTCCAAAGAAAAATGATGATGGATTGGGCTGATCAACTAAAAGATTCTTATTGGATTCATTAAGCCTAACAAAATTTACTGGTTTTGAACATTCAGCAATTTTTTTAAAAAAAATATTAAAAGCATTACTAATGTCTTTATTGTTAGTAAAATGTCTGCTTCCTACTTTAAGGAGCTTTATAAGCTTTTCACACCAAGCCCAAAACCGGGTTTTCGCCAAAACACACGAAAACTTCATCGAAAACAGAAGTTTTCCCTTACATATTTCAGTTTTCAAAACGAGTCGTTTGCACTCGTTTTCCGCGAAAACACCACGAAAACGACTTCCAATCGTTGGGTTGTTGGAACAAACACACCTTTTGCAATGTTCAGAAAAATGGCTGACCGACCAAATGTCACAATTCACATCTTAAAATCATTTCCACAATTAATTGATGGGCTAATATTGTTTTTAAATGCACTAAATTAATTTTGTGTGTTAATATTAATGCGATCGAAATTTGTAACCACAAAAGTTTGCACCGAAGTTTAACGACTAGTGTCTCACAGCTGATTGAAATGTCAAACGAAAACGAGTTGGTGGTCGGTGTGAATGCATCGACGAGTTTTCGAGGAAAACCCGGTTTTGGGCTTGGTGTGAAAAGCATATTAAGTTGGCTTCTGTACTATCGTTTCCTAGGATGTTGTTAAGATAAGCTAAGTTGTATTAATATTACCTGAACTCAAGCGTGGGACCAGACATCGAGGTGTCACCACACCATATCAATAATAATCGTTACATATCCGATGTTCCCATGCATTGTTGGTTGTCTAAGCATAAGTTGAATTATTGTTCAGGTTTCAGCTTGAGACCAGACATAGAATTCGCGCTTCACGCATATTACATTTCGGTTAATGCTTGGTCTCACGCTCACCTATTGTATATATCGCTAGTTTATTAAAATTTGTATTCTTTGGGCTGAGTCTCATTCGAACCGCCGTGAAATAAAGTTGTATCCTAAGTATACTCTCGCATTGATATTCATTCTTTCTCCAGGATAAAGTGTTAATTGAACATAAAATTGGCGACTGTGACACACACTAAATAACTTTAGTGGCCTGCAAGTTTGAAGTGAATAAAAAGTGAATATTAATGGCTGAAAGTAAAATGGGCGCGAATGATGAAACTATTGATTTCTTCGCCGACCAACAGGAGCAATTGGGGGAATCAATATGCACGATGGTCAGGAACTACAAAAAGGACAGTCCCTCAAGGAAGACTTTAGATTATCTCAACAAGATAAGGGAAAAACTAGAGTACCTATGGGAAGATTTCGACAGGACGGATACGGAAATCCGCGACAGGTTTCCAGATCAAATTCAACACCCTTATTTCAAATGGACTACTATGAATCAGTTCGAAAGGCAGCTGAATTTATGCGCATCGATGTAGTTCGACGCATCGAGGAATTCTCGGAATCGGACGAGGCTCACAAGGAGCATAATACGCCTGTGGAAGGTGGTGCTGCAATGGATCAAGTAAAAGTACCTGCAAACCCAACAGGAAAATCACGTGAGTTAGGTGCTGTTCCCAAACCCAAGATGGGGATCTGTGCAGAACTCACGCCCACAATCAGACATCAACAATCTGTTGTGCCAAGAGCACAAATGAGCAACAAGCAGCGACTTGGCCTCTTAATTAATATTTTAAGAAGGTCACTCATCAAAACTGTCAAAGAATCATCAAGACGAAAATGCGAAAGGTTCTGCACAATTAAGATAAAAAGTATTGAACAGAATTGGGAGGAAATTATGTGCCTGTATCGCAAGCTGGAGGACGAAACAACTGCTGATGACGTGCAGGAATATTTCGATTTACAGGAAACGGTGGAGATGACGTTACTCAACTTGTCTGCCGACATATCAACATTTCAAGAAAAGGACGGTGATCCAAAGCCTTTAAACATAATGATGAAACTTCCGAAAATTGAGCTTCCTAAGTTTGATGGGGAGTATTTAAACTGGCTTGTTCAAGCAAATGATTCACGACCAACCAATACCGCCTGCACAGAAACTATATTTCTTAAGAGCAAATGTAACTGGAAAGGCACAGGAATTGATTCAAAACTTCAAGCCAACGGACAGTAACTACGAAGTAGCATGGAACGTGCTTGTCGAACGTTTCAACAACAAAAGATTGCTTCTATCTGCTCAACTACATAAACTATTGCACCAGGCAGCTACAAGTGCAACAAGTTCCAGCCTTCGAAGGCTCCACGACAGTACAAAGGAATACCTGCAGGTGATCGTGAATCTCAACATTGATATTGGAAATTGGGATCCAATTATTGTCTATCTTCCTCTACAAAAACTGGACGGAGAGATCAGGGAACAGTTTGAGTCTTCGATGAAAGACCCGAGGAGCAGCCCTACCATTGCAGAATTTCTGAAGTTTGTTGAGTCCAGGTTCCAGGTGCTAGAAGCAATCAGCGGTCGAGATGACAGGGGGAAATTCCAGAGTCTAGAGGCCATCTGCAGCAACGGAGACGCAAAGACGTCAGCGGTAATCGTTGTCTCAAAGTCTGAACAGGATCTATCAGTCATTTGCAATTATTGCAATTCAAGTAAGCATGCTATCTATAATTGCACTAAATTTTTATCTCTTTCAGATGTGGACCGTGGAAGGGCTGTCCAAAGACTAATGTTATGCAGGAACTGTTTGAAGAGGGGCCACTATTCTCAATCATGCCAGTCTCGCGGTTGCCAGAAATGCGATGGCAAACACAACACACTGCTACATCAAGTCAAACGACAGAGGCAAACCGATTACCATCCGAAGAGGAGTCAGCAACAAGGACATGGCCCACGCCAGCCAGTCAAGAGAGGAGATGCTGTCAACAATCATCGGCAGAAAATCACAACAGAAGACGCTACACAAAACTAAGGTAAGCCATCCAAAAATGTTTTTGATAACAGTGATAGCGCAGCAGATTCGCCATTGACCAGTGCTACGGTAGCAGGACGTACAAAAAGGCGTCAGGTGTATCTTGCAACGGCAATAGTAAATGTCATTTCCTCGTATGGTACGCGAGTGCCCTGTCGGGTACTATTGGATTCTGGATCGCAGCTGCATTTTGTAACTGCAGCATTCGCGCAAGAAGTGGGTGCCAAGAAGCATCGGATGGATATTCCAATAAGCGGAATATGTGCACAAGAGTGCTGGGCTGAATTTATGACTACATTATCGTTTGAGTCAAGAAATTCATCTTACAAAGCAACCATTGAGGCCGGTATCATGCCACGAATCAGCGATTATCAGCCAAGCCACGAGGTGGACATACCACATTGGAACATACCATCAAACATGAAACTAGCTGATCCCTCCTTTACAAAGACTCCTCACATTGATATGCTGCTAGGAGCGGACATCTTTTTCGAACTGCTCATCCCAGGGGAATTCAAAGTGTCGGATGATCTACCGATATTACGGAATACTAGTTTGGGTTGGATTGTTGCTGGCAGTGCTCCTAAAGCCGATGTAACTAATAAAAATTCATATTCGTATTCCCATATTGCTACCAAGCCGTCACTAAATACATTGGAAAAGCTTGTACGAAGTTTTTGGGAGACAGAAGGGCATGACACTCCCGTCAACACTATGAGCGAGGAGGAGCATGAATGCGAGGAGCATTATAGAAACAACACGACGGTTAGTGAAAATGGTCAATTCATGGTGAAATTACCTTTCAAGGGTGACCCAGGAACACTTCTAGGACAATCGCATGAGATAGCGAGAAAACGGTTCCTATCACTAGAACGAAAGCTTGAAAAAGAGGCACAGCTAAAGGACTTATACTCAGAATTTATAGAAGAGTATATTTCATTGGGTCACATGAGCCCAATATCTGAAACTATGATACCTGAAGTGCACTATTTTCTTCCACATCATTGTGTCATGAAACCTGAAAGCTCAACAACAAAGCTCAGGGTAGTATTCGACGCGTCAGCAAGAAGCACATCTGGTCGGTCACTTAATGACATCGTAATGGTTGGTCCCACAGTTCAACCAGATTTATTTTCTATCATAGCAGATTTTCGAATGCACAGATATGCATTCACTGGAGACATCAGCAAGATGTATAGGCAGATCCTAGTAAGTCCATTACAGACATACCAGCTGAATTCACTTACTTATGGTACAGCGTCTGCATCCTACTTGGCCACCAAAGCACAATAAGGCCTCTAATGTGATTAAAGGCAATGTCTATGTGGATGACTTCCTCACTGGAGCCGAAACAATAAAGGAAGCAAGGAGCTGCTAGAAGAAATAATGCTTGTGCTAAAGTCTAGAAACTTTGAACTAAGGAAGTTTTGTGCAAACAATCCACTTATTTTGGAGAAAATTCCTGAAGAGCATAAAGAAAAGTCTCTTTTCATCAATCAAAGGTTATCAAAACACTCGGATTGATTTGGGATCCAGTGTTTGACAGTTTCAAGTATAGCTATAAAGTTGATAAGCCCGAAAAGTCAGAAATCCAGATATGCAAGAGAACTGTTCTCGCTGATCTGGCTAGATTGTTCGATCCTTTGGGATTGCTTGGACCCGTGATAGTTCTCGGCAAACTATTCCTTCAAGAGCTGTGGAAGACAAACCTATCGTGGGATGATAATCTTTCAGAAGATCAATTCAAAAAATGGAATAACTATATGAATCAATTTTCAACCTTGAGCGAGCTGCGAATACCACGGCATGCATTAATCCCATCAGCAAAGGTGATTGAATTGCATGCATTTTCTGATGCCAGTTTAAGTGCATTTGGGGTTTGCGTTTATCTTAGATCGATTGATGAAGATGGAAATATGTTTTCGCAATTGTTGTGCTCTAAATCAAAAGTTGGGCCGCTTAAGACAACTACTATTGCACGATTGGAGTTATAGGGGGCTGTCCTTATGGTGGAATTAGTGGAAAAACTGCTAAAAGTACTATCAAAGAAAATCAATAGGGTATGTTATTACACAGACTCGACTTCGGTATTGTCGTGGATAAAATCGCCTTCTTACACCTGGGAAACATACGTGGCTAACAAAATAGCAAAAATTCAATTATCCTCAGATGCACAGCAATGGAACTACATAAGGGGAGATCTCAATCCAGCTGATATCGTCTCCAGAGGGTTGTCTTGCTGCGCTTACTCAGTCAACGGTGTGGTTCAACGCACCAGCATTCCTCAGCCAGGATGAGGAATCATGGACGAAAGACTGCTCGTAAAACAAAATCGGTGCTAGCTGCGTGTTTATCCTCGGGCACGGATTTAGTAGGGTCTGTTAATCACGGAAATTCATTTTATACTCTGCAAAAAATATTTTCCTTCAGCTACAGATTTTATAGCAATTGCAGAGCGCCAAAACCCTTACGAAACGTAGGGCGACTATCTGTGGAAGAGCTACGACAAGGGAGTCGATATATATTTATTTATACGTAAAGAACAGCGTTTGCAGAGTACTATCAGCGGCTATTGGAATGCAATTCTCTACACAAAAATTCGAGTATAGCGTCGTTGAGTCCTTACATCGATAAAGAAACTAAATTAATTCGGGTTGGCGGAAGACTAAAAAACTCTCACATTTCGCCAGATGCTAGTCATCAAATATTGATGCCAAAGAACCACATTGTGACTAAGCTGCTGCTAATGCAGTTGCATGAAAAGTACATGCATGCGTCGCATAGATCACTGATTGCAATATCAAGGCAAAGTTATTGGATTCTGAGCGTTGGAAGAATGGCCCGACAAATAATTGGTAATTGTGTAAAATGTTTCAGATCCAAGCCAAGATCTATAGAGCAGTTAATGGGCAATTTGCCTAGCGAAAGAGTGAATCCATCTCGACCATTTTATCACGCAGGAGTCGATTTTTGTGGGCCAGTAAAAACACACCATAAAATCAGAGGAAAAACCCCAACCAAATCCTATTTAGCAGTTTTCGTTTGCTTCGCCACTAAAGCGGTACACATTGAAGTTGTTGGAGATTTGACTTCAGAAGCGTTCATAAACGCATTGAAGCGATTTATAAGTCGAAGAGGAGTGTGCCACTCCATATTCTGTGACAACGCTACCAATTTCGTTGGAGCAAAAAATGAACTTATACAGCTGAAAAATGCTTTCACCTCACAGCAAATGCAGTCAGCCATCGAATCTGCATGCTTGCAAGATAGTATAAACTGGAGATTCATACCACCTAGATCACCGCACTTTGGAGGGCTGTGGGAAGCGGCCGTCAAATCTGCCAAGGGAATGCTGATTCGTTATCTCGGAGAAGCTTCGTTGACATACGAGCAATTGTTAACAGCAGTCAATCAAGTAGAGGCAATATTGAATTCGCGGCCCTTAACACCCATGTCTTCAGATCGACTTTGAGGCTCTTACTCCTGGACATTTCTTGATAGGTGCCCCACTAACAGCACTGCCGGAACCAGATGTTACTCACGAGAAATTGAGCAATCTTACTAAATTTCGTCAAATTCAAAATATACAGCAGCATTTTTGGAAGCGGTGGTCGACAGAATATCTTCATTTGCTTCAGCAAAAAATGAAGTGGAAGAGCGAATCTCACAATTTAAAACCTGGGACACTGGTCGTGATAAAGGAGGCTAACATACCCCCAATGCGATGGAAATTGGGTCGAGTGACAGAGGTAACTAAGGGCGCAGATAATCTAGTTCGCGTAGCAAACGTCAAAACACAAAGCGGCACTTATCAACGCGCAGTGCATAATTTATGTCCTTTGCCAATCGAGAACTCTAGTGCTGAAAAAAATGATAGAACCGAGCCCTAATCCGGGTGCTGACACTGGAAAGCCGCAATCGCACAAAAGAATTCTCCGAAGCAACAAATTATCAAAATTCGCTCTTCTTTCTACAATATTGTTCATATTTTTTGCCGTCCCAGGATCCATGGCACAGGCGAACGACCAGGTCGTTGTGAAAAAGTTAGACAATGCCGTCGGAGTCTACTTCGAAGATATAGGTAGAGTTCAAGTGGTAAATACATTTTGGAGTATATATATTTACTACAACTTAACAGCATATTGGCACGAGTTTCAAGAAATAAAATCGCATCTTGAATTATTAGATGGATTGTGTGGAAAGGAAATGGCTCAAGAAATATACTGCAGACCAATAGCGGACTGTTGAATCCAAGTAAAAGATCAGTTTCCGAATTTTGAGCAGGTTTATTCGATGCTAAAATTTCCTAAATAAGTACAATTTCAATTTCAAGTTTATATTTTAATTACAATTAATGCTTACGTTTAGTTTGGATCTTTGGATTAAACAATGATTACTACAATTTAATTGTAAAATTTACTTTAAAAGAGGTTAGTTTTGGCTTATGACCATGCGCTTTCACTGCTTTAATAGAAAAAGAAAGAATTTTTTGACACTTCAATGCATGAAAGGATAAGTTCACAAAGCGAAATAATTTAAATAAGTGTTTGTTTGCGCCATCTACCTCTCAATAGCGCCAATGTTGCCGTGATGCTCAACATTCCCCCCCGGTAAGATGGAGTTTAGGTCCAGCTTACCTGAAGCTGTAGAATCGGCTACATCTAGTACTACTAGCTTTGAAACGGGTCGAACATAGACTCCGGATTTCGTCTGAATGACCACACTTCTTGTTTTTCCATCCCGACTGGTATTTAGCTCTAACACACGACCCTTAGGCCATTCGTTTTTGGCGCCCTTTTCATCGACCACAATGACTATGTCGTTTACAGAGATCGGCTTCGAATGCTGGAACCACTCAGTTCTTCTTGTTAAGTTCGGCAGATACTCACGAATCCACCTGCGACAGAAAGAGTTGCTAAACTGTTCAGCCATCCTCCAATTTTGCTTTAAAGTAACGCCTTCATCGTTGTACTCTCCTAACGGCTTTGATCCGTTCGAGGAGCCCAACAGAAAATGGTTCGGAGTTAAAGCTTCGCCATCTTCAGAAGACACTGGAATATAAGTCAAGGGACGAGAGTTGATTATGCCTTCAACTTCGGCCATCATTGTCTGCAGTAGGGTAGGGCGGGGCTAGTTGGACCACTTTTTTTTTGACGCTTCATAACTTCCAATCTGTTCATAATTAAGCTATGAAACTAAAGTAAATAGATACATTGAAATTTCGACTTTTTAATGTTATTAACAAAAAAACAATTTATCTTACAGTTAAATAATTATTTTGACTCAAATACACCAAGTCCAAGTGGTCCAACTTACCTCACCAGCGGGGCAAGTTGGACCAGTTGGTCCGAAACCTAAAAAACTGAAAAGTAATTTTTACAACATACGAAAACGCTATAATTTCTTTCTAAAATGTATTTAAAATGAAAACTTAATGAAAAAACACAACATAAACTTCAAAAAACGAAAATAAAAAACCGCTTTATGACGTTCTATAAAATAAATTTAGATAAGAATAAAAATATTATTTTATAGATTATGAATCGTATAATCGTTACTGCAATTTATGCAAATAAATATGCTTCCTTGGCATATTTTGGAACATTTTGAATGGGCCCACTTTCGGCAAGTGTGACACTGCACCCACTCCTCCCCAGGTAAACTTTTTGAATATGCTTCCATACACATAAGACAAAACCAATCAAGATGTTTTTCTTCCTCACCACTGGCGGTCCAACTTACCCCGCACTGACTTTGTTGAACATTTTGTTTCACAAAGAAACAACTACACCAAACACTTCAATTCCACACTCGAAAAAATAAAATACAATAACGGGACACATGAAAAATGTTTACCTTATTCTGATATTTGCACCGCTTCACAAAAAAAGAAAGAAAAGAAATAATTTTTTTTTTTTTAGTTTTTACACTTAAAAATACAAATTTTAAACGACGCGTCCCTTTGAAAGTAAAAATGCAATTTCAACTAGTTTGGCTTGTGGCCGTAAGTCAAACACTTCGATTGTGTGTCATCGTTGTCATGTAGGACTTTTAGTTTCTGAGTTATTCGAGTGGGCCTACTTGCCCCGTGGCCCAACTAGCCCCGCCCTACCCTACCTCATCACTCGGATTCCTTGTAAATTTTATTTGCGAAAGCGTTTGCTTCACGGAGCGAACCAATCGCTCCCAGCATCCACCCAAATGTGGGGCTGCTGGAGGAATGAATGACCATTTTACCCTTCCCTCACCTATACCTTCAACCAGTTTCTTACCATTAATTTGTGCAACAGCTGCTCGCAATTCTCGACTTGCTCCCCGAAAGTTGGTGCCGTTGTCGGTATAAATTTGTATTGGAGTACCTCTTCTGGAGACAAATCGTTTCAAAGCTTGGATGCAGGAACTGGTGGAGAGAGAATGTGCAACTTCGATGTGAATCGCTCTTAGCGTCAGAGTACACCCCATTTTTTTTCAATTCGTCGCCCCACTGATACAAGCATTGGTCCAAAATAATCGATGCCAACGTAGGAGAAAGGCTTAGTATACATTTTAAGCCTTGCAGGTGGCAGTTCGCTCATTACAGGTATAGCTGGTGTAGCTCTTCTATTGCGACATTCCTGACATTTACGTTGTACATTTTTAACCATTACTCTTAGATTGGGAATGTAGAATAGCTGACGAACTTCGTTCACAACTGTTTCATTATATTGGTGTTTAAATTTGCGGTGGTAATGGTCGAGAATTAAGAATGTAATATGGTGATCCTTCGGAAGTACGACCGGCCTCTTGGTTCTCCAATCAACTCCGACCGCTGCATCTATTCTCCCGGAAATTCTCAACACATTATTTTCATTTAAATACGGTGATAGTTTATACAGCAAACTTGTCTTTGGAAGAAAAACTCCGTCACCGACACGCGCTGCATTAAGAAGACCGATCTCCTCACTGAAAATATCTCTCTGTGCTCGCCTCCATAAACAACTTTCTGCATTGTCGATGAAGTGTTGTAGTCTACGATCCGAGTTTCGATTAAAGTACCAATCAATAAAGAGGTAAGCTCTTGCCATGGTATTAAGTAGCCTCTTCCAATTTGAAAATTCATGAAAATTAATTATCCATTGTTGACAGGCATCTCTAGTGGTGTGATGAAGATGTTCAGCTACTTCTTCTCTAGGCGAGGTAAGATCAAGTTCACACTTTGGCCACAACTGCTCATTTGCCCACAGAAAGTCTGGACCTCTATTCCACAGACTTTGCGATGAGAAATCGAAATTCATTCTTGTTTTTGTAGCTTCGTCTGCCACATTTAGTTTGGATGGAACCCATTTCCAAAATTCTGCATGAGTTTTTTCAATAATTTCACCAATCCTTAACGAAACGAACTGCTGAAATTTGCGACTTGGTGATCTTATCCAGTAGATGACGGTTTTGGAATCCGTCCAGTATACTTGGCGTGTAAACTTAATCGAGTGACTGCAGCTTCGAGCTCCATCCGTGGAATGGATATATGACGCAGAGGCGCTACTTTAGTTTTTGCTGCTATTAGACGGCACTCGACTTCATCCCCACACGTAACTCGAATATACGCAGCCGAAGCCTGTTGACTCGCATCACAGAACATGTGTAGCTCCACACTATCCGCATCGGCAAAGCTTAACACCGTCAGATACCTCCGAGGAATTTTAATATGGTTTATCTCGGGTAACAGCCGCAGCCATTTATTCCAAATTACGAAGTGTTCACTATTAATTTTCTCGTCCCAGTTAATACCAGATCTCCAAATCGACTGCAGTGAAATTTTTATGTTTACCAGAATGTTAGCAATGAGTCCTAAGGGATCATATATTCTCATTAAAAATTGAAGAACTTCTCTTTTTGTTGGTTTTTGCTTACCGGTCATTACTTCCGGATTCATTCGATCGCTATTGAATATAAAAAACCATTCGTCATCTGTTGGGGACCACCATAGGCCCAGAACCTTTTCAGCGTTTGACAATGATACACTGGATAACTCATCAGCTGTGTGAAACTTTAGTTTATCCAATAACCTTTGACAATTGGATCGAAAATTTCGTATCTCAAATCCACCTCTGCTATGCACATAAATAACATCCTTGGCAATTATCGCTGCTTCAATTTCGTTATCATAACTAGCAATGAAGTCATCGACGTAGTGATCCCTGGTTATGGCCTTAGCAGCTCTAGGGAATTGAAGACTAAATTCTTCCGCGTTTCGATTTTTAATGTACTGTGCACAGAAAGGCGAAGACGTCGCACCAAAGGACATGACTTGAAGAATATATGTTTCGACTTCATTAGTTTTAGCATTTCGCCAAAGGAATCGTTGTGCGTCCTGGTCATCACCTTTAATTCGGATCTGGTGGAACATTTCCTTAATGTCCGCACACAGACCCACCCTTCGTTCTCTAAAACGAAACAAAATTCCAAGCAGAGGAGACGTTATATCGGGACCAGTCAACAAAACCGAATTGAGCGAAACGCCATTTACCTTGGCTGCTGCATCCCACACGATGCGTATCTTATTTGGTTTGTTCGGGTTGAATACAGGGAAAATTTGTAAATACCAAGTCTTTGCTGTTTCTTCAGATTTAGAATCGATCTTCCGAGCGTAACCATTTTTAACGTAATCTTCGATTAAAATATTTATTAATATTCGAACATGTGGCTCTCTTACCAATCGACGCTCTAAACACTGCAGACGATTAAGGGTGTAAGTTTCACTTTTAGGCATTTCAAAAAAATCGTTTTTCCAAAGCAATGGAATCTCGAAATTATTTTCAATTCTTCTGGAATGAGTGTCGAGTATTTTTTGCGCTATATCCTCTTTTGACGACAGAAGTGAGATCTTTTTCGTTCCCATACTTTCCACTGCGAAGAAATCTTTCACACACTCATTCAAATACGAGTCGTCACCAGTGCGGCACGGGCAAATGTCCAATTGATAATTTAAACTTAAATTCCCGGTTGAATTTGTATCACATGGGCCAAACACAACCCACCCTAAGCGCGTCTTAGTGGCCACAGGTTCGTTTGCATTTCCTTCTTTTGTGCGAAGTGCAATTCCCAAATTCCAGTGCTTTAAGGACCATTTTATTCACTCGAAGTTGAACACAACTTTGGGATTTTTATATGGAAAACTTCCCAAGTTGTGTTCAACTTCGAGTGAATAAAACGGGCCTAAACCTATTAAAATACGAGGTTTTGCATTAACGAATGACCTAAGAGGAATACCCTTTAAATGTGTATACCGTTCA
Organism: Cheilosia vernalis; assembly: GCA_949126925.1. NCBI lineage: Eukaryota > Metazoa > Arthropoda > Insecta > Diptera > Syrphidae > Cheilosia > Cheilosia vernalis. The sequence continues at coordinate 71,329,990 of OX421358.1, forward strand.
CTTAAATCGATTGCGTTTATGGTTTGCTGCGGTAAATCCAAATCTTCTACCGTACGCACACCTTCTATTGAAAATGTATGGTTTGGATTTCCTCCTGAAATATCCACAACGACTTTTCTTGAATTTAATTCTTCTCGAGTAACATTCGACGTCCACTTTAAGTGCAGCGGTAGACTTTCCCCTTCCAATTGTAGGTCATCAGCTAACTGCGATTCCATCAACGAAGTAGATGAACCGTCGTCGTCAAGAAATGCAAAGGTCTCTACTTTTGTCTCTTTTCCGTACAAGGTTATAGGCAACACTCTGAAAAGAATAATTGCATTCTCCTTCGGGCGAGTGTGACAGTTCGAGGGTGTTGGTGCTGCAATGGAAGCTGATGGTGTTTGTGGTATAATGGTTATCGATGTCGGTGGTGTGGTAATTTGTTGATTATTGTCAACCGTGTGTGTGGAGGGGTTTGAATTCGGAGCATTCGGAGTTTGCGACAACTGTAGTCTTCTCTGACGTGCGTGAGTTATTGACATTGTATTCATGTGTATTGGGATTCTCGCGATTATATGAAAAATTGTGGAGGAGCTTGTGATGCCGATATGGACAGTTATTTTCTCCACACAGCTGACTGGATTGGCATTTGTTGTTATGGCGACGAAGACATGTTCGGCAGAGATGTTTTTCTTTTATAATAACCCATCGTTGCTGTATTGTGAAATCGAGGAACCTCTGACATTTTGCCACTGAAGTACAATTTTTGTCGCATACTTTACAATTTTTGGAAGTTACTTCTCTGTGGATGTTCAGGTGCGATCGCTCTTGTCGTGGTTTTTGTTCTTGCCATGAAGGGTTCGTAAACATCACATCATTTGCCGCTCGACCAACTTCGAATAACCAGGTGCTAAATTGTGAAATGTTAATGACGGGAAGTGTTTGTTTATATATAGACCAGTTAAGACGAAGAGTGGGAGGCAGTCTCTCCACTAACTCTTGCAGCAATATTGGGTTGTTTAAATGCGATGAACAACCAGACACTTCCATTGTGGCACAGATGTTTTCAACATCAAGTGAGTATTTAAGAATTGATTCTAGTTTATCTGATTTAGGATACGGTCCGTTTTTAAGTTTACAAAGCTGATATGTATAACAACACATCTATTACTAGGAACGCAGTGCAACTTCATCAGTTGTCAAACCCAATAATGACTGACAGTTCCCTTTTATAACCTAACCTGTCATCATCGTGCAGCCGCTGGGTTCACACGCATTTGTTCATTTATCATTAGTAAATTTAAGTATTAACTATCTTTCGTGTTGAATAATAATTTGAATTTAATAAATATTATAACGATAAATAGTTAGCGTTTGGCATTTCTTGCAAATACTTCATTGGCGACGAGAACTTCGAAACCGCGTGTGTTAATCATAACCACTAATTTGCGTACGTGAACCCAGAAAACGTTTCCAGCATATTCTAGAATTGTTCCGCCAAAATGACTGAGCCAAACATTTTGGAGGTAGTCACAAAACTACTCAAATCTCAGGAGAATTTTATGAACAATATCTTGGCACAACAAAAGCAGTTTGTTGAGACTAGGAACCAACCCACAATAAGTAGCAATAACCAGCACATTCCCCAATTTCAGCCATTCGATAAACAGAAATGCAGCTGGGAAATTTACCTTTAACAATTGGAGCAACATTTCGACGCATACAACGTGACCGCAAGCGAAAAGAAAAGGGCATATCTTTTATCTTGGCTAGGACCAGAAACATACGAACTCCTACAAAAACTATTTGGTTCAAGTAAACTAGCAAGCAAAGAATACAATGACATCACAAAAAAGCTTTCGGAACATTTTTTGTCTAAGATTCACATATGTACCGCTCGTCATGATTTTTTTAAGTGCAGAATGCAGGCAAATCAAAGCTATTCGGACTGGATAGCGGATCTGCGTGGTCTATCACGTCAATGTCAATTTGTGTGCGCTGCCGACAGCTGCTCTCATGAATTTGTTGACGACATGATCCGTGACGTTATTGTCTTACATACACCGCATGACAGTGTGCGAACTGCTACACTGCAAAAGCCTAATGCGTCGCTGTCCGACGTGATTTTGATCGCAGAAGCCTATGAAGCTACGCAGAAATCTTTGCAAACCATTAGGAATGAACCAGCGAACGTTGAGGTCAACCAAATGAGCGTAAAAAGACGTGGGAAGAAGAATAGTGGTACAAGTATAAGCAAATCAAGAATGCAGTCTTGCTCGGGGTGTAATGTGCATCATCCGCGCGAAAATTGCAAGTTCCTAAGCGCAACTTGTCGCAAATGTGGAAAAGTTGGCCATATTGCCCCCGTTTGTTTAGGTGTTAATAAAAAAAAGCCGTACCGCCATCATTCCAACAATAAAGGTGAGCATGTTTATCATATTGATCACATTTTATCTGTTAAGGATCTACGAGAAGAAAATAACAAGCTGTTAATCGATATGATGATAAACAATGTGAACATGGAGTTTTTATTAGACACCGGAGCGAGCGCAACAGTAATAGGGTTGCCTGGATTTCAGCAGCTCAATTACCCCGAGTACCGTAAACCTTCATGTAATTTAAAAGCGTTTGGTGCCAATACCATTCCAATTCTCGGTGAAACTATGGTGACTGTCAATTTTAATGGCGAACTTTACACACTCCCTATACTTATAGCCAATACACCCGATGCCGATAACATATGCGGACTTAGTTGGGCAAAAAAAATTGGTTTGGAAGTATTGTTCTCAACTATAAACCACAAAACACGTATGTTGAAATCTGCCTGTAACGAGACTTCGCTCTCAGCACCTCAAATAGAGGAAAGTAGAGAGGAGATTGACAAACTACTTTTGAATTTTCCCGATCTATTTGCGAACAACTTAGGCTGTTGTACCTCATATAAAGTACACCTCTACTTACAACCAAACGCCAGACCTAAGTTTTTCAAAGCCAGACCATTGCCGTTTGCCCAATTGAAAGCCTTTGAAACAGAAGCAAAGCGTCTGGAAGAAGCAGGAATCTGGAAGCCAATACGTTTCAGCCAGTGGGCAGCCCCCATTGTTGTCGTCACAAAGCGTAATAACAAGCTAAGAATATGTGGCGATTTTAAGGTCACACTCAACCATCAGTTGGAGGTAGACCAATACCCAATTCCTCGACCTGAAGAACTCTTTCACAAGCTTGCGAACGGGAGGTATTTTAGCAAAATCGATATGTCCGACGCTTACTTACAATTAGAGTTGGATGACGAATCGAAGCCCCTTACTGTCGTTAATACACCAATTGGACTTTTCCAGTACCAACGCCTTCCCTTTGGCATTGCAAGCGCTCCTGCTATTTATCAGCGGAAACTGGAAATGATTTTGAACGGAATTGATTGCGCCATCTACTTAGACGACATCCTTGTTGCAGGGAGCACACAACAAGAGCATATAGTTAAGTTGGAGGCGGTTCTTCAGCAGCTTCAGAACCACGGCTTGCGCGTAAATCGGAGTAAGTGCCAATTTTTCCAACAAGAAGCAGAATATCTGGGCCATGTAGTCAACCACCAGGGAGTACGACCATCGGATTCGGGTTTAGCAGCCATAGAAAAGTTGTCCAGGCCGTGTAAACTAAAAGAGCTGGAGACCTTCATGGGAAAGGTAAACTATTATAATAAATACGTTAATAATTTCTCGCAAATTGCAGCTCCATTGAATGCCTTGAGGAGGAAAGGCGTCCCAATTACTTGGAAAGCAGACCAAGAACACGCATTTAATGCACTAAAGCAGCAGATAACCCATGCAGCACGCCTTGCTCTTTTTCGCCCGGAACTGCCGCTTGTCCTTGCAGCTGATGCTTCGTCGCATGGAATAGGTGCTATTTTGTCACATATCGTGACAGATGGGTCAGAGCAACCAATTGCATTCGCTTCGAAAACGCTAAACGAACATCAACTTAACTACTCCCAAATTGAGAAAGAGGCTTTGGCTATAATCTATGGAGTGACTAAATTTCACCAATATCTCTTTGGTCGGAAATTCATATTGCTAACTGACCACAAACCTCTTCTTACAATTTTTAATCCCAACAAAGCCCTTCCCACAGCAACTCTTAGCCGTTTACAACGTTGGGCTATAACACTGATGAGCTATTCTTACGACATTCGTTATCGACCAACGGAGAAGCATACCGACGTCTACGTCTTCCGATTGGCCCGGATGCAAGTTTCGATGACCACGAGGTGTCTTGCTTTGAAATATCGAGTTATCAAAACGACCGAATCGACGACTTCCCAATAAAAGCCAAAGATGTCACTGCAGCCACGAAATCAGACAGTCTTTTGCAAAAAACCATGTCCTATGTAACCAAAGGCTGGCCTACGCGATTACCAGCAAACGAAAATAGTCTGCAACCATATTTCAGTCGTAAAGCATCCCTAACGCAATACAAAGGGATTATACTCTTGGAAGCCGAACATACAAGGGTAGTCTTACCAAAATCATTGCAGGAGAGAACACTACAACTACTTCATCAAGGACATTGGGGTGTTGTCAGGATGAAGCAACTTGCCCGAAGACATTGTTGGTGGCCGCAAATTGACGCAGATATCGAGACAAAGGTAAAATCATGTACAATTTGCCAGCATAATAGTTCTGCTCCTCCGCAAGAATTTAGCTCGTGGCCAGATCCGGAAAAACCTTGGGAGCGTATTCACGTGGATTTCGCGGGACCATTCTTGGGAAAAATGTGGTTAGTATGCATTGATGCTTTGTCAAAATTTCCATTCGTTCTACAGATGCAGCAAACAACCACTTCAGCTACTGTTCGAGCGCTACAAACTATTTTTACGCTAGAAGGTATCCCAGAAGCCATTGTGAGCGACAATGGACCGCAATTTAGCAGTACCGAATTTGCCAATTTTTGCCTACAACATGGAATTCAATCACTGAAAACAGCTCCTTTTCATCCAGCATCAAACGGCGAAGCAGAACGTTTTGTTCGTACGTTCAAGGCCAATCTAAGGAAAATCAACGAGGAGGGAAAACACATTGACCTAGCTTTATTAAAATGCCTCGAAACTTACCGCACAACACCAAATCCTCAAACTGGGAAGTCACCTGCAGAAATTCTTCACGGCAGACAGCACCGAACAATCCTTTCACAAATTACTCCGGATAGGCGCATGCCTGACAAGGCATCAAACTGTGACACAGGGAAATTTAAAAATAATGAAGCAGTTTACGCTCGAAATTACTCCAGAGGTCATCGCTGGATAAATGGGACAGTGGTATCTCGTATGGGAAGGAGAATGTATCTAATCCGAACCAATCGCGGTATTTGGAAACGTCATCAAAACCAGATGAAACCGAGATATACTGCTCCGGACGAGTACATTTTAGCCAGAGATCTGGCTACCACAACATCTTCGCAAAATCCTCCAGATGAAATTAAAGAAGACGAAGTTGAAACTGCTCAACCTACAACCGTAGTCAAGCCACCATCTGAGCAGCAAGATAATATTCCACGACGATCTCAAAGAGTTCGTAAGCCGGTAGTGCGTTTTGGTTATGGTTCAACAGGATCTCAAACTAAGTAAGGAGGAGATGATATGTATAACAACACATCTATTACTAGGAACGCAGTGCAACTTCATCAGTTGTCAAACCCAATAATGACTGACAGTTCCCTTTTATAACCTAACCTGTCATCATCGTGCAGGGTGCAGCCGCTGGGTTCACACGCATTTGTTCATTTATCATTAGTAAATTTAAGTATTAACTATCTTTCGTGTTGAATAATAATTTGAACTTAATAAATATTATAACGATAAATAGTTAGCGTTTGGCATTTCTTGCAAATACTTCAAAAGCAACGTGTTTATTATGATTTCAGGGCGACCGAACATCATTTGTAATGTACTTATAATTCTGTCCACTTGACCGGGCTGTGAAAGCCGGCTGCGAACTGCATCAAGTGCTCTCCCTCTCAAGCTCGCCCGAAGGCGTCCAAGATTTTCTTCTGCTGAAAACCCACAAATCCTGGTACTGCTCTCAAAGCAGCTAATGAATAAAGCCCAATCCTCGGGATCGCCATTAAATCGTGGGAGATCTTTTGGTGCCGATTGTCTGGCAGCCAATTGCCGTCGTGTCAGCGTGGGAGCATCTTGGACATCATTTAAAACTTCTTGTTGGAATGGCTTATTATTATTCAATTGGGGAACCAATTGACTTTTCTCATTATTCATGTGTAGTACAGTATTATTGGGCTGTTTTTTAACACTAAGGCCTAGCCAGTTATTATTTAGTGTGCTATTATTAGGCAAATCTGGAATGAAAGTTGCGTTTTGTTGTTTGTTTTGCATTTTTAACCAGTCTTCCACGTGGGTTTTTGAGGTTGTGGGGAGCTCGTCTACATTACCGTCGAGGTCATCGTCATCGTCTTCTGAAATGTTGTCCTCAAGGATTTGAAATTTCTTCGAAATATACTTTTCTTGCATGAGTCGTTCTTCTTCGAGGCGTTTCAGTTGAAGAGAGGCTCTTCTGCGTGAAGAAGCTTTTGAAGCTACTGACAAAGCCCTCTGAGGCATCTGATTCATTCCAGATGATTGATGGGCCAAAGGTGGGTGAAGGTTGTCGTTCGATAGAGAATTACCTGGCAGACGTCCAGTTGGTTCGCGAATGGGGACCTGTGGTGCACCTGACTGGGTTGGTGGTGCTGCATTTGGGGGCGCAATTGCTGGTACATCTGGTGGTGCTATCGGTGGTGGAATTGGCGGCGGAATTGGGGGTAATATTTGACCACCACTGACGACTAAATTGTCAACACGACACGATTGCGGCGGTTCTGTCAATTGCGGCCTCAGAAAACAAAATATTTTCTGGTCTTATGAAGGCACAGGGAAGGAAAATCAAATGGTACTCACCTTGTCAAATGAATTTGAGTATAGTCACTGTATGTAGCGTTTCGAGGTTGATGTCGATCTTAATTGTTGAAAGTTCGGTAAACGAAATTTTAGACTGTTGAATCCAAGTAAAAGTTCAGTTTTCGAATTTTGAGCAGGTTTATTCGATGCTAAAATTTCCTAAATAAGTACAATTTCAATTTCAAGTTTATATTTTAATTACAATTAATGCTTACGTTTAGTTTGGATCTTTGGATTAAACAATGATTACTACAATTTAATTGTAAAATTTACTTTAAAAGAGGTTAGTTTTGGCTTATGACCATGCGCTTTCACTGCTTTAATAGAAAAAGAAAGAATTTTTTGACACTTCAATGCATGAAAGGATAAGTTCACAAAGCGAAATAATTTAAATAAGTGTTTGTTTGCGCCATCTACCTCTCAATAGCGCCAATGTTGCCGTGATACTCAACAGCGAACTCTTTGCAACACAGAGTCGCTGTAATTGAGCACAATAATGAACTTCTTCACAGTTGGCATTCGCCAAAGTATGAAAAGGTAAGGATGGCTAGATCTCCATTTAATATTGTTGGCACCTTAGCAAATAGTTTATTTGGTGTTCTGGACCAAGAAGACGCCAAGCGCATAAGCGAACAAATAGTTAACGTAAAAGAAAATGAGATTCATATGACAGAGATTTTGCAAAACCAAAGTTCTATAGCCGATTCTACAGTTAACATATTAAAGCGAAATACTTTAGAAATCCTGAAGCAATGTAAAGCACTTCATACATATCTGACGAAAGCCATTGAAGCAATTCAATCAAAGCAGCATTCTTCTGAATTGAGGCACAATTTGGCATCGCTGACTTCTTACTTGAGTTTGATTGTAACAGATTTCGAAAAAGTCCAAGAAGTGTTTTTAGATGTGATGTTAGATTTACATCATGCCAAGATTAATCCCCAACTTATAACACCGAAACAATTCAATGACCAGTTACAGTTGATTGGAAACAACTTACCTTCGAATTTAAGATTGCCACAGGGAACTATTGTAGACATGTACAGAATGTCCTCTGTCAAAGGTCGCAGTCTAAACGAATTTCTCATATTCGAAATGCGGCTGCCAAACAAACAACGAGGAATTTCAAGTGTTTAATTTGATTGAAGTGCCAATACTAAATGAAAATGTTAGCTACTTAGTGGAGATATCGTCACCATATCTGGCAGTTTCGTTAGCCAGAGTAAAGTTCTTCTCATTAACGGAAATCGACTTAGCATCGTGCAACCTGGTACCGCCTCGAAACTATTTATGCACTCAGCCACATCCAACCAATACGCAGCGAGGAAAGTTAAACGGATGTGCGATGGATCTCCTAAATCATGCGCAAAACGCCTTATCGGAATGCGCATTGAAGCCAACTGCTATTCAAGACCAATGGAGATCTCTAAAAAACTCTTATGGCTGGATTTTTCCCATAGTATCCAGTACTACCGGTCACCTCGTGTGCGAAGGCAACACCAGAAGTATAGCCATAAGTGGAAACGGGCTAATGGAGTTTCAGAGATCCTGCGTGCTAAAAATGCCAAATACCATTATCGATGGACGTATAACATTTAACAACACAATTAACAATTCATTCATTCCGAGTGCTAACATCAGTAATTGGATATTTAATCTAAACGAAACAACTACGCCTTCCGTACAACCCGAGGTTAATGACATTGACAATACACAGTTCGACGTTCTTAAAACCCAAATCGAAGAAGTCATCAAGCAAGCCAAGACGTTACCAGCATATTCGACAATAAACTCACACGACTATCACCACTACGGGCTAAGCTATCTCCTTTTGGCTGGCATGATAGGGATGACCGGTGTCTATTGCTATCGCCGAAGAAAACCTAAGCCGCCACCTAGACAGAGAGCATCTCGTGGGACCAGACATCGAGGTGTCACCATATCAATAATAATCGGTACATATCCGATGTAGTGACCCAATGTCTGTTCCCATGCATTGTTGGTTGTCTAAGCATAAGTTGAATTATTGTTCAGGTTTCAGCTTGAGACCAGACATAGAATTCGCGCTTCACGCATATTACATTTCGGTTAATGCTTGGTCTCATGCTCACCTATTGTATATATCGCTAGTTTATTAAAATTTGTATTCTTTGGGCTGAGTCTCATTCGAACCGCAGTGAAATAAAGTTGTATCCTAAGTATACTCTCTCATTGATATTCATTCTTTCTCCAGGATAAAGTGTTAATTGAACAGATGTTATTGACAATGCGCCATTGCTCTCTAGGATTACATTTATTTTCTAAGAAACGTTTGTTATAGTAGGTAATCAATCTTTTGGCTAGCTACTAGACTTCGTACAATTGTTTGCAGTTCTTGATATTTTTGTTTCATCAAAGGTTGGTGTAATCTATTTTTGTGACTGGAATAAAATTTATTTTTTTCATCGATTTTTGCACAAATTTCATCAGTAATCCAAGGTTTAATTTTGTTAAGCCTACATTTTTTAACATCTGAGCACGTATTAATTAAGAGCTTCAGTTTATACAGAAAAGCAGAAAATGCCCTGGAAGGACAGTCACAAAACGTATATGCAATTCCACATTTCTTGAGCTAAAAGCTGATTTAGTTTTAAGTAGTTAATCTTTATCGTTTCCTTGCCGGCATACTCATTCGAGTGACTTGTTCTTTTACTAATACTTAGTATACCTTTAAAAGCAACACCAGTTGCAGAATGGTCCGTAATCTACAATTCTAAAACAAATGGATGTGCACTTGACATGGATCTGGTTCTAACAAAGACGTGGTCGATACAAGTTTTGCTCACCTCAGTTGTTCTAGTGATGATGATGATAGCAGACACATGTAATCATCACTGGCCTTTGCCATATTTAAAATATCTATGTTCATATCTCCAATTAAACAAATATCCCCATAGCTGACCGAGTACAGCAAACCTCCAAGTTCCTTGAGAAAAATATTACCCTGGACAAACTGAAGTCTATAAACACATATAAAGCACATCAATTTCTTACCAACTTTCAGTTTTACAATAACGCAATCAGCACTTTCAAACTCTGGAGTGAGCACCTCCAAAATATCATTTTTAAATTCACTTTTTACGAAAGCAACTGTGCCACCCGATTGCTAGTTTTCATTGCAATTTGGATAAGAAATGTAGCCGGGCAGAGAGTAGGTATCCATTTCATGATTAAATACCCAGATTTCAGTTAAAAATATAATTTGAGGTAAGACGGGAAAACAATTATATAAATGCGCACAGAAGGTGTCAAAATTTGTTCTCATACTTCTAATATTTTGGTGTACAATCGTTAAGTCTGTGGAAGAATTACTAAAGTTGTGTCCAACGTAGATTTCATAACTTTCATTCGCATGAACTGGATCGAAGGTGTTATTTAAATTTTCTAACATACTCATAATACTATTTTAATTATAGCTGTAAAAGATTATCAAGATTCCTAATAAATTTAACCTCAGATCCAGTTTTCCGTCTCATCATTATTTTCCCGTTTCGCACCCAAAGAAATTCATACTTCAGTCGCCTTTTTGCAGCTTTAGCCTCCATAAGAACGTGCTTCATCCCACCAGATAGCCATTCGTTGATGTAAACATTTCCTTCAGCCGAAGAATTAATCACACTTGCCTTGATTGGTTTCTTTTTTGCATACAACGTACACAAAATGTTCTCCTTTGTGCAATTCCGCACCGTTTTTAACACAACAACATCAGAAGAAGTGAGCTTTCCCTTCGCTTGTAATTTTTTTCTATAACAAAAATCAATGTCTTCCTTCGTTACATGAAGTCCCAGCCCAGCATTGAAGATTTCTGTCACCGTGTCACTCACGCACTCATTTTCGACAACAGGTACGTTGCGAATCTCCAAGTAGGTAGTTGGCGTGAATCATAAACTAACTATTAAATAGACTGACACTGACAGCTTTCCTACGTCTCCCGGATTTACCCCGCAAATTTTGAATGAGAGCCCTCTCTCGCGCTCTCTTATTTTTCCTGTCTGTGAATACGTGTTATTAATGGCCGCCGGGTGGCACTTTTTCAATAACAAACAATTTGTAAATGAATTTATAACAATAAATGTAAAAGGAATACATGTTGAGTATGTCTTTTTAGATAGCTTTACTTGTGCTTTATCCATTTTAGGTGCCAACAAATGTTCATCCATTCACATTTCAGGTTTTTTTTAGTGTTCTTTACATGAAAAATATTTTTGACAGCAAAATTCATGCACCTACCTTTATTACCATGCAAGTTAATCCCAATTTTTCACTAGGGCTAAAGAATTTATTTTTAAACATTCCTGAACATTGCATAAATTTCTATTACTTGGTGGGTGTTTTCAACTTCTTTTTTTTAGCACCATATTTGTACAAAATCAAAATATGATTTGGAATTCTGTAGTTTAATAAGAGTGAACACTGTAATGTGTTGTTGTTACGTAGGAACAGTAAAAATGATAATTTTATTTATATATATCTTTAAAAAAATATATAATTCTTGGATATAATTATGATTAAAGATTAAACTCCTAACAAAAAGACAATATAATGTGGTATTTAATTGGATTCTGCGATTCGATCCGATTTCAGATTTTGCGTATTCAATCGAACGTAAGAATCCAAATTGTTTTGTTAATTTTTTAGTTTTATAACGTTGTATTTTAAAATGTCCACTGATGTTTTTGTAAGCGTCTCCAATTTATTAATTAACAGAAAAAGTACACTTTATGTGTTCTTGATATACAAAAAGTGATGTTGTTCTAAGTATATTCGTGTTTTTTGAGCTTCGAACTCAGCAAAGTAGGGTTTTCAGCTCGCAATTACAACCTTATTACAACAACTACTGAGAGTCCTCGAAGTGTCAAGTAGAGCGTAGTTATTGTAATTGCGTGCTGAAAATCTTACTTTACATTTCTTTGCTAAGTTCGAAGCTAAAAAAACACGCCTTACTTCACATAAATAAAAGGCGATCTACATACATAGGATTTTTTTTATTATGGAATATACCCGAAAAAACTAAATTCGCATATAATTGTTCTTACATTTTTGTATTAGGCTCAGTTCTTTGGCTTGTTTTGAGGACTTAAACCTAACGGTTGAATTAAATCTTGGTCGTTAAATGTTGCTTATCTATTAATATTATAATCTATTTAATATTATAAAGCTGAAGAGTTTTTTTCGTTTGAACGCGCTATTCTCAGGAACTACTGCACAGATTTTGATGAAACTTTTTTTGAAATGTTAGTTAAGATTCTGAGAAGGTCATAGGCTATTCCTTTCATTGACAAGTCTATTTTTGGGAGCGTTTTTGACCAAAATGTGTTTTTTTTTTCTAACTTTGCTGCCTTAAACTCGCCATTACTCAAACAATTCTTAATCAATGCAAACAAAATAAAATACTTAGGAGAGCCAACACTTTCATAGTTATTTCAAGCCATCAATCAGCTTTCTACGTCCTCTAGAAGCTGAGCTACAACCTAAAATCTAACACGAAAAAAATTAATTTATTTTCTCAATTCGAACTTTATCAGCAGCCGCGGTTCTTGATCGTCGTTCTGCTTTGGGGTGGTTGGGTGGCGCACATCGCACAAGCACGTTCATATGAAAAAAAAACTGCGTGGTGTTTTCTCCGAATTAAGTGAAACGAAAGAGATAGAGAAGAATGCGACGTGAATGTGAATGTGTATGTAATCAACAGCGACAATATGTTTCTGAGGAAATGCGCAGGTGGCTGATGAAGTGCGCTGATGAACGTACATTATGGTGGTGTATATGGAAATTGAGTTTAAGGTTTTTGGTTTAATGGTTTATAATAATATAGTACCTACGCCCTACGGTGATACCTACAGCCTACAGTAAAGAATTGAAGAATTAAGACGATATAGGTGAATTGAAACTTTGTATGTGTACATGGTTGGATGCAGCTAGAAAGATAGGATAGTTTTGGACCCGATAGGTGGCGCTGTTGTCGATGTTTTTGTTCGCTCTTTTTACTCCCAAAACAGTTTCAAGTATTTCCTGCACAATAAAATATCTCCTGACGATTCGAAAAATACACACGTAATTGTTCAAGTAATTACTTCTGTCGGCACTCCCGGAGTGCCTGATGTTTTTTTTTTCACATTGACAATGTTCACCGCTTTGTTTTAGTTAGACTGTTAATTTTAAACAAATATGTCGTCGAGGAAACGGTGAAATCTTTCTCGAAGCTCAACAAGATCTAAAAATGAAAGTGAGTAGATCATAGATAACGGATGAAAAATATCAGACCCCATCGTTACAAAGAAACACATACTCCGTGGTAAATTAAATCAAAAGTGGATTTTATTACACCAAAGAAATTAATTATGGCGAATTTGCTGGTATGACTTAGGCCTGTGACGTTGTGCACCGCGGGTGTAAACATGCATACGTGTATGCTCCAGGCAACAGAACCTCAAATATTGTACTTCAAGAAGCTTTGTAAAAAAGTTATATAAAAAATATAACTATCTCATGTATTGAAACTTAACTATTATTATCTCTTTTATTGGAAATTACACAGTCTGACGCCGCGTACGAAGTTGCGGGCACCAGCTAGTGAATTATAAAGCTAGATTATCAACAAAAAATATATAAACAAATATCCTTTAAATTTTCTAGAATAATAATTTATTCATTCATTCATCTACTTCTCAGTCAATTCTACAACAAAAAGGCAAATCATTCCACTGAAATATTTCATTTCTTTACTGTTCCATCTGGCAGGAATTTTTTTCAGATGGAATTCAATCAGGGGTGGTTGATTTGTTGTAATTGTTTTCGTAGGAACAAATTTTGCTGACATTTTGCATTTTACGTATGGCTATAACTAGAGCCTTACTTAGCTTGTCGGTTTTTGCTAGGGGGAGAGAAATAGGTTGCGAAACATAATTGAAATTCTATCGCGAACATGCCAAAAATTTGTTGATATCGATGTCATAAAAGTATTGCTGTTCTTTATATCGTACATTTTAAACATTCATTGCACTTCAATTACATAACAAATTTCACTTGATACCAAGAAATAAGAAAATCGAACAACTTTTCATATAAAAATGTAGCGAATAAATTACAACCTGATGGAACTAAGAAAACCCATTATTTACAAACACAGCCCCGCACTCGACATGAAAATGAGAATCCACCTTATAGGCTACCTGACATCTGGTTGAAGCCAGACGTGTAGGCTGGTTTTTTTCAAGTATGTGTGTGCCCCCTTTGATTAACATGGCACAAACACATGAATTCAAACTGGGCTACACTCAAGGACAAGGTTTATGGCATAAACTAACTATTAAATAGACCGTCAGCTCCGCCCACTTAAGAGAATTTGCCTACAAGCTGTTTTCCGTGTTTCTATGTGCGAAAGTATGTGTGCCATGTTAAAGTCCATAAGACGCACGCATACGCTTGCACATAGTAACCTGACAGATGACTGACAATTCATTCTGTGGTGACATTGGGAAAAATTCAAATAATTCAAATAATTGGCAGTTATCGGGACGTGTTAAGAAAACTGTGGTTCTGGTGTGGTGAATTTAGTACCTATATATATTTCATTAAAACGAATATATCAGGCCTGTTTTTTTGAGCTTCGATCTCAGCAAAACAACGTAAAGTAGGATTTTTAGCACGCATTTACAACAACTATTGTAAGTTGTTGTAAAACACGGACATTATTAGGGTTTTCTTATTTTACCTAGATAAAGTACGGGATGTTTACATTGTGGCTGTAAACAATGGAAATATTGATCATTTGCAAAATGTAAATAAAATCAGTATCTACCAGTAATTATTTGGAATTTTACTACACATTTCAGTTTCGATTCTTTGACTTACAGTTTAAAGAAAATAAATTCATAAATTGATTTTCAACTACAATTGGTTGGTCATAAAAATTTCTAAAAATTTATTTGATGTCCTGTCCTGTTGAGGGCTATGAACGTTGCAACCTTATTATTTTGATTGTTTTCATTAACTACGTTAATTTGAAATTCGTTTGTTTATTAAATTGTTGCAAACTTTGTTAAAAATATAATTTTTGTTTTCTGTTATTACACGGTTACTTCATGAAATTATTATAACTCATAAATTATACCCACTCATAAATGTTAATATCTCTCCTCAGAACCCCAACACATTTTAAGTCTTAATATTCCTTAGTTCTTCGCTTTGAATCCTTTGCCTTTTTCTGTCAACATTCGCGGGCAAAATAACATTTCGCCAAAAACAACAAACGAAAACAAACACAATAATAATTGTAAAAACAAAAATGTTTTATTTTATTTCCACGCATGAATATTTCTACCATTTTGCAAAATACGTTTTCGTGGTGAAATAAAACAAACAATCTTAACTGTGGGAACGCATCCATCAGCTGATCGAAATCACCAAATACACTAAACTCAGTCAGTGTTCTTAGCATTCTCTCTTTATTTTTCCCACGAAGCGAGGGCATTTTTTCCCTTTCGCCGTACTCAAATACCCTCGATTTGCTTATGAAAAAATATTTCTTCTAAAAGTAAAGCTGGTATTATTCGGAAAGAAATTCACCTTAAATTAACCTTGAGTATAAAACTCGCAGTTTGTTAACATTATAATGATAATTTCTTGGTACTAGAAATCTTTTGCTAAAAGACGAATCTCTTTTTATAGGTATTTAGTACCTACGTGAAGTTAGCCCGCACTTTTTCTAGAATGAAAAACGTGAATTGCAGTTCGATAGACATTCGTTTGTAGTTGTTTGTAGTGAAATTTTTTTCGTTTGTAGTTCAAAGGTTAGAAAGTTAGAACCATTAGAAAAAAATTTCAGCCCGCACTTTTGGCTTTTTGAAACAAAATCTAGCCAGTTGCATTTGAAATCGTTTGTAGTTGTTTGTAGTGAAATTCTTTTTTAACAGAAATGTCTTATTTCCGAGATATAAGGACATTTGTGTTTGCACCTGTAACTCCGAATTTGCAAAAAAGAGAAATAATTTAAAACCACTAGTGCATAAAGCATATGCTAACTTAAATAACTGCATTTAAAATTTCTGAATTCACTTAAGCGTTACTTAATAAAAAGCAATCAAAGTAAAAAAACGCATCACTTTAGAGTTGCATCCATATATGGGCTTCCCAACAACAACAAAACAACGGTAAACACATTCTCGTAAAGCACTCATCTGTGCCCATCGACATGAGTCACTACCTGTCAATTATCAACAACAACCAATCAATGAACCCCGATTTTATCCAACAATTTTTTCTATTCCTTCGAATAACATTAAAACCTAGCCCCTTTGAAACAATTTATAACAACAAAAATGCAATTTCTGCAAAGCCTGTATTCCTGACTATCTAATCCAATTAAAATTTTGTGATTTTATCACAAAGAAAAAAAATTAGATGAAATTTAAGCGAACACTACTTCGTCATATAAATTCATATCCATATTTCAGTTATTAAGCAACTCAACATAGTGAAATCTATTTTTTTCTAATGCTTTCTGTTAGATGTATCCAATGGAGCAAAAAAAAATTACCTCTTATCAATAGATAAAGATTTATTGAAAATTTAAGAAAATGGTTGAAATCGTCTTCGCAGACTGGTTTAAGGGGACGGATATTTCAAATGCTGGACAACTACAAACGACAGAAACTAGTTGGTTGTTAGAAAGCATGTGTGCTCTATCTAATAAAACCTTAAATGTCGACATTGACCAAACCAAAAAGAATTTATAAGCAATTTAAGCAGGCGATATAAGACCGCGTTATCTTCGAAACGGTACATTGCCGAGTGATGAAATTTCTTATTTCAACAGTTTTCCACCTCATCAATCTAATAAAAAAAAATTGTATCAATCGGCCTAACGGTTTGGGATTTATATGGAATTTAAGCGAAATTGCAGCTTAATTTTTTTTGTGAAGTTAGCCCGCACTTTTTCTAGAATGAAAAACTGAGTTTGCAGTTCCATAGGCATTCGTTTGTAGTTGTTTGTAGTGAAATTTTTTTCGTTTGTAGTTCAACCGTTAGAAAGTTAGAACCATTTGAAAAAAAAAATTTCAATCCCTTAAAACCTTGTTATCTCCGAAACCGTGGCAAGCAGAGCGATGAAATTTTCTGTGTCGGAAGTGTTTGCCATTACTAATGTAATAGAATTCAAATTATACCAATCGGCCTAACGGTTTATGATTTATTTGAAATTTAAGCAAAATTTGGGCTTCTAATTTAAGGTCCCCATAACTCAAAAACTGTTGAACTACAAACGATGAAACCATGCATTTCTATTCTCTAAACCCTTTTCTATCTACGATATAAAATATAAGACAGCCCGCATTACTGGACACTTTTTATTCGCAATTTAAGGGGAGCCTATAATGGTCTAAATTGACCCATTTTAAACCGATTTGATATTTTGCATTGCAGTGCAGTGAAAATTAATTTTTTAAGACTTTGTTAGAAGGGGGTGGGTTGTTGCATTAGAAAAAAAATCGTATTTGATCCTTCATAGCTCATTAGCAATGGAAATTGTACTATTTGACATACAAAAAAAAAAAAAAACTGGTAGTTTTTCTTGCATGCAACACTGTATGACTGAAATTATTTTTTTGTGTATTCACAAAACATGCATGAAGTAGTACATAAATCACTCAGCCACTAACTCATTCGGAAGCGGTACCGATGGTTCGATTTAGCCTACCGTTTTCTTCCGCTGATGCTCTCATCTCCTATCAATATATACATAAGGGACCGTTCTCTTTTAGCGTCACCGAACTATCGTTGAGGACAACGACGAAGTGGTGGAGAGGTGATGGCGAGCAAGTGCAAGCGAAGGTGGTGTAGTTCTACAATAGGCTCGTGTTTCACAATAGTTGAATTATAAAAAGAAAAAAAAAAAAGCCAAATAATATTTAATATTGTTAATAAATAAATAATTTCGTGCTATAGTGCCACGGAGTGGATAATTATCCCTCCCCATATTAAATTCAACATTTTCTCCCCAGACCCCTCTGGGTAAGTAATAATCTAATTTTGAGCGTAAGAAAGATCCTAATATCGGAAGTTATTTTCCTAGGGAAATATCCCGGGACAGAATTGATTGCCTGGCCAATTTAAAGAAGAAAGAGACCGAGACGCATGTGAAAGTGCCACGGCTCTGCACCAGTTACAAAAAAATTTGACTTTCTCGACCGGAGAAACTAAATCACGGCCACCAAAAAGGAGCTGCAGACAGCGAAAATATATGATCCCAGAACGTCACCGAATGGATATCAGTGCTACTGCCTAAAAACATATATCGATATCAAAACGATATTTTTAAATAACCAGTGATCACCGCATTACATATAGCTCTATAATTCTTTTCATATACATATATACCTTTATAAAAAAAAAGAGAGGAAAATACGTTTGCGTTATCGTGAATTCTGAACGTGACCTCCATCCTTTTTTTTTTTGTTTGCTCAACTAATGTCAGTGCTTAAGTTTTCACCTTTTTCTTTTATTGTATTTCGATTTTGTACATAGGTATGTTCATAAATTAGTTCTTTTTTTTGTGTTTTTTTTTTTGATACCTATATAATTTTTGCTCTCATTATAATCGCGGTGTATTAGTATACCAGTGGAAAGTGCGCTTAGTATATAGATCAAACGGTTTCTCTTTGTGCTGAGGAGAGGAGTGTGGTTTTTTTTTATTTTTAATCCGCAGGAGTTCAACCTTACTCGACGGCGGGCCCTTCTTCGAGAGTTTGTGGTAAGTCTAAATTTCCTTCCATTTTGTTTATTGTAAAAAGGAGTCACATTCCAAACCCATAATAACTTACATTTAAATAACATAATATCCAGTATCAAACCCTAGTATACTAATTCGCAGAACCACGTGTAAGTTACCTAGAAGCCTGTTTTTTTTTTCGTCAACGTACTGGTAAGGTACATCGAATTATTTTTTTTTTTTTCTTTTTTTCAAAATATGTACAATACAAAGTAAAATTAAGAATTTATGAATTACCTATATTTTATCATCGGGTAAATTTTTTTTTTTTAATAAATTATTATAAATGGCATTTGCTGGTTTTGTTTTGAAGACCGTGGAATGAGTTAGTTATCCTATTCTTAGCTGTGCAGATTTTCGGGTGGTAAAGAGTCGGAAGTAAGGGTATTAGGTTTTTGGGTGATAGACGCTGAACTGCAGCAGGGAAAAGGTCTATCATGGATGGGAGGGCTATCTAAGACATAAAACCTCAGCTTGGAGTGGAATAGGATTGATTCAGCATCCCTTTTGTTTCGCAACGCACGTTAATTTAATTCCGTAGATGGAGGGAGAGATTAGATCGGATCGGACATGCTCAAGAACACCGGCCCCCCACTGAAGTAGCTGGATTTTATAACGTGCTATCCGCATGCATCCGTCCATCAGCAATTTTTTTTTGGTATTTTCACTGCTTACAAAATATAACGTATACGCCCCCTAATTATTATTTTTTCTTTTCTCTTTGCTAACTAGTCCTTTAAATTATTCATTCTTTCCATCCTTCCAACATCCCCTCCACTACAATTTTGGCGCCCAACGTTCGGCTCAGGAGACGACTTAACCGTTTAATTCTGAAGTCCTTTACTAGACAAGCATTCATGTGACTTGTGAGTTATGTCTTACTGTTTCATTGACGAACTGATCAGTAACTTCATCCAGCATAAGCAATGTTTCTCTATCATTTTTTTACCGCGGATATTTTTAAAATAAAGAATTTACTTTCTTCTGCTTGAGTTTTGGAATACATATTTTGACCCAGTCATATATTTCAACAGCATAAAGAAAATTAATTCGCTGATTAACCGCAGGGTTATTTCTGACTTAGTACCCAATAGAGAGTATCAACTAATTTAGTTCGAGTTACTAGTTGACTTAGGACCGTGCTAAGAGAGCAGAAATAGCCAATTTTCAAGACATTACTTAAATGGTTTCATAAATTTTTTTTTTCTTTGATTAACATGCTGTTTTAATCCGATTCTAGCAAAATATTGAATACCCTGAAAACGAAACTGAACCTACCTGGAGGTTTGCGCAGTTACCCTGCTGACATTATTTTTTTTTGTTTTTTTTCCTTTGATTTTTTTTATATTTGAAATATCTCCATATAAAGTTCAAGATGTCTATAAGGCATAGCGGTGAAAATCTTCCGATTGTGGTCTCAAAGCCATGCGAACAATGCTCGATCTGTCAAGAACCTTTCAACGCAAAAATTGCAGTGCTTACCAAGTGTAAACACGCATTCCATAGAGAGTGCATCCTGAATTGGCTTAGTAAAGCTACCACTTGCCCACAATGTCGAACTAAGATATACCCAAATGACCTTTCAAAATACACGTGTGGAACCACAGGTGCTATTAGAAAAGTTACTTCATCGATAACCGATCACCCCAACCAGATCACTACTCGCTCACAAGCTAAGACGAATTCCCATTCACTCCGCCAAGATCCATTGGATTGGTCAATGGCCGCTTCCCCGATATCGTTACCTCCCACGGTACTTCCTAGTAACACTACGCTTAATAGCGAAGAGGCATTGGGTGCGACGGCGACGGTTACATTACCAGGGGTTAGTGGATCTTCTTTATCAAATATAGGTGCAACTACGGAATCAAACAGCGTTGCTACGAGCAACCAAATGCCATCCCTCTGCTCAATTGAACGCTTAATAACGTCGGCGATGTCGGTAAGAGACAACCAATTTGCCCAGACTATTCCTCAGCTCCAAACTGGTTTAGATGCACTTTCACAACGGTTAGACCTCAGTCTCAATATTAACGGTATTCAAAGAGCAACTGGCATAGTTACGAATAGGGTTAGCCAACCACGTAATGAACCGGACTGGCCAACCGATATGCCCTTTGAAACAAGATCGAACCAAGGCATCGAACGACCAGAACGAAACTCGAATATACAAAGTGAACCGGCTTTACCTCAACGTAGTTCTAATCGATACCACTCGTATGATAATGATTATCGTAGGAATTATAGGCAACCACTGAACCCTGGATACTCAACCCATAATAACCTCGATAGTTCCCGAATCGCGGGCTTGCTACAAACTTGGAATATCAGATTTGATGGTCGGAGGTCCGGGTTAACGGTAGAGACCTTCATCTATCAAGTTTCGGCTCTAACCAATGATTGCTTGCAAGGAAATTTTCAGCTGTTGTGTGACAGTATTCATATCTTATTAGCAGATCGTGCAATAGATTGGTATTGGAGATATAGGCGAACGGTTCCACGACTGCATTGGCCTTCATTCTGTAACGCCTTGCGACAAAGTTTCCAGGACTTTCGATCCGATACTGATATCCGAGAAAGTATACGAGAAAGAAAACAAAAAGACAAAGAATCATTCGAAGAAATTTATCACTCCATTTTGAAGCTTTCGGATCGGCTTAATATTCCCTTGAATGAACTAGAGTTGGTGGAAATACTTCAAAGAAATCTAAAAACTGAAATCCGACAACAATTATTTTGTTTTGATTTTCAGTCGGTCTCTCAATTACGAAACTTTTGCCAAAAGAGAGAAGCCCTGTTGCCAGCGGCAAGTGGTTCTCGTATATGGTCGTCGGGCAGAGCAGTACATGAGTTAGATATTGTCCTGAATAACCTATCATTCCAAGAAGAATCAGAACAGATTTCCGAAGTTGAAAAACCTAAGCTTATTTGTTGGAACTGTAAAGTGGAAGGCCACAGATACCACGATTGGTTAGAAGAACGCACCGTATTCTGTTACGGATGTGGAGCGGAGAATGTTTATAAGCCCAATTGTGAAAAGTGTAAGAATTCGGGAAACTCCAAACGGAGCGTGAGTACCACCACCATCTCACGCTCGAGGTCCCAAATATAGACTATCCGCCAAACAAACCAAATAATGTAAACGAACCTTGTTGCCGCATAGATAGTGCATCGACTGACAATAATGTGATACCAAATCCCCAGAATCCTGGACTTTTGTTCCACCAAAAATTCGTTGTAAATGCACTTTCAGAGAATGCAAAATCAAACCACCTTTTCTCAAATACGGTAGAGCAAAAATCCAAACACTCTACAAAACGATTGCGGACTTTTTGGCAAAAAGTAGTTGTTGACCGGAAACAAATGAGACGTACCTACCCTTCTTTTTGTTCGAAGGAAAACGACGTACGACCTTTTGCTAAAGTCGAAATCCTGGGTAATTTATCTTACAGTTAAATAATTATTTTGACTCAAATACACCAAGTCCAAGTGGTCCAACTTACCTCACCAGCGGGGCAAGTTGGACCAGTGAGTGGGGTTAGTTGGTCCGAAACCTAAAAAACTGAAAAGTTATTTTTACAAAATACGAAAACGCTATAATTTCTTTCTTAAATGTATTTAAATTGAAAACTTAATGAAAAAAACACAACATAAACTTCAAAAAACGAAAATAAAAAACCGCTTTATGACGTCCTATAAAATAAATTTAGATAGGAATAAAAATATTATTTTATAGATTATGAATCGTATAATCGTTACTGCAATTTATGCAAATAAAGATGCTTCCTTGTCCTATTTTGGAACATTTTGAATGGGCCCACTTTCGGCAAGTGTGACACTGCACCCACTCCTCCTCAGGTAAACTTTTTGAATATGCTTCCATACACATAAGACAAAACCAATCAAGATGTTTTTCTTCCTCACCACTGGTGGTCCGACTTACCCCGCACTGACTTTGTTGAACATTTTGTTTCACAAAGAAACATGTACATCAAACACTTCAATTCCACACTCGAAAAAATAAAATACAATAACGGGACACATGAAAAATGTTTACCTTATTCTGATATTTGCACCGCTTCACAAAAAAAGAAACAAAAGAAATAATTTTTTTTTTTTTAGTTTTTACACTTAAAAATACAAATTTTAAACGACGCGCCCCTTTGAAAGTAAAAATACAATTTCAACTAGTTTGGCTTGTGGCCGTAAGTCACACACTTCGATTGTGTGTCATCGTTGTCATGTAGGACATTTAGTTTCTGAGTTATTCGAGTGGGCCTACTTGCCCCGTGGCCCAACTAGCCCCGCCCTACCCTACCCTTCTTTTTGTTCGAAGGAAAACGACGTACGACCTTTTGCTAAAGTCGAAATCCTGGGTAAGACTTATTGTGGACTGCTTGATAGTGGAGCGTCAATATCATGCTTAGGGGGAAATGCTGCTAAAGAGTTCTTAAAAACTAAGCCTTTTTTTCAAAAAATTCAATTCCTGTGTACAGACAGCTGACGGAAAGGCTCAATACGTGGTAGGATCCTTTCAGGCCGAAGTTCGTTTTCGTGATAAGTCTCATTTTATGACACTATATATAATTCCCAGCCTTAATCAGGATGTTTATCTGGGAGTAGACTTCTGGGTCGCATTCCAAATTGCCCCAGACATTATAAGTGAGGTGGCTCCAACTTCTTCTGTCGATTCTGATCCAAATATGCACACATTGAACTGTAGTCAGAAAGAACGTCTTCAGAAAGTCGTTAACGGCTTTCCTTCTTTTTCGAAGGAAGGACTGGGGAAAACCTCTTTACTAGAGCATGTTATTGAAATAGAGAAGGGTGCTAAACCAGTCAAGCAGAGATACTTCCCATATCTCCCGCTGTAGAGAAAGTCTTACATGGTGAAATTGACCGCATGATATCGCAGAATGTCATCGAGGAGTCACAGAGCCCCTGGAGTAGTCCTGTGGCGTTGTTGCAGAAACCTGGCAAGTTGAGACTATGTCTTGATGCGCGGAAAGTAAACAACGTTACGGTCAAGGACGCTTACCCGTTGCCACTAATAGAGGGAATTATCAGTCGCCTGCCAAAAGCAGAAATTTTGTCAAGCCTTGATTTAAAGGAAGCTTTTTGGCAGATACCCCTCGAAAAAAAATCTCACGAAAAGACTGCCTTTACAGTGCCGAATCGACCTATTTATCAATTTAAAGTTATGCCGTTCGGTCTCTGTAATGCGCCGCAGACTCTGTGCCGACTCATGGACCGAATTATTCCGCCCTCTCTTCAAGGCAGAGTATTCGTATATTTGGATGATCTCCTCCTTATTTCAGAGGATTTTGAAAGTCACTTGGCTCTTCTAAAGGAGATATCTAATCGTATTCGCATGGCCGGCTTGACCCTGAATATCGAAAAGAGCAAATTTTGTCTGAGAGAGGTGAAATACCTTGGGTACATAGTCGGCAACGGGAGGCTAAGGACTGACCCGGATAAAGTTTCCGCTATTACCAACTTTCCAAAACCGACAACCGTTCGACAATTGCGTCGATTCTTGGGGATGTCCGGATGGTACCGGCGCTTTATCGAAAACTTTGCTTCAATCGTGGCACCTCTATCGGACCTACTTAAGAAGTCGAAGAGCTTTAAGTGGACCCCTGTAGCTGAGGCAGCATTCAAGGTGATAAAGGAGAAACTTTCTACTGCCCCCGTCCTAGCAACTGCTAATTTCGATAAACCATTTGTGATCCAGTGTGACGCCAGCCAGTATGGTATAGGTGGCGTGTTGTTGCAAGCTATTGACGATGGCTTTGAAGCTCCAATAGCATTTGTGTCACAAAAACTAAATAGAGCTCAACAAAACTATAGTGTGACGGAGCAGGAATGCTTGGCGGCTTTAATAAGCCTTAAAAAATTCCGACCATACGTAGAGGGTACGTCCTTTAAGATTGTTACCGATCACGCCAGCCTAAAATGGCTAATGAACCAATTTGATCTATCAGGCCGTCTAGCCCGGTGGTCACTGAAATTACAGGGATATACCTTCTCCATAGAACATCGAAAGGGTAGCCTTAATATCGTACCCGATGCGCTATCGAGGATGGGTGAGAATGAAGTCGCTTCGCTAGACTATTCCTCACCTGAAATAGATCTGAATTCTGACCACTTTTTAAGTGCTGACTACCAGAAGCTTAAGACGGCGGTGCTAACGAATGCCGGCAAGCTAAACGATGTTAAGGTGGTAGACAATTATATTTATAAACGCACCCAGCACTATGACGGTAATCTCGAACAAGAAGCCAAGTGTTGGAAACTATGGATTCCAAGTGCGTTAACAACCTCCACGATCGAGAATGCACATTGCCCTCCTACCTTTTCTCATGGCGGAATCGGGAAAACACTGGAGCATTTGAGGCGGCATTTTTATTGGCCGCAAATGGCTAAGGATGTTAGGGACTTTATTAATAAATGTGACATCTGTAAAGGGTGTAAAGCCCCGAATATGGTACTGCGGCCACCCATGGGAGAACAAAATAAGGCTAGTCGTCCCTTTCAAAAGGTTTTCATTGACCTATTAGGGCCATACCCTCGCAGTAAATCGGGAAATATTGGCATTTTCATAATGCTGGATTGCTTGACGAGATTTCCGATCCTTAAACCAATAACAAAATTTTCAACTGCGATTATTTGCAATATACTAGAAGACGCGTTTTGTACTTTTGGAATACCAGAGGACCTTCGTAGCGACAATGGGTCGCAATTTAAGTCGAATGAATTTAAACGATTCCTTGGAAAATTTGGGGTGCATCATACCTTCACAGCTATCTATTCCCCTCAGGCAAACCCATCAGAAAGGGTGAACCGGTCGATAATATCAGCTATTCGTTCATACTTGGGAGAAGATCAGACTCGATGGGATGAACAACTAAATCTCATCGCCGCAGCTATCCGATCCTCAATCCATCAATCAATAAACTGCTCGCCCTACTATGCGTTGATAGGACAGCAAATGATTACCCATGCCAGTACTTACGCTCTTATGCGAAATTTGCAGTCCCTGGGTGAAGAATTAGACACTATTTCAGATGCAGATAGACTCACTATTATTCGATCCAAAATACAATCGCACCTATTAAAATCTTATGAGAATAGCAAGAAGCGATATGACACCAGAAGCAAACCCGTAAACTTTAAACCAGGACAGGAGGTATTTTGTCGCAACTTCAAAACCAGTGACGCCTCTAAAAGTGCAAAGCTAGCAAAAAAGTTTTTAAAATGTAGAGTTGTCCGCAAAATCGGTAATTGCTACTACGATCTCGTAAATCTGAATGGGAAACCTTTGGGAAAGTACCATGCCAAAGATATCCGAGTTTAAACAGGCACCATAATAATAGCTTTCTTTCCCCAAGTAGACTCAGATTATGTTGATTCGTAAAACTATCAACATCATCTGTTTTGTATTATTTGACATACAAAAAAAAAAAAAAACTTGTAGTTTTTCTTGCATGCAACACTGTATGACTGAAATTATTTTTTTTGTGTATTCACAAAACATGCATGAAGTAGTACATAAATCACTCAGCCACTGACTCATTCGGAAGCGGTACCGATGGTTCGATTTAGCCTACCGTTTTCTTCCGCTGATGCTCTCATCTCCTATCAATATATACATAAGGGACCGTTCTCTTTTAGCGTCACCGAACTATCGTTGAGGACAACGACGAAGTGGTGGAGAGGTGATGGCGAGCAAGTGCAAGCGAAGGTGGTGTAGTTCTACAATAGGCTCGTGTTTCACAATAGTTGAATTATAAAAAGAAAAAAAAGAAAGCCAAATAATATTTAATATTGTTAATAAATAAATAATTTCGTGCTATAGTGCCACGGAGTGGATAATTATCCCTCCCCATATTAAATTCAACATTTTCTCCCCAGACCCCTCTGGGTAAGTAATAATCTAATTTTGAGCGTAAGAAAGATCCTAATATCGGAAGTTATTTTCCTAGGGAAATATCCCGGGACAGAATTGATTGCCTGGCCAATTTAAAGAAGAAAGAGACCGAGACGCATGTGAAAGTGCCACGGCTCTGCACCAGTTACAAAAAAATTTGACTTTCTCGACCGGAGAAACTAAATCACGGCCACCAAAAAGGAGCTGCAGACAGCGAAAATATATGATCCCAGAACGTCACCGAATGGATATCAGTGCTACTGCCTAAAAACATATATCGATATCAAAACGATATTTTTAAATAACCAGTGATCACCGCATTACATATAGCTCTATAATTCTTTTCATATACATATATACCTTTATAAAAAAAAAAGAGAGGAAAATACGTTTGCGTTATCGTGAATTCTGAACGTGACCTCCATCCTTTTTTTTTTTGTTTGCTCAACTAATGTCAGTGCTTAAGTTTTCACCTTTTTCTTTTATTGTATTTCGATTTTGTACATAGGTATGTTCATAAATTAGTTCTTTTTTTTGTGTTTTTTTTTTTGATACCTATATAATTTTTGCTCTCATTATAATCGCGGTGTATTAGTATACCAGTGGAAAGTGCGCTTAGTATATAGATCAAACGGTTTCTCTTTGTGCTGAGGAGAGGAGTGTGGTTTTTTTTTATTTTTAATCCGCAGGAGTTCAACCTTACTCGACGGCGGGCCCTTCTTCGAGAGTTTGTGGTAAGTCTAAATTTCCTTCCATTTTGTTTATTGTAAAAAGGAGTCACATTCCAAACCCATAATAACTTACATTTAAATAACATAATATCCAGTATCAAACCCTAGTATACTAATTCGCAGAACCACGTGTAAGTTACCTAGAAGCCTGTTTTTTTTTTTTTCGTCAACGTACTGGTAAGGTACATCGAATTATTTTTTTTTTTTCTTTTTTTCAAAATATGTACAATACAAAGTAAAATTAAGAATTTATGAATTACCTATATTTTATCATCGGTTAAATTTTTTTTTTTTAATAAATTATTATAAATGGCATTTGCTGGTTTTGTTTTGAAGACCGTGGAATGAGTTAGTTATCCTATTCTTAGCTGTGCAGATTTTCGGGTGGTAAAGAGTCGGAAGTAAGGGTATTAGGTTTTTGGGTGATAGACGCTGAACTGCAGCAGGGAAAAGGTCTATCATGGATGGGAGGGCTATCTAAGACATAAAACCTCAGCTTGGAGTGGAATAGGATTGATTCAGCATCCCTTTTGTTTCGCAACGCACGTTAATTTAATTCCGTAGATGGAGGGAGAGATTAGATCGGATCGGACATGCTCAAGAACACCGGCCCCCCACTGAAGTAGCTGGATTTTATAACGTGCTATCCGCATGCATCTGTCCATCAGCAATTTTTTTTTGGTATTTTCACTGCTTACAAAATATAACGTATACGCCCCCTAATTATTATTTTTTCTTTTCTCTTTGCTAACTAGTCCTTTAAATTATTCATTCTTTCCATCCTTCCAACATCCCCTCCACTACAATTTTGGCGCCCAACGTTCGGCTCAGGAGACGACTTAACCGTTTAATTCTGAAGTCCTTTACTAGACAAGCATTCATGTGACTTGTGAGTTATGTCTTACTGTTTCATTGACGAACTGATCAGTAACTTCATCCAGCATAAGCAATGTTTCTCTATCATTTTTTTACCGCGGATATTTTTAAAATAAAGAATTTACTTTCTTCTGCTTGAGTTTTGGAATACATATTTTGACCCAGTCATATATTTCAACAGCATAAAGAAAATTAATTCGCTGATTAACCGCAGGGTTATTTCTGACTTAGTACCCAATAGAGAGTATCAACTAATTTAGTTCGAGTTACTAGTTGACTTAGGACCGTGCTAAGAGAGCAGAAATAGCCAATTTTCAAGACATTACTTAAATGGTTTCATAAATTTTTTTTTCTTTGATTAACATGCTGTTTTAATCCGATTCTAGCAAAATATTGAATACCCTGAAAACGAAACTGAACCTACCTGGAGGTTTGCGCAGTTACCCTGCTGACATTATTTTTTTTTGTTTTTTTTCCTTTGATTTTTTTTTTTTTTTTTTTATTTGAAATATCTCCATATAAAGTTCAAGATGTCTATAAGGCATAGCGGTGAAAATCTTCCGATTGTGGTCTCAAAGCCATGCGAACAATGCTCGATCTGTCAAGAACCTTTCAACGCAAAAATTGCAGTGGTTACCAAGTGTAAACACGCATTCCATAGAGAGTGCATCCTGAATTGGCTTAGTAAAGCTACCACTTGCCCACAATGTCGAACTAAGATATACCCAAATGACCTTTCAAAATACACGTGTGGAACCACAGGTACTATTAGAAAAGTTACTTCATCGATAACCGATCACCCCAACCAGATCACTACTCGCTCACAAGCTAAGACGAATTCCCATTCACTCCGCCAAGATCCATTGGATTGGTCAATGGCCGCTTCCCCGATATCGTTACCTCCCACGGTACTTCCTAGTAACACTACGCTTAATAGCGAAGAGGCATTGGGTGCGACGGCGACGGTTACATTACCAGGGGTTAGTGGATCTTCTTTATCAAATCCTGAAAACATAGGTGCAACTACGGAATCAAACAGCGTTGCTACGAGCAACTAAATGCCATCCCTCTGCTCAATTGAACGCTTAATAACGTCGGCGATGTCGGTAAGAGACAACCAATTTGCCCAGACTATTTCTCAGCTCCAAACTGGTTTAGATGCACTTTCACAACGGTTAGACCTCAGTCTCAATATTAACGGTATTCAAAGAGCAACTGGCATAGTTACGAATAGGGTTAGCCAACCACGTAATGAACCGGACTGGCCAACCGATATGCCCTTTGAAACAAGATCGAACCAAGGCATCGAACGACCAGAACGAAACTCGAATATACAAAGTGAACCGGCTTTACCTCAACGTAGTTCTAATCGATACCACTCGTATGATAATGATTATCGTAGGAATTATAGGCAACCACTGAACCCTGGATACTCAACCCATAATAACCTCGATAGTTCCCGAATCGCGGGCTTGCTACAAACTTGGAATATCAGATTTGATGGTCGGAGGTCCGGGTTAACGGTAGAGAACTTCATCTATCAAGTTTCGGCTCTAACCAATGATTGCTTGCAAGGAAATTTTCAGCTGTTGTGTGACAGTATTCATATCTTATTAGCAGATCGTGCAATAGATTGGTATTGGAGATATAGGCGAACGGTGCCACGACTGCATTGGCCTTCATTCTGTAACGCCTTGCGACAAAGTTTCCAGGACTTTCGATCCGATACTGATATCCGAGAAAGTATACGAGAAAGAAAACAAAAAGACAAAGAATCATTCGAAGAATTTTATCACTCCATTTTGAAGCTTTCGGATCGGCTTAATATTACCTTGAATGAACTGGAGTTGGTGGAAATACTTCAAAGAAATCTAAAAACTGAAATCCGACAACAATTATTTTGTTTTGATTTTCAGTCGGTCTCTCAATTACGAAACTTTTGCCAAAAGAGAGAAGCCCTATTTCCAGCGGCAAGTGGTTCTCGTATATGGTCGTCGGGCAGAGCAGTACATGAGTTAGATATTGTCCTGAATAACCTATCATTCCAAGAAGAATCAGAACAGATTTCCGAAGTTGAAAAACCTAAGCTTATTTGTTGGAACTGTAAAGTGGAAGGCCACAGATACCACGATTGCTTAGAAGAACGCACCGTATTCTGTTAAGGATGTGGAGCGGAGAATGTTTATAAGCCCAATTGTGAAAAGTGTAAGAATTCGGGAAACTCCAAACGGAGCGTGAGTACCACCACCATCTCACGCTCGAGGTCCCAAATATAGACTATCCGCCAAACAAACCAAATAATGTAAACGAACCTTGTTGCCGCATAGATAGTGCATCGACTGACAATAATGTGATACCAAATCCCCAGAATCCTGGACTTTTGTACCACCAAAAATTCGTTGTAAATGCACTTTCAGAGAATGCAAAATCAAACCACCTTTTCTCAAATACGGTAGAGCAAAAATCCAAACACTCTACAAAACGATTGCGGACTTTTTGGCAAAAAGTAGTTGTTGACCGGAAACAAATAAGACGTACCATATCTTCTTTTTGTTCGAAGGAAAACGACGTACGACCTTTTGCTAAAGTCGAAATCCTGGGTAAGACTTATTGTGGACTGCTTGATAGTGGAGCGTCAATATCATGCTTAGGGGGAAATGCTGCTAAAGAGTTCTTAAAAACTAAGCCTTTTTTCAAAAAATTCAATTCCTGTGTACAGACAGCTGACGGAATGGCTCAATACGTGGTAGGATCCTTTCAGGCCGAAGTTCGTTCTCGTGATAAGTCTCATTTTATGACACTATATATAATTCCCAGCCTTAATCAGGATGTTTATCTGGGAGTAGACTTCTGGGTCGCATTCCAAATTGCCCCAGACATTATAAGTGAGGTGGCTCCAACTTCTTCTGTCGATTCTGATCCAAATATGCACACATTGAACTGTAGTCAGAAAGAACGTCTTCAGAAAGTCGTTAACGGCTTTCCTTCTTTTTCGAAGGAAGGACTGGGGAAAACCTCTTTACTAGAGCATGTTATTGAAATAGAGAAGGGTGCTAAACCAGTCAAGCAGAGATACTTCCCCATATCTCCCGCTGTAGAGAAAGTCTTACATGGTGAAATTGACCGCATGATATCGCAGAATGTCATCGAGGAGTCACAGAGCCCCTGGAGTAGTCCTGTGGCGTTGTTGCAGAAACCTGGCAAGTTGAGACTATGTCTTGATGCGCGGAAAGTAAACAACGTTACGGTCAAGGACGCTTACCCGTTGCCACTAATAGAGGGAATTATCAGTCGCCTGCCAAAAGCAGAAATTTTGTCAAGCCTTGATTTAAAGGAAGCTTTTTGGCAGATACCCCTCGAAAAAAAATCTCGCGAAAAGACTGTCTTTACAGTGCCGAATCGACCTCTTTATCAATTTAAAGTTATGCCGTTCGGTCTCTGTAATGCGCCCCAGACTCTGTGCCGACTCATGGACCGAATTATTCCGCCCTCTCTTCAAGGCAGAGTATTCGTATATTTGGATGATCTCCTCCTTATTTCAGAGGATTTTGAAAGTCACTTGGCTCTTCTAAAGGAGATATCTAATCGTATTCGCATGGCCGGCTTGACCCTGAATATCGAAAAGAGCAAATTTTGTCTGAGAGAGGTGAAATACCTTGGGTACATAGTCGGCAACGGGAGGCTAAGGACTGACCCGGATAAAGTTTCCGCTATTACCAACTTTCCAAAACCGACAACCGTTCGACAATTGCGTCGATTCTTGGGGATGTCCGGATGGTACCGGCGCTTTATCGAAAACTTTGCTTCAATCGTGGCACCTCTATCGGACCTACTTAAGAAGTCGAAGAGCTTTAAGTGGACCCCTGTAGCTGAGGCAGCATTCAAGGTGATAAAGGAGAAACTTTCTACTGCCCCCGTCCTAGCAACTGCTAATTTCGATAAACCATTTGTGATCCAGTGTGACGCCAGCCAGTATGGTATAGGTGGCGTGTTGTTGCAAGCTATTGACGATGGCTTTGAAGCTCCAATAGCATTTGTGTCACAAAAACTAAATAGAGCTCAACAAAACTATAGTGTGACGGAGCAGAAATGCTTGGCGGCTTTAATAAGCCTTAAAAAATTCCGACCATACGTAGAGGGTACGTCCTTTAAGATTGTTACCGATCACGCCAGCCTAAAATGGCTAATGAACCAATCTGATCTATCAGGCCGTCTAGCCCGGTGGTCACTGAAATTACAGGGATATACCTTCTCCATAGAACATCGAAAGGGTAGCCTTAATATCGTACCCGATGCGCTATCGAGGATGGGTGAGAATGAAGTCGCTTCGCTAGACTATTCCTCACCTGAAATAGATCTGAATTCTGACCACTTTTTAAGTGCTGACTACCAGAAGCTTAAGACGGCGGTGCTAACGAATGCCGGCAAGCTAAACGATGTTAAGGTGGTAGACAATTATATTTATAAACGCACCCAGCACTATGACGGTAATCTCGAACAAGAAGCCAAGTGTTGGAAACTATGGATTCCAAGTGCGTTAACAACCTCCACGATCGAGAATGCACATTGCCCTCCTACCTTTTCTCATGGCGGAATCGGGAAAACACTGGAGCATTTGAGGCGGCATTTTTATTGGCCGCAAATGGCTAAGGATGTTAGGGACTTTATTAATAAATGTGACATCTGTAAAGGGTGTAAAGCCCCGAATATGGTACTGCGGCCACCCATGGGAGAACAAAATAAGGCTAGTCGTCCCTTTCAAAAGGTTTTCATTGACCTATTAGGGCCATACCCTCGCAGTAAATCGGGAAATATTGGCATTTTCATAATGCTGGATTGCTTGACGAGATTTCCGATCCTTAAACCAATAACAAAATTTTCAACTGCGATTATTTGCAATATACTAGAAGACGCGTTTTGTACTTTTGGAATACCAGAGGACCTTCGTAGCGACAATGGGTCGCAATTTAAGTCGAATGAATTTAAACGATTCCTTGGAAAATTTGGGGTGCATCATACCTTCACAGCTATCTATTCCCCTCAGGCAAACCCATCAGAAAGGGTGAACCGGTCGATAATATCAGCTATTCGTTCATACTTGGGAGAAGATCAGACTCGATGGGATGAACAACTAAATCTCATCGCCGCAGCTATCCGATCCTCAATCCATCAATCAATAAACTGCTCGCCCTACTATGCGTTGATAGGACAGCAAATGATTACCCATGCCAGTACTTACGCTCTTATGCGAAATTTGCAGTCCCTGGGTGAAGAATTAGACACTATTTCAGATGCAGATAGACTCACTATTATTCGATCCAAAATACAATCGCACCTATTAAAATCTTATGAGAATAGCAAGAAGCGATATGACACCAGAAGCAAACCCGTAAACTTTAAACCAGGACAGGAGGTATTTTGTCGCAACTTCAAAACCAGTGACGCCTCTAAAAGTGCAAAGCTAGCAAAAAAGTTTTTAAAATGTAGAGTTGTCCGCAAAATCGGTAATTGCTACTACGATCTCGTAAATCTGAATGGGAAACCTTTGGGAAAGTACCATGCCAAAGATATCCGAGTTTAAACAGGCACCATAATAATAGCTTTCTTTCCCCAAGTAGACTCAGATTATGTTGAGTCGTAAAACTATCAACATCATCTGTTTTGTATTATTTGACATACAAAAAAAAAAAAAAAACTTGTAGTTTTTCTTGCATGCAACACTGTATGACTGAAATTATTTTTTTGTGTATTCACAAAACATGCATGAAGTAGTACATAAATCACTCAGCCACTGACTCATTCGGAAGCGGTACCGATGGTTCGATTTAGCCTACCGTTTTCTTCCGCTGATGCTCTCATCTCCTATCAATATATAAATAAGGGACCGTTCTCTTTTAGCGTCACCGAACTATCGTTGAGGACAACGACGAAGTGGTGGAGAGGTGATGGCGAGCAAGTGCAAGCGAAGGTGGTGTAGTTCTACAATAGGCTCGTGTTTCACAATAGTTGAATTATAAAAAGAAAAAAAAGAAAGCCAAATAATATTTAATATTGTTAATAAATAAATAATTTCGTGCTATAGTGCCACGGAGTGGATAATTATCCCTCCCCATATTAAATTCAACATTTTCTCCCCAGACCCCTCTGGGTAAGTAATAATCTAATTTTGAGCGTAAGAAAGATCCTAATATCGGACGTTATTTTCCTAGGGAAATATCCCGGGACAGAATTGATTGCCTGGCCAATTTAAAGAAGAAAGAGACCGAGACGCATGTGAAAGTGCCACGGCTCTGCACCAGTTACAAAAAAATTTGACTTTCTCGACCGGAGAAACTAAATCACGGCCACCAAAAAGGAGCTGCAGACAGCGAAAATATATGATCCCAGAACGTCACCGAATGGATATCAGTGCTACTGCCTAAAAACATATATCGATATCAAAACGATATTTTTAAATAACCAGTGATCACCGCGTTACATATAGCTCTATAATTCTTTTCATATACATATATACCTTTATAAAAAAAAAGAGAGGAAAATACGTTTGCGTTATCGTGAATTCTGAACGTGACCTCCATCCTTTTTTTTTGTTTGCTCAACTAATGTCAGTGCTTAAGTTTTCACCTTTTTCTTTTATTGTATTTCGATTTTGTACATAGGTATGTTCATAAATTAGTTCTTTTTTTTGTGTTTTTTTTTTGATACCTATATAATTTTTGCTCTCATTATAATCGCGGTGTATTAGTATACCAGTGGAAAGTGCGCTTAGTATATAGATCAAACGGTTTCTCTTTGTGCTGAGGAGAGGAGTGTGGTTTTTTTTTATTTTTAATCCGCAGGAGTTCAACCTTATTCGACGGCGGGCGCTTCTTCGAGAGTTTGTGGTAAGTCTAAATTTCCTTCCATTTTGTTTATTGTAAAAAGGAGTCACATTCCAAACCCATAATAACTTACATTTAAATAGCATAATATCCAGTATCAAACCCTAGTATACTAACTCGCAGAACCACGTGTAAGTTACCTAGAAGCCTGTTTTTTTTTTCGTCAAAGTACTGGTAAGGTACATCGAATTATTTTTTTTTTCTTTTTTTCAAAATATGTACAAAAGTAAAATTAAGAATTTATGAATTACCTATATTTTATCATCGGTTAAAATTTTTTTTTTTAATAAATTATTATAAATGGCAATTGCTGGTTTTGTTTTGAAGACCGTGGAATGAGTTAGTTCTCCTATTCTTAACTGTGCAGACTTTCGGGTGGTAAAGAGTCGGAAGTAAGGGTATTAGGTTTTTGGGTGATAGACGCTGAACTGCAGCAGGGAAAAGGTCTATCATGGATGGGAGGGCTATCTAAGACATAAAACCTCAGCTTGGAGTGGAATAGGATTGATTCAGCATCCCTTTTGTTTCGCAACGCACGTTAATTTAATTCCGTAGATGGAGGGAGAGATTAGATCGGATCGGACATGCTCAAGAACACCGGCCCCCCACTGAAGTAGCTGGATTTTATGACGTGCTATCTGCATGCATCCGTCCATCAGCAATTTTTTTTTTGGTATTTTCACTGCTTACAAAATATAACGTATACGCCCCCTAATTATTTTTTTTTCTTTTCTCTTTGCTAACTAGTCCTTTAAATTATTCATTCTTTCCATCATTCCAACATCCCCTCCACTACAAAATATAGGATCGCTTAAAAATGGGTCAATTTAGACCATTATAGGCTCCCCTTAAATTGCGAATAAAAAGTGTCCAGTAATGCGGGCTGTCTTATATTTTATATCGTAGATAGAAAAGGGTTCAGAGAATAGAAATGCAAGGTTTCATCGTTTGTAGTTCAACAGTTTTTGAGTTATGGGGACCTTAAATTAGAAGCCCAAATTTTGCTTAAATTTCAAATAAATCATAAACCGTTAGGCCGATTGGTATAATTTGAATTCTATTACATTAGTAATGGCAAACACTTCCGAAACAGAAAATTTCATCGCTCTGCTTGCCACGGTTTCGGAGATAACAAGGTTTTAAGGGATTGAAAATTTTTTTTTCAAATGGTTCTAACTTTCTAACGGTTGAACTACAAATGAAAAAAATTTCACTACAAACAACTACAAACGAATGCCTATCGAACTGCAAACTCAGTTTTCCATTCTAGAAAAAGTGCGGGCTAACTTCACAAAAAAAATTAAGCTGCAATTTCGCTTAAATTCCATATAAATCCCAAACCGTTAGGCCGATTGATACAATTTTTTTTTTATTAGATTGATGAGGTGGAAAACTGTTGAAATAAGAAATTTCATCACTCGGCAATGTACCGTTTCGAAGATAACGCGGTCTTATATCGCCTGCTTAAATTGCTTATAAATTCTTCTTGGTTTGGTCAATTTCGACATTTAAGGTTTTATTAGATAGAGCACACATGCTTTCTAACAACCAACTAGTTTCTGTCGTTTGTAGTTGTCCAGCATTTGAAATATCCGTCCCCTTAAACCAGTCTGCGAAGACGATTTCAACCATTTTCTTAAATTTTCAATAAATCTTTATCTATTGATAAGAGGTAATTTTTTTTTTGCTCCATTGGATACATCTAACAGAAAGCATTAGAAAAAAATAGATTTCACTATTTTGAGTTGCTTAATAACTGAAATATGGATATGAATTTATATGACGAAGTAGTGTTCGCTTAAATTTCATCTAATTTTTTTTCTTTGGGATAAAATCACAAAATTTGAATTGGATTAGATAGTCAGGAATACAGGCTTTGCAGAAATTGCATTTTTGTTGTTATAAATTGTTTCAAAGGGGTTAGGTTTTAATGTTATTCGAAGGAATAGAAAAAATTGTTGGATAAAATCGGGGTTCATTGATTGGTTGTTGTTGATAATTGACAGGTAGTGACTCATGTCGATGGGCACAGATGAGTGCTTTGCGAGAATGTGTTTACCGTTGTTTGGTTGTTGTTGGGAAGCCCATATATGGATGCAACTCTAAAGTGATGCGTTTTTTGACTTTGATTGCTTTTTATTAAGTAACGCTTAAGTGAATTCAGAAATTTTAAATGCAGTTATTTAAGTTAGCATATGATTTATGCACTAGTGGTTTTAAATTATTTCTCTTTTTTTGTAAATTCGGAGTTACAGGTGCAAACACAAATGTCCTTATATCTCGGAAATAAGACATTTCTGTTAAAAAAGAATTTCACTACAAACAACTACAAACGATTTCAAATGCAACTGGCTAGATTTTGTTTCAAAAAGCCAAAAGTGCGGGCTGAAATTTTTTTCTAATGGTTCTAACTTTCTAACCTTTGAACTACAAACGAAAAAAATTTCACTACAAAAAACTACAAACGAATGTCTATCGAACTGCAATTCACGTTTTTCATTCTAGAAAAATGTGCGGGCTAACTTCACGTAGGTGTATTTAGTGTGTTGCATTTTAGTACGAATGTTTTTTCATCAGATTCATGATACTTAAACAATTTTGATGCAAAAGGTAGAAATTCCACGATGTAGGATGACTGCTGAGTGTCAGTATTTCATTATACCCCCTCCATTCACATTTTTTTTGTTTTGTTGCTTCACACGTATTCACCGATACGAAATTTAAGAGAGAATTGTTTCTTTCAAAATTTGCGGGGGGAATCGGGTAGGTGCGCGGGAGCTGACGGTCTATTTAATACTTAGTTTATGATGCTGACAGTCGGTTATTGGTTATTCATTGCGTCGAGAGTGTTTACGGTTGAGAAGAGAGTTTGTTTTAGGTTTATTATTTCGTCATAGACCTTTTTGAGTGTGATATACGTCATTTCGCCTCTTCTGCACACAATCTATGCAATTCCAAACCTTTTTGTTTTTAGCCATGTAGTCGACATCAGTTGGAGTAAGGTTAACACATTCTGGATGCAACAGGCCTTGACATTCATTGCAAGAAATTTTGCACACTTCTCTCCCGATTTTTCTATTACACACTTTGCAGCAGCTTGTCATTTTCGCGTCTATTCTCTTTCGAAGCTCTCCGATTACTTCTAACTCCAAGGCTTGTCAAATATCGCCATTTTGTGTAGCATACATTTAGGAAGCGAAAACTCATACCAATGGTGTTACCATAGTGATCGTATTATTTTTTTATTTTTCTTTATTTTTTTTCAAAGCCTAATTCCGTTTCCCACAGACTTTATTCATTTAGTGAGTTTGCTGACGAGCCAAATGCATAAGAGAAGAAATGGAAAATTTGTATCATCCCACCCTCTATAACACCACTGACTGGCTAACCACGTAAATATACACAAATGTGCAGGAGTATAACCTATTCTTTCATAACTTATTTCCTCAAGTCTTTGCCATGATAGACCCCTACTCGGTTTCCCTGTAAATCTTCGAGCTCATACAAGTTGCTGGCTCTACGCACTTTCATCTTAATAAATTTTGGGCTCAGCTTAGCGCATATTTTCTTGGAGGCATCACTTAGTATAAAATTTCGCCGGAAAACCTCGTCTCCCACTGCGTACTTAACGGTCTTGGATCGGGTATTGTACCCCCATTCGTAATCTAAATGCGCCTTTTCCAAACACTGTTTTATGAGCGAGTGTATAATGTTCATTCTTTCAACCTTTGACAGTATAGTGGTTTCTGAGTTATTTAGACAACCGTTTCAATAGCTTATAATCGGAACCATGTTCCACCATTTGTTATCTAAACAACGCCTCATATGGGGAATATGAGTGGATCGAAGTGCGTAGCGCACCATGCTATCGATGGGAGCAGTACATCCCAATTGTTTTGGCGACTAACAAGGATCGGTTTACTCGCATACATACATACAACCTTACGTATACTAAATGTGTTTCAATAAATTTTAACCGTTTTGTTCGGGTATTAACTAGGACTTCTTTTCGTTTTATTGACAATCGGTAGCACAAAAAAATATATATATCTATATATGTAAAAATGGATCTTGGTTTGTTCGGATGCTTAAAACTCAAAAACGTCTGGACCAAATTGGATACTTCCTTCTGCGGTTTTGTTCGTAATTGCTCCGCGAAGGTTTAGGAAAAAAGAAAAATTGAAAAATTCTCAACAGGTGGCGTTGAAGGCACACATTTCGTTTTTCATGGGGAAAAGCACTTTGAAAAAAAATAAACTGGATAGAAATCGATTAGTGACACTTCAAATACAAAAAAAAAAATATTTTATATTTTCAAAGCAATTGTTGTTGTCAATTATTTTAATTATTTTCCTAGCAAATTGTTTTTGTCAAAAATTTTGACATATATAAGTTTGTTTATGTTTACTATGTTACATTAAGTAACTTTTTGAAATGGAGTAGATACTTTTTTATTTCATGGTTTTTGAATCCATCATTTTTGTTTGACATGTATTTTCAGGATCCTTGCATAAGTATGTGTGAGTAAGTTGAAATGTAGGGGTGATTAAGATGACGTGGACAATTATGACAGGCAACAGGAGTTGTGGAGCGTTTTGAGTTTGCACTTAGGGGTTGTTACGAACATTTTTTTTTTTTTTTTTTTTTTTTTCCGAGGGTAGGTGAAAATCT
Organism: Cheilosia vernalis; assembly: GCA_949126925.1. NCBI lineage: Eukaryota > Metazoa > Arthropoda > Insecta > Diptera > Syrphidae > Cheilosia > Cheilosia vernalis. Next base: position 71,369,813 of record OX421358.1, read on the forward strand.
TCCAAAGACACTATGAGAATAGCAAGCGCGTTCTCATAGTGGTGTCAGATTTTTACTGACAAAAAACACCACCCTTCTAATTGTTAGATACTGCAACTAAGATATAACTTATCAAGCAATTTTTCTATCATTAAATAAAAACTTTTGACAGGTTACTTTCCAATGAAAGATCCTGCGTGTTCCGCAAATTAAACGCGGTTAATCTTATCTTGCCAAGTCGAACGGTTTCGTTCTTTGTAGTCGGCGCAATAAATTGCTCTCGTCCAAGATTTGTCGGACTGTATTGTTGATATGTCCGATTAGTCGGTTTCTATGCTTTCTCGCGAAGCTTCTAGTTTCAGCTTCGATTGTTGGAATTCCGAGATCCCTATGGATATCGTCGTTTCTAATATACCATGGTGCTTGTACAATTTCTCAAAGAACTTTATTTTGAAAAGTTTGTAGAATATTGACATTTGTTTTCTTGGTACAACCCCAAAGTTGTATACCGTAGGTCCACACCGGCTTTAGCACTTGCTTGTATAAAAGCAGTTTGTTCTCAGTATTGAGCTGGGAATGTTTTCCGAGTAACCAGTACATTTCTCTATATTTGATATCGAGTTCTTTACGTTTCATTTTCACGTGCGAACTCCATTTCAGCTTTGCGTCGAGTGTCATTCCCAGATATTTGGCCTCGTTTGCAAAGGGTATTCGGGCCATATTTAGGAAAATTGGCAAGTCATTGGTTTTCTTATACGTGAAATTCACATGTACAGATTTAGTTTCATTTAAGGCGATCCGCCAGTTCCTTGTCCATTCATTTATCTTATTCACTGCAGTTTGCAGTTTTGTAGTCGTTTCTTCGATTGTATTACCTAGTGCTAGGATAGTTGTGTCGTCGGCGAACGTAGCAAGGGTAGTGCCATCTTCCCTTGGTATATAGCGAGTATATAACAAATAGAGAAGCGGACCAAGGGCGCTTCCTTGCGGTACTGCGGCCGAAATTTCTTTTAGCTCCGAGTATTCGATTCCATTTCTAACACAGAAGAGTCTATTCCCGAGATATGATTCTAGAATATCATATAGGCTTGCGGGGAGAACTTGTCGTAATTTAAATTTCAAGCCGTCGTGCCACACCTTATCAAAGGCTTGTGAGACGTCAAGGAATACGCTTGAGCAAATCTTTTTTTCTTCAAATGCTTTCTCGATTACGTCAGTAGTTCTATGTACTTGGTCAATCGTCGAATGCTTGGTTCTGAACCCAAACTGGTGGTCAGGGATAAGATTATCGTCTTCAATAACCGGTTGTAGGCGCCTAAGCAATATTCTCTCGAACACTTTGGAAATGACTGGAAAAAGGGAAATCTATACGATTTTGCTTCATTTAGCGGTTTTCCTGGTTTTAAAACCATTATGACCTCCGCGACTTTCCATTGACTCGGCACGTGTTTTAGTCTGAGCGCGGCATTTATAATAAGAAGAAGCTTAATTAATGCTTTTCTTGGTAGAACTTTCAGAACTTCTCCGGTGATCAAATCATAACCAGGAGCTTTCTTAGGTTTTAGGGATTCGATTTCACGTTTTAGTTCACTTAGCGTTGCACTAGTGAGTGTTGAATCGTTAGATTGTAATTCCGCCCTATTAGTATTGTCGTGGATCGCTTGGCCATCGTACGGTTTAAAAGTTTCTTCTAGATGAGCGACAAAAACGTCCGCTTTTTCCTTATCTTCCCTTGCCCATTCATTTTGATTAGTTCTAATTGGCGGCGCGGGGATTTTGGGCCTTTTGGTGCCTTTTACAGCTTTCCAAAGTGAATAATTGGAATCTTTTTTCGCTGTTAAACTTTCAAGGTAAGAACCTATCGCACGATTTTTAAAATCCTTAATAACTGTCTTCAACAAATTGCACAAATAATTCAAATGTGCTTTATGTTGCGGAGCGCGACTCTGTTGCCATTTCTTACGCGCCTTCCTTTTTTCGTTGACCAATTCTTTTATTTCGGGAGTATATCGTAGCCCGTATTTGGCCGGCGTTTTCCTTGGATTAGGCGTATTATTCCAGGAGGCGATCTGTACGATCTCGACGAAGCGATCAACTTCAACCTCAAGTTCATAGGGTGTCGTAAGTGGAACACTCAGTTCAACATTCTCTTCTATTTCGTTCCTAAAGCCTTCCCAGTTAGTTTTTCTACCAGTTAATCTCGCTGGCTCTAGGTTATTGACTAGTTTTACACTCAATGATAATATAACCGGTGAGTGGTCAGATGATAGATCAAAGCTCTCTTCAACTTTAATGTGGTTGGTAGGTATTCCTTTCACAACGAAAAAATCTATCAGGTCAGTTAGTTTTGAAGTATCAGTTGGCCAGTAGGTCGGTTTGCCCGTCGAGAGGAAATCGCAACTGTATTCCATACCTGCCCCATAGAGCATTCTACCTTTTCGCGAGATGTAACTGGAGCCCCAGAACGTGTGCTTCGCATTAAAATCGCCGCCAATAATGAAATTTGGTTTGAGCGATTTAAGCAGGTTAGTAAAATCATTTTTTTCAAGCTCGGAACGCGGTGGACAGTAGATAGATGAAATTCTAAGAGTATGCTGACTATTTTTAACTCGAATCGTGCACAGTTGCATAGTTTCGAGCTCTATCTTCAGGTCTTCTTATTGTTCAATGCAGTCTTTAATAAGCAATGATGATCCACCTCTGGCGTTCCCCGATGGGTGACAAGCGTGGAAATCCTTATATCCTTTTATTTTTAAATTCGATCCCTTTTTCACGTGAGTTTCAGAAACCAAGCAAATGTCAATATCTTTCTCTTGTATGAATATTTCCAATTCGCCGAGTTTTTGTATAAGTCCGTTTGCATTCCAAGTGCATATTTTAACATTGGTTTTTCATTCATGTTATTTTTGAAGTACGCGTTTTCCGTTAATTATTTTCGAGCTTAACCAAGCGATCGAGAACAATTTTGTTTATTTTGCATTGTTCTTCAAGTTTCTCGAGAATAACTGAGAAAACATGAGAAACAGGGTCCGGCGAAGTTTCAACGTTTTTCGCTACTTCGAATGCCGCGGCCTGAGCGTAGGTCTGCACTCTGGCTGACCGAGGGCCACTATTCGATGGCTTTCCTGATGGTAACTTTTCAGTAGCGTTTCTTTTGACAACAGAGGTCGAGGGCCTTTGTATTTTCTCTCTTTCCCTGACAATGCTACGCTTTTGAACCGGAGGTTTTATATTGCCTACTACCTCCTGGGCGGTCCTACGCTTTACCTTGGTAAGCGGCTTTGTATTTTTATTTTGGCTTTTGAGTAGCGCATCTCTCCATTTTTGCAACTCCTTAGCTACTTCACAGCCTCTATAATTTGCCGGGTGCTTTCCCTTACAGTTAGCACAGGTAGCGGAGGATTGTTTGTTTGCTCCACAGTCTTGGGAGAAATGACTTCCGGCGCATTTTACACATCGCGGCTCTTTTTTGCAATACATTTGCGTATGATTGAATTCTTGGCAACGTTTGCACTGTGGAATTGTTTTCAAATTTCTGCGCATGGGCTCGATTTTTACCACAATATTAAGTATGGTTTTAATTCGGTAGATATCTTCGATATTATCAGACCTATCGAAGGTAAGCATAAAGAGCGGAAGTCCACGCCTTACCAGGATGTCCTTATCTTCTTCCTTTTTTGCTTCTCTTTCTTGATGATAACGGGTGATTTTTTAGCTGGTTTGGTTTTGGCAACACTGGTTTTGACAGCTGACGTGTGTTTAGTACCTTGTGTCACTGTCAAACAGCTTCAGTTTGGTTTGCAATTTAACCGTCTTACAAATGAACAACGCTTGCAAATTATTGAATTTTACTATCAAAATTCGTGCTCGGTTCGAAACGCTTTTTTATCGAAAAATTGTGTTCAGCGATGAGGCTCATTTTTGGTTGAATGGGTACGTAAATAAGCAAAATTGCCGCATTTGGAGTGAAGATCAGCCAGAAGCATTGCAACAGCTACCAATGCATCCCGAAAAAGCCACTGTTTGGTGCGGTTTATGGGCCGGCGGCATTATTGGGCCATATTTCTTCAAAGATGATGCGAATCGCAGCGTTACTGTCAATGGTGAACGCTACCGAGCGATGATAACAAACTTTTTTTTGCCCGAAATGGAAGTTCTTGACTTGCATGATATGTGGTTTCAACAAGACGGTGCCACATGCCACACAGCACGCGAAACAATGGCGCAATTGCGAGGCGAGTTTGGTGAACAGTTAATTTCACGTTTCGGGCCGGTCAATTGGCCGCCTAGATCGTGCGATTTGACACCATTATATTATTATTTGTGGGGGTATGTCAAGGCTAATGTGTATAGGGACAAGCCCGCTTCGATTGACGCACTGGAAGCCAACATCCATGCATTCATTCGTGAGATACCGGCCGATATGTGTGAAAGAGTATGCCAAAATTGGACTCAGTGGATGGGCTACCTGAGACGCAGCCGCGGTCAACATTTGCATGAAATTATCTTTAAACATTAAATTGCAAGGTTCAAACTATCGATTCAAATAAATATTTCATTCATTTTTTCGAATTTTTTGTGTTTTTTTTTTAAAAAAAGTTCTAAACCTCTTAAAAAATCACCTGTTATTTACGGCATCAAGAATTCTAAACCCTTTGGAACGGAGGTCGTTTATAACTTCTTCTTTGGTGCATGAGGGGTGGAGTCCCCTCGCTACAACACGATGTCGCCTTTCTGACTTTATTTCAAAAGTATACCACTGGATCTTCTCGGTGTTTAGCTTTTGGGACACTGCCCGGTAGTCTTCGTGGTTAACGACGTTAATTTTCCACGCATTATTCCTCAAAGATGTTACCTTAAATTCCGATGTTATCGTTCCTTTAAGGAGGCTGTGTAACTTATTATAATCCGTTACCCCAACGACGTTTATTGGAGGCGGTGGACGAATTTGCCCTCGGAGTTGTTTTTCTTGCGGTACTTTACGCGTTTGTTCTCTTAGAGGCTCGACTTCAGGCGAAGAACCGGCTCTCCTTTTCTTACTAGGTCTTTTCTTAGGGACCCGATTCGTTTCGCGTGCTAGCTCTTCTTCGTCAGTGTGGTATAACTGACTAGGCAAGCGTGGTGGAGTACATTCGCGTTCTTTCTGAGAATTAGTGTTCCTTAGAACATTATTTTCTTCTTTTAGCAGTTCTATCTCTTTCTTCAGAGTTTGATAGAGTAGATCCATTTCCTTAAGCTTGATTCGGAGTGTTTTAATTTCTTCCTCAGAGCTTATATCTTTCACTGAGTCCCGTTTTTCACGCGCTGGCGCTCCCGGCGGACTTCTTTTCCCGGGGTTGTTCGATCTTGATGGAGGCGATCGAGATACCCTTGAACTTTTAATAAAAGGGTTAATGGACTGCAATAAGCGGCTCTCCCCAGAATCCGTAGAGCCGACCTCCGAAGAGGGTGGATTTTCCAGTAAAGCTGGACTGCCACCTGGGGTAATTAATCTTTTCGTTTTGTTCATTGCATTTTTTGTATACACTACACGCTCGGTATACGGAGGTTGGATTTTAGTCGCCTCTTACGACAGGCATGCCTACCTCGGGTAAATTCTAACCCCTACCCGAAGGGGGTCGAAAAATGAGCGTGCAACAATTGTGGTATTCTGCTGATTAGTGAATAGGGTTATGGGGAACGCAACTCAAAGGTACCATAACACCTTCGGTACCGGTGTAGAGAGAGAAAGGAAAAGGCTTACAATTTACCAACCAAGTTGATAGGTGCGGTTAGTTTTCTTAATTTCTGTTAAAGTTATTAATATTTCGTCTGTCGCTGATGAACTATATTGTTAAGCATCGTGTCTTTGGTTATACTCGATGTTGGATGTATTCGATTGAATGGCAAAAAAGAGGCTTGTCACATGCTTACATTCTCATTTGGTTAGTCGAAAGAATGCAACCAGACCAAGATGATGACATCATATGTGCCGAGGTTCCAGATCCCGAAACCGATGTATACCTGCATGATGTCATAATTACAAACATGATTCATGGGAAGATTTGAAAATGGTATCAGTATTTTTATTTCACATTTTCTGTTTCGTGCGAACCAACTTACAAACACATGAAAACCAATTTAACAGTCACAAGTCATTCCCAAATACATTACACACTGGGACTTACTAATAATCATTTTTAACCTTCACACTAAATATTTCCTAGGTCACAAATCACAATATACAATTTTGTATGGAAATTTTTCCATTGAGAGCTGGAAAAATGTAGTCTGGACGTTTAAAATATTATTAGTACCACGGACTGTTATACTGTTACGGAAATATGTCTGAAATGTAGGGCACTATAACCATCAACTTTTACTTGGGTTCTGGACCCGATAGGTGGCGCTGAAGGATAGGATACCACACTATAGGTGGTACTTTGCAAAACATAAGCGGTATAGGAAAACGATTTGTGGCACCTCCCATTCAAAAATAAAATCAAGCGCTATTTCTTAAGTTACATAATTAAAATTATAATGGACATTGTCCAAATAAAGCACTTTACAAACCTCTGCGGATTCCGCTTATTCAGAACGGCTTGCCATTGGTATTTAAGCGTCTACATAAAATAGCATGTGCATTGGGCATGCTCGAAATTATTACTTTCATTACATTAACAAATTTGAGCGGAACGAAGTTCGCGGGGTCAGCTAGTATATTATATATACAAGAAATTTAATGGAGTTAGGTAGGTACGTTTTCATTTAGTTCAATATAGAATGGAGAAATTTTTAATGATATTATGTATAGTGATTCTATGTTATGCATGTGAGGAATTGATATTAATCCAGTATGTACGAGTGGTTTTGATATTATCTAAGGTTTAATTCTTGATAAGATCTATGCCTACACGTCATATAAAGAAAAGGTGCAATCACATAAAATTTTGATAATTGCCTGGCTTTTTCTTCCTTTTCCTGCGTAATGCGTCTATCCTTGCAGATGGAAGTGGGATAGGTCAGTCACACCGCTGAGTGGGAATCGTCTTGTTCGGAATAGATGTCCTCTAGAAAAGCGATATTGCGGCATGTTCGTTGGTTTACCCCGATTTGCGGGAGATCGGCTTTGTCTTAGCAAGTTTACGCCTAATTCCCTAATATATAGAAAAGAAAGTTCCAGCTACACCCCAAACTAGGATTGTGTCACAGCGCGGATTTACCTCTTGTGGAGGGAATATTTTCTTGGTCTTGCCGACAAGTTCCACTTGGTAAAAGGAAAAACTTTAACACCGGAACTTTAAAAAAAAAATTGTTGGCACCGTACTCATTGTTTTCTGTCTATCTACTTGGGCTAGGTGAACTGATTCTAAGGAGAAGAGTTGCTATTATAGAGTCTTGCGGTAATATATACCTCTTCCTATAAAAAAACCAATGAGCGCAAATCGGTTGTTATGTAAAACGGATGATTTATGCGATACATTACAAAACAGGTTTTGTACTGTATCTTGTCTTGATCCTCCAGAACTGATTCTTCAGAATCTAGCGAACCTAAGTTTCGTAATAGTTTGTAAGTCGAAGCATGCGTAATCATTTCTTGACCGAATAGACTAAAATAAGGTAGGGCTGCTGCAATAAGTGAAAGATTTTCGTCCCAACGAGTTTGATCGTGGCCTATATAAGAACGAATTTCAGCAATAATTGAGCGGTTTACCCTCTCCGATGAATTACTTTGTGGAGAATTTGCGCAGTATACGTATTGTGTATTCCGTGAATTTTAAGAAGATTGTTGAATACCTCGCTTTTAAATTGTGAACCATTATCGGTTACCACGTCTTCCGGGATGCCGAAAATGCTAAATACATTCTGACTTAAAAACTGAATCATTTCGGCTGCAGTAAGTTTTTTTTTTTTTTGGTGATGAGGTTTTCGGTAAGAAACCAGGGGTTGTTCATAAGTGGACTGCCCAAGACCGTTATACGTGGTGAAGAACCACACCCTGCACGATGTGCCACTGCTTTAGATGAAATATAACGGATCTAGAGGGGAATAACTCGATAAAACCCATAATCCCGGGTAAACTACCGTGCCCATGGGATGTATGGCACAATGTTATGTGTCTTTTAACGGTGAACTCTAAATAGCTGAGGACCTCTAGTTTCAATTTCAATTCCTCTTTTCTGTATACAGGGGGTGAGTACAGAACGACCTCCCTTCCCCCTTACTCGTGGGTCCAAAATAGAAAACGTAAACAAAACAACAAACAAAGGGACTGGCCGAACATTCAAACTTCTACAGTTTGACAGGCCATCGCTGTCTAAGCTGGTAGAGGCTCTAACGGGTCATAACTTCTTAAGAAATCACATGATGAAACTAAACCTCAAGGATGACGATATATGTAGAGGTTGCGGAGACGAAGAGGTCCATGAGGACATACCTCACTTCCTCTGTCACGGCATCGGGTAAATACAAGAATGATGACACAAGCTGACCATCAACAAAACCGACGGTTAGCCCCCAAAAAGGGTATCACAATGGGTCCACAAGGACCTAAGTGTGGTATAGTAGGGTCGACCCTGCTCTACCAACCCACATACCTAACCTAAGTTTTTTTATAGGTCTAAATAGCGGAAATTTGGTAAAGTGGTCTAAGACAAAAAATATGGCTATATTTCCTGTTTTAGATCTAGGGAAGGATCCGATGATGTCCATGAACAGTTTTTGAAATGGCCTTTGCGAGTTTGGCATTTCTCCCATCGGAGCACGCAAGGTTCTGTTTGGTGCCTTGGACTGTTTACAAGTATCGCAATTGTTAATGTATTGCTTTACGTCGGATGCCAATTTGGGCCAATAAAAATGTCTTCTTAGTCGTTCAATTATTTTAGCAATGCCTGCATGATTGTAATTCGGAGGATCATGACAACGTTCAATTACTTCCTTCACCATTACAATCTGTGTACAATCTGTACACATCCGACTTTCCTCTCCTCTTTCAATGTGAAGCAGCAATACATGCCGATGACACGGCTATAATTTCATCGCATGAATTCAGTCTCAATATTGAGACGAATCTTAAAAATGAGATTGAAACACTGCAAAACTACCTACTACTCAAAGTGGAAAATAAAACTGAATGCTGAGAAAATTCGAGCTATCTTTTTCACACGAAAAAGAAGACCTTGTTTTCTCCCAGCAAACCAAGTTCCTGTCAATGGGTATTCAATTGCGTGGAAGCCTTCTGTAAAATACTTGGGTGTATATCGTGATTCAAAACTGACGTTTAAAGAACACACTATGCAAACACTTAACAAAGTAAATATTGGTATAAAAATATTATACCCATTTATAAATAGGTGTTTTCTCCGAAGTATGGACTGTATTTCTTCTTAACTGACTTTATTTAAACTTATAACATAAAACAATAATTATTATTTATCACTTTAACAGAAAGCACAGCGAGTGTTGATATGACGACTGGACTGGTGGACTTGTGAACAACTTCTTCTTCGTCGTCGTTGTCGTTGGTTCCTCAACGCCTCGCATTTGCATCTCCACCGTTGCTCTTGCTTTTCGATGCAGCTATTGCTGTTCCTGACCACCGTTGATGTTGCGGATGGTGACTGGGGCTATTGGCCATTCTGTATAGGATCGTGGGCGCCCTGTGGTATGCACGGATTATATGGGTACATTCGACAGCGCACAGCTCCCCAAAGTATGCTGTACAGAGCTGCCACATTTATATGGGATGGATGGATATGGATGCATTCAACCGCACAGCAACATTCTCCCCAACGTTAAATTACGTAGGTATTTAACTGATGGTTCATAAACTGAAGTTGGACAGGCACGGCATTTCCTCCATTTGTGCACCATCCTTCTTCTCTGGAACTGGGTGTTACTTATGGGCGCACCGACTCGCCCGAGGAATCTAGCGGTGAACATAGTTTGAAGTTTGATGATTGAAATGACATATTGGGTAAACAGAGAAATAGTGATTTACTTTATGAAGTATGACATGAAACAAACTGTGCTTAAGAATTTTGGTGTTACATAACATTCACATTCAGGTACTAGACATTAAATTTATGAACAAAACAAATTGATGTGTATATGGTGTTCTACTGACTATGCTATGGGGTTATCGGGAAGTTTCGCTAATTTACTGTGGTGGGTATATTTAGAATATTCTTCTGAATTGGTAATACAGAAATCTTTGTAATTGGGCGATCATATTCTCCTGTGGCAGTTTTAACAGTGACAGTTCGAACTAATTGGTCCTTACCGGGGGCTACGCGAGTTATACGGCCTAACTTCCATTTAAGAGGAGGGAGGTTTTCTTCTTTCAGAATGACGATATCACCGATGCAAACATTTTCGATCCTTTTTAGCCACTTAGGGCGACGTTGTAATCGGGAGAGGTATTCCTGCGACCATTTTTTCCAAAAATCCTGGTGAATCTTTTGTACTTGTCGCCAACGATTGATGAGAGATATGTTCATATTCGAATAGTCTTCTTCAGGTGCTGATAATGGTGCCCTGCCAATTAAAAAATGGCCCGGTGTCAGGATGTCTAATGACTCAGGGTCATCATTTAAAGGACATAATGGTCTGGAGTTGAGACTGGCTTCAATCTGCACCAGTGTCGTAGATAGCTCTTCGTAAGTCAGGATATGATTTCCTACTATTCTTCGTAAATGAGATTTAATCGACTTTACACCTGCCTCCCAGAGCCCTCCGAAGTGCGGAGAGCCTGGAGGAATAAAGTGCCACTGAATGGCATTGTTAGTTATTTCTTTCGAAACACTACAAGCCTGTAGAATCTTACGAAGTTGCCGAGACGCACCAACAAAATTGGTTCCATTATCGGAGTATACATTTGAACATCTTCCGCGCCTGGCGATGAATCTGCGGAAGGCTGCCAAGAATGCGTCAGTTGTCAGATCCGTTACTAATTCTATGTGTATAGCTTTAGTTACCATGCAAACAAACAATGCCACGTATCCCTTAAGGCGAACTGACGCTCTTCCGCGTATTCTGGATGGACGAAGGTCAATGGGACACGCGCAATCAATACCTACATTTTGAAATGGGAAGCTTGGAGTTATTCTGTCGGTGGGTAAATTTCCCATTAATTGCTGTTGGGTATTACCTTTAAGTCGGTGGCATTGAACACAATGTTTTATATAAAACTTTACCGCATCCTTTCCTTTCAAAATCCAGTATTAATATCTCACATTGGCTAAGGTTAGATCAACTCCACCATGTTGTGTCCTTTCATGTGCTTGTCTTATGATTAAAGTTGTTAGATGGCATTTGTAAGGCAGAATGACAGGATGTTTTTGATCAAAGGACCAAGCTGACTGTTCTATGCGGTCACCGATTCGCATTAAGCCATTAGAGTCGAGAAAAGGTGTTAACGAGTGACACCTGCTCTTTGGGTTTACTTGATGCATGGCATTGAGGTTTTGAATTTCAGCTGGAAACTCGAGCTGCTGAATTCGAAGCAAAATTCCAATAAGAGCTTGCTGAATTTCTTTCCAAAGAATAGAGTTATTTTTTCGAAACGAGGACGATCCTTTAGGCCAACGGCAACCACAACCACTCTGGGCCTTTCCACCAGAGGCTACATGACTTTAACTCTCTAGCATACATTCCTCTGGTAGTGCAGTCGGCAGGGTTTTCTTTAGTTGGAACATATTTCCATTGGCTGACAGCTGTAATTTCTAACACCCTAGACACTCTGTTGGCTACGAATGTTTTCCATTAACTGGGCGGACCTCTGAGCCAAGATAAAACAATTTCTGAATCGCACCACAAATGAACACCTATGATTTCTATTTGAAGATGAGATGTAATTTTTGTTATCATTTTTGCTAGCAGCACAGCGGCGCATAGTTCAAGTCTTGGCAAAGATGTTGTTTTAAGTGGAGCTACCTTTGTTTTCGATTGTATAAGGCTTGATGTAACCTCATTATTTTTATCTACTATCCTGAGATATATCACTGCACCGTAAGCCTGTTCGGAGGCGTCAGAGAAGCCGTGAACCTCAAATTTTGAGCAACTCAAAGGATTATAATTAACCCATCGTGGAATAAGTAGCGTTTCCAGTGACTTTAAATCGCGATAAAAGTCGTTCCATTTTTTCATTACGTCATGGGTATGGTGACCATACGTCCCGTATTTCCCGGGACAGTCCTGTATTTCAATAGCCTGTCCCTGGTTTTTATTTTAGAAATACGGGACATACAAATGTCCCGTATGTTCATAAATATTTTTTTTTTTGTAATATTTTATTATCTATTTTACAAAATTAACCATTTCATGATCACTAATAAAGTGCAAATAGCCCCTTAATAATCACAAGGGAATCTACTACAAAAATAATACATCTATTACCTACTACCATGTTTGCATACCCGCTGAACTGAATTTGTAAAAATAATTTAATACGATTTTTCTGTTATTTTTGGTTATTTGTGTGCCGTTATATATTTTTGTTTGTCCCGGGTTTCGCTCTTGAAAATATGGTCACCGTATCATGGGGTACTTGTTCATCTCATCCTAAACCTTTCATCCAAAGGGTTTGAATAAACATTTTCGCCTTAATAATAACGGGTGCGGTCCACCCTAATGGGTCGTAAATGCGAGCAATGAGTGACAAAATAGTTCATCACTTTCAAATGAAAACAAAATATTAATTCATAAAACAATTTTTCAATCTATTTTATTATAAATGGTTGCCCAGTTTGGGGTCACTGTGCCAAATGTCACATTAGAAAGTTACACATCGCACAGAACAAGTTATTAAAAATGATGCTTAATCTCCCATGGCATCACTCTACGCTAGATCTACATGCAAGAGCAAATGTTGCAATGATCTCCTTCAGAATACGCAAACTAATCGACAAATTTAAGATCAGATGTGATATTCCTGACAATCCTCTTATCAATCAATTAAATACCGAATTTCGCATACTTTACTGATATAATAATAATCTTTATTTCATATCACAACAGCTTTGTCAATTTGATATTATTTATTTATTTCTTCAAATGTTTCTCTGTTGTCAATAAATTTATGTTTATTTGTTTATTCACTTATTTATTTATTTGTTCACTTATTTATTTATGTGTTTATTTATTTACATATTAATTAATTTATTTATTTGTTCACTTATTTATTTACGTATTAATTATTTATTTATTTATTTGTTTTTTTTTTTTATTTATTTATTTATTTATTTATTTATTTATTTATTAATACATATATTCAGTAGTATAAATTTGCCGGTTCTGGGCCACAGGGAAGAGGGAATAAATTCTGTGACGTCATCCACATATTCGAACTATCTACAATCTGAAACAGCTGTTCATATGACCGAGTTCAACCAATCAAAACCGAGATACATCTAGTCAGACAACTGTCCAATATAATGGTGGGGTTGTGAAAATTGTTCTCACAAATTGGGTCATTAAATTTCTATAGTGTTGATTGAAAAATTCTGTACAATCATCGGTTTGTAGGTTCTTTGGTGTTCGATGGGAACTGACAAAAATGGATTTCATGACTTGTGTATCAGGAGTGTAAACAATCGTTGTGTCTGCTACCACTCAAATAGCATTGTTAATGGTGGGGTTGTGAAAATTGTTCTTTTATGACACTGTCTGATTTTGCGTTGATTTCACCACCCTTTAATTTTAGTTAGCTCAGCTATATTTCTTGGGAAAAAATGTTTGAATAAAAGTCGCAACCACTTCTCGCTATAAAAATGTCGATCTCAATTTTAATTTCTTTGTTCTTCTAGGTACTACTTATATACAATTATATGACAGTTTAAATGACTTCACAAAGCGTAACGTAATGCAACGTAATCATATTATTCAAAATTAAAGTGTGTACTAGATTTTAGTTTTAAATTTACATTTTCATTAAAGTTTTATGATCACATATTATCAATCTCCAACATTCTCCCCGGCCGCGGCAAGACTTGGTTTCTGGTTCACCCTGTAGTTCTTCCATCATCTTCTTCGTCATCTTATGGCTGAATTGGTCTTTCGGTTCAAGTGCAGTGTGTTTACCTTTCAATTCTAATCAATGGAAACTGGATTAATGACAGAGTGAGACAACACAAGACAATGACTGAGTGTACAGAAACAACAGAAATTACGCTGAGAATTTCTGTGAGCAGTGTAGTGCCTGAATACGGTGATAACTGATAATGATAAGCATTCATATCATAGAGCATAAGTGATGGATTATCTCCTTCGTTTCCTACAAACTAGCAATCTGTGTTGTTTAGTGCCGGTGCCGGTGTTTTGATCGTGTCGTGTAATTTTATTCGAGAGTTTGTGAATTTTGGGTTTAATTTAAATTGTGTTAAATTTCATTGTGTAGTGTGTTGATGTTATAATATGTAATCGTATGTATTTAATATTTTCTATTGTATTATCTTTTTTTTTTTTTTGATATTTGAATTGTGAGAAAAGTGCGTATGTACGTGTGTATGAACATTTCGATTTTATCAATGAACCGTTTCGCGGCGTTGTAACAACGGTTCCATTGAGTTTGTGATTCTTGTGATCGAGAGTAATTGTTGCGTTTCGTTTATTTTAAATTTTTTGTACATGTGTGCAGTTGTATATGTGAGTAAATTATCATTTAGTTAAATTGGTATATAGTGTATCGATCATGCAATATAGAGTTTATAGTGCGATATAAAATGTATCATGCAATTTATTTATTTTTTTTTGCAGCAGGGTTGCATGTAGGGTTCCCAACCGTACTATAATATATAGTATTGTACTATATTTTGGCTTCGCGTTCTATATACTGTTAAAGAAATATATAGTACGCAAAAGTACTATATTTCAATCCTGTTATCTTCTTATTGGTGGTCGTGTTCAATTTTTAGCTCCGATTATCGGGGATTGAATTTTTTGCAATTTGAGGGGATTTTTATTGTTCCAAAGACTGAAATTTGTGAAAACAATAAACACTAAAAATCACGCACCGTACTTTGAATTCATTCTAAGGATAGTATAAGTAAGAGGTAGACAGACTCATCGCGGGTAATTTGAATTATGATAGATAAGCGAGATATGCGAATAAGAAACGATATAAAACTATTGCATCTTGGGAAGATTTTCTATGCAATGAAAAATGCAACTTGAGCAGAAATATATGAATCAATAGCAAACAGATTTTTCATTTTGATTGCACCTTGAGGTTTCACTTCATCATACATGATGAACCGAATTCAATGTCAAAGTTGACAGCCATGAGATATTGGGGACGTTCAAGTATCTAGTTTAGTAAGTCTGACAGCTGTCTGACTAGATGTATCTCGGTTTTGATTGGCTGAAATCGGTCATGTGAGTAGCTGTTTCAGTTGACGTTTATGGAGGGGTAGCCGACGAATCTATTCAATCAATTTGTGACGAAGTACTAAGTTGACAGTTCGGATTTATGTGGATGACGTAGAATAAGTGACTTCCCGACCAACCTAGTTTTTGCGTTCAGGGTACATCCAGACCAATCTAGTCGACTTAAGATGACTAGATTCTTGACTGTGCCCATTTTTATCATTTCAAATTACATAAAAAAAAAATTACAACTGATTCGTGTTCGTGTATATTTAAATATTGTTTAATTTTTTTGATTTTCAATCGGAATTTTGTTGACAAAATTTTTAAAGTCACCTTAAAGTTTTAATTGTTGTGCTAGTGGAAAAGGGAAGTGACAAACGAAAATGGGTCAGATAGCGAAAAATTCAAAAAAGACTACTATACTATATTTTTAGGTATTGTACTATATTTTACTTAGGAAATACTATAATCAGGTAGAAAAATGTTGGGAACCCTAGTTGCATGGGTGTCGTGTCGGGTGTATTTATATAAATTCGTTTACGTTACGTGAATTTCTCTGGAAGTGTTGTGTTTCGTGCAAGTGATGAAATGCTTCGATAAAAAACGAAAATGTAAACAAAGCAAATAAATTAATAATTTTCAATTGTGTGGTGTATACATACTATGTTGAAAATAAGTGATTAATTATATAATATCGTTTTCAATTGTTGAGTTGCTCGGTAGTGGACACACTTTCGTTATTGGTGTCTTAAATTCCCTCCGGCTTGATGTAATCACCGTGACGATTCGCGCTAACTTATCGGTTCCGAAATGAATTTTCGTAATCCGCGCTAGACTCCATTTCGTCGGTGGTAGTCGTTCATCTCTGAGGAGCACTAGGTCGCCCTCCTTGAATTGCTGCTTCTCTCGTTGTGTCCATTTCGGTCGCTGCTGTAAACGTGCGAGGTATTCCGTGCTCCATCTCTTCCAGAATGACTGCAGCAAGCCTTGGACTCTCCTCCATCTATCAAGGTAAGTGATTTTTTCGATTTCATATTCAGGTTGTGGTGGTGTAATAATAGATTCTCCTATCAGAAAATGGCCAGGTGTTAGAAATTGGAGGTCATCTATGTCATCTGAGATCGGACACAGAGGTCTCGAGTTTAGACACGTTTCTACTTGCGTGAGAAGTGTGCTGAGCTCCTCGTATGTGAGTGCCTGACATCCGATGACTCTTTTTAAGTGGAACTTAATCGATTTTACTCCCGCTTCCCATAATCCTCCGAAGTGAGGGGAAGCGGGTGGATTAAAGTTCCATTTTGTACCTTCATTAGCTAATGATTCCGTGCAAGATTTAAAATCGAACTGAGCTGCCTTTAATAGCTTCTTCAGCTCGGTATTTGCACCAACAAAATTAGTGCCACAATCACTGTAAATTTCTGTGCATAGTCCTCTCCTGGAAGTAAATCGTCGGAAGGCTCCCAGGAAGGCTTGTGTGGTAAGATCACTTACAGTTTCGATGTGCACCGCCTTGGTGACCATGCACACGAAAATTGCGAAATACCCCTTGAGTGTTTTGGCGTTTCTTCCTTTCCACGACTTGATCTCAATGGGATCGGCATAGTCCACTCCAGCATGCTTAAAAGGCCTTGAGATTCTCACCCGGGATTCAGGTAAATTTCCCATAAGCTGCTTCATTGGTTTGGCCCTGAATTTGAAGCAAATGTTGCAGGCATGAATGTGTCGTTTAACTGCGTTTTTAATGTTTAAAATCCAATAGTTATGTCGTAAATATGCTACCATTTTTTGAACTCCGCCATGAAAAGTTTTCTCATGAGCATCCTTAATTATCAATTTGGTAAAGTGGTGTTTCGGTTTTAATATTATTGGGTGTTGTTGCTCGAAGTGTAGTGTAGAATGTTGAAGTCTTCCTCCAACTCGAAGTATTCCTTGTTCGTCCAAAGTAGGATTTAGACACTTCAATCCCTTCACTTTTCCCATGTTTTTTCGCAGATCGGTATCGAAGTTCTCCCTCCGGACCTTTTGGATTATTAAATGTGTGGCTGATCAAAGTTCTAATGGTGAAAGTGGGCTGTTTACTCTGAAATGAGGTGAATTTTGCAAATTAAAAATAAATCGTTTGCAGTAAGCAAGTACCTACTCGGGTGAGTTTAGACAAACTTGAGTATTTGTGAATTGCAATGTTCACAACATCCTCCTCATTCATTGTGCAGTGAACTCTCTTTGCGTGTCTTCTTTCCTCGATATCCAAACAGGTGGGTTGACTTGGGAGCATAAATTCCCAAGTGTCGAGTAGAAACTGTGGTCCATTCCACCAAATAGTGTTATCTAGTAATAGCGAAGGGATAACTCCACGTGATGCTAGATCAGCTGGATTATGTTCCGATGGAACGTGTCACCAGTTCTCGGTGAGCGTGTGCTTTTGGATTTCCGCAACGCGGTTGCAAATGAAGGTTTCCCATCTTGAAGGAGGTGCCTTTATCCAACATAGAGCAATTTCAGAGTCCGTCCAAGCATATGGCTTGACCTTGTGCAACTTCATGGCTCGTATTGTTGTGGTAAGTAGCCTTGCCAATAAAACTGCACCACAAAGCTCTAGCCGAGGAAGCGTAATGGCCTTCACTAGGGCCACTTTCGTCTTGGACATGAGTAAGTTGACTCTAACATTGTGATGCTGATCCAGTACTCGGAGATATACGGCGGCCGCATATGCCTTTTCCGATGCATCGCAAAATCCATGCACTTCCCAATTATTGTCGTCGGTACTTGTGTGGATCCACCTTGGAATGCGAAGCTCCTCAAGCGCTGGTAATTGTTGTCGAAACACGATCCATTCTTGTTGAAGATCCTCTGGAATAGGCTTGTCCCATTCTAATCCTCTCTCCCACAGCTTTTGCATCATCATTTTGGCTTTTACGATGCATGGTGAAATCCAACCCATGGGATCGAATAACTTCGCAATCGAGGATAATATGGATCTCTTGGTTGTCTCTAAATTGTCGAGCTGGGTGACTTGGAAAGAAAAGCAGTCGGAACTGGCAGCCACTTCATACCTAGAGTTTTAACCTGATTTGAATCTTCAAATGGTAAGGAAAAATCTACTTCACGGTCCTCAACTGGAATTTTGTGCAAAAGTTCCTCAGTGTTGCTGATCCATTTCCTCAAATTGAACCCTGCTGAAGCTAAAAGTTGTTTTATTTGATCCCTTTTTTCCAGCGCTTCTTCTAGAGTGTCGGCCCCCGTTATGACGTCATCAACGTATGTGTCATCGCGAAGAATCGACGCAGCTAACGGAAACCCCTCTTCTTCATCAGTGGCCAATTTTTGTAGAACTCGAATGGCGAGATATGGTGCTGATGTTGTGCCAAAGGTTACAGTTTCGAGGCGATATGTCTTCACTGGTTCATTTACGCCGTTTCTCCAAAGGATGAGCTGGTATTACGAGTCTGGTTCATTCATGCGTATTTGGCGGTACATTTTTTCCATATCGGCGGTAAATGTAAACCGATGCTTTCTCCACCTGAGAATGACGTCAATAACGTTGTTTTGCATTTTAGGTCCCACCATCAATTGATCATTTAGGGAAGAGCCAAAAGATGTTTTGAAGGTTGCGTCGTAAACGACCCGCAACTTCGTTGTGGTAGAGGATTCCTTTATGACCGCATGATGGGGGATAAAGTAATGGTGAGCCAACATGGTTTTTTGTAAATTTGTGACCTCACTCATATGGCCGAGGTTTATATAATCTTCCATACATTTGGTATATTCTTCGTGTAGTGTGATGTCAGCTTTGAACTTTCTTTCCAGAGAATAAAACCTTTTCAGCGCACCATGGTAAGATGATCCAAGATCTGGATAGGATTGATGCTTAAAAGGAAGCGAAACTTGGAATCGGCCATTGGTTAAACGCTTGGTGTTTTCAAGAAAGTGTTTCTCACATGCCTTATCTTCCTCCGTCACATACTTTTCAAAGGGTTCCTCCTCAATCTCCCAGAATTTTCGGAGCTGACCGTCGGGGTTGACAGATTGGACGAAGCTTCGAATTCTTTGGGGAGTTTCTATAGGCGCATTGCCCATCAGAATCCACCCAAGTTGCGTTTTTTGTGCTACTGGTGCTGTAAACCTATCTTCCTTTATTATTCCCGGTAGAAGAATATTAGCATAAACATCGCTTCCCAACAGCAAATCTACTGCCGCGGGAGTGTGGAATGACGGATCAGCTAAAGCTAGCCCGTTTATGTGCGTCCATTTGCTGAAGTTGATCTTTCGGGCTGGAAGAAGCCCAGTCAGGGATTTGAAAACGAGAGCCTTAGTATGCCCTTCATATGCAGAATGCAGCGATCTTAAGGATAATTCGACATAGCTGTGGCTTGCTCCGCTGCTGACCTTCCCCAACCCGGAGACTTCAATAAATGTCCTCTTGCCTCGGAGACCTAGCAGTTGTACCGCTGATCCCGTAATAAATGTTGCTTCGGAGCCGGGGTCGATTAATGCTCTTAATTGAATCAGTGATCCTGACGCTGCTTTGACTTTAACAATGGCAGTAGCCAAAAGTACCTGAGTGTTTGTGTCGTGTTGTGTGTGGAGCTGGGGTAAGTGTTGTAATTTGTGTTTGGACTGTAATTATGTGGTGTAGAATTAAAATTTGTGTTCGAAAATTGTGTATCCTGAAAGTTGTTTTGGTAGACGTGTAGGAGCGAATGGTGTCGTTGCTTACAAAAATGACAGCAAACTCGGCTTGGACACTGCTGTGTATTGTGACTATACGCTAAGCAGTTTTCACACATTCCAAGATTTTTAACTGCATTATACCGTTCCGATGGTTGCATTCCCAAAAACTTATTACAGTTTCTTAACGAGTGATTTCCTTTACTACATACTTTACAGCTATATTGCTGCTTTTGCTTTGGACGTGTATGAAAAGAGTTTTTGGTGATTTGTTTATTTTGAAATTCTGATTTAAAATTTAGTTTTTGTTTTTGCTGATCAACGGCTTCAAGTGTACGGAACCTAGCTTCTAAAAATTCTTTGAATTCTGTAAAGGTCGGTAGCTCTTTCTGGGATCCTAGCTTTTCTTCCCACAACTGTTGAGTCGAAACCGGAAGCTTTTGAACCAAAACGTAAATAGTCACAACATCCCAGTTTACTATCTTGACGCCGAGATTTCTAAGTGCATGAAGACATTCAGTCGAAGTGTCTAGTAATCGTTTTAAGTTGTTGGAAGTCTCATTGCTGATCGGCGGTTGACTTAAAAACAATTTCAACTGCGTATTTACCAAAACCCTTTTATGATCATATCTATTTTTTTAAATTGTCCATGCTTCAGCATAATTTCCTACATCGGTCGATAAATGCTGAAGAAGACGATCAGCTTCACCAGCGATGCTCAATTTCAAGTAATGGAACTTCTGGATTTCGGATAGTGCAGAGTTATTGTGGATCAGTGACAAGAATGTGTCATGAAATGATCTCCAGTTCTCATAACTACCTGAAAAAGTGGGTAAACTTATTATCGGAAGTCGCACATCGGATTTTTCACTTTTTTGTTCTGTACTTGTGTTCTTACTGATCTTGTCGAGGTGATTCATCAATCTCGTCTTATATGAAACGTACGTTTCCCTGATGCTGTCGAACAATTCGTCGATGTCGTGGGTGTCATCATCATCCTTTTGTGCTTCAATGGCCTCCTTATTAGCTACTACGCTGGTTTGAAATGTTGCTTCTAATAAAGTTAACCGACCTTGCAAGTAATTTTTTAACAGCCTTTTCTTCTTTCTTTGCTTTTACAAAGATTGATTCATTGGTGGAAATTTGCCTCAATAAATTTTTCAATATTTTTATACTCATTTTAATGTTTTATTTAAGGTAGTTTTACTTCAAAATAAGTATTTTTGTGTTTTCACGTCGCGGGAACCCGCTTTGCAGTAAAAAAATCACAATTGGAATGTCTTTATTAATTAATATAGACTAGTATCGCTTGTGGTCGAAAATCGACCATACCTTTTATAAGTATGCTTACTAAAGAACGTACTACAGTTATTCTCGTTGTTTATTTATGTTTTTTATAAACGAAACGAAAAGAGCGACATCTACAATATATCGAAATAACTTGCACGACTGGGTCGCACGAAACTTTCTCGTTTAGGGTATCCATACGGACATAGACGCCCTCATTTCCGAGTATGTTCAGCAGTTCATTTACTACGATGAACCATAGTAGGGATGCATCTGTACATTTGGAAATGTTTGGTGTTAACAAAAGCTCCTGCGATGTCAAGAATTTGAGGGATTTCTCGACTCTGTTGGTGAATTCCTTAAAAACATTGCCGATTTTCCTGATTAATATGCATATTATTTTGTGGAATCATTTTTTGTGAAATATTTATAACACGCCACTATTAGATTTTTTTGAGAACAACTAAGGGGGGGGGGGATCTTATTGAGAACACTTATATTATGTTTTATATGTATTTTGGTCAAAATCGTTAGAGCGGTTTTTGTAAGATTTGCCAGACAAAACAGTACCAAATATTGAAATGTTTAGTTTGAAAAATATCTACTATTGCGCAACTATTTAGTTGAAAACCGATTATAAGTTGTTGTTCGGGATGTAAGCATTAGGTACTTCGTTTTTAATGTTTTATCGAAATCGAAGATGGGGTTTTCTAGATATGAGCAGTTTTTAAAATTAGCGTTTTCGGTGCTTCGAAGTGAAACTTAAGGACACAATAGTTTTGAGAACATCCATTTAACTCGAAGTTTTGGATTTTGGTCAAAATCGTTATCGCCGTTTTCCGGTAAACTGAAAAAAAAATAAATTTAAAAAAAAGAAATACTTTTTTCAAAAATCCATTGTACGATAATATAGAGTAAAACTGAGTTTGCTATTAAGTGATTAATGACCACATTACCTTAGAAATTAATTTTTGTTCCAATCGTAGGTATATACGGTTTTCGAGATGTATGTCGAAATTTCAAAAGTACCGTTGTTCGAATTTTTAGCCAAAAACTGGACACGCAGTCATGGTAACCTCACCTACTTAAGCTTAAATATAAATTTTCGTTGAAATCGTTAGAGCCGTTTTCGATCAAATCAAACTGGTTCGAAAATTTTATATGGGAAGTACCATTAATATTGAGGTTACCTTGCAAAAAAAAACACCTCCCGAACTGTAATCCCAAAAATTCCAAACCCGAGCTTTGAACGTAATCCGGGAAGCCGTTTAGGCTGTAGGCCTGTGGAAGGACGGACAGATCGGACAGAATTTTGCGACCCACTTTTTTCAGTTCCACTATCATCGTAATATAAGAATCGATTAATAAATCGAGTTCGAAATTTTGTACGAAAATATGTAATATCTTTCTTATTTCATATGAAATAAATCCCCAAAATTGGGGAAAATTGGGGATTTATTTCATGGGTTTTTGGGGACTAATTTCATACATCAAATTGGGGAGTTATTTCACTGTGAAATAACTCCCCAAATTGAAGTAAATTCGAGATTTTTGGCCATATGTCCCACCCAAGAATTTGAAAATTCAACAAAAAATATAAGAAAAAAACCTCGCACCCACCCCGTAATCCAACAGTAAACCCAAGCAGGGGGGTTGCAGGGGGGCAGCATGCCCCCCCATACACATTTCATAATTTGCGCAAAGGACCATTGTCTCAAAAATTAATATTAATTCGAAAGAAGGGCGCCCTATACCGTCTTGGGGACTTATTTCATACCATTTTGGGGACTAATTTAATGTTCGATTTGGGGTATAATTTCACAGTGAAATTATTCCCCAATTTTGGGGGGTTATTTCATTTTCTATTTGGGGGGTTATTTCGTTGGGGGGTTATTTCCTGGAGCCCCTTTTAGTACCTGTTTTGTATGGGGAAGTCTTAACTTAATTTTTCCAGTCTTAACGGCGACATATACGCACGATTTTGTGTTTGTGCACATCTATGGCGCAGCACCTTTCAAATAACATAAGTTTCATTCTCCTCATTTCATATTAAATACCAAAAAAGCGTACGGAAAGCTCGGACGTTCACGTATTTATATAATGATAATGTATATTTTAAATGTGTTATTTTAATATATTTCACTAAAATCTCATAGATTAACAGCTTTTTGTTAAGCATATAACACGAATGGAATTCACTATGTGTTTTAATAAAAGAATTTTGATTAAATCAATAAATTGTTCGTGTTTATTTGACCGATTTGAAGGACCAATGATTTTGCATTGATTTCAACACCCTTTAATTTTAGTTAGCTCAGCTATATTTCTTGGGAAAAAATGTTTGAATAAAAGTCGCAACCACTTCTCGTTATAAAAATGTCGATCTCTATTTTAATTTCTCTGTTCTTCTAGGTACTACTTATATACAATTATATGACAGTTTAAATGACTTCAAAAAGCGTAACGTAATACAACGTACTAGATTTTAGTTTTAAATTTACATTTTCATTAAAGTTTTATGATCACATATTATCAATCTCCAACACTGTCAGTGATAAGTGTTATTTTTTTTTTTTGGTTTTTTTATTTGTGCTTGGTAGCACAAACTGGGTAGCAATATTGTATAGATCCTCGTCGCCAATCTGTAGTAATCTCCAAGGAAAAAACTAAAACTCAAGATGGTTGGTGTTACTTCTTTCACTTGTTTATTGATAACCGGAAAACATAGCCGATCAGGCTGGCCAATATACAAACGCTTACAATTTATTACAATTCATATTACGGACTAGATGCAACGAAAGAGTGCATTCAGATGGATATGACAATGTCCATGTAGCATTTTATGGCCTGTGACCGGGAGATTTTGATGTGTTAGTTTCAGTTGCGATCAAGGCCATATCAAATAATAATGGAAAGCAATGGGATTGTAATTCATTCAATCAAGTCAAGTCTTAGAAACAGGACGTACTGATAATTCGCTTGTTCGTTATCATCACAATATAACAAATTAATATGAAGGGCTTTATTTGTGATATTTGCCAAACGGAATTTACCTTAAATTATAATTTGCGGAGGCATATTTTGAACAAACATAAAAATATTAGAGTGCAGTGTAATATTTGCGATAAAGTGTTAAACAGGAGTGATACTCTATTAAATCATAAAATTAAGAATCTGTAGGAAACGCTGCACTCATGTGCAGAAGAAAATTATAGGAACACCTCGTTTGAGAAGCGCTGCAACTTTCGCAAACGCTTACGTGTAAACGCACCCGCACTACCAGTGGCAGCCATATTTTTTCGTCCACTTTTCGCCTAGTTTATGGTTTTTTTTCTTTAACACCCTATGCTCGGTTGAATCTAATTCAAACCTCTATCTTTATCTACATATAACACGTAGAAAAATCGCCCCTGTGCTTTAACATCGTTTCCAGATTTTTCTGAACATACCATTCGTCACAATATCGTTTTGAAAATTTACGCCATAGTCGAGCGCATAAGTGCGAGCGAGACGACAACACCACCCCACACGAAAAACTCTTAGATGTAAACCACGTACAGCGTTGGTTCGCTTGGATTTTTAGTCAGTCAGTATCGAGAGTCAGGTTCGGTTGGTTGGTAGGGCACTAGCGCATGGTCGCATTTTAATTTCGGCATTTTGCCACGTTTTCATTGTTCGCGCATCATAAGTAGGCGGCCATTGTGTCGACCGAAAACAACAAAAACGCAAATTAAAAGTTAAATATCGCGATTGTGATTCGCCGGCGAGGGAATTTTGAGTTCGGTGAAGCCGATCAAATACCCGCAAATCGTTTCGCGCATTGTTTTAAGAAAAGCGAATAAAAGAAAAAAAAAACCCACGATATATATATATATCGCGAGGAAAAACTTCTCGACCGCGTGTGTTGAACCATACCTCGTGGATACATAAAACCACCCCCACAAAAAGGGAAAGAAACAAAATCGAGAGTCGGTAGTGTGCTTTACGCCATTCCACTCGGCGAAAATAATTTTACGTAAATCCAACCCCGCGCAAAGAAATAAAATTCCTGACGCGCCAAAACATAAGATAACCTCATCGACACCCAGTTAAGTGCGCTGAAATCGTGATACAAAAAGAAAAAAAATAGTTAAAAAGTTTAGAACATTGAAAGGGAAAAATTCCCCAACGTCCCACGAAATAATATAAATTGCGCAGCACATAGCACAGTCGTTGCACTAGCGAAGCACCACACCTCAGAGCTAAGACGCAGTCGTGCATCCATCCTCCAGTAGGTGGAGCGAGCATCACCACAGACCATCACCCCATCGAATACACCAACCTTCGGACTTCGCTTGAGACGAGACACCAACCTCAACGATAGTCACCTCATCGAAATTCACCTCTTCGTCAACACTGCGCCTACCGATATACTTTAAGTTAAGTAGTTTGGGTCCAATAAAATTTCTTGTTGTAAACATTTATACTTCTCCAAATGATTTTATCTTCCACTAAGGTATAGATCCGCGAATTAAAGCATATCAAAGAGCTTATGCATAACATCCTGGAAGGAAAGGCGGTGCACTGCAGTCCCTCACCACGGATCGCGTTCAGGTAGTTATCCCCTGAATAAAGAACGGGGTAAGTTTGGAATTAATTAATCTCATTTGGAAGAAACAAAGTGTATTAAAAGTAGGATTGGCCCAGTTGTGATAGGCTATAGCGTTAGAGAGTGGTCGTGCGATTGACCCAGTTTAGTCTTGTCGTCGCTTATACATTGTAAAGTAAAACTAAATAACGTATGGTTAGGTTCGGATCGGTGCGCCAGTGAATTAGTCGGTAGCATTTGTGACACTCTGTGAGGAATCTCACCAATGAGAGCGTGAGCGTATATTCTTCGTCGTGGAAGCATCAGCTTGATTTTCTTTTATTATACACGCGGACGCAATAACGAGTCACGTCCCACAACGCTGCATTACGCGAGTAGATAGGCCACGGGTACATGCTCTGGTCTCTACGTCTAACATCGAAGGGTTATTGTTTTTCGTTAATTTTGTTCTGGCTGTAAATGATAACGTAATCGAGCGGCAACAGTAAGATTTGTATGTCCGCACTTGTACTGACTTGTGTTGTAACGTCCACCCCCTTAATTAAGTACTAGTTTTAAGATCTTTTGGTTTTGAATAAAAATAAGCTTGTGAACTTCACGAAGAAGAACAATCATGTGTGTTCATTGGCTTTGGAATTTAGTTTAGGTTTCGGAAGCAGCCGCCAGATGTGCGGATAAGGAAGTATTGAAGGGAATGTCGGCCATGGGGGCGATCACGATCCGAGGTGGTTTTACGCAGTTCGGTTCATGGTTGTAGTTTAGTAGTTAGTAGGATATTCGGGCCTTAGGGGTCGTCGTTCAATTGGAGCGTGACGACGGCCATGGTAGCTTGGCCTTGGTGCTAAGTAGGGGTGGGTCAGCTCAGGGGAAGATTACTTCCACCTATTTCTTCCCCCACTTTCTTCTTTTTCACTGTGGATGTAAATATTTCAACGGATCGCACTACTCGGGCCTCGCAATCTTTATTGTTAGGGATAGTGGTTTAATCCGGTCGTGTCCAACATCTTTTACGATCTATCTTTTTTGAATTAACAGGCATGTAAAACTAGAGGTAACCCCAGTCCAGGGCCTGCAACAAGATCCCCACCCACCGAGGGCTAGCGCGGGAGGAAGCGGTCATGCCTGGTTGCAGGAGGCTTGGACAACCCCATCCGTCATGCTGCCCGGACTGCCGTAGGGGTCCTGTGACCTTGCGGTATATGGGTAGTTTAAGTGATGGATGGGGTATGGTTCGCGTAGCGGAGCGTAGGAATTTCGACTTTCCTTTTTGTTCTTGTTTGGTTGTTGGTCAACTCAGTTGCGCGTAGGTATAGGTTAATACCGGCCTGCGTGTTTGCTGACATGGCAGAAGGGGTCGCTTGCGTTCCGTAACGTGAACGTACGTTACAGGTGGCGCCCAACGTGGGGCCCGAAGTAGTGATATGATTCAGAAGTATTTACAAAAAAAATTTACACAAAAAATTTTGTTTTTCACCATTTTCGACTTTACTCTTTTTCGTTTCACGTAACCGGTGTTTGGGTGTATTTTCATCCCCATCCATGTCTGTTGTACGCTGAAGTCTGAGATCTAGTTTTGCGGAAATAGGTGTAGGAGTTTGTAATCCTTTAGTGTTCTTTAAGTCCCTTGTCCGGTAGATGGGTAGACTTCGTTCCCCATTTACGTCCGTTGCTCGGGCTTATAAGTTCTTCACATTTCCATCTTCAGCATTTGAGCCTTCGAGTTCATGTCCGGTAAGTGGGTGAAGTTGTTCCTCACTTACGTCCGTTGCTTGCACTCAGGGCTGGTGTGTAGTTCGCTTTTCTTTGGTAAGTTAGTTCTGTTAAGTCCGGTATTTGGATCGACCTTTGTCTCCATTTACGTCCGTTGCTTCAGGCTGTCTTCACCATGTTCCATAGCAAAGCACAGAAATTTAGCAACTCTAATGTCACTTGCGATTCTGCAGTGATTGTAAAGCATTAATCCATCTAGAAGCGTTTTCGCTTCTTCAGTAGCCACAGTGGAATAGAAAGTGTGAATCTATCCTCGTTGTTCTCGTGTTTGTCCTCTATGTGTTCGACATTCCTTCAGGTTGATGTTAAGTTTAGTTTTGGTTTAGTTTTGATTTAGTTTTGAGAAAGCTTAGTTTGAGGAAGTTTAGTATGGAGAAAGTTTTGAGAAAGTTTAGTTTTGAGAAAGTTTAGTATCGAGATAGTTTGAGTTAAGTTTAGAGACAGTGTAGTTTGAGAAGTTTCGTTTTGAAGTGTAGTCATTGAACGTACTCCAACGTTTAGATTTGAGTAAGATTTAGTCGGAAGTTCAGTGCTAGCGATTGCTAAGCCAGCCTTCCACACATTCACTTTAGTTTTAGTATTGAGTTTAGTCATATATTACCCGATACGACTCAACAGTATAGCGATAGTATAGTTAGTTGTTACATTAGGATATAAGTCCCTGAATTCGTGTAGAATTCACCATCTTTATTTTTTTTTGGTATTTTTATTATTATTGTTTTCAAGTCAGCTGTGTGGTAAAAATGTCCAATCTCGGCCAAAGTAGTCGAAGGGAAGTTCAGAGTGATTACACACTGCGCAGTGGGCGCAAGCACATCCCGGCCACTACGGAAGAGCCGAGCCTTCTTCCGAACATGGTTGGAACCAGCGAAGAGGCTGACCGAACAACAGTCACGGGAAATCCCCAAGATAACCAATCAGTCACGAACCCGTCTGCACCTCGAACAGCACCGGGAACGCAGGACGCTAACGAAAGCGCACAATTCGAACAATATGTTCAGGATGTCGTAACGGCAACCGTCGGTCTCAATCGGACAGACGAGCGTCGGTTCATGCGAGAAGAGCTCGACCGAAGTCGTGTTGCTCTCCAACGCGAACTCGCTTCGGTGGTTCAGTCAGCCGTATCAGCTGCTATGCGACCTCCAGCTTCCGCAGCGAAC
This sequence comes from Cheilosia vernalis, assembly GCA_949126925.1. Taxonomy (NCBI): domain Eukaryota; kingdom Metazoa; phylum Arthropoda; class Insecta; order Diptera; family Syrphidae; genus Cheilosia; species Cheilosia vernalis. The sequence continues at coordinate 71,398,610 of OX421358.1, forward strand.
AACGACCACCAAGAACCTAACGCAGATCGTAACTCCCAACCTGCTCACGCAGAATACGACGTAAATCGGCGACCCGAGGTAGCTCCACTTCAGGCGAGTGAGCCACCGAATATTCCCCCGACAGGTAATCCTGTGGTATACCCCGTGAACATGCCACGAAGTAGCAACGTGGAAAACTTTTTAGAGCAAATTAGCAGAATGAATCTGTGCGGACCAACTCCATCTCCGGAACCGCCGGCTCAGACGTCTTCACCCTCGTCTTCCTTCAACCGATATCCCAACTATCACAAGTGGGGAATCAGGTTCGATAACACCCATATGTCCGTGGATGATTTCCTCTTTCGGCTTGGAAGATTAAAGGAATCCCATAACGTGACTTGGTGTGACGTCGTCGCCAATTTCCATCATTTTGTCGCTGGTCAAGTTGAGACATGGTATTGGATGTACCTTAAGAGTAATCCCGGCGTGAATTGGTCCACACTTCGTCTCGCCTTGATAGAACAGTATCGCAGCTTGGAGACTGACTTCGAATTATCGCGAAGAATGTCCGATCGGAGGCAGGGTTTGTACGAACCGTTCGACGCGTTTTTCACTGACCTTATGCGCCTCAACGCAAAACTGCGAGTCCCTAAGTCTAATCGTGAGATAATTGAATTTCTGAAACAGAACGCCAACCGTAGGATAGGAGAACACCTCATAACTTTCAGCACACACAACATCCCTGAAATGGTTCATGTGTGTCGTACGATTGAGAAGTTCGTAAAGGAACACGATCCACCGCGGCAGCGGATACCTCAAACGTATTTGCCCCGTCGGAATATCAGTGAAGTAGAACAGGTCGAGGAAGGTTACGATACACCCGTCTCTTCCGCACAACTTGAGGAAGTTGCTTTCCGGCGAAGGAGCCCTAGTGTTCTGAAATGCTGGAACTGCAAGGAACTCGGTCACACATTCTTCGATTGTGCCATTCCTCAAAGAGCTCTGTTCTGTTACAAATGCGGTTGTGAGAACACGACGACACCTCGTTGTCCTACATGCGCGGGAAACGCCCAACCGAGCAATCCGCCGACCGGGGAGATTCGCTCGAGGGATGTCAACCCGGCAAACCCCTCAGCTTAAACCCAAATCCAACTCCCACCATTCTAAAGCGTCCGGAAGTCCATAGGGTTGAAGGAGCCGCTAGCACACCCTCAACAGCCAAGAAACCCAGTGAGCCCAAGTTGACCTTCCACCAACGTCTAACGTATTACCGTCAAGCGAGAGAACGTATCTTCGGATCACCAATCCTGTCTCCGAAAATAGCTAAAGTCAGGAAACGCTTTGCGGGAAAGAAACGGCAATACCGCGCAATTGCGGCAACAACGTTGCTAGGATCCTCAGGGGACCCAAGACCTTTTGTCACGGTCAAACTTTTCGACCGAGAGTGGCTAGGCTTGTTGGACAGCGGTGCGTGCATTAGTTGTATAGGAGCAGGAGGCATTTCGTTCTTGCAGAACAGCGGAATCCCTCTCAGAAAGTTTTCGTCAGCTGTCACCACTGCGGACGGAACCAAACAAGACATCATCGGCGTGGTAAACACCCAAATACACTTTAGAAACCAGATTGAGGATATCACCCTCTATGTTGTTCCTTCGTTAACCAAAGATTTGTACCTTGGAGTCGATTTTTGGAAGTTATTTCAGATAGCACCCAATGTAATCTCGGAAGTGTCTCCATTTCCCTCGAGAGGTGAACTTCCATCCGTTATGGGAACACGCAAGCGACTACCGCTTGTTAAGGAAGCTAGGTGGTCTGAATAATTCTGAAGTAGACATCCTGCCGAAAGCTGCGAGGATGAACATTCTGCATTCTTATATTAAGCAATCTCTAGAGAAAGCACACCTCGGGCATGAACGTGCCTATAACACCCGTAGTTCATCGGTGAAATCCAAGGTGGGCGACGTTGTGTACCGGCGCAATTTCGTGCTTAGCAATGCCTCGAAGTCTCGAAACGCAAAGCTTCGTCCGAAGTTTATACGGGCAAAAGTTCGCAAGGTTATCGGAAGTAACGTATACGAGTTAGTCGATGCAACCGGACATAGTCTAGGGGTAACCCACAGCAAAGATCTTCGTCGGTAAGACATAGCCGTAGGATATTTTTGAATGATAGTTACAGGAAGGTAGGTGAGACGTTACGAATTCCCAGTAGGATAGTGAAGTAGTAAGGAAACAGATGACCGCTCAGAGTCGGTAGAACATGAGATTCTTGTGTCTCGGGCGTGGGTCGTTTGGTAGGATTTAGCAGGTTTCATTTTCTTGACCTTTTGCAGTCGCAAGTCTCTGAAAATGTCAAGTTGTGTAGGAAACGCTGCACTCATGTGCAGAAGAAAATTATAGGAACACCTCGTTTGAGAAGCGCTGCAACTTTCGCAAACGCTTACGTGTAAACGCACCCGCACTACCAGTGGCAGCCATATTTTTTCGTCCACTTTTCGCCTAGTTTATGGTTTTTTTTCTTTAACACCCTATGCTCGGTTGAATCTAATTCAAACCTCTATCTTTATCTACATATAACACGTAGAAAAATCGCCCCTGTGCTTTAACATCGTTTCCAGATTTTTCTGAACATACCATTCGTCACAATATCGTTTTGAAAATTTACGCCATAGTCGAGCGCATAAGTGCGAGCGAGACGACAACACCACCCCACACGAAAAACTCTTAGATGTAAACCACGTACAGCGTTGGTTCGCTTGGATTTTTAGTCAGTCAGTATCGAGAGTCAGGTTCGGTTGGTTGGTAGGGCACTAGCGCATGGTCGCATTTTAATTTCGGCATTTTGCCACGTTTTCATTGTTCGCGCATCATAAGTAGGCGGCCATTGTGTCGACCGAAAACAACAAAAACGCAAATTAAAAGTTAAATATCGCGATTGTGATTCGCCGGCGAGGGAATTTTGAGTTCGGTGAAGCCGATCAAATACCCGCAAATCGTTTCGCGCATTGTTTTAAGAAAAGCGAATAAAAGAAAAAAAAAACCCACGATATATATATATATCGCGAGGAAAAACTTCTCGACCGCGTGTGTTGAACCATACCTCGTGGATACATAAAACCACCCCCACAAAAAGGGAAAGAAACAAAATCGAGAGTCGGTAGTGTGCTTTACGCCATTCCACTCGGCGAAAATAATTTTACGTAAATCCAACCCCGCGCAAAGAAATAAAATTCCTGACGCGCCAAAACATAAGATAACCTCATCGACACCCAGTTAAGTGCGCTGAAATCGTGATACAAAAAGAAAAAAAATAGTTAAAAAGTTTAGAACATTGAAAGGGAAAAATTCCCCAACGTCCCACGAAATAATATAAATTGCGCAGCACATAGCACAGTCGTTGCACTAGCGAAGCACCACACCTCAGAGCTAAGACGCAGTCGTGCATCCATCCTCCAGTAGGTGGAGCGAGCATCACCACAGACCATCACCCCATCGAATACACCAACCTTCGGACTTCGCTTGAGACGAGACACCAACCTCAACGATAGTCACCTCATCGAAATTCACCTCTTCGTCAACACTGCGCCTACCGATATACTTTAAGTTAAGTAGTTTGGGTCCAATAAAATTTCTTGTTGTAAACATTTATACTTCTCCAAATGATTTTATCTTCCACTAAGGTATAGATCCGCGAATTAAAGCATATCAAAGAGCTTATGCATAACATCCTGGAAGGAAAGGCGGTGCACTGCAGTCCCTCACCACGGATCGCGTTCAGGTAGTTATCCCCTGAATAAAGAACGGGGTAAGTTTGGAATTAATTAATCTCATTTGGAAGAAACAAAGTGTATTAAAAGTAGGATTGGCCCAGTTGTGATAGGCTATAGCGTTAGAGAGTGGTCGTGCGATTGACCCAGTTTAGTCTTGTCGTCGCTTATACATTGTAAAGTAAAACTAAATAACGTATGGTTAGGTTCGGATCGGTGCGCCAGTGAATTAGTCGGTAGCATTTGTGACACTCTGTGAGGAATCTCACCAATGAGAGCGTGAGCGTATATTCTTCGTCGTGGAAGCATCAGCTTGATTTTCTTTTATTATACACGCGGACGCAATAACGAGTCACGTCCCACAACGCTGCATTACGCGAGTAGATAGGCCACGGGTACATGCTCTGGTCTCTACGTCTAACATCGAAGGGTTATTGTTTTTCGTTAATTTTGTTCTGGCTGTAAATGATAACGTAATCGAGCGGCAACAGTAAGATTTGTATGTCCGCACTTGTACTGACTTGTGTTGTAACGTCCACCCCCTTAATTAAGTACTAGTTTTAAGATCTTTTGGTTTTGAATAAAAATAAGCTTGTGAACTTCACGAAGAAGAACAATCATGTGTGTTCATTGGCTTTGGAATTTAGTTTAGGTTTCGGAAGCAGCCGCCAGATGTGCGGATAAGGAAGTATTGAAGGGAATGTCGGCCATGGGGGCGATCACGATCCGAGGTGGTTTTACGCAGTTCGGTTCATGGTTGTAGTTTAGTAGTTAGTAGGATATTCGGGCCTTAGGGGTCGTCGTTCAATTGGAGCGTGACGACGGCCATGGTAGCTTGGCCTTGGTGCTAAGTAGGGGTGGGTCAGCTCAGGGGAAGATTACTTCCACCTATTTCTTCCCCCACTTTCTTCTTTTTCACTGTGGATGTAAATATTTCAACGGATCGCACTACTCGGGCCTCGCAATCTTTATTGTTAGGGATAGTGGTTTAATCCGGTCGTGTCCAACATCTTTTACGATCTATCTTTTTTGAATTAACAGGCATGTAAAACTAGAGGTAACCCCAGTCCAGGGCCTGCAACAAGATCCCCACCCACCGAGGGCTAGCGCGGGAGGAAGCGGTCATGCCTGGTTGCAGGAGGCTTGGACAACCCCATCCGTCATGCTGCCCGGACTGCCGTAGGGGTCCTGTGACCTTGCGGTATATGGGTAGTTTAAGTGATGGATGGGGTATGGTTCGCGTAGCGGAGCGTAGGAATTTCGACTTTCCTTTTTGTTCTTGTTTGGTTGTTGGTCAACTCAGTTGCGCGTAGGTATAGGTTAATACCGGCCTGCGTGTTTGCTGACATGGCAGAAGGGGTCGCTTGCGTTCCGTAACGTGAACGTACGTTACAAATCATAGTGTGCGTTCGGACCATCACATTACAAATGGGAGTGTAGATAATGAAAATCAAGCGGGTACTTCTTCGGCGGGTTATTTAAAAACGAAAATATGTGAAGAGTGTAAAATAGAGGTTCCAAAAAGTGTATGGTACTTCCACATTCGCACAAATTTGCATAAAAAGAATAGTGCAAAATCATGTGAGTCATGCGAACAATTAAAGGTGGTCAAAAGCACTTTCAATAACCGCATACAGATATTAATGTATGAGAACAAAAACGAAGAAATCATAGAACCTATGACATTCTTAAATCAAGCCGAAAATATAGTTTGTGAAAATTTAAACCGGCTTTTAAAAATACATTCAAATTTCAAATTTAATGTTGAGCTCTTTGGTGAATATGTTAAAATAAATAAAACTGATGAAGAAGAAGTTATGGTGACATCAATAAAATCATTTCAATCGAAAATGTGTCTTGTCCAGTGTGCGGTAGATTTAAAGTCGCTATATAAAGAAATGTGTATGATCATTGTTAGAAAAATGGAAGAATTTCAAGAGAGGGATAGTGGATGGTCTTTAATTAGAATTATCCATATTGAAATTAACATGAGCGAATATAGACCAATTAGAGGCTCACAATTTATAGCCCTGCCAAGTTTTCTGGCAAATAAAAAAGCGTGTATAAACATTAAAAATAGTGATGAATATTGTTTTAAATGGAGTGTAATATCGGCAATAGTACCATCAAACACTAAACCGCAAAGGACATCATCCTACAACATAAATGACATTACAGAAAGAATAATTTCATTAAATAATGGAGTGTTACTTAAATTCGGAGATTTAGAATTTCCATTGAAAATAAAGAATATAAAAGCATTTGAACTATTATGTAAGTACAAATATAAGTGTTAATGTTTTCGGTTACGAAGAGGAGAATAAGAAGATTGTGGGTCCTTATTACATCACGTCTGAGGAAAAGGAAATTCATATCAATTTGTTGCTGTTACAGGATATGGAGAAATACCATTATGTATGGATTAAGAATATTTCAAAGTAAGATTGCATAATACATATTAGTTTCTGTACTTTTTATCAATTTTCTTTTTAATTTCAGACTATTAAATACTCAAATAAGAACAAATGAACATAAGTTTCTTATATGCAACGGATGTCTTCAATATTTCGGTAATGAGCGTAATTTCAATACGCATAAGCCCGTTAAGTATAAGCTAGAATGTAAGAAAATTGTTAGTAAATTACCATCCATTGAAGAGTCTTATTTAGAATATAGCCATTATGAAAGACAGATGGATGTTCCATTTGCAATCTATGCTGATTTTGAATGTATTCTTAAAGAAGTAGATACTTGCTTTCCACATCCAAATATACCATCTACTACCATAGTTCAAGAACATGTCCCTTGTGCATTCAGTTATTTTATTAAGTGTTCTTTTGACGACACATTAAATGTGTTCAGAATCTATAAAGGTTTAGATGCATCAAAAATGTTTGTAGAATTTTTAATTGACGATGTTCAACATATAAATGAAACATATTTGTCTGTTAAGAAGCCGATGAATTCTCTTACTGAAGCCGAACTAAAATTTCATAACGAAAATCAATTTTGTCATATCTGTAAATGTTCATTAGATAATAATTGGGTAGCAGATCACTGTCATCTGACAGGTAAATACAGGGGTCCAGCTCATAATGTATGTAATTTAAAATTTAAAATAGCGAAATTTATCCCAGTATTTTTTCATAATTTTTCGGGCTACGACTGCCATTTGTTCATAAAAGAATTCTCAAATATTCCAGGTAATATAAATGTAATTGCAGTGAATAAGGAAAGGTATATATCACTTAGAAAATCGATTAATCTTGTTTCTGATAAATCGTTTGAGATTCGATTTCTAGATTCTTTTAAATTCATGGCATCTAGCTTAGATGCTTTAGCTAAGAATTTATCAAAAGATGATTTTAAAATTGTTAGCTCGTTTTTTAAGTCTGATGAAGAAATCAATTTAATGACTAGAAAGGGAATTTTTCCATATGAATATGTAAATTCATGGGAGAGATTAAGTGATAAAACGCTCCCACCACTCGATAAATTCTTTAGCACAATTAGTAATTCTAGTTGTACCGAAGACGAGGAAAACCTTTAAGTGTGAAAGCCTATTAGATTATTTGACGATTTACTTAAAAGCTGACGTTTTATTATTGGCTGATATATTTGAGAATTTCAGAAAAAGATGTAGAAATATTTATGGTCTGGACCCCTGTCAGTATTACACATCACCTGGTCTATCATGGGATGCCATGTTGAAAGTAACTAAAATTAAATTGGAACTATTAACTGACATAAATTTGTATACGTTTATACAAAGATGCATTCGAGGTGGTATTGTGCAATGTTGTTGCAGACACTCCAAATCGAACAATCAATCCATGAAAGATTTTAATAAATAAAATCCGTCTGAGTATTTAATGTATTTGGATGCTAATAACTTATACGGTTGGGCAATGTCACAAAGTCTACCCTATGGCGAATTTGAATGGATAGAAATCGATGACTTTAATGTATTCAATATACCATCAGATTCACAATGCGGTCACATTTCAGAAGTTGATTTAGAATATCCAGATCATCTTCACGACGATCATAGTGATTTTCCCTTTTGCGTGGAGCGAATAAGAAAAGTCCAATTGCTGAATTTAGTAAACTCATTTCTGATTTAACAAGTAAATCAAAATATGTTATACACTATAGAAATCTTCAACAATGCGTTAAACAAGGGTTGAAAATTTTAAAAATACACAGAATTTTGAGATTTAAGCAATCATGGATTTAAGCAATCATCATCGCTTACCCACAGTTTCTTTATATTCTTCTTAATATATATTCTCGTTATATTGTGTATGTATATGACCTTGAATTTAATTCGTGACTTAACTGTGAATTATTGAGAAATTTTTAGTTAAACTAAAAGTGTGCATTAAATAAAAGTCAAAGAAATTTTTTTTTTTTTCATCTTTATTTTTCTAAACTGTAGTGCCCCCATGCAAGGGTATTAACACCATTTTCCATTATATATCTTTTATCATCTACATAACTAAGTGCAAGTTTATTAACAGATTGTGTATATATATTATGAATCTTTGATCTAATTATGTACATATTTCCATAAAATAGTTTCTTTTTATACAAACAATCTCTGTAATCATCTATATTCATACCATCTAGTACAGTTTTCTTAACACCTTTAGCTTTCTTAATTTGATTACTATTTTCAGTAGCAATTGAATACATTTTAGATCGAAGACCGACAAATTCTCTTATAATTTCACCATTCATTTCATCTTTCATCATTCCGATTATCTTCTTGTTTTTATTTGGTATATTATACCTATTATCAGATGGATAATCCGATGTATCAAAATTGTTATCAATGTCCATAAGTATATCATTGTAGAAATTTTCGGTTTTAATAGAATATACGAAAGAATCAGTATCCATATAATTTAAAGTTAGGGGAGAGTGGGTATGTATGGGCCACAGGAGGAATGGGACATAAGCATTTTCTTCAACGTCGTATACTTTTTCTCGTTCCTGTTGATCACAAATTTGCTCTTTAGTGTTTACCCACCGGTCAGTGGAGAGCAAAAAAGGTAAATTTGTACATAAAAAGTAAAATAATTGGGTGAAATTTGAGTGAAAAAATAATAATTAATGAGTGAACATATTGTACAAAAAGTGAATCAAAGAGATATAAACATATATCATGAAGTGAATGAATTCTAATTTTGTTTAGTCTGCGCCGTATTTTAAGAGATATTATGTTTGATCTCTTTGAAGTGCCCTACAGGATGATTGGGACACTTATATGCAGGTGGAATGGGACACCTGTCCGTGAACCGAACAGGGGTCAGGTTCTGGAATCTTTGTGGAAAGCGAGAATGTTAGACTACACTACCCCTTAGGTAACTAAAGTACAGTAGTGAAAGGTGTCTGTTTGGCAGTACAATGGACCAGTAGTTGTGTCTGAGTGCTCCATCGGATAGTAACACCCCCCGACAAAAAAAAAAAGCTTTTCCACATCAAAGTCTAAGCAAAGAACACTTAAAAATGTTCGCACGCAATGTACATTAGAAATAAAGGTTTTAAGATAAAAAACACACTTGTAATGTAGGTTAGGTTAGGTAGGCGGGTTGGCGTGGAGTACTCCGTGCCACACTCAGGTCAATGTTGACCCATTGTGATGCCCATTGGGGGGAAGGGTTGTCCCTTACCCATGTTGACCCTATCCATAAATATTTGTGATCAATTACTCACTGTGCCGTTGGATACAAACCATCCCGTGGATTTGATGAAGCTCATTATCTTGTCTACTGGTGTGCTAGATAGCTCGTCTATGTCGTGAAAGAAGTGTCTCCCTAGGAATCTGTGCCTATTGTGTTGGAGGCTCGGGCAGTGGCATAGGAAGTGGGTTGTGTCCTCAAGAGCTTCCTCATCACCGCAGCCTCTACAGAGTTCTTCTTCCGTCAAGCGTAGTTTCTTCATGTGATACCGCAGAGTGTTGTGCCCCGTTAGGACTCCTACGAGGATGGAGAGGGATTTCCTATCCTTTCGTATTATACTCTCGGTTCTTCACTTGTAATGTAAGGCGTCCCATTCCACCACATAGCTGTCCCATACCTCCTGCTTCCAGGAGGAATGGGACAAAGTTTGTTGGTGCATGGAATGCGTTTTAACTTTAATTCTGGTATACTTTTGGTTACTTTTATGTTTTGGATAGCTTGCCAAAATGTTATCGTATATTAAAAAAAATGTTTTGTGGAGATATGATTTATAAGTTGCCAGCAGATCACATTTGACTGAAAAGTGTCCCATACATACCCACTCTCCCCTATATTTTTACTATACTTTGGTTTCATATATTCATAGTGAAAATCATACATCTTCCATTTTGATAAATCAAGAACACTAAAACCCAAATAAATTGGTTTGTTGTAAGTTACATGAACACGTCTCATTTCAATAGCAATCATGTTGTCCGTAAATTTGGTAGAACTGTGAAAGTTAGGTTTGGCTGTCAGAGCTCGGGCACCTAACCGTTTTCCACAACTCTCCCAATTTGTTACTATTTTGATATCTTTTCTTTTGTCTACATTTTCCATCGTTTTACCATAAAGAGCATTATTCAATAATTTAAAGAAATTCTTCTCAAAATCATTTTTAGCCAATGTACGGTGATATGTATTCAAATCAATGTATTCTTTTAGCCAACATGATTGCTTAAATCTCAAAATTCTGTGTATTTTTAAAATTTTCAACCCTTGTTTAACGCATTGTTGAAGATTTCTATAGTGTAGGTATAACATATTTTGATTTACTTGTTAAATCAGAAATGAGTTTACTAAATTTAGCAATTGGACTTTTCTTATTCTCCACGCAAAAGGCAAAATCACTATGATCGTCGTGAAGATGATCTGGATATTCTAAATCAACTTCTAAAATGTAACCGTATCGTGAATCTGATGGTATATTGAATACATTAAAGTCATCGATTTCTATCCATTCAAATTCGCCATAGGGTTCCAGGTTATCTCAAAGACAACAATGGGAAGTGGACACAATCTAGCGAGGAGACTCTCAATCTGTTACTACAGACTCATTTTTCGGGCTGTACCACTAACCAAACTAACCAGTCAAGAGATAATACCGTAATAACGACAATACCAGAACAACTCATAACTGAAGAAAAACTAATCTGGGCAATTGACACATTCTCCCCGTTCAAATCCCCTGGATGCGACGGGATTTTTCCAATTATGCTCCAGAAAACTAAGACCACCATTATACCGGTTCTTAAAAGAATCTTTATTCGCAGTCTGTGATGTGCTTTTTGTCTAGGCTGAGGTTAGCTCGTCGGATCGCCAAGGTTCTTTCCCAAAGAAACACGAACTTTGGTTACAGTGGAGTTTCCTTTATTACTTATGTATGTCCAAATATTTATTTTATCAAGACTTATGTCGGTTACAATTTATACAAATTTTCAATTTTACAATCTCCAGTCAATTACAATATTCATTACAATGGTTAATCTATGGTTACTACAATATTTCGGCAAATCTCTGGAACGATACGGCAACGGTGGCGGCTTATGTGCTCCTCTACGGCTAGGTCTCGGCTGGTGGGCGATTGGGGGACGCCCCGGCGTCTTCACGGGTTCGTCTTTCGACCGTCCCGGTACACACAGGTCTATCTTGCGACTGTCCTGGCACTACAGGTTCGCCTTGCGGCAATCCTGGCACTACGGGTCTATCTTGCGACTGTCCCGGCACTACAGGTTCGTCTTGCGACAATCCTGGCACTACAGGTTCGCCTTGCGGCAATCCTGGCACTACGGGTCTATCTTGCGACTGTCCCGGCACTACAGGTTCGTCTTGCGATAATCCTGGCACTACAGGTTCGCCTTGCGGCAATCCTGGCACTACGGGTCTATCTTGCGACTGTCCCGGCACTACAGGTTCGTCTTGCGACAATCCGGGCACTACAGGTTCGCCTTGCGGCAATCCTGGCACTACGGGTCTATCTTGCGACTGTCCCGGCACTACAGGTTCGTCTTGCGACAATCCTGGCACTACAGGTTCGCCTTGCGGCAATCCTGGCACTACGGGTCTATCTTGCGACTGTCCCGGCACTACGAATCTTCCTTGCGGAGGATTCGGCAATTTGCTAACTACCTGCAGGCTTGTCAGCGACAAAAAATTCAAGTAGTCCTACGACTTCCTTGGGAACAAATCACCGGTACACTAGATTGGTACAATTCCACTATGTGATCTTGCTCGATCGTCTGGGCTTTTGCTGGTGGTCTCATTGTATTTTTAACAACGAGCCGGTGTGAATTCTATCACGAGCATAAATATTTTGCCAGTTGTTGTTTGGCAACGAATGGTAGACCGATGCGGGGGTCTCGTGTGTATCAGTGTGGGGGGCGGTACAGTCGACTGACTGTAATGTTGTATGGCAACGAATGGTAGACCGATGCGGGGGTCTCATGTGTTTCGGTGTGGGGGGCGGTACAGTCGACTGACTGTAATGTTGTATGGCAACGAATGGTAGACCGATGCGGGGGTCTCGTGTGTTTCAGGGGCGGAATGGTCGAAATAAAATATGTAACGATATGCATCGTTACATTCCCCTCCTGCTTTCTGAGACGAGAACCATCTCGTCTTTAAATTCGTAATTTATTTTTTTCTTTTTTCTTCCAAAACAAAAAATTCCATATCTTTATTCAATCAAGGTTCACAAACAAAATTAATTCAAAACAATATTTTTTTCCTTGAAAAAAAATTCCTTGCCTATTTTAACAATTAATTCAAAACTTGTTTCTTCTTACTTCATATATATATATATTATTTTTTTTTTTTTTTTTTTTTTTTATCTTTATTTAAAAAACCAAAAATTAGTATAATTTTTCTCTTAAAAAAAAATTTTCCAAAACAAACTTAGTTTAACTTCCTTTTCCTTAAAAATTTTCCTTAAAATTTTTTTTTTTTTTTTTTTTTACAAACAAAATTAATTCAATTTTTCTTAAAAATAAATCCTTTTCGTGAACGCCTTATGGTAACGGTACGACTTTCTGTTGGTTGCTGTACTGCATCACAGCCGTATCCTTCCGGGTGAAGACTACTCGGATCCGCCCCCAAGGTTTGCGGATGATGACATTGCGTTGCCCCCTTTTTGCTAGGGCGGCGATGTCAATCCCTTCGAAGGGGTTCCTTGGTGCCTTCACATTGCCCTTCTTGGGCCTCCTCTTTCTATCTCCTTTTCCAGTGACGTTGGTATGTTTGACGGTGTTGCTCGGCAGTAGTGTTGGGGTGATGATACGATTGTTATGGGTGGCGCTGGCGGCGTGTGCCATGCGGTTGGAGTTTGGTGCGGTGTTTGGTGCGGTGTTAGCGGCGGGAATGATGACGACGGAGGTGATGGTGGCGGTTGTGTTGTCGGTAGGGTTGGCGGTGATACGGGTGGTGTGGTCGGTACTATGGGTGGTGCTGGCATTGGTGGTGCTGTTTGGTGTGGCGACGATCCTGGTAAACCACTTCTCGTCGGCCTTTTGGCGGACGCGACGTACGACGGCCAGTTGTTCCAAGGGATCGGGCCGAGGTGGTATCTTCATGATCGCTTCCATCGGTGGTTGGCTTCCGCTCCCGACTCTGGCTGCTCCCCTTTTCCCTGGTCGTTGGGTAGTAGGAATTTTCCCAGGGACTGTGGCGCGTCGAGCCCATGGCTTACCAGCATCTTTTTGGTTTTGTGTTCCGGAAGGTCCAGCTCGCTCCATGTTTGCGTGATGACTGATGGTGGTCTGTGGTACTTCACTGCTGGGAGGTATTATTATTTTATTTTTATTATTTCGTATTTCATGTGGTGTGGCTGGACTTGCTCGCTCTATGTTCGCGCGGTGACTGGTGCTGGAGTGTGGGGTATTATTATTATTGTGCCCTTTGAAGTCTCGCACATGGCAACGGTACAGATTGCTTCTCCTCTTCTCGCCCAGGTATCTTATTAGTACGATCACGGGTGAGACGAATTTAACCACTTCGTATGGCCCGTCATATCTGGGGGCTAGCTTTTCGGTAAACTGTTTGGTGGCGGAGGAGAGTACTGGGTTTCTCCGGTACACCTGTTCCCCGATGTACGGGCGCCACGCTCTTCGGCGTAAGTTGTAGTGTCTACTCTGGACGTTAGTGGCATGTTGGAGGTTTTGTCGGTAAATGGTATACTCTGTATGTACTGTCCTAAGTTCAACGACAACGAATGTTCCAAACAAAAGCTTCCTTTCGGTGCATACGATGGATGTAGCCCTTTCTCCCCCGCCGACGCGACGAATTGAACTTGAAGCGAAATTAAGATCAATGCAACGAAAGGAAAAATGCGTGGTGGAAAGCGAAGTGGAAGATCTGTATTCAATTCTGATGAGAAGTTGAGCGAGCTTGAATATTTGACTAACTTTCTTTCAAAGCTTTACCATCTTCGAAGAACGAGCGAGCGAAGAGCGAACGAGCGAAAAGCGAACGAGCTAACGAGCGAAAAAACGAAAAAAAAGTGCAATAATACTTGGTAGCAAGCAGTGGGTTAGAGCGAGGCAAATTGTCAATTGAGGCTAGTGGAGATCAAGTGCACTAAAGTCGGTGTAGTGGTATTGCGGCACAGAGTAAAGTGGAATGTGTTTTTCACTTGAGCTTTTTTGTGGATTATAATTTTGCATGGACTGTGCCAAGATCGACGACGGAACACATTAATGTATGGCGAAAATTTGATTGCAGCAAATATGTTTTTCTCAAATTATTTTAAGTATATTTAAAGATAATACGTATATGTTGTTTTAATATAGCATATTGTTAGATTAAGATTTGATGATTTTTATTGAGTAATATTAGTAATCTTGCATGCTCGTCCAACTTATATCGAAGGTGCGTTTTTATGTATCGATATTTATTAATTTCTTCCTATGCTATTGTGTAGGAACAGAGAAACTGCTTTTGATGTTTGTAAGCGCACATTCGAATAATTGAACTAATATAAATCAGTACCTGGAAGTGGGGATTTATACTTATCTCCCACTATTGAATTTATTTCCCTTCTCAGCCAATTTTGGTGTTGAGTTTCTCCAGCGAAGGTTCTTTCTTGTGGTAAATTTTTACTGCAGCTGCTACTTTGCACTCGCGATCGCGATCACCGAAACCGAACTTCACAAATTCTTTTTTACTGTCTATTGTTCTTTGTGAATTTTAAATGTATTTACGACTATTTTTCGTGTGTCTTTGTTAGGCTTTTTGTTCCTAGGTTCATTAGCAAACTCTAGGTTGATTTTTCGTTTAACACTTTTTGCACTTTTTACACTTTTTTTTTTTGTTTTTTGAGAGTATATAATGTAAAGTAGGTACACTGTTAAACTTGTTAATTTTTCTTATTGAGTTGTTTAACACGTTGGGCGCCAAAATGAACGTTCGAAGGTTTTTCCGACCGTCAACCTCGGGACCTCTAGGTGACCTTTTACGTAAGGGCTAGTTGGGTCCTGGTTGTTGTGCGTTTGACCAACTCGTCAAACGGATGCAAGCTATAGAAATTGTGCGAATTTGAATCTGCGACAACAATCTGCGACAACGAAAGCGAAAGCGAACGAATTAAAAAGACGATAGTTTCCCCGAAGGGTGTTTAACAATGAATTCTCAAAGCTTTATTTCATGGAGGGTTTATATACGACATGAAAATAACAGGTTTTGTGTTCGCCTGAGAGACATTACGTTATATTTGAAAATTCGAATAATGTGGCGAATTAGTGAAATTCAAAAAATATGGCGAATGGTATAATTAAGCGCCAGATTCAAATATACAAATTCATTTAATACAATTACATAAATTCAGAAATTATGATGATGACGATGTGGATGACGAAATGATGATGATGTTGATGACGATGATGATGATGTTGATGATGATGAAGGTGTTCTGCTCCAACAGTCGGACCAATTCGTAGAGGGCTTTCATGCGCTCGCCTCGAATTGATAGTGACTCGGTCGGAACGGTTCGGGGTTCGGTGTCAGGGGTTCCATTCAGTAGGGCACATGTGTTGAGGGTAGGGTTGGTGCGTAATACTTGGGTATGGGCCAATTTTTGGCCTCCTAGGGTCATCTCGAACCTGGCTTTCTTGAGTAGGTCTATCCCGAAGATTGCATCTTCGGCTAGCGTTTTCATGAACGTGAGTTCGCTGGTAAGAGTTTGTTCACCCAACTGTAGTGTTACCGTATAATGTTCTCTGGTCGTGGTCGTATCTCCGTTGGCCAGCTGGATCTTCTGGCTGTGGTATCGTACGGGGGTGTTCATTCTCCGGAGGGTCCGTCTCATTTTTGGGCCGACAAATGATTTTGAGGCCCCAGTGTCCACCAGGCATTGGAAGGTCTGCCCTTGCAGGTGTGTTGGGATGAAGTACCGTGTGTCCGTCCATCGGACATTGGCCATGGAGGCCCTTGGTCCTGATGGCACGCGCAATCTCTCGTCTGTCTTCCATCTTCCCCACAATAGGAGCAAAACAAGCGGAACGGTCTTCTACACTCCTGTTGAAGTTGGCCTCTCTGCTGGCAGCGCCAGCAGTGCGTGTCCCGATTGTAGGGAGTGTTGGCTACTGGTGGCCTGTAAGCCGGAACGGCGACAGGGTTGGCCGGACGGATGTTTCGTTCTTCACTTTTGACATGCTCAAATTCTTCGGCCAACTCCATAACCTCGTCTAGTGTCGAGAAGTCCCGACGTCTGATATACAGGCGGTATTCGGGTCGCATGCTGTCGTATATGCGGTCTATGTTGTCTTGTATGTTCATCCGGGGGTGTTGTCGGATCAAATATTGGGTAGCCCGAATAAAATCTTTGGCTTTTTCCCTCGGCCCCTGTCTTTTCCGCATGATCTCTTCTTCAAGCTTATGGGTGTGACGTGCTGGGAGGAAATGACGCAGGAAGGCTCGTCGGAACTGCTCCCAGTTTCCGAAATCTTCACGGTTGATTCTGAGCCATTCGAGGGCCGTACCCCGGAAGATCTCTGGTAGGGGTCGTACCATGTAGTCGGGTGGGATGTCGTAGCAGCGCGTCAGCTCTTCGATTCGCTCCAAGAATTCCAGGGCGTTTCCTGAGGAATCAAACTTTAGCCCCCACTTGCGGACCGTATCCATCACCTCGGCCTCGTAGCTTAGCGTTGGCCTAGCTATGGCGCGTGTGGTCGTGGTCGGGACTGGTTGTTCGTTTGTACCCCTAGGAAGTGACGTGGATGGGTTTGGTCGGTAGTCGGTGGCTGGTCTATAGTCCGGAACCGGGGTGGGGAGAGGTGGCACGGCGGTGGGCTGGGAGGTGACTATGGGGATTTCCACATATGCTGGGGATTTGGTGGTCCCTTCGGTTGTGGTAGATTTGTCATCCTCGTCGGACGATGTGTCCCCATATCCTCGTGTCACTGCCTTGGCTTCGAGTTCCTCACAGAGATTCTGTGTCGAGGATCGCATTCGGGTAGCCTTCAAGTAGGCACTCATTCGGGCTCGAAGTTGTCCAACTGTTCCTTCGGTTTTTAGCCCCTTTTTCTCCATCACGTCGATTAACTCGGTCCTTTTCAATAAATAGATCCAGCCTATGGTCGTATCTCCGGTCTGTTCTTCTGGAACAGCTAACTGGTTGTCCTTGTCCATCTCGGACATGGAGGAAACTCGGTTCTGGTTCTTGGCGGTGGTAGGTCCTCCTTCTTGAGGTTTCGTTGGTCCTCTTTCGGTGGTCTCCTTCTGGACGTAATACTTTTGGGCCTCCTTCTGCTGAAGTCCCTGCTCGGGCGCCAATGTGATGTGCTTTTTGTCTAGGCTGAGGTTAGCTCGTCGGATCGCCAAGGTTCTTTCCCAAAGAAACACGAACTTTGGTTACAGTGGAGTTTCCTTTATTACTTATGTATGTCCAAATATTTATTTTATCAAGACTTATGTCGGTTACAATTTATACAAATTTTCAATTTTACAATCTCCAGTCAATTACAATATTCATTACAATGGTTAATCTATGGTTACTACAATATTTCGGCAAATCTCTGGAACGATACGGCAACGGTGGCGGCTTAGGTGCTCCTCTACGGCTAGGTCTCGGCTGGTGGGCGATTGGGGGACGCCCCGGCGTCTTCACGGGTTCGTCTTTCGACCGTCCCGGTACACACAGGTCTATCTTGCGACTGTCCTGGCACTACAGGTTCGCCTTGCGGCAATCCTGGCACTACGGGTCTATCTTGCGACTGTCCCGGCACTACAGGTTCGTCTTGCGACAATCCTGGCACTACAGGTTCGCCTTGCGGCAATCCTGGCACTACGGGTCTATCTTGCGACTGTCCCGGCACTACAGGTTCGCCTTGCGGCAATCCTGGCACTACGGGTCTATCTTGCGACTGTCCCGGCACTACAGGTTCGTCTTGCGACAATCCGGGCACTACAGGTTCGCCTTGCGGCAATCCTGGCACTACGGGTCTATCTTGCGACTGTCCCGGCACTACAGGTTCGTCTTGCGACAATCCTGGCACTACAGGTTCGCCTTGCGGCAATCCTGGCACTACGGGTCTATCTTGCGACTGTCCCGGCACTACGAATCTTCCTTGCGGAGGATTCGGCAATTTGCTAACTACCCGCAGGCTTGTCAGCGACAAAAAATTCAAGTAGTCCTACGGCTTCCTTGGGAACAAATCACCGGTACACTAGATTGGTACAATTCCACTATGTGATCTTGCTCGATCGTCTGGGCTTTTGCTGGTGGTCTCATTGTATTTTTAACAACGAGCCGGTGTGAATTCTATCACGAGCATAAATATTTTGCCAGTTGTTGTTTGGCAACGAATGGTAGACCGATGCGGGGGTCTCGTGTGTATCAGTGTGGGGGGCGGTACAGTCGACTGACTGTAATGTTGTATGGCAACGAATGGTAGACCGATGCGGGGGTCTCGTGTGTTTCAGGGGCGGAATGGTCGAAATAAAATATGTAACGATATGCATCGTTACATTCCCCTCCTGCTTTCTGAGACGAGAACCATCTCGTCTTTAAATTCGTAATTTATTTTTTTCTTTTTTCTTCCAAAACAAAAAATTCCATATCTTTATTCAATCAAGGTTCACAAACAAAATTAATTCAAAACAATATTTTTTTCCTTGAAAAAAAATTCCTTGCCTATTTTAACAATTAATTCAAAACTTGTTTCTTCTTACTTCATATATATATATATTATTTTTTTTTTTTTTTTTTTTTTTTTTATCTTTATTTAAAAAACCAAAAATTAGTATAATTTTTCTCTTAAAAAAAAATTTTCCAAAACAAACTTAGTTTAACTTCCTTTTCCTTAAAAATTTTCCTTAACATTTTTTTTTTTTTTTTTTTTTGTTTACAAACAAAATTAATTCAATTTTTCTTAAAAATAAATCCTTTTCGTGAACGCCTTATGGTAACGGTACGACTTTCTGTTGGTTGCTGTACTGCATCACAGCCGTATCCTTCCGGGTGAAGACTACTCGGATCCGCCCCCAAGGTTTGCGGATGATGACATTGCGTTGCCCCCTTTTTGCTAGGGCGGCGATGTCAATCCCTTCGAAGGGGTTCCTTGGTGCCTTCACATTGCCCTTCTTGGGCCTCCTCTTTCTATCTCCTTTTCCAGTGACGTTGGTATGTTTGACGGTGTTGCTCGGCAGTAGTGTTGGGGTGATGATACGATTGTTATGGGTGGCGCTGGCGGCGTGTGCCATGCGGTTGGAGTTTGGTGCGGTGTTTGGTGCGGTGTTAGCGGCGGGAATGATGACGACGGAGGTGATGGTGGCGGTTGTGTTGTCGGTAGGGTTGGCGGTGATACGGGTGGTGTGGTCGGTACTATGGGTGGTGCTGGCATTGGTGGTGCTGTTTGGTGTGGCGACGATCCTGGTAAACCACTTCTCGTCGGCCTTTTGGCGGACGCGACGTACGACGGCCAGTTGTTCCAAGGGATCGGGGCGAGGTGGTATCTTCATGATCGCTTCCATCGGTGGTTGGCTTCCGCTCCCGACTCTGGCTGCTCCCCTTTTCCCTGGTCGTTGGGTAGTAGGAATTTTCCCAGGGACTGTGGCGCGTCGAGCCCATGGCTTACCAGCATCTTTTTGGTTTTGTGTTCCGGAAGGTCCAGCTCGCTCCATGTTTGCGTGATGACTGATGGTGGTCTGTGGTACTTCACTGCTGGGAGGTATTATTATTTTATTTTTATTATTTCGTATTTCATGTGGTGTGGCTGGACTTGCTCGCTCTATGTTCGCGCGGTGACTGGTGCTGGAGTGTGGGGTATTATTATTATTGTGCCCTTTGAAGTCTCGCACATGGCAACGGTACAGATTGCTTCTCCTCTTCTCGCCCAGGTATCTTATTAGTACGATCACGGGTGAGACGAATTTAACCATTTCGTATGGCCCGTCATATCTGGGGGCTAGCTTTTCGGTAAACTGTTTGGCGGCGGAGGAGAGTACTCGGTTTCTCCGGTACACCTGTTCCCCGATGTACGGGCGCCACGCTCTTCGGCGTAAGTTGTAGTGTCTACTCTGGACGTTAGTGGCATGTTGGAGGTTTTGTCGGACCAATTCGTAGAGGGCTTTCATGCGCTCGCCTCGAATTGATAGTGACTCGGTCGGAACGGTTCGGGGTTCGGTGTCAGGGGTTCCATTCAGTAGGGCACATGTGTTGAGGGTAGGGTTGGTGCGTAATACTTGGGTATGGGCCAATTTTTGGCCTCCTAGGGTCATCTCGAACCTGGCTTTCTTGAGTAGGTCTATCCCGAAGATTGCATCTTCGGCTAGCGTTTTCATGAACGTGAGTTCGCTGGTAAGAGTTTGTTCACCCAACTGTAGTGTTACCGTATAATGTTCTCTGGTCGTGGTCGTATCTCCGTTGGCCAGCTGGATCTTCTGGCTGTGGTATCGTACGGGGGTGTTCATTCTCCGGAGGGTCCGTCTCATTTTTGGGCCGACAAATGATTTTGAGGCCCCAGTGTCCACCAGGCATTGGAAGGTCTGCCCTTGCAGGTATGTTGGGATGAAGTACCGTGTGTCCGTCCATCGGACATTGGCCATGGAGGCCGCTTGGTCCTGATGGCACGCGCAATCTCTCGTCTGTCTTCCATCTTCCCCACAATAGGAGCAAAACAAGCGGAACGGTCTTCTACACTCCTGTTGACGGTGGCCTCTCTGCTTGCAGCGCCAGCAGTGCGTGTCCCGATTGTAGGGAGTGTTGGCTACTGGTGGCCTGTAAGCCGGAACGGCGACAGGGTTGGCCGGACGGATGTTTCGTTCTTCACTTTTGACATGCTCAAATTCTTCGGCCAACTCCATAAGCTCGTCTAGTGTCGAGAAATCCCGACGTCTGATATACAGGCGGTATTCGGGTCGCATGCTGTCGTATATGCGGTCTATGTTGTCTTGTATGTTCATCCGGGGGTGTTGTCGGATCAAATATTGGGTAGCCCGAATAAAATCTTTGGCTTTTTCCCTCGGCCCCTGTCTTTTCCGCATGATCTCTTCTTCAAGCTTATGGGTGTGACGTGCTGGGAGGAAATGACGCAGGAAGGCTCGTCGGAACTGCTCCCAGTTTCCGAAATCTTCACGGTTGATTCTGAGCCATTCGAGGGCCGTACCCCGGAAGATCTCTGGTAGGGGTCGTACCATGTAGTCGGGTGGGATGTCGTAGCAGCGCGTCAGCTCTTCGATTCGCTCCAAGAATTCCAGGGCGTTTCCTGAGGAATCAAACTTTAGCCCCCACTTGCGGACCGTATCCATCACCTCGGCCTCGTAGCTTAGCGTTGGCCTAGCTATGGCGCGTGTGGTCGTGGTCGGGACTGGTTGTTCGTTTGTACCCCTAGGAAGTGACGTGGATGGGTTTGGTCGGTAGTCGGTGGCTGGTCTATAGTCCGGAACCGGGGTGGGGAGAGGTGGCACGGCGGTGGGCTGGGAGGTGACTATGGGGATTTCCACATATGCTGGGGATTTGGTGGTCCCTTCGGTTGTGGTAGATTTGTCATCCTCGTCGGACGATGTGTCCCCATATCCTCGTGTCACTGCCTTGGCTTCGAGTTCCTCACAGAGATTCTGTGTCGAGGATCGCATTCGGGTAGCCTTCAAGTAGGCACTCATTCGGGCTCGAAGTTGTCCAACTGTTCCTTCGGTTTTTAGCCCCTTTTTCTCCATCACGTCGATTAACTCGGTCCTTTTCAATAAATAGATCCAGCCTATGGTCGTATCTCCGGTCTGTTCTTCTGGAACAGCTAACTGGTTGTCCTTGTCCATCTCGGACATGGAGGAAACTCGGTTCTGGTTCTTGGCGGTGGTAGGTCCTCCTTCTTGAGGTTTCGTTGGTCCTCTTTCGGTGGTCTCCTTCTGGACGTAATACTTTTGGGCCTCCTTCTGCTGAAGTCCCTGCTCGGGCGCCAATGTGATGTGCTTTTTGTCTAGGCTGAGGTTAGCTCGTCGGATCGCCAAGGTTCTTTCCCAAAGAAACACGAACTTTGGTTACAGTGGAGTTTCCTTTATTACTTATGTATGTCCAAATATTTATTTTATCAAGACTTATGTCGGTTACAATTTATACAAATTTTCAATTTTACAATCTCCAGTCAATTACAATATTCATTACAATGGTTAATCTATGGTTACTACAATATTTCGGCAAATCTCTGGAACGATACGGCAACGGTGGCGGCTTAGGTGCTCCTCTACGGCTAGGTCTCGGCTGGTGGGCGATTGGGGGACGCCCCGGCGTCTTCACGGGTTCGTCTTTCGACCGTCCCGGTACACACAGGTCTATCTTGCGACTGTCCTGGCACTACAGGTTCGCCTTGCGGCAATCCTGGCACTACGGGTCTATCTTGCGACTGTCCCGGCACTACAGGTTCGTCTTGCGACAATCCTGGCACTACAGGTTCGCATTGCGGCAATCCTGGCACTACGGGTCTATCTTGCGACTGTCCCGGCACTACAGGTTCGCCTTGCGGCAATCCTGGCACTACGGGTCTATCTTGCGACTGTCCCGGCACTACAGGTTCGTCTTGCGACAATCCGGGCACTACAGGTTCGCCTTGCGGCAATCCTGGCACTACGGGTCTATCTTGCGACTGTCCCGGCACTACAGGTTCGTCTTGCGACAATCCTGGCACTACAGGTTCGCCTTGCGGCAATCCTGGCACTACGGGTCTATCTTGCGACTGTCCCGGCACTACGAATCTTCCTTGCGGAGGATTCGGCAATTTGCTAACTACCCGCAGGCTTGTCAGCGACAAAAAATTCAAGTAGTCCTACGGCTTCCTTGGGAACAAATCACCGGTACACTAGATTGGTACAATTCCACTATGTGATCTTGCTCGATCGTCTGGGCTTTTGCTGGTGGTCTCATTGTATTTTTAACAACGAGCCGGTGTGAATTCTATCACGAGCATAAATATTTTGCCAGTTGTTGTTTGGCAACGAATGGAAGACCGATGCGGGGGTCTCGTGTGTATCAGTGTGGGGGGCGGTACAGTCGACTGACTGTAATGTTGTATGGCAACGAATGGTAGACCGATGCGGGGGTCTCATGTGTTTCGGTGTGGGGGGCGGTACAGTCGACTGACTGTAATGTTGTATGGCAACGAATGGTAGACCGATGCGGGGGTCTCGTGTGTTTCAGGGGCGGAATGGTCGAAATAAAATATGTAACGATATGCATCGTTACATTCCCCTCCTGCTTTCTGAGACGAGAACCATCTCGTCTTTAAATTCGTAATTTATTTTTTTCTTTTTTCTTCCAAAACAAAAAATTCCATATCTTTATTCAATCAAGGTTCACAAACAAAATTAATTCAAAACAATATTTTTTTCCTTGAAAAAAAATTCCTTGCCTATTTTAACAATTAATTCAAAACTTGTTTCTTCTTACTTCATATATATATATATTATTTTTTTTTTTTTTTTTTTTTTTTTATCTTTATTTAAAAAACCAAAAATTAGTATAATTTTTCTCTTAAAAAAAAATTTTCCAAAACAAACTTAGTTTAACTTCCTTTTCCTTAAAATTTTTTTTTTTTTTTTTTTTTTTACAAACAAAATTAATTCAATTTTTCTTAAAAATAAATCCTTTTCGTGAACGCCTTATGGTAACGGTACGACTTTCTGTTGGTTGCTGTACTGCATCACAGCCGTATCCTTCCGGGTGAAGACTACTCGGATCCGCCCCCAAGGTTTGCGGATGATGACATTGCGTTGCCCCCTTTTTGCTAGGGCGGCGATGTCAATCCCTTCGAAGGGGTTCCTTGGTGCCTTCACATTGCCCTTCTTGGGCCTCCTCTTTCTATCTCCTTTTCCAGTGACGTTGGTATGTTTGACGGTGTTGCTCGGCAGTAGTGTTGGGGTGATGATACGATTGTTATGGGTGGCGCTGGCGGCGTGTGCCATGCGGTTGGAGTTTGGTGCGGTGTTTGGTGCGGTGTTAGCGGCGGGAATGTTGACGACGGAGGTGATGGTGGCGGTTGTGTTGTCGGTAGGGTTGGCGGTGATACGGGTGGTGTGGTCGGTACTATGGGTGGTGCTGGCATTGGTGGTGCTGTTTGGTGTGGCGACGATCCTGGTAAACCACTTCTCGTCGGCCTTTTGGCGGACGCGACGTACGACGGCCAGTTGTTCCAAGGGATCGGGCCGAGGTGGTATCTTCATGATCGCTTCCATCGGTGGTTGGCTTCCGCTCCCGACTCTGGCTGCTCCCCTTTTCCCTGGTCGTTGGGTAGTAGGAATTTTCCCAGGGACTGTGGCGCGTCGAGCCCATGGCTTACCAGCATCTTTTTGGTTTTGTGTTCCGGAAGGTCCAGCTCGCTCCATGTTTGCGTGATGACTGATGGTGGTCTGTGGTACTTCACTGCTGGGAGGTATTATTATTTTATTTTTATTATTTCGTATTTCATGTGGTGTGGCTGGACTTGCTCGCTCTATGTTCGCGCGGTGACTGGTGCTGGAGTGTGGGGTATTATTATTATTGTGCCCTTTGAGGTCTCGCACATGGCAACGGTACAGATTGCTTCTCCTCTTCTCGCCCAGGTATCTTATTAGTACGATCACGGGTGAGACGAATTTAACCACTTCGTATGGCCCGTCATATCTGGGGGCTAGGTTAGGTTAGGTTAGGTTGAAGTGGCTGTCGGCAAGCCGACACACTTAGACCATTATAAGGTCCCTTGTGATACCACATGAATCTAAAATTCAATTCCTCCTACTCGTTGAACCGATTGGAGCTTCTGATGAAGCGAAGGTGATTACGAATGTCTATGTTTTTAAGATCGTTCAGATCGTTATAGTAGAAAGCTCCCAAATGGAGTTTTCGTCTTTGTGAGAGAGCCGGACAGGTGCAGAGGAGATGGAGTATGGTTTCTTCCTCCTCCTCGTCAAGACAACTTCTGCAAAAGTCGTTAGACAATACGCCAAGCCTTGTTGCATGCCTGCCTATGAGACAGTGCCCTGTGATGACACCTATTGTAGCACTGATGTGCTTCCTATCAAAGGAGATCAGGTATCTAGAACGTTTTTGATCCAGCTTTGGCCAGATCTGTTTTGTCGCTAGACATGTCGAGCCGGTTGTCCACCTAAGATTTGTTCTATTGATAGCATCCAGCTTTATTATAAGTTTACAAGTAGCGATCGGAATACCTAAAGAATCCGTAAATGGAAGCATAGGTAATGTAGTTCCGTGTTTGGCGAGTTCATCAGCCTTACAGTTACCTGGGATGTCCCTGTGCCCCGGCACCCAGCAGAGGTGAATATTGAACTGTTCTGCCATCTCTCTGAGAGACGAGCGACAGTTTTGGGCTGTTATGGAATTTGTAGAGACTGATTCCAGGCACTTGATAGCAGCTTGACTATCCGAGAAGATACAGATATCTTTAGCAGATATCACGTTTTCTTTCAGCCAAGATAAGACTTCTTTTATCGCCATTATTTCCGCCTGAAAAACGCTACAGTGATCCGGAAGACGGAAGGAGAGACTAAGATTTAGTCTATCGGAGAAAACACCACCACCGACACCGTCCACAGTCTTCGAACCATCTGTGAAGAAATGGATCGATTCATCATCCAGAAATGCTCCCTCTTCCCAGAATGATCTAGTGGGAATGGAGACCTGGAAATTCGTATCGAATTGTAGTTCTGGTGTAGTGTAGTCAATATTTCCTGGGAGGTTCTTAAAGTCGTTCAGGATAGCGGCATGGCCAGTTGTTCTACTGGACCATTGTGAGGTAGCTTTGAGGCGTACGGCTGCAGAAGCGGCCGTTTGCCTGCTGAAGATGTCAATGGGTGCCAGATGAAACAGGATGTCAAGTGCAGCAGAGGGGGTAGTACGAAGAGCCCCGCCAATGCACAAACAAGCCGTTCTTTGGACTTTGCTTAGCTTATCGCGATTGATCGCTTTGTCCAAAGCAGTCCACCAGACAACCACACCGTACGTGAGTATCGGTCTTATGACGGAGACGTATAGCCAGTGAGTGATACGAGGCTGTAAACCCCATTTGTTTCCTATGGCTTTTTTGCAAGAGAAAAGTGCCACAGTGGCTTTTTTAACTCTTTCTTGGATGTTAGGCTTCCAAGTTAACTTTCTATCAAAAATGAGGCCCAAGTATTTAGCTTCATTTGAGAATGTTAGCCTAGTACCATTTATAGATGGAGGGTCAATGTGTGGAATCTTGTATTTCCTAGAAAAAAGGACAAGTTCCGTTTTGTGAGGGTTTACACCCAACCCACATTTGTTCGCCCATTTTATTAGCTTATTGAGAGCGTGTTGTAGGAGCTCTTTTAGAGTATTTAGGTACCTTCCTGACACAGCAATAGCAACGTCATCCGCATAGGCAATCACATTGTGACCCCCCGCTTCCAGGCATATCAGTAGTTCATTCACCACTAAATTCCAAAGAAGGGGAGATAGGACACCACCTTGCGGGGTTCCTCTGCTGACAGATCTTCTTGTAGACATCTCACCCAGACTTGAGTTGATAATTCGGCTATTGAGCATCAAATTGATCAGCTCGCCAAGTGAGGCATCCACGTTCAGAGCTGCCAGGGCACCGGCGATCGCAGATGAGTCGACGTTGTTGAAAGCACCTTCTATGTCTAGGAATGCAACCATTGTGTACTCCTTATGGCGGAAGGACTCCTCTATAGAGCGCGTTGGCGTGTGTAGAGCCGTTTCTACTGATTTTCCCTTAGAATAGGCATGTTGCGCCGTTGACAGAAGTTTTTTGTCAATGCTTTTGCGTAGATGGATTTCAATCAGTCGTTCTAAAGTTTTTAGAAGAAATGATGAAAGACTAATAGGTCTGAGATCTTTTGGACTTACATGAGAGCACTTGCCTGCTTTGGGTATGAAAACCACTTTCACTTCTCTCCATAGCAATGGGATATACACCAGCTCCAAACAGCCTCTTAAGATTATCATTAGCACTGGCAAGATGATATCCGAGGTGTTTTGTAGCTCGGCTGGTATTATGCCGTCTGGTCCCGAGGATTTGTATGGTTTGAAGCTATGTAGCGCCCAAAGAACTCTGTCTCTAGTAATCAGACCATGTAGGTTGGTAGATTGCAGGTTTGATCTGTTTGGATCTTTGTGGGCAATACTATTTGAGCTGCCTGGGAAGTGGGTGTCAAGCAGCAGATTAAGCGATTCCTCGCTAGAAGTTGTCCAAGAGCCATCTGTCTTTTTCAGACAACTTGGCATTGTTGGGTTTGTCGAGAGTATCTTTCTTAGCCTTGATGCCTCGGAGGATTCCTCTATCTTGCCACAGAAGAGTCTCCAAGATACTCGCTTGGCTTTTCTAAGTTGTTTCTTATATGTCTTAAGGGCTTCCTTGTAGGAATCCCAGTCGGTCACTTCCCGTGTGTTTTTGGCACGATTGAAAAGTTTTCTGCAGTTTGATTTGCTCAGACCTCAATCTGAAGTCCACCAATGCGGCTTTTTCTTACCCCTTGGCAAAATAAGAGGACATGAGGAGGACATCGCATTATTTAGAGCCAACGTAAGATTCTTGACCTTAAGATCAAGCTCATTGGCGTTACAGGGGGGAATAAAAAGCTCTGGGGTAATAGATTGTTCCAGAGTATCCCTATATTTTAGCCAATTTGTTTTCCTAGGATTTCTGAAAGGAAGTTGGCAAGGAGGTTCATCGGTTAAATTAAATTGAATATACCGATGATCTGAAAATGAGTGCTCAGCTGATACTTTCCACTTGGTAATCAACTGGCTAACGGTGTCAGAGACAAGAGTGATATCTAAAACTTCCTGTCGGTTTTTTGTTACAAAAGTAGGTTCGTTTCCTACATTACTTATGATAAGGTTTGTTTTCAAAATGTAATCAAAAAGTAACTCACCTCTATCATTTATGTCCGAACTGCCCCATACAGAGTGGTGAGCATTAGCATCACAGCCGATTATGAGGTTGGTTTTAGTCCTCTCTCCTTCCGCGATCACTCTCTCCAGTTTATCCCCAGGGAGAGGGCCCGTGTAGTCATAGGCCAGATATGCCGATGCTATCCAGTAGGTGCTTTTAGCAGTCACTAGTTTAGCTACAGTTAAATCTGGATCGCTGAAATTAGGGAGTAAAAGTAATTTAAGGCTACGCTTCGCTAGTATACATGATCTGGGTCTACCTTTGTCAGTCACATACAGCTTTTCGTATCCAGGAGCCTCGAGTCCACGAACCACGCTGTTGTCAAACCATGGTTCCTGAATCAAGACGATGTCTTCTCCGCCCTTTGAGAGGCGAAGGATGAGGGCGGCCGAAGCCTCTATGGAGTGGTGAAGATTAATCTGCACTAACTGCAGCATTCTTGCTACAATCAGGCGGATGAACCTCCACCACGGTGTTGTTTAGTTCTTCCGCTTCTGAAGATGAACCAAGAAGTTCGTCCTCACTCAGAAGAATCTTGTTGAAGTCATCCATGTCCATGTCCGAAGGAGCATGATCCATGGTGTTTGTGCTGGAGGCATCGTCATCCAGTGATGGGAATGAAACCGATGCTCCCGGATCTAAGGTCTCAGGTTCTGAACCTGTGGGGTAAGGAGGCAATTTGCCTGAATCTAGCTCATCTTTCTTATAGACTTTTAGGGTGATAGATTCGAAACCAAATCTGATCACGCCTTTAGTCAATGTCAAGGGAGCAAGCGACTCTTTGTTTATCACAATGAGAGCACACCTGTAGAGACCTCTTTGTTCTTCCAACTTTACAACCTTCCAGTTGTAAGTCGGGAGTGACGGATTGCTCAGTCTAATCACATCGAGAATCTCTTCGCTTGAGGAGGGTTCGGCTGGGATCCAGGTACGAGTTCTAGGTCTGCTTGGGATATCCTCCCTCGCAACGACATCGAGTTTCGCACCTGGCCAAACTTCTCCCAGTCTGCTTATAGCAAACTTGTAGAGATCACAGGATCTCTGATCGTCGCAGGCGATAAGCTTCACATGGCCCTGATGCCATCCACCATCGCAAGTAATAGGAGGTGGTCCCGGGTTGTCCCTCATGACGCTCAAGAAGCTGCCTGAAAGCTTCGTCTTGACCACCTGCCACCGTTCAGGGGAGATCGTGCCATCATCGTCACTACGATCGATCACAGCGATCACTATTTTATTTTTGAGAACGTCACTGAACGACTTTTGAGATGTGACGTTGGGTGACATTTTGGGAGCGACGGTGCTATGCACCTTAGGTCTTTTGGGAGCCGGAGCGGTCCCTTCCAACGATCTCTGGCGCTTAGACGTAGAGTCCTTGCTGGTCGTCAGTGATACGTTCTGCAGAAATTTTTCCGCCCATTCAACTTTGCTGTTTTGCTCAGCTGTCCTATCAGCCTTCAAAGTTTCTCCGAAGACCTTTAGGATATGCTGAGCGTAACGGCGTTTGTTGTGCGTTTTTTTCGAGGGAGTGCGATGCCGCCCTGTCTCACTGGAAGACGCTTGAGCGGTCATGCCTCCTGATACGCTGGTAGCAGTGGTAGGGCCATGTAATTTCACAATCCCACCACTGCTAGGACGTGTAGGTTTTTTTGAATTTTGCCCGCTACAGCTGCTAGCAGTAGAAGAATCATGAATGGTCACGATTTTTCCACCGCTCACAGCCGCAGGAGCTGTACCAATAGTCAGCGAAGTCGCCGCACTACTGCCCGGTTTAGAAGGAGAACCGGTCTCATTTTTTTGTTTTTTTATAATTTTGTTTTTGTACATATTGATACCCACGAGTAGCGGAGAAATGAGATCCGTCTGTGCAGAGATCCGCATTACACAGACGGGGCTAGCTAATCCGGAGGGCGCCAGGTATCCGGATACTCCGTCTTCGACTTGAGCTATTTTTGAAACTGGGCCCCCAGCCAGGTTGATATTCGGCACGGGTCGTATGACACCTTTATCCAGCCCAGGCGGAAATAGGATGGGATAAGAGATAGGACTAGTAGGAGAAGGAAGGAGTGGGACAAGAAAGGAGGGAATGGGAGAGGAGAGCACCTTTTGGTTTCATGGTTCATCTGGAGAGATTCTCGAGAATCTTTACCATTACTCAGCCCCCACAACTCGTCAAGTTCGGTGCTAGAGTGGGAGTATCTGGGGGCTAGCTTTTCGGTAAACTGTTTGGTGGCGGAGGAGAGTACTCGGTTTCTCCGGTACACCTGTTCCCCGATGTACGGGCGCCACGCTCTTCGGCGTAAGTTGTAGTGTCTACTCTGGACGTTAGTGGCATGTTGGAGGTTTTGTCGGACCAATTCGTAGAGGGCTTTCATGCGCTCGCCTCGAATTGATAGTGACTCGGTCGGAACGGTTCGGGGTTCGGTGTCAGGGGTTCCATTCAGTAGGGCACATGTGTTGAGGGTAGGGTTGGTGCGTAATACTTGGGTATGGGCCAATTTTTGGCCTCCTAGGGTCATCTCGAACCTGGCTTTCTTGAGTAGGTCTATCCCGAAGATTGCATCTTTGGCTAGCGTTTTCATGAACGTGAGTTCGCTGGTAAGAGTTTGTTCACCCAACTGTAGTGTTACCGTATAATGTTCTCTGGTCGTGGTCGTATCTCCGTTGGCCAGCTGGATCTTCTGGCTGTGGTATCGTACGGGGGTGTTCATTCTCCGGAGGGTCCGTCTCATTTTTGGGCCGACAAATGATTTTGAGGCCCCAGTGTCCACCAGGCATTGGAAGGTCTGCCCTTGCAGGTGTGTTGGGATGAAGTACCGTGTGTCCGTCCATCGGACATTGGCCATGGAGGCCGCTTGGTCCTGATGGCACGCGCAATCTCTCGTCTGTCTTCCATCTTCCCCACAATAGGAGCAAAACAAGCGGAACGGTCTTCTACACTCCTGTTGACGGTGGCCTCTCTGCTTGCAGCGCCAGCAGTGCGTGTCCCGATTGTAGGGAGTGTTGGCTACTGGTGGCCTGTAAGCCGGAACGGCGACAGGGTTGGCCGGACGGATGTTTCGTTCTTCACTTTTGACATGCTCAAATTCTTCGGCCAACTCCATAAGCTCGTCTAGTGTCGAGAAGTCCCGACGTCTGATATACAGGCGGTATTCGGGTCGCATGCTGTCGTATATGCGGTCTATGTTGTCTTGTATGTTCATCCGGGGGTGTTGTCGGATCAAATATTGGGTAGCCCGAATAAAATCTTTGGCTTTTTCCCTCGGCCCCTGTCTTTTCCGCATGATCTCTTCTTCAAGCTTATGGGTGTGACGTGCTGGGAGGAAATGACGCAGGAAGGCTCGTCGGAACTGCTCCCAGTTTCCGAAATCTTCACGGTTGATTCTGAGCCATTCGAGGGCCGTACCCCGGAAGATCTCTGGTAGGGGTCGTACCATGTAGTCGGATGGGATGTCGTAGCAGCGCGTCAGCTCTTCGATTCGCTCCAAGAATTCCAGGGCGTTTCCTGAGGAATCAAACTTTAGCCCCCACTTGCGGACCGTATCCATCACCTCGGCCTCGTAGCTTAGCGTTGGCCTAGCTATGGCGCGTGTGGTCGTGGTCGGGACTGGTTGTTCGTTTGTACCCCTAGGAAGTGACGTGGATGGGTTTGGTCGGTAGTCGGTGGCTGGTCTATAGTCCGGAACCGGGGTGGGGAGAGGTGGCACGGCGGTGGGCTGGGAGGTGACTATGGGGATTTCCACATATGCTGGGGATTTGGTGGTCCCTTCGGTTGTGGTAGATTTGTCATCCTCGTCGGACGATGTGTCCCCATATCCTCGTGTCACTGCCTTGGCTTCGAGTTCCTCACAGAGATTCTGTGTCGAGGATCGCATTCGGGTAGCCTTCAAGTAGGCACTCATTCGGGCTCGAAGTTGTCCAACTGTTCCTTCGGTTTTTAGCCCCTTTTTCTCCATCACGTCGATTAACTCGGTCCTTTTCAATAAATAGATCCAGCCTATGGTCGTATCTCCGGTCTGTTCTTCTGGAACAGCTAACTGGTTGTCCTTGCCCATCTCGGACATGGAGGAAACTCGGTTCTGGTTCTTGGCGGTGGTAGGTCCTCCTTCTTGAGGTTTCGTTGGTCCTCTTTCGGTGGTCTCCTTCTGGACGTAATACTTTTGGGCCTCCTTCTGCTGAAGTCCCTGCTCGGGCGCCAATGTGATGTGCTTTTTGTCTAGGCTGAGGTTAGCTCGTCGGATCGCCAAGGTTCTTTCCCAAAGAAACACGAACTTTGGTTACAGTGGAGTTTCCTTTATTACTTATGTATGTCCAAATATTTATTTTATCAAGACTTATGTCGGTTACAATTTATACAAATTTTGAATTTTACAATCTCCAGTCAATTACAATATTCATTACAATGGTTAATCTATGGTTACTACAATATTTCGGCAAATCTCTGGAACGATACGGCAACGGTGGCGGCTTAGGTGCTCCTCTACGGCTAGGTCTCGGCTGGTGGGCGATTGGGGGACGCCCCGGCGTCTTCACGGGTTCGTCTTTCGACCGTTCCGGTACACACAGGTCTATCTTGCGACTGTCCTGGCACTACAGGTTCGCCTTGCGGCAATCCTGGCACTACGGGTCTATCTTGCGACTATCCCGGCACTACAGGTTCGTCTTGCGGCAATCCTGGCACTACAGGTTCGCCTTGCGGCAATCCTGGCACTACGGGTCTATCTTGCGACTGTCCCGGCACTACGAATCTTCCTTGCGGAGGATTCGGCAATTTGCTAACTACCCGCAGGCTTGTCAGCGACAAAAAATTCAAGTAATCCTACGACTTCCTTGGGAACAAATCACCGGTACACTAGATTGGTACAATTCCACTATGTGATCTTGCTCGATCGTCTGGGCTTTTGCTGGTGGTCTCATTGTATTTTTAACAACGAGCCGGTGTGAATTCTATCACGAGCATAAATATTTTGCCAGTTGTTGTTTGGCAACGAATGGTAGACCGATGCGGGGGTCTCGTGTGTATCAGTGTGGGGGGCGGTACAGTCGACTGACTGTAATGTTGTATGGCAACGAATGGTAGACCGATGCGGGGGTCTCATGTGTTTCGGTGTGGGGGGCGGTACAGTCGACTGACTGTAATGTTGTATGGCAACGAATGGTAGACCGATGCGGGGGTCTCGTGTGTTTCAGGGGCGGAATGGTCGAAATAAAATATGTAACGATATGCATCGTTACAAGTCTAGAGTGCGGCTATATTCCCAAAGCCTGGCGAGAGGTCAAAGTTGTCTTCATTCCGAAGGCAGGGAAATCCAGCCACACTACTGCCAAAGACTTCAGGCCTATAAGTCTGACATCGTTCATTCTTAAAACCTTTGAAAAATTATTAAACGTATTTATACGTGACCAGCTAGACGACAATGTGTTATCCTCGGCTCAACATGCTTATACAAAAGGCAAAGGAGTTGAAACTGCATTGCATGAGGTCGTAAGCACCATAGAGAAGTCATTAAACGACAAAGAATATACACTAGCTGCGTTTCTAGACATTGAAGGAGCCTTCAATAATGTCAAGATCTGCGCAGTGAAGAGATGTCTTCAGAACTCGAATGTTGATCAATCTCTCACAAATGTAATCGTGAACTTACTCAGAGAAAGGAATATCAACGCGAAATTAGGCGACACTGACCTCAGAGTAACAGCTTCGAGAGGCACTCCGCAAGGAGGAGTCATCTCCCCCTTACTCTGGGTCCTTGTCATCAACGAAATACTTATAAAATTTGACAACTTGGGAGTCAAGGTAACTGCATATGCAGATGATGTAGTTATACTTACGAAAGGGAGGTTTTTACCGACCATAAGCGACCTGTTAGGTAACTCCCTTAGGGAATTAAATACGTGGACAAAGCAATGCGGCCTTGGGGTCAATCCGCAGAAAACCGAGCTTGTCTTGTTCACGAATAAAAGAACAATACCGCAATTCCAGCCACCAACTCTGGAAGGTATACCCTAAGGGTAGCAGATAGTGCGAGATATTTGGGAATTATCCTTGATGTAAAACTTAATTGGAAGCCGAAAGTTAATGAAAGAGTTAAGAAAGCAGCGAATGCCTTCTACGCATGTAACCGCATCTTCGGAAAAAGTTGGGGGCCAAACCCCAGCATTATCCTCTGGATGTACACAGGAATTGTGCGACCAATACTGACATATGGTAGTATAGTCTGGTGGCAAGCCGCCAGCAAATCGACCAATCTTAAGTTGATGACCAAAATACAAAGAATAGCATGCATAGGGACAACCAGCGCCATGAGAACGACACCCACTGCTGGATTAGAGGCAATGCTTAATTTGACACCTCTAGACCTATACATGGAAGAATCTGCTGCCAAAAGTGCCTTAAGATTGTGCCATATAAACACTTGGAACCCTTGCAATTTTGGGCATGCAAAGATATTAGGCAAATACGTAGGGAGCGTCGTCACATCCGACTATATGACTCCCCGTCTAGACTTTGACAGACCATTCACCTGCTCCTTTCCGAGTAGGGAAGAATGGAACATAAATGAACCCACAAAAAGAAAATCAATATCCAAAATGGATCCTGACAGAGCACTTCAATGTATCAAGCCACCACTTTGCAATCTTAGAGCGCGAGTGGAGAACAAAATTCGAATGAAAACCAACAACAGGTGGAAAGAACTCACTACCTGTGAAATATCAAGTAAGCTTTGGCCAGAATACAACAGAGGTCGGACCAACAAACTTCTACAGTTTGATAGGTCATCGCTATCTAAGTTAGTGGGAGCTCTGACTGGCCACAACTACCTAAGAAGCCACTTAATGAAACTAAATCTCAAAGATGACGACATATGTAGAGGTTGCGAAGACGAGGAGGTCCACGAGGACACACCTCACTTCCTTTGTCATTGCCCGTCTCTCTGTCACTTGAGGAACAGAACACTTGGAAGTTACTACTTCCATGACGTACATGAACTTTCTGATGTCTCTCTGTCTGATCTTTGCAGGTTTCTGAGGAGATCGGGATGGCTAGACAGCGTCATATAACCACAAAGGAGGATGATGGAGACCACCGATGGTACACCAACGGGTAACCCCTAAAGAAGGAAGGGCATCACAATGGGTCCACGAGGACCTAAGTGAGGTATTGCAGGGCTCATCCTGCTCTACCTACCCATTTACCTAACCTAACCTAACCTAGGGTAGACTTTGTGACATTGCCCAACCGTATAAGTTATTAGCATCCAAATACATTAAATACTCAGACGGATTTTTTTTAATAAAATCTTTCATGAATTTATTGTTCGATTTGGAGTGTCTGCAACAACATTGCACAATACCACCTCGAATGCCTCTTTGTAAATATAAACGTATACATATTTATGTCAGTTAATAGTTCCAATTTAATTTTAGTTACTTTCAACATGGCATCCCATGACCAGGTGATGTGTAATACTAACAGGGGTCCAGATCATAAATATTTCTACATATTTTTCTGAAATTCTCAAATATATCAGCCAATAATAAAACGTCAGCTTTTAAGTAAATCGTCAAATAATCTGATAGGCTTTCACACTTGAAGGTTTTCCATACTTTATTGGCAAATTCATACTCGTCTTCGGTACGACTAGAATTACTAATTGTGCTAAAGAATTTATCGAGTGGTGGGAGCGTTTTATCAATTAATCTCTCCCATGAATTTACATATTCATATGGAAAAATTCCCTTTCTAGTCATTAAATTGAATTCTTCATCAGACTTAAAAAACGAGCTAACAATTTTAAAATCATCTTTTGATAAATTCTTAGCTAAAGCATCTAAGCTAGATGCCATGAATTTAAAAGAATCTAGAAATCGAATCTCAAACGATTTATCAGAAACAAGATTAATCGATTTTCTTAGTGATTTATACCTTTCCTTATTCACTGCAATTACATTTATACTACCTGGAATATTTGAGAATTCCTTTATGAACAAATGGCAGTCGTAGCCCGAAAAATTATGAAAAAATACTGGGATAAATTTCGCTATTTTAAATTTTAAATTATGCGTATTGAAGACATCCGTTGCATATAAGAAACTTATGTTCATTTGTTCTTATTTGAGTATTTAATAGTCTGAAATTAAAAAGAAAATTGAAAAAAAGTACAGAAACTAATATGTATTATGCAATCTTACCTTGAAATATTCTTAATCCATACATAATGGTATTTCTCCATATCCTGTAACAGCAACAAATTGATATGAATTTCCTTTTCCTCAGACGTGATGTAATAAGGACCCACAATCTTCTTATTCTCCTCTTCGTAACCGAAAACATTAACACTTATATTTGTATTTAATAGTTCAAATGCTTTTATATCCTTTATTTTCCATGGAAATTCTAAATCTCCGAATTTAAGTAACACTCCATTATTTAATGAAATTATTCTGTCTGTAATGTCATTTATGTTGTAGGATGATGTCCTTTGCGGTTTAGTGTTTGATGGTACTATTGCTGATATTACACTCCATTTAAAACAATATTCATCACTATTTTTAATGTTTATACACGCTTTTTTATTTGCCAGAAAACTTGGCAGGGCTATAAATTGTGAGCCTCTAATTGGTCTATATTCGCTCATGTTAATTTCAATATGGATAATTCTAATTAAAGACCATCCACTATCCCTCTCTTGAAATTCTTCCATTTTTCTAACAATGATCATACACATTTCTTTATATAGCGACTTTAAATCTACCGCACACTGGACAAGACACATTTTCGATTGAAATGATTTTATTGATGTCACCGTAACTTCTTCTTCATCAGTTTTATTTATTTTAACATATTCACCAAAGAGCTCAACATTAAATTTGAAATTTGAATGTATTTTTAAAAGCCGGTTTAAATATTCACAAACTATATTTTCGGCTTGATTTAAGAATGTCATAGGTTCTATGATTTCTTCGTTATTGTTCTCATACATTAATGTCTGTATGCGGTTATTGAAAGTGCTTTTGACCACCTTTAATTGTTCGCATGACACATGATTTTGCACTATTCTTTTTATGCAAATTTGTGCGAATGTTGGAGTACAATAACTTTTTGGAACCTCTATTTTACACTCTTCACATATTTTCGTTTTTAAATAACCCGCCGAAGAAGTACCCGCTTGTGCTTGATTTTCATTATCTACACTCCCATTTGTAATGTGATGGTCCGAGCGCACACTATTATTCTTAATTTTATGATTTAATAGAGCATCACTCCTGTTTAACACTTTATCGCAAATATTACACTGCACTCTAATATTTTTATGTTTGTTCAAAATATGCCTCCGCAAATTATAATTTAAGGTAAATTCCGTTTGTCAAATATCACAAATAAAGCCCTTCTTATTAATTTGTTATATTGTGATGATAACGAGCAAGCGAATTATTAGTACTACCTATTTCTAAGACTTGACTTGATTGAATGAATTACAATCCCAATGCTTTCCATTACCATTTGATATGGCCTTGATCGCAACTGAAACTAACACATCAAAATCTCCCGGTCACAGGCCATAAAATGCTACATGGACATTGTCATATCCATCTGAATGCACTCTTTCGTTGCATCTAGTCCGTAATATGAATTGTAATAAATTGTAAGCGTTTGTATATTGGCCAGCCTGATCGACTATGTTTTCCGGTTATCAATAAACAAGTGAAAGAAGTAACACCAACCATCTTGAGTTTAAGTTTTTTCCTTGGAGATTACTACAGATTGGCGACGAGGATCTATACAATATTGCTACCCAGTTTGTGCTACCAAGCACAAAAAAAAAAAAAAACACTTATCACTGACAGTTTCACAACCCCACCATTAACAATGCTATTTGAGTGGTAGCAGACACAACGATTGTTTACACTTCTGATACACAAGTCATGAAATCCATTTTTGTCAGTTCCCATCGAACACCAAAGAACCTACAAACCGATGATTGTACAGAATTTTTCAATCAACACTTTAAAGTAAAATCATTTGTCGATCTTTCTTTGATTGGTCATGATTAAGGAGGTGTTTTTAGTGCGGTTAGAGTCCCACACTACTTTGGGTTTCTAGCCCCATTTTTTCTTTCGAGATTTTCACCTTCAATAACAAAAAAAAAAAAAAAAAAAAAAAAACAACACTTTAGAAATTTAATGACCCAATACAAAACTAATCATTACTCAACATATAGTTCATTGAAAACAACGATAGTTGAACGTTTTAATCGGACACTTAAGGAGACGATGAGGAAAGAATTCAGATTTAATGGTACTTACAAGTGGTTACCAAATTTGAACTGTTTAATGCGTGCATACATCGGAGTTGGGTTACGTGTGTATCGTGTATTGGGCAGATAATCACTTGACTCATTGCGCTTGGGTTGCGTTTGGACGAATATGAGAACTGAATGGAAAAAGTGCGAATGACCTATTAATAGCCGTATGCTCTGGTAGTGCACTTGGTGTATGGATTTCTATTGGGTGGGAAAATATGAGAAGGTGATGAGTGAGGTCATGGTATGGTTGTGTGGATCACAACATCCTAAAAGAACAATTTTCACAACCCCACCATTATATTGAACAGTTGTCTGACTAGATGTATCTCGGTTTTGATTGGTTGAACTAGAACATATGAACAGCTGTTTCAGATTGTAGATAGTTCGAATATGTGGATGACGTCACAGAATTTATTCCCTCTTCCCTGTGGCCCAGAACCGGCAAATTTATACTACTATATTCATTTATTTATTTATTTAGATATTTATTATTTATTTATTTATACATTCATGTATGTTTTATTTATTGGTTTACACATTTATTATTTATTATTATTTTATTATATTTTATTTAAAAATATTTTTTTTTTCTTAAATTGATGTTTTTTAGTCGTTGTTTTTTCTCAAAACAAACATTTTTCTGATTTCATTTATTTTTTGTCAGTTGTAAACTTTTTCCAGTAGAAAGACATAAATTTGTCATATCTCCGTATTTAAATTATGTAAATTGTGCTATAACAAATTGTCAATTCTAAACGAAAAAATAAATGTCAATGTCATTTGTGAAGGAATCCACAAAAAAATATTCACCAAGTAGTCTACTCAACGTAAGTAGGTATGTCGTATGTCCCTTCCTTATAAAAATGTCTCAAAGCCAATCAATTCGATACAATTTATGATGATCTAGCGCGATGTACTACCTAAGGTTAATGGGCCTATTATCTTCCGGAGTATGTACTACTGTCTTTCACTAAAATTGTTTTTGTAACGCCTGTTTTTGTTTCCTCGATCGCGAAGAAAAGTGCATACATACAGCCTTACGTATACTAAATGTGTTTCAATAAATTTTAACCCTTTTGTTCGGGTATTAACTAGGAATTCTTTTCGTTTTATGGACAATCGGTAGCATAAAAAAAAAATATATATATATACAAGAAATTTAATGGAGTTAGGTAGGTACGTTTTCATTTAGTTCAATATAGAATAATGATATTATGTATAGTGATTCTATGTTATGCATGTGAGAAATTGATATTAATCCAGTATGTACGAGTGGTTTTGATATTATCTATGGTTTAATTCTTGATAAGATCTATGCCTATACGTCATATAAAGAAAATGTGCAATCACATACAATTTTGATAATTGCCTGGTTTTTTCTTCCTTTTCCTGCGTAATGCGTCTATCCTTGCAGATGGAAGTGGGATAGGTCAGTCACACCGCTGAGTGGGAATCGTCTTGTTCGGAATAGAAGTCCTCAAGAAAAGCGATATTGCGGGATGTTCTTTGGTTTACCCCGATTTGCGGGAGATCGGCTTTGTCTTAGCAGGCTTACGCCTGATTCGCTAATATATAGAGAAGAAAGTTGCAACTACACCCCAAACTAGGATTGTGTCACAGTTTGGATTTACCCCTTGTGGAGGGAATATTTTCTTGGTCTTGCCGACAAGTTCCACTTGGTAAAAGGAAAAACTTTAACACCGGAACTTTAAACAAAAATTGTTTGACTTTTGGCACAATAGAATTAAAACTCCACTTGTGAAAATTTTGATTTTTTTTTTCTTTTAACACTTCCTGGATTAACTTTACATGCTCTGAACACGAGCGAAGATCTGAATCTGACTGTATAGTTTGAAGCTTTATTATCTATGACCCGTCACGATTGTTGAACGAAGACAGTCAGCACGGAATTCTGGCGAGAGCAAAAGTGTCATGCCATTAGTACCGTACTCATTGTTTTCTGTCTATCTACTTGGGCTAGTTGAACTGATTCTAAGGAGAAGAGTTGCTATTATAGAGTCTTGCGGTAATATATACCTCTTCCTATAAAAAAAACCAATGGGCGCAAATCGGTTGTTATGTAAAACGGATGATTTATGCGACACATTACAAAACAGGTTTTATATCATATGTATACTTGATACTTAGGTACATATGGGACTACAAAAGCTGGGGAATCATGTCCGTAAGTCCTTACTATGATATAATGCAGTTTTGCCATTTGCGTCCTTTATCTCATAACAACTATTGCCAACTCTTTTAACTACCGTTGATTTTAAAAATGTTGCTGCTAATTTGGAAGTAAACCTTTTTTGCTGCATCACTTTGGGCGAAGCTCCGCCGATATACTGTCTGTCCTGGGTAAAAATGAAGGTTAGTGCTACGAGTATTATATCTTTTAGCACTCACCTCATAAGCTTTAGTTATGTTAGTTATTACCTCCTCCCTTATAAGGCATAACTTTTCTTGATCCTCCAGAACTGATTCTTCAGAATCTAGCGAACCTAAGTTTCGTAATAGTTTGTAAGGCGAAGCATGCGTAATCAATTCTTGACCGAATAGACTAAAATAAGGTGAGAATTTAGCGATTGGTGGTATGAACTTCGTAGGGCTGCTGCAATAAGTGAAAGATTTTCGTCCCAACGAGTTTGATCGTGGCCTATATAAGAACGAATTTCAGCAATAATTGAGCGGTTTACCCTCTCCGATGAATTACTTTGTGGAGAATATAGCGCAGTATACGTATGGTGTATTCCGTGAATTTTAAGAAGATTGTTGAATACCTCGCTTTTAAATTGTGACCTATTATCGGTTACCACGTCTTCCGG
This sequence comes from Cheilosia vernalis, assembly GCA_949126925.1. Classification (NCBI taxonomy): domain Eukaryota; kingdom Metazoa; phylum Arthropoda; class Insecta; order Diptera; family Syrphidae; genus Cheilosia; species Cheilosia vernalis. The sequence goes on from OX421358.1 coordinate 71,439,840, forward strand.
GATGCTGAAAATGCTAAATACATTCTGACTTAAAAACTGAATCATTTCGGCGTATTCCTTGACGTCTCACAAGCATTTGATAAGGTGTGGCACGACGGCTTGAAATTTAAATTAGGACAAGTTCTGCCCGCAAGCCTATATGATATTCTAGAATCATATCTCGGGAATAGACTCTTCCGTGTTAGAAATGGAAACGAATACTCGGAGCTAAAAGAAATTTCGGCCGGGGTACCGCAAGGAAGCGTCCTTGGTCCGCTTCTCTATTTGTTATATACTCGCGATATTCCAAGGAAAGATGGCACTACCCTTGCTACGTTCGCCGACGACACAGCTATCCTAGCTGTAGGTAATACAATCGAAGAAGCGACTACAAAACTGAAAGTCGCAGTGAATAAGGTAAATGAGTGGACAAGGAACTGGCGGATCGCCCTCAACGAAACTAAGTCTGTTCACGTGAATTTCACCTATAAGAAAACTAATGACTTGCCAATTTTTCTAAACTTGGCCCGAATACCCTTTGCAAACGAGGCCAAATACCTGGGAATGACACTCGACGCAAAGCTGAAATGGAGTTCGCACGTGAAAATGAAACGTAAAGAACTCGATATCAAATATAGAAAAATGTACTGGTTACTCGGAAAGCATTCCCAGCTCAGTACTGAGAACAAACTGCTTTTATACAAGCAAGTGCTAAAGCCGGTGTGGACCTACGGTATACAACTTTGGGGTTGTACCAAGAAAACAAATGCCAATATTTTACAAACTTTTCAAAATAAAGTGCTTAGAGAAATTGTACAAGCACCATGGTATATTAGAAACGACGATATCCGTAGGGATCTCGGAATTCCAACAATCGAAGCTGAAACTAGAAGCTTCGCGAGAAAGCATAGAAACCGACTAATCGGACATATCAACAATACAGTCCGACAAATCTTGGACGAGACCAATTTATTGCGCCGACTACAACGAACGAGACCGTTCGACTTGGCAAGATAAGATTAACCGCGTTTAATTTGCGGAACACGCAGGATCTTTCATTAGAAAGTAACCTGTCAAAAGTTGTTATTTCATGATAGAAAAATTGCTTGATAAGTTATATCTTAGTTGCAGTATCTAACAATCTTTAGAAGGGTGGTGTTTTTAGTCAGTAAAAATCTGACACTACTATGAGAACGCGCTTGCTATTCTCATAGTGTCTTTGGAAGATTTTCACCTACCCTCGGATAAAAAAAAATTCGGCTGCGGTAAGTTTTTTTATAGGTCTAAATAGCGGAAATTTGGTAAAGTGGTCTAAGACAATAAATATGGCTATATTTCCTGTTTTAGATCTAGGGAAGGGTCCGATGATGTCCATGAAAAGTTTTTGAACTGGCCTTTGCGAGTTTGGCATTTCTCCCATCGGAGCACGCAAGGTTCTGTTTGGTGCCTTGGACTGTTTACAAGTATCGCAATTGTTAATGTATTGCTTTACGTCGGATGCCAATTTGGGCCAATAAAAATGTCTTCTTAGTCGTTCAATTGTTTTAGCAATGCCTGCATGATTGTAATTCGGAGGATCATGACAACGTTCAATTACTTCCTTCACCATTACAATCTGTGTACAATCTGTACACATCCGACTTTCCTCTCCTCTTTCAATGTGAAGCAGCAATACATGCCGATGACACGGCTATAATTTCATCGCATGAATTCAGTCTCAATATTGAGACGAATCTTAAAAATGCGATTCAAACACTGCAAAACTACCTACTACTCAAAGTGGAAAATAAAACTGAATGCTGAGAAAACACAAGCTATCTTTTTCACACGAAAAAGAAGACCTTGTTTTCTCCCAGCAACCCAAGTTCCTGTCAATGGGTATTCAATTGCGTGGAAGCCTTCTGTAAATACTCGGGTGTATATCTTGATTCAAAACTGACGTTTAAAGAACACACTACGCAAACACTTAACCAAGTAAATATTGGTATAAAAGTATTATACCCATTTATAAATAGGAAATCATCACTTTCAAATGAAAACAAAATATTAATTCATAAAACAATTTTTCAATCTATTTTATTATAAATGGTTGCCCAGTTTGGGGTCACTGTGGCAAATGTCACATTAGAAAGTTACACATCGCACAGAACAAGTTATTAAAAATGATGCTTAATCTCCCATGGCATCACTCTACGCTAGATCTACATGCAAGAGCAAATGTTGAAATGATCTCCTTCAGAATACGCAAACTAATCGACAAATTTAAGATCAGATGTGATATTCCTGATAATCCTCTTATCAATCAATTAAATACTGAATTTCGCATACTTTACTGATATAATAATAATCTTTATTTCATATCATAACAGCTTAGAACTAAATTAAGATATATTAACTAACGCCATACTCAACATTTTGTTAATTTATTTGTATGTTATCTATCTGTCTTCTTAATACATTACTATAAATGTTTGTCAATTTGATATTATTTATTTATTTCTTCAAATGTTTCTCCATTGTCAATAAATTTATGTTTATTTGTTTATTCACTTATTTATTTATTTGTTCACTTATTTATTTATGTGTTTATTTATTTACATATTTATTAATTTATTTGTTTTTTTTTATTTATGTAGTTATTTATTTATTTATTTAGATATTAATTTATTCATTTATTTATTTATTTAGATATTTATTATTTATTTATTTATACATTCATGTTTGTTTTATTTATTGGTTTACACATTTATTAGTTACTAGCTGTGCCCGCAACTTCGTAAACGACGTGAGACTGTGTAATTTCCAATAAAAGAGATAATAATAGTTAAGTTTCAATACATGAGATAATTATATTTTTTATGATAATTTTTTTCACAAAGTTTCTTGAAATACAATATGTATTTGAGGTTCTGTTGCCTGGAGCATACACAAATTTGTTTCCACAACAACAATAAATCAAACAACATAATTCACCTATATCGTCTTTACTTCTTGAATTCTTCAATTCTTTACTGTAAGGTAGGTATCACCGTAGGTACTATTACAACCGTTAAAACAAAAAAAAAAAAAAAAACATCAGCGGGAAAACCGACAGAAGTTATTACTTGAAGAACTACGTGTGTATTTTTCGAATCGTCAGGAAATATTTTATTGCGCAGGAAATATTTAAAACTGTTTTGGGGGTAAAAACAGCGAACAAAAAAATCGACAACAGCGCCACCTATCGGATCCAAAACTATTCTATCTTTCTAGCTGCATACAACCATGCACACAAACAAAGTTTCATTGAGATCGGTTGAGTTTCTCAAAAAAAAAATTGACAACAGCGCCACCTATCGGGTCTAAAACTATCCTATCTTTCTAGCTGCTTCCAACCATGCACACAAACAAAGTTTCATTGAGATCGGTTGAGTTTCTCAAAAAAAATCATCAACAGCACCACCTATCGGGTCCAAAACTATCCTATCTTTCTAGCTGCATCCAACCATGCACACAAAAACAAAGTTTCATTGGGATCAGTTGAGTTTCTCAAAAAAATTGACAACAGCGCCACCTATCGGGTGTCGGTTTCTCGGTGACGATGACGCGGTGTCGTTTTAAATGTAGGTAACGCGAATTCATTAATTTCTTCCCATCTAAAAGTGCCCAACGCGCCTAAAGAAGTAATAACTTTAAAAAAACCTTGAACTCAATTACTATATACACCACCATATGTACGATTGTACGTCGATCAGCGCACGTCATCAGCCACCTGCGCATTTCTTCAGAATTACACATTGTCGCTGTTGATTACATACACATTCACGTAGCATACTTCTCTTTCGTTTCACTTAATGCGGAGAAAGCACCGCGCAGTTTTTTTTTTATATGAACGTGCTTGTGCGATGTGCGCCACCCAACCATCCCAAAGCAGAACAACGATCAAGAACCGAGGCTGCTGGATAATGTTCGATTTGAGAAAATAAATTTATTTTTTTCATGTTAGATTTTAGGTTGTAGCTCAGCTTCTAGAGGACATAGAAAGCTGATTGATTGCTTGAAATAATTGTGAAAGTGTTGGCTCTCCAAAGAATTTTTATTTTGTTTGCATTGATTAAGAATTGTTTGAGTAATGGCTAGTTAAAGGTAGTAAAGTCAGAAAAAAAAACACATTTTGGTCAAAAACGCTCCCATAAAAAGGCATGACAATGAAAGGAATAACCTATGTCTTTCTCCGAATTTTAACTAACATTTCAAAAAAAGTTTCATCGAAATCTGTGCAGTAGTTTTCACGCCAACCGCGAACATATGAAAACGGCTACAGTTTTATTATAATGTATACTAGCAAACCCGGCGCACTCCGTTTCGCCACCAGATGGCTTCGTTTTTTGTAACATTTCGTTTGAGGATTAAAAGATGAAGAATAATATTTTTTTTTTATATTTGAAAAGGAAAAACTTTATTTCATTTCACAACAGTAATGAATTCATTTCGATTACAAAAATGAAGTGTAATTTAGTTGAACTTCTCTAAGTAAAAAATAAAAGTGAATCCAAAGTAAATACTGAATCGATGAGTTATAGGTAGGTACGTGTCCGCAAATTATCCGTTTCATTGAAGTGCTCTTTGGTAAACCACATTTTTTGTTTTTTGGTCTGACGTTAACACAAACGAAGCGGATGGTTTCCCAACTCGTGAACATGCAACGTATAGCTGCCCATGTGAAAAACAATGATTTTCTAAATGAAAGAATGCTTGCAACTGTTCAATAATTCGTCTCTTTAACTGTTGTGTTCCCTGTATATTGCACCGCACATTCAGCTGATCCACCATCCACGAAATGAAATATATTTGCAGAAATTGATGCGGTTCATCTGGTGTTGGCTGATCTGGTGATTTAAACTTAGTTTGGTGATTATAAATAAATAAATTTTGTTAGTAATTCAAATTAATTAAATGTCTTTTATTTTCCTGTAAAATAGATGATATTAACATTCAATGCAAAGATTTGTAGTAAAAAATTGCAGTCGTTTGAATTCGAATGGTAAGTCCGTTGGAATCATCGGGATGCGTGGAATCAAAACATCTTCTCCTCTATATTCAGCGGTATGCCCGGAAAAACACGTCGAATGAGCTCTTCCTTAGAATCGGTCATGTGGCAGAAATCAGTGGGCAAAGTGATAAGTCCGGTCGAGATATAAACTGCAATCTTTCCATTACCAATGTCCAACAATTGCTTCGAAAACACATCTGCAGATTGATCTCGTCAATCGGAGTGTCTTGACATGTAGCCAAAAATTTGATGCTTTCAAGCACGCATTTAGTTCGTCAGCTGCAATTGATCGTGGGAATAACTGGAAGAGTCTCCCGAAAATCACCGGATAATACAACCATAGACAAACCATACTGAGACCCCCAACTGGCAATCCTCTGGCCGCTGGCCCCCTCGCTTTTTTTTCAAATTCGCCATTTTGTTTTCCTATCGGTGTTATTTGAATTTAGAATCCGTGTGAGCAACAAAAAAAAAGCTAACCAAAAAAAATGTGGTGAGTTTTCTTTTGACAGAAGTCGATTGACAATTGTCAAAATATGTAAACACAATTTTATTTTTCCTGCAAAAAATTGAAAAAATGTAAGTTTTCGCGTATTTTAAGTGTTAATATTAAGAATTAAATACGTTTATATTACAGCTATGGAAGAAGCCGACTTTGAGGTGTTCGCTTAACTTACCAAATATACTGGATCGCACTGGAGACAATTATTTATACCTGATGGCTAGGAAGAATACCAAACGGAATCGATGTAAGTAAGCCATACTATTCCATTAATTTGTTTCTCAATACCTTTATTTACTATCTATTCTATCTTCAAGATTTGTTAAATAAGAAGCCTTAATTACCTGCGGAATCCCGAGAATAAAATAATATATTTGTTAGTCAAAAACTGGAATTATTCTCGCCGCAACAACTCTCACCAAATTGAAATTAGAGCAAAGGATCGATATAAGGTTTGATATCTTACGCAATTCCCTAAAGACTAATACTTAATTTAGCTTGATTATATTTTATTTGCAGGAATTACATATTGAACTATCTTACCATCCGCCCTAATTCACAAAACTTCTTTGTGCAAGCACTTGCCACACTCTTGGCAAAAATAACAACATACGGATGGTTCAACACGTACAAGAACGATAAACTATTTCAAAATATTCTCGAAGATGTAAAGAAGTTTCTGCAGGTTTGTTTATAGATTGTCAAATTGGCTTTTCGTTTGAATTTCTTTATGCTTTCAGCAAGGCTCGGCTGAGTACATGTACAATAGGTGTGCAAATTCTATGGCAATTGGTGTGTGAAATGAACTCGTTGAAGAGGCAGATGTGAATTTGTTTTTCTCGAAGAATCGCAAAATCGACACATCCTTTCGCGACCAACAGTTGTACGACATTTTTCTGTTGTCTTGTTCGCTGCTAGTAAAGCAAGAGACAATAGCAAGAAATTGAATTAGATGGATGAATCACATCAAGTGTATGTTGATTGGAAATGATAGTTGTAAGCAGTTCGACTATTAAATTTCTTTTTGTTTATTTCAGTCTTACATCACATATTTATTGGCAGCTCCACCGATGAGTCTTCGGACGATATGAACAGTGTCCAAGTAAGTAGCGAATCATTTACTCTTTGTAATTTTAAATAAAAAAAATATTTGCAATTACAGATTCCTACTTCATGGCAACCGGCATTTCTTGATTCGAATACATTGAACTTGTTCTTTGATCTCTATCAGATTCTGCCTGGACTGGAAATGTTAGTTGTAAACAGTTGTACCAGAAAATCAGAATCCAAAAAATTGGAACAAAAGAGTAAGCAGCCACAGCAAAGAGATACCCTAGAAAGTTCAAAGGTGTTATTAATTTTTTTCATTTCAGGTATCCACACTATCGCAAGGAAGCCAAAAGAGTAAGCAGCCATAGTAAAGAGACACTCCAGAGTTATTGTAAATGATTTCAAAATTAACATATCTTTAAAGAAATGTTATTTATTTGGGTTGCAGGCAAATACTGTCTTGTATACTACTAACAATCAATAAATCCTGCAGCAAATTTGCGAAGCGACTATTATGTGTGTTTTCTTCGACTTTTTAATTTTTTCTAAAGCGTTCCTTGCTGCAAAACTTAGAAGTGGAGAGTTCTTCTTGCTACCAAATGGAAAAACAGCCCCGAACAACAATCCACAACAAAGCAGCCGTTCATATACACCTACAAATGCTCGGAGGCAAAGGAGGATTTAAATCCATGCTTCGTGCAATCGGTGACCAAATCGAAAGACTACTGACTTAAGGCTTACACATACGGCAAACTGGATGAACTCAATGAAGAGCCATCGACATCCAAAAAGGAAAGACCATCCATTTCATCTATATAGAATTAACAAATCTTTATTTACTATAAATAAACGTATAATACACAAGTTAGGTTAGTTAAACTGAATAAAATGATCCTATGTCCAAATCTGGTAATCATTGTGTCGTAAATTGAGATGAGACCCATGCCAGGCGCTATTTTAAGTTAGTGAGCATAAACTTAAGAGCTTTGGTCCACTGCTCCTCCGAGTTAAATTGTATTCTGGAAATAGACAATTGTTTTGACTGCATATTCAAAACCACAGGTGCATAACACTTACTTGATTGATGGGTCAATGATCTTTCCCTTCTCCATTTTGTAGGGCAAGCAAAACTCTGTGTCTCGTTTTTCCACCTCTTGCTGGAACTGTATGAGGCGCTGTAGGAAGTCAACCATTGCTTTATCGAACTTCCTATCCTAAAAAAACTTAAATCCACCGGTCTTCCAAAAGGTTGCTTTCTTAGCTCCGGAACTTCAGATTTCTCCTCAGATTTTTTTCCAATTAGCTCTTATAATCGCGCCATTCATCTTCGGCGATCTTGAACTCACGTTCGAATAGTTCCAGCATTGAGTCGGTGCACTCATTGCACAATGGATAATCGAACTCAGAGTTAGATGACAAAGCATTGAAGAGCTGCGCCTTTGCTAGAAACTCAGTGCTCAGCTTTTTTATTTCTTTTCCATCGGAAACAAGGGTGACGTCAGTTCCATTTATCGAGTCCGTCAGATGGAAAGGTGGCACACAAGATAATCAAAACCACTTTCGTTAGGATCGATTTCATCCATATTTGTTGATAAATTGGCACTAAATTAAAGCATTTTATTGTGAAATGTCATTTGGCTAAGATTCATTAAAGTACTTACGCGATAATTCTGCCATTGCGTGCTCATTAATACTGCCCAAATTCCCATCCAGGATGAGTGGCTTTTGGTATCTTTGGCAAGCAAAGCTGACCGACGCTCTTTCATCATCGCCATCGTCTTTCGGTGATGGTTCTTTTAAAAAAAATTGTTTCATTGATTTTATATAAACAACGTTGAGGCGTAGAACAAGATTTGACTGCTGCCAGGCGGACTTGTAGATGCTATTTCTATTAGCTTTTCCCAGTAGACGTTTCTACTCCTAGAACCAAGTTATAGTAAAATGCTTGCAATTTTCGATAAAATAATTTTTTTTCGCACGGTGTGCGAGAACTTGGAAGATTTTTTCCAAATCTCAGGTGTATCGCATTTTTTGTCCTTTTGCTGCACAAGGGTCGGTCGACTTGAGCTTCAGTACTTAAATCCATTACACAAACTTTTAATAAATGCACGAAATCGAAAACTAAAACAAAACTAAAACAAATAACGCATGTGTCAAGTCAATTGAGCTTGACAACAGTGGTGAATCTGTTGTGTCAGTGTCAGTTTCAACCGTGGTGGGCTGTGACAATCGTGACTGTGTTCAGAAGCACAGCTTTTTTTTTAAAAGAATTGCAACTCAAATTTGGTGAATAAGTATATTCTTATCTCAGTACATTTTCATCAATTTTCATATTAGTAGTTTCATAACATTCTGTAGGTATTTCTATTCAACAAAAATTAACGTTTATTGTTCCATTATAATACCAAAAGATACGACCTATAAATATATTAATGTAGGCTTTGAAATACGAGACATGTAAAAATAAAACAAATACAAATACGTATACTCTATTTTGAATTATATATAAAATAACGGAGAAACTCATAATTTATACTTAATAACAGCAACGATATTATATTGGTATTTATAAAATATAACTAAACTCCAGAAGTATACTAAGCAACATTATGTGATAAGCATATTCTACTCGATTTATGTTAACTGCCTCACGAATGTTCGCTAAAAATGTTTTTATTTATTTATTATTTTTCAGAACTGTTCATCTTTCTTTTATGTCAAATAAATATACAATTATTTTTGAAAATTGATCACTGGTCCACACAAAATTTAGTTGTAATAATTATTTTCAAATTTAACGGATAAAATTGTGTGAACGCAGCCAGCAGATTTGCCCACACCGGAAGCCAGATTTTAAGCAGCGGAAGTTGTTACGTTTTTTTGAGGGTGTGTTGGTGAGCCGAATTTTTTGAAGTTTCGTGACAGAAGTCAATACGAATTTCTATGTATCAATACTAGCGCAAAAATTTGTCACAAGCCCATGGTAATATAGCTTGTAGGCAAGTAACGGAAAATCGGCCGGAGTTGGGGGTCTCAGTATTGTCTCTGAATACAACCATGGCTATTCCAAAAATGTTTTGATTGACACGAAGATCTTTCAACGTCCTGTCCACCGCCACCATTGACCATTGACCTTTTGTGGGCCATCGTGCATTCGACCCAATCGAACAATTTGCATCATTGTAAAATCTTCGCATTTTTTTTGATTTTTCAAGATGGTGTCTGGTTGATTTGCATTTTCAGTGCCAATATCAATGCTGAATGTGGAGTTCGGTAGCCTTCTAACAAAGTTGCTGTTATTCCATATGAAGCCATTGCCAGGGCAACTCATGCTGCGATCAAATCCGTGCCAAAAGCAATGAAATTAAGAACGTTTTGGCAGTACCTCCGGGAGCACCCAGAAAGTAAATGCTACCAGTTCTTTTGTTCACAGCTTCCATCAAAGAGTCATACCTCATACGCAATCACAATTGCAGAACATTTTTACGAACTGCTTCGGCTAATGCTTCAGTATCGTATTGTTTTGTTCTCTTTGTTCTCTTTGCAATTCGTGGTTGAATGCATCGTGTATTGGACGATTAGGTGATATCATGCCCAACTGCGCACTTTATTCGCCATCAATAAACACACGTCTTCGATCATTATCATAGACTCATAGTGTATTTCTGCTGAAAACACTTGACAAACAAATATGATGGATTCAAACACCATCAAACAAATCAAAGTGTCTAATCCATTTCAAAAAGTTACTTAATGTAGCATAGTAAACATAAACAAAGTTGTTAGGTACCTACATAATATTTAAAAAAAAAAAGAAATTTCAAAATTTGTGACAACAACAATTTGCTTGGAAAATAATTTAAATAATTGACAACAACAATTGCTTTTAAAATTTAAAATATTTTTTTTTTGTATTTGAAACTACTCGATTTCTATCCAGTTTATATTTTTTTCAAAGTGCATTTCCCCATGAAAAACGAAATATGTGCCTACAACGCCAACTGCTGAAAATTTTCTGACTTTTCTTTTTTCATAAACCATCCCTGATTTAAGACGAACAAAACAAAACAAAAATCATTCAAATCGGTTGAGCCGTTCTGGAGTTATAGCGTCAGGAAGGAAAACCCGACTTATTTTTATATAATAGATAGATTATTATTTAATTATCTATATTTTATTTAAAAATATTTTTTTTTTCTTAAATTGAGGTTTTTTAGTCGTTGTTTTTCCTCAAAACAGACATTTTTCTAATTTCATTTATTTTTTGTCAGTTGTAAACTTTTTCCAGTAGAAAGACATAAATTTGTCATATCTCTGTATTTAAATTATGTAAATTATTGTGCTATGACAAATTGTAAGTTCTAAACGAAAAAATAAATGTCAATGTCATTTGTGAGGGAATCCACAATTTCCATGCAGTTGCTTCACTTGGGGAATCTTCCTCGCAAAAACCTGTTCGTCGATAAACAAACTTGTCGATAATTCGAAGAAATGGAAGCTTGGACTTGTTCTCTAGTAGGTACATGTGATTTAACTATTTAAGTTGTTCGTATTCATCTGAGTCAAAATACGTTGAGTCAAAGTCGATTTCAGATTCAATTTTGTCTAGGACAGCGACATCCATCTCGTTCACTCTTGACAGTGCATCCGGGACAATGTTATCTGCACCCCGTCGGTGTTCTATGCTAAATTTATAGCACTGCAACTTGAGAGACCATCTTGCTAGTCGACCTGATAAGTCTGTCTGATGCATTATCCGCTGTAAGCTTGCGTGGTCGGTTATAATCTTGAAATGCTGCCCTTCCACGTATTGCCGAAATTTCTTAAGACTTAGTATGGCGGCCAAACATTCGAGCTCAGTCACACTATATTTTCTTTGAGCCGAACTTAGCTTCTGAGAAAAATATGCTATTGGAGCCTCAAAACCTTCTTCATTTAACACCTCCGACACCAAACTGACTAGCGTCACAGTGTATCGCGAAAGGGAGTTTAAAGTTAGGATTCGAAAGGACTGGCGCAGTTGATAGTAGCATTTTTAAAGCTTCGAATGCCGCCTGCGCTTCATCTGTTCATCTGAAAGATTTGGCTTTCTTCAGCAAGTCGGTCATCGGGGCTGTAACACCGGCAAAGTCTTTTATGAATCTTCGATACCAACCGGACATGCCAAGGAAACGTCGGAGTTGACGAACTGTTGTCGGTTGCGGGTAGTTCGTTATGGCTTCTACCTTTTCCGGGTCGGTTCGAAGAGTTCCATATCCGACAATGAAGCCAAGATACTTTACCTCTTTCACACAAAACTTACTCTTTTCAATATTGACTGTTAAGCCGGCCTCTCGTATTCTTTGGGCTATATCCGCTAGGAGTACCAAATGTTCGTCAAAAGTTGTAGACAAAAGAAGGAGATCGTCCAAGTATACAAACACTCGTTCCCGCATTGGTGGTCATATAACTCGGTCCATAAGTCTACACATTGTTTGCGGAGCGTTGCATAATCCAAATGGCATCACCTTAAAGTGATAAGCGGCCTATTTGGCACGGTAAAGGCAGTCATTTGCGTCGAATTCTCACTTAAAGGAATTTGCCAATAGGCATCCTTCAAGTCAAGACTGGAATTAAATTTAGTTTTTGGCAATCTACTTAAAATTCCTTCAATATGGGGTAAAGGATATGCATCCTTTACCGTAACGCTATTAAGCTTTCGAGAATCGAGACAAAGTCTGTCCTTACCAGACGGCTTACGAATGAATACCACTGGACTCCAAGGACTATTCGACTCTTCTATGTAGGGATGCCAGATTAAAAAATACGAAAAGGGGGACAACGTGAGTTTTCTAGGGAGGAATGGATGTGTTCACAAAGAATCTTGTTAAAAATATTAAAAGAAAGTATTTTAAAAATTTTCAATTGAATGTTTTCTTATTTTGACTTATTAAGGGGGACAGTAGTTTGTGTTAGGGGGGACAAACAGCATTTTTGTATGAAAATGGGGGACTGTCCCCCCTAAAGGGGGGCGTATGGCATCCCTACTTCTATGACACCAAGAGATAGCATCCTTTCGATTTGCGCGTAAACGAGCCTTTCTATAGCTGGTGAAATAGGAAAATATCTTTGTTTGATTGGTTTGGACCCTGCCTCAACTTCAATGTTATGCTCTACAAGTTTTGTCCTGCCAAGTCCTTCGCTAGCATATGATGGGAACAATGCTACAGTTTTATCCAATCTTTTTCTTTGGTCTACCGATAAGTTATGAACGTCACGTTGTTCTTCGGTCACTTCTGTGGACGTAGAAATTTCGCTTATAATACTGGGCGCGATATTAAAAGCAGACCAGAAATTTATACCAAGGTAGATCACTTGGGCCAAAGTTGGAATAATAAATAAATGAAGTTTTTTAACAACGTTTCGAAAAGTTACTTCAGTCTCCAAACAGCTTTTTATTTCTTGTTCCTTCCCGTCAGCAGTGGTTGCAAAGGTTTTAAAACTGCGTTGTCCAAGGCTCAGGGCTATCAATTCTTTTGCCGATTCGCCTCCGAAAAAAGAAATGGCAGCACCGCTGTCCAGTAATCCTAGGTAATCCTTTTCGAAAATACGTACGGTCGCATTATGGTCGTACCTATATCTGAAGATCCCGAATGTAAAGCCGATATAGATTTCTTAAGTAGTTTCCTACTAGAGCGCTAACTTTCTTCCAAAAGGATCTTAGTCGCCGAGTAGAGCGCTTGGTTTGCTTGAGAGAATCATTAGAATGGGAAGTTGCAAATATTTGCTGCCTCTTTTTATTATAGGAAGTAAGTCGTTATTGGTAGGGAATAATAGTATGAAGCAGAAACAATACTGAGACCCCCAACTTCGGTCGATTTCCCGTTACTTAGCCCACAAGCTATATTTAAACGGAAGTGCCTGGATTTGGTGCGCTAGTATTGCTACATAGGAAATCGTATTGACAAATGTCACGAAACTTCAAAAATTCCGGCTCACCAACACACTCTCAAAAAAAACGAACAACATCCGCTGTGGGCAAAGCTGCTGGCAGCGTTCACAGAATTTTATACGTTAAATTTGAAAATATTTTTTACAACTAAATTTTTTGTGGAGAGTGATTTATTTTATAAATAATTGCATATTTATTTGACATATTTCAGAAAAATACACAATTTTGAAGAATTATAGACAGATAAAAACATTTTTAACAAACATGCGTAAGGCAGTAAATATAAATCGAGTAGAAAATGGAATTTTTTTTTTAATTTATTTCTAAATGAATCCCTACCAAGATGAAAATCAAATATACTAGCATATCTATTAGATTCCCTAAGACATCTAGAAATTGGTTCATTGTATCCATAATTAATTCTAAGATAAGGTACATAAAATAAAAGACGATTTCTAAGAGCTCTCGAAGGAGCACAGAATCCAATTAACGATAATAGTGTTGCGTTCAAAAACGAAGTCGTCCTTCCAAATATACGAAACACAACAGAGCCACATCAAACAAAATCTAACCACAAACTTTAGACAATCCAAAAATACCGATGCAACAGAAAATACGAGATGTCCACCCCAACGTTACCGAAAACAGTCAGCATCGAGTGGCTAAGAGCCCCAACCTAAAGAAGATAGATGTAAGAAATGGCACACTATAGGCTCATCCCCAACCCCCAAATCTGCGCGAAAACCAACGTAATTAGTTAGGGAATAAACAAAATTTCGAAATCGTTTTAAATAGCAACCTCTGTCCCCAAGATACTGCTTTCCATAAATAGGAACAATGTCTCGAACCCTAAGCAGTGTAAGTCCCAATTGCTCGCCTGCTAAAGATCCTTTTATTTTGGTAGAGGGGATATAGATAAAATCGCTAGGGGAATAATGTCGCGAACCAATTCTAATACGGATTTTATTCGAGCTGTATAAGGTCTTGAATATTCATACTTCTTATTTTCAAATGAGTAACAACGTCAAAAAAAAAAACAATTTATGCTCTGAATGTAATACGTGAAGAGTGTGTGTGAGTGCGTTCAGTGACGAGTCGGAGATTGGGGAATATCCCTAATACTCGGGCGAATTCACCAAAGAGCGCAAACAGTATGATTGAGAGCAAGAACGGGAGTCCGCACGAACCTCCGCCAAAGAAAACGGAGTGTTGCAGTCGCGGACAATAATATAGTCCCGTTTTGCTGAATGCAAGAATGCAAGTGGGGTAAAGGGGAGAACAAAAAAAAAAAAACGAAAAATCACTTTTTGATTAGCTGCGAAATCGACCAGATCTAGCTCGACGAACATCCGTACAGATTTTGGCAAAAAGTTTCGATATCATAAAATTAAATTGATTAAATTGATTAAGAGAAATAAGAGACTATTAGTGGAATAGCTAAGTTTAATTTAGAAAAGTGTCCATAAAAAAAGGGTGAAAAAAAAAGGGTGAAAGGAAGGAGAGGAGCAGGCGAGGAAGGAGAACTACAAGCGGCAGGACAAATACAATTTACCTACAGGACAGGTCTTTGGGGACAAAGGAAGCAAGATAAGTAGAGTTTATATATATATTAGTGGAATATTTTATAAAACCGCGGTAGTTAGGACAGAAGAATAAATCTCATTACGTTGGTTTTCGTTCCGGTATAATCCCAGAAAAGCGGGACACGCGACCCGTTCACGCAACTGTTCAAAATTCGGGAAATAGCGATAGTGGGTCATTTCATCGGCGACCACCATTTTGTTCGACCATCCAACCAATTCGCGAAATAAAACGCCATTTCTCCTCAGCGGTGGTTTATAAAATTTACTTTTACCTTCGGGAAGTTGTTCGGTAAGGTTTCACAATTCCTTAGGAAAAAAGATTGCCCACTGTATAAAACCAAAATTGGATCTATCATCTACAAAAAAGGTTAAGTACCCATTTCTTTCAAAACTCTCATAATTTTATTTTAATTGCGAAAGCCCTGAACCCACCCCAGGTGAGCGACCGAGGTGGTAGCATCCAACCGGCTACCGGCTGCAATTTCTCTCGTGGTGTTTTTCTCATTTTACGCAAATTAGAATCGTCTATTCTTTTATCCCGGAAAAGTGTAATAAATTGGCGCCCAACGTGGGGCTTTGCTTTTCTTTAAATCGATTCGAAGAAAAATCATCTTGTGGCTTGTAGCATATATATATATGTACAGTGTACACCAGCTTTGTTGTGTTCGTTGGTTTATCGGGAGTTTGTGTGTTATTCTTTTTTTTTTTTTTTTTACTTTGTGTTCTTTTATTTTGTTGTGTGATTGATCGCTCATAAAACTCGCATACAATATAAGGAATTTGGATTGGAAAACCCTTTGGATAAGAAGTGTGGTGAACGGTGATATCCCTAATCTCAAGTAGGTCGTTTAATTTTTTTTTTTATTGTTTTGCCATATATGTTATATACATACATATATATATATAGTATATACCCACCGGCATTTGAAATTGCATTTCTCGCAAAACAGAATTGGACAGTTGTACCTGCAGCGGTTTTTTTTATTCGTCACCACAAATAGTGGATTTTTGTTTTCTTGTGTTACATCGGCTGGCGGCTACGTCATTTTAGAGTTGCCCCCGGTTACTTTTTCACTGGATATAATTTTTTTTTTTTGCTGTGACAATTTCTTCATCATATTAGTGTTATCGATTGATAACATTATGCAATACATTTTCATATTTATTTATTTTATTCATCCATATTTGTGATTAAGATAGTAATATTTGTTGGTGTTTTTTTTGCTGGGGATTTGTTTTAAAGTTTTAATACGAGACTTATTTGCTTCGGTACTTATTGGTGATTTTTCATTCCGTTAGTTTTTTGGTGGAATTGAATCTTTTCCTCGTAACTTTTGTGGTTTATTTTAGTAACCAGTGATACCTTTTTTTGGATTGAGATTCGTGTTTTTTTAATTCTTGTGATATTTTTGAAACGTTTCCTAAGGTTGCTATTTTATCGTTTCTTTTGTGGCTTCGAAAATCGATAGTTTTTTTAACCAACCAATATCTAAGGAAGATTTTTTTTTATTTGCTTTGGAATCTCGGGCATATTGGGGATTTTTTTTCTTGTTCATATAAGTATAGGCATAATTAGCTAGGTCTTTTTTTATCCGTTTTATTACAGCTAGTGTTAGTTGCTTCTTTTGTTGTTAGGTGTAGAATACGTAGTATTTTTGGGAATAGGTATAATAGATAGCGAAAATAAAATGGAGGTTAATAGGTTAGCTCAAGAGGAGTTGTACTACGAGATGGACGTGCGGGGGTTAGCGAGAGGCACGGTCACAGAAATGAGACAGCCGCTTAGGGCAGCAAGAATGCTCGAGCGTAGGGGATCTTTAGGTACAGATGCCAGTTACCCTTTCTCTTTTGAGGAAGATATAAAGGCTATTGGAGGGAAAGCACAGGAGATAGAAGATCTATTGAAGGATAAGCCTAGCGATCCTAAGTCAGGGGAGTTTTTAAAGATAGTAACAAAGATCGAATGGTGTTTGCGCAGATTAGATCGAGCACGCGCTGAGGGCAGTGAAGAGGAAGGTTTCAAGTTGAAACTTCGAAACCAGTTAGTAGGCTTGGCGGCTAAACTTGAGTTCGGCGACGGAGATGAAACGGAACCTGAAGAAAAAGCAGCTCCGTCCATGGTAGCAGTAAGGCTCGCACCACCATCGCCAACTGTACAAACTGTAAGGTTAGTACAGCAAACTGAACATTTACAAAAACAACAAGAACCACTACAACAACAACCATTTATTGAAGCAGTATCGGTGGCTCAAGATAGATGCACCGAACGAATTGAGAAGTGCGAAGTTATGTTTACCGGGGAACGCTGTGGGGCTTCTGTAAATGCATTTTTAGAGAGAGTTGAGGAGCTTAGGCAAGCAACGCAGAAACGCACCTTTTTAGGTCGGCAGTTGATTTATTCACCGGGAATGCACTCATCTGGTTTAGGGCGATCCGAGTTAATGTTAGGACATGGAATGAGTTGGTACGTGAACTCAAAGCAGAGTTCCTACCACCAAACTATGATGATCTCCTCATGGATGAAATCAGGCGACGTACACAAGGACAGGCGGAATCGATTGGCGTATACGTCGCCACGATGTCAAACATGTTCAGGAGATTATCAGAACCATTGTCTGAACGAAGGAAGCTTGCTATTCTCCAGAAAAATCTGGCACCATTCTACCAGACACAGCTTGGACTCGCGGACCCGAAAACGGTAAGCGATCTTGTTGCTCTGGGTAGACGTTTAGAGACGGTTAGGGCGAATGTGGAGACTTTCACTCCTCCACCTAGTAATCGGTCTAGGAACTTGCTGGAACCCGATTTAGCATACGTTGCGGTCGAGGAACCAGTAGTGGCGGTTGTAAGTAGAGAACGTCAAATGGTGAGGTGCTTTAACTGCAATCAGGAAGGACATTTTGCCAGTAGGTGTTCTGCTCCTAGGAGATGTGTAGGCTGTGGGCAACAGGGGGTTGTTCGCAGAAACTGTAGGAATTGTTCGGGAAACGGTCGACGCACTCTCGGGTTGGCAGGACGAGAGCGCCGTTGAATTCTCTGATTAGGTCGCCTGCTGGTAACCAGTTGGCTTGTAGTGAAGTTGTCCAGTTAGGTTTCGCACTTGATGAAAATTGCAACGATAGGCGTCCATACCTTAGGGTCAGCATTTATGGGGTTAACTTGTTAGGTTTATTGGATTCAGGCGCTTCACGCTCTATTATAGGTAGGAATGGATGGACGATATTAAACGATTTAGGTTTAGTTTTACAAAAAGGCAACGTAGGTAGGGTCACTCTAGCGGATGGCGTAGGGATAGGTGTAGAAGGTGTCGTAATGTTGCCAATGATAATGCAGGAAAAGTTGTTTTGTTGGAGTGTCTTGTTATTCCTAGTCTTCCGCAAGTTCTTATTTTAGGGACCGATTTCTGAAAGCTTTCAGGAATCGTGCCGGATTTAGCTTCAGGTCAGTGGAGTTTTTCAAACCAAAGCTTACTGGCTTCAATTACTGAGAATAGGGACTTATCAGATTTAAACAAGACACAACAACAACTGTTAGGTAGCTTTACAGAAGCAATATTTAGGGACATGCCTGAAGGCATTGGTTGCACCCATCTGGTGAAACATAAAATCAGGACCAATGCTGAGCCGATAAAACAACGGTATTATCCGGTTTCTCCAGCAGTCCAGGTCCATATAGATAGGGAATTAGCAGAAATGATTAGGGACGATATCGTTGAGACATCGAATAGCCCTTGGGCTTCTCCTATAGGCATGATTAGGAAAAAGGATAATGGTTATAGGTTTTGTGTAGGAAACTTAACAAGGTGACTGAAAGTGATGCTTATCCTCTTCCCTTCATTTCAGCTACCTTGGATAAGCTTAGGGACTCGAAATTTCTGTCTTCTCTAGACATCAAATCTGCTTATTGGTAAATATCAGTTGAGGAAAGTTCACGGCCTTATACTGCTTTTACTGTCCCAAATAGGGGACTGTTTCAGTTTAAAAGGATGCCTTAGGATGCCTTTTGGATTGCATAATGCCCCCGCGACGTGGCAGCGATTTATAGACAACGTGCTTGGAGCCGATTTGGGACCGCACGTCTTTGTCTACCTCGACGACATAATAATCGTTACCAATTCGTTCGAGTGTCACTTGGAAATTTTAAAGGAGGTATTTAGGCGATTGACAGAGGCAGGTTTGAAAGTTAGTCGGGAGAAGTGCAATTTTTGTAGACCATACATCAAATTTTTAGGTTATGTAGTAGATCGCAACGGCCTCCATGTAGACCCAGAGAAGGTCGAAAGTATGTTGAATATTCCAACACCTAAAAATGTAAAAGAGGTGAGGAGCTTCGTCGGAACGGTATCCTGGTATAGGAGATTTGTGCCAAACTTCGCAAGTTTAGTTAAACCGATGACCGAGTTGCTCAAGAAAAGTAGGAAATTTTGTTGGGCAGAAGCATGCGAAGAAAGCTTCAGAAAAGCAAAAGAGTGTTTGGTAGCAGCAGGATGTGTCCGGATTTTACGAGGTCTTTCGTCGTGCAGACAAATGCCTCGGATTTTGGGGTTGGTGCTGTTTTGAGCCAAAATTTTGATGAAGGAGAGAAAGTTATTTGCTACTTAAGCAGGTCGCTCAATAGGTGTGAACGGAATTATTCAACTACAGAAAAGGAATGTCTAGCTGTGTTATGGGCTATAGAGAAGCTAAGACCATATCTCGAAGGGGTTAAGTTTACGGTCATTACCGACCATTATTCCTTGGTATGGCTTAGTAAGTTGAAAGATCCTGCAGGTAGATTAGCGCGTTGGGCTGTTCGTTTACAACAGTTCGATTTTGAGATTATACATAGGAAAGGTAGGGATCATGTAGTGCCAGATATGCTCTCCAGGAGCGTGCCAGAGATAGCTGGGATTGAAGAGCACAAGTACGATCCATGGATAATCCGGATGATCGAAAAGGTTGAAGAAAAGCCGTTGGACTTTCCAACGTAGCGAGTTGAGCAGGGAATTTTATACATTTTATGTGAAGGCAAGTCACATATTGGTCCATGATCAGAACTCAGAGTGGAAGGTGGTCGTTGGGAAAAAGGATAGGGCTAGTATACTAGGGAATTGTCACGATAATCCGCTAGCGGGACATATGGGGGTTAGGAAGACTTTAGCTAGGATATCAGAGAAGTACTATTGGCCTAAAATGAGGTCCGATATTACGAAATATGTTAGGTTAGGTTAGGTTTATGGGTGGGTGCGTCAGAACGGGTTCTGCCGCACCCCACTTAGGTCCATGTGGACCCATTGTGATGCCCTTATTGGGGGGTTAGCCGGTGTTGTTGGCTATAGTGTTTCCTTCTTGGTTACTCGACCTTGTCCAGCCATCCTGATGTGTTTATGAACCTGTAAAGATTAGATAAAGATATATCTGAAAGTTCATGTAAATCATGGAAGTAGTATCTTCCAAGTGTCCTATTCCTCAAGTGACAGAGACTTGGGCATTGACAGAGGAAGTGAGGTGTGTCCTCGTGTACCTCCTCGTCGCCGCAACCCCTGCATATATCGTCATTCTTGAGTTTAAGTTTCATTGTGTGGTATCTTAGGAAGTTGTGACCCGTTAGGGCTCCTACCAGTTTATACATCGACGTTCTATCAAATCGCAAAAGCTTGATAGTCCGACTTGGATTGTATTCCGGCCATAACTTCCGTGGTATTTCACAGGTAGTTAGTTCTTTCCACCTGTTGTTGGCTTTCATCCGGGTCTTATTTTCCACCCTTTCTCTGAGATTACAGAGTGGTGGTTTGATTGAATTAATCGCCCGATTTTGGTCCATAGCAGAACCATTTCTTGCCAATTCATCAGCCATCTCATTGCCGGTTTTGTCACTGTGTCCAGGGACCCAGCAGAGACGCGTGGTGTGCTGCGAGCAGAGAACCTTAAGCTCTTCACGGCAGCGGTGAACTAGCTTTGATTTTATTTCGATAGCAGATACTGCTTTTATAGCCGCCTGGCTGTCAATAAATATGGTAATATCATTATTTGGTATTGATAACATTGACACCATATGGGCAGCTTCAGCGATTGCCAGAACCTCCGCCTGAAAGACACTACTATAATCAGGTAGTCTGATCGACTGGTGTATATTTAACTCTTCAGAGAAGATTCCAGCACCTGTTCCACGGTCCATCCTAGAGCCATCTGTGTAGATGGATATCGATTTTCCTTTTGTGGGTTCATCTGTGTTCCATTCCTCCCTGCTAGGGAAATAGCAGGAGAATGGTATGTCAAAGTCAAGGAGGGGAGACAAGTAGTCAGAAGTGACCGCATCTCCCACATATTTATTCAGAATCTGTGTATGTCCCGTTGTGTAGGGTTTCCAGCTTTTTGTTTGGCTGATCCTGAGGGCACTTTTGGCTGCAGATTCTTGCATGTATAGATCTAGAGGTAACAAGTTGAGGATAGCCTCCATTCCAGCAGTAGGTGTTGTCCTTATTGCGCCGGTTGTACCTATACATGCTAGTCTTTGTATTTTGGTCATTAATTTAAGATTCGAAGCTTTGTTTGTGGCTTGCCACCAGACTAAGCTACCGTATGTGAGTATTGGACGCACAACAGCCGTATACATCCACAGAATTATTTTGGGGTTTGGTCCCACCTTTTGCCGAAGATTCGGTTGCATGCGTAAAAAGCATTTGCGGCTTTTTTTACTCTTTCATTGACGTTTGGTTTCCAATTGAGCTTCCTATCTAAGATTATACCTAGATATTTGGCACTCTCAGCAACCCTAAGGGGTATACCCTCAATAGTTGGAGGATCGAAGTTTGGAATCACCCTTTTGTTACTGAACAAGACTAGTTCAGTCTTTTGTGGATTGATTCCAAGACCGCATTGGTTTGCCCACAAACTAAGTGTTCGTAATGCGTTTTCTAGTAGTTCGCTTATGGTCGGTAGGAATTTGCCTGTAGCAAGTATCACTACATCGTCTGCATACGCAGTAACTTTGACCCCTCTGTTTTCGAACTTTAGTAATATTTCATTTATAACAAGGACCCAGAGTAGGGGGGAAATGACTCCTCCTTGTGGTGTACCTCTTGAGGCTGTCACTCTAAGTTCAATGCCACCTAATTCTGCGTTAATATTTCTTTCATTGAGCAAACTCTCAATCACATTGGTAAGCGTTTGGTCTACATTGTTATTGAGTAGTGCTCTTCTCACAGCACACGTCTTAACATTATTGAATGCTCCTTCAATGTCGAGGAACGCGGCTAGTGTGTATTCTTTGTCCTTTAGGGATTTTTCTATGGTGCGAGTGACCTCATGCAACGCAGTCTCAACTCCTTTACCTTTGATGTAGGCATGCTGAGCCGATGAGATCGCGTTATTGTCAAGTCGACTGCGGATAAAAACGTTCAAAAGCTTTTCCAAGGTTTTCAGGATGAATGAGGTTAAACTTATGGGCCTGAAATCCTTAGCAGTCGTATGGCTGGACTTTCCTGCCTTCGGAATGAAGACAACCTTAACTTCACGCCATGCCCTGGGAATGTGACCACATTCGAGGCAGCGCGTGAAGAGTCTCGTCAGAGCTGGTATAACAATTGACCTGGCTTTCTGGAGCATGATTGGAAAAATCCCGTCCAGCCCAGGAGACTTAAAAGGGGAGAAAGTTTCAATCGCCCAGTTAAGTTTTTCCTCGGTTAGTATACCAGCTGGAACTGTTGCTGCTGTAGTTGCAGTGCTTGGTGCAGACTGGACGGTTGTTTTGATACAACCCGGAAAGTGCGTTTTTAGAAGCAGACTTAACGTCTCTTCTGAAGACTGTGTCCAGTTGCCCATATTGTCTTTAAGATAACCTGGAACTGCAGGTTCTTTCGATAGGATTTTCCTAAGTCTAGCTGATTCCCTGGTATCTTCTATTTCATTGCAAAAGGTATGCCAGGCTGTACGTTTAGCACTAGTGACAGCAGCCTTGAATTTCCGTTGACCGGCTTTGTATAAGTCCCAGTCTGACTGGGAATTGGTGCGTTTGGCTAAATTGAACAGGCGTCTGACTTTCCTTCTAATTTCAAGGAGGTCTTTGGACCACCACGAAGAACAATTCCTTTTCTTGATTGTCCGTAGAGGACAGGCTTTATCATATGCCTTACTTAGAATTTTGTTTAAATTCTCTGTGAATGCATCGATTTCGGCTGGTGTCCCTATTTTTTGATCATTCAGGATTTGGCCATTTCTCACAGCCTCCGAGGCAAAAACTTCCCAATTGGTGAGTCTTGGGTTCCTGAATTTACTTGAAACTACTGTCTCTTCATCTATTGAAAATTCTATAATCCTGTGATCTGAAAAGGATGGCTCAGAAGAGACCCTCCAATCCTTCACAGTTAGAGTGGGCGAGTTACTGTGAAGAGTAATATCCAATACCTCACGTCTATTCCTAATAACGAAGGTTGGTTCATTGCCAATATTTGCTATCAGGAGATTATTTTTGATTATAAATTCTAAGAGGGACTCACCTCGTACATTGATGTCCGTACTGCCCCAGAGCGTATGATGGGAGTTGGCATCACAGCCAGCGATCAGATCCCATCTTTCCTTTTCTACTGTTCTGGCTAGTGAACAGGATAGCTCTGAGGGTGGATTGTCCGACTCGAATGGCATGTATATCGTCGCCAGTACCAGCGCGCCTTTTCCTGCCCTGTCCCATTTGACAGCCGTTTGGTCCGAATCACTGAGACTAGGTAGAAGAAAAAGTTTAAGCTGTTTTCTAGCGACAATACATGTTCGGGACTTACCATTTACTGGAGTATTGTGGTAAGTGGTAAAGTCTTTGGAATTCAGCCCACTTATCTTTCCCCGGTGAATCCAGGGTTCTTGAACCAGGGCGACATCTATATGTTTCGTTTCCATAAGGAGAACGAGATTGGCGCTGGCCGCCTTACTGTGATGAAGATTTATTTGCGCTATCTTCATCACGAGTAGTCGGTTGCTCTCCCTTGTCTTTCGCCGCTAATACCCGGAGTTTGCATCGCGTTATGCCTACGCGAACCTTAAACTCCTGTTTCCGGAGTAGCGGCAACGATTTGTGACTTAGCAATATAGTCACGTCCATGCCATTCTGGGTATATTCACCCGTTTCAAGGACTTTCCATTCCCTGCTTTGTAGCTCCGGGTTAAGGAACTGCAGGTTCCGTTCTATCCTTTCCACGGGTAGATAAGGCCCTCTCAAGCGGATAAGACCCTTAGGCCTGGTCATATTTAGGATTTCTTTCCTGTCAACCACGCGCAGGTCAGCATTTGACCAAGGTGCGTTTATGTTGGCGACGAAACCCTTTAACCATTCCAAAGTCTCTTGGTTGTCACATTCCATGGTCTTAAATCCTTTAAAGGTGGATAGCTGGCCAAACAATGGAGGCTTGCCATCTGCCCTCACGATAGCATCATTGACACCATCAAGGATTCGCTGTTCTATAAGCTCCCATTGGTTGGATGAGAGCTTCCGGTCGGGGTTGCCGTAGTCGACGATTGCGACGCGCAGACTTTCCTTCACCTTATCGGCGAATTTCAGCCTTTTTGCCTGCCTACCTACTACCGGGGAGATCGTGTCGTCATTGCGACCTCTTTTGGAGACTACCGGAGCGTTCCCTGGTTTGGACGAATCCTTGCCAGAGACAACCCCTTGACACCTTGGATCAGTCGCAGACGAGGTGAAAGGCAATCGGCATTTCGCCCCCGCTACGGCCGATCTCATGTCAGCTCCTCCAGAAGTCCTACCTAGCTTCCTACCTGACAGAACCTTATTTGAGCAACCAGGTGTTTGCTCAGCCTTAGACGAATCTTTAGCCGGGCCGGAACCTGGTTTCCCGGGTTTTGACCTTCCCAAGGCGGAAGGCAATAGGCATTCCTTCCTTGGTCCAGACAGCATCCCTTTGTCAATCGGGTTCTGCCTCCTCTCTTGCAGGCTGCTGCGCCATGCGTCTTCGGTTGACTTGATAGTCTCCCGGGCCCTAGCTAGCTGCGCTGCTTCCCTTTCCGTGAAGGAACTGGGGTCACGGCTTTTAAGCCTATTGACAATGCGACGCGCATTTTTTCTTCTTTTGAGGGGATCCGCCTGTTGTACTGTTCTGAACAGCTTGTTGTCGTTTGTCATGTTCGCCGCAGGGGTAGATGAGGCTTCGGCTGTTGCCAAACTTACATCGTCCTTTGGCTTTGACTTTTCAACAACAGTCACTGCGCTGTTCAGGGTCGAGTCCGCCTCTCCCGGTGAAACTACGTCCTCTTTGTCGACTTCTTTTGCGGGGTCAGATGCAACCGCCCCACGCCCCGATAGGCTAAGGCATATCACAGGCATAGGTGGTTGCATAAGAGCTCCCTCGCTCGAGATTTTCATAGGGTCAGCCCCAGGTGAATTGCTAGCACAACGCTCGCCAATATCACTGGACTGCCTTTCTAGAAAATCAAGGGCGTTTTGAAGTCTTTGTTTGTCCTTGTCCTCTAGTTGGTGCTTCTTTTTTAATTTCTTAATCGTCATCTTACAGTTCAGCACTCTTTTCCTAATTGAAGCTGTAGACGATATTGAGAATTTGGATGAGCTGGCGATTGAGCGATTGTCATCGTCCTCGAGAAATAGATTCTCGAGTCCGAAGTCAACCGTTCTAACGCTTCCCTCAACCGAAGCGGCCCTACTAGTTGACGGTTCTTGGAGTAAGATACTTTCTTCCTCCTCCGTCATGTCCGTATGAGAATCGGTGTTGCCGAAGTTCTTGGTGCCCGATTCACTTACACCAGTCCCTTTGTTTTGTTTTTTTGTTTTTAAATTGTCTATTTTGGACCCACGAGTAAGGGGGAAGAGGAGGTCATTCTGTACTCACCCCCTGTATACAGAAAGGGGGAATTTGGATTTAAACTAGAGGCCCCCAGGTATCTAGAGTTCACCGCTAAAAGACACATAACATTGTGCCATACATCCCATGGGCACGGTAGTTAACCCGGGATTACGGGTTTTATAGAGTTATTCCCCTCTAGATCCGTTATATTTCGTTTAAAGCAGTGGCACCTCGTGCAGGGTGTGGTTCTTCACCACGTATAACGGTCTTGGGCAGTCCCCTTGGGAACAACCCCTGGTTTCTTACCGAAAACCTCACCACCTACGAAATATGTTAGGAGTTGCAAAGTTTGTCAAAGTGTGAAGTCGGTCAACGACAAGCCGGCTGGGTATAGGACGGAGAGGAAAGGGGTAACCAATCCGTGGGAGATGGTTTCGGTGGATTTAGTTGGTCCACTTCCCAAATCGAGTAGGGGTTTTGTGTATATCTTAATGGTCGTTGATTATTTTACTAAGTTCCCTTTACTATTCGCTCTTAGGTCGGCTACGGCAAAAGCCGTTTGTAAGGAGTTGGAAGAAAACGTTTTTCTTTTGTTTGGTGTTCCAAAATACCTTGTCTGCGATAATGGTCCACAATTTATAAGTAGGGAACTGAGAGCTCTTTGTGAAGAGTATGGTTCCACTATTAGGTTTACCGCTCATTACCACCCGCAAGCAAACCCGGCGGAAAGAATAAACCAGATAATAAAAACAACACTAAGATCGTATGTATCTGACAACCATAGGGTTTGGGATAAACAATTAGCTAAGGTAGCGTGCTGTATACGCACAGCAACGCACGATGTATTGGGGGTATCTCCGTACTATGCGAATTTTGGTCGAGGTATGGTGACTTTTGGGCGATCGTCCTTAACCACTATACCGTGTGAGGGGAGCATAAATACGGATCCAGGGGAACAATTTAGGCAACTTAGGTTAGAGATAGGCAAAAGATTAGAAGCGGCATCCAAGAAGTCAGCGCAGGCATATAATCTTCGGAGAAGGGACGTGCAATACCTTCCGAATGAACTAGTTTGGAGGAAAATTATGTCCTCTCGGACGCCGCAAATTACTACACCGCAAAGTTGGACCCAAAATACGTCGGCCCTTTTCAAATTAAAAAGAGAGTATCAGCGTGGACGTATACTCTCGAAGATAGCGATGGCAACGAGAAAGGTACTTGGAACGTAAAAGACCTTAAGCCTTACTGCGATGATCCTGGATGTTAAAAGAATGAGTCGTGTAACAGAAAGGTTACGCAAAGTGGTACTGAGAGCAAATAGCTCTGTGATGTACATTACCTCTCGCAAGGTGCGATTGAGAAGTCGATGTTATGTGGTTGTGATGTTTACTCCAGTCTTTCTTAACGAAATACCAGTCTTGCCTCTTCGGGAGGTAAGGAAGGAGTTTTTTGCGTTCAAAAACGCTCCAAAAAAAAAGTGTGGTCGTCTCCCACCTTTCCACCTCCCGACCGCTTCCTTGTTTTTGACCATTTCGTCCACCCGCTATTCTCCCAAAGATTTTTTTTTTTTTTTTTTTTTTTTTTTTTGTGTTGGGAATTCGCTGGAAGTAAAAAATCATCGAAAGACATTGCAGAGCTATACGCGAGGGATGCTTCTGCAATAGTGATGGACTTTAACTCATCTAAAAAAACTCCCGGGGGACTGGCGTAAGCCATCCCGAAAAAGATTGCACCTAGTCGTACGACTAATCAGCAAATTATATTTTGAATAATTTAATGAATTTAAAGAGATAAATCCGCCGGTTGTCGGATTTTTAAACTTGTTTTGTTTGAAATTAATACCTAATTTCTTAGCCCTAGCTAAATCTTACAGATCAAGAGGTTTAATCCGTCTCAGTCTCCTGATTACATTGTCATTATTTCTGTTATTTCTGTGTTTACGTGGTTGAGAAGCCGATTTCTATGCCTCCGAGCAACCTTCTTAACCTCATCTTCAACCATTTCAACATTTAGATCCCTATGCAGATCGGCGTTGCGTATGTACCAAGGTGCATTAACTATGTTCCTTAGTACTTTATTTTGAAAAACCTGAATTTTTTGTAAGTTTGTTTGGCATGTACATGCCCACATATGGAGCCCGTAGGTCCATACTGGTTCCAGAACTTGCTTGTATAGCAATAACTTATTGTAGTTGGACAGGGATGAGTATCTCCCAATAAGCCAATACATTTTACTGTATCGCATGTTCAACTCATCTTTTTGTTTCTTAACGTGCGCTTTCCAACGC
Source organism: Cheilosia vernalis (assembly GCA_949126925.1). Classification (NCBI taxonomy): domain Eukaryota; kingdom Metazoa; phylum Arthropoda; class Insecta; order Diptera; family Syrphidae; genus Cheilosia; species Cheilosia vernalis. Next base: position 71,467,990 of record OX421358.1, read on the forward strand.
AGTTTAGCGTCTAGAGTCATGCCTAGATATTTAGCTGTGTTAGAAAATTCTACTACATTGTTGTTAATGTAGACTGGAATGTGTGGTACGTTTTTATACGTAAAATTAATATGGACTGACTTAAGGTCATTTAATCTAATCTGCCATTTCTTAGTCCATTCTGAAATATTGTTTATTGCCGTCTGAAGCTTTTTTGTTGCTATATCGACAGTTGCTCCCACAGCAAGGACGGCTGTGTCATCTGCAAAAGTAGCTATGGTGGTTTCTATACTTTCAGGCAAATCACTAGTGAAGAGTAGGTATAAAACTGGACCTAGCACACTGCCTTGCGGTACACCAGCTTTAAACTCTCTTAATGTTGCACACTCTGTATCTTGCTTAATTCTGAAGAATCGATCTGATATATAAGACTCCAGAATAGTCGAATACTGCTTCGGCAGTTGTTTTTGTAGTTTGTGTATCAGTCCTTTGTGCCAGACCTTATCGAAAGCTTGTGCTATATCAAGAAATTCTATAGAGCACACATTTTTCTCTTCAAATGCTTTTTCTATTTTATCTGTGATTCTATGCACCTGATCAATTGTAGAGTGCTTGTTTCTAAACCCAAATTGATGATTTGGAAGTAGCGATTTTTCATCAATAATTTTTTGCAGACGTTTTGCCAGCATTTTTTCGAATAGCTTGGACAACATTGGTAGTATCGATATTGGGCGATATGAGGCTACTTCGCTAGGTGGTTTACCTGGTTTTGGTATCATTATTACCTCCGCGACCTTCCACATGCTTGGCACATATCTTAATTTAAATGCAGCATTTATAATCTGCGCTAGTTTTTTTTAAACCTTTTCGAGGAAATTGTTTTAAAATTTCCCCTGTGATTAAATCGAACCCTGGGGCTTTTTTTATGTTTATGCCTTCTTTGATTTCTTTGCCAAGTTCTTTAGCTGTTACCGGCCGAATAGGTCTGTCTTCTTCGCAAGTTTCTTCGTTTCCTTGATAATCGTTATCTTCATAAGGTTTGAAGACGTTCTCAAGGTACTCTGCAAAAGTATTTACTTTTTCTTTACTGCTTTTTGCCCAGTTACCTTCTCTGGTTTTTACTGGCGGAATGTGAGCTGTTGGCCTGTTCATTTTCTTTGCTGCCTTCCAGAGCGAGTAGTCGGTACTAGCATCATTTGTAAGACTCGTAAGATACGTTTTTAAAGACTCGTTATTAAATTCTCTTATAGATTTTCTGAGCTTATTATTTAAGTTGTTCAGTGTGGTTTTGTCGCTTGGCGCCCTTGTCTGTTGCCAGCGTTTTCTAGCTTTCCTCTGTTCTGTAATAATTTGACATATTTCACGCGGATAAGAGATTTGTTTAATCTTGTTTGTTCTTTGGGGAGTTGCAGCCCATGCAGCTTTTTGTATATCCAGTGTAAATATTTGCACTGCTACTTCTAGTTGATCTTCTGTTTGAATAGCTGATGGTAATTGGATACATTCTTCCAACTTCTGCCTGAAGCGGTTCCAATCAGTCAGTCTATTAACTAGTTTAGGGCTATGTTCTTTTATTATTATTCTATCGCCAAGTGTAAGAAGTATTGAGGAATGATCTGATTGAAGATCAGGGCCTTCTTCTATATTTATTTTATTTGAGGATATATTTTTGGATATAAAGAAGTCTACAAGATCTGGGGTTTTATTGAGTGATATTTGCCGCCGACTTCTTTAATAGTTTCATATAATTCTCTGCCTCTAGTGTTTGTTAATCTCGATCCCCAATATTTATTCTTGGCATTAAAATCCCCTCCCGCGATTAATCGATTGTGAAATATGCGGAAAAGACTTTTAAAATCATTTTTCTTTAGTCTATAGCTAGGAGAGCAGTATACTGCTGCAACAGATATTTGCCCATTACTCGTTTCCACACTTATGGAAATTCCTTGGATGGCACATGATTGGAATTTTGCTTCTATATGGTGTTTTATTGTAATCTTTATTAACACTGCAGCCCCACCTTTTGCACAGTTATGAGGATGTGGGGAGTGATATAATTCATATCCTTGCAGTTTAAAATTAGTTATAAATTTAAAGTGTGTCTCTGAAATGAGACATATATCTATCTGGTGTATGTCAAGAGCCACTTTTATCTCTTCCTTGCGACTCTCGATACCATTTGCATTCCATTCAAGAATTTTTATTCTATTCATCATGTTTGTCTTTTTGGCACAGCTTTTTTGTTGCTGTTCTGTCTCTCTAACAACGATATTCTATCTAATATCGTTTTATTCGATTTTTCCATGGAACCAATCCTGTTTAGGATTTGTTTCATGAGGTTTTCCATTCCAGTGTTTGGCTCTAATTTTCGTTTTATCGTTTTATCTGTTTGATTATTTATTGATGCTGCCTCAGCATATGTCATTTTTGGACCCGCTGTATTTTGTTTTGGGACCTTTTTGATTATCTTTTCGTCTTTAGGCTTTTCTTTCTGTGGGCTCTTTTGTAAGTCCTTTTTGACTTTTTGGTCTTCCTTATTTGAGCTTTTTGTTTGCTTTTTTTGCTTTTTGTCTCTTGCAAGCTGGATTTCTTTTGCAACTAATCAACCTCTGTAGCTAGCAGGATGGTTTTCATTGCAGTTTACACATTTAGGGTGTTCATTTTCTTTCTTCCTACATTCCTTGGTGTGGTGACTTCCTGCACATTTCACACATCTTGGATTTGAGCTGCAGTATCTATGTGTATGCCCATATCTTTGACAGATTTTGCATTGAGGCACTTGTTTCGATTTACGTAGGGTATGAATTTCAACTTGCATCCCAAGTATATTTTTAATTTCATATACTTTTTTCTTATCTTCGTCATGCTCAAAGCTGAGTGTAAACATTGGTAGTGGTACTTTGCACCTACGTGAAGTTAGCCCGCACTTTTTCTAAAATTAAAAACGTGAAATGCAGTTCGATAGACATTCGTTTGTAGTTGTTTGTAGTGGAATTATTTTTTTAACAGAAATGTCTTATTTCCGAGATATAAGGAGATTTGTGTTTGCATCTGTAACTCCGAATTTACAAAAAAGAGAAATAATTTAAAACCACTGGTGCATAAAGCATATCCTAACTTAAATAACTGCATTTAAAATTTTAATAAAAAGCAATCAAAGTCAAAAAAACGCATCCCTTTAAAGTTGCATACATATATGGGCTTCCCAACAACAACAAAACAACGGTAAACACATTTTCGCAAAGCACTCATCTGTACCCATCGACATGAGTCACTACTTGTCAATTAGCAACAACAACCAATCAATAAACCCCGATTTTATCCAACAATTTTTTCTATTCCTTCGAATAACATTAAAACCTAACACCTTTGAAACAATTTATAACAACAAAAATGCAATTTCTGCAAAGCCTGTATTCCTGACTATCTAATCCAATTCAAATTTTGTGATTTTATCACAAAGAAAAAAAATTAGATGAAACTTAAGCGAACACTACTTCGTCATATAAACTCATATCCATATTTCAGTTATTAAGCATATCAAAATAGTGAAATCTATTTTTTTCTAATGCTTTCTATTAGATGTATCTAATGGAGCAAAAAAAATTACCTCTTATCAATAGATAACGATTTATTGAAAATTTAAGAAAATGGTTGAAATCGTCGTTGCAGACTGATTTAAGGGGACGGATATTTCAAATGCTGGACAACTACAAACGACAAAAACTAGTCGGTTGTTAGAAAGCATGTGTGCTCTATCTAATAAAACCTTAAATGTCGAAATTGACCAAACCAAAAAGAATTTATAAGCAATTTAAGCAGGCGATATAAGACCGCGTTATCTTCGAAACGGTACATTGCCGAGTGATGAAATTTCCTATTTCAACAGTTTTCCACCTCACCAATCTAATAAAACAAAAATTGTATCAATCGGCCTAACGGTTTAGGATTTATATGCAATTTAAGCGAAATGGCAGCTTAATTGTTTTTGTGAAGTTAGCCCGCACTTTTTCTAGAATGAAAAACTGAGTTTGCAGTCCGATAGGCATTCGTTTGTAGTTGTTTGCAGTGACATTTTTTTCGTTTGTAGTTCAACCGTTAGAAAGTTAGAACCATTTGAAAAAAAAAATTTGAATCCCTTAAAACCTTGTTATCTCCGAAACCTTGGCAAGCAGAGCGATGAAATTTTCTGTGTCGAAAGTGTTTGCCATTACTAATCTAATAAAACTCAAATTACACCAATCGGCTTAACGGTTTATGATTTATTTGAAATTTAAGCAAAATTTTTGCTTCTAACTTAAGGTCCCCACAGAACTCAAAAACTGTTGAATTACAAACGATGAAACTTTGCATTTCTATTCTCTGAACCCTTTTTTACCTATGATATCAAATAGAAGACAGCCCGCATTACTGGACACTTTGTATTCGCAATTTAAGGGGAGCCTATAATGGTCTAAATTGACCCATTTTTAAGCGATCCTCTATTTCCATTGCTAATGAGTTATGAAGGGTGGAATGATTTTTTTTTTAATCCAACAACCCACCCCCTTCTAACAAAATCATAAAAAAATCATTTCCACTGCACTCCAGTGCAAAATATGGAATCGGGTAAAAATGGGTCAATTTAGACCATTATAGGCTCCCCTTAAATTGCGAATACAAAGTGTCCAGTAATGCGGGCTGTCTTCTATTTGATACCATAGGTCAAAAAGGGTTCAGAGAATAGAAATGCAAAGTTTCATCGTTTGTAGTTCAACAGTTTTTGAGTTATGGGGACCTTAAGTTAGAAGCAAAAATTTTGCTTAAATTTCAAATAAATCATAAACCGTTAAGCCGATTGGTATAATTTGAGTTTTATTAGATTAGTAATGGCAAACACTTTCGACACAGAAAAATTTCATCGCTCTGCTTGCCAAGGTTTCGGAGATAACAAGGTTTTAAGGGATTCAAATTTTTTTTTTCAAATGGTTCTAACTTTCTAACGGTTGAACTACAAACGAAAAAAATGTCACTGCAAACAACTACAAACGAATGCCTATCGAACTGCAAACTCAGTTTTTCATTCTAGAAAAAGTGCGGGCTAACTTCACAAAAACAATTAAGCTGCCATTTCGCTTAAATTGCATATAAATCCTAAACCGTTAGGCCGATTGATACAATTTTTGTTTTATTAGATTGGTGAGGTGGAAAACTGTTGAAATAGGAAATTTCATCACTCGGCAATGTACCGTTTCGAACGCGGTCTTATATCGCCTGCTTAAATTGCTTATAAATTCTTTTTGGTTTGGTCAATTTCGACATTTAAGGTTTTATTAGATAGAGCACACATGCTTTCTAACAACCAACTAGTTTTTGTCGTTTGTAGTTATCCAGCATTTGAAATATCCGTCCCCTTAAATCAGTCTGCAACGACGATTTCAACCATTTTCTTAAATTTTCAATAAATCGTTATCTATTGATAAGAGGTAATTTTTTTTGCTCCATTAGATACATCTAATAGAAAGCATTAGAAAAAAATAGATTTCACTATTTTGATTTGCTTAATAACTGAAATATGGATATGAGTTTATATGACGAAGTAGTGTTCGCTTAAGTTTCATCTAATTTTTTTTCTTTGTGATAAAATCACAAAATTTGAATTGGATTAGATAGTCAGGAATACAGGCTTTGCAGAAATTGCATTTTTGTTGTTATAAATTGTTTCAAAGGTGTTAGGTTTTAATGTTATTCGAAGGAATAGAAAAAATTGTTGGATAAAATCGGGGTTTATTGATTGGTTGTTGTTGCTAATTGACAAGTAGTGACTCATGTCGATGGGTACAGATGAGTGCTTTGCGAAAATGTGTTTACCGTTGTTTTGTTGTTGTTGGGAAGCCCATATATGTATGCAACTCTAAAGAGATGCGTTTTTTGACTTTGATTGCTTTTTATTAAGTAACGCTTAAGTGAATTCAGAAATTTTAAATGCAATTATTTAAGTTAGGATATGCTTTATGCACCAGTGGTTTTAAATTATTTCTCTTTTTTGTAAATTCGGAGTTACAGATGCAAACACAAATCTCCTTATATCTCGGAAATAAGACATTTCTGTTAAAAAAAGAATTCCACTACAAACAACTACAAACGATTTCGAATGCAACTGGCTAGTTTTTATTTCAAAAAGCCAAAAGTGCGGGCTGAAATTTTTTTCTAATGCTTCTAACTTTCTAACGGTTGAACTACAAACGAAAAAAATTTCACTACAAACAACTACAAACGAATGTCTATCGAACTGCATTTCACGTTTTTCATTCTAGAAAAAGTGCGGGCTAACTTCACGTAGGTGAACTGTTGAGCTACCAAACGCCAAGAAATCAACGAATTGGGTAGATAAGTATATCACCCGCCAAGGTACGGTCATTGTCAAATTATATGAATGTGCGTCAAATAGAATTTACAAGTGGTCGCTCAACAAAGCCATATAAAATCTAAATTAACCACCGCTATATATGTTTACGCACCTTCAACATAATTTTGACTAAATTCTGCATGCTAAATATCAAACTATAACATCATTTAATATTATTATATTACTACGAACAACATATTACGATTATCAAATAAAAATTCAATACCTATACAATAAAAGTAATTGCAAGCCGCAATCGAATGTGCGCATAAGTTGTCGCTTAAAGAATTGCATTAGAATCCACAAATAAGTTCTCTTGCATTCCAAGCACAGACTCTCGTTTCGCTACTCGCCGTAAAAGCTCGAATTTAATATCGATTTCGCTTCGACTTCTCTATTTTGTAACCACCGTACCATTTGCCAATTGCCATTGCACTTTCATACTCTCTTCTCTCGTCGCCAGCGATTGCGGGGTACCAGCCAGAGCCGTCGCTGAATGTCAGCAGTTGGAATCTTCCAACGAATCTGGAATTAGCTGATGAATTTTTCAACCAATCATCCAGAATCGATTTATTGCTGGGGGCAGAAGCATTCTTCGACCTACTCAAAGACGGCCAGGTCAAACTTGGGCAAGGTCTTCCTGCATTACAGAACACAGAATTTGGATGGATAGTATCTGGGAGTTACAAGTCGCAAATCAAGGCCAATAAAAAATCTTGTTTTAATGGTTCAAAAGATACATCGTTGGAGGAATATGTGGAGAAGTTTTGGGAGTTAGAGGAATTGCAAAGTCATCACCCAAATTGGACAGAAGAACAAAAGGATTGTGAGGCTCATTTCAAGGACAATGTTGAGGTTCTACCTAGTGGTCGGTTAATGGTTCAACTCCCGATGAAAAAGGATCCCAGTTGTCTCGGATCGTCATACGACATAGCGTTTAGACGTTTCCTTTCACTTGAACGTAGGTTGGCCAAAAACTCAGTTCAAAAGGCACAGTATGCCAGTTTATTTACCGCATCAATGCGTACTTCGGCCCAAAAGCACATCTACAAAGCTCAGGGTAGTTTTCGACGGATCGTGTCGCACGTCGTCGCAGGTATAGCTAAACGGAATCCTCATGGTCGGACCTACAATACAGGATGAACTGTTAATAATTTTACTACGGTTTCGAATCTATAAGTATGCTCTTACAGCAGACATCGTTAAGATGTATCGCCAGGTGCTAATACATCCATTGCATCGAAAATTTCAGTATATTCTGTGGAGGGAAAGCGAGCAAATTCCGGTACAAACGTATCAACTGAACACTATCACCTACGGCACTTCGTTTGCTCCTTTTTTGGCAATTCGCTGCCTTAAATACCTAGCAGAACAAAACCAAAAACGCTTTAAGCTAGGAGCTAGTGTCCTTCAATCGGACTTTTATGTCGACGATATGTTGACTGGGGCGGACGATGTAGATACACTGGTCCAGAAACAAATAGAGGTCGTGAAGATTCTAAGGTCAGCAGGATTGGAATTGTCCAAGTGGAACAGTAATCATCACAAATTCGCCCAACAACAGGAAAGCCAAGAGATTAAAATAACTGAATCTAATCTCTCTAGTACTTTAGGAATAGCTTGGATGCTCAAACGGATGAGTTCAGCTTTTCATATAAGCCTAGTCATTTCCATTACAAATATACCAAAAGGTCGATTTTATCGCTTAGTCCCATCATAATAACGGCAAAAATAATTCTGCAAAGGTTATGGATTGAGAAGTTGGGTTGGGATTCACCCATCCCTCAAACCATCGATACTGAATGGCGTCAGTTCATGGTTGAGATGCATTCATTGCAAAATGTCTCTGTTCCCAGATTTGTTTTGATGGCAGAAAGAAAAAGCTATCAAATCCACGGATTCGCCGATGCATCTATGAAAGCATTATAGTTGCTGCATATATTTAAGTAGCATAGACGTTCAGGAAAAAGTTGAAACAAAACTTTTAGTAGTGAAGTCAAGGGTTGCCCCAGCCAAAAGAAAACAACTTCCTCGCTTAGAACTATGTGCGGCGCACCTTCTTTCTAAACTCTGGGAAAAAATACAACCAATTTTCAAAGACTATAATGCTGAAACCTTCTTTTGGACAGATGCAGCCATTGTCCTGCATTGGATAAATACGCATTCGTCAAAATTAAGCACATTCGTAGGAAACAGGGTTTCAGAAATCCAAGAAATCACAAAAAATATTACTTGGAAACATGTTCCAACACACGATATTCCCGCAGACATAGTCTCGCGAATTAAATAAAAAAAAATATTATTTATTTAAAAATATATATTTATTTAAGTTTGAGCCGATCTGCTCATTTACGTTGACAAATCTAAACTGATCTCTAAGTTACAAATCTACTCTTATTTATACTTAGATATTAGGTGGCGTCCATAATAAATCTTACATTAATGGATAACAGATGATAACCAAGGCGTCGGTCATAACTCACAGAGTTTATTGTTGAGCTGATAACCAAAGGCGTTGGTCATAACTCACAGAGTTTATTGTTGAGCTGATAACCAAAGGCGTCGGTCATAACTCACAGAGTTTATTGTTTGCAGCTGGGTATGATAGTGGACCCTTGTCCTTTCTCGGGTTATAAAACTAGTCGTCCCTCTGCTGGTGTCATATCACTCATGTTGATGTGATCGTCGTTGGAAATGTGTGTTCCTAACATAACTCCTCCTCCCTTAGCTTGTTGTTTCTCCTGGAACAATCTTTTATAAAATACTACAAATATGACAATAATTACAATAATTACAGTTCCATGTATACTAAAGTGAACTTTTGAATGATTTGAATATCTTTCTATTATTTGATCAATATTATTAATTTTTGTAATATTCCAGCTTATATTTTTATTAGCTACTAGCTGACCCGTGCTCGCCTTGCTTCGCCAGAGTTCCACTTTTCAAATTTAAAACAAAATAATAAGAGCTATACAAACCCACTTCGGTGCTGTAAGTGACGTGTAGCAAGAAACAAAGGAAAGAATGACTTAGTTTTATAATAGTAGGGATTTTTTAATTATGTAGTTTTTGTAAATATAACATAGACTTCAGTGGAATCCAGCCACTCTTACCCAAAAAAAGAGAAGAAAAACTGTCAGTAAAACAACCCAAACAAATAGTTAGCCTCTTCTATTATTCCCTCACAATCTCATTTATGTATACCTAGTATTCGATTCGGCTTCTTCAGATTTGTTCTCAGATTTCCGATTTCGTGTGCCTTATCCTTATCCTTATCCTTATCCTTATCCTTATCCTTATCCTTATCCTTATCCTTATCCTTATCCTTATCCTTATCCTTATCCTTATCCTTATCCTTATCCTTATCCTTATCCTTATCCTTATCCTTATCCTTATCCTTATCCTTATCCTTATCCTTATCCTTATCCTTATCCTTATCCTTATCCTTATCCTTATCCTTATCCTTACTAATAATAAAACTGTAACTTTTTTCCGGCTTTAAATAGTTTATGTGCTCAAGGCACAAGAAGTACTGCACGAAATTGATTTCGGTTTTCACAATTGCATTGGAAATTGTCGATATTAGAATTTAGGATAATGTTTAATCATTATCCGCTGTCCGGAAGCGGAGATTTAAGCTGATATCTAACAAAAGTTGTAATTCTCGAATGCCTTCTAGCTCCTAGCTTTGGAATGACTCAACCGAATAAAATAGGTTTTTTTTTAATATAAAGTTCAATTATGTACAAAGATTTTAAGATATAAATCATCTTTGTACGTAGTCCTGAAGCTGTACAATAAGCATTAAACTATAAATTTTATACAGCTCAAAAAAGTAAAATGTTCGATTGAAGCTAGATCGTTGGATTTGCCCGGCATTCAGTGGAGGAAATTTTGTGTGTGTGTGCGGCAAAACCTGTTTCTCTCTCTGCTGAATGCAGTATGCTTTTTGTTTCTCTTTTTTTTTCATACACCTTTTGCGCTTTGTGTTGTTTTTTTTTTTCTCACTTCTCTTAAATTGAAATTGAACTGGTGATAGTGGAGAGAGTGGAGTTGTGGCCTTGTGGGTGGAGTATTAATGTGGTGCATGGGTGGGAGGGAGATACGTCAGGTCAGGTTTGTAATGTAATTGAGATTGGGAGGGAGTCAGGAGTCACACTCAATTGTGATTTAAAATGCGCTATATTGATTGTGATCTGATGATGCATGCCACGAACGAATCCCGTTTGTGCTCGGTATTGTTTTTTTTCGTATGCATGTATATGCAACTGCACCTTTTCTGCCTTATGTTTTTTTGATGTTATTATTTCTTTAGGCGCGTTGGGCACTTTTAAATAAGAAGAAATTAATGAATTTGGGTTACTTTTAAAACGAAACCGCGTCATCGACACCGAGCGACCGACACGCGATAGGTGGCGCTTTTGTCGTTTTTTTTTTTTTTGAGAAACTCAACCGATCTCAATGAAACTTTGTTTGTGTGCATGGTTGGATGCAGCTAGAAAAATAGGATAGTTTTGGACCCGATAGGTGGCGCTGTTGTCGATTTTTTTGAGAAACTCAACCGATCTCAATGAAACTTTGTTTGTGTTTGTGGTTGTGTGCCGCTAGAAAGATAGGATAGTTTTGGACCCGATAGGTGGCGCTGTTGTCGATTTTTTTGAGAAACTCAACCGATCTCAATGAAACTTTGTTTGTGTTTGTGGTTGTGTGCCGCTAGAAAGATAGGATAGTTTTGGACCCGATAGGTGGCGCTGTTGTCGATTTTTTTGAGAAACTCAACCGATCTCAATGAAACTTTGTTTGTGTTTGTGGTTGTGTGCCGCTAGAAAGATAGGATAGTTTTGGACCCGATAGGTGGCGCTGTTGTCGATTTTTTTGAGAAACTCAACCGATCTCAATGAAACTTTGTTTGTGTGCATGGTTGGATGCAGCTAGAAAAATAGGATAGTTTTGGACCGGATAGGTGGCGCTGTTGTCGATTTTTTTGAGAAACTCAACCGATCTCAATGAAACTTTGTTTGGTTTTGTGGTTGTGTGCCGCTAGAAAGATAGGATATTTTTGGACCCGATAGGTGGCGCTGTTGTCGATTTTTTTGAGAAACTCAACCGATCTCAATGAAACTTTGTTTGTGTGCATGGTTGGATGCAGCTAGAAAAATAGGATAGTTTTGGACCCGATAGGTGGCGCTGTTGTCGATTTTTTTGAGAAACTCAACCGATCTCAATGAAACTTTGTTTGTGTTTGTGGTTGTGTGCCGCTAGAAAGATAGGATAGTTTTGGACCCGATAGGTGGCGCTGTTGTCGATTTTTTTGAGAAACTCAACCGATCTCAATGAAACTTTGTTTGTGTGCATGGTTGGATGCAGCTAGAAAAATAGGATAGTTTTGGACCCGATAGGTGGCGCTGTTGTCGATTTTTTTGAGAAACTCAACCGATCTCAATGAAACTTTGTTTGTGTTTGTGGTTGTGTGCCGCTAGAAAGATAGGATAGTTTTGGACCCGATAGGTGGCGCTGTTGTCGATTTTTTTGAGAAACTCAACCGATCTCAATGAAACTTTGTTTGTGTGCATGGTTGGATGCAGCTAGAAAAATAGGATAGTTTTGGACCCGATAGGTGGCGCTGTTGTCGATTTTTTTGAGAAACTCAACCGATCTCAATGAAACTTTGTTTGTGTTTGTGGTTGTGTGCCGCTAGAAAGATAGGATAGTTTTGGACCCGATAGGTGGCGCTGTTGTCGATTTTTTTCAGAAACTCAACCGATCTCAATGAAACTTTGTTTGTGTGCATGGTTGGATGCAGCTAGAAAAATAGGATAGTTTTGGACCCGATAGGTGGCGCTGTTGTCGATTTTTTTGAGAAACTCAACCGATCTCAATGAAACTTTGTTTGTGTTTGTGGTTGTGTGCCGCTAGAAAGATAGGATAGTTTTGGACCCGATAGGTGGCGCTGTTGTCGATTTTTTTGAGAAACTCAACCGATCTCAATGAAACTTTGTTTGTGTTTGTGGTTGTGTGCCGCTAGAAAGATAGGATAGTTTTGGACCCGATAGGTGGCGCTGTTGTCGATTTTTTTGAGAAACTCAACCGATCTCAATGAAACTTTGTTTGTGTGCATGGTTGGATGCAGCTAGAAAAATAGGATAGTTTTGGACCGGATAGGTGGCGCTGTTGTCGATTTTTTTGAGAAACTCAACCGATCTCAATGAAACTTTGTTTGGTTTTGTGGTTGTGTGCCGCTAGAAAGATAGGATTTTTTTGGACCCGATAGGTGGCGCTGTTGTCGATTTTTTTGAGAAACTCAACCGATCTCAATGAAACTTTGTTTGTGTGCATGGTTGGATGCAGCTAGAAAAATAGGATAGTTTTGGACCCGATAGGTGGCGCTGTTGTCGATTTTTTTGAGAAACTCAACCGATCTCAATGAAACTTTGTTTGTGTTTGTGGTTGTGTGCCGCTAGAAAGATAGGATAGTTTTGGACCCGATAGGTGGCGCTGTTGTCGATTTTTTTGAGAAACTCAACCGATCTCAATGAAACTTTGTTTGTGTGCATGGTTGGATGCAGCTAGAATAATAGGATAGTTTTGGACCCGATAGGTGTCGCTGTTGTCGATTTTTTTGAGAAACTCAACCGATCTCAATGAAACTTTGTTTGTGTTTGTGGTTGTGTGCCGCTAGAAAGATAGGATAGTTTTGGACCCGATAGGTGGCGCTGTTGTCGATTTTTTTGAGAAACTCAACCGATCTCAATGAAACTTTGTTTGTGTTTGTGGTTGTGTGCCGCTAGAAAGATAGGATAGTTTTGGACCCGATAGGTGGCGCTGTTGTCGATTTTTTGCAGAAACTCAACCGATCTCAATGAAACTTTGTTTGTGTGCATGGTTGGATGCAGCTAGAAAAATAGGATAGTTTTGGACCCGATAGGTGGCGCTGTTGTCGATTTTTTTGAGAAACTCAACCGATCTCAATGAAACTTTGTTTGTGTTTGTGGTTGTGTGCCGCTAGAAAGATAGGATAGTTTTGGACCCGATAGGTGGCGCTGTTGTCGATTTTTTTGAGAAACTCAACCGATCTCAATGAAACTTTGTTTGTGTGCATGGTTGGATGCAGCTAGAAAAATAGGATAGTTTTGGACCCGATAGGTGGCGCTGTTGTCGATTTTTTTGAGAAACTCAACCGATCTCAATGAAACTTTGTTTGTGTTTGTGGTTGTGTGCCGCTAGAAAGATAGGATAGTTTTGGACCCGATAGGTGGCGCTGTTGTCGATTTTTTTCAGAAACTCAACCGATCTCAATGAAACTTTGTTTGTGTGCATGGTTGGATGCAGCTAGAAAAATAGGATAGTTTTGGACCCGATAGGTGGCGCTGTTGTCGATTTTTTTGAGAAACTCAACCGATCTCAATGAAACTTTGTTTGTGTTTGTGGTTGTGTGCCGCTAGAAAGATAGGATAGTTTTGGACCCGATAGGTGGCGCTGTTGTCGATTTTTTTCAGAAACTCAACCGATCTCAATGAAACTTTGTTTGTGTTTGTGGTTGTGTGCCGCTAGAAAGATAGGATAGTTTTGGACCCGATAGGTGGCGCTGTTGTCGATTTTTTTGAGAAACTCAACCGATCTCAATGAAACTTTGTTTGTGTGCATGGTTGGAAGCAGCTAGAAAAATAGGATAGTTTTGGACCCGATAGGTGGCGCTGTTGTCGATTTTTTTGAGAAACTCAACCGATCTCAATGAAACTTTGTTTGTGTTTGTGGTTGTGTGCCGCTAGAAAGATAGGATAGTTTTGGACCCGATAGGTGGCGCTGTTGTCGATTTTTTTCAGAAACTCAACCGATCTCAATGAAACTTTGTTTGTGTTTGTGGTTGTGTGCCGCTAGAAAGATAGGATAGTTTTGGACCCGATAGGTGGCGGTGTTGTCGATTTTTTTGTTCGCTAGGGAAATTTAATAATTTGAATGTAATGTGGTATTCGATTGGGCGCTCTGAGAGCACTTTTTTTTCTCTCAGAGCAATTTATATGTTCGCTTGGTACAAATAAAGCAATCTTTTTCAAATTTCAGAGCACTTTTGCGAACCAAGATATTTTTTCAGATTTACCAATAACAAGTGCGTTTGAATTTGACAACTGGTAGAGTTTGTTTACATTTTAGTGATGTTTTTCTCCAGCAAAGAAAGGCATTGCATCGAGTGAATCAATTTTTGTAAATTATTTATGCATAAATATTTAATAACTAGAAAGATAGGATAGTTTTGGACCCGATAGGTGGCGCTGTTGTCGATTTTTTTGAGAAACTCAACCGATCTCAATGAAACTTTGTTTGTGTGCATGGTTGGATGCAGCTAGAAAAATAGGATAGTTTTGGACCGGATAGGTGGCGCTGTTGTCGATTTTTTTGAGAAACTCAACCGATCTCAATGAAACTTTGTTTGTGTTTGTGGTTGTGTGCCGCTAGAAAGATAGGATAGTTTTGGACCCGATAGGTGGCGCTGTTGTCGATTTTTTTGAGAAATTCAACCGATCTCAATGAAACTTTGTTTGTGTTTGTGGTTGTGTGCCGCTAGAAAGATAGGATAGTTTTGGACCCGATAGGTGGCGCTGTTGTCGATTTTTTTCAGAAACTCAACCGATCTCAATGAAACTTTGTTTGTGTGCATGGTTGGATGCAGCTAGAAAAATAGGATAGTTTTGGACCCGATAGGTGGCGCTGTTGTCGATTTTTTTGAGAAACTCAACCGATCTCAATGAAACTTTGTTTGTGTTTGTGGTTGTGTGCCGCTAGAAAGATAGGATAGTTTTGGACCCGATAGGTGGCGCTGTTGTCGATTTTTTTGAGAAACTCAACCGATCTCAATGAAACTTTGTTTGTGTGCATGGTTGGAAGCAGCTAGAAAAATAGGATAGTTTTGGACCCGATAGGTGGCGCTGTTGTCGATTTTTTTGAGAAACTCAACCGATCTCAATGAAACTTTGTTTGTGTTTGTGGTTGTGTGCCGCTAGAAAGATAGGATAGTTTTGGACCCGATAGGTGGCGCTGTTGTCGATTTTTTTCAGAAACTCAACCGATCTCAATGAAACTTTGTTTGTGTTTGTGGTTGTGTGCCGCTAGAAAGATAGGATAGTTTTGGACCCGATAGGTGGCGGTGTTGTCGATTTTTTTGTTCGCTAGGGAAATTTAATAATTTGAATGTAATGTGGTATTCGATTGGGCGCTCTGAGAGCACTTTTTTTCTCTCAGAGCAATTTATATGTTCGCTTGGTACAAATAAAGCAATCTTTTTCAAATTTCAGAGCACTTTTGCGAACCAAGATATTTTTTCAGATTTACCAATAACAAGTGCGTTTGAATTTGACAACTGGTAGAGTTTGTTTACATTTTAGTGATGTTTTTCTCCAGCAAAGAAAGGCATTGCATCGAGTGAATCAATTTTTGTAAATTATTTATGCATAAATATTTAATAACTAGAAAGATAGGATAGTTTTGGACCCGATAGGTGGCGCTGTTGTCGATTTTTTTGAGAAACTCAACCGATCTCAATGAAACTTTGTTTGTGTGCATGGTTGGATGCAGCTAGAAAAATAGGATAGTTTTGGACCGGATAGGTGGCGCTGTTGTCGATTTTTTTGAGAAACTCAACCGATCTCAATGAAACTTTGTTTGGTTTTGTGGTTGTGTGCCGCTAGAAAGATAGGATCTTTTTGGACCCGATAGGTGGCGCTGTTGTCGATTTTTTTGAGAAACTCAACCGATCTCAATGAAACTTTGTTTGTGTGCATGGTTGGATGCAGCTAGAAAAATAGGATAGTTTTGGACCCGATAGGTGGCGCTGTTGTCGATTTTTTTGAGAAACTCAACCGATCTCAATGAAACTTTGTTTGTGTTTGTGGTTGTGTGCCGCTAGAAAGATAGGATAGTTTTGGACCCGATAGGTGGCGCTGTTGTCGATTTTTTTGAGAAACTCAACCGATCTCAATGAAACTTTGTTTGTGTGCATGGTTGGATGCAGCTAGAATAATAGGATAGTTTTGGACCCGATAGGTGGCGCTGTTGTCGATTTTTTTGAGAAACTCAACCGATCTCAATGAAACTTTGTTTGTGTTTGTGGTTGTGTGCCGCTAGAAAGATAGGATAGTTTTGGACCCGATAGGTGGCGCTGTTGTCGATTTTTTTGAGAAACTCAACCGATCTCAATGAAACTTTGTTTGTGTTTGTGGTTGTGTGCCGCTAGAAAGATAGGATAGTTTTGGACCCGATAGGTGGCGCTGTTGTCGATTTTTTTGAGAAACTCAACCGATCTCAATGAAACTTTGTTTGTGTGCATGGTTGGATGCAGCTAGAAAAATAGGATAGTTTTGGACCCGATAGGTGGCGCTGTTGTCGATTTTTTTGAGAAACTCAACCGATCTCAATGAAACTTTGTTTGGTTTTGTGGTTGTGTGCCGCTAGAAAGATAGGATCTTTTTGGACCCGATAGGTGGCGCTGTTGTCGATTTTTTTGAGAAACTCAACCGATCTCAATGAAACTTTGTTTGTGTTTGTGGTTGTGTGCCGCTAGAAAGATAGGATAGTTTTGGACCCGATAGGTGGCGCTGTTGTCGATTTTTTTGAGAAACTCAACCGATCTCAATGAAACTTTGTTTGTGTGCATGGTTGGATGCAGCTAGAATAATAGGATAGTTTTGGACCCGATAGGTGGCGCTGTTGTCGATTTTTTTGAGAAACTCAACCGATCTCAATGAAACTTTGTTTGTGTTTGTGGTTGTGTGCCGCTAGAAAGATAGGATAGTTTTGGACCCGATAGGTGGCGCTGTTGTCGATTTTTTTGAGAAACTCAACCGATCTCAATGAAACTTTGTTTGTGTTTGTGGTTGTGTGCCGCTAGAAAGATAGGATAGTTTTGGACCCGATAGGTGGCGCTGTTGTCGATTTTTTTCAGAAACTCAACCGATCTCAATGAAACTTTGTTTGTGTGCATGGTTGGATGCAGCTAGAAAAATAGGATAGTTTTGGACCCGATAGGTGGCGCTGTTGTCGATTTTTTTGAGAAACTCAACCGATCTCAATGAAACTTTGTTTGTGTTTGTGGTTGTGTGCCGCTAGAAAGATAGGATAGTTTTGGACCCGATAGGTGGCGCTGTTGTCGATTTTTTTGAGAAACTCAACCGATCTCAATGAAACTTTGTTTGTGTGCATGGTTGGATGCAGCTAGAAAAATAGGATAGTTTTGGACCCGATAGGTGGCGCTGTTGTCGATTTTTTTGAGAAACTCAACCGATCTCAATGAAACTTTGTTTGTGTTTGTGGTTGTGTGCCGCTAGAAAGATAGGATAGTTTTGGACCCGATAGGTGGCGCTGTTGTCGATTTTTTTTCAGAAACTCAACCGATCTCAATGAAACTTTGTTTGTGTGCATGGTTGGATGCAGCTAGAAAAATAGGATAGTTTTGGACCCGATAGGTGGCGCTGTTGTCGATTTTTTTGAGAAACTCAACCGATCTCAATGAAACTTTGTTTGTGTTTGTGGTTGTGTGCCGCTAGAAAGATAGGATAGTCTTGGACCCGATAGGTGGCGCTGTTGTCGATTTTTTTCAGAAACTCAACCGATCTCAATGAAACTTTGTTTGTGTTTGTGGTTGTGTGCCGCTAGAAAGATAGGATAGTTTTGGACCCGATAGGTGGCGCTGTTGTCGATTTTTTTGAGAAACTCAACCGATCTCAATGAAACTTTGTTTGTGTGCATGGTTGGAAGCAGCTAGAAAAATAGGATAGTTTTGGACCCGATAGGTGGCGCTGTTGTCGATTTTTTTGAGAAACTCAACCGATCTCAATGAAACTTTGTTTGTGTTTGTGGTTGTGTGCCGCTAGAAAGATAGGATAGTTTTGGACCCGATAGGTGGCGCTGTTGTCGATTTTTTTCAGAAACTCAACCGATCTCAATGAAACTTTGTTTGTGTTTGTGGTTGTGTGCCGCTAGAAAGATAGGATAGTTTTGGACCCGATAGGTGGCGGTGTTGTCGATTTTTTTGTTCGCTAGGGAAATTTAATAATTTGAATGTAATGTGGTATTCGATTGGGCGCTCTGAGAGCACTTTTTTTTCTCTCAGAGCAATTTATATGTTCGCTTGGTACAAATAAAGCAATCTTTTTCAAATTTCAGAGCACTTTTGCGAACCAAGATATTTTTTCAGATTTACCAATAACAAGTGCGTTTGAATTTGACAACTGGTAGAGTTTGTTTACATTTTAGTGATGTTTTTCTCCAGCAAAGAAAGGCATTGCATCGAGTGAATCAATTTTTGTAAATTATTTATGCATAAATATTTAATAACTAGAAAGATAGGATAGTTTTGGACCCGATAGGTGGCGCTGTTGTCGATTTTTTTGAGAAACTCAACCGATCTCAATGAAACTTTGTTTGTGTGCATGGTTGGATGCAGCTAGAAAAATAGGATAGTTTTGGACCGGATAGGTGGCGCTGTTGTCGATTTTTTTGAGAAACTCAACCGATCTCAATGAAACTTTGTTTGTGTTTGTGGTTGTGTGCCGCTAGAAAGATAGGATAGTTTTGGACCCGATAGGTGGCGCTGTTGTCGATTTTTTTGAGAAACTCAACCGATCTCAATGAAACTTTGTTTGTGTTTGTGGTTGTGTGCCGCTAGAAAGATAGGATAGTTTTGGACCCGATAGGTGGCGCTGTTGTCGATTTTTTTCAGAAACTCAACCGATCTCAATGAAACTTTGTTTGTGTGCATGGTTGGATGCAGCTAGAAAAATAGGATAGTTTTGGACCCGATAGGTGGCGCTGTTGTCGATTTTTTTGAGAAACTCAACCGATCTCAATGAAACTTTGTTTGTGTTTGTGGTTGTGTGCCGCTAGAAAGATAGGATAGTTTTGGACCCGATAGGAGGCGCTGTTGTCGATTTTTTTGAGAAACTCAACCGATCTCAATGAAACTTTGTTTGTGTGCATGGTTGGAAGCAGCTAGAAAAATAGGATAGTTTTGGACCCGATAGGTGGCGCTGTTGTCGATTTTTTTGAGAAACTCAACCGATCTCAATGAAACTTTGTTTGTGTTTGTGGTTGTGTGCCGCTAGAAAGATAGGATAGTTTTGGACCCGATAGGTGGCGCTGTTGTCGATTTTTTTCAGAAACTCAACCGATCTCAATGAAACTTTGTTTGTGTTTGTGGTTGTGTGCCGCTAGAAAGATAGGATAGTTTTGGACCCGATAGGTGGCGGTGTTGTCGATTTTTTTGTTCGCTAGGGAAATTTAATAATTTGAATGTAATGTGGTATTCGATTGGGCGCTCTGAGAGCACTTTTTTTTCTCTCAGAGCAATTTATATGTTCGCTTGGTACAAATAAAGCAATCTTTTTCAAATTTCAGAGCACTTTTGCGAACCAAGATATTTTTTCAGATTTACCAATAACAAGTGCGTTTGAATTTGACAACTGGTAGAGTTTGTTTACATTTTAGTGATGTTTTTCTCCAGCAAAGAAAGGCATTGCATCGAGTGAATCAATTTTTGTAAATTATTTATGCATAAATATTTAATAACTAGAAAGATAGGATAGTTTTGGACCCGATAGGTGGCGCTGTTGTCGATTTTTTTGAGAAACTCAACCGATCTCAATGAAACTTTGTTTGTGTGCATGGTTGGATGCAGCTAGAAAAATAGGATAGTTTTGGACCGGATAGGTGGCGCTGTTGTCGATTTTTTTGAGAAACTCAACCGATCTCAATGAAACTTTGTTTGGTTTTGTGGTTGTGTGCCGCTAGAAAGATAGGATCTTTTTGGACCCGATAGGTGGCGCTGTTGTCGATTTTTTTGAGAAACTCAACCGATCTCAATGAAACTTTGTTTGTGTGCATGGTTGGATGCAGCTAGAAAAATAGGATAGTTTTGGACCCGATAGGTGGCGCTGTTGTCGATTTTTTTGAGAAACTCAACCGATCTCAATGAAACTTTGTTTGTGTTTGTGGTTGTGTGCCGCTAGAAAGATAGGATAGTTTTGGACCCGATAGGTGGCGCTGTTGTCGATTTTTTTGAGAAACTCAACCGATCTCAATGAAACTTTGTTTGTGTGCATGGTTGGATGCAGCTAGAATAATAGGATAGTTTTGGACCCGATAGGTGGCGCTGTTGTCGATTTTTTTGAGAAACTCAACCGATCTCAATGAAACTTTGTTTGTGTTTGTGGTTGTGTGCCGCTAGAAAGATAGGATAGTTTTGGACCCGATAGGTGGCGCTGTTGTCGATTTTTTTGAGAAACTCAACCGATCTCAATGAAACTTTGTTTGTGTTTGTGGTTGTGTGCCGCTAGAAAGATAGGATAGTTTTGGACCCGATAGGTGGCGCTGTTGTCGATTTTTTTCAGAAACTCAACCGATCTCAATGAAACTTTGTTTGTGTGCATGGTTGGATGCAGCTAGAAAAATAGGATAGTTTTGGACCCGATAGGTGGCGCTGTTGTCGATTTTTTTGAGAAACTCAACCGATCTCAATGAAACTTTGTTTGTGTTTGTGGTTGTGTGCCGCTAGAAAGATAGGATAGTTTTGGACCCGATAGGTGGCGCTGTTGTCGATTTTTTTGAGAAACTCAACCGATCTCAATGAAACTTTGTTTGTGTGCATGGTTGGATGCAGCTAGAAAAATAGGATAGTTTTGGACCCGATAGGTGGCGCTGTTGTCGATTTTTTTGAGAAACTCAACCGATCTCAATGAAACTTTGTTTGTGTTTGTGGTTGTGTGCCGCTAGAAAGATAGGATAGTTTTGGACCCGATAGGTGGCGCTGTTGTCGATTTTTTTCAGAAACTCAACCGATCTCAATGAAACTTTGTTTGTGTGCATGGTTGGATGCAGCTAGAAAAATAGGATAGTTTTGGACCCGATAGGTGGCGCTGTTGTCGATTTTTTTGAGAAACTCAACCGATCTCAATGAAACTTTGTTTGTGTTTGTGGTTGTGTGCCGCTAGAAAGATAGGATAGTTTTGGACCCGATAGGTGGCGCTGTTGTCGATTTTTTTCAGAAACTCAACCGATCTCAATGAAACTTTGTTTGTGTTTGTGGTTGTGTGCCGCTAGAAAGATAGGATAGTTTTGGACCCGATAGGTGGCGCTGTTGTCGATTTTTTTGAGAAACTCAACCGATCTCAATGAAACTTTGTTTGTGTGCATGGTTGGAAGCAGCTAGAAAAATAGGATAGTTTTGGACCCGATAGGTGGCGCTGTTGTCGATTTTTTTGAGAAACTCAACCGATCTCAATGAAACTTTGTTTGTGTTTGTGGTTGTGTGCCGCTAGAAAGATAGGATAGTTTTGGACCCGATAGGTGGCGCTGTTGTCGATTTTTTTCAGAAACTCAACCGATCTCAATGAAACTTTGTTTGTGTTTGTGGTTGTGTGCCGCTAGAAAGATAGGATAGTTTTGGACCCGATAGGTGGCGGTGTTGTCGATTTTTTTGTTCGCTAGGGAAATTTAATAATTTGAATGTAATGTGGTATTCGATTGGGCGCTCTGAGAGCACTTTTTTTTCTCTCAGAGCAATTTATATGTTCGCTTGGTACAAATAAAGCAATCTTTTTCAAATTTCAGAGCACTTTTGCGAACCAAGATATTTTTTCAGATTTACCAATAACAAGTGCGTTTGAATTTGACAACTGGTAGAGTTTGTTTACATTTTAGTGATGTTTTTCTCCAGCAAAGAAAGGCATTGCATCGAGTGAATCAATTTTTGTAAATTATTTATGCATAAATATTTAATAACTAGAAAGATAGGATAGTTTTGGACCCGATAGGTGGCGCTGTTGTCGATTTTTTTGAGAAACTCAACCGATCTCAATGAAACTTTGTTTGTGTGCATGGTTGGATGCAGCTAGAAAAATAGGATAGTTTTGGACCGGATAGGTGGCGCTGTTGTCGATTTTTTTGAGAAACTCAACCGATCTCAATGAAACTTTGTTTGGTTTTGTGGTTGTGTGCCACTAGAAAGATAGGATCTTTTTGGACCCGATAGGTGGCGCTGTTGTCGATTTTTTTGAGAAACTCAACCGATCTCAATGAAACTTTGTTTGTGTGCATGGTTGGATGCAGCTAGAAAAATAGGATAGTTTTGGACCCGATAGGTGGCGCTGTTGTCGATTTTTTTGAGAAACTCAACCGATCTCAATGAAACTTTGTTTGTGTTTGTGGTTGTGTGCCGCTAGAAAGATAGGATAGTTTTGGACCCGATAGGTGGCGCTGTTGTCGATTTTTTTGAGAAACTCAACCGATCTCAATGAAACTTTGTTTGTGTGCATGGTTGGATGCAGCTAGAAAAATAGGATAGTTTTGGACCCGATAGGTGGCGCTGTTGTCGATTTTTTTGAGAAACTCAACCGATCTCAATGAAACTTTGTTTGTGTTTGTGGTTGTGTGCCGCTAGAAAGATAGGATAGTTTTGGACCCGATAGGTGGCGCTGTTGTCGATTTTTTTGAGAAACTCAACCGATCTCAATGAAACTTTGTTTGTGTTTGTGGTTGTGGCCGCTAGAAAGATAGGATAGTTTTGGACCCGATAGGTGGCGCTGTTGTCGATTTTTTTCAGAAACTCAACCGATCTCAATGAAACTTTGTTTGTGTGCATGGTTGGATGCAGCTAGAAAAATAGGATAGTTTTGGACCCGATAGGTGGCGCTGTTGTCGATTTTTTTGAGAAACTCAACCGATCTCAATGAAACTTTGTTTGTGTTTGTGGTTGTGTGCCGCTAGAAAGATAGGATAGTTTTGGACCCGATAGGTGGCGCTGTTGTCGATTTTTTTGAGAAACTCAACCGATCTCAATGAAACTTTGTTTGTGTGCATGGTTGGATGCAGCTAGAAAAATAGGATAGTTTTGGACCCGATAGGTGGCGCTGTTGTCGATTTTTTTGAGAAACTCAACCGATCTCAATGAAACTTTGTTTGTGTTTGTGGTTGTGTGCCGCTAGAAAGATAGGATAGTTTTGGACCCGATAGGTGGCGCTGTTGTCGATTTTTTTCAGAAACTCAACCGATCTCAATGAAACTTTGTTTGTGTGCATGGTTGGATGCAGCTAGAAAAATAGGATAGTTTTGGACCCGATAGGTGGCGCTGTTGTCGATTTTTTTGAGAAACTCAACCGATCTCAATGAAACTTTGTTTGTGTTTGTGGTTGTGTGCCGCTAGAAAGATAGGATAGTTTTGGACCCGATAGGTGGCGCTGTTGTCGATTTTTTTCAGAAACTCAACCGATCTCAATGAAACTTTGTTTGTGTTTGTGGTTGTGTGCCGCTAGAAAGATAGGATAGTTTTGGACCCGATAGGTGGCGCTGTTGTCGATTTTTTTGAGAAACTCAACCGATCTCAATGAAACTTTGTTTGTGTGCATGGTTGGAAGCAGCTAGAAAAATAGGATAGTTTTGGACCCGATAGGTGGCGCTGTTGTCGATTTTTTTGAGAAACTCAACCGATCTCAATGAAACTTTGTTTGTGTTTGTGGTTGTGTGCCGCTAGAAAGATAGGATAGTTTTGGACCCGATAGGTGGCGCTGTTGTCGATTTTTTTCAGAAACTCAACCGATCTCAATGAAACTTTGTTTGTGTTTGTGGTTGTGT
The DNA here is from genome assembly GCA_949126925.1 of Cheilosia vernalis. Taxonomy (NCBI): domain Eukaryota; kingdom Metazoa; phylum Arthropoda; class Insecta; order Diptera; family Syrphidae; genus Cheilosia; species Cheilosia vernalis. The sequence goes on from OX421358.1 coordinate 71,491,976, forward strand.
GCCGCTAGAAAGATAGGATAGTTTTGGACCCGATAGGTGGCGGTGTTGTCGATTTTTTTGTTCGCTAGGGAAATTTAATAATTTGAATGTAATGTGGTATTCGATTGGGCGCTCTGAGAGCACTTTTTTTTCTCTCAGAGCAATTTATATGTTCGCTTGGTACAAATAAAGCAATCTTTTTCAAATTTCAGAGCACTTTTGCGAACCAAGATATTTTTTCAGATTTACCAATAACAAGTGCGTTTGAATTTGACAACTGGTAGAGTTTGTTTACATTTTAGTGATGTTTTTCTCCAGCAAAGAAAGGCATTGCATCGAGTGAATCAATTTTTGTATATTATTTATGCATAAATATTTAATAATCAATCGGGACGGATATTTCTAATGTTTTAATACAAAACTTAACCAGTGAATGGAAATCGCTTAGAAGCTGTTTTACTGACAGTTTTTCTTCTCTTTTTTGGGTAAGAGTGGCTGGATTCCACTGAAGTCTATGTTATATTTACAAAAACTACATAATTAAAAAATCCCTACCTACTATTATAAAACTAAGTCATTCTTTCCTTTGTTTCTTGCTACACGTCACTTACAGCACCGAAGTGGGTTTGTATAGCTCTTATTATTTTGTTTTAAATTTGAAAAGTGGAACTCTGGCGAAGCAAGGCGAGCACGGGTCAGCTAGTATTTAATAATCAATCGGGACGGATATTTCTAATGTTTTAATACAAAATTTAACCAGTGAATGGAAATCGCTTAGAAGTGTCGAAGACTGTACATATTCAAATCGCACGAATAGGTATCAACACAAAAAAGAGCAGGTGACGTTTTTATGTGCGATAAGGCACACGAAATCGGAAATCTGAGAACAAATCTGAAGAAGCCGAATCGAATACTAGGTATACATAAATGAGATTGTGAGGGAATAATAGAAGAGGCTAACTATTTGTTTGGGTTGTTTTACTGACAGTTTTTCTTCTCTTTTTTGGGTAAGAGTGGCTGGATTCCACTGAAGTCTATGTTATATTTACAAAAACTACATAATTAAAAAATCCCTACTATTATAAAACTAAGTCATTCTTTCCTTTGTTTCTTGCTACACGTCACTTACAGCACCGAAGTGGGTTTGTATAGCTCTTATTATTTTGTTTTAAATTTGAAAAGTGGAACTCTGGCGAAGCAAGGCGAGCACGGGTCAGCTAGTCGCACATAAAAACGTCACCTGCTCTTTTTTGTGTTGATACCTATTCGTGCGATTTGAATATGTACAGTCTTCGACACTTCTAAGCGATTTCCATTCACTGGTTAAATTTTGTATTAAAACATTAGAAATATCCGTCCCGATTGATTATTAAATATTTATGCATAAATAATTTACAAAAATTGATTCACTCGATGCAATGCCTTTCTTTGCTGGAGAAAAACATCACTAAAATGTAAACAAACTCTACCAGTTGTCAAATTCAAACGCACTTGTTATTGGTAAATCTGAAAAAATATCTTGGTTCGCAAAAGTGCTCTGAAATTTGAAAAAGATTGCTTTATTTGTACCAAGCGAACATATAAATTGCTCTGAGAGAAAAAAAAGTGCTCTCAGAGCGCCCAATCGAATACCACATTACATTCAAATTATTAAATTTCCCTAGCGAACAAAAAAATCGACAACACCGCCACCTATCGGGTCCAAAACTATCCTATCTTTCTAGCGGCACACAACCACAAACACAAACAAAGTTTTATTGAGATCGGTTGAGTTTCTGAAAAAAATCGACAACAGCGCCACCTATCGGGTCCAAAACTATCCTATCTTTCTAGCGGCACACAACCACAAACACAAACAAAGTTTCATTGAGATCGGTTGAGTTTCTCAAAAAAATCGACAACAGCGCCACCTATCGGGTCCAAAACTATCCTATTTTTCTAGCTGCTTCCAACCATGCACACAAACAAAGTTTCATTGAGATCGGTTGAGTTTCTCAAAAAAATCGACAACAGCGCCACTTATCGGGTCCAAAACTATCCTATCTTTCTAGCGGCACACAACCACAAACACAAACAAAGTTTCATTGAGATCGGTTGAGTTTCTGAAAAAAATCGACAACAGCGCCACCTATCGGGTCCAAAACTATCCTATCTTTCTAGCGGCACACAACCACAAACACAAACAAAGTTTCATTGAGATCGGTTGAGTTTCTCAAAAAAATCGACAACAGCGCCACCTATCGGGTCCAAAACTATCCTATTTTTCTAGCTGCATCCAACCATGCACACAAACAAAGTTTCATTGAGATCGGTTGAGTTTCTGAAAAAAATCGACAACAGCGCCACCTATCGGGTCCAAAACTATCCTATCTTTCTAGCGGCACACAACCACAAACACAAACAAAGTTTCATTGAGATCGGTTGAGTTTCTCAAAAAAATCGACAACAGCGCCACCTATCGGGTCCAAAACTATCCTATTTTTCTAGCTGCATCCAACCATGCACACAAACAAAGTTTCATTGAGATCGGTTGAGTTTCTCAAAAAAATCGACAACAGCGCCACCTATCGGGTCCAAAACTATCCTATCTTTCTAGCGGCACACAACCACAAACACAAACAAAGTTTCATTGAGATCGGTTGAGTTTCTCAAAAAAATCGACAACAGCGCCACCTATCGGGTCCAAAACTATCCTATTTTTCTAGCTGCATCCAACCATGCACACAAACAAAGTTTCATTGAGATCGGTTGAGTTTCTCAAAAAAATCGACAACAGCGCCACCTATCGGGTCCAAAACTATCCTATCTTTCTAGCGGCACACAACCACAAACACAAACAAAGTTTCATTGAGATCGGTTGAGTTTCTCAAAAAAATCGACAACAGCGCCACCTATCGGGTCCAAAACTATCCTATTTTTCTAGCTGCATCCAACCATGCACACAAACAAAGTTTCATTGAGATCGGTTGAGTTTCTCAAAAAAATCGACAACAGCGCCACCTATCGGGTCCAAAAAGATCCTATCTTTCTAGCGGCACACAACCACAAAACCAAACAAAGTTTCATTGAGATCGGTTGAGTTTCTCAAAAAAATCGACAACAGCGCCACCTATCCGGTCCAAAACTATCCTATTTTTCTAGCTGCATCCAACCATGCACACAAACAAAGTTTCATTGAGATCGGTTGAGTTTCTCAAAAAAATCGACAACAGCGCCACCTATCGGGTCCAAAACTATCCTATCTTTCTAGCGGCACACAACCACAAACACAAACAAAGTTTCATTGAGATCGGTTGAGTTTCTCAAAAAAATCGACAACAGCGCCACCTATCGGGTCCAAAACTATCCTATCTTTCTAGCGGCACACAACCACAAACACAAACAAAGTTTCATTGAGATCGGTTGAGTTTCTCAAAAAAATCGACAACAGCGCCACCTATCGGGTCCAAAACTATCCTATTTTTCTAGCTGCATCCAACCATGCACACAAACAAAGTTTCATTGAGATCGGTTGAGTTTCTGAAAAAAATCGACAACAGCGCCACCTATCGGGTCCAAAACTATCCTATCTTTCTAGCGGCACACAACCACAAACACAAACAAAGTTTCATTGAGATCGGTTGAGTTTCTCAAAAAAATCGACAACAGCGCCACCTATCGGGTCCAAAACTATCCTATTTTTCTAGCTGCATCCAACCATGCACACAAACAAAGTTTCATTGAGATCGGTTGAGTTTCTCAAAAAAATCGACAACAGCGCCACCTATCGGGTCCAAAACTATCCTATCTTTCTAGCGGCACACAACCACAAACACAAACAAAGTTTCATTGAGATCGGTTGAGTTTCTCAAAAAAATCGACAACAGCGCCACCTATCGGGTCCAAAACTATCCTATTTTTCTAGCTGCATCCAACCATGCACACAAACAAAGTTTCATTGAGATCGGTTGAGTTTCTCAAAAAAATCGACAACAGCGCCACCTATCGGGTCCAAAACTATCCTATCTTTCTAGCGGCACACAACCACAAACACAAACAAAGTTTCATTGAGATCGGTTGAGTTTCTCAAAAAAATCGACAACAGCGCCACCTATCGGGTCCAAAACTATCCTATTTTTCTAGCTGCATCCAACCATGCACACAAACAAAGTTTCATTGAGATCGGTTGAGTTTCTCAAAAAAATCGACAACAGCGCCACCCATCGGGTCCAAAAATATCCTATCTTTCTAGCGGCACACAACCACAAAACCAAACAAAGTTTCATTGAGATCGGTTGAGTTTCTCAAAAAAATCGACAACAGCGCCACCTATCCGGTCCAAAACTATCCTATTTTTCTAGCTGCATCCAACCATGCACACAAACAAAGTTTCATTGAGATCGGTTGAGTTTCTCAAAAAAATCGACAACAGCGCCACCTATCGGGTCCAAAACTATCCTATCTTTCTAGCGGCACACAACCACAAACACAAACAAAGTTTCATTGAGATCGGTTGAGTTTCTCAAAAAAATCGACAACAGCGCCACCTATCGGGTCCAAAACTATCCTATCTTTCTAGCGGCACACAACCACAAACACAAACAAAGTTTCATTGAGATCGGTTGAGTTTCTCAAAAAAATCGACAACAGCGCCACCTATCGGGTCCAAAACTATCCTATTTTTCTAGCTGCATCCAACCATGCACACAAACAAAGTTTCATTGAGATCGGTTGAGTTTCTCAAAAAAAAAAAAAACGACAAAAGCGCCACCTATCGCGTGTCGGTCGCTCGGTGTCGATGACGCGGTTTCGTTTTAAAAGTAACCCAAATTCATTAATTTCTTCTTATTTAAAAGTGCCCAACGCGCCTAAAGAAATAATAACATCAAAAAAACATAAGGCAGAAAAGGTGCAGTTGCATATACATGCATACGAAAAAAAACAATACCGAGCACAAACGGGATTCGTTCGTGGCATGCATCATCAGATCACAATCAATATAGCGCATTTTAAATCACAATTGAGTGTGACTCCTGACTCCCTCCCAATCTCAATTACATTACAAACCTGACCTGACGTATCTCCCTCCCACCCATGCACCACATTAATACTCCACCCACAAGGCCACAACTCCACTCTCTCCACTATCACCAGTTCAATTTCAATTTAAGAGAAGTGAGAAAAAAAAAAACAACACAAAGCGCAAAAGGTGTATGAAAAAAAAAGAGAAACAAAAAGCATACTGCATTCAGCAGAGAGAGAAACAGGTTTTGCCGCACACACACACAAAATTTCCTCCACTGAATGCCGGGCAAATCCAACGATCTAGCTTCAATCGAACATTTTACTTTTTTGAGCTGTATAAAATTTATAGTTTAATGCTTATTGTACAGCTTCAGGACTACGTACAAAGATGATTTATATCTTAAAATCTTTGTACATAATTGAACTTTATATTAAAAAAAAACCTATTTTATTCGGTTGAGTCATTCCAAAGCTAGGAGCTAGAAGGCATTCGAGAATTACAACTTTTGTTAGATATCAGCTTAAATCTCCGCTTCCGGACAGCGGATAATGATTAAACATTATCCTAAATTCTAATATCGACAATTTCCAATGCAATTGTGAAAACCGAAATCAATTTCGTGCAGTACTTCTTGTGCCTTGAGCACATAAACTATTTAAAGCCGGAAAAAAGTTACAGTTTTATTATTAGTAAGGATAAGGATAAGGATAAGGATAAGGATAAGGATAAGGATAAGGATAAGGATAAGGATAAGGATAAGGATAAGGATAAGGATAAGGATAAGGATAAGGATAAGGATAAGGATAAGGATAAGGATAAGGATTGTTGTTAGATTTAACATGTCTTCCAAGTCAATACTAATTGGTTGTTTTACAATAATTCTTTGGTTCTCATATTCTTCATTATTAATAACAATTTTACAATTTTCAAAATGAATAAGCACATTTCTTTTTATCGCTATTATTTTTCGTTCGTCACAAGAACTGTTAATTTTTGTGTTACTATTTTTTATTAGTAATACGCCTTTTCTTAATTCTAGAATTACATTAATTTCTTTATTAATTTTCATCATACAATCCTCTTTCATTAAACAGTTTTTTACAGGTTTTAAGTGCCTGAGTTCTTTATTATTTTCAAATTTTAAAAAGGTGTTATTATTCTTTATCATATCTTCCTCTTTAGTATCTATTTCCATAAATTTTTCATTCGGGATTGGTGTATACAAATACTTATCAAAGGTAGATATTCTATCTGGTATTTGAATTATAAAAATTATAAGGTCATCTGAATATTCTCCAATCGAAAGTTTAATGTTTTTTAGTTTACTTAAATTTATATCAAAGTTTTGAATTTCTTCCGTGGTTAGTAAGCTTGTCGTCATAATTTGTAATCGGCTAGCCAAAATAATATTTTGTATTTTTTCTATTAACTCTTTAATTTTGTCTATTTTACGTAAGTATTCTAACACTACTAGTCTCTTCTCGGCCATTTGAAATTCTAGCTGAAATCCCAATTCATGCTTAGTTTTGGTTAAAACTGCGTTTCTTAAAATTTCTATTTCATTTTGAATCTGGCTATTTATCTTCAATTGATTATTATTGTTTTTTATAAGATGATGAGTATTTTCCTTTTACAGGTCTTCTGTCGTATTTTGACTGCTTACAAATATTGCAGCTATTAATGACGTCATTTATTAATTCTCTTAGGTTTTTGAAATAAATTTTAGTTCTAAGTCCTCTGTAGTTTTCTTCTATACCAGAATGTCCTGTTTCTTTTTCATGGTACATTTTTATTTGCTTGATAGCTTCTTCTTCGGATTTCATATCTTTCGCAAAGTATTGACATTTATGGAATTTTATTCTTGTTCCAAATAGTTCTATCAATTTTTGTTGAAGTAGGTTATATTCAGTGTCTGACAAATCTGTATATATTCCTGTGTTCTTGTTGTCAACTAGAGGAATTAAACGGTTATTGAATTCGTTTTTGTTAATTTCCTTTATTCCTATATATATCCTGTTATTTCCTTTTCCTTTTCGAAGTCCGTTTCCTGCTTTCAATATTATTTGTTGTTTAAATATGTTTACTGCACTATCTTTAATAGGGAAGTGATCATTCGCTTCTTCTTGTTGGGAATGTATTGTCGGTTGCATTGATTCTTCATCTTCTATCATGTTTATTTCATCTGCATTTTTATTTCTCTGCTCAAGAAATCAGCTACAGTATTGCTTGTACCTTTTAAATATTCTATATGTATATCGTATTCTCCTAACTGGAGTATCCATCTCTGTAGTCGTGGTGAAATGTCTCTACCTAGATTTTTTATTTGTAGCCACTTAAGTGGTTGATGATCTGTTTTGAGGTCAAAGGGTCTACCATATAAGTAGGGTCTTAAGTATTTCACTGACCACACTATTGCTAACAATTCCTTTTCTGTTGTAGAATAGTTTTTCTCGTGATCATTTAATGTTCGGGAGATATAGCTAATTGGGTGTCCTTCTTGGGAAAGGACGGCTCCTATTGCGTAATTGCTAGCATCTGTCGTTAAGACGAATTTCTTATTGAAATCGGGATATGCTAGTATGGGCTCTATTATGAGAGAATCTCTGAGTTCTTCAAATGCTTTTCTGTATTCAGAATCGTTTACATCGATCTTTGCATTCTTCTTCAGATTCCTAGTCATTGGCCCCGCTATTTTAGCGTAATCTTTAATAAACCGTCGATAATACCCTGTCAGTCCTAGGAAGCTTTTAATTTGCTTCGGGGTTTTAGGTATTTCTATTTTTTGGATGGTGCTTATTTTATCTGGATTTGGTTTTACTCCGTTGGAAGTAATTGTATGTCCAAGGAATTGGGTTTCTTTCCTAAGGAAGTTACATTTGTCTATTTGGACTTTTAAATTAAATTTTCGTAATGTCTTAAATATAAGATTTAAGTTTATTAAATGTTCTTTTAATGAAGTGGAGAATATAAGAATATCATCTAGATAAACTACGCAGATCTTTCCTATGTATTCGCCTAAGACTTCATTCATCATACATTGGAATGTTGCTGGAGCATTCTTTAGACCGAAAGGCATTCTTAGAAACTCGTAGTGTCCGGAAGGTGTCGAAAAGGCTGTTTTTTCTATATCCTGTGGATGCATTTTTATTTGGTGGAAACCTTTTGCTAAATCCAATGTGGTGAAGTATTGACATCTACCTATTTTATCTAAGAGTTCATCTATATGAGGTATTGGATGTTTATATTCTATTGTTTTTTCGTTTAACTTCCTATAGTCTATAACGATTCTCCATTTTTTTGTACCTGAGTTGTCTTCTTTTTTGGGCACAACCCATATTGGGGATGCGTAAGGGGAAATACTTTTCTTTATTACTCCGTCTTGGAGCATTTGTGATATTTGTTTATCAATTTCTTCCTCGTGGATTTTGGGATAACGATATATTTTTGTAAAAACGGGTGCATCGTCAGTTGTTCTTATTTTATGTGTTGTTTGAGTAGTTGAACTAAGTGTGTCTCCTTCTTTGTAGAAGAGATCTCTATTTTCATGCAAAAACTCCTGAAGCTCTCTATATTCTTCATGGTTTAAATCTTTTGGTATAAGGTTTTTAATACTTAGATGATTTACGTTCATCTGAGTTATATCCTCATAATTATAGGGGCATGTATTAACATTGCTTTCTTCATTTTCTGTGAAGGGTATTTTCATATTATTTATTTTTAAATATGCAGACTTAAAATCTATTTGAGCTTCGATCGGTTTTAGGATATTCGTGCCTAAGATTCCATCGAATTTGGTATTAGTGAAGTTCAACAGCTTCCACGTCATCGTAGAGTTCGGCTCATTGAATTCTTCAGGAAGAGGGGATATGATTTCTTCCGTGACTTGTGTCCTTGTATCTATTGTTGCCATGGATATTGGCTTCTCTAACTTAATTCTAGGGTACTGCTCTAATTTATCTATCTTTAATATAGAAACTGATGCTCCTGTATCTACTAGAAGTCTCAGTCTATGTCCTTGTATGTGGACAGATATTACGGGAAGTGTCTCAACCTCCCGGGGTTTATAAAATTTACCTCTCCTTGATTAGTTTGACTTAAATTATTGGTTTCCATGGGTTGTGGAGTATTTCTAAATTGATTGGAATTACTGAATCCAAATCTAAAATTATTGTTAGGGTTTCTTTGTCCTAAGATTTGTGCATTATGTGCTCTTATCTGCCCAGAATTATTCATATCTATTCTAGGTCGGTAATTATTTCGATTGTTATTATGGTTAGAGTTGCGATAATTATTTTGATTGTTAAAGGACGGTGGGTTCTGCCTAGGTTGGAAAACATTCTGCCTTTGATTAAAATTATTTCTTTGTGGAGTATTAAAAGAATTTACTGGCATTCTAGTATAATCATTAAGTTGTCTATATCTACTTAAGAGGTGATATGCATTACTCAAAGTGGTAACGTTTTGTGCAATTATTACGCTTGCCTGAGGGGCGTTTAAGTTATTGGTAAATTTGTTTAATACAATATTTTCATTATTTGTTGTAGTATAAATAGCACTAGGTTCTAACTTACTTTTCTTATTAAGTTTTTGTAGGATGTTGTTCAGTTGGTGGTATAGGGTGTTTACATCTCTTGCTTGTACTGCGTGAAGATCTTGGAGAATCTGCTCGTATGTTTCTTTGACTCCGTAGTCCTCGAGGAGACAAATTTTGATGGAGTTCCATGTGGCTTCTGGGGCCCTTCGTGCTGAATTCGCTGCTTCTCCTTGTATCTTGTGGCATATGATGAGGTTCGCCAAAGGTTGGTAGGGGACATCAAGAAGGTCGTATAAATAGCTCACATGGTTTGAGAAATTTATAACGTCTTCGTTGGATCCTTCGAATGTTGGGATCTTTTCCAATCGGTTGATGACTCCTGTCTGTTCAGCGTTTGCCATCTTTATTTTCTTTTCTCTTGTGTATTTTGTTTAGTTATTGACAAGACACAAGGTATGTGTGGAAAAAAAAATATTTTCTTTTCTTTGTGAATTTCTGGATTATTTGTTTAGTGTTCTCCTGGAGAATTTGTGTATAATATTCTTTCGAATTTTGAACACCACTTTTCACAATTTACTCACGGTTCACAAATTTTTCTTTTTAGGAACTTTGGTCCTGTAATTAATTTACTTTTAATTGCGGAACTTAGTTCGATCACTTGAATCCTTTCAGGGACATATATTTTACTTGTATATGTTTAATAAGGATCCTACCGACTGCGCCAATTAAATAAAACAAATATTATTTATTTAAAAATATATATTTATTTAAGTTTGAGCCGATCTGCTCATTTACGTTGACAAATCTAAACTGATCTCTAAGTTACAAATCTACTCTTATTTATACTTAGATATTAGGTGGCGTCCATAATAAATCTTACATTAATGGATAACAGATGATAACCAAGGCGTCGGTCATAACTCACAGAGTTTATTGTTGAGCGGATAACCAAAGGCGTTGGTCATAACTCACAGAGTTTATTGTTGAGCTGATAACCAAAGGCGTCGGTCATAACTCACAGAGTTTATTGTTTGCAGCTGGGTATGATAGTGGACCCTTGTCCTTTCTCGGGTTATAAAACTAGTCGTCCCTCTGCTGGTGTCATATCACTCATGTTGATGTGATCGTCGTTGGAAATGTGTGTTCCTAACATAACTCGCGCGGTTCTACGGTAGAAGAACTAAAAACATCCATTTGGTTTGAGGGGCCAAGATTCTTGTCAGAAGGCAAAGAAATGTGGCCATCAGTTGTTGAGATTCAGCTGTCTTCAGAAGAATCTACGCTAGAAATGAAGAAAACAGTACTGATCTGTCAAAAATCAGAACCAAACTACATTTTGGAAAGGATAGTAGATCGATATAGTTCCTATTCAAAAATTCTCCGTTTTGTTGCATACCTACAGAGATTCGTTTATTGGTTTGTTCCGCTGTCAAAAAAGCAAACTTATCAGGATAACCAAAGTCTTGCAGCTGCGGATTTAGAAAAGGCATTATTCAAGATCGTTAATCTTATTCAAAACAGCTCATTCTCGGCAGAAATCAACGCAATCAAAAACAACATGATTCTAAAAGGACCAATAAAGTGGTTGAATCCTTTCATAGAGGAAATAGACGGTATCCCTTTGTTAAAAGTAGGAGGACGGTTAAAACACGCCAACATACCAGAGGAATGCAAGCATCCACTTCTACTTTCGAAGAACTGCAGTTTCACCAAAACTATTGTCAGACATCTACATCTGACAAACTACCATGCTGGTCCGAAAGCTTTAGTTGCTTTAGTCAGACAAAAATTCTGGATAGTGAATGTAAGGGATATCGCACGGCAGATTGTTCGCCAGTGCCCCAGCTGCGTCCGGTATCGACCAAAATTGTTACAGCAGGTGATGGGCAATTTGCCTGTGGAGAGGCTTACTCCAACGCGTCCATTCCAGTGCTGTGGAGTTGACTTCTGCGGTCCAATCTACACATACCTCATAATTCGTGGAAAAACTCCACACAAATCGTATGTGGCAGTATTTGTTTGTTTTTCGTCAAAGGCCGTCCATTTAGAATCCGTGTCTGATTTGTCTGCCTGCCGGTAGTGTTCCTTAAACATCGATAGTCTATCGATAGTATCGATAGTCTATCGATAGTATCGATTTTACTATCGATACTATCGAAACGCATATATGAGCGTATTCAAAGCAAACGTAGAAGTACTCATAAAACATGCGAAACATGTACGTAAAAGAAGTAATTCGTTAGTAGGAGTACTACTTTTCTACGTATAAAGAAGTACTTCTTTTGTACTGAAAAAAGATAGTTATTTTAAAACATTTCTTGACCTCAGCTGCTTCGGTATTCTAATATTTTTTAGTGTATAGACATCGGTCTTGTCTAGATATGCATCTGGTTTATGGTGCTGTAATAAAAAAAAAATCGAGCTGTCGTGGGACGGCCGAATGAAGCGAAGCATTGGACGTAAAGTATTGGCCCGTGTTACGTGGCGGCCTATTTGAAATTCATTTAAATTTTTCATAGTGCCAGTTAGTTTAGATTACTCTCTCTGTTCCTCTTTCGCTCTCTACACACATATATTTGAGAATTTTCCGACTTTTATTTTTTTCTAAACCATCCCTGAATCAAGACGAACAACACAAAACAAAAATCATCCAAATCGGTGGAGCCGTTCTCGAGTTTTCATCTTCCAAGTGCGCCATGAAGGGGGAAGTTAACGCTACGGTGACGATTTTTTTCGGTTTACTCCCCATCTTTTTGAATAATTTATATGCGTGACCCACCGACCGTCCGTACAAAAGCTATATTCGCTTCAAAACATCAAACAATAACAAAACTCTGGCAAAAGAAAGGCGTCCTCTTTACTACAAATTACGTTTGCGCGACTATGTGCGCAATGTGGCCGTTGGCGCTAGTGAAAGTGATTTCGAATTTTTTGTACATATTTTGTTTTTTCTTGTGTCAGCAAAGAAACAATTGTTGCATATCCTTGTAGCATTATTATAATCGCAGATAGTGCCGCAAATGCCATGTTTTCAAACTTTGTAGATGCAATTCACTTGAAGCTGGCTGTTCTTACGGTTAAACTCAAGTTTGTTGACTAGTTGACTAATTACAATAAAATAGTAAAGTTTTTTCTTCAAAATTAAAGTTAAAAATTCTAGTGATACCTAAATGAATCAAAGTAAAAAATCGGTTGTGTGGACATTTTTTAAATATTTTGAAGGTGACAATAATATTGTTAAGTGTACTTTTTGCCAAAAGGAGTACAAGCACTATGGTAACACGAGTAATCTATCCGATCACTTAAACCGTAAGCATCGGTCGGAAGTTCTCCCTAGAACTTCTCATGATCAAGATGGTTTGCCTGAGTCTGAGGATGTTTCTTATTAATAAATTATGGACAAATTACAACCCCGTCGTTAGAAAACGTATGTATATAAAACTATCGATAGTATCGATACTATCGATAGTTTTACTCCGAAACTATCGATACTATCGAAATATTAAACTATCGATGTTTAAGGAACACTACCTGCCGGTGCTTTTATCGCGGCCCTGAAAAGGATGATAGGTCGTCGAGGTCTCCCAAGAGATATTCACTGCGATAACGCAACCAATTTCATTGGAGCACAGTCCAAACTTTTAGAGCTGCGAAATATGTTGTTAAAAAAATCTAACAAAGAAAAAATAACAAATTTTTGTACTAATGCCAGCATAAATTTCCATTTTATACCCCCCAGGGCACCCCACTTTGGTGGGATTTGGGAGGCAGCAGTAAAGACAGCCAAAGGCCATCTGTACCGGAGTTTGGCAGGAGCCAAGCTCACATTCGAAGAGCTAACAACAGCGTTGGTAGAGATTGAAGCGGTGATGAACTCAAGGCCGCTTACTCCAATTTCCTCTGATCCCAATGACGTCGAAGCACTAACTCCAGCACATCTACTCATCGGGTCATCGTTAAAGGCAGTTGCAGAGCCAGCAGTTGAAGTTGCAGACATCAGCTATATCGAACGTTGGCGTCGAATAAACGCAGTTAAGACCCACTTCTGGCGGAGGTGGTCCAAGGAATACCTTTACGAATTGCAGCAACGCACAAGGAGGACATCAACTAGTCCAAACTTACCCATTGGCACACTCGTCATCATCCATGAAGACAACATCCCACCCCAAAAATGGATTCTAGGAAGAATAACGAACACCATCAAGGGTCCAGATGGCAACGTCAGAGTCGCTGACGTGAAGACAACGCGAGGGGTATTCAGACGTCCGATACATAAGCTAGCAGCGATTCCGTCTTGAAAGAGAGTCCTTTCAAAGGGGCGGAATGTCGGAGCAGAATTCAAATTTGGCGCCTTTAAATTCCATGCGCCCATATTGTTTAAATATTTTGTTGAAAAAGCTGTTTAAATAACGAATTCTTTGCTTAACAGTGCGAGAATTTTGTATAAATACCTTGCCAAACAATAAACACATTCATTGTATATTAAAACCATCAGTGGTAACCAGATCGTTTTTCTTTTCAACCAACAACTTTTTTCGTCGTCAAACTGCAAGTGCAGCGCGGTCAATAACCCCTTGCGGTTAAAGCTTTGAATTTTTCGTCGGTTAATTTGCTACAGTTGACATTCGGTCATCTCTTCAACCAGAGTCCCTTTGTCCAAAATCTCGTTGGAATCACAAGGACTACTGGTCGACGTTCGGAATACTTCCGTCTGTACAAATTCGATACTAGCTGCCATTTGAAATGTTGAAGTTTCAGTGGGAACGGCAAACTGGATTTAGAAATTTTTTTTCCGAAATGTTGAATTTAGGTGCGGTGTAAATGTACTATTAGCTTATGTCCACTTTATGTACAATATCATTTATAATATCGTTACTCATTCATCCCATTCATCCCGATTCGACAACAGGGATATGAAATATCACGCTATAGGTTATTCGTTTCTAGGTATAAGCCATAAGGTAACCGAGCGATTAATAGTTAGAAGTGTTTTGAATTGAGACAGACGTGTATAAATCGGTGCTTGAAAATCTTTAAAAATTTTATATATCCTTAACTTAAAATCTTTTTGTTCGACAATATAGGCCATATAAAAGATAGTGACCTTGAATTGATTCATAAAGAATAAACAGATATAATTATTTTTCGTGTTAAAACAATAAATATTCTTTCCTTTTCTGTGAAATAATCTTAAATTCTGATTTCACTTGTTCCCCTTTGTTGGATTACCTGAATTACCCCGTGTCTCTGGCCCCCTCCCTGATCTGTTAGAATGTCTGTGTATGAGTGTGATGGCGGATGTGGTGAAGTTCTCCCTCCGGATGGCGATTTTGTAACTTGCCTTCCGTGTACAAGGCAGTGGTGTTACACGTAGGGAAAATTCCCTACATGTAGGGATTTTTGTAACAAAAATAGGACCGTAGGGAAAAAAGGACAGATTTTCGATATCAGTCCAAATGTAGGGATTTTTTTGGTAAAAATCATTTTATTTTTAAGGTGTATATTTTTCATACAAACTCATACGCATTCAAATTAAACTGTCTACAAACTTAGTCCTAAGTCCCAACATAGTAATTCTATTGGGAACTAAACAGAATTTTGGACAACAGAAATGGCTTATGGAATGGAATTTATGGAATTTTTCCAATTTCGCAGTAATTTCATACCTCTGTGTTTCATATTCGTTGTTTGCGAACCGGTTCATATGAGAGAATGAGTGAGACTATGGATTTGAGAAAAAATACCAATTACCAAACCACTTTCACAAGTTTGTTTTCCATTTCGTTCGGTGTTATTTCTTATTTTATTTATACACCAATACCTACACCTACATGTCGTGTCATGCAACTTGAAATTGAAGATGCAACGCATAGCAGATGTAGCCGCTTAAGTAAATTAAAAAATATTACACAATGGATATGGATTCATAAGATTTAACAGAATCCGATTCATATTCATCAGATGCGGATGACAGGGACTTGTCCTTGGATCAAACTGTAATAGTACAGGAATGTAAATCCATGCCGTTTCATTTTTCGGAAAATGAAAAAAAAAAAATTGTCTGCAATAGATATTGAGCAGTTCTGGTACCAAATAAGCACGATTCAAAACTCCAATAACGAGATTGTTTTCCCAAGTTTATCAAATTTAGCTAAGCATGTTTTAACTTTGCCGCATGCTAACGCTGATGTGGAACGAATTTTTTTCAAATCGTGACGGATGTTCGCACTAAAAAACGCAATAAACTAAGTCATTCCAATCTTAATTCAATATGTTCTAGTACGTTCATCTCTGCATCTGCATGACACTTTACAAAAATGCAATTTAATGAATTGCATGATCATCATAAGGACTTAAAGCCTTAGATTATAAAAAATGTATAACCTTTGTAAAAACAATAAATTTATAAAACAAAAATTAAGCATTTTCTTACTTTTAGGGAGGAAAATTATCGTAGGGAAAACCGTAGGGAAAACTTAAGACACCTGTAGGGAAAAGTAGGGAATTTTAAATGCTGCTGTAGGGATTTAAAAAAAAAATCATGTAATATCACTGGTACAAGGAAGTATCATTATCACTGCACTACACTTTCCGATAAAACATATCGCACCTTGTCTGCATCGCGAAAAACATCCTGGAAATGTCAAAACTGCAGAATGGATAAAGGCGACGTAGCCAAACAATCGTCATCATCTGACTTGCAGGCAGCTAAGAGGACAAGCAGTGTGAGCAGTCCAACAAACTCTAACACCCATACTGATGCAAACACGTACACAAACGTTAACAATAATAATAATAATAATAGCAGCATCAACAATAATGTCTGCATCGCGAAAAACATCCTGGAAATGTCAAAACTGCAGAATGGATAAAGGCGACGTAGCCAAACAATCGTCATCATCTGACTTGCAGGCAGCTAAGAGGACAAGCAGTGTGAGCAGTCCAACAAACTCTAACACCCATACTGATGCAAACACGTACACAAACGTTAACAATAATAATAATAATAATAGCAGCATCAACACTGTGCTAATAGAACTTCGCGAAATGAGGGAAGAGGTAAGGGCAGCTGCTTCTAGCTGTACCTTCCTATCGGAGCGCTACGAAGACTTAAACACAAACTTAACAACTAATAATACCATATTGGAGAAACTTAGAACCGAAATTGCTGAACTAAAAATAATCAACGCAAAAAAGGATGAGATTATCTCCGATATGCAAATCCAAATAAATAATCTCGAACAACAAATAATCAAAAACAATATCGAAGTTAAAAACATACCGCCGACACCAAACGAAAATTTATGCGATATATTAATAGCGTTAGGCAACACCATGAACTGCACAATACAAGCAAGTGACGTGATTGATAGCTATATACCGGACAAAAACAAAACAAACCAAAAAATCAACAATTATCGCAACCTTTGCAAATACAATGTGCAAAAACAATTTTATGAAATGCGCACGTGCCACTCGATCAATTAAACTGTCGCAAATCTGCGAAAAAATAACTGGCCGCTCAATTGAAGAGCGTGGGAGTATAGTGTATGTTAACAATCAGCTGACTAAGATGAACAAACATTTACTATGGTTAGCAAAACCAAAAGCAAGAGAAAGTAATTGGAAATATGTGTGGGAGAGTTCTGGAAGAGTACTTGCAAGAAAAACTGAGAACGCACCAGTGCTTGTGGTAAGTTCTATTAATGAGGCGTCAAAAATTACAAAAGATTAGCAAAAACACAGAAGCGAAAGATTATACCTAAAAGAATATAGAAAATAAAATGGATAACAACGAAGAGAATGAAGCAAACCTAGATTTAAGAGAAATACATGATGTAGAAAGCATTGGGAAACTTGAACTAAATTTTCGCTGCATAGGATTAAATATCAGATCGATGAGAAAAAACTGGAATAATTTCCTAATAAGTATTAACTCGATAATAAATAGCCTAGACATAATTGTGCTAGTAGAGATAAATATTAAGAAAAGAGAGAATGACCTATATAAGCTAGATCAATTTAATGCTGAATTTTTAAATAGACCAAAGCGTAGAGGTGGAGGTATTGTCGTTTATATCAGAGATACATTAAGCTATGAGAGATTGAAATCGAAAACAGTGTCATATGAGAACATAGTTATCAGAACAACTAACAAAAAACAAAAATACCTAAATGCAATCTATAGACCTCCAGGATTTAGTGTGAGAAATTTCATAGATGAGTTAGAAGCAAACCTTAATAGGGACATAAAGCAAACAGATGATGTTATTTTAATTGGGGATATGAATATAAACACAATAGATTCAAACAACCGAATAACTAAAGATATCAACCATATCAGATGATTATATAATATTTTATGGTACATATTATGCTGAAAAAGAATCCGCACCATACAGACAGTTTACTGAAAGAATTCGAAATAACATTGTCAATGATAGAATAAAAGAAGTTGACTGGGAATCTGTACTTGGAGAGGGTGATATTGATGAAATATATTTCAACTTCACATCAAAGATTCAAGAAATATATGAAAGTGCAATAGTATGCAGCAATAAAAGCAAAAGAAGAACTGAACACCCGTGGATAACACGAGAATTAAGAGAAAGATGTAAGATGCGTGATCAGTTATATCGAAGATGGAAGAACAATCGAATGTGTAAAACTTACGAAAGTCAGTACAAACACTTTAGGAACACACTTAACAAAGAAATACAAATAGGAAAAATGCAATACTACAAGCGAATTTTTACGGCAGCTCGAGGGGATCCGCGAAGGACATGGAACCTTATCAACGAACTCAATGGAAGAAAAAAGGCGGCACTAGACCAAGTAATTACTAAGAACTTTGGTGATCGACGCACAGATGATATCGTTGAGGATTTTGCAGATTATTTTTCTGATGAAGCCACAAAAATAATTCACAAATGCGCAAGGATTACATCAAATCATGTTAATAAGAGTGTTGTGAGCACTATATTTATTGAACCAGCAATCGTAATGGAGGCACAAAAAATTATTAGTAAATTAGATACAAGTAAGGCACTGGGCATTGATGGATTACGATCGCAGGACCTGAAAACACACTCAGATGTATTTGCTACAATAGTGTCCAAAATTATAAATAAAAGCATTGAGCAAAGCCGAATACCAACAATCTTGAAAACAGCAGTTATAAGACCGATTTACAAATCTGGAAGGAAAAATTGTGTATCTAACTACCGGCCAATTTCCATTCTACCGACTATAGAAAAATGTATGGAACAAGTTGTGGTGGACAGGCTAAGGTCGTTTATTAAGCGATACTCCCTTATCGAAGAAAATCAGTACGGCTTTCAAAAAAATAAAAGCACAAACAAACTTCTGGGAGAATTCTCGAATCTCATTGTATAATCCGCCGACTTAAAAATGAAAAACGGTACGACTTTTATTGTGGGAAAATATAGAAAAAAACCCACATTTATTATCTCCGTTCTCACCGGCGTATAAATACGTCTCTCTCGATTCGCAGTTGAACCAAGACTGCTTTTATATACATAAAGTTTTTAATGCTCGAATGGCTGGTGTTGCCATTCGTAACAGTCCCGGCTAAAAACATTGTTTTTATCTATACATAGCTACAATACAATAATATACAATAATATTTATATTTAGCTAGTCTCCACAGGCAGGATGCACAACTTCTGGACTGGACGCTTCAGTTTGTTGGTAGCCGTTTGTACGATGCCATTTCTCACCAAGCCGTCCTGGCCTGGGAGAAGCTCACCGATCCTGGCCATAGCCCAACTGGCTGGTGGGAAATTCTCGCTTTTGAGGACCACCAATTCTCCGACCTTCAGATTCTCCTTTTCTTTTCGCCATTTCTTACGCTCCTGCAAAGTGGCTAAATACTCCGATTGCCATCGCTCCCAAAAGTGTTTCACCATACGCTGCCTTTCTTTCCAGAGCTTAGTTCCTACTGTGTCTGGTCTATCGTCTAATCTGAAAGATAGAGGTAAAATTAATGGTTCTCCTACCAAAATGTGTCCCGGCGTTAGCGCCTGCATATCCGTCGGGTCGTCACTCAAGGGGTGAAGAGGCCTCGAATTGAGTATTGCCTCTATTTGAGTGAGTAACGTTCCAAATTCCTCCTACGGCAGTATCCTCTGCCCAACAATCCTTTTTAGATGAAACTTCCTAGATTTCACCGTAGCTTCTTAGATTCCACCTTAATGTGGTGCTGCCGATGCCATAAAGCTTCAGGCTGAACCCTATTTATGTAAATGATATATCATCTCCTTGCCTGTAAAATATTTTAAAGTTTTATTTAGTTATTTATATGTGCCAACGAAAGCTGTTCCGTCGTTCTTTTGCAAGTTGAACTTGATTGAACATCTTCCGATTATAAGCATAAATTTCCACCTTATGCCTTCGAAAACGCATTATAGTTTCATACAAATCCTTTTGTAATTTAAGCTCATTCATTGTATGTCATTGAGCGAAAGTGCCTTATCCGTTTGGTTCCTGAAAAGTGTCTCAAGTCCCCAAGAGAAATTATTCCTTATATTATATTATTCAATCCCTGGAAAGTGTCTCAAGTCCCCAAGAGAAACTATTCCTGTATCCGTTTACTTAATATTTTTCCAATACTATATCCATTTGTATTTAAAGTTGTGCTACCTAACTTACTATTTTCCTCTTTGTTAGTACTCCATTGAAACTAGGGTTTTTTACTACAACCGTAAATTTGTCCTATTCAATCAGAATGGTTGTGCCTTCCCCCTCAGAAAACAACAGTGTTTTTTCTGATTCCAAATTTTGTATTCTGTCCTTTTCCATTTTCCATTCCATTTTTTTTTTTTTTTTTTTTTTATTTCCCAATAGTTTTTCTTTATTCCCTAATAAATCTGCTACATTCATTTTCTTTTTTATTGTTTTTCTTTTCTTGATGTCCTCATCTTTGTGCTCCTGCTCCAATTTCCACTTTCTTGGCAATCCTACCTGCTGTCAATCTATGGCTTTGTTGACCAAGCGACTTCTGGCTCACTCCTGTGGCAACTGTTGGGATAATTATAAAATATTTTAGTACCTACAACAATTACTCCCGTAATTAACTTCGGAAATTCCCATCATTGTTTCTTAACAACTTTTATTCTTAAATTTGTATCAAGTCGTCTTGATATTTTCCTATTCATAATTAAATCCTGGAAAGCGTCTCGAGTCTCCAAGAGATCTAACCTTTCTATTATTTCCTGGAATTTGTCTCAAGTCCTCCAGAGAAACTATTCCTATTAATGATTTAAATTAAGGAGGTGTCTCGAGTCCCCAAGAGACCTAGCCTTCCTATTATTTCCTGGAATTTATCTCAAGTCCTCAAGAGAAACTATTCCTATTAATGATTTAAATTAAGGAGGTGTCTCGAGTCCCCAAGAGATCTAGCCTTCCTATTATTTCCTGGAATTTATCTCAAGTCCTCAAGAGACTATTCCTATTTATGATTTAAATGTAGAAAGCATCTCAAGTCCCCAAGAGATCTAATCTTCCTATTATTTCCTGGAATTTGTCTCAAGTCCTCCAGAGAAACTATTCCTATTAATGATTTAAATTAAGGAGGTGTCTCGAGTCCCCAAGAGATCTAGCCTTCCTATTATTTCCTGGAATTTATCTCAAGTCCTCAAGAGAAACTATTCCTATTAATGATTTAAATTAAGGAGGTGTCTCGAGTCCCCAAGAGATCTAGCCTTCCTATTATTTCCTGGAATTTATCTCAAGTCCTCAAGAGAAACTATTCCTATTAATGATTTAAATTAAGGAGGTGTCTCGAGTCCCCAAGAGATCTAGCCTTCCTATTATTTCCTGGAATTTATCTCAAGTCCTCAAGAGAAACTATTCCTATTAATGATTCAAATTAAGGAGGTGTCTCGAGTCCCCAAGAGATCTAGCCTTCCTATTATTTCCTGGAATTTATCTCAAGTCCTCAAGAGACTATTCCTATTTATGATTTAAATGTAGAAAGCATCTCAAGTCCCCAAGAGATCTAATCTTCCTATTATTTCCTGGAATTTGTCTCAAGTCCTCCAGAGAAACTATTCCTATTAATGATTTAAATTAAGGAGGTGTCTAGAGTCCCCAAGAGATCTAGCCTTCCTATTATTTCCTGGAATTTATCTCAAGTCCTCAAGAGAAACTATTCCTATTAATGATTTAAATGTAGAAAGCATCTCAAGTCCCCAAGAGATCTAATCTTCCTATTATTTCCTGGAATTTGTCTCAAGTCCTCAAGAGACTATTCCTTAAATATATATAATTTGTGTTTGCGGTCCACGCATCCCAATTGTGCTCACGCTAAACACTCCATCCTTGTTTTCATGAAAACTATTCCAAAGTCTCCTGACTTAGTATTATATTCCTTAATACAAATTGTGTTTGCGGTCCACGCATCTATGTGCTCACGCTAAACACTCCTTCCATTTTTTAACTCAAGTCCTATTGAGAAAAAAAAAAATATTTCCAAAATTCCATTCAAGTCCTCTTGATAATACATAAATCAAGTCCTCTTGATAATTTACATAATAAAAATTTCATTCAAGTCCTCTTGATGATATATAAATCAAGTCCTCTTGATAATTTACATAATAAAAATGTCATTCAAGTCCTCTTGATAATTTATATAAGAACAATTTATTTCAAGTCCTCCTGAAATTATACAAAACAAATTTCATTCAAGTCCTCTTGAAATTATATAAAACAAATTTCATTCAAGTCCTCTTGAAATTATATAAATGCTTACATGCCTAGTACTTATGATCAACGTATCTATGTGCTCACATAAATAACTCCGTTCAGGATTTCCCTAATACCAAACTCAAGTCCTCTTGTGGAAAATATTATTAACCTCTATAATAATTTACCTATCTCAAGTCCTCTTCAGAAAATAGGTATTTCTAACAAAATTTCCATAACTACCCAAGTCCTCTTGAGGAGAAATATTTTTTAGCCATTTCCTAGAAAATTCTTAATCAAGTCCTCCTGAGCAAAATATCCAAAATTCCGAAAACTAGTTTAAATTCTTCCAAGAATAATATCTCCAGAAAAATTCCTTAAATTAACCCAAGTCCTCTTAAGCAAAAATATCCAAAATTCCGAAAACTAATTTAAATCCTTCGAACAATAATATCTCCAGAAAAATTCCTTAAATTAACCCAAGTCCTCTTGAGCAAAAACATTGGTTGTTCCAAAAAATAAAATTTCTTATATCAATCACAAGTCCTCCTGTGAGGATATAAAATTATCCAAGTTGCATCTATGGTCGACGCATCTACGTGCTCGCACTAGACACCTTTCCTTTCCTTTGCTACACCCTTGAACAATTTTAATACTTTCCTGCCACTGTGTGCAAAATTATTTCCAACCCTTTTTTTCCATAAGGTTCCATTCCTATGTGTCAATCGAGACAGAAAATTAAGTCGTCACGCTCACGACTGTACACACATGGTATTTACAACCGTAACAATTCTTATGCTCTGGCTGAGTGATCGCCGGCGCGACACACACTTGTATAGTATGCATGAGAAAACTACCTACAAAATATTCCCCCGCACACAACACAAAACCGGTCGCGCATCTGTTTTCTGTTTCCTCAAACAAACCAAAAGCTCTTGTACTGTTCTCGCCGCACTCGTTCATATGGTGTATAACCATACAATACGAGGTAAAATTCACCATTGTAGTTCCCCTCCTGAGAACCAGTTTCCATCCTACATAGTTGTCATCATACATAGTCGAAAACAAAGGAAGAAAGAAAAGAACAAAAACAACAAAAACAAAAAACTTCTTATGCGCTTGATGAGCAATCGCTCGCGTAGTGTGTATATGAATTTATACACAAGTCACAACTACCACTAAAAATATTCTTTTGTTCACCGTCATAACAAAAACAACTCCGTAAAAATCCGATCGTAACTTGCACAAATCAAAACAATAAATTTCAATATTCCTATATCCGCTGCGACACATATCACAAACTAAATTGCCTTTATTCTATTCATTACTGTTTCCTAACTAGCAATGATGTGAATTTCCACTATTAACTTTTTCCAATTATTACCTTTTTTCTCCTTGGATCTTTTCATTTTTATAATATTTCCTGTCTGCTCTCCAATAATTGTTGTTTTGGTTTTTTTTCACTTTTTATTCCTGTCTTTTTATCTTTTCAACTTTCTATATTCACTGTCGCTAACGAACTAACTAAAAACCCACAATAACTTTGTCAGACAGCCATGAGAGGCAACAGACAACACAAAAAAAAAAAACTACCTCCGTGTGTATGCTACGCAGTATGTGTGTATGGAATGGTCCAATGCAAAATCATTTAAATTTCTTCGAGACTCGAGTCTCTTTTGTTTTGCGCAAAAGAATTGCACATGGCTTTGTGTATGTTGTACAAATACAAGTTTTTCTCGGTTTTCTCTCTCTTCCTTGTCGAATTGTGTGAATATGAATTCAGCATGTTCCTACATGTTCTTGTGAAATTATAGGTACTTAGGTACAGAAATTTAGTGGTTGTAAGTCACCAAATTAGAAAAAATATAATTTCCATTTTGCACGTTCCGACATGCATTTTATATTTCTATTTGAATTTGGTGGTTGTAAGGCACCAACTTAGAAAAATTATGATTTCCATTTTGCACGTTCCGACATGCATTTTATATTTCTATTTGAATTTGGTGGTTGTAAGGCACCAAAAACAAATACCTAATCATGTACTTTGAAAACAGTGATTGTAAGTCACCAAATTACATAGACATATAATTATTTTGTGAATAATATAGTGAAAACAGAAAAAAAAATAAATACTCCCTTTTGTGTGTGAGTGAAGTGCGCACATCCTTGTGTCACCAATCCGCTCTACACTTAAAACCTCCTGTTTTTTTTTAAAGCTCCAATGTTTTGTCCTTTCTTGTTTTCACTTTTCACTACACTTATTATTTTTTTTTTTTTTTATCTAATCCGACCCGAAGGACCATAATGTATAATCCGCCGACTTAAAAATGAAAAACGGTACGACTTTTATTGTGGGAAAATATAGAAAAAAACCCACATTTATTATCTCCGTTCTCACCGGCGTATAAATACGTCTCTCTCGATTCGCAGTTGAACCAAGACTGCTTTTATATACATAAAGTTTTTAATGCTCGAATGGCTGGTGTTGCCATTCGTAACACTCATCAACGAAAGCCTCAATAAAAACCACCATGTGCTTGTGATGTTCGTGGATTTTAGCAAAGCATTCGACACGCTCAACCACACAAAGTTATTGGAAGCTGCTGAAAGAGTCGGTATAAGGGGTACACTGGCTGATTGGCTGGCCAATTACCTCACCAATCGTCAATTTAAAGTAAAAATCGGTAAAAAATACAGTGAACCAAAAGATATATGTCACGGTGTGCCACAAGGTTCAAAAATCGGCCCACTACTGTTTATAATATATACCAACGAACTGCTACGTGTATTCCAAAAAAGTACTCCTTTTGCATATGCAGACGATACTGCAATTGTTGTAAGGCACCGATCAGTAGAAGATGCACAAAGAATAATGCAGTCGGAATTCGATAAGGCAATCAATTGGTGTCATGACAATGGCCTAGTAATCAACGCTGCAAAAACTAAACTGATGCACATACGTGGAGTTCATTACGGACCAATTGCAATAGTTATCAATTACTATAATAAGGACTGCCCACAGACAATAAATAACCGAAGCATCGAACAAGTTGAGGTATACAAATACTTGGGTGTCACTATTGACAGTCACTTCAGATGGAATGAACACATAAACAACATTCGCCAGCAGCTGAAAAGCGCTTTGTTCGCCTTGGTCTATCTGAAGAGGTATGCACCAGCACCGGTACTTAAACAGGTATACTACGCATTGGTAGAATCTAGGCTTCGATATGGGATACTATCCTGGGGAGGTGCTGCAAAATCACATATTGTAGCCTTGGAAAAATTGCAAAACAGATTGGTGAACGTCATAGCTAGCGAAGATTTCAAAGTACTCAGTGTACAACAAATCTTTAAGATGTCGGCTATACTGGAATACATAAACGACACACGATTCCAGAGCCCAATCCAACATAACGTCAATACGCGAAGACGAGCCCAAGGTCTTTTGGAAGTACCTTTTGTATACAACTTCTACGGAAGAAATCAGCTGCGACGTGTAGTGCCAGAACTTCTTAATGAGCTGCCCAGGTGTCTCGTAGCGAGCAGAAATTCGAAAAGCTTTAAACTTAAACTAAAACAACATTTTCTTTCAAACTAATTTACTAAAATTGAAAAAAAAAAAAAAAATACGACTTTTTAGAAAACTTTAAATATAAAATACCTAGTTTGTTCTCAATTTAAAAATTCAATATTGAAATTAGCCTTTGATTAACCTCCTGCAGATAAGCCAATGGCTTCGCGGGAAACAATGTTCAAAATGTAGGTAGGTACTTAAAAATTTGTTATACAAAAATAAAAAAAGAAATAAGTCGCCAAACAACCTGATTCCTATAAATCTACGGTAACTGGTACCTAGTAAAATAAGTATTTTAAAAGTAAACGTGTATAGATGTAATATTTTGGTTAGATTTATTGCAAAAAGCGAAAATAATCCAAATTTCCAAACTATTTCATCCCAAAAGAGATTAAAGGGGATCTTACTAAAACTATCTTTCGACGAATATAATGTTCTAAAATGAACGAAATAACTCGTAATTCGAAAAAGCTTGAAATATAAGATGTGTGAAAGGGGCATTTATTAGACGGTATGTGGGTTTCGCTCCGCTTGTCACCAAACTACAAAAAAAATATGTGCTCACAACAAAAATAATTGAACCTTCATCTTTCCCGCATATGCTCAACGGTAGGTCAAGATGTTATTAGACCCGCTGATTCGCCCTCCCAACCGTGCACATTCCTTTTCCACATGCCTTGATGCGTGAATGGCCCAAATGAATAACTCTGATGCTTTTTATGAGATCATACCCAGCTTACATTGTAACGAACGCGACGACTGCGCCAGCAGACGCTGATAGGCGAAGACTATTCGCAATGCCCACAACAACTGGTTGGCAACCGCCGCACCCGTGCATGGCACAGGCATGACCGCTCCTCCACGCACTAGCTCAGCGGCGGGCGGGGATCTTGCCACAGGCCCTCGACTGGGGTTACATTTAGTTTTACATGCCTGCAAAAACGAACGGAGATATGGCCGTAAAAGGTGAAATACAACGACCGGTAACCACGTATCCCTAACAATATTCGAAGAAATTGCGAGGCCCGAGTTGGTTGATTCACGGCGCGATTCAATAGTGTGTGAGTGTGGAGGGGAAGATGAAGATGATGATTGCTTCCCACGAGCTTTTCCCGCCCCTGTTTACCATTATGATTAACTTCCTTGGTCGACGACACGCTCAATTAATCGCGACCCCAAACGCAAGGGTGGCTTGACCCTCCTACGAAGGCTGAGCCCCTGCTACTACTATACTACTAACCCATTCGGTTGATCCGCCTTACATGGCCGACATCTCACTCCCGCGTTACCTACGCACACAGCATACTCTGAAAAACTTCCGAACTAAAATGACAAGACTAAGTTTCTCATCTCCACAAAGGGTTATAAACGTTTTATTCGAAAAAACTTATCTTTAACCTATCGCTAAACTAAAACTACTACAAAACTAACAAGTCCACATACAATCTGTGACTTCACCCAATTCGGGGATCTCCGTTGTCATACAATATGATTTCTTAAATTTCGAGACAATGCTGGCCTTTGCCTTCTGTTCGTTCTTCACGATAACAAATTCTTAAGTATATTGAACTTATACTGAAGTTAACCACGTCGAATTATCAAATGAGTCTATTCACTTAAGGCAAAAAGATGTAAAAGAATGAATTGTGATTCGCTGCTATGAGCGTTATTGTCGTTACACACACTCCGCGGTACCAATAATCATTTTTAGTGTCCAGGTTAAGTTTTTCGAACTCACAATGGCGAAATTTTCCATACAAAATTGCATATTGTGACCTAGGAAATATTTAGTGTGAAGATTAAAATTGATTTTTGGTAAGGCCCACTATTTCGGTAACAAATCGATTAAAAACGTCCCTATCAATAGCAATATGGGTCAAAACTTCTTCCACAATAGTTCAAATGATATTTGTGCAATACTACTTACCCCATACAAATTCTTTACGGGTTTATAAACGATACTTCTCGCGATCCGTGGTGGTGAGGACTGAGTTGCACCGCATTCCTTACGAGCCTCGATTGGCTCCCGAAGACGAAACTAAATTTCTAAGGAAAGAAAATCATTTGAACGCAGGAAGATTACGATTCAAAAATATTTAACCCAACTACTTATCTTAACTATAGTCTACTACCAGGCTATGCTGCTTTATCGGTGTCTTCGTTGTGAACACCACTGGTTCGTGTCTGTGATTATGAGTGAGCTCCGAAAAATATCGAAAACTCAACCGGGTTGTGATATGTGGTGAGATTGCGCGCCCTCTACTGGCGGGTGGCTGGTTTAAGATTCTTCGTACTGGCGAGTTCTCGTCGTTGTTGGTGCGATGATGACGTCAGATGCAACCATGGGGTCGGGTGCAACTCATACCCAGAAGATTCATCCCCTGCCAAATTTTTTTTTTTTTTTTTTTATCCGAGGGTAGGTGAAAATCTTCCAAAGACACTATGAGAATAGCAAGCGCGTTCTCATAGTAGTGTCAGATTTTTACTGACTAAAAACACCACCCTTCTAAAGATTGTTAGATACTGCAACTAAGATATAACTTATCAAGCAATTTTTCTATCATTAAATAAAAACTTTTGACAGGTTACTTTCCAATGAAAGATCCTGCGTGTTCCGCAAATTAAACGCGGTTAATCTTATCTTGCCAAGTCCAACGGTTTCGTTCTTTGTAGTCGGCGCAATAAATTGCTCTCGTCCAAGATTTGTCGGACTGTGTTGTTGATATGTCCGATTAGTCGGTTTCTATGCTTTCTCGCGAAGCTTCTAGTTTCAGCTTCGATTGTTGGAATTCCGAGATCCCTATGGATATCGTCGTTTCTAATATACCATGGTGCTTGTACAATTTCTCTAAGCACTTTATTTTGAAAAGTTTGTAAAATATTGGCATTTGTTTTCTTGGTACAACCCCAAAGTTGTATACCGTAGGTCCACACCGGCTTTAGCACTTGCTTGTATAAAAGCAGTTTGTTCTCAGTACTGAGCTGGGAATGTTTTCCGAGTAACCAGTACATTTCTCTATATTTGATATCGAGTTCTTTACGCTTCATTTTCACGTGCGAACTCCATTTCAACTTTGCGTCGAGTGTCATTCCCAGATATTTGGCCTCGTTTGCAAAGGGTATTCGGGCCATATTTAGGAAAATTGGCAAGTCATTGGTTTTCTTATACGTGAAATTCACATGTACAGATTTAGTTTCATTTAAGGCGATCCGCCAGTTCGTTGTCAATTCATTTATCTTATTCACTGCGGTTTGCAGTTTTGTAGTCGCTTCTTCGATTGTATTACCTACAGCTAGGATAGCTGTGTCGTCGGCGAACGTAGCAAGGGTAGTGCCATCTTCCCTTGGAATATCGCGAGTATATAACAAATAGAGAAGCGGACCAAGGACGCTTCCTTGCGGTACCCCGGCCGAAATTTCTTTTAGCTCCGAGTATTCGTTTCCATTTCTAACACGGAAGAGTCTATTCCCGAGATATGATTCTAGAATATCATATAGGCTTGCGGGGAGAACTTGTCGTAATTTAAATTTCAAGCCGTCGTGCCACACCTTATCAAAGGCTTGTGAGACGTCAAGGAACACGCTTGAGCAAATCTTTTTTTCTTCAAATGTTTTCTCGATTACGTCAGTAGTTCTATGTACTTGGTCAATCGTCGAATGCTTGGTTCTGAACCCAAACTGGTGGTCAGGGATAAGATTATTGTCTTCAATGACCGGCTGTAGGCGCCTAAGCAATATTCTCTCGAAGACTTTGGAAATGACTGGTAGAAGGGAAATCGGCCTATACGATTTTACTTCATTTGGCGGTTTTCCTGGTTTTAAAACCATTATGACCTCCGCGACTTTCCATTGACTCGGCACGTGTTTTAGTCTGAGCGCGGCATTTATAATATAAAGAAGCTTAATTAATGCTTTTCTTAGTAGAACTTTCAGAACTTCTCCGGTGATCAAATCATAACCAGGAGCTTTCTTAGGTTTTAGGGATTCGATTTCACGTTTTAGTTCCCTTAGCGTTGCACTTGTGAGTGTTGATTCGTCAGGTTGTAATTCCGTCCTATTAGTATTGTCGTAGATCGCTTGGCCATCGTACGGTTTAAAGGTTTCTTCTAGATGAGCGGCAAAAACGTCCGCTTTTTCCTTATCTTCCCTTGCCCATTCATTTTGATTAATTCTAATTGGCGGCGCGGGGATTTTGGGCCTTTTGGTGCCTTTTACAGCTTTCCAAAGTGAATAATTGGAATCTTTTTTCGCTGTTAAACTTTCAAGGTAAGAACCTATCGCACGATTTTTAAAATCCTTAATAACTGTCTTCAACAAATTGCACAAATAATTCAAATGTGCTTTATGTTGCGGAGCGCGACTCTGTTGCCATTTCTTACGCGCCTTCCTTTTTTCGTTGACCAATTCTTTTATTTCGGGAGGATATCGTAGCCCGTATTTGGCCGGCGTTTTCCTTGGATTAGGCGTATTATTCCAGGAGGCGATCTGTACGATCTCGACGAAGCGATCAACCTCAACCTCAAGTTCATAGGGTGTCGTAAGTGGAACACTCAGTTCAACATTCTCTTCTATTTCGTTCCTAAAGCCTTCCCAGTTAGTTTTTCTACCAGTTAATCTCGCTGGCTCTAGGTTATTGACTAGTTTTACACTCAATGATAATATAACCGGTGAGTGGTCAGATGATAGATCAAAGCTCTCTTCAACTTTAATGTGGTTGGTAGGTATTCCTTTCACAACGAAAAAATCTATCAGGTCAGGTAGTTTTGAAGTATCAGTTGGCCAGTAGGTCGGTTTGCCCGTCGAGAGGAAATCGCAACTGTATTCCATACCTGCCCCATAGAGCATTCTACCTTTTCTCGAGATGTATCTGGAGCCCCAGAACGTGTGCTTCGCATTAAAATCGCCGCCAATAATGAAATTTGGTTTGAGCGATTTAAGCAGGTTAGTAAAATCACTTTTTTCAAGCGCGGAACGCGGTGGACAGTAGATAGATGAAATTCTAAGAGTACGGTGACTATTTTTAACTCGAATCGTGCACAGTTGCATAGTTTCAAGCTCTATCTTCAGGTCTTCGTATTGTTCAATGCAGTCTTTAATAAGCAATGATGATCCACCTCTGGCGTTCCCCGATGGGTGACAAGCGTGGAAATCATTATATCCTTTTATTTTTAAATTCGATCCCTTTTTCACGTGAGTTTCAGAAATCAAGCAAATGTCAATATCTTTCTCTCGTATGAATATTTCCAATTCGCCGAGTTTTTGTATAAGTCCGTTTGCATTCCAAGTGCATATTTTTAACATTGGTTTTTCATTCATGTTATTTTTGAAGCACGCGTTTTTCGTGAATTATTTTCGAGCTTAACCAAGCGATCGAGAATAATTTTGTTTATTTTGCATTGTTCTTCAAGTTTCTCGAGAATAACTGAGAAAACATGAGAAACAGGGTCCGGCGAAGTTTCAACGTTTTTCGCTACTTCGAATGCCGCGGCCTGAGCGTAGGTCTGCACTCTGGCTGTCCGAGGGCCACTATTCGATGGCTTTCCTGATGCCAAATTTGCCACCCAGCGCCATCTACATCGCAACTTTACAACTAACAAATCGCATCACTCACCTTTAGAATATGGTGTTACCATATCAATCGAGAAAGAAGAAAAATGTTGAGTGCTTGGTAAAAGT
Organism: Cheilosia vernalis; assembly: GCA_949126925.1. Lineage (NCBI taxonomy): Eukaryota > Metazoa > Arthropoda > Insecta > Diptera > Syrphidae > Cheilosia > Cheilosia vernalis. The sequence goes on from OX421358.1 coordinate 71,523,452, forward strand.
TTCTTTAATAATTATGTTTGTGGAATGATATAATATGGGGGAAGAAGGTAGGTAAAAAATGTATGTAGGTAATGCTAAGTAGAAGGTAAAGTGGGAAATATTTTATGTGTGTTGTACCTGGAATGGAGTTATACGATTCCAAGATGGGAAATATTATTAATTTATTTCTATAATTAATTAATTAATTTTTTTATTTTCTCAAATTCTCTGAATCTAAAAGTCAATTTCTTTTCTCTAAATACTTAGTATTTAAACTTTATAGAATCTGAGAAAATAAGCGACATATATTCGCAAATATATTCATCCATACAATATGTGTGTCCGTATTCATAAGTGCATATAACCTGCCTACTCCATTTCACAAAATGGTTTACACACCACCAAACATCGAACACAAATTGATTTGGAATATGGTAACACTTATTTTTGACATTAAATACAATAGATTACAACTCGAACGATAAGGGTGAGTAGTAAGAAGGTAAATGTCCAGTTGTAGAGTAGATGTCGCTAGGTGCGGGGTATGAGTAGTCGGGGTATGAGTTGCGATGACACCCAACCATGTGACGACGAAACGGCAATGTATAACTGAAGTAGACAGCGCACTTGGGATTTCGCAAATACACACAACTGAAATGCTGCACTGCGCAATTGACGATTTAGAACGTTGTTGCGTTGGTTACTTATGTCGTTTTCGATTTGGCAAAAAATTAATTTTTGATCGAGATTGCTTTTCGTATTCGATTTGCCACAAAACTCAATCTTTTTTTTGACCTCAGATCACTTTTGAGAAATCGCAATTTTTCCTCAGATTTACACATATTTTCACTAACACCAATGTGTACGACATAAGGCTGACAGTGGCTGACAGCTATCTGTTTATTTACAACTGGTGTCTGTGAATGGTGGAAAATATTTTTTTTACTTCAAATTTAACAAAATAAATCGGCCAACAAATGGAAGGAATAAATGAGCTCATATTTTCTTCGTCTTCATCCTCTTCCTCATCTTCATCGTCGTCTGAGGAATCATCAGATGGCGAAGACATGATGCAGCTAATTAAAATATTGTTCGCGAGGACGAATCAACATCATGTACCGAATTTTATTAAAGATGTCGTTGGTAACTACACTGATGATGAAGTGAGTATATTTGCGCCCTGGACTAACAAAAGCTATTGAATGGGCTAGAAAAATAGATAAAAATACTTTTTGTTTCCATGCAAAAAATGTTTGTGATGTTAAAAAGTAAATTGCTTTTGTTAGTACCTACCACAGCAAACAAATTACAAAGAAAAGTGATACCATCTACATATTTTCTAGTTTCGACGTAACTTTCGAGTTAAACGAAAGCAGAAAAATTAGTGGAACAATTCAAGAACTCAACTCATTTCAAGAATTCGATTGGAAGGGGAAGACCGGCCATCAGTGCTGAAGCCCAATGTCTAGCATTCTTATGGTAAGTAAGTAAGTATTCGGCCTTACCAATAATCAACTTTAGTCTGGCACTTTACGAAAAGACTCCACACTTTCCAAAATCCCTTTACCAATAAACAAATATAGTTGCCATACTATCGCTAACTGTAGGGTTAAATGTTAGTGTTGAGAAAGCCATGTTTATTTCGGACATTAGCTAAATAAATCCTCCCTTATGTCATTTTGAAGACAAGTGTTGCCCAACCATCCAAAATCGCGGTATTAAATTTCGAAATAGGAAAGAATTTAATACGATGGTGTTCAGCCTGAGCGTTTACAATTATTAATTAATTTTAGTAAATTGTGAATGCTTTCTAATTTTATTCGTTGAAATACAACAGTGCAAATGGTTTTTAAGTCTATCACACACACTTTTGTACAAATGTATGCAAAATATTGAAAAATATTGCGTTTTTGTTTTATTTCTAAACACGTGAAGCATATATTTCTGTGTTTTTCTTTCTGTTGCTTTTTGATTGGTTTTCCTAGTTAGTTGCTTAATAAAAAATAAATTTTATATAAGTTTGGGATAATTCCAAGACTTTCTTGACAGTCGTCGCAAACAGAATAAAATATCTTCTTACCAAAGTTTGACGGCTTATAGGTACCTTTTTGCAACAATTCTCAGTACCTTAGGCGACACAGGTAGATATTTTGTTGCAACCAAACCCTTTTCAAACTCTTTGCAAAAGGAGTTTGTTTACCGAGAATGAGGATCTCTAATGAGACAATGGTTGGCGTGAAAAGGTTCCCTTCGCGGAAAATATAGTTATAAAAATAGAATTATCAGAACTCAGCAAAATACATGCAAAATAACAAGTTTATTAACTTCTGGGGGTGCAAGTACAGCCTAACAGCTAACAGGTAGTTCGAGAATATGCGTTTTATATTTTTCAGTTCGAATTTCAACTTTTGTCGGTTTCTAAGTTTCCCGAATTAAGAGAGGCGATTCTTCGAATCCATACCCGAGGGAAGGCGCAGTAGAGGAAGACCGCGACTCAGGTGGCGCACGCAAGTGGAAGGGGACCTTAACCAACTTAGCGTGCGAAACTGGAGACAGCTAGCTAAAGATCGCGCTGGCTGGAGACGCTTGTTGGTTGAGGCCCAGGTCCACCCCGGACTGTAGCGCCACCTTAAGTAAGTAAGTAAGTAAGTTTTTTATTTTACCCACAAGATCTATATAGATCATTGATTTCCACGGTTTACAACAATAATACGTGATCCAACTATTGTTGTAAACCATGGAAATCAACGATCTATATAGATCTTGTGGGTAAAATAAAAAACGCCTAATATATCGTCGTCGTTCTATGAAAACTCCCTAAATCCATTTTATTGGTTCTGAGATATTTGCATTTGAAGTTGATAATCAATATTAAAAATCCGAAAATGTTCGTAAGTGTTCGGTCTTGGGTTTAGCATATAAAAGGAACTTTAGCTAACCAATAACAAATAAAATATTTTGGAACTGGTTAGCCCGGAAAGGATAAAATAGGAAAAATTGACTTAGGGAGTTTTCTCTGAAAGAAAACTCATACTATTGTATACATTTTAACATTTTTATAAGGTAGATAATGTATTTAGGTAAGTCATTACAATGACAAAAAAATAACAACATAGTATATTAGATATTGTTAACAACAATTATTAAATATTTTTCCATAAAAAATATCACACCAATTCCGTCTCGAAAAAGTTTAAGGAAATAGTATCTATAAGAAATTCAAAAGTATTTAAAGATCTCAAGATTAAAAATAAAATTAAAATAAGTAGATAAACGTTCTAGAAAAAGTCTTCCTCTTTATCGTTGCTGTTCTCAACTGCAGCATCAGGAATCCGAATTACTAATGGAAGTGTGGATACTGGAAGGGATTTGTACCATCCATGAAATTCTTCTGGAATAACTCCGCTCATCTCATTGGAATTGACATTTACATTCTTATTATGACAACTATCTGTTATCTAGGTACTTTTCATCTAACTATTCTTTTTCTATTCGCAGTGGTCGCAGTGGCTTAGTGGTTAGTGTGTTGGACTATTAAGCGAGGGGTTCAGGTTCGAATCCCGCAAAAACCCAATTTCCAACTCAGGGTTTTTTCACTGCGCCACCTCTCGCGAACGTGTGACAAGCATCCGAGAGTATAACTGTCATGAAAGAGCTTCTCAATTAGCCGTTTGGAATCGGCATAAAATTGTAGATCCCTTCCATTCCTTCCAAAAATGAAAACTCACACAAAACGAATGGTTGCGTGAAGCTAGGCCTACGGTCTCTACGGACCTGTTGCTCCAAAAATTATTATATTATTATTCTTTTTCTATTCATACCTGTACTTCTGCTTTGCCTGTATTTTGTAAAGCTAAGTTTACCCTTCTTTTTCCCCTGCTTTCCATTGTTAAAATTCACTGCACTAAAAACTTAACAACGAAATTAAATAAAACTATACAGCTTTCCTTTGATACCCATCCACAACATAGATTCAACCGACAATTCTGTTTACTATGACGTTTCACAATCGATTATAGTAGGCTTAGTGAGTTTCAACTTACAAAAAACTGCGAAACGTTTGCAAGTCAAAACCCCCTAAGTCCATTTAGGGAGTTTTCACTGACAAGAAATTCAAAGTGTTTTGTTTTAGGGAGTTTTCATTTTGTATAATTTATTAATAGAGATACTTAGGACTTAGGGAGTTTTCACAGAACACAGATATCGTTATTTGATTATAGATGGTGTATTTATCTCAGTTTTGAGAAAAATGGACTTAGGGAGTTTTCATAGAACGACGACGATATAAGCCATACAATTTTTTATAGATTAAATTGTATTTATTTTCAAACCCGGAAGCGATAAGTTCTTAACACGCTTCCTACGTGCGATTGTTATTCATTCTGAAATGAATGAGCCAGATATTATTTCTATTTTCAAAAATATTCTCTTGCTAACGATGCAATTGTGATGTTTAGACCACTAATAAGTTTTGATTTGCATCGTCAGCCTACGAATAAATGAAACCATTCAAATAAACTGTGCTTTGTTTATTGAATAATTTGAAAGGGATTTTATTATGACACAAATGCACTCATAAAGAAATCGCGAGGTAGTATTAGAAAACAATGGAAAGCGTACCATAAAAGTACTGAAAATTGTGTCCGATCGAACGATAGGGCATTACTGATTTGCATATGATATTTGACAGATCAGCGGATATTTTGTGCATTTCCTATTTGGGTTTTGTTTTTTGCTTATAATAAGTATCATAGCATTGGAAAAATATGTGTTGGGCAAATTTAATTGCAATTTATGTATTCCTTCTTTTAGAATAAAATCATCCTTGTGAAAGTGACCATTGACCTTGTTTTTCACGAAAACAAATTATAAAATTTGAATTCTGCAATGACAACAAATGTAATACATTCTAAGAAAGTTGTGGGACTAGTAAATGTGGAGGTCTAATTGTTTATTGGTACGATTTCACAAAAGCTGTACATTTTTACTAAAGCTGACATCTAACTAGTTGTCGACATTAGTGATTGATTATTAGCAAGGCCGATTGTGTTCAATTATGAATGTACCTTCAAGATGTTTTTTTTTTTTGAAGTTATTACTTCTTTAGGCGCGTTGGGCACTTTTAGATGGAAAGAAATTAGTGAATTCGCGTCACCTTAAAAACGACACCGCGTCATCGTCACCGAAAAAACGACACCGCGTCATCGTCACCGAGAAACCGACACCCAATAGATGGCGCTGTTGTCCATATTTTTGAGAAACTCAACCGATCCAAATGAAACTTTGTTTGTGTGCATGGTTGTATGCAGCTAGAAAGATAGGGTAGTTTTGGACCCGATAGGTGGCGCTGTTGTCGATTTTTTTGAGAAACTCAACGGATCTCAATGAAACTTTGTTTGTGTGCATGGTTGTATGCAGCTAGAAAGATAGGATAGTTTTGGACCCGATAGGTGGCGCTGTTGTCGATTTTTTTGAGAAACTGAACCGATCTCAATGAAACTTTGTTTGTGTGCATGGTTGTATGCAGCTAGAAAGATAGGATAGTTTTGGACCCAATAGGTGGCGCTGTTGTCGATTTTTTTGAGAAACTCAACCGATCTCAATGAAACTTTGTTTGTGTGCATGGTTGTATGCAGCTAGAAAGATAGGATAGTTTTGGACCCGATAGGTGGCGCTGTTGTCGATTTTTTTGAGAAACTCAACCGATCTCAATGAAACTTTGTTTGTGTGCATGGTTGTATGCAGCTAGATAGATAGGATAGTTTTGGACCCGATAGGTGGCGCTGTTGTCGATTTTTTTGAGAAACTCAACCGATCTCAATGAAACTTTGTTTGTGTGCATGGTTGTATGCAGCTAGAAAGATAGGATAGTTTTGGGCCCGATAGGTGGCGCTGTTGTTGATTTTTTTGAGAAACTCAACCGATCTCATTGAAACTTTGTTTGTGTGCATGGTTGTATGCAGCTAGAAAGATAGGATAGTTTTGGACCCGATAGGTGGCGCTGTTGTCGATTTTTTTGAGAAACTCAACCGATCTCAATGAAACTTTGTTTGTTTGCATGGTTGTAGCAGCTAGAAAGATTGGATAGTTTTGGATCCGATAGGTGGCGCTGTTGTCGAATTTTTTGAGAAACTCAACCGATCTCAATGAAACTTTGTTTGTGTACATGGTTGTATGCAGCTAGAAAGATAGGATAGTTTTGGACCCGATAGGTGGCGCTGTTGTCGATTTTTTTGAGAAACTCAACCGATCTCAATGATACTTTGTTTGTGTGCATGTTTGTATGCAGCTAGAAAGATAGGATAGTTTTGGACCCAATAGGTGGCGCTGTTGTCGATTTTTTTGAGAAACTCAACCGATCTCAATGAATCTTTGTTTGTGTGCATGGTTGTATGCAGCTAGAAAGATAGGATAGTTTTGGACCCGATAGGTGGCGCTGTTGTCGATTTTTTTGAGAAACTCAACCGATCTCAATGAAACTTTGTTTGTGTGCATGGTTGTATGCAGCTAGAAAGATAGGATAGTTTTGGACCCGATAGGTGGCGCTGTTGTCGATTTTTTTGAGAAACTCAACCGATCTCAATGAAACTTTGTTTGTGTGCATGTTTTTATGCAGCTAGAAAGATAGGATAGTTTTGGACCCGATAGGTGGCGCTGTTGTCCATTTTCCGAGAAACTCAGCCGATCTCAATGAAACTTTGTGTGTGTACATGGTTGTACGCAGCTAGAAAGATAGGATAGTTTTGGACCCGATAGGTGGCGCTGTTGTCGATTTTTTTGAGAAACTCAACCGATCTCAATGAAACTTTGTTTGTGTACATGGTTGTATGCAGCTAGAAAGATAGGATAGTTTTGGACCCGATAGGTGGCGCTGTTGTCGATTTTTTGAGAAACTCAACCGATCTCAATGAAACTTTGTTTGTGTGCATGGTTGGATGCAGCTAGAATGATAGGATAGTTTTGGACCCGATAGGTGGCGCTCTTGTCGATTTTTTTGAGAAACTCAACCGATCTCAATGAAACTTTGTTTGTGTGCATGGTTGTATGCAGCTAGAAAGATAGGATAGTTTTGGACCCGATAGGTGGCGCTGTTGTCGATTTTTTTGAGAAACTCAACCGATCTCAATGAAACTTTGTTTGTGTGCATGGTTTTATGCAGCTAGAAAGATAGGATAGTTTTGGACCCGATAGGTGGCGCTGTTGTCCATTTTCCGAGAAACTCAGCCGATCTCAATAAAACTTTGTGTGTGTGCATGGTTGTACGCAGCTAGAAAGATAGGATAGTTTTGGATCCGATAGGTGGCGCTGTTGTCGATTTTTTTGAGAAACTCAACCGATCTCAATGAAACTTTGTTTGTGTACATGGTTGTATGCAGCTAGAAAGATAGGATAGTTTTGGACCCGATAGGTGGCGCTGCTGTCGATTTTTTTGAGAAACTCAACCGATCTCAATGAAACTTTGTTTGTGTGCATGTTTGTATGCAGCTAGAAAGATAGGATAGTTTTGGACCCGATAGGTGGAGCTGTTGTCGATTTTTTTGAGAAACTCAACCGATCTCAATGAATCTTTGTTTGTGTGCATGGTTGTATGCAGCTAGAAAGATAGGATAGTTTTGGACCCGATAGGTGGCGCTGTTGTCGATTTTTTTGAGAAACTCAACCGATCTCAATGAAACTTTGTTTGTGTGCATGGTTGTATGCAGCTAGAAAGATAGGATAGTTTCGGACCCGATAGTTGGCGCTGTTGTCGATTTTTTGAGAAACTCAACCGATCTCAATGAAACTTTGTTTGTGTGCATGGTTGGATGCAGCTAGAATGATAGGATAGTTTCGGACCCGATAGGTGGCGCTGTTGTCGATTTTTTTGAGAAACTCAACCGATCTCAATGAAACTTTGTTTGTGTGCATGGTTGTATGCAGCTAGAAAGATAGGATAGTTTTGGACCCGATAGGTGGCGCTGTTGTCGATTTTTTTGAGAAACTCAACCGATCTCAATGAAACTTTGTTTGTGTGCATCGTTTTATGCAGCTAGAAAGATAGGATAGTTTTGGACCCGATAGGTGGCGCTGTTGTCCATTTTCCGAGAAACTCAGCCGATCTCAATGAAACTTTGTGTGTGTGCATGGTTGTACGCAGCTAGAAAGATAGGATAGTTTTGGAATAGTTGTAAAATAATATGCATTACTTTTCATGTACCTTCAAAAGCGCTTTAAATGAAAGTGAAAATTATAATATAATATTTGTAGAAGTAGTTTATAATAATCAATAAAGAAACACTTCATTTAAAAGTATTTCCTGACGATTCGAAAGATGCACATGTAATTGTTCAAGTAATAACTTCTGTCGGCACTCCCGGAGTGCTTGTCTTTTTTTTTTTTTATATTAGGGTAAAGGCGGGGGATATGGTATACCTCTTTTGTTTCTTTAAAATTTTCACAATTATAAGACGTTTTTAAACGAAAATCAAACTGAAATGCTATTTATTAAATTCATAACATAAATATTAAGATACTAAGGAACACAAACATTTTTTCAATCATCAAAATAAATAATACATAAAACATTACAAAAAACCATATCCCCCTATAGGGAGGGTGATATGGTACCCCCTATCGGGTGATATCTGATATGGCGCGTTATTATTTTTTTAAGTTTTTATTGCCACATTTGTTACAAGTGTTTTTGTATGATGTGCATGTATCATGGGACCACTTTTGACAAATTAAGCACTGTAACCAGTCATCTTTTTTTGTGGTAATATTATAATCTTCGCCACATCCTGCGCAAAGCCCTTCCTCAAAATCCTCTGGATCATCAACATCAGATTCGTCATAATGCGGAACATTCAGGCTTTCCTCTGAAGATGACGAGAGAGTATCAGTACGGCGTGATATTTTCTTCGGAATTTTATACTTCTTCAGAGTTTTTGGTAGCTTTTTATTTCGTTTCAGGGACTTTAATTTTTGTTGCGACACATTTTCTTGTGAAGTTAGAACTCGAGGATTGAACTTAGTGACTCTGGAAGTTGATGGTATTGGCGAAAGGATATTTAGCATTTTCCCTGGGGTGATGTCACTGGATTCCTGTACATCAATTGTCTCCACTACGTCCACCTGTCAAAATTTTTTTTTATCAGAATGGGTATGATTATAAGACCTTGACAATATTTACCTGTTCTGTTCTACATTCTCTCTCGGCGGAGTCTTTTCCGAACGGATCGGATTTTGTTCTAAAAATGCATAATCAGGAATGGCGCTTGGATTGAATGGACATATTCCAGTCGCTGCGAATGCTGAGATGCCATTATTTGTGGTTGCAGAACTGCTCCACGCGTCAAAAAGGAGTTTGCCAAATCGTAAACGAGTAATTTTTCGGTTTGGGTTGTTTTTAACATATAAATTACAGGCTGAATAATAATGACTTTTGAATGATTTAAAGAACGCCCTATCTAAGGGCTGCAGGAATTGTGTAGAGTGGGGGGAAGACATAGCAAGACAATTTCATTTTCAACAGCGTACTCCAGCATTTCAGCATTGCTACAATGTGAAGAGTGTCCATCCAGTATTAAAAGCACTTTCCCCTCTGGTTTTCTAGGGGTGAAATGCTTTTGAAGCCAAGTGAAAAATATGTCACTTGTAACGTACGCCGACTTTTCACCCATGTAGACGTAAGAGCCTGGTGGCATACCATCCTCAAACTCCTTTTTCTAGTTTTTACCTGTTAGATTCATAATCCTATTCAATGCAAGATAACAGAATAAAAAAAACTTATTCGAAGACATACCTTTGAAGACACAAGCTAGTGGTAAGAAACTGCCTTCAGCATTTCAACAAGCGATCACAGTGATCGTCTCGCCCTTCTCAGCAGATGTTATTGCTGCAACATTTTTTGAACCCTTTTCTGCAACCACTAGCTCTGGACGATTATTCAGTTGGCATCCAGTCTCGTCCATGTTAAAAATGTTTCGAGGTTTGGCCATCAAGTCATTTTCAACTAAAACCCTTTCTAAGAGCTCGAAGTAGATTTTAACTTCTTCTCGATTCATTCCTAATGCTCGAGCTTGAGAAACCCCTTCAGATTTTCTAATGGACAAATCTGAATGGCGTTTTAGAAAGAGTCTAAACCATCCTTTCCCAGCCTTTTTTTTTCTTTGCAGAATCGGTGCTCAAAATTGTACCTTTGTGCAATCGCGAATGCCTTTCGACACACCTCGTCTCGTGTTGGAGCGAATCCATGCGCCTGAAGCTTCTTGATATGGTTAACTATTTTTCGTTCGATTTCGTCGCCCAAACAAGACATCCTAAAGGCACTTTTTTGTCCGATTCATTTTTGATGTGCCTTCGCAAAGTTGTTGCTAGTATATTTAGAGTTTTGCAGCAGCATTTATGGACATCGTATTAGATTTAATTATTTCCAGTGCATTTTTCAAATTTATATCCGACCATAAACCCCGGTTTGAGTCGCATTTTCTTTTGTATACGTTTGGCATTTCTGTTTATCAAATAATATTTCAGTTAATTACGCTGTGTAACATTAAGGAGAGGAAATTTTTTTTCAACGCAAAAAAAACACAATTTTTTTTATTTATTATTTTTTTTTCACACTATTAAACACAGCACGACAAGGTGTTCACTCTTCAAGCTCGGGCGATAAAATGAAAAGAAAATTGTATAATCTGTATCGAAAGACTAGTAGGCGTGGGAGAAATTAAAGGTGCGCCATATCCCCCGCTACGCCATATCACCCGCCTTTACCCTAAACACGCGCTAAAGACGTTATGACTACTCTTATTGTGTAGTTTGAAGTACACAGCGCGGGCGTTAGGGAAATTGGGATAGAGAAGATAGGAGATTCCAATGCACATTGGTTTTAAATGTCTGCAAATTGAACCGAGGGGGGAAGACAGAGCCGGGCAAGGCGTTCCACATTCGCGTGGTACGGCTTATGAAGGAATCTCTATATTTCATAGTACGACCGAAAATAGGCTGAAGGGTAAATTGATGGGCATTCCTGGCTTGGCGAGTATTGCGGTTGAATTGTTGAAGGGGTGGAATGCAGCTGGCGATTTCACTTGAGCACTGTTTGTAGAAATAGCGATAAAACAATGAAAGACATGTTACATTTCTGCGATGTTCGAGCGAATTTATAGAATTCGCTATATTTGTGTCTCCAATGAGTTTTAAAGCACGATTCTGTATCCTATCCAGCAGGTGCAGTGAGGTTTTGGGCGCAACAGAACAGATATGAGAGTTATACTCAAGTTTGGGGCGAATGAACGCCTTGTATATGGCAGCCAGATCAGAACGGGTAAAATATTTCTTGAACCGTTTGAGGAAACCTAGACATTTCGCAGCGTTCTTGGCGACTTCGTGTATGTGGTCATTCCAACGGAGTTTGTCATGGACACACACACCGAGAATGGAAAGTCTTTCGGTTTCGGCTATGCAAGTGCCATTCATGGATAATGGCTGAGGATTCTGGTTTCGCTTTAATGACAGTAGACAGCATTTCGTTTTAGAAGCATTAAATTCCACTCTATTGGCTGAACCCCATTTTATAATGCTGTCGAGATCGGAATTTAATGAGCTTAACATACGTTGCCGTTCCAGTTCTACGGCCGAAGAGCAGGGACGTGAGTCCTGGAATGAATATGAGAAGCTGAGGGTGCTGTCATCGGCGAAGGAGTGGATTGGATTAGATGTTGCAGACAGGAGATCATTTATGAAAATGAGAAAGAGAGTCGGAGACAAAACGGATCCTTGGGGAACACCAGCATTTATATGGTAAGTTTCAGACTTGAAACCGTCCAAGACAACTTGAATTGAACGGCCAGAAAGGTAGTTTCTAATCCATTGAAGAAGAGACGCATCGATCCCATATGCACGCATTTTCGATAAAAGAGCTTGGTGCCAAACTCTGTCAAATGCCTTTGAAATATCAAGCTCAACAATCTTCGTTTCACCAGAGTGATGTAGCGATTGGTTCCACTTTTCGGTGAGATAAGCCATCAAATCACAAGTGGATCTGTTGCCACGAAAACCGTACTGCCGGTCATTAATGAGTTTTCGTGATTCAAGATATTTCATGAGCTGACGATTTATCAGCGTTTCCATGACCTTAGAAAGAATGGACGTAAGTGCTATGGGTCGGTAGTTGGTGGGAGAAGAAGATTCGCCTTTTTTGTGGACGGGCTGGACAAATGCAGTTTTCCACCTTCTCGGGAAGAGTCCAGAAGAATAGGACAGATGGAAAAGCTTACGCAGTGGTTTTGCCAGCGTGGAAGAACACCTCTTCAGAACGATTGGGGAAAGACAATCTGGACCAGCGGATTTATTTATGTTGAGGTCATGAAGTACTCTTGCTACTGTACGAGTGCGAAAATGGATTTGTCCCATAGTGTGTTCGACGCTCGCAAGTACAGGTGGAGGCAAGGCGCAATCTGTGAGCATTGAGCTGGCTGCGAAATGTGCAGCAAGCAGATTAGCTTCGTCTAAAGAGTTGACAGCTGGAATGTCATTGTGAATGAGCGTTGGGATGGAAGGGGAGGCCGAATTCTTTATATTTTTTACAAAAGACGAAAAGTTTTTACTACCCTTGGGACATTGTAGTATTTTTTGCCTCAACTTTTGGTCATACGAGAATTTTACACGCTTGATTATGGTATTGCAGTCATTTCTGGCTCGCTTGAACTTTTTTCGGTTTTCCTCAGATGGGTTGGTCTTATATGACCGAAAACTTAACTCCTTTAGTCTGATAGCCTCTTTACAGCTCGAGTCGTACCACGCGTTTTCTTTCGGTATGATACTCTTTATCCTGTTAGGAATAAAGGATTTCATACCTAAGGTGATAATACTAGACCCCATATCAGCGGCGGCATCCACGTCGTTATCGAGGAAGCATAACGACCAGTTAAAACTCTTAAAGAAGCTGTTAAGTCCGCTCCAGTTGGCTTTCTCGTATTGCCACACGGTTCTTTTCGGAGATTTTTCTTTAACTGTGTGGTTGGAGTACGTGAAATTAGCTGATATGATGCAGTGGTCCGACGAGCCTAAAGGCGATAATACTTCTAAAGTGTATTTATCAGGGTGGGAGGTAAGAAACAAGTCCAGAGTGTTGGCATTCTGACCGTCAATATCAGGTACGCGTGTTGGCTGATTTACAAGCTGGGTTAATTGATTTACCTCAGCGAAGATCTGAACATAAATTCCTTCGGGTGTTGTCTGTCCAGTATGTCGAAGCCAGTTAGAATTGTGAATATTGAAATCGCCCGCAATGACAATTTCAGTATTAGGATACAGGGAGACAATTCTTGTAATGGAATCAGACAGCGCATCAAACTCGTTAAAAGTCGAGTTGCTATCAAAATTAGGGCTTCTATAAATGAAACAATAATGAATGATTTGCCTACGGATATGGAATTTCAGCCATATGAAACTAAATTCCGAGTTGGAACATTGGCCATAGGAACCTGGAGTTTGATAGGCAATATCATCACGTACGTATATGGCGAGACCGCGGTGGAGAAAGAATAAAGGCACTAAGCGATACCCAGGCAGATCAAACTCCGATTTATCAGAATTTACACCCACCTGGGCCTCGCTCATTGCCAAAACAGCTGGTTTATATTTAGCGACGTGGACGTACGCCGAAAAAAAGATTCGATCGTAGCCCACGAATGTTGCACATGTCAACTCTAAAATTCCCCATCAGCACAAAAAACAGACACAGAAAACACAACTCCGACGCTACTTCTAAGCAGGGCTGTAAAGTAAAAGTCCAATGTTAGAATCTCAAATCAAGCTGTCATAGGTGTTATGCCCGTATGACAATTTGCTTTGATCCACCAACAAAGCTTCAACACACAACCCGCTATCCGCCAGATGTTGCTCTCACCCACTCATTGCAGTCACCTTATGTAACGGGTGATTTTTTAGCTGGTTTGGTTTTGGCAACACTGGTTTTGACAGCTGACGTGTGTTTAGTACCTTGTGTCACTGTCAAACAGCTTCAGTTTGGCTTGCAATTTAACCATGGATCGTCTTACAAATGAACAACGCTTGCAAATTATTGAATTTTACTATCAAAATTCGTGCTCGGTTCGAAATGTTCATCGCGCGCTGCTTCCATTTTATGATCGGCATTCTCGACCTTCTGAGCAGTCTATTCAGAAGATTGTGACCAAATTTCGCACCAAATTTACTTTGTTGGACATTAAACCACCAACACGTTTACGTACTGTGCGTAGTGAAGAAAATATTGCGGCCGTATCAGCTAGTGTGACAGAAGACCGCGAAATGTCGATTCGGCGCCGTTCCCAGCAGTTAGGCCTTTGTTACAGCACTACGTGGAAAATTTTGCGGAAGGATTTGGGCGTAAAGCCTTTTAAGATACAGCTGGTGCAAGAACTAAAGCCAGCCGACCAACCACAACGCCGAATTTTTGGTGAATGGGCTCTTGGAAAGCTGGCCGAGGATCCGCTTTTTTATCGAAAAATTGTGTTCAGCGATGAGGCTCATTTTTGGTTGAATGGGTACGTAAATAAGCAAAATTGCCGCATTTGGAGTGAAGATCAGCCAGAAGCATTGCAACAGCTACCAATGCATCCCGAAAAAGCCACTGTTTGGTGCGGTTTATGAGCCGGCGGCATTATTGGGCCATATTTCTTCAAAGATGATGCGAATCGCAGCGTTACTGTCAATGGTGAACGCTACCGAGCGATGATAACAAACTTTTTTTTGCCCGAAATGGAAGTTCTTGACTTGCATGATATGTGGTTTCAACAAGACGGTGCCATATGCCACACAGCACGCGAAACAATGGCGTAATTGCGAGGCGAGTTTGGTGAACAGTTAATTTCACGTTTCGGGCCGGTCAATTGGCCGCCTAGATCGTGCGATTTGACACCATTAGATTATTTTTTGTGGGGGTATGTCAAGGCTAATGTGTATAGGGACAAGCCCGCTTCGATTGACGCACTGGAAGCCAACATCCATGCATTCATTCGTGAGATACCGGCCGATATGTGTGAAAGAGTATGCCAAAATTGGACTCAGCGGATGGGCTACCTGAGACGCAGCCGCGGTCAACATTTGCATGAAATTATCTTTAAACATTAAATTGCAAGGTTCAAACTATCGATTCAAATAAATATTTCATTCATTTTTTCGAATTTTTTGTGTTTTTTTTTTTTTAAGTTCTAAACCTCTTAAAAAATCACCCGTTACAACAGTACAAGCACAATCGCTTGTACGTTGGCGGCAGGCGATTGCGATGACCAAGAAAGTGCAACAGCAAACGAGTTGGAAGGGGAGGGGAGGGAATTGCCCACGCTAGTGTTTTTTTTTTTGTTGCGTTTTCCTCTTTTTTAATTTTATTCGCAACAACGCACTGGCACTGCACTCGGGATTGTCTTATTTTCGCTGCAGACGATTGGGGTTTTGACAATTCAATAGATTTTTTTTTTTAGATTTTTTGTTGTTTTTGATGGTTATTGGGGCGACTAAAGACGTGAGGGCTACGGCTGCACACACGTGTGCTCACGACGCGACGGGTTGCAGTTCGGAACTGTTATATACTGTTATATGTTATATATTTTAAGATTTGCTGGAAACAAGGATTCTTATAGGGAGGTGTCCAATTTGTTCAACGTATCCTTATCGTCAGCGTATACAAACTTCACCAATTTATTGGAGTTTTTATTCGAAATTTCAACGGAACACATAAGGTTTCCCTCAAGTTCTGCTGAGAAACTTGAGAAGAGCAAAGCATTCTCAGAAGTAAGACTACATTGTTTCTATTAACTGTTTTCACAAATTGTTTGTGTTTTGCAAAACAAAGAAAATCAAGGTTATTTACTAAACAAATAATTTGTAATGCATATATCACTAAATATCCTTAAACAGTGATACCTTTATTTTCATTTACAGATAGCAGGATTTCAAAATGTGATAATCTGTATTGATGGTTGCTACATCTACATCCGAAAGCCTGCTAAAAAAGTTCGGTCAACATACGTGAACAGACATGGACTTCTTTCAATTACGCTGCAAGGAATATGCGATGCCGATAAAAAGTTTTTAGATGTCTTTATTGGCTCACCTAGCAAAATTCATGACTCTCGCATATATAAACTTAGTTTCATCTCAAAGGAAATGCCACACAAATCACATAATAGGCGATGCTGCATATCCCCTTAGAGAGTATTTGCTTACTCCATACCGAGATTATGGCAATCTTACAATCCATCAAAAAAAATTCAACAAAAAACACTGCCAAACCATGGTAAAAATTGAAAATTGCTTTGGTTTGTTAAAACAGAGATTTAGACAGCTTACTCGGTTGGATTTTTTTACTGTCGGAAGAATGAGTAAATTTGTTCTGGGATGTTGTGTGTTACATAATTTATGTATATCCGAAGGTGATCTGTGGGAGGACATCGAATTCTTAGAAGAATCAAATCCATCGGAGAGACAAACAGCTCAAAATAATTTGGAGCAAGAATGCTTAACAGAATCGGTTCTTCAACATTTGGGGCAGCTAAAACGAGACGAGATAGCCCAGTCAATGTAATTTATAAGAAATGACTAATAATAAACAAAACCATAAATATGTTAAAATTGATTTTTATTTCTTTCTTTCTTGAGCTTTCAAAATAGCTGTCAATATAGCGATTTTCTCATCATGTCTCTTTTATTGTTGTTTGTTTTTTTCTTGGTTTCTTTCAATCCTCTTCAGTTCTTTTTCCTTCATTTGCTCATCTTTCTTTTTTAAATTGTTCCTGAGTGGTCTTGCGTTGTCGTTTCCGAGGGGTTTCCGTTTCCGTGTTGAAGATTGACGTTTCTTGTGTTGATGAGTCCGATGTTGATGGTATTGGCGATTCTGGTATTGGTGATTCTGGTATTAGCGATTGTGGTGTAGAATGTTGCGGTAGATTTTGTAAATTCTCTATATTGTGTGTTGATGAAGTCACTGTTGACGATTTCGGTTGCATTGCTGCTGAAGTGTTTGAGCGAAAAATTGATGCCTTTCTTAAAAATTTGCCAGCTGATATCATAAAATCCGGACATAGTGAATCATCGTTATTCACAACAGCCTGGATTTCTTCATCGTATTCGGATTCCATTCGGATAGCCCCACTTGTATTATTGTTGTCTATTGCCTTTTTTGTTCTTTTGATAACACATTTATATCGTGTTTCAACCTGAATTCCACTAAAATTAATATTGAATTTTCTTGTCAGTTCCATTGCCATGTATGCCCACATTAGTTTTTTTGTTCTGAACTTTTTGAGTGGTCCATACATACGAAACGCGAATATAGCTCCAACATATATCTGGTCTCTCCAATTCCCCATTTCAACGATTTCGAGTCTTTTTCACCTGAAATATAGTAATTATATTACATAGGTGCCGTGTAATAAGGCCAAATCTGAAAATTTGCCCTTTTTTCACTTTAAAAAAGTGAAATAAGGCCATATTTCAACAGTTGGCCTTATTTCACTCTGACAAAGTGCAATAACGCCAAATTGGTGTTATTGCGCTTTCAAACTATGAAATCTGTATGGGGGGCATGCTGCCCCCCTGCAACCCCCTGCTTGGGTTTATTGTTGGATTACGGGGTGGGTGCAAGTTTGGTCTTATTACTCAAATTTTGTTGGCATTATTGCACTTTGTCCGAGTGAAATAAGACCAGCTCTTGAAATATGGCCTTATTTGACTTTTGTAAAGTGAAAAAAGGCCAAATTTTCAGATTTGGCCTTATTTAGCTTGGCCTTATTTCACGGCACCTATTACATATGTATCACAATATTTAAATGCATGCTAATATTACGGTAGGTAGGGATACCAGGATCATCTACACTCTCTTCAGTTTCAGTGTGAGAGCTTATCCACCGCGATGTGCTCGGCAAAGTTGGATCGATTATATTATTATAAGGTGGGATGTCTTCAATATCTAAACAATTAAAGAATTAGTTAATTATTTTAATATAGTATGAATAACAGTAAGTATGTACAATCGAACTCATAGAGATGACACCGAAAAATAAAAAAGTGAAGTTAAGGTAATGATTCTTAAGATTCACAATAAAATTGATATTGTGATAATTGATAAACAATGGAGGAATTAGTGTTCGATCGAGTATTATGTATTGATATCCATGTAAAGGTCATGCTAGTCAATTATGATGGAGCAGTTGCACTGACTATAGTAGTATTGCTGTCTATGGCGAAGAGAAATGATAGTCACTTTATATTCGTCTGCAGTGTACCTATAGGGTGAATTTGTTCTGCCTCATCGGTACCCGTAATAAGCGTATAAATATGCTGTGCAAGATTTTTCTGATTAATTGCGTACAGTAACATGCATTAGTCAGGGATATATTCAAAATAAATCAACTAATGCATTGGCATCATCTGGAGAGTCCTATGGAAAAACGGACGAGACAAAATGACAAACAATATTCTGCTAACACAGCTGAGAGAAGACACATAATATATGTTATATACGGTCACCGGTTCATGGAATAGTTGCCTACTATCTGCGCGTTTTATGTATATTCTTCGATAATGCCTAGGCGAGGACGTAAATTGGAAGCAACACTAATGAAAATTCTTACCTGATGAGTTGTTGCTGTTGGTCGTCCCAAACAAAGTATTACGATTTAAATTGTAGTATTCCGCGGCCTCCGAATACTGCACCTTAATAATTTCGCCAGCTGAAAATTTATTTTTACTTAATAATGGGTTGAAAATATTGTAATGTATGACTAATGTTACTTGTTAGATTTTCCAACAACAGCATATCATCTTCCATGATAACACCTCCATTTTCATCCACCATGTAAAGGTAATCCCGAAAATAGTTTGCCATCGTATGAATCTCTTTATTTTATGTACTTTGTTGAAATTTATCCCTTTTCTGATTTTTTAAATTGTTGTTCTATTATTGGTTTAAGCACAAAATCTACAAATGCGTACCTACTTACCAAAGATTCTTTTGTGTGATCGGCTTACTGTCAAATTGACATTTTGACAGCAAATCCAATACAACTAAAGAAAAAAAAGATTTACGATTTTATGTTCGATTTGGCAGCAGAAATCTGAAATCTCAGATCAAAATCTGAGAAGCCAAATCGAAAACGACATTAGTTTTTGTTGTTGTTGGTTATCGTGTTAACCAAATCGTGGAGGGTTTCTTCTTATTTGACTTTTTTTCTTGGACAGTTTTCTTAGGTTACACACGGAGTGGATCTTTTTTTTGCTGGCGTATAGCCGTCTATACGGATGGTTCAAAAACAGAAAATGGAACAGGAGCCGGCATATTCTCAGAAAGGCTTGCTATTAGCCAGTCGTACCGACTGACCGATCACTGCAGTGTCTTCCAAGTTGAGATATATGCGGTTAAAAAAGCAGCACAGACTATCTTATCGATGGGACTACCAGCAATGGAAATAACCATCTGTGTGGACAGTCAAGCAACACTCAAAGCTATCGGCTCCAATCTTATAAATGCGAAATGTGTTACAGATTGCCTCGTGGCGCTCAGGGCTATACGTCATCACTCAATTCTACTCTGCTGGGTTCCGGGACACATTGGGGTGGAAGGGAATGAAAAGGCGGACGAATTGGCCAGATACGGCTCTGATATGAACCCTCAACTTGCGGACGGAGGGGTGTTACCGCCTTTCAACACTGCTAAGACTTTTACTGAAAGCGTCACCACACAACTGGCTAAGGAACAATGGAGCAACACCATCGGTTGCGTCATAACCCGAAGTCTGTGGCCTGTGATTGACACCAAAAGATCAAAGTTCCTAATCTCCCTTAATAGAAGCCAAATCCGGATGCTCGTCGGCGTTTTAACCGGACACTGCATCATAGGAAACATGGCTAAAAGGCTAGGACTTTTTGCAAATGACTTCTGCAGAAGCTGTAGAGACGAGGAGGAAATAGAGTCTGTAACATAATAAAATTTACCCTTCTTCCAAATCCTACACAACGGCGTCATCGCGGGTATTATCCCACGACGGGCGTCATCCTGAAACGTTAAAATTTAAATCGAAGAAGAGATGGTAACCATATACCTATATTTCGAATGCTCACGTGCGGCAAAAAGGCCACACTTTTACGCCACGGAACCATTGATCGCTTCCGCTTGGGATTTCAGTCGACGTCGAAATATTTTGTGTATATGGGCCGTGAGTAACTAAGAAGATGAAAACTCACACGGCTACCATAAAATAAAACCTCCTGTCTTTCATGACCCCTATGACCGCAGCGCTACAGGACCCGCTAGTCCGGGCCACTGAACAGGAGGGTGTTCGATCGCGTACGCAGCTCAGGCATGCTAGCGGGGCTCCGTCCTAAGCTCGTCGGATGGGGGGGGTTCTTGCCGCTTACACGTCGAACGGTGTTACTGTTTACATGCCTGTCTCCGGTTGGTGTTTGAGAATTTCTGTTGATAATATAATTAGAGGCTCGAAAATGTCCAAATGTCATTAATAGTGCGGTGTAAAACCTTATTATTTAATCTTGCCAAAAATGGCCTACCATGGTTATCCCATGAACCTACTGCACGTATCTTCAAGCGGGGTGAGAGCGAGATGTTTGGCTCTCACGGAGGAAAAACCCACCCCTATGGCGTTTGGATTGAGACAATCCAGCAACGACCACCTTGGTGACCAAGCTCCTCGAAAAAATAAATATTCTGGTCACCCCTAATGAAAATATAGACTCTAATCAGTCAACCTGACTCATCCTTCAGGTTCGAGCACGTCGTCCTCACATCCTTAACCTATCTTAAACTCGTAGCTGGTACATCAGGAACCTGTAATAAAAACTTCCAGAAGAACCGACAACCAAAACAAAAAGAACGCCGAAACAGGTGTTTATGTCAATCCCGAATTTTCACTGGTACAGCGGTCTTTAATTTCATTAATCTTAATCTAAACCAACTAAGAGTACAATTTGAATCAAGGATACTACAAAGTAGCCCAATCGGTACATTGTCTGGGGGGAATAGATATTCCTATCCTAGAGATAACGTTTAACTTTCGTCCAGACGGGACTTGAACTAGATGGGAGTTGATCCCATATCCAACGATCCAAGAATTATACAAACTAGGTTCGCCCAGTGCTCGAAAATCGACCACACATTTTTTTTTATATCATTACTATATAGATAAATAAAATTGGTGTAGCTCTGTTTGATTTGAAGCGAATTTGAATGTCCGGGAGTGCCGACAGAAGTTATTACTTGAACAATTACGTGTGCATTTTTCGAATCGTCAGGAAATACTTTTAAATGAAGTGTTTTTTTATTGATTATTAAAAACTACTACTACAAATATTATATAACAATTTTCACTTTCATTTAAAGCGCTACTGTACATGAAAAATAATGCATATTATTTTACATAAAAATATTGCGATCTATTGCTTAAAACGTACATTTACAAATACATACATGAAATATTGAATTTATTAATTAATTGGATTCTTTGAAAGGAATACCAATGAAATTTATGAATTTTCATCTACAAAAATTATACATACAAATTTTGATCGAGGTCACGAAAGAAAAATACCAATTTTAATTTTAGTTTAAAATGATCTTTATTTAGTACAGCAGTTCGTGCTGTTGCTTCCGCGATAACAATCCCCGTTAGGCTTGTTGCCTTTTCTATTTATACTGTCTCGCAGGACAGAGTAAATAGATCTGTCGCCAATGAGCGACACAATATAGATTGCTGTTACATTGTGTGTTTGGTTGTTATCTCTTTTAGGGGTTGTTGGTGGTTCTGATATAACACCTCCCCCCCTAGAGTCTTCTAAGGGTTGAAATGAGACCGTTGGAAGATTTATTTTTACATTTTTATATTACATTTTAACATACTTATTATTGGTCTGTCATTTGGAACATACAATGATTATTACAATTATTATTTTGAATGCAACTATGGTCTCATTGAATGTAGGTAATTATTAAAAATGAAATCATTTGGTTTTAGTGTGTGAGGGCTTTCTAATATAACACCTCCCTCCTTAGAGCCTTCTGAAGATTTAAAAGAAACCGTTGGAAGATTTACGTTAGTTATTACCTTTCTATTTTTTGTTTTACATTTGATAAGTAGTATTGTTGATATAATTATTACAATGATTATTAGTAAAGAATATGAGAAGTATATAATTTGCTTGTGTTTTGAGTGTATTTCTAAAATCTTTTCTGTATTTTTTATATGTTCATAATATAATTTTTTTAAGGTTATATCTTTTGTTTCTTTTAGAGTTAGGTTTTTACTTATAATTGGGATGATTAGTTCAGTTGAATATTCTTTTCTATTGAATATTTTGTTATTTAAATAAATTTTACAATTCTCGATTTTTATTAAGTAATTCCCCTCGATTGTTAAGTTCAAATTGTTACAAGTTTGATTTAGTGTTATTCTATTTGTATTTAAAAGAGCTAAATAATTGTTTCCAATTTCGATTATTTTGCTTTCGTTTGTATCGTTTTCATAATTACAAGTCATTTTATCCTTAAAAATATTTTGAATACATGTATCTGTTATTTTAGTAAGATTTCGTATATATTTTGTAGGAAAATATAGTTCATTTTCGTATTTTAATACATTATTACTTACAAATTGTATGGATTGTTTCAATCGGCCTTACCAATAATCAACTTTAGTCTGGCACTTTGCGAAAAGACTCCACACTTTCCAAAATCCCTTTACCAATAAACAAATATAGTTGCCAGACTATCGCTAACTGTAGGGTTAAATGTTAGTGTTGAGAAAGCCATGTTTATCTCGGACATTAGCTAAATAAATCCTCCCTTATGTCATTTTGAAGAGAAGTGTTGCCCAACCATCCAAAATCACGGTAGTAAATTTCGTAATAGGAGAGAATTTAATACGATGTTGTTCAGCCTGATCATTTACAATTATTAATTAATTTTAGTAAATTGTGAATGTTTTCTAATTTAATTCATTGCAATATAACAATGCAAATGGTTTTTAAGTCTAACAATCACAAATTTGTACAAATGTATGCAAAATATTGAAAAATATTGCTTTTTTGTTTCATTTCTAAACACGTGATGCATATTCTTGCTTGCTTTTTGATTGGTTTTCCTTTGTAAATAGTTTGCGAGCTACGAAATTAATTTAATATAAGTTTGGGATATTTCCAAGACTTTCTTGACAGTCGTCGCAAACAGAAAAAAATATCTTCTTACCTAAGTTTGGACGGCTCATACAATTTTTCAACAATTCTCAGTACCTCAGGCGAATCAGGTAGATATTTTGTTGCATTCAAACCCTACTAAAACTCTTTGCAAAAGGAGTTTGTTTACCGAGAATGAGGATCTCTAATGAGACAATGGTTGGCGTGAAAAGGTTCCCTTCGCGGAAAATATAGTTATAAAAATAGCAATAATAGCAAAAAACATGCAAAATAACAAGTTTATTAACTTCTGGAGGAGTAACATCCTAACACGTAGTACGAAAATATGTGTGCATAAAAATTGCGTTTTATATTTTTCAGTTCGAATTTCAACTTTTGCCGGTTTCTGAGTTTCCCGAATTAAGTAATATATAAGCCATACAGTTTTTTGTAGGTTAAATTGTATTTGTTTTCAAACCCGGAAGCGATAAAATTCTTACACGCTTCCTACGTGCGATTGTAATTTTTTTCTGAAATGAATGAGCCATTATTTCTATTTTCAAAAATATTCACTTGCTAACGACGCAATTGTGATATTTAGACCTCTAATAAGTTTTGATTTGCATCGTCAGCCTATGAATAAATGAAACCATTCAAATAAACTGTGCTCCGTTTATTGAATAATTTGAAAGAGATGTTATTACGACACAAATGCACTCATAAAGAAATCGCGAGGTAGTATTAGAAAACAATGGAAAGCGTACCATAAAAGTACTGAAAATTGTGTCCGATCTAACGATAGGGCATTACTGATTTGCATATATGATATTTGACAGATCAGCGGATATTTTATGCATTTCCTATTTTGTGTTTTGTTTTTTGATTATAATAAGTCTCAAAGAGTATTGGAAAGATATGTGTTGGGCAAATTTAATTGCAATTTATGTATTCCTTCTTTTAGAATAAAATCCTCCTTGTGAAAGTGACCATTGACCTTGTTTTTCAGGAAAACAAATCATGAAATTTGAATTCTGCAATGACAACAAATGTAATAGATTCTAAGAAAGTTGTCGGACTAGTAAATGTGGAGGTCTAATTGTTTATTGGTACCATTTCACAAATGCTGTACATTTTTCCTAAAGCTGACATCTAACTAGTTGTCGACATTAGTGATTGATTATTAGTAAGGCCGAATGTGTTTGGAAAAGCTTGTAAATAGTATTTAGTAAATGCTTTAGTTGAATAATTCGGTATTTCTACGACAAATATAATATTGTTTTTATAAGTGGCTAGGTTTAGTTTAATTTCTTTTAAGGCTTCAAAATTTATTTTAAATTGTGTTATTTCTTCGTCTGAAAGGATATCTCTACTTAAGACGTTAAGTCTACTGGTTAATATGACATCTTTTATTTTTTCTATATTCGACAATACCTGGTGGATGCTGTCTTTTATTTCCATTTCTAATTTTATTTTTTGAATCTCTTCATCATATATTTTATACTTGTCTACATATAAACTAAATTTGTCTTCTTTTGCATTGAAATGTTCAGTGAGATCTTTTATTTGATCGTCGAAATGTGTGTTTATGCTTATTTGATTGTTTGAATTTTCTATAATATTATGTGCATTAGATTCTACCAAATTTAATTTATATTCTATACTTGATCGATCATCATCGTCCATAGTTCCGAAAAGGAAATGTAGACCGTTGCCTATGATATTTATTAAACCTCTTCTCGATCTTGTATGTGGGTATCGAATTGTTTTCTGATATGAGTCATTAAGTTTTGTATTTCTGAATTATGTTCGGGTAAGTGTCTGACTTGATTTTCTATAGTGTGGATTAATTTCTCCAGTTTTGTTAGATTAATTATGTGTAATATTTTGGAGAAATCTTTAATTTGATAAATACTATTGAGTTGAACTATTTGAAATTCCTTGGTGATTTCCGTGATCTGGATGGACTGGCTCTGGATCTGAGTGATCATTGGTATTATAACTAAAATTGTCATTGTCAGGGATTTGGGTGTCTGCAATTATAAATTTTTTCTTTTTCCTAAGTTGGTCCTTATGTAGAATTCTGTTTGGAATTTTTCTATATCTATTTCCTTCTTGGAGTATATATTTTTTATTAATGTTATTAATTACCTTCACCTCAGTGTGCCTTGGAGTCATTTTGTTTTTTATTTTTTCTGGAGCGGTGATTTTCGCGAATTTCCCGTCTATGTCTTCGTCTTTTCTATTTTTATTTATCTTTTTTAAAGTTTTTATCTTTGTGTCTTCTATACGTTTAAAAATCACTTGATTATCAACTTTCCCTAAGTGGATATCGATTGGTCTTTCTTTTGTTGTTAGGTGCACGGTTTTGTTATAAACCTCTATTACTTTGATCACAAGATCGACTGGACGTTTTGTATCAGCGAGCAGTCTTAGATGTTCGTTCAGGGTACTGTGGACTCTTTCTATGTCTGAGTTCCCTGTGTGTCTATTTGCTGTGCAATAATGTAGTTGTATACCTAAATTCTCTAAATGGTTTTTCAGAGTTTCTGAGACAAAGGCATTCTCGTTATCAAGTGTGATTTCTTCGGGAATGTTCATGTATGAAAATATTTTCGTTAAAGCATTTATCGCGTCAATATGTGTTTTGGTTCATATCATTTCTACTGCTGTGTATTTACTGAATTTATATATACAGGAAATGTACTTTAGGTTGCTGTTAATAAACCAGATATCTATGTGATAGTGTTTATGAGGACCTATGGGTGTGTCGGTTTTTTCATATGACAGTTTTATGGGGTTTCTTTCGATTTTTTTGTTGCAGGTCATGCAGTTGTTAATGAGTTTGTTTATGGTTATTTTAAGGTTGGGTATATAATATTTTTTTGAGAGGTCAATATATAATTTCTCGATGCCTACATGATTAAGTTCTTTGTGTTGTTTCAGGATGATTTCTGTTACTTCGTCGTTGTTGACGTCTATTAATAACTTCATACTTCTTTGAAGTGTGTCTTTTGATGATTTGTTTTCTTCTTTCCATATTTCTTGGAGTTTTTGAAATATGGCATCATCTTCAGTGTATATTCCGTTTAGGGATTTTGTATCGACTTCTGAGATAATATTTATTAAATCTTCTTTTGTATAATTGTTTTTGCAGAATACAATTCTCCTTTTTCCTGTGTGTGGAAATAGAATCTTAGTTTCTTCATCATTTTCTTTGGCTACTAGAACTATTTGGCGATTAAATAAGTTGATTGCTTTTTCACTGATTGGAATTAAGCGTGAGTTGTCTGACTCAGCGCTATGTTCAGTTTTATCATCATCTTCATCTTCGTTATTTAACATATTTATGTTGTTTTCTATTTTTATTCTTGATAAGGCATCTGCGACGTAGTTTTCCTTACCCTTAATATATTCCACTTTAAAGTTATATTCTTTTAATTTGATTTTCCATCTTTGTAATTTCGTATTGGGTTCTTTCAAAGTTGAAAGCCAAACCAGTGGTCGATGGTCTGTTTTGATTGTGAATCTTCGTCCATATAAGTAATGGTGATATTGATCTGTTGCCCATATAATCGCGAGCAATTCTTTTTCTATTGTACTGTAGTTACATTCGTGTTTGTTTAATGTTCGAGAAGCGAACGACAAAGGACCATGTGACTGCGATAAGACGGCTCCTATAGCAAAGTTGCTTGCGTCTGTGGTTAATGTAAACTCTTTGTTATAGTCTGGGTGACGATTGAGTAGATCGTCTGACATAAGTGTTTTTATTTTATTAAATGCTTCTTGGTATTCCGGGTTATTTTTGTCGATAATTGCATTTTTCTTTAGACATATGGTAAATGGTTTTATTATACCTGCGTAATCTGGAATGAATTTCCTGTAATACCCTGTTAGACCTAAGAAACTTTGTATTTCTTTTACAGTATTTGGTATGCGAAAATTTTCAATTGTTTGTAACATATATAATATAAATTCCCCTCCTCCTACCTACTATACCTATCCTACACAACGGCGTCAACTTGACCGTTCAAGTGAAAATAGAAGAAGGGATGGTAACCATATACCTATATTTCGAATACTAACGTGCGGCGAATAGGCCACACACTTACGCCACGGAACTATTGATCGCTTCCGCTTAGGAAGTCGGTCGACGACGAAATATTTGGGGTATATGGGCCGTGAGTAACTACGAAGATGTAAACTCGCACGGCTACCATAAACTAAAACCTCCTGTCCTTCATGACCCCTATGACCACAGCGCTACAGGACCCACTAGCGGTCAGTCCGGGCCACTGAACAGAAGGGTGTTCGATCGCGTACGCAGCTCAGGCATGCTAGCGGGGCTCCGTCCTAAGCTCGTCGGATGGGGGGGTTCTTGCCGCCTACACGTCGAACGGTGTTACTGTTTACATGCCTGTCTCCGGTTGGTGTTTGAGAATTTCTGTTGATAATAAGTAGGGCTCGAAAATGTCCAAATGTCATTATTAGTGCGGTATAAAACCTTGTTAATAAATCTTGCCAAAAATAAATGGCCTACCATAGTTATCTCATGGACCTACGTGTTCGTAACCTCAAGCGGATAGAGGGTGAGAGCAAGATGTTTGGCTCTCACGGAGGAATAACCCACCCCTATGGCGTTGGGATTGAAACAATCCCGCAACGACCACCTTGGTGACCAAGCTCCTCGAAAATAAATATTTAGGTCACCCCTAATAAAAGAAGACTCTAATCAGTCATCCTGACTCACCCTTCAGGCTCGTTCACGTCGTCCTCACATCCTTAACCTAACTTAGGCTCGTAGCTGGCTCATCGAGTACCTGAAATAGAAACTTTCCAGCGGAACCGACAACCATAACCAAAAATAAAGAAACAACGAAACAGTGGATTGGGGTTAATCCCGAATTCTCACGGGTACATAGTTCTTTAATTCCTTTATCTTAATCTAAACCTTAACTGCTAAGTGCATAATTTTGAATCAGAAGATACTATAAAATAGCCCACTCGGTACATAGTCCGGGGAGAATAGATATTCCTATCCTAGAGATATCTTTTACTTTCGTCCAGACGGGACTTAACCTAGATGGGGGGGTTGATCCCTTATCCCACGATCCAAAAGAAAATTATACAAACAAAGAAATATTAAATGTATCTAACGCTAGAAATCGAACTACACTAGATCAGATGTCGAACGTAGATGAATATGATTTAATCCTAAAGAGAAATAATGTATCTATGAAAAAAAAATATAAATAGTTATGATGGTGATTATGTCACCGGTGCTTCTCACTGTATCTAGTTAGCATCCTCGACACGACGATTGCATCCGCTATAAAGTTGGTGGGGTTTCAAAGATCCCACTCACGTGTACGATGGAAGGATGCGTAAATAAATAAATCGAAAATAATAAAAATATCGCGGGTGGGTCGTGTTGTACAGACCCGTATCGCTCGCCAAAAAAAAAATACTACCAAAAATTTCAATAAAATTCCAAATAGGAATGGAGTGACTTACCGGGATAATTCCCTTGCTTTACCGGGTATGCTCTTCTTCTGCAGGTGTAGATGGAGTGCACTGCATCGTCCTGAGGTTTTCCAGCTGACCAATACCTAGCTAGGTGACACGCGGAATAAAAAGAGTTAGAAATTTTTGGGGATCTTTAGCGGAGCGAGGGGATAATATTTTTTTTTTCCTTTTTTTTTTTCAAATACCGAATACCAACGCGATGTAAATCTGAATAAAATTATTTTCGTATTTTGATAGCGGAAGAAATCTCGCGGGGGCAAGATGCGAGGGATTTTTCTTTATTAAAAATAGCACCAGCTAAATTACTTAAGTCACACATACAATAAAAAAAAATTAATTGATATGAAAAATATTAATAAAAAAATAACTAAAACTAAGGGTGAGTTGAAATTAGGCGGGACAGCTGACAGTTGTTCACCCGACGGGATTCGGGGGTAATTGTTGGATGTTCGCACGGCTTGGTGCTCCATCGTTGACAGCCTCTTCTGGCTTCCTCCAGGATGTTTGACGCTCGCGGCAGGACTAGTGCCGGGCTCAGAGTATATAATTGATAAATGTCTCAGGACGAGAGGGGGGTGCGGTTTTTTTTGCGTGAACGATACACACGAACACGTGTATCGCACTAGGATTCACCTCTAGATAGGGTGCACTGTCACGTGGGGTAGTCACTGTAGCACTGGGTCTATCGATTCAATATCGAACAAGTTTTTTTGTGTCTTAGACAGCAATGTAAAGGGTGTAACTGGGACACGTCCATGTTTTAGCGCACGCACAGATCACCGTGGCGCGACTGGGGCACTACACTTGTCCAGAGGGGTGGTTTACGCACTGGAACAAGGAGGCACTGCGTCCACACGACCGAAAACATAAAATTTTATATAACTCCGGTACGGAGATGGTCTTCAAAAAAAAAAAGGTTTAAACCAAGTGAGGCGTAGGTGGTTCGACTCGGACGGGCGCGAAATGGGAGCGGGGGAAACGGTTAATTGTCCCGAGTTCACTGGGGCGAAATCTGCTCCAAACAGCGGGTGATGCATACTGCATAACTAACACCATCACTGAATTAATTTTACGACGATGGAACAAAGATTTATCGAACCGCACTGATTAAGTTTAATAAAAACTGGGAGATATAATTGATCATCCCACGCTGTATCGAACACACGACAGGGTTACTTTCCCTCATGACTAACGCCACGCCAACGAATTTAATTAGGTCACGAGACCAACGACCAACACGCTCTGCTATTCAATTCCAACTGACTAACAAAAATGATTCGACCCAAAGCCAAACTCATTGGTTGTGCAAAAAAATGCCGCACAAAAACCGACGCGCAAATCAATGGAATTTTCCATCGACAACTTTACCGTAGAGGTATATGCAAGTGGCTATCATACGACACTTCGTATAAAAAAAAACCACAAATCCATAAGAGAAACAATGCAAAACGGGAATGCAAAAAAAAGAAGAATTCCATCGCCACACAAAAGGTATCGCGCCACACCAACGACCAATCTATCTATCTATCTATCTATCTATATACTATGGGTAATTTTAGTGGGATGTTCCTTTCTACGGGGGTTCGTGTATCAGGTTTTAGATATCCGATCTTTCCACCCTTGGTGTTGAATAGCGTACCGCCGAGGGGTATGCAACGGTATTTGCATAAACTAGGTTTCGCATAAAATCTACAGTATGAAACGAAATTATTTTTAAATTCAAAATTGAATTTGAATGACAAAAAGATTTTCAAAAGTGAAGGATAAGTGCAGGCGATTCCTACAAAACTTATTACTTTTGCGAGAGCTCACGAGCACAAGGAAGAAGAAAAGAAGCGCTGGACCTAGTGCATCCAGGAAAGTCTCATGCACAGAATGCTACTCGCGCGAAGCAACGTACTTTACGTGCGGAGATCCTTTACGTGGAACACTCCCACCTTCTTGTCGTTCATATCTTGTAGGTCGTATAGGTTGTTACCGATAATCTTTCTAACTCGCATTTTCTGGAATTTGGGGCACAGTTTTGCGTTCAATCGTTTCGATGCGTCGCTGAGCACAAAGTTCCTCTTGTAAACTATATCTCCAACTTGAAATTTCCGGTTGGCGCTACGCAAATTATACACCTTTTCGTATTTATTGTGTGCATCCGCCAAAGATTTTACCAAATGAGCGTGTAATAGGTTCATTTTGTCACTTTTAGCTAATACATTGACATCTGAGTGGTTAAGGCAATCCAGTCGCCGCAACAAATCATATGCTGACCCGTGTTCTACCATGGGTTGGCCAAAGAGGGCTTCGTATGGAGAAACTCCGAGAGCCGAATGCACAGCCGAACGCAAGGCACAGCCAATGGCTGGGAGTTGAGCGTCCCAAGTGGTATGATCGGTGGAAAGATACGAACGCACGGCCGCAAGGATTGAGCGATTAACCCGCTCGCTGGCATTGGCTTGTGGGGCGTAAGATGCGGTCCTAATATGGCGTATGCCGAAACTGCTAATGAACTTACTAAATTCCCTACTGATAAATTGTTTTCCGTTATCCGAAAGAACGGTTTCCGGCACTCCGTACAGCAAAAAGACCTGATCTCTCAAGAACTTGATGGTCCCCTCCGCGGTTGCTTTCTTTAGTGGCTGTAATAGCACGAATTTTGTGAGTTGGTCCAGCACGATGAGGATGTGCGTGTTGCCAGACTTGGAGCGAGGGTATGGCCCTAAAAAGTCCATGAAAATATGTTGAAAAGGACGTTCCACTACGAAAGCCTTTCCCATTGGGGTACGTAAGACGGTGTTAGGAGCTTTGGAGGCTTTGCATTCCTCACACTGATTGATGAAGGAGCTGACTTGGGCTGCCATATTCGGCCAAAAATAAAACTCACGCAGGCGGTGTAAGGTCTTGGCTATCCCGCCGTGTGAAGCTCGAGGGGGGCGATGCGCTAAGGAAATTAACCGTTCCGTCATCTGAGGAGGGATCCATAATTTCCACATCCTACTTTCTGCCAAGGGTTGCCCCAGACTGGGTTTTGTCCTTTTGAAGACCAGATTATCGGAAATGGTAAGATCCGGCAGTTGGTCGCTGTTTTGTTTGATGGTATCTAGGAGGTCGATATACTCTTTCGAGTGAAAACTAGAGTCGGACAGATCGACACGTAGTACGTCCGACGACGAAACTACTGACTTGGCTAGGTTGGGCTCAAGAGCATCCAAACCATGCATCCGGGACAGGGCGTCGGGAACCACATTCAGGGAACCCTTTCGGTGTTCAATGTCAAACACAAAACTCTGCAACTGAAGGCTCCAACGGGCCAATCTTCCATCCAAATCCTTTTTGTTCATCAACCAGCGGAGGCTGGCGTGGTCAGTGACAATTTTGAATTTATGCCCTTCCACATAGGCACGAAACTTCTGCACCCCCATTACGGCAGCCAGGCATTCGCGTTCCGTGACGCTGTAATTGCGTTGCGCAGCGTTTAGCTTGTGGGAGTAGTAGAAGATCGGGCGCTCGGCTCCGCTATCGTCACACTGACACAACACGCATCCTATGCCGGTGGCAGAGGCATCGCAAGCTATGACAAATTCTTTAGAGTAATCAGGGTTAATTAAGATGGGTGCGGTGGTTAACATAAACTTCAACTGGTTGAACGCGGTGAGAGCTTCTGAGCTGAACTGAAACTTCACTCCCTTCTTGAGGGTGTTAGTAATAGGAGTAGCTATCGTCGCGAAATCTTTTACAAATCGACGGTACCAACCGGCCATACCGAGGAAACGGCGTACTTGGCGCGGCGAACTAGGTACCGGGTAGTCAAGGATCGCCGAAACCTTATTGGGGTCAGTCTTGAGACAACCTTCACCTACGACATAACCAAGATATTTTAACTCTCGAAAACAAAATTGGGACTTATTCAGGTTAATCGTAAGCCCTGCATCTCGCAATTTTTGTGCAACAACGTTTAACATCTTTAGATGTTCTTCAAAGGTGCGCGAAACTATCAGTAAATCATCGAGATAGACGAACACATTTTCTCTCATTTCATGAGGTACCACTTTGTCCATCAATCTGCACATGCGCTGGGGCGCATTGCAGAGGCCAAAGGGCATTACTCTAAAATGGTAAAGAGGCCTACCGGGGATGGTGAACGCGGTTTTCTCCCTCGAACTTTGCTCTAGCGGTATCTGCCAGAAGGCGTCTTTCAGATCCACACTTGAAATAAAGTGTGTATCCGACAGCCGTCCTAGCAGCCCCTCAATGTGCGGGAGCGGGTACGCATCCTTTTTTGTGACTTGGTTCACCTTCCGAAAGTCCAAGCACAGGCGGTTCTTACCAGGTTTTCGTATGAGAACGACTGGTGAACTCCATGCGCTGGAACTCTCTTCTATGATCCCCAACTCAAGCATACGGTCCAGCTCCTCGTACAAAAGGGTTTGTACCGCCGGAGATACGGGATAATGCCGTTGTTTGACGGGTTCAGCATCTCCGGTATCGATTATATGTTCCTCGAGGTTTGTCCTTCCTAGGCCAAGGGTGGCAAAGGACGGGAACAAACTCACGGATTGTCTCAATCTATTCGATTCATCACTAGATAGTTTGCAGTAGAGTTCATCCCTTAAAGGGTCCGACTGACTGGAAGTTAGCTCCGAAATCAGATGGGGAGCGATCTGGAAATCCTTCCAAAAATTTACCCCAAGATACAAGGGTTGATTCAGAGAAGGTACGAGAAAGAAGATTATGGGTTTTGTGATGCCCTTGTAGGTAACATCCAACGTAGTTTGTCCTATGACGGCTTGGTGTTGACCATCAGCAGTTTTAACAGACGACTGTATTGTTTTGAAAGGCACGTGTTTCTCTCGGAGTAGCCGACAACCCTCCTTCCCTAAGCAACTCACCGCAGCTCCACTGTCCAACAGGCCCAACATATTTTGACCCATGAGATTCACCATCGCATAAGGACGAGGATCCTGCTCTGGACTACAAAGGGTAGTGGATGCAATAGTCTGGTAGGTGTGATGTTTCTTAGCGAATTTCGCCCGAAGGCGGAGTATCTTTAACGACGCAACGGGGGGAGATTTTGTAAAAATTCTAGCTCGAGTCGCATAGTAGGTTTGAAATCGATCATGCAAGGTTTTCCCTGCGGTGTTGTGGCTGTGAATCGGAGGTGGCGTAACGGGTATCTTGCGTTGGAGGATAACGACTTTGTCATGTGGTAGAGGAGGTGTAGTGGCGAGTGGCGGTGATGGGTTGACAGTTAGTGAGGAGGCCGGTTCCTTTCTTGAGAACAGTTCACACCGGTTGATGACCTGTTCCGATGCGAGTTTTCCGCGCAGTTAGAGCATCTCGGAGTGGTGGTGTTTTCCTTCCCACATTTGAAACAAAATAAGTTTCTCTGGGGACTTTCGCATTCGAAGAAGGTGTGGCCTGCTAGCTTGCAGTTCCAACAGGTGAGATTTACAGGTGCTCTGCGATTTTCGAGGGCGTCTACGTGATACCCTTCGGTACCAAAGTTAGGTTCCTCCTCTCTCAGTTCAACCTCACCGATATGGTGACGAAAACCCGAGGGTGGCATGGCTCGAGCCATGGCGGTTCGATGGACACTGAGATATTTCTCTATCGTACGGCACACATACACCAACTCAGGTAAGCTATTTGTATTGAAGGTGATGAGTAGCTCTCCCATACGCTTACATACATTTTGTTTCACAATTTCTATAAGCTCTCGGTTCGGTTTCGGATTCCTCAACCTTGAATTCAAATGCATAAGATCATTGTAAAAATCGTCAAACGATTCGGAAGGGCCTTGTCGTCGGTCCGACATTTTACGAAACAGCTCGGAGTCTGTCTCGAGGCTACGAAACTGTTCGATTAAAGCATTTTTGAGCACGGCCCAAGAAACGTGTGGGTTGGACTTCAGGTATACCCAAAACCAATTTTCAACGGGGCCGTCAACAAACTGATGGAAATTTAATACGACTTCCTCCCAAGTAACTCCGTAACCTTCCTTAACTCGTTGTAGGCGAAAGAGAAAGTCGTCTACGGACATCCGGCGATTGTCGAATTTAATCCCCCACTTGTGAAAGTGGTGGGCATTGGATACACTAGACGATGGGGTTCGAATTCCTTCCGCAACCGGCGGTGTGATGGGCTGGTTTAGTGACAAGCTACCTAACCGAGTGATGAAGTCATCAACATTCTCACTTCGGACATTGGGGGGAGGTACAGACATATCTGGTAAAGGTGGTGGTAACCGAGGTGGCAGAAATGGTGGAGGTGCAACAGCTGCATTTGCAGGCGCAGGCGTCCTGGTAGGGGTTTGAGAGCGCAACAGCTCTTGGAAGAGATGAGTTATCTCATTTCGAGTCGATACCCGATTTCTCTCTAACTCTTCTTTGATCACGCGCAGGTCGTCGGTGCGGCTCAAACCAATCGTTGCGGTCACCACTTCTTGCACATATTGAGCCAAGTCAACTGCTTCAGCATTGTCAGCATCCAGCTCAACATCCGGGTCGGCTTGAACATTAACTTGATCATCCGTAGAAGGCCTGTCAGCTTGACTGGTATCATTAAGATAGCCGAGGGCTTCTCGGGACGTAGATGGACCGGGGTTAAGACTGGACGAAGTGGGCCGGGGTCGGGATACTTTCGCGACCGGGCCTAAAGAGAGACGAGAGTCCCTGGACCGTTTGTCCTTCTTGGGACAAAGAAGTCTATCCGAAGTCTGACTAGGCTGTGACATTATTAATAATAGGGTGCGTAAATATCAAAGAAACGACTAACGACCTGGTTAGCTAACCGCTCAACTCAACTATCACTTATAAATAGACTTAAAGAGAAAAAAAATTTTTGAAATAAGCAAATCGATACTAAACTACCAGACTTAACTAACTAACTACTAAACTGTATTTGCGGCTGACTAAACTCTATCAGATAACGTGGAAAAATAGAAAATAATTATATACTAGATTTGGAAGTGAGGACTTCGCATACGAACTAAAAGGGGAGGATGAGTCAGGTAACTCTATGCTTGAGGTAATACGAAACTGTAGGGGATAACTTACGATGGTACATACGCAAGCTGTACGTGTTTACTATACACAATAGTTTTTGAGTGGCGATCCAAATCGTGGACCGTTTGGGGTTTGGAGTTTGTTTCATATTAGTAAAAAGAGTGTATCAAGACATCACTAAAACTAAGTCCGAAAATCAAACTAAAACTGCAAAAATGAAGAACTCAAAGGAGCTAGTGCCCCAGCGCAACTGCAACAGACATCAGCACGGATAAAAACCCTTTGCTGACCGGACAGAGCGCTAAAAATGAAAAACAGCAGCAAGATGGGATCTGCTAAGGAGTGTTGTGTAGACACACAAGGTGCAAAGTTTCAAAGAGATGCTCAATTCAACAATCGGTTGGCAACTACGTCAAAATCCCTACTGAACGATACAATCAAAGAAGGTACGAGTGCATCTGCAACAGTCGTAGATCGGGAACAATATCACCAAACTACCGGCCAGAGCTACCAAACCTTCTATGAGATAAGGTCAGAAAAGGGCTGCGTAAAGCTGCAAAATTCGATCTACTTACCCCTGTCCTAGTTTGAAGCGTAAGACTTCGGGCTCATAGGGTAAGTCTAAGCGACCGAGGGATAACCGGACCTGTATATCCTTGCTGGTAGCAAAACGTAATTCTGGGCTACACGCCACGAAATTGAACGGACTCCAGCAAAGGCTACACGAAAGGAAATAAGGGGGGAAGAGGATAGGTCCTGATGTAAATTCCCGAAAGTAACTAACCGATACACTTGAGAGCAAGCTCAATCAAGCGTAAGAAAAAAAAGAATATAAAGCAATCAAAAGAAAATTTTGGTAGGTCGGATGATCCAGACCTACAACAAGGTAACTCGACATATCTAAAAGAATATGGAGAAAAAAAAGGAAATACTCGAAATGGGTCTCACGTCGAACGTCTCCGGCGGGGACCTAACAAAAATAATGACATCTACGGGACATATTTCGTGCCCCACGTTGGGCTTGACCAACGTGTACCTAACTACAAATTGTAGACTGGAATTCACGCTAATCGGGCCCCACGTTGGGCGCCATCCTGTAACATATATAATATAAATTCCCCTCCTCCTACCTACTATACCTATCCTACACAACGGCGTCAACTTGACCGTTCAAGTGAAAATAGAAGAAGGGATGGTAACCATATACCTATATTTCGAATACTAACGTGCGGCGAATAGGCCACACACTTACGCCACGGAACTATTGATCGCTTCCGCTTAGGAAGTCGGTCGACGACGAAATATTTGGGGTATATGGGCCGTGAGTAACTACGAAGATGTAAACTCGCACGGCTACCATAAACTAAAACCTCCTGTCCTTCATGACCCCTATGACCACAGCGCTACAGGACCCACTAGCGGTCAGTCCGGGCCACTGAACAGAAGGGTGTTCGATCGCGTACGCAGCTCAGGCATGCTAGCGGGGCTCCGTCCTAAGCTCGTCGGATGGGGGGGGGTTCTTGCCGCCTACACGTCGAACGGTGTTACTGTTTACATGCCTGTCTCCGGTTGGTGTTTGAGAATTTCTGTTGATAATAAGTAGGGCTCGAAAATGTCCAAATGTCATTATTAGTGCGGTATAAAACCTTGTTAATAAATCTTGCCAAAAATAAATGGCCTACCATAGTTATCTCATGGACCTACGTGTTCGTAACCTCAAGCGGATAGAGGGTGAGAGCAAGATGTTTGGCTCTCACGGAGGAATAACCCACCCCTATGGCGTTGGGATTGAAACAATCCCGCAACGACCACCTTGGTGACCAAGCTCCTCGAAAATAAATATTTAGGTCACCCCTAATAAAAGAAGACTCTAATCAGTCATCCTGACTCACCCTTCAGGCTCGTTCACGTCGTCCTCACATCCTTAACCTAACTTAGGCTCGTAGCTGGCTCATCGAGTACCTGAAATAGAAACTTTCCAGCGGAACCGACAACCATAACCAAAAATAAAGAAACAACGAAACAGTGGATTGGGGTTAATCCCGAATTCTCACGGGTACATAGTTCTTTAATTCCTTTATCTTAATCTAAACCTTAACTGCTAAGTGCATAATTTTCAATCAGAAGATACTATAAAATAGCCCACTCGGTACATAGTCCGGGGAGAATAGATATTCCTATCCTAGAGATATCTTTTACTTTCGTCCAGACGGGACTTAACCTAGATGGGGGGGTTGATCCCTTATCCCACGATCCAAAAGAAAATTATACAAACAAAGAAATATTAAATGTATCTAACGCTAGAAATCGAACTACACTAGATCAGATGTCGAACGTAGATGAATATGATTTAATCCTAAAGAGAAATAATGTATCTATGAAAAAAAAATATAAATAGTTATGATGGTGATTATGTCACCGGTGCTTCTCACTGTATCTAGTTAGCATCCTCGACACGACGATTGCATCCGCTATAAAGTTGGTGGGGTTTCAAAGATCCCACTCACGTGTACGATGGAAGGATGCGTAAATAAATAAATCGAAAATAATAAAAATATCGCGGGTGGGTCGTGTTGTACAGACCCGTATCGCTCGCCAAAAAAAAAATACTACCAAAAATTTCAATAAAATTCCAAATAGGAATGGAGTGACTTACCGGGATAATTCCCTTGCTTTACCGGGTATGCTCTTCTTCTGCAGGTGTAGATGGAGTCCTGAGGTTTTCCAGCTGACCAATACCTAGCTAGGTGACACGCGGAATAAAAAGAGTTAGAAATTTTTGGGGATCTTTAGCGGAGCGAGGGGATAATATTTTTTTTTTTCCTTTTTTTTTTTCAAATACCGAATACCAACGCGATGTA
Source organism: Cheilosia vernalis (assembly GCA_949126925.1). Classification (NCBI taxonomy): domain Eukaryota; kingdom Metazoa; phylum Arthropoda; class Insecta; order Diptera; family Syrphidae; genus Cheilosia; species Cheilosia vernalis. Next base: position 71,561,976 of record OX421358.1, read on the forward strand.
AATCTGAATAAAATTATTTTCGTATTTTGATAGCGGAAGAAATCTCGCGGGGGCAAGATGCGAGGGATTTTTCTTTATTAAAAATAGCACCAGCTAAATTACTTAAATCACACATACAATAAAAAAAAATTAATTGATATGAAAAATATTAATAAAAAAATAACTAAACTAAGGGTGAGTTGAAATTAGGCGGGACAGCTGACAGTTGTTCACCCGACGGGATTCGGGGGTAATTGTTGGATGTTCGCACGGCTTGGTGCTCCATCGTTGACAGCCTCTTCTGGCTTCCTCCAGGATGTTTGACGCTCGCGGCAGGAATAGTGCCGGGCTCAGAGTATATAATTGATAAATGTCTCAGGACGAGAGGGGGGTGCGGTTTTTTTTGCGTGAACGATACACACGAACACGTGTATCGCACTAGGATTCACCTCTAGATAGGGTGCACTGTCACGTGGGGTAGTCACTGTAGCACTGGGTCTATCGATTCAATATCGAACAAGTTTTTTTGTGTCTTAGACAGCAATGTAAAGGGTGTAACTGGGACACGTCCATGTTTTAGCGCACGCACAGATCACCGTGGCGCGACTGGGGCACTACACTTGTCCAGAGGGGTGGTTTACGCACTGGAACAAGGAGGCACTGCGTCCACACGACCGAAAACATAAAATTTTATATAACTCCGGTACGGAGATGGTCTTCAAAAAAAAAAAAGGTTTAAACCAAGTGAGGCGCAGGTGGTTCGACTCGGACGGGCGCGAAATGGGAGCGGGGGAAACGGTTAATTGTCCCGAGTTCACTGGGGCGAAATCTGCTCCAAACAGCGGGTGATGCATACTGCATAACTAACACCATCACTGAATTAATTTTACGACGATGGAACAAAGATTTATCGAACCGCACTGATTAAGTTTAATAAAAACTGGGAGATATAATTGATCATCCCACGCTGTATCGAACACACGACAGGGTTACTTTCCCTCATGACTAACGCCACGCCAACGAATTTAATTAGGTCACGAGACCAACGACCAACACGCTCTGCTATTCAATTCCAACTGACTAACAAAAATGATTCGACCCAAAGCCAAACTCATTGGTTGTGCAAAAAAATGCCGCACAAAAACCGACGCGCAAATCAATGGAATTTTCCATCGACAACTTTACCGTAGAGGTATATGCAAGTGGCTATCATACGACACTTCGTATAAAAAAAAACCACAAATCCATAAGAGAAACAATGCAAAACGGGAATGCAAAAAAAAGAAGAATTCCATCGCCACACAAAAGGTATCGCGCCACACCAACGACCAAAACAACAAGCAAACCACTCTCTGCTATGGATTTTGCTTGTGGGGATATACACACAACAAAACCTATATGCAACCACCGCGCAGACTACCTGCTGGCAAAACAGCAACGCAATATACTATGGGTAATTTTAGTGGGATGTTCCTTTCTACGGGGGTTCGTGTATCAGGTTTTAGATATCCGATCTTTCCACCCTTGGTGTTGAATAGCGTACCGCCGAGGGGTATGCAACGGTATTTGCATAAACTAGGTTTCGCATAAAATCTACAGTATGAAACGAAATTATTTTTAAATTCAAAATTGAATTTGAATGACAAAAAGATTTTCAAAAGTGAAGGATAAGTGCAGGCGATTCCTACAAAACTTATTACTTTTGCGAGAGCTCACGAGCACAAGGAAGAAGAAAAGAAGCGCTGGACCTAGTGCATCCAGGAAAGTCTCATGCACAGAATGCTACTCGCGCGAAGCAACGTACTTTACGTGCGGAGATCCTTTACGTGGAACACTCCCACCTTCTTGTCGTTCATATCTTGTAGGTCGTATAGGTTGTTACCGATAATCTTTCTAACTCGCATTTTCTGGAATTTGGGGCACAGTTTTGCGTTCAATCGTTTCGATGCGTCGCTGAGCACAAAGTTCCTCTTGTAAACTATATCTCCAACTTGAAATTTCCGGTTGGCGCTACGCAAATTATACACCTTTTCGTATTTATTGTGTGCATCCGCCAAAGATTTTACCAAATGAGCGTGTAATAGGTTCATTTTGTCACTTTTAGCTAATACATTGACATCTGAGTGGTTAAGGCAATCCAGTCGCCGCAACAAATCATATGCTGACCCGTGTTCTACCATGGGTTGGCCAAAGAGGGCTTCGTATGGAGAAACTCCGAGAGCCGAATGCACAGCCGAACGCAAGGCACAGCCAATGGCTGGGAGTTGAGCGTCCCAAGTGGTATGATCGGTGGAAAGATACGAACGCACGGCCGCAAGGATTGAGCGATTAACCCGCTCGCTGGCATTGGCTTGTGGGGCGTAAGATGCGGTCCTAATATGGCGTATGCCGAAACTGCTAATGAACTTACTAAATTCCCTACTGATAAATTGTTTTCCGTTATCCGAAAGAACGGTTTCCGGCACTCCGTACAGCAAAAAGACCTGATCTCTCAAGAACTTGATGGTCCCCTCCGCGGTTGCTTTCTTTAGTGGCTGTAATAGCACGAATTTTGTGAGTTGGTCCAGCACGATGAGGATGTGCGTGTTGCCAGACTTGGAGCGAGGGTATGGCCCTAAAAAGTCCATGAAAATATGTTGAAAAGGACGTTCCACTACGAAAGCCTTTCCCATTGGGGTACGTAAGACGGTGTTAGGAGCTTTGGAGGCTTTGCATTCCTCACACTGATTGATGAAGGAGCTGACTTGGGCTGCCATATTCGGCCAAAAATAAAACTCACGCAGGCGGTGTAAGGTCTTGGCTATCCCGCCGTGTGAAGCTCGAGGGGGGCGATGCGCTAAGGAAATTAACCGTTCCGTCATCTGAGGAGGGATCCATAATTTCCACATCCTACTTTCTGCCAAGGGTTGCCCCAGACTGGGTTTTGTCCTTTTGAAGACCAGATTATCGGAAATGGTAAGATCCGGCAGTTGGTCGCTGTTTTGTTTGATGGTATCTAGGAGGTCGATATACTCTTTCGAGTGAAAACTAGAGTCGGACAGATCGACACGTAGTACGTCCGACGACGAAACTACTGACTTGGCTAGGTTGGGCTCAAGAGCATCCAAACCATGCATCCGGGACAGGGCGTCGGGAACCACATTCAGGGAACCCTTTCGGTGTTCAATGTCAAACACAAAACTCTGCAACTGAAGGCTCCAACGGGCCAATCTTCCATCCAAATCCTTTTTGTTCATCAACCAGCGGAGGCTGGCGTGGTCAGTGACAATTTTGAATTTATGCCCTTCCACATAGGCACGAAACTTCTGCACCCCCATTACGGCAGCCAGGCATTCGCGTTCCGTGACGCTGTAATTGCGTTGCGCAGCGTTTAGCTTGTGGGAGTAGTAGAAGATCGGGCGCTCGGCTCCGCTATCGTCACACCGACACAACACGCATCCTATGCCGGTGGCAGAGGCATCGCAAGCTATGACAAATTCTTTAGAGTAATCAGGGTTAATTAAGATGGGTGCGGTGGTTAACATAAACTTCAACTGGTTGAACGCGGTGAGAGCTTCTGAGCTGAACTGAAACTTCACTCCCTTCTTGAGGGTGTTAGTAATAGGAGTAGCTATCGTCGCGAAATCTTTTACAAATCGACGGTACCAACCGGCCATACCGAGGAAACGGCGTACTTGGCGCGGCGAACTAGGTACCGGGTAGTCAAGGATCGCCGAAACCTTATTGGGGTCAGTCTTGAGACAACCTTCACCTACGACATAACCAAGATATTTTAACTCTCGAAAACAAAATTGGGACTTATTCAGGTTAATCGTAAGCCCTGCATCTCGCAATTTTTGTGCAACAACGTTTAACATCTTTAGATGTTCTTCAAAGGTGCGCGAAACTATCAGTAAATCATCGAGATAGACGAACACATTTTCTCTCATTTCATGAGGTACCACTTTGTCCATCAATCTGCACATGCGCTGGGGCGCATTGCAGAGGCCAAAGGGCATTACTCTAAAATGGTAAAGAGGCCTACCGGGGATGGTGAACGCGGTTTTCTCCCTCGAACTTTGCTCTAGCGGTATCTGCCAGAAGGCGTCTTTCAGATCCACACTTGAAATAAAGTGTGTATCCGACAGCCGTCCTAGCAGCCCCTCAATGTGCGGGAGCGGGTACGCATCCTTTTTTGTGACTTGGTTCACCTTCCGAAAGTCCAAGCACAGGCGGTTCTTACCAGGTTTTCGTATGAGAACGACTGGTGAACTCCATGCGCTGGAACTCTCTTCTATGATCCCCAACTCAAGCATACGGTCCAGCTCCTCGTACAAAAGGGTTTGTACCGCCGGAGATACGGGATAATGCCGTTGTTTGACGGGTTCAGCATCTCCGGTATCGATTATATGTTCCTCGAGGTTTGTCCTTCCTAGGCCAAGGGTGGCAAAGGACGGGAACAAACTCACGGATTGTCTCAATCTATTCGATTCATCACTAGATAGTTTGCAGTAGAGTTCATCCCTTAAAGGGTCCGACTGACTGGAAGTTAGCTCCGAAATCAGATGGGGAGCGATCTGGAAATCCTTCCAAAAATTTACCCCAAGATACAAGGGTTGATTCAGAGAAGGTACGAGAAAGAAGATTATGGGTTTTGTGATGCCCTTGTAGGTAACATCCAACGTAGTTTGTCCTATGACGGCTTGGTGTTGACCATCAGCAGTTTTAACAGACGACTGTATTGTTTTGAAAGGCAGGTGTTTCTCTCGGAGTAGCCGACAACCCTCCTTCCCTAAGCAACTCACCGCAGCTCCACTGTCCAACAGGCCCAACATATTTTGACCCATGAGATTCACCATCGCATAAGGACGAGGATCCTGCTCTGGACTACAAAGGGTAGTGGATGCAATAGTCTGGTAGGTGTGATGTTTCTTAGCGAATTTCGCCCGAAGGCGGAGTATCTTTAACGACGCAACGGGGGGAGATTTTGTAAAAATTCTAGCTCGAGTCGCATAGTAGGTTTGAAATCGATCATGCAAGGTTTTCCCTGCGGTGTTGTGGCTGTGAATCGGAGGTGGCGTAACGGGTATCTTGCGTTGGAGGATAACGACTTTGTCATGTGGTAGAGGAGGTGTAGTGGCGAGTGGCGGTGATGGGTTGACAGTTAGTGAGGAGGCCGGTTCCTTTCTTGAGAACAGTTCACACCGGTTGATGACCTGTTCCGATGCGAGTTTTCCGCGCAGTTAGAGCATCTCGGAGTGGTGGTGTTTTCCTTCCCACATTTGAAACAAAATAAGTTTCTCTGGGGACTTTCGCATTCGAAGAAGGTGTGGCCTGCTAGCTTGCAGTTCCAACAGGTGAGATTTACAGGTGCTCTGCGATTTTCGAGGGCGTCTACGTGATACCCTTCGGTACCAAAGTTAGGTTCCTCCTCTCTCAGTTCAACCTCACCGATATGGTGACGAAAACCCGAGGGTGGCATGGCTCGAGCCATGGCGGTTCGATGGACACTGAGATATTTCTCTATCGTACGGCACACATACACCAACTCAGGTAAGCTATTTGTATTGAAGGTGATGAGTAGCTCTCCCATACGCTTACATACATTTTGTTTCACAATTTCTATAAGCTCTCGGTTCGGTTTCGGATTCCTCAACCTTGAATTCAAATGCATAAGATCATTGTAAAAATCGTCAAACGATTCGGAAGGGCCTTGTCGTCGGTCCGACATTTTACGAAACAGCTCGGAGTCTGTCTCGAGGCTACGAAACTGTTCGATTAAAGCATTTTTGAGCACGGCCCAAGAAACGTGTGGGTTGGACTTCAGGTATACCCAAAACCAATTTTCAACGGGGCCGTCAACAAACTGATGGAAATTTAATACGACTTCCTCCCAAGTAACTCCGTAACCTTCCTTAACTCGTTGTAGGCGAAAGAGAAAGTCGTCTACGGACATCCGGCGATTGTCGAATTTAATCCCCCACTTGTGAAAGTGGTGGGCATTGGATACACTAGACGATGGGGTTCGAATTCCTTCCGCAACCGGCGGTGTGATGGGCTGGTTTAGTGACAAGCTACCTAACCGAGTGATGAAGTCATCAACATTCTCACTTCGGACATTGGGGGGAGGTACAGACATATCTGGTAAAGGTGGTGGTAACCGAGGTGGCAGAAATGGTGGAGGTGCAACAGCTGCATTTGCAGGCGCAGGCGTCCTGGTAGGGGTTTGAGAGCGCAACAGCTCTTGGAAGAGATGAGTTATCTCATTTCGAGTCGATACCCGATTTCTCTCTAACTCTTCTTTGATCACGCGCAGGTCGTCGGTGCGGCTCAAACCAATCGTTGCGGTCACCACTTCTTGCACATATTGAGCCAAGTCAACTGCTTCAGCATTGTCAGCATCCAGCTCAACATCCGGGTCGGCTTGAACATTAACTTGATCATCCGTAGAAGGCCTGTCAGCTTGACTGGTATCATTAAGATAGCCGAGGGCTTCTCGGGACGTAGATGGACCGGGGTTAAGACTGGACGAAGTGGGCCGGGGTCGGGATACTTTCGCGACCGGGCCTAAAGAGAGACGAGAGTCCCTGGACCGTTTGTCCTTCTTGGGACAAAGAAGTCTATCCGAAGTCTGACTAGGCTGTGACATTATTAATAATAGGGTGCGTAAATATCAAAGAAACGACTAACGACCTGGTTAGCTAACCGCTCAACTCAACTATCACTTATAAATAGACTTAAAGAGAAAAAAAAATTTTGAAATAAGCAAATCGATACTAAACTACCAGACTTAACTAACTAACTACTAAACTGTATTTGCGGCTGACTAAACTCTATCAGATAACGTGGAAAAATAGAAAATAATTATATACTAGATTTGGAAGTGAGGACTTCGCATACGAACTAAAAGGGGAGGATGAGTCAGGTAACTCTATGCTTGAGGTAATACGAAACTGTAGGGGATAACTTACGATGGTACATACGCAAGCTGTACGTGTTTACTATACACAATAGTTTTTGAGTGGCGATCCAAATCGTGGACCGTTTGGGGTTTGGAGTTTGTTTCATATTAGTAAAAAGAGTGTATCAAGACATCACTAAAACTAAGTCCGAAAATCAAACTAAAACTGCAAAAATGAAGAACTCAAAGGAGCTAGTGCCCCAGCGCAACTGCAACAGACATCAGCACGGATAAAAACCCTTTGCTGACCGGACAGAGCGCTAAAAATGAAAAACAGCAGCAAGATGGGATCTGCTAAGGAGTGTTGTGTAGACACACAAGGTGCAAAGTTTCAAAGAGATGCTCAATTCAACAATCGGTTGGCAACTACGTCAAAATCCCTACTGAACGATACAATCAAAGAAGGTACGAGTGCATCTGCAACAGTCGTAGATCGGGAACAATATCACCAAACTACCGGCCAGAGCTACCAAACCTTCTATGAGATAAGGTCAGAAAAGGGCTGCGTAAAGCTGCAAAATTCGATCTACTTACCCCTGTCCTAGTTTGAAGCGTAAGACTTCGGGCTCATAGGGTAAGTCTAAGCGACCGAGGGATAACCGGACCTGTATATCCTTGCTGGTAGCAAAACGTAATTCTGGGCTACACGCCACGAAATTGAACGGACTCCAGCAAAGGCTACACGAAAGGAAATAAGGGGGGAAGAGGATAGGTCCTGATGTAAATTCCCGAAAGTAACTAACCGATACACTTGAGAGCAAGCTCAATCAAGCGTAAGAAAAAAAAGAATATAAAGCAATCAAAAGAAAATTTTGGTAGGTCGGATGATCCAGACCTACAACAAGGTAACTCGACATATCTAAAAGAATATGGAGAAAAAAAAGGAAATACTCGAAATGGGTCTCACGTCGAACGTCTCCGGCGGGGACCTAACAAAAATAATGACATCTACGGGACATATTTCGTGCCCCACGTTGGGCTTGACCAACGTGTACCTAACTACAAATTGTAGACTGGAATTCACGCTAATCGGGCCCCACGTTGGGCGCCATCCTGTAACATATATAATATAAATTCCCCTCCTCCTACCTACTATACCTATCCTACACAACGGCGTCAACTTGACCGTTCAAGTGAAAATAGAAGAAGGGATGGTAACCATATACCTATATTTCGAATACTAACGTGCGGCGAATAGGCCACACACTTACGCCACGGAACTATTGATCGCTTCCGCTTAGGAAGTCGGTCGACGACGAAATATTTGGGGTATATGGGCCGTGAGTAACTACGAAGATGTAAACTCGCACGGCTACCATAAACTAAAACCTCCTGTCCTTCATGACCCCTATGACCACAGCGCTACAGGACCCACTAGCGGTCAGTCCGGGCCACTGAACAGAAGGGTGTTCGATCGCGTACGCAGCTCAGGCATGCTAGCGGGGCTCCGTCCTAAGCTCGTCGGATGGGGGGGGGGTTCTTGCCGCCTACACGTCGAACGGTGTTACTGTTTACATGCCTGTCTCCGGTTGGTGTTTGAGAATTTCTGTTGATAATAAGTAGGGCTCGAAAATGTCCAAATGTCATTATTAGTGCGGTATAAAACCTTGTTAATAAATCTTGCCAAAAATAAATGGCCTACCATAGTTATCTCATGGACCTACGTGTTCGTAACCTCAAGCGGATAGAGGGTGAGAGCAAGATGTTTGGCTCTCACGGAGGAATAACCCACCCCTATGGCGTTGGGATTGAAACAATCCCGCAACGACCACCTTGGTGACCAAGCTCCTCGAAAATAAATATTTAGGTCACCCCTAATAAAAGAAGACTCTAATCAGTCATCCTGACTCACCCTTCAGGCTCGTTCACGTCGTCCTCACATCCTTAACCTAACTTAGGCTCGTAGCTGGCTCATCGAGTACCTGAAATAGAAACTTTCCAGCGGAACCGACAACCATAACCAAAAATAAAGAAACAACGAAACAGTGGATTGGGGTTAATCCCGAATTCTCACGGGTACATAGTTCTTTAATTCCTTTATCTTAATCTAAACCTTAACTGCTAAGTGCATAATTTTCAATCAGAAGATACTATAAAATAGCCCACTCGGTACATAGTCCGGGGAGAATAGATATTCCTATCCTAGAGATATCTTTTACTTTCGTCCAGACGGGACTTAACCTAGATGGGGGGGTTGATCCCTTATCCCACGATCCAAAAGAAAATTATACAAACAAAGAAATATTAAATGTATCTAACGCTAGAAATCGAACTACACTAGATCAGATGTCGAACGTAGATGAATATGATTTAATCCTAAAGAGAAATAATGTATCTATGAAAAAAAAATATAAATAGTTATGATGGTGATTATGTCACCGGTGCTTCTCACTGTATCTAGTTAGCAACCTCGACACGACGATTGCATCCGCTATAAAGTCGGTGGGGTTTCAAAGATCCCACTCGCGTGTACGATGGAAGGACGCGTAAATAAATAAATCGAAAATAATAAAAATATCGCGGGTGGGTCGTGTTGTACAGACCCGTATCGCTCGCCAAAAAAAAAATACTACCAAAAATTTCAATAAAATTCCAAATAGGAATGGAGTGACTTACCGGGATAATTCCCTTGCTTTACCGGGTATGCTCTTCTTCTGCAGGTGTAGATGGAGTGCACTGCATCGTCCTGAGGTTTTCCAGCTGACCAATACCTAGCTAGGTGACACGCGGAATAAAAAGAGTTAGAAATTTTTGGGGATCTTTAGCGGAGCGAGGGGATAATATTTTTTTTTTCCTTTTTTTTTCAAATACCGAATACCAACGCGATGTAAATCTGAATAAAATTATTTTCGTATTTTGATAGCGGAAGAAATCTCGCGGGGGCAAGATGCGAGGGATTTTTCTTTATTAAAAATAGCACCAGCTACATTACTTAAATCACACATACAATAAAAAAAATTTAATTGATATGAAAAATATTAAGAAAAAAATAACTAAAACTAAGGGTGAGTTGAAATTAGGCGGGACAGCTGACAGTTGTTCACCCGACGGGATTCGGGGGTAATTGTTGGATGTTCGCACGGCCTGGTGCTCCATCGTTGACAGCCTCTTCTGGCTTCCTCCAGGATGTTTGACGCTCGCGGCAGGACTAGTGCCGGGCTCAGAGTATATAATTGATAAATGTCTCAGGACGAGAGGGGGGTGCGGTTTTTTTTGCGTGAACGATACACACGAACACGTGTATCGCACTAGGATTCACCTCTAGATAGGGTGCACTGTCACGTGGGGTAGTCACTGTAGCACTGGGTCTATCGATTCAATATCGAACAAGTTTTTTTGTGTCTTAGACAGCAATGTAAAGGGTGTAACTGGGACACGTCCATGTTTTAGCGCACGCACAGATCACCGTGGCGCGACTGGGGCACTACACGTGTCCAGAGGGGTGGTTTACGCACTGGAACAAGGAGGCACTGCGTCCACACGACCGAAAACATAAAATTTTATATAACTCCGGTACGGAGATGGTCTTCAAAAAAAAAAAAGGTTTAAACCAAGTGAGGCGCAGGTGGTTCGACTCGGACGGGCGCGAAATGGGAGCGGGGGAAACGGTTAATTGTCCCGAGTTCACTGGGGCGAAATCTGCTCCAAACAGCGGGTGATGCATACTGCATAACTAACACCATCACTGAATTAATTTTACGACGATGGAACAAAGATTTATCGAACCGCACTGATTAAGTTTAATAAAAACTGGGAGATATAATTGATCATCCCACGCTGTATCGAACACACGACAGGGTTACTTTCCCTCATGACTAACGCCACGCCAACGAATTTAATTAGGTCACGAGACCAACGACCAACACGCTCTGCTATTCAATTCCAACTGACTAACAAAAATGATTCGACCCAAAGCCAAACTCATTGGTTGTGCAAAAAAATGCCGCACAAAAACCGACGCGCAAATCAATGGAATTTTCCATCGACAACTTTACCGTAGAGGTATATGCAAGTGGCTATCATACGACACTTCGTATAAAAAAAAACCACAAATCCATAAGAGAAACAATGCAAAACGGGAATGCAAAAAAAAGAAGAATTCCATCGCCACACAAAAGGTATCGCGCCACACCAACGACCAAAACAACAAGCAAACCACTCTCTGCTATGGATTTTGCTTGTGGGGATATACACACAACAAAACCTATATGCAACCACCGCGCAGACTACCTGCTGGCAAAACAGCAACGCAATATACTATGGGTAATTTTAGTGGGATGTTCCTTTCTACGGGGGTTCGTGTATCAGGTTTTAGATATCCGATCTTTCCACCCTTGGTGTTGAATAGCGTACCGCCGAGGGGTATGCAACGGTATTTGCATAAACTAGGTTTCGCATAAAATCTACAGTATGAAACGAAATTATTTTTAAATTCAAAATTGAATTTGAATGACAAAAAGATTTTCAAAAGTGAAGGATAAGTGCAGGCGATTCCTACATGTTTTTATTTTATTTGGGTTAGGCTTAATACCATCTGGTGTTATAATGTGGCCTAGGAATTCTGTCTCCTTCTTTAAAAATTCAGATTTGTTTAAAGATACTTTAAGATTTGCTTTCTTGAGAGTAATTAAAACTTTGTTTATTGAATCTATATGTTCTTGGAGGCTAGTGGAAAAGATGATTATATCGTCAAGGTATACATAACAAATTTTCCCTATGAATTCTTGTAAGACTTCGTTCATGAGTCTTTGGAATGTTGCTGGTGCGTTTTTTAAACCGAAGGGCATGCGCACAAATTCGTAATGGCCTGATTGTGTTGAAAATGCAGTTTTTTCCCTGTCCTTTTTATCGGCCTCTATTTGGTGAAACCCTTTTGTGAGATCTAATGTTGTAAAGTAATTACAATGTCCTAGTTTATCTAATATGCTATCTATGTTTGGAATGGGGTATTTATCTTCTTTAGTTTTTTCATTCAGTTTTCTATAGTCGATGACTATTCTCCATTCTTTATTTCCCGTATTGTCCTCTTTCTTGGGGACTACCCAAAGAGGAGCATTATATGGTGAAGTAGAATGTTGGATAATTCCTTGGTTGAGCATGTCTTGAATTTGTCTTTTTACTTCGTCATTATGAATTTGTTCGTATTTGTAAATTCGTGTGAATATGGGTGAGTCATCGGTAGTGGGGATCACATGTTTAATGTGGCTAGTAAAAGATAGATTGTCTCCTTTGTTGTAAAAGGTACTTCTATGTTTACTTGTAAGTTTTAAAAGAGCTTGTTTCTCTTCATTGTTTAAGTGATCTAATCGAAGTTTTTCCTGAATTGAATTTATAAATGTTTCGGTTATTGGTATTGTATTTAAATGATTAATGGTTTCAGTATACTCCCGTTCCTCATCTGCACTGAAGAATATGGGTATGATCTGATCATTCATTTTTAATATTTTCTCCTTATACCTAATTTCACTATTATTTGGAATTAGAATGTTATTCCCAAGTATTCCATTGTAGTTTATATGGAAATCATGTATTTGAAATTCGCAATCTTCTACTACTGGAAGTATAAATTTTTCTTTTGGAATTATTAAATCTTTGGTTATTTCAATTGGATTCCCCACGGTATTGATTTTTAGTGGTTGTTCTCTGATTTTTATATATTCCTTTGGTGCATCATTTTCTCTTAAAAGGCTATTTGTGGCACCGGTATCTACTAAAAGTCTTATTGTCTTATTATTTTTTGTTAGTTTAATAAAGGGTAGTGATCGTTGTTTTGAGGTTCCGAGGCACATGACCGAAAATTTGCATTGTCTTCGTTATAATTCGTTATTGGTTGGTTTTGGGTGGTACGTCTTATTTGTGACGATCTTGGATCTACATCCATAGGTTCGAACCTCTGAGGTTGTTGCCTATAGTTGTTTGGGTTGGAATTTTGATTAAAATTATTTTCGTAGTTATTATATCTATTTTGATGGTTATAATTGTTTTGTCTTTGGAAGTTGTTATTTGGCACACATTGTTTTGGTTGCCAATTGTTATAATTATTATAGTTATTATGGTGCTTGTTATTATTACCTGGATAGGATTTTAAGTTCTTGTGATCTTTGTTTTATTGATTACCTTTATTTTGGTTTTTGTGTTCTCTGTAATTGGAACTAGATTGTCTTTGATCACTGTTTTGGTTATTTGTAAAACCAGCTTGTGCAAGTTCGTAAAGAGCTTGTTGTAGTGAATGTGGTTTTAATGAATATAAGCATTGTATATAAATCTAATAGTACTCTCATCAGAGGAAATCGACACTAGCGCCTCTATAGAGCAAAGGCCCGATTACTTTATTTTCCTATCATTGACGGCAACCATAGTTTTGCACTTACCACAGACACCAATTACTGTCACTGAGAATAGAAAAAGGCAAGAGAGAACCAAACGAAGTAGTAAACACAATCGGCCTTACTAATAATCAATCACTAATGTCGACAACTAGTTAGATGTCAGCTTTAGTAAAAATGTACAGCTTTTGTGAAATGGTACCAATAAACAATTAGACCTCCACATTTACTAGTCCTACAACTTTCGTAGAATCTATTACATTTGTTGTCATTGCAGAATTGAAATTTCATAATTTGTTTTCGTGAAAAACAAGGTCAATGGTCTCTTTCACAAGGAGGATTTTATTTTAAAAGAAGGAATACATAAATTGCAATTAAATTTGCCCAACACATATCTTTCCAATGCTCTTTGAGACTTATTATAAGCAAAAAACAAAACACAAAATAGGAAATGCTCAAAATATCCGCTGATCTGTCAAATATCATATGCAAATCAGTAATGCCCTATCGTTCGATCGGACACAATTTTCAGTACTTTTATGGTAGGTACGCTTTCCATTGTTTTATAATACTACCTCGCGATTTCTTTATGAGTGCATTTGTGTCGTAATAAAATCCCTTTCAAATTATTCAATAAACAAAGCACAGTTTATTTGAATATGGTTTCATTTATTCGTAGGCTGACGATGCAAATCAAAACTTATTAGTGGTCTAAGCACTAAGCATCACAATTGCATCGTTAGCAAGAGAATATTTTTGAAAATAGAAATAATATCTGGCTCATTTATTTCAGAATGAATAAAAATCGCACGTAGGAAGCGTGTTAAGAACTTATCGCTTCCGGGTTTGAAAATAAATACAATTTAACCTATAAAAAATTGTATGGTTTATATATTTCTTAATTCGGGAAACTTAGAAACCGACAAAAGTTGAAATTCGAACTGAAAAATATAAAACGCATATTCTCGTACTACCTGTATTTTGTTGAGTTCTGATAATTCTATTTGTATAACTATATTTTCCACGAAGGGAACCTTTTCACGCCAACCATTGTCTCATTAGAGATCCTCATTCTCGGTAAATAAACCCCTTTTGCAAAGAGTTTGAAAAGGGTTTGGTTGCAACAAAATATCTACCTGTGTCGCCTATGGTACTGAGAATTGTTGCAAAAAGGTACCTATAAGCCGTCAAACTTTGGTAAGAAGACATTTTATTCTGTTTGCGACGACTGTCAAGAAAGTCTTGGAATTATCCCAAACTTATATAAAATTTATTTTTTACTAAGCAACTAACTAGGAAAACCAATCAAAACAGAAAGAAAAACACAGAAATATATGCTTCACGTGTTTAGAAATAAAACAAAAACGCAATATTTTTCAATATTTTGCATACATTTGTACAAATTTGTGTGTGATAGACTTAAAAACCATTTGCATTGTTGTATTACAACGAATAAAATTAGAAAACATTCACAATTTACTAAAATTAATTAATAATTGTAAACGATCAGGCTGAACAACATTGTATTAAATTCTCTCCTATTTCGATATTTAATACCGCGATTTTGGATGGTTGGGCAACACTTGTCTTCAAAATGAAATAAGGGAGGATTTATTTAGCTAATGTCCGAGATAAACATGGCTTTCTCAACACTAACATTTAACCCTACAGTTAGCGATAGTCTGGCAACTATATTTGTTTATTGGTAAAGGGATTTTGGAAAGTGTGGAGTCTTTTCGTAAAGTGCCAGACTAAAGTTGATTATTGGTAAGGCCGAATGAACCACCCCTATAAGCTACAAATGACAGGATTTGTTATTAGATCTAAAAAAAGAGAAGAACACAGAAGCACTTCTGTTCGCTTCGCATGAATGTACCTGCTGCGTATACTCGTATAGTTGTGTGTGTACGCATAAAGTGCAACACAATTTTCTGGATTGTGCGAACAAATAGATATGAGATAATTTGTGTATCATCTCATCTCGTTTGCATGTACAAATTATTTATTTTCTTCTTTCGATCTTTGCTTGTTGGTGATATTTTTTTGATGTATGTTTTTTATGGATGTTTGTGTGTCACAGAGCTCGTTGCCTAAAAAATTCCTAACTTTAACAATTTTTGGGTTGTCTGATTATTAGGGTAATTGGGCGAAAATATAAATTTTTTGGATGTTTAAAGTAGGTATGCCAATAAAAGGATTTCCACGCCCTTTCCGCTGGAAACTAAGTTGTTCTTGCAATACTAAATATAAAGGGTGGACATAGGCAAAAATTGATTCAAAAGCATTACGGAAGCGAAGTTACCACAAGTGTTTTGCCTTTTATTTTAAAGTAAAGCTAGTAATTTACATTTAGAAGTTTCTTATAAGTTTCGCATAATTGAAAAATTGAATATGTTTTAAAGAGTAAAGTAACAATTAGAAAAGACACTGGTGTGCTTGTTTTAATTAAAATACAATTATTATTATTTTAAAGTGCATACGCCCTAAGTTTTAAATAAAAATGCCTGTTAGAGATGCCTACACTCATTGCCTCAGCGTAAAAAAAACGTTTTCCTTATCATTTTTTCAAGTTCCAAATGACCACCGAAAGGAAATTTGGTTAAAACATTCTCGGAACACACATTTTAAAAAAAAAAACTGCCTATTTTTGCGAGAAACATTTTTACCCAAAAGATATAATAACAAAGGGGACACGAAAATGCCTTACTAAAAATGCAAATCCAATGTCAGCTATAGCTCTGTGTAAATGTACTGACACTGTAATTGGTGACCCGTGCTTTGGGGTTATAAATTTTAGGGAAAGTGCAGGTATTTTAAAAGTTGCTACTGTGATAGAAGAAATTCAAAATGATTCACCTCCATTATTAGTAAATAAAACCTCTTCACCAATTACATTTATAAGGGATTATAGTTTACCTCTAAATATTAATGATGGTAATGAGGCCTCTTCCTCGCAGTTTCCATCTCCCCATAGACAAACAAATAACAAAACATTAGAAGCAAATAGCATTAAGACGACTATATCTCGTTTTTTATTTGATACCCCAAAAAGATTAAAGGAAAATAGAGAATACAATTTGCAAAAGAATCCAAAAGCTCTGATGTAAGCACGTTTGTCAATATGAAACTATTTCACAAGCCTTAGGCACATTTTCACGACGAAGAAAAGGATATTGCTTAAAATGTTTTTATAAATCTCCATCGCTTTGTACCCATATGCTACGAAATTTTTTCAAATGCACTCCATGTTGTTCTTAACCGGAGGACAGTATGGTGCAATTTTATTAATCTTTTACTGAGAAACATAATTACCCTTTACGTTTAAAGTTTTTCCTCAAAAATTATGAAAAACTGGAAGATTGCAGAAAAACTAGGTTTGTGCGCTTTATTTTTTCGGAATAGGTTAGGTATAAACGTAGGCATATAGGTAGGGTGACGTGGTCGTAAATGCACCACCCTTTTTTCAAACGACCATAACATTTTTAAAATAAGTTTTTTTTGTTTGGTATTTTGACATACATTTTATGAATTTGTTATGGAAATATGTATAGAGTAAATTTGTTGATAGCATGTGAACATTTTAAGTTAAAATGAATTGTTCAAAAAATGAGAAATGGTGCATGGTGCACCATGGTAGGTACTAAATGCACCAGTTGTATGTGTATAATGCACCACCTATTATTTTAAAAATTAAAACAAATATTTCAATAGATAAACATAGTTTTATTAGACAAAAAAACAGTTCATTGCAACTTTGAAGAACATATAAATAAAAATAAATACTAATGACTTCATCTTCACATCAACATAAAAATAAGTTTACAATAAAACAAAAATAACAAAAATAAAATAGGTATTTAAACATAAACAAAATAAACAACTTAAAATTAATTACTTAACGAATATTTAATTTATATACAGATTCTGAGAATTTGTATAACGACTGTTGCCGCTTCGTTGGCCCCGATACAGAAGGATCTTGGTGGTGCATTGTGCACTACTACGGAATTTTAGGTTAAAATTTAAATAATCTGCAGACAACGCATCAAGGTTATAAACTCTTTATTATAAACCAAAAATAAAAGGTTAAAAAATCATTTTATTAAAGCTAAATAAAGAAAAAAGTCACTTCCACTGAAGAAATAAAAAAATTAACTTACCCTTTTTTTTTCGTTTTTCACTGAAATTGTAAAAAAAAATTCGCACACGTCCGCGCACAAAGAAAGCCACTACCAGACTGAAATCTACTATCGTTGCCGGAAAAAACGAATACTTTTGAGTGAGGTAGACACAATTACATCTGTCAGTTAGGCAGATGGAGCTATGGTGCGTGGTGCACCACTGGTGCATCTACGACCATGTCACCCTACAGGTAGATCATAGATTAAAATCACGAAAAACTTCCGGATATCCTCGGATAATTATTAGCTTCCGATTGGGTTGAGCGTTGATAATGACCTATATGAGATTAAATGCAAAAATTATGTCCTGGTACTGGTACATTATGTAGCTACAAAGCCAGAAGAATAATAATCTAAGTACATTACATATCCACCTTTCAACAAACGGGCCTATGCAGCAAAACCCAAAGCAAAGAAACGTCGCTTATTTCAAAGAAATAATGAAATGTAGCAACGTTTCGGAAATGTACCAATCACCATTTCGGCGAAAAATATAGAAAAATGAAAGATATCTCATCTTGTCTTGCCAACCTACAGCTGCAGCCAACCATTAACCAATACAATCACGATCATATCTCATAAACCTCACGGGTGTGACGAACGATTCTGCTCCCAGTCACATCACATATCACAGAAACACAGACCCACAAAGGAACCCAAAACAAGTAGGCACGCGTACGACACGACACACGAGGTACCACGACAAGAGTGTATGTGTGTTTTTTTGTCGTTCTCCGTCCTTTCGCTCACTCAAAACAATTCTTCTCTGAGAAAAGGTTATTCTTTTGCTAACCATGCGACCATACGCCCTCTACAGAGCAGAGGCCCAAATAAAAAAATTCGTCTGATGAGAGTACTATTAGATTTATATACAATGATATAAGATAGTTCTCATATTGGAAGGTAATTTTTCTTTAAATACAGTCAAAGCTGTGTCGTTATTTCTAACGATTTCGTATATCTTGTTTTCTTGTACAGATTTTTGGTTTAGGAGACTCAATATTTTCTGAATATAATTATAAAATTGGTATACATCCCCTTTGTATTGTGAATTTCTGAGATCGTCATACAACTGAAAACTGTTTTTAAAACCGCCAAAATTAAGAATAAGCATTTGTTTTATATCTGACCAGCTGCTAAGATGGGTGTGAATTTCCATAGCCCTTCTAGCTTCACCGATAAATTTACTTTTTAATATATTTATACACATTCTTTGTGATTGTTCAGAATATTTGTTAAGGGTAGGTATAATATCATCTACGTTACTTAAAAATATAGGTAAATCTTCTGTTTTACCATCGAAAGTACTAAGTTTTTCTATATATTTTAATGGATCTAAATTTAATTCTCTTTTTACCTGTGGTATTGTATTATTTTGTTGTTGTTGTAGCTGTTGTTGTTGAAGCTGTTGTTGTAGCTGTTGTTGTTGAAGCTGTTGTTCGAGTGTAAGTGGTGGAGCCATGTTAGTGATTTCCGCTGTTTCTGCTTCTGTGTCGCTTGATGAATCTTCCACTGGAATTTGTTGTTTATAAAAGCTGCAACTACGCTTTTCCCTCTGCTTTTTAAATTTATTTATGAGTTTTCTCATCAGCACGTTATTGTCTCGTAAAGTTGTTCATCTAACTTTTTCTTCTTTATTTTGTTTTAAATTACTTTCTCTCTATGAGACTTCGTGATATTAATAATTTTCGTTTATTGTGATCACTAAGTAATTTTTTGTATGGTGTAGAGTGTCTATGAATTCTCTGATATGCGTTCAGATATGAATTCTTTTATTTACTTTCACTGATTTTAAGTTTTATGTAGTTTAAATCGTGTACTGCGATTCGTTTCACGGATAGCTAATATTTTTTATAGCTATCCTACCGACTGCGCCAATTTTGATCGAGGTCACGAAAGAAAAATACCAATTTTAATTTTAGTTTAAAATGATCTTTATTTAGTACAGCAGTTCGTGCTGTTGCTTCCGCGATAACAATCCCCGTTAGGCTTGTTGCCTTTTCTATTTATACTGTCTCGCAGGACAGAGTAAATAGATCTGTCGCCAATGAGCGACACAATATAGATTGCTGTTACATTGTGTGTTTGGTTGTTATCTCTTTTAGGGGTTGTTGGTGGTTCTGATATAACATACATATTACAA
Organism: Cheilosia vernalis; assembly: GCA_949126925.1. NCBI lineage: Eukaryota > Metazoa > Arthropoda > Insecta > Diptera > Syrphidae > Cheilosia > Cheilosia vernalis. Next base: position 71,581,545 of record OX421358.1, read on the forward strand.
TTTCCATTTAATTTGTAAATGAAATATCCTATCTTTTTAGCTGCAAACAACCATGCACACATACAAAGTTTCATCGGGATCGGTTGAGTTTCTCAGAAAACGGACAACAGCGCCACCTATCGGGTCCAAAGCTATCCTATCTTTCTAGCTGCATACAAACACGCACACATACAAAGTTTCATTGGGATCGGTTGAGTTTCTCAGAAAACGGACAACAGCGCCACCTATCGGGTCCAAAACTATCCTATCTTTCTAGCTGCATACAACCATGCACACATACTAAGTTTCATTGAGATTCGATTGAGTTTCTGAAAAAAATCGACAACAGCGCCACCTATCGGGTCCAAAACTATCCTATCTATCTAGCTGCATACAACCATGCTCACAAACAAAGTTTCATTGAGATCGGTTGAGTTTCTCAAAAAAATCGACAACAGCGCCACCTATCGGGTCCAAGACTATCCTATCTTTTTAGCTGCATACAACCATGCACACATACAAAGTTTCATTGGGATCGGTTGAGTTTCTCAAAAAAATCGACAACAGCGACACCTATCGGGTCCAAAGCTATCCTATCTTTCTAGCTGCATACACACATGCACATATACAAAGTTTCATTGAGATCGGTTGAGTTTCTCAAAAAAATCGACAACAGCGCCGCCTATCGGGTCCAAAGCTATCCTATCTTTCTAGCTGCATACAAACATGCACATATACAAAGTTTCATTGAGATCGGTTGAGTTTCTCAAAAAAATCGACAACAGCGCCACCTATCGGGTCCAAAACTATCCTATCTTTCTAGCTGCATACTAACATGCACACATAGAAAGTTTCATTGGGATCGGTTGAGTTTCTCCAAAAACGGACAACAGCGCCACCTATCGGGTCCAAAACTATCCTATCATTCTAGCTGCATACAACCATGCACACAAACAAAATTTCATTGAGATCGGTTGAGTTTCTCAAAAAAATCGACAACAGCGCCACCTATCGGCTCCAAAACTATCCTATCTTTCTAGCTGCATAAAACCATGCACACAAACAAAGTTTCATTGAGATCGGTTGAGTTTCCCAAAAAATCGACAACAGCGCCACCTATCGGGTCCAAAACTATCCTATCTTTTTAGCTGCATACAACCATGCACACATACAAAGTTTCATTGAGATCGGTTGAGTTTCTCAAAAAAATCGACAACAGCGACACCTATCGGGTCCAAAGCTATCCTATCTTTCTAGCTGCATACACACATGCACATATACAAAGTTTCATTGAGATCGGCTGAGTTTCTCAAAAAAATCGACAACAGCGCCACCTATCGGGTCCAAAACTATCCTATCATTCTAGCTGCATACAACCATGCACACAAACAAAATTTCATTGAGATCGGTTGAGTTTCTCAAAAAAATCGACAACAGCGCCACCTATCGGCTCCAAAACTATCCTATCTTTCTAGCTGCATAAAACCATGCACACAAACAAAGTTTCATTGAGATCGGTTGAGTTTCCCAAAAAATCGACAACAGCGCCATCTATCGGGTCCAAAACTATCCTATCTTTTTAGCTGCATACAACCATGCACACATACAAAGTTTCATTGGGATCGGTTGAGTTTCTCAGAAAACGAACAACATACGCATACGCATATAGAAACGTTCTCTGTGTATGATTCTCTTTTTTTAATTTCTGATTCATACAATAGAAGGAGACAGTCACAGGACTTCGACTGAGCGAAAGAAAAATGTGACTTATCCAATTCCAATTACCCATACCCACCCCTGCGCATATACTTTTCACTCTTTCTTTGCTTAACTCCCAGCATTCAAACGTGACACTCGCCGCACAGATAGCTAAGCTATAAAGCTATCTTTCTTTGTATGTTTACAATGTTGTTGTTGTAACCAAGGTAATTTAAAAACATTATTTTACCTATTTTGCAATAACTTTTTTGAAATTATAATTCTTTTCGACCGATCTATGAGCTGTACGGTACGCTTCAATTTGGTAAAAAAAAATTCAATTTCACTTCATTAAATAGGGTAAATATGTTTTGAAAGAAATTGGGTCGGCGATTAATATAGTGGATAAAAAAATTTTTTTTTTCTACACCGGTTATCATCGCGATAAAAATCGAATTAAAATTATTTTTGTAATCGATAGCGGAAGAAATCTCGTGCGGGGCAAGATGAGACGGATCTTTATTTATTTAAATAGCACCAGCTAAATTACTTATACACACATTCAATAACAATAGAAATTTAATTGATATTTAAATATAAAAAAAACTAAAATAAAAAAAAACTATGACTAAGGGTGAGTTGTGATTGGCGGGACAGCTGACAGTTGTTCACCCGACGGGATTCGGGGGTAATTGGCTGGATGTTCGCACGGCCTGGTCCTTCATCGTTATCAGCCTCTTCCGGCTTCCTCCAGGATGTGCAGCTCGCGGCAGGACTAGTGCCGGGCTCAGAAAATATAATTATTAAAATGTCTCAGGACGAAGGGGGGGGGGGGGGGGGGGGGGTGCGGTTATACGTGAAGGAAGCACATGGATACGTGTATCGCTTCTAGATTCACCTCTATGAAGGGTGCACTGTCACGTGGGGAGACACTGTACGCACTGGGTCTATCGTTTCAGTAATTGAATGTTTGTTGTGCGCCCTTAGGCATGTCAGACTGCAGCACTCGTACGGGGGGGACAGCAAAAGAATCGTGTCACTAGGACACGCCCAGGATTTAACGCACACACAGGGCACCGAGGCGCGACCGGGGCACTACACTTGTCCAGAGGGGTGGTTTACGCACTGGAGCCAAGTACACTGGCGTCCACAAGACAGTTAACAATTTTTATAATTCCGGGACGGAGATGGCTTTCTTCCAAAAAAAAGTATAATCCACGTGAGGAGCAGGAGGCTCTACTCGGACGGGCGCGATATGGGTGTGGGGGGGGGGAACGGGTAATAGTCCCAAGTTCACTAGCGCGAATTCTACTCCAATCAGATGGAGATGCATACAGCGTATCTACAAACACCACTGAATTAATTTTCGTTTATGGAGACACAGAAAATGATATTAGCGAACAGCACTGATTTAATTAATAAAAAGAAAATGGGAGATAATTTTTATCCATCCCACGCGGTATCAAACACACGCCAGGAGTCACATGCTCAGCTTGGCAACAACTCTCAATACAACCTGTACCTACTCGTACACTACAATCATCCCATTGTTATCGCCAAACAACCTGCGCTATGTATACAGTATACAGAATGAATATACATGTACCGTACAATATAAATGAGAGACACATGACGCTGATATCCCACATCACATAAATTATGTATACTCTGCCACAGCTTCCAGCAACGATGGACACATGACGCCGAAGATAACATTGTTACCATGCACAACTAAATAAGAACCAGTTATTGTACTTTGTCTATTGCTTTTGTTTTCACTCAATGTAAGTTTACATGTTAAGTTAAGTGTAGGATTGATGAAGTTGGTAGATTTCAAACAATAAAGACGTAACAAGAAAAAAGTTGATTTTTATTTGGTCACTGACGTAAGAAGTATTTCTTCTATGATTGGCGCAGTCGGAAAAAACAACCGCAAATTCAAGTGAAAAGTTTAAAGTTTAAAAATGAAGCATTTTGCTAAATAACATTTATTAAAGTGAAGTTTGTTTAAAAATTCCAATACATATTAACACAAGAAAAAAGAACAAAAAAAAAAAGTGCAAAGCAACATTCAACAAATCGTACAATAAACATATTTTTGCAAGTGCCTGTGGTGAATCAAAAAGCTGAACTTAGTATCATATATACATACATATACCTATATACATAAAAAAACAAAAAACTAAATAAGACATAATCTGTTAAAACGTTATATATTGATTATTGATACACAAAAACGGAGCAGCTATGGCGGAGGTAAATCTACTCGAACTAGTAAGTGGAGTTCCTGATTTTACTGGACAACCAGAACATTTGGATTTATTTATTAAGCACATTGAATACATATATTTACTTACTACTAATTTAAATGAAAATTTGAAAAATATACTAGACATAAGAATAAGACAAAAAATTAAAGGCCATGCCAATATCATATTAATTAATAATAATAATCCGATACACTGGGAAGAAATCAAATCAGTGCTTAAATTAAATTGTAATATAAGCGAAAGCTTTGAAAATATTATTAACCAAATAAAAATGTTGAGTTGTAATAAATCTGTTGAGCAATTATATGAAAACGTTACGAGCCTTTTGACAAAACTAAATATAAAAACAAGCCTTAGTACTGATACACCTGTCTGGTATGATAGTAGTCAAAATGAAAAAATGGTACTCAAATTGTTTATAAATAAATTGCCCAGCAATCCTAAACTAATACTTAGTGCTAGAAACCCTTCCACACTTATGGAAGCTAAATCAATATTAATTGATACAGACAACTTTTATACTGAATTAAAAAAAAGTTATAATCAAAACAATTACCAAAACATTTCAGGTAACAATTCCGGCTTAAGAAATTTTACTAATAATAACTCGTTAGATATTGAATATAGGAATAGTAATGTAGGACCAAATATTTCGAGAAACACTGGAAATATGTGTTATGGGCAAAATATAGTGCAGCCTAATCTAGGTAACTTTCAGAATTTGAATGTTCAAAATTTAGGAAATAGTTTACAAAATAGTGCTGGAGCCTATAATAATTTGGGTAATCCAGATATTTTTCATCAAAACAATTCAGGAAATTTTCAGAATTCTTATACAAATAATCCCAGAAATTCTCGCCAAAATAATTCTGGAAATTTTAGAAGAAATAACAACTCTGGGAACTTTCGACAACCCAACTACAATAGAAATTTTCAGGAAAATAATTCGGAATTAATGAGAAACAATCGTCACAGTGAAATTATGGAAGTTGACCATATTCAGCAAGGCAATAATTTGTCTACTTTGCCACAAAATCAGAATGGTTCCCAAATACAAAATTTTCAAACAGCCACACCCGAACTCTTCCCTGCATAATTATTAGAACCAAATCAATTCCTATTAAATTATTAATAGATTCGGGTGCGAGCACTTCACTAATTCAAAAGGGTTTATTTCATTCATCTTTGAAAACGCAACTAAGTAGACCGTTGAAACTTAAATCAATTAACTCAACAATTGGTTGCGACTCTAAAATAACAATCCCCTTGTTCAAAGAATTTAATAAACCTTTAGTGAATATTGAATTGCTTGAATCCGATTTAAATAACGACTTTGATGGAATAATAGGATGTAATATTTTGCGGCCTTTGCAAGCGAAAATCGATCTTAAAAATTCACAGCTCATTACAAATGATGCTATTCTGCCTTTAGTTTTCACAAATTCACAAAATCAGTTAACTCAAGAAGAGATCAATAATTTTAGTAGTGATAAAATAGAAATAAATTTTGAAAATCCAAATATTAAGAAGATAACAGATAAGCTAAAGTTAGAAAACCTAAATGAAGAAGAAATAAACAGTCTAACATCAACTATATTTAAATTTAGGAAAGTTTTTTACATTGACGGTGAGCATTTGTCTTCAGTAGTCAAATATACCCACAAAATACCAACAAAAAACGATATTCCTGTATTTTCTAAAACATACAGATATCCTGAAGCGCACAAAAAAGAGGTTAATAAGCAAATTTCCGAAATGCTTGAGTCTGGAATAATTGTCAATTCCACCAGCCCGTACAACGCTCCGATTTGGGTTGTCCCAAAAAAAATTGATAGTTCCGGTCAGCAAAAATGGCGTATTGTTGTTGACTATCGGAAATTAAATGATATAACAACAGAAGACAAATTCCCAATTCCTAATATGGAGGATATGTTCTCCAAATTAGGAAATGCGCTATATTTTTCAACACTCGACCTTGCTAAAGGATTTCACCAAATCCCCATTGATGAAAGAGAGAGGCACAAAACCGCTTTCTCAACTGCAGACGGCCACTACGAGTTTACGCGTATGCCGTTTGGGTTAAAAAATGCCCCCTCATCATTTCAGAGAATGATGAATGAAGTTTTACATGATTATATAAACAAGATTTGCGTCGTATATTTAGATGACATACTCATCTTTTCGACATCTCTCCAAGAGCATATCGACTCTCTTAATAAAATATTTCAAAGACTTCTTGAATATAATCTGAAAGTGCAGGTCGACAAATGTCACTTCCTAAAACACGAGACAGAATATTTGGGACACGTAATTTCCGATAAAGGTATCAAGCCGAATCCAAATAAAATCGAAATTATTAAACAAATCAAAGTACCTCAATCGGTAAAGCAGATAAAGTCATTTTTGGGCATCACGGGTTTCTACCGCAAGTTCATTAAGGACTACTCTAAAGTAGCTCTACCTTTGACTAAATGCCTCAAAAAAAAGGCCAAAATTAATTTAATGGACAGGCAGTACATTGAATCCTTTAACAAGCTTAAAGAACTCATATGTACGTGCCCCATTTTGGCATACCCGGATTTTGAAAAACACTTTACCTTAACGACTGATGCTAGTAATGCATCATTAGGAGCAGTACTATCACAAAATAAACACCCAATAGCCTTCGCCTCAAGGACTTTGAATGTCCATGAGAAAAACTATAGTGCTATAGAAAAAGAGCTCCTCTCAATAGTTTGGGCTACCAAGTATTTTAGACCATATCTCTATGGGCGTAGATTTAAAATTCAAACGGACCACCGGCCTTTGGTATGGTTGCATTCATTAAAGGAACCAAATTGCAAGTTACAGCGCTGGAAGATTAAACTCAACGAGTTTGACTTTGATATAGAATATATCAAAGGAAAAGAAAATTGTGTCGCTGATTTTTTAAGTCGTCTAGAAACGAATTGCATAGACTTAAACGATGCTAGGTCTGATGTAGCTACAGTACATAGCGGTATTGAGAACTTAAATGACCATATTTATATAGCGGAGAGTCCTTTAAACATATATAAACATCAATTAGTAATTCAGAAAAAGACCTCAAGAACTTATACAAATAAAATTCTGTATAAACGAAAAAGAAGATCAATTATCTCGTTACCAGAATATAATGAGGCTTACGTCCTAAATATATTAAGAGAACTTTTGCCTATTAAAGGTATTATAGGAGTTTACTGTCCAGATGATCTTATTTTCAAGGAATTCCAAAAGACAATTGTTAAATATTTTTCAAATTCACCAAATATGAAAATTTTGAGATGTATGAAACTCTTAAAAGATATTACGAATACAGAAAGATTGCTGGAAATTATTGAAAAAACCCATCTAGATTTAAATCACAGAGGTATAGACGAAACATATCTAGAATTAAAAAGCATTTTCTATTTCCCGAATTTAAAATTAGAAATCCATAAATATATTAACAATTGTATATTATGTAACATGTGCAAGTATGATAGGAATCCTATTAAGCCTACATTAATGGTTTCTGAGACACCTAATAGGCCAAACGAAATAGTGCATATAGACATATGGTTCTTGAATAAAAATACAATGTTTTTAACATGCATTGATAAGCTTACCAAGCATGTGTCTATCCATCCCATATCAGATAGGAATTCAATTACTATAGTTGATCTATTAAAGCAAAGGTTTGCAATTTTAGGAAAACCGGTCAAAATAGTAGCTGATAACGAGTTCAATACAGCCTATATTAAAAATTATTTCAATAGTATGGATATTGTGTACCATTTTACATCTCCAAACACGCACACAGGCAACTCCGTGATAGAGAGATTTCATTTAACCTTGAACGAGCATATACGATTACTCAAACTTAATAAAGAAAATAAAGGCACTGAAGATAGAGTACTAGCTTTTAAAGCCGTCGAAACATATAATAACTCCATCCATTCCATAACGAAATATAGGCCAAATGACCTTCTTCACTCGACTTTATCCCAACCGGAATGGGAAAATCTCAAAAAACGGATTCATGAAAATAAAAAAAAGCAAATGAGTAAAATTAATAAAAATCGTGTACAACCTAAAGAATTCAGAAGTCGAGAATTAGTTAAAAATGTAGGATTCCATAATATTAAACATTTACCAAGATATATAATTAAAGACGTTAAAGAAAAAGGCAAAACATTTTTCAGGGATAACTATGGACTAAAACGCGATAGGCACATAGTTAAAAAAAGTTACAAGTACCAAAATCCTATACAAAATGTACAATTTGATAGAAAATATACTGGCCGAGACTACAGTAAGAAAAATAAAATCACCAAGAAACTTAATAACACTTAGCAATAATATAAACGCACTTATCATGTGATTACCAATAAGAATGTATAACTTACTGAATGTTTTTTTTATATATATTTATACATATTTGAAATTATTGTTATATTTTTCGAATTTATGAAACAAATGTAATTAAAACTAGGTAATTATAAGAAAATTTTTTTTTAAATTTATTGAGTATCTATGTAATATACATATAAAGTCTGATGGCTTTAAAAAAACAAAATATAATGTAAAACTATTCATATTTGTGCATAGGTAACATAATCGTTGCAATGTTCCAGCTTCCGAAGAAATAACCCACATACGCCAGAGTTCATAATTGCATCAGCAAGCAATGAATTTTCATAAACATGTGTTTATTCAAACTTTATGGACATAAACGGCTCTCTGACAACGTTGAGTCCATACAAGGGCGGGAGGAGTCACATGCTCAGCTTGGCAACAACTCTCAATACAACCTGTACCTACTCGTACACTACAATCATCCCATTGTTATCGCCAAACAACCTGCGCTATGTATACAGTATACAGAATGAATATACATGTACCGTACAATATAAATGAGAGACACATGACGCTGATATCCCACATCACATAAATTATGTATACTCTGCCACAGCTTCCAGCAACGATGGACACATGACGCCGAAGATAACATTGTTACCATGCACAACTAAATAAGAACCAGTTATTGTACTTTGTCTATTGCTTTTGTTTTCACTCAATGTAAGTTTACATGTTAAGTTAAGTGTAGGATTGATGCATTAAGTTGGTAGATTTCAAACAATAAAGACGTAACAAGAAAAAAGTTGATTTTTATTTGGTCACTGACGTAAGAAGTATTTCTTCTATGATTCAGGGTTACTTCCCCTCACGACTATGCGCCACGAACCGAATTTACTAGGTCATCGAGACCATCGACCAACACGCTCTGCTTTTAAAACCCAACTGGCAAACGAAAATCTATTCGGCCGAAGCCAAACTCACTGGTTGTGCAAAAATGCAACAACAAAAACCGACGCGCAAATCAATGGAAATTTCCATCGACAAATTTTACCGTAGAGGTATATGCAAATAGCCATCGTACGACACTTCGTATAAAAAAACCAAATCCACAAGAGAAATAATGCAAAACGGTAATGCAAAAAGAGAAGAATTCCGTCGCCACACAAAGGGTAACGCGCCACACCATCGACCAAAACAACAAGCATACCGGGCGGGCGGCGACAACTCCGAGAGCGATGACAGTGACCTAAGTGATATTTCTGGTAGTCCCTGCAGCAGTTGCTCGGTCTTCGGAGTCAGTGGAACCGGTTCGGAATATGATTCCACGTCCGAGGACGACGAAGACGAGGAGATGGCCAGTGCCTGTGATTCGGAATCGAATTCCCACAACACCAACCACCACCACCAGCACCAGCATCACCATCATCACAACCAACCACTACCCGATAGCCTGCCACCGTCCAAGAATTCCAATCTCCTGCGAAGAAATCCGACTCCGATTCCCGCTGCTGTTCCAGTAGAACCAGTCAAACCGCCACTCGAGCCACTGCAACTGGTGTGGGCCAAGTGCCGCGGCTATCCTTGGCAAAAAAAAGAGAAAGGCCAAGACTTTAGGAAACTATTAATCTTTAATGTTAATTCCTTGAGAGTACAATAGCTAGTGAATAGAAAAATGGATAAAGATGATTACAATTCATGAAAGAGAGAGATAATAATAAAATGAAAGAAGAGTAGGAAATACGTTTACATATTAGGGTAAATAGCAACAGTTTGTCATTTGAAATTGAATTATTTTTTACATCCTCGGCCCGGGAAGTTGTAGTGAGCTCCAGGGGGTACAGCAGCTGTACAGGTCTTCGAGTTCTCGAACCATCGGCGTAACGAATCTCACAAGCTCGAATTTTGCCATCGCGTCCAGTAAAAGAATTTTCAATAATTGCTAACCTCCAAGCAATACGTGGTTTCGCAGCGTCAAAGACAAGGACGACATCATTTGGCTTAAGCTGGGCTGAAGAATACCCTTGGCTGTGGTGAAAAGATCGTAGCTGTTGCAAATATTCCGTGCGCCACCGAATCCAAAGCATATTAATTTGCTTCAGTCGCTGAGCCCAAATCTGCTGTATGTCACTTGACGAAGTTGGAGATTTTCCCGGATCAACATGACCACCTTGACCCTGTATGAAATGTGAAGGTGTGAGCGGTGAAGCATCCAAAGGATCACTGCTTACGTAAGTTAGAGGTCGAACGTTCACCATATACTCCGCTTCTGCAATCACGGTCCGTAATTGCTCAAACGTAAGTTTCGACCTTCCGATGACAACTTTTAAAACATTTTTAATCGTTCTTACTAGCCGTTCCCAGAAACCTCCCCACCATGGGGCACGCTCGACAATAAACTTCCAACGTATACGCTTGTTGGATAGGAATCGCTGTACAGCCTCGTCGGCTGGCGCTTGATTTCTGTCATCGATCTCTAGAGCAGCTCTTCGAAAACTTTTAGCGTTGTCGGAGTAAATTGTTGATGGAGCACCTCGTCGTGCTATAAAACGCCTGAGTCCCATTATGCAGCTTTCGGTGCTCAAATTCGTAACAGTTTCTAGATGCACGGAACGAATGGCAGCACAAGTGAAAATCATCAAATAGCTCTTGTTCATCTGGTTTGGGGAATTCTCGCAATAATAAAGAGGCCCAGCGAAGTCTATGCCGACACAATCGAAGGGCTTCGACAAAGTAATTCGTTCGATGGGCAGAGGACCAGTTGGTTGCGAAACGGGCTTACCAAACAGTTTCTGACAAATTACGCATCTCCTAATTCGGCCTTTGATCAATGGACGTCCTTTGCGAATCCAAAAACGCTCACGTAGCTGACACAGAACGACGTTGGTACCCCCATGTAAGGTTCTCTGGTGATAGTCATCGATAAGCAGTTTGACAAGATATGAATCTGATGGAAGTATCATAGGATGTTTTGAATCCATAGATCCCTTTAATGATTGAAGACGCCCTCCTAATCGCATAAGCCCATCCTTGTCGAGAAAAGGACATAATTGAGCTATCTTAGATTTTTTGGGTACAGAACTTTCTTTCTGTAAAAGAGAAATTTCGTTAGCAAATGCATCTGTTTGTATGTACCTGAGCCAATAGGTTTCCGCTGCACTTAGCTCAGTAGTGGAAGGTTGAGCCCGGGTGGGGAGGCGTCAAATACAATGCGCATTTTTGTTGTTGTACTATCGGCTTTATAGACCGGTCGATGGGGTAAGTATAACACTCGACGTAATTCACTACTGTTGGGTCGTGGAATCGGTTCAGCAAAACCGTCTGCAAGAAGCTCTTGGATACCAGCATCATACTGCTGAAGTTGTTGAGGATATCTTGACAGCCGCGTAAAAAGGGACTTCAATCGCTTTGCAGCGGTTTCTCTGTTGCTTTTTATTTCAGCATCATGATTCTTCCACGGTAGTGAGGCTTCATATCGCTGACCCTTTTTGGTGATGCATTTGGTAATAAGTTCTTTAGCTAGTTGCTCATTTTCTTCTTCTTCACCTCGAATTCCTATGGCCTCTAGTGACCAAAACGCCGTGAGGTCGTTACTGTTGAGTACTGGTAGATGTAAGGCTGTGCTATGGATGGATGGAAAGCATGAATTTTCGTTAGATGCAAAATCCTTACCAACAGAGTGCGTTCCTTGTAGCGTCCAACCAAATATAGTGTCGACTGCTCTAAGTCCTGCAGAAATACGTCGCTGTTTGCCCGTGACCACAGACCAGTAGTGGTCAGAACCAATGAGTACACTTAATCCATTTTCTGCTTTGATGCCTGCATGGTAGGAGTCCGCCAACTGTAGATTCTGAATTAATGTGCATGATGCGTCAGGGGCGTGCAGCACATCTATGCAAATTTCCGGAACGACCACGGCTTCCAAATTTACGCTTCTATTATTGAATTGGCTTTTTATGTGAACATTAACCTTTCTAAATTTCTTAAATGGTGATCGTTCTTTACACCCAAATGGTATTAATGAAAAGTGCACTTCACCCACAGCTGATAGTTTCAGTTTTTGCACCAAATCCTCTCGAATATATGAGTATTGACTGCCGCCGTCGATGACAACTCGTATAAGTAGCGATTTATTTTCACTCGGTGCTACGGCTATTCCCCGAGCCGTCTTCAAAAAGACGTTTGAGTTAACAGAACACGAATTGTACGCGCACAGATTGGTCGCGCTTTGCAAAGTAGGATCAATTTGCTGTTCTGGCATCGAACTAAAATTATCAGCGCAAAAGTCGACTGCATTTTGACTGCTTTCATTATCCCGCATGACTGCCAGTGTGGAAGAAACTTGTTGGCTGGCATAAGAAGGATCGCACAACGAGGTCAAGTGCTTACCTTTACACTTTACACAAGACATCCATTTGGCACTACGACATTTTCTAGAAGAATGCCCTCGGTTGGCACAGCGAAAACATCGACCACTTTTTCTTAGAATGTCCCTTTTCTCTGTAATTGACAGTTTACTGTCACAATCTTTGGTTATATGCTTGTCTGAATCACAAAATACACACATGCTCTTTTCGCTTAGTCCCACTAAACTTGCTGCAGTTGTATGAGTTGGAGGAGAATGACTATCGTGTGAAGTAGAGGGAATAGACGAGGTCACTCTACTCCTTTCCAAAGATTCAACTTCTCTTTTCAGAAAACGCATTATGTCTTTCACCTGCTTGTCACCAACTTGCAAAGAAGTTGAAGAGTTTTCCTCATCCGCCTCAGATGTTTCCAGACCATTGTCGTCTCTTTCTGCTAATCGGTAATAATCAACTCGTAGTTCTGGTGGTAGGCAGCGTAGCAGTATTGACTTTAGCATTACGTAATACTGATGAGTTGGTATTTGTAAAGCCGTTAGTGTGCGACAACAAGATGTAATCGAATTATAGAGATTGCGAAGACCAACGGCATCTGTTTTTGACTGCACAGGGCGAAGGGAAATCAAATGTTGCATGTTCTTGTCGACTAAACGTTCGGTGTCGCCAAACTGTTCCTTCAAGAGGGAGATAGCGGCTTCGTAGCACAAACCTGAAGCAGTAAAACCGGCAATTATTTTTTTCGCGCTTCCTACTAACACTGATTCCAAATAACTAAATTTGTCTGACGATGTTAAATTGTCGTTTTCATGAATTGTGTTTCGGAATTGCTCCCAAAACGGCAACCAATCTTGATAATTGCCGTCAAATCGTTTTAGCTGTAATTTGGGAAGTTTCAGAGAACAACTCACTGCCGATGACACATTAAGAGATGGTTTATCTTCACTTGGTATAGATGGATTCTGTTTGCGCCGAATTTTCAGCAGGCGAGAATTTAGGCGGGAAAGCGCCCCAATCGCTGCATCCTGATATTCGGTGATTTTCTCGAACCCTCTATCCAAATCATCTGTCTTGAGAAGACTTTTATTCTGCACCTCTTGGTTCGTCGTGTTCAGACTTTCATGAGCTGCCGTTAACCGCTGAATGAATGCAACGATGTCTTCCTCAACTGCGTCCAAGTCAGTCGCCGAAATTAATTGAGAAGCTTCGCTGTCAAGAAAATCATTCGCACTTTTAACGATTTTTGTTACCTGCCCCCTATAGGCTGATCGTGCTGATAACTCCAGTGCCATCTCGTTAGATTGCTATGCTCTGTGCCTTAACTCTTATATTTGTTAGCTTCCTAATCTCTGTTCACCTTTCTCCCGGGTTTCGGCACCATGTGGGAAAATACGGTCACTTACAAAAAAAAGAGAAAGGCCAAGACTTTAGGAAACTATTAATCTTTAATGTTAATTCCTTGAGAGTACAATAGCTAGTGAATAGAAAAATGGATAAAGATGATTACAATTCATGAAAGAGAGAGATAATAATAAAATGAAAGAAGAGTAGGAAATACGTTTACATATTAGGGTAAATAGCAACAGTTTGTCATTTGAAATTCAATTATTTTTTACAGAATTTGCATGTGGGGATATACACACCACAAAACCCATATGCAACAACCGCGCAGACTACCTGCTGGCAAAACAGCAACGCAATAGACTATGGGTAATTTGTGTGGGATGTTCCTTTCTACAGGGGTCGTGTATCAGGTTTTAAGTTTCCCGATCTTTCCACCATTGGTGTTGGATAGCGTACCGCCGAGGGGTATGCAACGGTATTTAAAAAAACTAGGTATCAACCGAATTCCACCACACTCCTAAAGCCAAGTCTACAGTACGGAACGGAATTATTTTTAAATACAAAATCGAATTTGAATGACGAAGAAAGATATTCAAAAGAGAAGAATAAGTGCAGGCGATTCCTACAAGTCCGTGGAACATCTTCTATGCCACTGCCCAGCTTTACAGGAACGCCGCTCATCCTGTATGGGAGCTAGGTTTTTCGAAAGTCTGGACCATAGACAAACCATACTGAGACCCCCAACTGGCAATCCTCTTGCCGCTGGCCCCCTCGATTTTTTTTCAAATTCGCCATTTTGTTTTCCTATCGGTGTTATGTCAATTTAGAATCCGTGTGAACAACAAAAAAAAAAGCGAACCAAAAAAAATGTGGTGAGTTTTCTTTTGACAGAAGTCGATTGACAAATGTCAAAATATGTAAACAAAATTTTATTTTTCCTGCAAAAAATTTAAAAAATGTAAGTTTTCGCGTATTTTAAGTGTGAATATTAAGAATTAAATACATTTATATTACAGCTAAGGAAGACACCGACGTTGAGGCGTTCGCTAAACTTACCAAATATATTGGATCGCACTGGATACAATTATTTATACCTGATGGCTAGGAAGAATACCAAACGGAGTCGATATTATAAGTAAGCCATACTATTCAATAAATATGTTTCTCAATAAATTGATACAGTAAATTTAAAGCAAAGGATCGATATAAGGTTTGATATCTTACGCAACCCCCTAAAGACTAATAGGTACTTAATTTAGCTTGATTATATTTTATTTGCAGGAATTACATATTGAACTATCATACCGCCCTAATTTACAAAACTTCTTTGTACAATGTACAAGCACTTGCCACACCCTTGGCAAAAATAACAACATACGGATGGTTCAACACGTACAAGAACGAGCATATATTTCCAAATATTCTCGAAGATGTAAAGAAGTTTCTGCAGGTTTGTTTATAGATTGTCAAATTGGCTTTTCATTTGAATGTTTTTATGCTTTCATCAAGGCACCGTACAATAGGTGTGCAAATTCTATCGCAATTGGTGTGTGAAATGAACTCCATTGTAGAGGCAGATGTTAATTTGTCTTTCTCGAAGAATCGCAGAATCGCCACATCCTTTCGCGACCAACACATTTTACGACATTATCTATTGCCTTGTTCGCTGCTAGTAACAGAAAAAGACAAATAGCATGAGGTTGAATTTTATGGATGAATCACAACAAGCGTATGTTGATTGGAAATGTTAGTTGTAAGCAGTTTGACTATTGAATTTCTTGTTGTTTATTTCAGTATTATATCACATGTCTTGCGACTGACTAAAAACTGTTTGAGCTTCGATTGTATTGGCAGCTCCATCGATGAGTCTTCGGACAATATGAACAGTGTCCAAGTAAGTAGCGAATCCTTTACTCTTTGTTATTTTAAATATAACAAATATTTGCAATTACAGATTCCTACTTCATGGCAACCGGCATTTCTTGATTCGAATACATTGAACTTGTTCTTTGATCTCTATCAGATTCTGCCCTGGACTGGAAATGTTAGTAGTATAAAGTTGTTGTACCAGAAAACCAGAATCCAAAAAAAATTGAACAAAAGAGTAAGCAGCCACAGCAAAGAGATACCCCAAAAAGTTCAAAGTTATTATTAATTATTTCATTTCAGGTATCCACACTATCACAAGCAAGCCAAAAGATAAAGCAGCCATAGCAAAGAGACACTCCAGAGTTATTGTAAATGATTTCAAAATTAACATATCTTTAAATAAATAGGCTATTTGGGTTGCAGGCAAATACTGTCTTGTATACTACTAACAATCAATAAATCCTGCAGCAAATTTGCGAAGCGACTATATGTGTGTTTTCTTCGACTTTTTTAATTTTTTCTAAAGCGTTCCTTGCTGCAAAACTTAGAAGTAGAGAGTTCTTCTTGCTACCAAATGGAAAAACAGCTCCGAACAATCCACAACAAAGCAGTCGTTCATATACACCTCCAAATGCTCGGTGGCAAAGGAGGATTTAAATCCATGCTTCGTGCAATCGGTGACCAAATCGAAAGACTACAAACCATGAAGCTTGTCGTGACCTCAGTGGCAAGAGATAACGATATTAACGGAAGGAAATGACTTAAGGCTTACACATACGGCAAACTGGATGAACCCAATGAAGAACCATCGACATCCAAAAAGGAAAGACCATCCATTTCATCTATATAGAATTAACAAATCTTTATCTATATATATAAAAGAAAGTGTCCGAAGCGATGTTATCCCATAACTCGAGATTGGCCGAACCGATTTTGATGATTTATACTTTGTTGGAAAGGTATTTTCTCAGCACGGGTTTTAAAAGAAAAAAAATTTTAAAAATTTCAAAATGTCTTATTTTGACCACCCAGCGTGTTACGAAAGGTTTTTTTTCGATTTTTTTTTTATTTTGTATTTATTTATTTTGGCAACAACCAGAAAAAGAATCAAATTTGAATGTAACATATCGTATCACAATTGAACTGTCAGATAGACACGCAACGTAACGCCATCTATTATCGATCAATCGAGAAGCAAATTTTGTTTCATGTGTGGTGGCGCTGTCCACGTTGACTGTGCGATTTGATTCAGTTGCGCAGTTTCTTCATTCGTTGCTGTTTTAGCGTCCATATTGCACTTTGCGAATTCGTGTTTTGTTCGTTTGAATAACGTTTGCCGGCCATTGCGCATTACAGATTCGGATTTCTTCATTGCGATTTTGTGAGTTTTTATAAATTAAAATTGATAATCTTATAAAGAAATTGGTGTAGTTCTGTTGGACTTAGAATGCATTTGACTGCCTGCCTTTAAATGCAAAAATCTTAGAAAGTTCTTAATATATTTTGGTGCATTTTTCACAGGCCTATAGAGGATACCTAAGCCCACAATCTCCAATTTGTTTCAACATATATAACTAAATAAATACCGGAAAAAATGGACAAGAGTAATTTATTTTTTCGTTTCGTTTCGCTTTTTTCTTTGTCACGCTTTGCGTTCGAAAATAAATATATTAAATGCCACCTTATAGAGGACATCTGCAGGTACAACATAGGATATCCAATAACTCGATAACTTAAATGGTATTTTAAATCAATTCTAGGCGAAATTTGAGACATTTCTACGATTTTCACCTGGTTGAGTTTACTACATATTTACTAAGCTCACAATTAAAAAAAAAATATATATGTTCCCTCCTTGGCCTTTAAATAAAATAAGTCGATATTTTGAAAACATTATTGGTGACATAATATTATGACCATAATACAAAATACATTGTTTTTGAAAACAAAGGAATTCTGACTTTCAAAGGATAAAATAATAATAATAGTTGAGTGTTACCTCAGGATTTAGGCTTTTTAGTCCGCCTTATCACTATTATTTGGGAGTGCTTTTGTAAAAGAAAGCTTTCAATTTTAAAATTATGATATGCGTTTCTTAACAAATTCTTAGTTTCAATACTTCATTGAACATGTATTAACTGCTACAATTGTATCCGCTTTTGGCGTGTAAGAATGTGGCGTGTGGGGCGTGTGATTGAAAGAGATAGGGTGCGAAATGTATACGGGACTGAAAGAAAATGATTTAACATACAAATTATTTTATGCAGTGGGAAGAAATATCCTGTTATTGGCCAACTCAAGCGTTATGAGAATATATATTTTTTTGCGAAATAAAATGGCCCCCTACAAGATAGCAAATTTCTTAGATCTTTTTTCCATCAACTGTTTTGAAACCACATTTTGCACGGGCGAAGCCGGGGGGTACAGCTAGTTTACTATAAATAAACGTATAATACACAAGTTAGATTAGTTAAACCTAATAAAATGATCCTATGTCCAAATCTGGTAATCATTGTGTCGTAAATTGAGATGAGACCCATGCCAGGCGCTATTTTAAGTTAGTGAGCATAAACTTAAGAGCTTTGGTCCACTGCTCCTCCGAGTTAAATTATATTCTGGAAATAGACAATTATTTTGACTGCATATTCAAAACCACAGATGCATAACACTTACTTAATTGAGTACGAGTTTATGGGTTAATTATCTTTCCCTTCTCCATTTTGTAGCCCAAGCAAAACTCTGTGTCTCGGTTTTCAACCTCTTGCTGGAACTGTATGAAGTATGAGGCACTCTAGGAAGGCAACCATTGCTGTATCGAACTTCCTATCCCAATAAAACTTAAATCCGCCGATCTTCCAAAAGGAGCTTTTTCTTTGATTCTACGTTCCTTTCTTAGCTCCGGAACTTCAGATTTTTTTCCAAGTAGCTTTTATAATCGCACCATTCATCTTCGGCGATCTTGAGCTCACGTTCGAGTATTTACAACATTGAGTCGGTGCACTCATCGCACAATGAATAATCGAACTCAGAGTTAGATGACAAAGCATTAAAGAGTTGCGCTTTTGCTAATAAATTCAGAAACAAGGGTGAAGCCAGTTCCATTTATCGAGTCCGTCAGACGGAAAGGTGCCACCACTTTTGTTGGGATCGATTTCATCCATATTTGTTGATAAATTGACACTAAATTAAAACATTTTATTGTGAAATGTCATTTGGCTAAAACTCATTAAAGTACTTACGCGATAATTCTGCCATTGCGTGCTCATTAATACTGCCCAAACTCCCATCCAGGATGAGTGGCTTTTGGCATCTTTGGCAAGCAAAGCTAATCGACACTCTTTCATCAGCCACCGTCTTTCGGTGATGGTTCTTTTAACAAAAAATTGTTTCATTGATTTTATATAAATAACGTTGAGGCGTAGAACAGGATTTGACTGCTGCCAGGCGGACTTGTCGATGCTATTTCAATTAACTTTTCCCAGTAGACGTTTCTACTACTAGAACCAAGTTATAGGAAAATGCTTGCAATTTTCGATAAATAAATTTTTTCGCACAGAGTGCAAGAACTTGGAACATCTACAGACCAGATGAATCGGAAGATCAGTAGTTTTGTGATAAATCAAAGTCAGAGCCTCTTCTACCAGCATTTCCTGATTTTGCAGGATTCAGGTTCATTCCCTCAGCTATCATTTTCACGGCTGCAACAAAAATACTGAAGGTAAATTTAAGCAGAATAACTTTATTAACCTACCGAATGTGTAATAGCAGCTTGAGGCAGTATCAGAAGTTGCAACTTCATTGCCAAGTTGTTCTCTGTGTGGTTCACAGTAAGCAAAATAATCTTATTCTTTCGGGAGTTATTCCATTCTCTGTGGCACGTATGCCATCAGTAAGTACGGCGATCTCGTTCCACAGGTCAACACTTTGATTCTGAAATGTGAGCGTTCTTTTAATGAGGAATTATGTTCTATATATCAAGCATACATGTAACTTAAACACTTGGCTTCTTTTTCCAGTTTATACGCTTCAAACTAGATAATTTGAAAGTAATTTGTAGAATAGGTAGGATTCATTCTCTACGGAGCTTTGTACCTGGACATCAAAGTTGTTGGAAAATAATTTTTGCAGTTATAATTCGTTCCTTTGCTGCACAAGGATCGGTGGAACGTGCTTTCTGGACTTGAGCTATGATGTAGATTTCTTCAGTACTTAAATCCATTACACAAACTTTTAATAAATCCACGAAATCGAAAACTAAGGCCGTGTGTCAATTGCGCTAAATAATTATCCTCGGATAATTTTTTGACATTTCTGTGTGTGTTGAATAAAAATTTAGCTTTTGTGAAATTTGGCTGTGTCGATTGGGCTAAATTTTTGAGATTTCTCAGAAGACTTTTGACGATAGCACAACACAATACGAAGCACAACACAAAGAACAGACATACAACTAATTCAATAACAACAACTGATAATATGGACCATAAATTCGATGTATTAATTCCCCTTGATGTCAATGATATTGCTGCCGTAACAAAGCCTTATAAGCCACGATTACTTGCCCCCACGCAGAAGACGAACAAGATAAGTGTAATTTTATATTCAATCGGTATGAATTCAAACTCCGTAACCGAATCACTTTTTTTTTGTCATCATGCGTCCCTATAAATTGGAAATTATATTAAAAACTTTATTAATTTTCCTTCATTTTTTAGGTACATGTTGTAGGTAGTACGGTTTGTTATTATTTTTTTTCTTTCGTTGATTTGCTGCCATTTGAAATAAAAAAACTCGAACGTAAAAAATGTATCCTATAAAGATAAATTATTATCCTGCTCCCGGAGCAGGATAATTTTTTGACAACTGAAGAATTCGTTTTCCACCACGATAGTGTCAGAATATTAGCCGAGGATAATTATTTAGCGCAATTGACACACGGCCTAAATGGAAACAAATAACGCAAGTGTCAAGTCAAATGAGCTTGACAACAGTGTAGTGATGCGCGATAATTCAAGATTGTATCGATACATCGATACTTTAATATCGAAATGAAAATATTGATGCAAACAAAAAATCGGCCCGAAAAAATCGATAATATCGAAAATATCGATTTTTTAATTAATTTTGATTTTTGTGTATAATCTAGATTTTTCTTCTCATTAAGATAGATAATAGCACCTGGAAAGGTTCTATACGATTCAACATCTAGATATAGATAACTTTAATCAATTCGTATCGCTGTAGGTAGTATAGGAAGGCATTACATGCTGGTAATTGCAAGAATTTATAGCTAAAAGTATCTATAAACTGTTGTTATATTGAGCTATATGAAATAAGCCAATGGCAGCCAAATAAAACATAAAAATGTATTAAAATGTCTGTTTTTTGTGCTTCAATCTCAGCAAAGCAAAGTAAATTAGGATTTTCAGCACGCAATTACAACTATGGGCTGGGCCCTTGGATCCGTTTTTTTAACACCAAAACGATATTTTTTTCCCCTTTTTCCAAAATAAAAATTATTTTGTTCCCCCAAAACCAAAAACCCTTACTTAAGTTTTATTTTAACATTTTGTATTTTATTTTAGGAATCCTATTTAAATATATGTACCTACCTCAAAGTGTGCTATGTATTGTCTTAAGCAGATTTTTTCTACCACAAAGTCGTAATAAGCTTTTTTAATAAATTTTTTCTGCACAAAATTCGAGCCAAAGTAGAAGTAGACAGTTTGTTTCCTATTTTTGTATAGTTTAAAAATGGTGTAGTCTTTCGAGGACTTTATTTTAATAAAGTTTTAAATGTTTTTTTTTTCCATTTTAGATCGTTTTCCTCCCAAAAATTCCTTCCCCCTTTTTTCCCCCTTTGTTAGAAAAAATCGATAAAATTAACGACTTTCCCCCAATCTGGGTTCTGGGATCACTGGGCCCTTTATTTCCAAAATAATGGTTTTCGTTGAACTTGTTTTGCATGTGCTCTTCAGTGCATAACATACAGGACTCTATGAAAATGTAACACACACCTACAAATCCATCAGGCGACGGCGGGCAGATGCGATGTAGATTGGTGTAGTGTGAAAATGTTTTTGCTTTATCACTGGTATTCAAAAAAAATCGGTGGTAAATAATCGATGCATCGATAATATCGAAAATAAATTATCGAGTGAAAATATCGATATTTTTTTACGAAAATATCGATGAATCGAGTGATTCGATATATATCGCGCATCACTACAACAGTGGTGAATCTGTTGTGTCAGTGTCAGTTTCAACAGCAGTGAGCTGTGGCAGTGTTCAGTAGTACAGCTTTTTTTAAAAGAAGTTCAACTCAAATTTGGTGAATAAGGGCCGATTTTTCAATAGTCAGATAAATCGCCTGATTGCTAACTAACGATTAAATTTACTTCACTCTTTATCTGCTAGATATAATCTTTGGGTTTTTCAATCATAAAATAAGAGCTAGATAACTATTCGAAGGTAAAGTTGTGTGAGCGTGACAGATGGATTGACTATATGCTGTGTTAAAGCATAGAGGATAGTCATGTTCAAAGCTTGACGTCTGTGTTGGGTTTGGGGACAAAATGAAAGAGTAGTTGTCTATGCTATATAATTAGTAACGATCACTCTGAAAAGATTTAAAATAATTTTATGTTTTAACTAATCACCTTGTCTTATCTATTTGCATGTCTCAAAAAGGATCAATAATAGTTTATTATCCTTTTTGTATACTTTCAGTAGTTTTTTATGTTTATGGTGCTTGTAAGAGGATCTACAATAGTGCATCTTTTTAGTTATTTTTTCTTCCTTTTATGACACTTGTAAAAGGAACTACAAATGTTTATGATCCTTCTCCTTTTTCTACTGTTTTCGAGCATACCTGCTAGTCAGCATTTCGAATAGATGCTTTATGCGAAATGCAAAAAGTATAAAAGGAGGGATCTGTGGTGAACGCCAGAGGATAATACCAAGATGATCAACCACCCCAAATCACAAAGGACAGTAACACCCGGACTTGAACACCCTGAGGTCAACCCAGACAACGATACATACTACGAGTATGAATCCGAGAAGACAGGTATAATTTATGTAAAATAGATTTAAGAAAACAAAACATTGTATACCGTTGGGCCCCTGTTGTTGAGCCAACGCATTTAAATATTTAATATTCACCACCATATTTTGCTACCTAGAATTAAGTCAAATTGTATATAAAGAAAGTTTAATAAAAGTAAATGCTATCATTAGCCGTTTCAGTTTGAGTGGTAAAATTATTAATTATATATAATTATATTTGCTAAAAAGCGGTAGAGGTCTGTTAATTTTACGTCTTCAGAAACGCGGCTGTTAATGAATATGGTGTTCAAGTTTCAAAATACTATAGAAAAAGTGTTTCCCTCACAAACAAGGAAACTGCTGCATGGAACAAAATTGCTGAATTATTTAAAGTACCTAATTGTTAGCTAATTCCTCTGTTTCAATAATAATATCGTCAATAACGTCGAACAAATCCATTTCTACAATAGGAACAAATCTCCCCAAACAAAACTTTGTAAAATAAGATTTTCCAATTTGACAGTTCTCCGACTTTAACTAGAGATTTATATTTTATCAGTCTCACAAAAGGGGCAGATATCTTTATGAGACAGATAGCTGTTATATTCTTCGAATAGCTGCTATTCGACTATTGAAAAATGGATTTATATTTTATCTGACAGTTAACCCCTATCTGGTTGCCTATCTGACTATTGAAAAATCGGCCCTAAGTGTATTATCTCAGTAGATTTGTATATTAGCTTTTTATGACATTCTGTATTTCTATTCAAACAAAGTACTCATTTACCCTTATTGTTCCATTATAATGCAAAAAACATATTATGACTTTTAAATACATTATATAATTACCATTTTCTACTCGATTTATATTTACTGCCTTACGAAAGTTTGTTAAAAATGTTTTTATCTGTCTATAATTCTTCAAAATTGTGTATTTTTCTAAAATATGTCAAATAAATATGCAATTATTTATAAAATAAATCACTGTCCACAAAAAAATTAATTGTAACGACTATTTTCAAATTTAACGTATAAAATTCAGTTAACACTGCCAGCAGCTTTGCCCACAGCGGAAGTTGTTCGTTTTTTTTGAGAGTGTGTTGGTGAGCCGGAATTTTTGAAGTTTCGTGACATTTGCCAATACGATTTTGTGTGTATCAATACTAGCGCACCAAATCCAGGCACTTCCGTTTAAATATAGCTTGTGGGCTAAGTAACGGGAAATCGACCGAAGTTGGGGGTCTCAGTATTGTCTCTGGTCTGGACGACTTGGCAGGGGTACCCCTATCAGACATACATAAAACTATTCATCAACAGATCGAAGTGGTTTTGTTAGCCACATGTCCTTACATGTACAAACAGGGTACTCACAATGGGCCTTCATGGCTTCTGGGTGCAATTTGCATCGGTTGCAAAACTGCCCTCCCAACCTAACCTAACCTAACCTACGGGCTGGCGAAGCAAGTCGGCAGAGGGGTGGGTTTTTTTTTTTCTTCTTTTTACTAGTGAGTTATGTGCGCACCAGATGGAAAGGGGTATAGCTTTTTTATATGTATTTTTTTGTTTGTTACACACTGAGCACGCGGTATGGCGGGTACCTGGTCAAGATTATGATCATAAACCAAGATTCCCCTCGATTTAGACAAAACTTAATACGCTATGATGCACTAGGTATGCGCGGTGGTGCTTTTCTTCCTTTTTATAATTGGTATTTCCAGGCGGCACAGAACTTTGTACGTTCAATACACGTTGCAAAGAAAAATGAACAGATTTTATTTTTTTGACCCTCGCCTCGACTACACCGACTGCCTTCTACCACTGCCAGAAACCAACTAACTTGCGTCGCCCGCCAACTACTCGACGTCATCAGGGTTGCCAGAATTTACTTCGCTTTAAGCGCCCAAACCTTAAAAAAATGTAGCCCAATATCGTTGCCCAGAAAGAAGCCCAAAAATCGTTGAAAATATGCGCGCGTTTTTTCGATCTTCTCCAATTGACATTTTGTAGCTGTGTCATTGTGTCAAATCAAAAGGCCTGTTCGATGTTACTTGATTGCAAGACTGCTGCCAAGTTTTAAAAGTACGGGTTTGTTCGAAAATATTTCTTTTTTTAGTTGTGTGAAAGAATAAAACAAACAAAATTAGCACACAATTTTTAAAACGATATGTAGCCCAAAATTGAGTTGGGCGCTCATGAAAGAAATTTCTATCGTTTTTTAAGTAAAAAGATAGCCCAAAATACGACAAAGCTCCCAATCTGGCAACGCTGGACGTCATGTATGTAACTACTCGTCTCGCTCGCTCTTACAGGGGTTTGTTTATGGCGTAATTTTCAATCGGTTCTCAAAACGAATTGAGTGTTCCGAAAAATCTGATTCTGCGTTTATTAAATGATTACGAATTTATACGGCGAATTCGTGTATAATTTCGGTGTTTTGAATAAAATATTACGCTAACAAACCGGTTTAAAATTCTGCCATAATCTGAGCGAAGTATGGCTGCCCCCTTTCACTTTAAGGGTGCGGCACCGCTCGCGAAAAAAAATTATGGGAACCGAGGAGGAGTCCACCAGCGCTTCCCAAAACCGACAAGATAAATTCGGTCATCGCTTTGCCTGCGTGCAGATAAAAATTCTCTATTCTACTCTGACCGGGTTTCCTACACGACTTGACACTTATATAGGCCTGCCGAATGTAAGGGTCAAGGAAACGAAACTCGCTATCTGACAATCGATCCACACTCGAGACAAAGCTTTCATGTTCTACAGACTGAGCTGTCCCTGAATCAATTCGGTTTCCCTGCGAACTTAGGAAGTTCTGAGATACTGCTCTAAACGAAACCTACTACTATACCTAACGACGAATGTCCTTGCAGTGAGTTACTCCTAAGCTGTTTCCGGACATATCTACCAATTCACATAGATTACTCCCAATCACTTTGTGGATCTTTGCTGGAACGAATTTGGGGCAAAGTTTGGCATTTCTGGCTTCTGAGGCGTTGCTCAACACAAAGTTGCGGCGATACACCTCGTCTCCCACTCCATACTTTAGGGATGCGCTGCGGGTGTTGTACGCTCTCTCGTAGCCGTCGTGAGCTCTCTCCAAGGAACTTTTGATGTAGGAGTGCAAAATGTTCATCTTCGCAGCCTTTGGCAGGAAGTCAACTTCTGAGTTATTTAGCGCACCTAACCTTCACAACACTTGGTAGTCACTCGCGTGTTCCATCATTCGCTGACCGAATAGGGCTTCATAGGGGACATTCCCGTGGCCGAGTGAACTGCCGTCCGGAGTGCGCAACCTATGTATGGTAGATGAGCGTCCCACTTAGAATGATCCGTGTCGAGGTAAGCTCGAATGGCTGAGAGGATGGATCTATTTACGCGCTCGCTGGCGTTTGCCTGCAGGGCGTAGACAGCGGTTTTAACATGTTTTGTCCCGAAGGATTTCGTCAGATTGCCGAACTCATGACTCACGAATTGCTTCCCATTGTCAGTGAGAATGGTCTCTGGTATTCCGAATATTAGAAACACTTCGTCTCGGAGAAATTTAATTGCCGATTCCGCCGTAGCGCGGCGAAGGGCTTTGATCATTACGAATTTCGTAAGTTGGTCAAGGACTACGATGATTTGCGTATTTCCTGCCTTGGAGCGCGGGTACGGACCTAGGAAATCTACATAGACATGCTGGAACGGCCTATCTACGATGAAAGCTTTCCCCATCGGGGCTCTGAGGGTGGAATTGGGAGCTTTAGACGTTTTGCAAATGACGCAGCGCGAAATGTATTGTTTGACCTGGGTTGCCATGTTGGGCCAGAAATAATGGTCACGTAGGCGGAAGAGGGTTTTCGCGATGCCGCCATGCGAAGCCTTGGGAGGACAGTGTGCCAAAGCGACTAGTCCTTCCGTTAGCTCTGCTGGGATCCATAGCTTCCACGACCACTCGTCTTGCAACGGATTGCCAATACTGTGCTTCGTTTTTTTATACACAAAACCGTTTGAGATAAGAAGATCCGGTAACTGAGCTTCATTTTCTTCAGTATGCTTTTTAATTTGACTATACTCTTCGGACTGAAAGGCGGAGTCTGTCAGATCGACTATAGGAGTGTCGGGTACTGATTTGGCCTTGCCCGAAAAGGGTTGTACGGACTCTATTTCATATGCGCGCGAAAGTGCGTCTGGCACAACGTTCAGGCTGCCCTTCCGGTGCTCGATATCGAACCAATAGCCTTGCAGATCTAAGCTCCAGCGAGCTAACCTTCCCTTCAGATCTTTCAAACCCATCAGCCACTTCAGGCTGGCGTGGTCTGTCATCACCTTGAATTTATACCCCTCGATGTAGGGACGAAACCTGTGTATCCCCATTACAGCCGCTAAGCATTTCCGTTCGGTGACAGAGTAATTCCTTTGGGCGTCGTTCAGTTTGTGCGAGTAGAAACAGATCGGGCGTTCGTCTCCATTGTCGTCTTCCTGACATAGGACCGCTCCGATGCCGGTTGCTGAAGCGTCGCAGACAACAACGAATTGTTTGTCGTAGTCGGGGTTGACTAGCACGGGTGCTGAAGTTAACTTGTCCTTTAACGACTTGAAGGCTTCTAGGGCTTTGTCCCCGATGTGGAACTTCGTTCCCTTCTTTAGGGTATTGGACAGATGGGAGGCTAAGGACGAGAAATTGTCTACGAACCGCCGGTACCAACTGGACATGCCTAGGAAGCGTCTTACCTGCCGGGCCGTTTTGGGAATAGGAAATTCCTGTATCGCGGACACTTTCAATGGATCTACCTTCAGGATCCCGTTCCCGACGATGAAGCCGAGATACTTT
The DNA here is from genome assembly GCA_949126925.1 of Cheilosia vernalis. NCBI lineage: Eukaryota > Metazoa > Arthropoda > Insecta > Diptera > Syrphidae > Cheilosia > Cheilosia vernalis. The sequence goes on from OX421358.1 coordinate 71,609,282, forward strand.
AGCTCTCTATAACAGAACTTTGACTTTTCGAGGTTAATCGACAGACCAGCGGCTTTAAGTTTTTTCGCCACAATGGATAGTAATTCCAGATGCTCTTCAAAGGTTCTCGAGAAAATCAACAAGTCATCCAGATAGACGAACACACGCTGCCTCAGTTCATGCGGGATGACCCGGTCCATGAGTCTGCAAAGACGCTGCGGCGCGTTGCAAAGGCCGAAGGGCATCACTGTGAACTGGTACAGCGGTCTGCCGGGGACGGTGAACGCAGTCTTTTCCCTCGAGCTTTTCTCCAGCGGGATCTGCCAAAAGGCGTCCTTTAGGTCAACACTCGAGATGAAGTGCTTGTCCGCCAGGCGCCCTAAAAGCCCCTCTATATGTGGCAGTGGATACGCATCTTTTTTGTGACTCGATTTAGTTTGCGAACATCCAAGCACATGCGGTTCTTTCCTGCTTTCCTCACTAGTACCACCGGAGAGCTCCACGAGCCTGAGCTTTCTTCGATCACGCCTAAAGCAAGCATGCGATCTAACTGCTCATATAAGAGGGTTTGCACCGCTGGAGATACGGGATAGTGCCGTTGTTTAATCGGCTCCGCGTCCCCGGTGTCAATGGTGTGTTCCTCCATCTGGGTCCTCCCTAAGCCAAACTTGGCGAAAGAGGGGAGTCGACTAACGACTTCCTCGAGCCTCTGAACTTCTTGGTCGGACAGTTCGTGGGCCAAGGTTAAAACGTCTGATTTCTCGGGTACATCGCTAACGGTATCACCTCGGGTACTAGGTTCCTCACACGAGAGTAGGGGAGCTACCTCTGAAATTACGTTTGGAACTATTTTGAAAGCGCGCCAAAAATCTACCCCTAGGTACAGTTCTTGGGTTAGCGCGGGGACGACGTACACTCGATTTGCTTAAGGCACTACCTTTTGGTAGAAAGAGACACCCCATTGTCTTGAGGTAGACAGCTCGGCATATCTGACATTTAGTTTTGATCTTTCGTGTTGTTTGCTTCGTTGTTCGTGCCGCGTGTTAAATGTCGAAATTTATTTTGTGAATATTATTTAATTGAGTGTTTATCGTTAATGTGCCTTGCAGCTAGTTGCCTGAATATTGTTTAGGCTTGGTGTTGAGCCTTAGTGTCTCATATTCACACAACTAGCTCAACGCAAATTAACTTTTCAACATGTCAGATACGCCATGTGCCGATTGTTTTTCTTTCTCGTTAAGTGATGTTATTTTGATACTTTGGTGATTTTAAAACGTGTGAATAATTGTTTGTTGGAACCCAACATGCTGCCCGCCTCAGGGTTTGGTGTGTTGGCTCAATTATGGTTCAATCTTGGTGGTGTTTCTGGAAGCTTCCCGGTGCATTGTTGTTGTTGTGGATTGCTGTTCGGTCTGTTCCTCGACTTCCTCGATCCGTTGCCGTTACAATGTGTACCATGCAAAGCAAAAAAAAAATGAATTAGAAATTGTTTAATCGAAAGTTGGGTCTGAGATAATGTCTATAATCTACAGCTGCATTAGAGATTGAACTAATCTATCGAGGGGTGAGTTGACATTGTTGTAAGGGTTTAATCTTGAGTTATATTTATGTTAGATGTATTATTACGTGTTTGTTTATTAGATTTCATGTCGGTTTGGTTTAATGTTGTTGTTGTTTTTTTATTCAGTGGGTTTTGTATTGTTCATATTGTCTACTGATTCGCTCGACGAATTTGATACCGGCAAGGGGGATAATTTTGCGATTGGCCGTTTAAGTGTGGAATTTGCCGTTTTTATGGTCACTACGCGCGTTAGACCGTCTGACCCGGGGTGTAGTTGCGTGACCCGCGCGAGTAGCCATGATGACGGTGGGAGGTTGTCTTCCTTGACGAGGACAATATCTCCTACCTTTACTGTTGATTGTTGTTGTAGCCATTTTGGACGCTGTTGGAGCAAGTGGAGGTATGATGTACTCCACTGTTTCCAGAAGTCCTGTGTGATTCTTTGGATGTATCTCCATCTGTCCAAGCTGTTAATATTCTTTTCTTTCAGGTTTCTTTCAGGAGGCATTCGTAGTGGTGCACCTATTAAAAAATGACCAGGTGTTAGAACCGTGAGATCGTCTGGATCCGACGTCATTCGACATAAGGGTCGTGAGTTTAGACAAGCCTCGATTTGTGCGAGAAGTGTCGCGTACTCTTCAAACGTAAGTTTGTCTGTCCCAATGGTTCTTTTGATGTGGTGTTTTATGGATTTAACACCAGCCTCCCACAGTCCTCCGAAGTGTGGGGATGATGGAGGGTTAAAGTGCCACGCTGTGTTTAGTGATGTCAGTGTGTCCGCTACCTCAGTCGACCATTCTGCTGATATAAATCTGCTGTCCTTTTTCAGTTCGTTGTTGGCTCCCTTGAAGTTAGTGACACAATCGCTAAACATGTTGGCACAACTTCCACGTCTTGCAACAAATCTTCGGAACGCTGCGATGAATGCTGCAGCGCTTAAATCGCTGACCAATTCTATGTGTATGGCCTTTGTGGCCAAACATACAAAGACTGCTATACCCTTTCGTTATCTTGCTGCATCTGCCTCTCCATAGTTTGATCTCTACTGGTCCAGCATAATCGACTCCCGTGTTGGTAAATGGTCGCGCGATCCGTACCCTCTCGGCTGGGAGATTACCCATCAATTGCTCTTGTATTTGTGCGTGATGACGGTGGCATCGCACACATTCATGGATGGTGGTTTTTACTAATCTCTTTAGGTTTAATATCCAGTATGTTAGCCTGCATTCGGCCATCATCAGCTGTTGGCCACCATGCAGGGTTCGTTGGTGTATGTCCCTAACAATCAATTTAGCAACATGGTGAGATGCATGGATTATTATTGGATGTCGTTGCTGGAATGGGAGTGACGAGTTAAGCAATCTACCCCCTACCCGTAAGAGACCCTCTTCATCTAGAAAGGGGTTCAAGCTGCGTATTTGGCTGCCCTTGGCTAGCCCTTTCTTCTCCCCGAGTGCTTTGACTTCTTCATGAAATGTTTCGTTTTGAACGATTTTTACGATTTTATCATGTGAAGTGCTTATTTCGTTCGGGGTAATTGGGTGTGCTTCTAATGGCAGTCGTCCTTTTACGTTTTTTAGGTTATAAAAATATCTCCGCCAAATAGCAACGCTACGAACGAGACGTTTCAAGGTGGAGTATTGTTGGAGAAATGCATTATTGATGATAACGCAATATGATGCTACCTGAACCAAACTTGTTACCGTGTTTACAAAATTTGTGTTATAGAAGGATGGGGTATTTTGTTTTATTTTACCTTGCACCTTGGTTTCCACATTTGTATCTTTTGGGATTATTGTTGGCCAATCCTTTGCCGAGAAGTTTCTGAGAAATGTGGGCCCATGCCACCACAACTGGTTGCCCATAAGTTCCTCTGGCGTTAATCCTCTGGAACCCACATCAGCTGGGTTTTCCTTGCTTGTTACATGTCGCCAACTAACTTCATCCGTAAGCCTTTGAATTTCTGTGATTCTGTTCGCTACGAATGTGTTACGCATTGCTGGACTTCCTTTGATCCATGCCAAGGTGATCATCGAATCGGACCATGCGAATATTTCTACATGTCTGAATTGCATTGCAGTTGATATCCTATTCAAGAGTTTTGCTAATAATAGGGCTGCGCAGAGTTCCAGCCGTGGCAAGGATACACATTTTACTGGTACTACTCTTGTTTTCGCTGCTAGCAAGGAAATCTGCTCTCTGCCGTTTGTAACCACTCGCGCGTATACCACAGCCGCGTACGCTTTCTCAGAGGCATCACTAAATCCATGCAGTTGTACTCTGGATGTGTTTTCATGGTTGATCCAACGCGGAATCTCCAGAGTTTCCAACATTTGCAGGTTATTTCGCAATTCCAACCAAGGACCTTCTACTTCAGCAGGTAGTATTGCATCCCAAGACAGTTCTCGCACCCACAGCTGTTGCAGAATCATTTTTGCTTTGATGATGCATGGGGAGATCCATCCAAGCGGATCAAATAGGCGAGCGATATCTGCGAGAACTGATCGTTTGGTGTGTTTTTCTACCTTGGGTATATTGGTTTTGAATTTGAATACATCCTTTGCTGGATGCCATTGTATGCCCAATGTCTTAATGGCATCGGGTGAAATTCCGGCTCGAAGGACCATGTTCCGAACTGATGGCGAGTTGGAAAACAAAATGGGTAGAATTGCAATGATGTTGCAATTGGGCGATTTAGTAATTGCACAAGAACTTCTTGGCAATACAAAAGAAAAGATAAAACTCGTTAGGCGAACGTTATAATAGGTTTTTTTATTTCCGTGTTCGTGGACGATCTACTAGCAAGTGATTTACATTTTTTCTGTGAACATTTGAAGTAATCTCGGTACTTTATGTATTAACAAACAGCTGTTGTTTACTTTGGGTCATTGACCCTTACAATTTCTCGCAATAAGTTTTAAATTGACAATCTTATCCCTATTCCCCTACACATAACACATTTGCAAATTTATCGTATTAACGCCCCATATTAAGGGGCCTATGGTGAGAGTGAATAAATTATGTTGATACATGATGAACATAGGTTTTCTTGCTCGTTGCATTACAACACATGACAATAAGTTCGAGCGCACCACTCGATTTGCTTAAGGCACTACCTTTTGGTAGAAAGAGACACCCCATTGTCTTGAGGTAGACAGCTCGGCAAATCTGACATTTAGTTTTGATCTTTCGTGTTGTTTGCTTCGTTGTTCGTGCCGCGTGTTAAATGTCGAAATTTATTTTGTGAATATTATTTAATTGAGTGTTTATCGTTAATGTGCCTTGCAGCTAGTTGCCTGAATATTGTTTAGGCTTGGTGTTGACTGTTGAGCCTTAGTGTCTCATATTCACACAACTAGCTCAACGCAAATTAACTTTTCAACATGTCAGATACGCCATGTGCCGATTGTTTTTCTTTCTCGTTAAGTGATGTTATTTTGATACTTTGGTGATTTTAAAACGTGTGAATAATTGTTTGTTGGAACCCAACAAGTAGTATAAAAAGAGTAAGTGGTAGAAATAAAGAATCATTATCAGAACAACACCCGAAGACTGATTTTTCTTTGCCACCAGTGAGTCTGCTGGGGGACCCTTCAAGAGTGCAATCGATACAGGTATCGAGTGTACAATCGTTAAGGTCTAGGTTCATGTACCTAGGACCAATACAGGCTGAATAAAAGAATTCATCCTTTAACATTTGGTGACCGTGACAGGACGCTACGATAATCCTAGATTGCTGATATCATCCTGGCTATCGAAAATGTTGTCCCATCCGGCTATACGAAATGGAAGTGCCAGGTCAATTCGTAGTCTACACGACACCATACAAGAGTGTATGCTAGGGCTGGAAGGACTAGAGGTGGATACCAAGGCATGGGACCCAATCTTGCTTCACCTATTTCTGAAAAAGTTGGACAAGGACACACACACTCTATATGAACAGTCCTTGGTGCAACCAAGGCAACTTCCTTCATTCAAGAAGTTTCTTGAGTTCCTTGAGAATCGTTTTCAAGCTCTCGAGGCCTTGGGTAACAAGGACAGATCGGAAGATGGCAAATCTCAAAAACTGGGCGCCAAGGCATTACCAGCAATTGCGTCGCAGAAATTAGGTTGTCCGATCTGCAAACACAATCATCCAATTTACAAATGCAAACATTTCTTGGAGGTTACATCATCAAAACGACTAAGCATAGTCAAACAAAATAATCTTTGCATCAATTGTCTACGAGCCGGGCACTTTGCCTCAGCTTGCAGTTCCAGTAATTGTTCGAAGTGTCAAAAAAAGCATAACACTCTGCTGCATCTAGACATAAATATCAAACGTCCATCGAAACTCCCAATGATCATCAAGAACGAGGAACCGTCAACAAATCGAGCAGTTGCGACAACAAGAGATCCGGATACAGTTGTTAGTGCACTACTTAACAACAATAACAATGCATTTGTGCTGTTAGGGACTGAGAATGAAAAGTTATGCTTTACGTGAACTGCCTTGACGGCTTAATCTCACGGTGGGCATACCCACATCTGAGTCCTTGAGAAAGACGTTGACCATACGCCCCAGGGTGAGACAAGCCCACCCTGGTACAATCCTTGGCTGTTAGGTTGTTGGTAACAGTCAAACTCATTGGTATGAGCGAAGCCCATCTGACACCTCTTCGTTCCTAATTCAAGAACGCACATTTGTCACCGCATTTGGTATAAACCACAGCCCCCACGAGGCCGACCTCACTGATGGGGCTGCACCCGAAGGTACAGGGCTACCCCCATCACCCGTGGTACCATTATATAGCTAATGGTGGAGCTTTCGCAACCCGAAGGTCACTACCAATTTGGACCACTCCAAAACCCAGTCCGAGGAAAAGGTGTACCTCAAAACATCTCAACAAGTATCAATAGTAAACTATTTCAACAGGTTGATTTGTTTTAGATTTCGTCTAGAAGAGTTTATTGTCTTCCCTGACTACTTTGCGTTCGAAAGATTTTTTTCGCCTAGAAGAGTTTATTGTCTTCCCTGACTACTTTGCGTTCAAAATTCATAATCCAAGAGTTGCCTCAAGGATTACTACCAATTTAGATTGTGTACCCCAATCTGAGGAAAAGGTGTACCTCAAGACAGACCAACAGGTATCAAAGTAAACTATTTCAACAAGTTAGACTGCCTTAGTTTTTCGTCTAGAAGATTACTAGAGTGATTACTAGAGACCCATACCACTACGGTGATAAGCTGTCCGTTCACCACTCGTTCACCCTCCCTGACTACTTTGCGTTCAAAACATAACCGAAGTGTTGCCCCAAGGATTACTACCAATTTTACTTCAAGAGGATAGGTGTACCCCTAACAACATTTTGTCCAACAGTATAACTTCGTTTTAACATCATATCGCTTGCTTCTCCACTCCACAAGTCCCACGTGTACCAACTAATGCCAACTATTACAACATTTTTTGGATTGCTTTTTCGCCAAGAAGTTTGCGAAGGCGACTGCAAGACAGGACATGGGCGGCTGCCCTCATCCCACAGTCCCCCGTGCGAACCACCTAACTACTCCACAACCCGGTTTTCGTCTAGAAGACTTTTTGTCTTCCTTGACTACTTTGCGTTCAAAATTTCATAACCCAAGGGTTGCCCCGAGGGTTACTACCAATTTAGATTGGGCAACCAATCTGAGGAAAAGGTGTACCTCCATTTCAACAGGTATCAACAGTCACCGTTGTACCCGTTGGGGTTGCTTTTAGTTTCGTCTGAATTACTAGAGCGTTTACTAGTATAGGACACCGCCATAATGTCCTACCGTTCTTCGCTCGTTCACCCTCTATGAGACTACTCAGCCACTTAGCCCCGTCAAGGCGGCAACCCGCTAAGTGGTGCTGTTAGGGACTGCAAGAGTAACCCTAATCGGACCTAATGGAAAAACCTGGGAATGTCGGGCACTACTGGATTCCGGTTCGCAGATAAATATTATAAGCCAGCGCATAGTGGATAATCTTGGTCTGAATACCATGGCAGAAGCATTATCAATTGAAGGAATTGGCCAAGGCAAGCAATTATCCAACCAAAGAGTCAACTTAGAGATACAATCGCGAATCAATGCATACTCATCCAGGATCGAAGCCTTCGTGTTACCGAAAATAATATCATACCAACCTGCTCAACCCTTGGACACATCCACCTGGAATATTCCCAGCAATATCCCATTGGCCGATCCTAAATTCAACCGGCCAGACAGAATCGACGTTTTGCTAGGAGCGGAATTTTATCACCAACTGTTGGTGGTCGGTCAGATTCGATTGGCAGGAGATCTACCAACACTCCAAAATACGGTATTTGGTTGGGTGATAGCGGGCAAGGTAAGCAGAGTAATTGCCACAGCGGTAACTTGTGCAATTGGAACCGAAGAAGAGTCACTCAATAAAATCATGGAAAAATTTTGGCGTCAAGAAGAGGATCAAGAGAAACGAGAAAATCTGACAGTAGGAGAGAAGCAATGTGAATCCTTCTTTGAAAAAACAGTGCAAAGGGAACCATCTGGAAGATTTATTGTAAGCTTACCGTTTTCCGCAGACCCATCGAGAATTGGAGGCTCGAGGGATATCGCACTACGGCGGTTTATGTCAATTGAACGAAAACTCAGTCAAAATCCAGATCTAAAAAGGTTGTACGTTGAATTTATGGAAGAATATCGCCGGTTAAATCATATGGAGGAAATTGACTATAGGAACTTACCAACTCCTCACTATTTTCTGCCACATAACGCAGTGTGCAAACCAGATAGCACCACCACTAAACTGAGGGTGGTATTCGATGCATCAGCAAAATCATCTACGAACATCTCCTTAAATGAACTACTACGGGCGGGACCCACAATACAAGATGAGCTATTTTCGATCCTCATCAGATTCAGAATCCCACGATTTGTGTTCACGGCAGATATCGAGAAAATGTATCGGCAGATACTTATGCGGCAAGAAGATAGGAATTTCCAACTAATCTTTTGGAGGAACGATCCAAGCCACGATCTGAAATGTTACAGACTCCGCACAGTTACTTATGGCACCACATCTGCACCATATCTAGCAACAAAATGTCTGCAACAACTGTCTATCCAAAATGCTCATCGATATCCACTAGGGTCCAAAATACTGGCACAAGATTTTTATATGGATGATGTAATAACGGGATCCAACAGCCTACAGGAAGCAATCGAAATACAACGACAGCTTATACGGATTTTAGAACCCGCTGGATTTCATCTACGAAAATGGTGTAGCAATTCTCCACAGCTACTCCAACAAATTCCAATTGAAGATCAAGCTATACAATCAGAAATATCAGACAAAGAAACGAGCCAAATTAAAACATTAGGACTCATCTGGTCACCTAAGGCAGACAATTTTACCATAAATTCAGCAATAATCGAAAATAAAAAAATAACCAAAAGAACAGCATTGTCAGATATCGCTCATATCTTTGACCCATTGGGGCTCATAAGCCCAATCACCATCATGGCCAAGCTATTCATGCAAGACTTATGGAAGTTAAAATTAGATTGGGACGCGTCCCTGCCAATGGATCTACATAGCTCTTGGGATAACTTTCGACGAGACCTAATCTCAATCAAGGACATTCAAATTCCGAGACATATATTTTCTGGAAAGACACCCACGAGCATACAGTTACATGCGTTTGCAGATGCATCAGGGCGAGCATTTGGGGCAGCAATATATATGCGATCCAGATTGAATGACGGAACTATCAAGGTCCAACTGTTATGCGCAAAATCGCGGGTAGCCCCCATGAAACAAGACGCGGGCGCAACAAATCAAACAACCATACCTCGGCTGGAACTGTGTGCGGCCAAATTAGCAACCGAATTAACACACCGAGTAAAAGGAGATTTAAAATTGGGATCAGTACCCTGCGTTTTCTGGACGGATTCAGAAATAGTTTTAGCATGGCTCAATGCTCAGGCGTCTTCATATCACAGTTACATTGCCAACCGAGTAGCCTTTATACAAAGGCTGACTACACCGAATCAATAGCGTCATGTGCCATCAAAACAGAACCCAGCAGATATTGTTTCCAGAGGATTAGCACCGCACAAGTTAAAGCAAAGTTCTATGTGGTTTTATGGACCACTATATCTATACGGTCCTGAGAACACTTGGCCTGGGCAACACTCACAAGGAGAAACGGAACTAGAAAGAAAAAGGTCTTAAGTCGCGCTAGCGGTCACGGAAAAGTACAGTACCATACTGGAGTCTATAGATCATCATAATTCCTTTACAAGACTACAGCGCATTACAGCATATGCTATGAGGTTCATATCTAATACACTTAAAGGAGGACATAAGAACAAGGATGTTTCGCCTAATTCAATCAGAGAATTAAATGAATTTGAGATCAGAATCAAGCATAGGTCATATTTCGTTCAACATCTCTCCACCGGAGAGTTAGAGGTTGCGCTAATGGCGATCATCAGAGACGCCCAACATCAAGGGTTCGAGGAGGAATTCAAGGAACTAATCAAGTATGGAACTGTTAGCAACAATAGCCCACTAAGCAGCTTAACCCCTTTTCTGGATGAGGCATCCATGATCCGAGTTGGCGGACGACTACAAGCATCCCAGCTGGACTTTGATGCAAAACACCCATTGTTACTCCCTTGTGCCAATGCAACTACAAAGCTGCTCCTCACTGATTTACATATCAGGAATTTGCATGTCGGGCCGCAAGGATTATTGACAATAGCCCGCCAGAGGTATTGGCCAATAAGAGGGAAAACCTTAACACGATCCGTTGTACAGAATTGTGTTCGTTGCTCTAGAGCCAAACCAAGGTTAATGAATCAAATCATGGGAAATCTACCAGCCGACCGAGTGCAACCAGCGAGACCATTTTGCAACGCAGGAGTAGATTTTTTCGGACCAATATGGATTCATTATCGGGTCAGGGGAAAACAGCCAAGGAAAGCATATGTGGCAGTATTCTGCTGTTTCTCTACAAAAGCCACCCACTTTGAAATCGTTAGTGATTTGACAACGGAAGCGTTCATAGGAGCGCTCAAAAGATTTGAAAACTTGTACTGCGACAACGCTATAAATTTTGTCGGTGCAAGAAATCAACTCCAGGAAGCCGAATTATGTATCCATGATGAGACATCCGTTGGGAAGATCACTACATTTTGCCACACAAAGGGCATCCAATTTCACTTCATACCTCCCAGAGCCCCACATTTCGGTGGTCTGTGGGAAGCTGCGGTGAAATCTGCTAAACATTTTCTCAAACGAAATTTGGAATCATCAAATTTAACATACGAAGAATTGGAAACTCTCATGATTGAGATAGAAGCCATATTGAATTCGAGACCCCTCACACCTTTATCATCGGACCCCACCGACCTAAGTGCATTGACACCAGGGCACTTTTTAATAGGTGAACCGTTGGTGAATATCACCAAACCACAAACAACAACGGAACTCGGACAGGAAAAACGATGGAAAACTATAACAGCACTAAGGAATCAGTTTTGGCAGCGATGGTCGCAAGAGTACTTGAATGAATTGCAGCATCGGTATAAATGGAAGCAAGATAACCACCAGATCACGGAGGGGATGCTAGTCATAGTTAAGGAAGACAACTTGCCCCCGCTGCAATGGCCTCTCGGTAGAATACTAAAGGTTATTAAGGGAAATGATGGCCTGATCCGAGTAGTCGAAGTTAAGACCTCGTCGGGCATATTCAAACGAGCAATACATAGGTTATCTCCCCTACCAATAGAAGAGAGGCTATCGGAAGGATACGCAACCCAATCTTGCCCAAGGAAGGACGATGAAAAAATCAACGCAATGGGAAATGTGCCTGAGCTAGCCAGTACTCGGCACCGCAAGGAAGAAATCCCTCGGAAACGATCACGACTGTCAGCCATTGCAACAATATTAGTAGTGTTAATGACACTACCAACGATCCATGGAGTTCCAGTTGAGCTGATGCCATTCGATTCACAATCAGGGATCTACTTTGAGAATATGGGAACAGCCAGTATATTAGCGAGTGAATGGAAAATTATAGCCTATTACGACATGGAGATTTAAGCGAAGGAACTACAATTACTAACGAATACAACGTCATCCCTAACACATCTATGTCAGCTGATTAAGTCGAGCACTCTATGCGAAAAAATAATCATACAGATACAAAATTTAGAGGGAGAACTCCTAAGAACCAATGGACTATTGATACCACCGGCCGAGGGAAATCGGAGTAAACGAGGTGCGCTCAACCTTGTAGGCAACGTGGCCAACACATTGTTCGGCGTCTTGGATTCAGACTACGCGGACCACATTTCAAGGACAATTGAGGGCATCAAGACAAATGCAGAATTACTAAGGAACCACATTAGGAATCAAACATCATTTCTTGCAGCCACCATAAACATAATGAATCGCGATCAAGAAACCATAGAAACACAATTTGAGACCTTGTCAGCCCACATTGCTGAAATAACCTACAAGACCAATAACATCTCCCGTGATCTATATCAAGAAGACTTATCACAAACCTTTATATCGTTGGCGATTCAAATACTCACCACTATCTCAAACTTCCAACGTATCCAAGGCAACCTGCTAGATGTGGTAACGCGCAGCCAACATGGAAAAATAAGCCCACTATTAATGCCACCTACACAGCTGCAACAAGAGCTACGCTCTATAAAGGAACATTTACCATCATCATTAAAACTGCCTGCAACTTATAGGGATTTAAATACTCTTCTCAACCTGATGACCATTGAAGGAAAAATTATGCCGAAACATGCGGTTTTTGAGATCACAATACCCTTGATATCATCAGAGGATTTTGAGATATATCACGTAATACCAGTACCTGTACTGGTAAATGGATCATTTACCACCATTCAGCCATCTTCACCATACATAATAATAAACCTTCATCGAGATCTATACTACGCAGTCTCCGAAAGAGACATGAATAACTGTTTGTCGATCAATCATGAAATGTACTTATGTAAGCAAGGTGGGCCTCTACATCATAAGGGTTCACTGACCAGTGCCTGCGAGATCTCATTCTTTAATCACCAACCAGCGTACGATAAATGTCGAATTCAAAGGGTTGGGGATGGGCCCCACTGGATTCAGCTCCGTAACCCGAACGAATGGATTTACGCCTTACAACAAGAAACGATAGTCAACGTGGTATGTGGTCAGAACACAACATCTCTAACCATCAGAGGATCGGGTGTCGCTAAGCTACAAGGGGAATGCCTAATGAAGCAACATTTCCTAACAATACGAGGACATAACGTATATCCCTCAACCACTAGACTCTTATATAGTCCGCTAAGTAGCCTCACGGATGCCGTAATTCCAAGGGGGGGGGGGGGGCGTCCCTAATCACGCCACAAGATCTATATCAGCATCACATGTCGGAAGTCAAGATGCTGAAACAAAATATCGAAAAATTCATCAAATCAGGCCCAGAAGAATTGCCGACCCACGATGTCCACCACAACATTGGATACGCTGGAGTATTATTGGCGCTTTTAATAATCATCTTCTTGGTCGTTAAATGTTACATTAGAGCCAGAAGGAGCAAGCAGTGCATTCAACCAATTCCGAAACCAAGACATATACGATGACAACAAGAAATACATGAAGATAGATTTAATGCACATATTGATGTTTAAGTTAACCGGTTGTATAATAAAGATAATATCTACTATTGAACCTTCTGTTCAACGCGGGCAGAATGTTTAGGCCGCAATAGCCATGCAATGTCATTGTGCTATAGATAACTCAGCATTATATTGAGTTGTAGTTAAATTGTTGTATCATTATGCTAATTAAGCAATATTGAATTTGGGTTACTTTAAGTTAGTTAGGCAATATTGATTTGTAGTTACCTTTTGTTAATTAAGCATTTTGTTGTTAATTAAGCATTACTGATATTTTATTGTTAATTAAGCACTATGAATAGATTGTTAAGTAGTATAAAAAGAGTAAGTGGTTGCAATAAAGAATCATTATCAGAACAACACCCGAAGACTGATTTTTCTTTGCCACCAGTGAGGCTGCTGGGGGACCCTTCAAGAGTGCGATCGATACAGGTATCGAGTGTAAAATCGTTAAGGTCTAGGTTCATGTACCTAGGACCAATACAGGCTGAATAAAAGAATTCATCCTTTAACAATTACGATACAATTATAATAGTGTTTAAAAAAAAAAATAGAAAAATTCTTTAGCTTTCTAATTCACAAAATAAAGTTCAATTAAATGTTTTTTTTAATTCTTTTTTCCTTTTTTTGAAATTAGAAATTACTTTTAAAAATTGTGGCAGCGAATTCACTAATTTAGGGACCGTGCATCGCAGCTCTCTATCACCATACGTGTTGTAAGCTTGTGGAACTTCAAGCATCCCTCGCGGGCTCGTCTTCGGGTGTTTTGTGGGTGGTTTATGGGTCTGGTAAACCTTTGGTCGTTCATATAGGTAAGCAATGTTGTCATCTGGAAAAGTGCCTTCACATCTAAAACTTTGAAAGTTGAATTAACAGGCCTAATTATTTTAAGAAGACGATGTTTATATCTTATCCAGATGGGTTTTTGCTGCGTTTCCCCAGGCCAGGATCCCGTATCGAATGCGTGACTCAGCCAACGAGTAGTACACTTGCTTTTGTACCTCCATATGCGAGTAATGCTTAAGATACACCATTGCAAATAAAGTGCTCTTAAGTTGAAGACGCAGGTTATTGATGTGCTCCCGCCACAGAAAGTGCTCGTCAATGGTAACTCCAAGATATTTAACCGCATTGACTACCTCAATCGCGCTGCTGCTTCTTTGTGCTTTGGTTTTGTCTGCGTTTATCACCAGACCGTTATCGTGACACCATTCAGATACAGCGTTGAATTCGTCTTGCAATCTCTTAACGGCTGACTGCAAGTCTTTGTGTCTTACAACGATTGCGATATCATCGGCATAGGCATAGGCAATTGATTTCTGAAACGTTCTTAACAGTTCATTTGTAAAAAGAATGAATAAAATGGGCCCTAATTTGGAACCTTGTGGTACACCGTATTCGCACGTTTTTTTTTTTGGCTTATCATATTAGATACCTTGACTTGGATTACTCTATCAGTCAGATAGCTTTTGAGCCATCTTGCCAGCAATCCTCTCATTCCCAATTCGTTGAGACTTTCGACGAGTTTTACGGGTGTCAAAATATCAAAGACTTTGCTGAAGTCTATAAATAGAACAAGGACGTGATGATTTCTATTAAGCCCCGCATTAACCACATTGGTAAACTCTCCCAGTAGCAATTGGGTGCTCTTGCATTTTTGAAATCCAAACTGGTTTGGGTGAATCACTCTGTGCTTCAACATGAAACAATTAAGACTTTTAACGACTATCTCTTCCAGACATTTTTCAACCGCTGGCAGAATTGAAATTGGCCTATAGTTTGCCGTGTCTTTTTTTATCCCTCCTTTGTATATTGGCCGAATTAAACATGTTTTCATCAGCTTTGGTACATGACACTGACACAAACTAAGGTTTATAATCTTTGTGATTACAGGGGTGAGATACTTTGCATTCAGTTTGAGATCGACTGGTCTTATGTTGTCTGCTCCAGGACTTTTTGTGTTGCTTAGTTGACACAATATCTCGTAAACTTCAGGTTCCGTTGCTTCCTCTATATAACGGGTGATTTTTTAAGAGGTTTAGAACTTAAAAAAAAAAAAAAAACACAAAAAATTCGAAAAAATGAATGAAATATTTATTTGAATCGATAGTTTGAACCTTATTTAATGTTTAAAGATAATTTCATGCAAATGTTGACCGCGGCTGCGTCTCAGGTAGCCCATCCGCTGAGTCCAATTTTGGCATACTCTTTCACACATATCGGCCGGTATCTCACGAATGAATGCATGGATGTTGGCTTCCAGTGCGTCAATCGAAGCGGGCTTGTCCCTATACACATTAGCCTTGACATACCCCCACAAAAAATAATCTAATGGTGTCAAATCGCACGATCTAGGCGGCCAATTGACCGGCCCGAAACGTGAAATTAACTGTTCACCAAACTCGCCTCGCAATTGCGCCATTGTTTCGCGTGCTGTGTGGCATGTGGCACCGTCTTGTTGAAACCACATATCATGCAAGTCAAGAACTTCCATTTCGGGCAAAAAAAAGTTTGTTATCATCGCTCGGTAGCGTTCACCATTGACAGTAACGCTGCGATTCGCATCATCTTTGAAGAAAGAGATTCAACCAAAAATGAGCCTCATCGCTGAACACAATTTTTCGATAAAAAAGCATTTCGAACCGAGCACGAATTTTGATAGTAAAATTCAATAATTTGCAAGCGTTGTTCATTTGTAAGACGATCCATGGTTAAATTGCAAACCAAACTGAAGCTGTTTGACAGTGACACAAGGTACTAAACACACGTCAACTATCAAAACCAGTGTTGCCAAAACCAAACGAGCTAAAAAATCACCCTTTAGATACTTTGTTGAAGTTCCAAGCTCACGTGGTTAGAGGTTTTAGTGTCACATGCATGCATAATACTCGCAGCTTGTTTTGAAAACCGCTCCGCGAATTCCTCCACAATGTCTTTTAAGCCCTTGGATTCGGACGCATTTGGAAAATTAATTTTGATAGTTTCATCTACTGAACGTTTCTTTCTTCCAAGCAGTTCGTTAACGATTCTCCACGTTTTCCTTGGGTCATTATTTGCATTTAAGAATTTTCGTTTGTAAAAATTGGCTTTTATCAATTGTATGTTCTTGTTAACTATGTTTCGAAGTTTCTTGTATTCACTCTCAAATGTCTTACATCTGGGGTTGTTTTTCCACCTCCTGTATAACTCATCCCTTTGTTTGCACATTGGAATTATTTCTGGCGTGATCCATGGCTTGTGTATACGTGTTCTTTTTGTTGTGGTCGTTTTGCATGCTTCAGCGTAAATTTTATTCATTTCTCGTACAAAATTGTTGTATAGTGCCTCGACGTAATTTTCTCGAAGTAGGTATTGCCAGTCTGTCAGTTCGATAAGTTCATTAACTTTCTGCTGATTAATACGTTTGACTTCAATTTCACAAGAAGTTTCTGTTTTATTTAAATCTTCTGTAGCATATAAGATAGCGTAATGATCAGATAGATCGGTTCCTATAACTGCAGAGTGAATATTAAGTTTCGTAATGCTAGCATATATATGATCAATTAACGTCGCCGTATTTTTTGATACGTCAACACGTGTCGGTTGTTTAATGACACTTGTCAACCCTTTCGACGCCATCATCTCCATATATTTTAAAACAAGTGAGTTATTCTCGTCTTTAATATTGATATTGACATCTCCTAGTACGACGTTTTCTTTTTTTCATTTATAACTTTATCTAACTAGCTGACCCGGCGAACTTCGTTCCGCCCAAATTCGTTAATGTAATAAAAATAATAATTCCGAGAACGAACAATGAACATGCTGCTTTATGTAATTTGGTCAATTCAAATTCTATGTTCAAAAATTTTATTAAAAACAATACAAATAACTAAAGTATAGCATTGTTGATGTGTTTAAATCAAACCGCAATGATTGACGTGTCAGCCAACCTTCATTTTTTTCACTAAAGTGCTTTACGGTACACGACGTACTAAGCGGAAGATTTTGCTCACACGTGAGCACGCCACATACGATTGATTGATACGATTGAAAAACACGGGAATTCAAAAATTGATGTCACAAATATCCAGCGATTGTCCATCCTTGCGACTTATTATTTTTTTTCATAATGAAAGCGATATGCATGGGAAATTTAAGGCGCTCGGAAACCAATTGCAAATCATCGGAATCCGTTGCTTGAATTTTTAAATCAAAATCTTCGCTTCCAAGACATTTGATTTGAGATTCTTCACATTCAAATCAAACCCAATCCGTTAAAAAAGTTTCGGTTGATTGGGGTTGCTCAACAAAATTATAACTGAGCCGACTTTCAAATTAAAATTGTGTAGCGGTGAGCCCGGAACATCTAAAGATTTTAAAAATCAAACTTTTGAAATAAGTTTTGTTGTATTGGAAGTGACACAACCCGTTTTCCTATCCAGTATATTTTTTTACAAAGTGCGGTTGCCATACTAAGTTCTATTCCCAATCTCATCCCCTTAAACTTTTATTTTCACGCGCGACAAAAGGTAGCATAATGTCCTTCCTAAACGAATCCTTCAAGCCAAAAATCGTAAAAATCGAACGATCCATTCTCGAGTTATGAGTGCCACACACAGACGTCAGTCTCTTTTATTTGTAGGGGTACCCACCCGGTTTTTCCGTGCCTTTCATTTGGAACTATCGGGTCCAAAACTATCCTATCTTTAAAACTGAAACCAACTGGATGGGTATCCACAAAATTTCATTGAAATCGGTTGGTGGTTTCGGAGATCGACAACACCTAACCAATTCGTCCGTAGATTTTGAAATTAAAATTCTTTCTTAGATTTCCTATTCCTATCTGTGAATGTGTTAAGAGTCATAAGAACATTATAATGTTTTCACTAATCTTGACTGTAACTTTCTTCGGCCGTCGACTCTCTTTCGTGACGTCGTTTGTAATTTGTACAGGCATGCGCATCAAGAACGAAAGAAAAGGTTATCCCGAATCAAAGTATGTACACAACTGCGTAGTTGAAATTTAGTGTAAGAAAATTCAACTTTTTTAATTGTTAATATTTTAAAAAAATAAAAATGCAAAGATAAGCACCCTGAAAATATCTTTTTTTTGACACTTGATTTGTTAAGATTTGTTGAGCGTGTGAACCGCAAAAGGGAGAAACACACTACAGAAACTACAGAAATAATATAGAGGAGATTCGTCAATAAACCTTCCAACACTAGAACTAGGTCGCCTGTATAGTGTATATTGCATGTATATGCTTTTGTCCACATTTATGATTTATTTCCAGGTGCATGCCCTCGTAGTTAATTGGATTCGCTGGTATTATTGTGTAGGTTATATTATCTTTTATAAATATTGCCACTCCTCCTCCTTTCGTCGCATCACGGTTTATAAATTCTGGATTAAAGCTATCAATGCTATAAAGTCATTCTTCTTTTTCGGTATATTAATTTCATTAAGTACTAATATATCAACGTAACAAAGAACATTTTCTATTTCGGCTATAAAAACATCCCATATTTTTGTTATCGATCTTATATTAAAACTCACGCAACAAAAATTCATTTTTTCCAAATATTTTTTTTCGATTCCGCTAACACCATGTATTACCCAAAGCGACGTTCATCCGTTCGATTGAGACCGACAGTCGCAGTTACGACGTCTTGAACGTACTGGTCGAACTGGGCACTTTCGTTAGAGTCCTGCGTCCCCTGCGATACGCGAGGGACTGGCGCACTTGGAATCGGCGGGTCTCCTTGGGGGTTACCCGAGAATGCCGGTCGATCGTCATTCGCATTGCTTTCGGACATGGCTCCAGGTGGTCTGGCCTCAATTTCAGGAATGGGCTGGCGGCTGCTACGCAGTGAATAACCACTTTGGGCGTCCTTTCGGATACTTGTAACAGGTTTGGGCATACGGACAGCGTATCAAAGAAATTTATTTGAAGTCAATTGCTTAAAACGAAGGGTATGAATTCAACTAGAATTCACGAATCTTAAATCTAATATACGATATATGGATAGATATATCGTGTAGCGGGATATCTTACCGATAATGAATATTCCAAAACTAAATCTTACAGATACTGAATCTTATCAATAATAATCTTCCAAAACTAAATCTACCAAAACTATATCTTCCAAAACTAAATCTTCCAAATACTAAATCTTCCAAAAACTAAATCTCTAAAATCCCAAAAATATCATCGATACTGATGAGATGTCGGACACATAAGGACGAATACAAGGTGTACCTAAAAAAAATTTCCACACAATTTCACACTACGGTTGTGATCGCGTCACGAAGGTACGATGTTGAGTGGTTGTAGTCACTGCTGAAAGCAAGTGAGTTCTGAGATGCGGTAAAAAATTTTGCTTTGCTATGAAGCATAGTAGGGACATCCTGAAGCAACAGACGTAAATGGAGACAATGATCAATCCACATACCGGACTTAACAGGTCTATCCTACTAAAACAAAGTATACTACACCAACCTTAAGTTCAAGCAACGGACGTATGTGGGGAACAACTTCAACCCACATACCGGACATGAGCACAAAGGCTTGAATGTTTTGGATGGACAACTGTCGCTCCTGAAGGCCGAGGCAACGGACGTAAATGAGGACAACCGTCGACCCTTCTACCGGACAAGTCTTCAAGAACGAACTAGCAAATCTCGGATTCTAAAACTTTTCCTGTCCACAGGATCGCCGTTAACAACGCACAACGGACGTAAACGGGGATGAAAGTGCACCCGTCTACCAGATACGTGCCGTAGAGAACCCTATGGTCGGGAAAGAAAACCTAATTGAATATATTTATTGTGAATCAAATGACAACTTCGGGCCCCACGTTGGGCGAAGACCATTCGCAATGCCCACAACAACTGGTTGGCAACCGCCGCACCCGTGCACTACTTGAACACCACCCATATGATCCAAGGTTACAGACCCTTGGGGCAGTCCGGGCGGAATAATGAACGGGGTGTCCAGGCCTCCTGCGGCACAGGCATGACCGCTCCTCCACGCCCTAGCTCAGCGGCGGGCGGGGATCTTGCCACAGGCCCTCGACTGGGGTTACATTTAGTTTTACATGCCTGCAAAAACGAACGGAGATATGGCCGTAAAAGGTGAAATACAACGACCGGTAACCACGTATCCCTAACAATATTCGAAGAAATTGCGAGGCCCGAGTTGGTTGATTCACGGCGCGATTCAATAGTGTGTGAGTGTGGAGGGGAAGATGAAGATGACGATTGCTTCCCACGAGCTTTTCCCGCCCCTGTTTACCATAATGATAAACTTCCTTGATCGACGACACGCTCAATTAATCGCGACCCCAAACGCAAGGGTGGCTTGACCCGCCTACGAAGGCTGAGCCCCTGCTACTACTATACTATAGTCCGTCCCATAAAAGAAGAAAGATCCCAACATGCGCAGTAGCAATTTATTTAAGGGAAATTTTCTCTTTTAAGGTATTTTTGATCGCATGAAATTGTTAATGCTTTTCTGTACTTTATCTTTTTTGCAGCGATATTAAAAAACGTAATTGTTTTATTATTGATACGTGTTTTAACTGTCATTGAGTTTCACCAATAAATTATTGTAGTAACTCATGAAAAAAGTTTCATGCACAAAGTAGAACATTACATTCAAGAAAATAAAGAAATAATGAAAAATATCGAAATTGCCATAAAATAATGTAAGTGAGTAAAAAAAAAAACCATCTTTTCGCAATTAACCTAAAAATCGACCTGTCTACCTGCATTCGTGCCCATTCACAAAGTATAATGGAAATTCCATTTTAACCCTTTTTAATAGTTGTTACTCAACCCTGAGTTAAAACCCAAATTCCAACTCAGGGTTTTTTTCACTGCGCCACCTCTCGCGAACGTCTGACAAACATCCGAGAGTATAACTGTCATGAAAGAGCTTCTCAATCGGCCCGTTTGGAACCGGCATAAAATTGTAGATCCCTTCCATTCGTTCCAAAAATTAAAAACTCACACAAAACGAATGGTTGCGAGAAGCTAGGCCCTGGGTCCCCACAGACTTGTTGCGCCAACTATTATTATTATTATTACTCAAGGCTCTGGCTTTTATTACTACATATTTGAGAAGTGCAACACCCAGCAAATTTCCCTTTTCTTTGGGGTGGGTAAAGTGTATCTATTGCATGCGCCAACGACGGTTCTGTGTGGACAATCAGTCATGCATCGATCGTCGATCGAGAGAGATGTTTTCGCAAGCAGGGGTATGCTTGCTTTATGAAATGCCCACACATTTTTTTTAGCTGAAGTTTTTGTTGGAAAAGTAGTTTTGCTTTCTCTAAGAGAATAAAATCCCTGATGTGAAGAGACCTGCGCAAGATATTTTCAGGTACTTTGGGACGGGCTATACTAACCCATTCGGTTGATCCGCCCTACATGGCCGATATCTCACTCCCGCGTTACCTACGCACACAGCATACTCTGAAAAACTTCCGAACTAAAATGACAAGACTAAGTTTCTCATCTCCACAAAGGGTTATAAACGTTTTATTCGAAAAAACTTATCTTTAACCTATCGCTAAACTAAAACTACTACAAAACTAACAAGTCCACATACAATCTGTGACTTCACCCAATGCTGGCCTTTGCCTTCTGTTCGTTCTTCACGATAACAAATTCTTAAGTATATTGAACTTATACTGAAGTTAACCACGTCGAATTATCAAATGAGTCTATTCACTTATAGCGAAAGGCAAAAATATGTAAAAGAATGAATTGTGATTCGCTGCTATGAGCGTTATTGTCGTTACACACACTATTTCGGTAACAAATCGACTAAAAACGTCCCTATCAATAGCAATATGGGTCAAAACTTCTATTAAAATTTCTTCCACAATAGTTCAAATGGTATTTGTGCAATACTACTTACCCCATACAAATTCTTTACGGGTTTATAAACGATACTTCTCGCGATCCGTGGTGGTGAGGACTGAGTTGCACCGCATTCCTGCGCCAGGGAATTTTTCTGCTTACGAGCCTCGAATTATTGGCTCCCGAAGACGAAACTAAATTTCTAAGGAAAGAAAATCATTTGAACGCAGGAAGATTACGATTCAAAAATATTTAACCCAACTACTTATCTTAACTATAGTCTACTACTAGGCTATGCTGCTTTATCGGTGTCTTCGTTGTGAACACCACTGGTTCGTGTCTGTGATTATGAGTGAGCTCCGAAAAATATCGAAAACTCAACCGGGTGGTGATATGTGGTGAGATTGCGCGCCCTCTACTGGCGGGTGGCTGGTTTAAGATTCTTCGTACTGGCGAGTTCTCGTCGTTGTTGGTGCGATGATGACGTCAGATGCAACCATGTGACGACGAAACGGCAATGTATAACTGAAGTAGACAGCGCACTTGGGATTTCGCAAATAAACACAACTGAAATGCTGCACTGCGCAATTGAAGATTTAGAACGTTGTTGCGTTGGTAACTTCGTTTTTGTTGTTGTTGGTTAACGTGTTAACCAAATCGTGGAGGGTTTCTTCTTATTTGACATTTTTTCTTGGGCAGTTTTCTTAGGTTACACACGGAGTGGATCTTTTTTTTTTTCTTTTATTACAGCTGGCGAAGCAAGTCGGCAGAGGGGTGGGTGTTTTTTTTTCTTCTTTTTACTAGTGAGTTACATATGTGCGTGCCAGATGGAAAGGGGTATAGATTTTTTATATGTATTTTTTTCTTTGTTACACACTGAGCACGCGGTATGGCGGGTACCTGGTCAAGATTATGATCATGAACCAAGATTCCCCTCGATAGACAAAACTTAATACGCTATGATGCACTGGATATGCGCGGTGGTGCTTTTCTTCCTTTTTATAATTGGTATTTCCACGCGGCACAGAACTTTGTACGTTCACTACACGTTGCAAAGAAAAATGAACAGATTTTCTTTTTTTGACCCTCGCCTCGACTACGCCGACTGCCTTCTTTCTACCACTGCCAGAAACCAACTAACTTGCGCCGCCCGGCCCGCCAACTACTCGACGTCGATGGCGACGCGTACTATCTCCATCATGTATGTAACTACTCGTATCGCTCGCTCTTACAGGGGTTTGTTTATGGCGTAATTTTCAATCGGTTCTCAAAACGAATTGAGTGTTCCGAAAAATCTGATTCTGCGTTTATTAAATTATTACGAATTTATACGGCGCATTCGTGTACAATTTCGGGGCCTTACCAATAATCATTTTTAACCTCCACACTAAATATTTCCTAGGTCACAATATGCAATTTTGTATGGAAAATTTCGCTATTGTGAGTCCGAAAAACTTAACCTGGACACTAAAAATGATTATTAGTACCGCAGTCGGTGTTTTGAATAAAATATTACGCTAACAAACCGGTTAAAAATTCTGCCATAATCTGAGCGAAGTATGGCTGCCCCCTTTCGCTGTAAGGATGCGGCACCGCTCGCGAAAAAAAAAATTATGGGAACCGACAAGATAAATTCGGTCATCGCTTTGCCTGCGTGCAGATAAAAATTCTCTATTCTGCTCTGACCGGGTCTCCTACAACATTATAATTTTTTTATTCAAAATTCATTCAATTATTATCGATCCAATAGAAATTGTTATAAAATTCAATCAATTTAGGATATTTCATATATAATTACCTAACTTGATTCTGTACTTGGGAAAAATTAAAATAAATCTTAACAAAAGTCTCATTATCTTTAAAAAGAAAGAAAATTTAAAAAGAGCGAAAAGAATTCCTGGTGAAAACAATTAAAAAATAATCACCAAGTAGTCTACTCAACGTAAGTAGGTATGTCGTATGTCCCTTCCTTATAAAAATGTCTCAAAGCCAATCAATTCGATACAATTATGATCTAGCGCGATGTAGGTACTACCTGAGGTTAATAGGCCTATTATCTTCGGGAGTATGTACTACCTACTGTCTTTCACTAAAATTGGTTTTGTAACGCCTGTTTTTGTTTCCTTGATCGCGAAGAAAGTGCATACATACAACCTTACGTATACTAAATGTGTTTCAATAAATTTTAACCGTTTTGTTCGGGTATTAACTAGAACTTTTTAATGTACGTGATGTATGTGGCGAATAGTAAGCTCCTGGTGCAGTACCAGGAGGATTCTTGCGAGATGTTAACTATCCACATATGCCTGATTTTGAGCTGGTCATGCACGCCTAGCGTTGCTCTAACTGGCTCGCCGGTATTGGGGGGGGTTCTTGCTCTCATCAATGCAAAGTTCACCTACTCTACAAATTAATTATTGCGTGCATGGGATATAAGAAAAAGTGAAATAAACTAAGTCACCACGATGGTGAAGGCACACCAGGTACCTGTCGGTTATTGCTGCTTGCCACTTAGAGTTCATAGCCCTGAACTGAAGAACCGATGTTATTTGTCTCCTTCTGGGACTATCCCCACCCTTCCATGGTCACTCTTGAAACATTAGTGACCCCTACATTGGTTTGCTTACCCTCTTCGCTTACTTATACTTCGACCACACGAAACTCAAACTCAAAATTAATATTTCGTTACGTTAAACATTTTATTAAGATTCATAACTTCATGAAAAATATCTTAAACTATCTTAATTCTATAGATACCGAAACGGATCAAATAGATCGGGTTGGAATTCCCTGGCATGGATTACTTCCACTGAAGTCAACACCTTTTGTGTCATAAAATCAAGACAACTAGTCTATTATTCAAAAAAAATATATGTATCCTAACCTGTCGAAAGCGCTGTCGAAACTAGGCTACAAAAAAAACTCTACCTCCAATTATGAGGGATTCTAGCGATAATATTTCGCTCACTCTAAAACTTAGAGACACAAAAAGTTACTTCTAGATTCTGTTACCGTTATTGAAAATTAATCCTTTAGGATATCTATCTATTACTGAATTTTTACCGATAGATGACTAACAGGTATGTCAGCAACAAAAGCAAAAAAAAATATCTTAAGGCTACCTTAGCAAAAGAGAAATTAATAACGTACAAAAATCCTGCGTGTACTAACACCTACAGGTTGCAGACAAAAAAAATCGAATCTTTAGTATATAGAATGTATAAAAGATACAATCAGCAATCAGAAAAATTTATATCATTGAAATGCTAATCAGAATTTAATCAAATTTATAATACTACGATATAGAAACTACTGAGATACTCAAGCGATTCTGGAGCTGCTTCCTGCACAACATCTGCCGAGGGGGTTTCGTCGCGGCTGAAGCTGACCTCTTCTTTGGGCCCTTGTTCAGTGCGGTAAATGTCTGGTTCGACCTCTTCTTTGGGCCCTTAATAAAATGCTGCGTTGACCTCTTCTTTGGACCCTTAATAAACTGATGATTTGACCTCTTCTTTGGGCCCTTAATCACGTGTTTTTAAAGTCATTTATGTGTCTCACTCGCGGATAGGTTGAAATTAAATCCGTTGCGCGAGGAGGTACACCTTTTATCACTAGGCCGGGGATTAAGACGTTCCCATTCAGGCACTAGGATCACTTTTTGTCTTATGTCCCTTTTTAAAGGGGGGGTGAGAACACGGCACAAGCACGGTATCTACACCAAGTGCGGGTTTTGGTCACAAAATGAAGAGCAACACAAAATTCTGTTCAGCCACAAGAACACTGGCTCAAAACACAGATCACTGACGGGTTACAGGTGCAACACAAAAAAAGTTAACACTTCCATCCAGGTTAGTTTTTAACGACCTTGGTCGATCAAGCACTAGGCTGATGAGAGTTCCACTGCGCTTTCAGGGCACGTGTCCGGTTATCGCAAGTTTTAAATCCCTTGTCCCATGCAACGAATATAATTGCACGTGGGAAAAATCACGGGGCACATCCTAGAATTGCCACTCGAACGAAATTAACTCCGAACCGAACAAAATTTTAATATTCCACTGGAGGAGTTTAATTTTCTTTTATTTTATTGACCGCACAATTACTCGGTACACCAGAATGATTTTTAATTAATTTCACCGTAAAACTTTTGCACGGATACACACACGACGCGGTGTTCCGGCATAGTCACCGAAGAATATTCTCCTTGGGGAGATAATCAACCTGCTTCTTGTCAGCTTCCAAACTCGACTGCCTACTTTTCGAAATATTACCCAAGCCATCAGCTACCCCACGCCATGCCAACGGTCGTAATTGCTCGTAAACATGTTTACGAACACGAGCACAAAAATCATGCCATCCATAAGATCGCATGTAAAATACATGTCCCGCTAGGTGCTTTAGTTCGTACACAAGGTGTTTT
Source organism: Cheilosia vernalis (assembly GCA_949126925.1). Classification (NCBI taxonomy): domain Eukaryota; kingdom Metazoa; phylum Arthropoda; class Insecta; order Diptera; family Syrphidae; genus Cheilosia; species Cheilosia vernalis. The sequence continues at coordinate 71,635,782 of OX421358.1, forward strand.
CGAACTCGCCGCACCGCACAGTTATGCACTTTTAGTTCGTACACAAGCTGTTTACGAACACGATTGCATAGATCGCCGAATCACGATGTCTCGCACAAGTTGCATTCTTCCAAACAGCAGTTTGATACACAGGGAAATTCTCTCACCACACACGATATATCCCAAATGCAACTAGCACGCCCATTCTCTCTTTCACTTCGTGACAAATACAAAACCCACCACTATTCATGCCGAGGCAAAATTTCCTCACGCGGATTACCACACAATGCATGCCAATGCAATTGCTTGTGCGCGGAGGCTCCTCCCACTTTTGGCAAACAAGGAAATTTGCTCTTTGATGGTGGTGAAACGAGATCGGGGCAGTGTTGCCAGGTATAAAAAGGAAAAATATCGCTGAGTGAATGGAGATGGGAAAAATTAAAAAAAAATATTTATTTTTCAGGAAATTTTCTTCCAGCCGATAGGTGAACATTACAAAACAGAACTTTCAAACCAATCCTGATTGGGAGGAAAGTTCTGAAGACCCATTGAAAATGTGAGAGTGTTAAACTCTAATGTCCTTTGCGTGATATGTGCCTAGGGTTTTACCTTGAAGATCTTCAAGTACGTAATAACACGTTCCTACCTTTTTCTGTATTCTGGCTTTCACAAAAGCTGGGGCGAGTTTAGCGTTAAAGCCGTGTTGCCAATTACTTTGCGCAAAATTGCGCCGAAAGACTTCTTGTCCTACCCGAAAGTTTACAGGGAGGGATCGGGTGTTGTAACGCCTGGCATTGGTGTCATATGCCTGCTTCATCAAGGTCTGAGCTTTCGATCGGGTGATAGCTAATAGATCTTCTCTTTTTACAGCTACATCAGGGGGTTCTACCAAATCGAGTTTCCGAAGTAAGCGGTATGTGGATCCATGGGTGACCATATTCTGACCAAATAACAGAAAATACGGGGATTGTCCAATGGATGAATGAAGTGAACTACGCAAAGATGAGCTTATGTGACAAAGGTTAGTGTCCCATTCTCGCTGATCCTTATGCACGAAAGTGCGAATGGCAGCTATAATGGAACGGTTAACACGCTCTGACGCATTGGATTGCGGAGAATACATGGCGGTGTACACATGGTTTATGCCATAACTCGTTAAGAGCGAATTGAACTCAGATGACTTGAATTGGCTACCATTGTCGGTGTGTATTACTTCCGGTACTCCGAAAACAGGAAAGATGTGAGTCTGCATATAGATACAGATGGGCTTGGTGACGAACTTTTTCATAGGAAGAAGGAAATGGAACTTGGAGAAATGATCCAAGATGATCAGCAATCCAATATTTCCGGCTTTAGATCGGGGAAAGGGTCCAATCAAGTCCAGATATAGACGTTGAAATGGCCTTACCGAAACGTTTTGCACGCCCATGGGAGGACGCAAATGCTGGTTAGGATACTTCGTCATCTTGCATACTTCGCATGCTTGTAGTCTTGCACGGATTTGAGTAACCATTCTCGGCCAGAAAAAGGTTCGTTTTATTCTTTCGACAGTCTTGCCCATTCCACCATGTGCGGAAGTAGCGGACTCATGAGCCTGTCTAATCACATCTTCCGTCAACCCACTCGGAATCCAAAGTTTCCATGCTTGTTGATCTGTCAAATCATCCTCAGGGGTGTAATCGGTTTTCTTATACACGTATTTATCCAGAACTTTGAGGTCAGGCAACTGCCCTTGGTTCTTAATTATAGATTGTTTTAATTCCACATATTCTACAGAGTCAAATTCAGGTGAATCTAGGTCTACAAGAGGTTCAACCAACTCGAGAGCTGCGATTTCTTCTTCGAATACTCGAGAAAGAGCATCGGGAACTATATTTTCGGCACCCTTTCGGTGTTTAATTTCAAAGTTATAAGCTTGAAGTTTTAATGCCCATCGACCTAGTCTGCCGCTCAAGTCTTGTTGACTCATTAGCCATTTCAGTGACGCATGATCGGTGATAACAGTAAATTCTAAGCCTTCAATAAAAGGACGAAATTGCTTAATGCTGAGCACGACTGCAAGACATTCCTGTTCAGTGACACTATAATTTCTCTGAGCCTGATTCAGTTTCTTTGACCAATAGGCCAATGGAACTTCATTGTTGTCTGAATCTAACTGGGCCAACACTCCACCGACTCCGGTTTTGCTAGCGTCACAATTAACGATAAACGGTTTGCTGAAATCGGCCGTATGCAGGACAGGGGCTGTGGTTAAACATGTCTTGAGACTTTCGAATGCACGTTGCGCTTCAGGGGTCCAGTGAAATTGTTTACTCCGTTTGAGCAAGTCTGTGAGAGGTGAACATAAGCTGGCGAAGTTGGCGACAAATCTTCGGTACCACCCGGTCATTCCAAGAAATCTTCGTAGTTGTTTCACCGAAGTGGGAACGGGGTAATCCACAATGGATTGGATTTTGGAATGATCGGTGGTAATGTGACCATGTCCAACGACATGTCCTAGGTATTTTACTTCACGCAAGCAGAATCGACTTTTACTTACATTAATTGTAAGGCCTGCTTTCTTAAGATGACTACTAATCTCTATTAGGAGCTGAATATGGCTGTCGAAATCTTCGGACATCACTAATAAATCGTCGAGGTACACAAAAACCTTTTCACGGAGCTCACCAGGGATAACCTTATCCATTAACCTACACATGGACTGAGGCGCATTACACAGCCCAAAAGGCATGACCGTATAATGGTACAGGGGCCTATTTGGTACTGTAAATGCAGTCTTCTCACGCGATTTCATCTCCAGCGGAATTTGCCAAAAGGCGTCCTTTAAATCCAGACTGGAGATAAACTCAGCGCGGGGCAACCTGCTCAATATTCCCTGAATGTGAGGCAACGGATAGGCATCCTTGACTGTGACTGCATTGACTTTTCTGGAATCCAGACAAAGTCGAATCTTGCCGGGTTTTCTTATTAGAACTACCGGTGAACTCCATGAACTTTGTGACTCTTCGATAACGCCGAGAGCCAACATCCGATCGACCTCTTCGAACATAAGTTTCTCGATTGCAGGTGACACAGGGTAATGCCGTTGCTTAATCGCTTTGGCATCCCCGGTATCGATAACATGTTGCAGCAAAGGCGTTTTCCCTAGGCCATCCTTCTCAAAGGAAGGGAAGAATGCCTTCGCGACCTCTAGCTTTTGCTTTTGCGTCGGCGACAACTCGTGTTCGTCGGAGGGTACGGGATGACTAACATTGAGGTTGATTTCTGACAGAATGTCAGGAGCCAATCCAAATTTACGCCAAAAATCGATGCCTAAATAGAGAGTTTGCGCTAGTGACGGAACAACGTATAGCCGAATGAGATGAGTCTTACCTCGAAATGAAATGTCTACGTCGGCATAGCCAACGACTACTTGGGCCTTACCATCTGCTGTTGTGATGGTAGAACGAAACTTCTTACTGACAGTGTCACTTCCTAGAATTTTGTTAGCCAATGAGGATCCTGCACAGCTGATACAAGCACCACTGTCTAGCAGTCCTTCTTCTCGATTTCCCAACAATGACACGGACGCATAAGGCCGAACGTCATTGTGGTGGAAGTTAATAGCTGACAATAAAAATTTTCGATTCGATAAGATCGCTTTCCAGAAGGTTCGCATACGCAAGGTGGAACGCTTTGGCTTGAATCTCGAAACATTCAAGGGGTCAAAAATTCTTCTACGGGCTTCTTGATATTCAGTCAATCGAATATGATAGGGTTTTAGCGATCGTGCTACCTTGGTTTTAACACAACCCTCAATTTTATCAGAGCTAACTGGTGGTTGGTCGCGTAACAAGACGGTGTAATTTTCAGCAAGGCTGGGCTTCGCTGGTATGGTTGAGGATGATGGATCTAAAGTCTTGTCGACTCGTTCCTCGGATGTGAGCGGCCGACTGTTCTCGCATCCCTCAGTCGGTTTCCCGACTGCATGCAAGTGACACAGTTGGGCTTATACACATTGGCTGCTCCGCATCCATAGCAAAAAATACGACGTGGCTGTAAGCACATGTCAAAGCGGTGTCCTACCTCCTCACAATTCCAACAATGTAAATTCGAGACGGCACAATTTTCAACAACTGCCTCTCCGGTCACGAGGTTTAGCTGGTTAGAACAGATGGTGTTGTCTAAAGGGGGAATCTCCAATTCCGAAAGCTGTCGTCGTCCGGGGTGTCTGGAATGCCAGGGAGTGAATGAAAGATCTTCGATAAAACGTTCACTTCTCTCGCATACCTTCCTTAGTTCGGAAACCGTGGGAACATTAAGGTGGAGTATTTCATGGCGGACCTCAGGTCGAAGATTCCTAATCAAAATTTCAACTAGGTCTGCTTCCGAAAGGGGAGATCTGAGTCGATCAGTCAAGGTGATAATGGCGTCATAAAAGTCGTCAAACTTTTCTTTAACCTTTTGCTTCCGACAACGAATAGCGTCACGAATATCGTAGTCCGTGCGACTGTCTTTATACTGGGCACGTAATTCATCCACTAAGGTGGTCCAAATGAAATTGGGATTTGACCTATGGAAGCGCCAGAACCAATCTTTGGCCTTGCCAGTGAAAAGAATGTGAGCGTTCCTACACAGAAGCTCAAAATCTGCTCCTAGGCTTTGTCTAGTTAATGAATGTACCTGGTAGATAAAGTTATCTACCGGTATTCCGGAATAAAGTCCATCGAAATTTAAATGCCAATTATATATAATGTTAGACACCTTTACGGATGTAGAAACATCAAAACGATTATAGTTCGGTGCGACATTCGGTACAGCTGTAGGTCTATCTCTGGATGTAAACTCTTGGGGCCATGCAACGAATTCCTCCACTGGGGGAGTTGCAGTGGTCGGGGGTGGAACTGGTGGTACTGGATTGCTAATAGCTAAGTTCCCTACACATCGGCTTACATTAAGCTCGATGGTATTCGTGAGATCGTGTGCTAGCCGATTGAACATATCTTGCTGCTGTTGATGCAAGGACTGGTTTAACACCTTATGAATTTGTTCATTTAAGTCAAGGCTATCACGAGTATTGACATCAGGCAAAGGCAAGGAATTCCTAGCCGCTGAGTGAGAAAATCGCTTAGATGGCTTGTCATTCCTGCGCGAGGGTTTACCTACCGGCGGTGAAGTTGTCGGTCTGGGGTTCCTACTAGACGAAGTATTTTGTCGAGTCTGGAAACGTGTGTTGTGATGGGGCTGTTTGGGCACTGCTCCTTTGTTTGAAGAAGTAGCAGGACAATCTCGTAGAGAACTACGGGTGCAGGGTTGTCTACAATGCGGACATGTTTCGGATCGAGACATCCAATCCAGAAGGCATGATTTGTGAAACGCATGATCACATGGGGTAATCATCCTTTCCTCAGAGGGATTCAAAATATCTGAGCAAATAGTGCATGTATTAGGGAGGTTCGCCGAAGCCGATTCCTCTTGGGTTAAATCTAAATTCTCATTACTTCTATGTACTGGCATTATCATAATACTAACTGTTTGGTTTCGTGTGGTAAAAGAAAAATAAATAAATAATCAAAAAAAAACATAACCAACCTACTCATAGTAAACGAGAGTAAGCAAATCAAATAACTCTAGTAAATGTAGCAAGCATCAATATAATAAAAAAAGTGTATTGGGGTTGTTCAGGAAATTCCATCGGTCTGACACTCGCCGTATAAAGTACGATACAAGTTCAGCAATTCCAGAGGTGTTCCTTCACAGTGAAATTGGTTGTTAAGTCGTTAGTTGGTTAGAGGAAAATCCATCGGTCTGATACTTGAAGTTACTAGACTCACAAGTTCAGCATCTCCAGAGGACTCCTGTCACACAAAAACTCCTAAGTTATACAGTCATTGGGACAATCATTGGATTGAAGCGTGGATACAAAAAACACCAACAGCTTCAATATCTCCTAATGAAAGACCAAAACTGGGATTCAAGAAAAACTTTTGGACTATTGTAATTAATATGTGGGTAAAATTGTAATTTGGTTGGGCTGGCAATTCGGCTAGTCTGACTGCCAGTCTGCTGAGTTGCCAGGCCCTACGTCGGTTAACATTTAAAAATGTAACGTAGTCGGGCTGACAATTTGGCTCGGATGCCATGCTGCCAATCTACCAGGCCCCACGTTGGGCGCCATTTAATTTATGTAATGTACGTGATGTATGTGGCGAATAGTAAGCTCCTGGTGCAGTACCAGGAGGATTCTTGCGAGATGTTAACTATCCACATATGCCTGATTTTGAGCTGGTCATGCACGCCTAGCGTTGCTCTAACTGGCTCGCCGGTATTGGGGGGGGTTTTTGCTCTCATCAATGCAAAGTTCACCTACTCTACAAATTAATTATTGCGTGCATGGGATATAAGAAAAAGTGAAATAAACTAAGTCACCACGATGGTGAAGGCACACCAGGTACCTGTCGGTTATTGCTGCTTGCCACTTAGAGTTCATAGCCCTGAACTGAAGAACCGATGTTATTTGTCTCCTTCTGGGACTATCCCCACCCTTCCATGGTCACTCTTGAAACATTAGTGACCCCTACATTGGTTTGCTTACCCTCTTCGCTTACTTATACTTCGACCACACGAAACTCAAACTCAAAATTAATATTTCGTTACGTTAAACATTTTATTAAGATTCATAACTTCATGAAAAATATCTTAAACTATCTTAATTCTATAGATACCGAAACGGATCAAATAGATCGGGTTGGATTTCCCTGGCATGGATTACTTCCACTGAAGTCAACACCTTTTGTGTCATAAAATCAAGACAACTAGTCTATTATTCAAAAAAAATATATGTATCCTAACCTGTCGAAAGCGCTGTCGAAACTAGGCTACAAAAAAAACTCTACCTCCAATTATGAGGGATTCTAGCGATAATATTTCGCTCACTCTAAAACTTAGAGACACAAAAAGTTACTTCTAGAATATGTTACCGTTATTGAAAATTAATCCTTTAGGATATCTATCTATTACTGAATTTTTACCGATAGATGACTAACAGGTATGTCAGCAACAAAAGCAAAAAAAAATATCTTAAGGCTACCTTAGCAAAAGAGAAATTAATAACGTACAAAAATCCTGCGTGTACTAACACCTACAGGTTGCAGACAAAAAAAATCGAATCTTTAGTATATAGAATGTATAAAAGATACAATCAGCAATCAGAAAAATTTATATCATTGAAATGCTAATCAGAATTTAATCAAATTTATAATACTACGATATAGAAACTACTGAGATACTCAAGCGATTCTGGAGCTGCTTCCTGCACAACATCTGCCGAGGGGGTTTCGTCGCGGCTGAAGCTGACCTCTTCTTTGGGCCCTTGTTCAGTGCGGTAAATGTCTGGTTCGACCTCTTCTTTGGGCCCTTAATAAAATGCTGCGTTGACCTCTTCTTTGGACCCTTAATAAACTGATGATTTGACCTCTTCTTTGGGCCCTTAATCACGTGTTTTTAAAGTCATTTATGTGTCTCACTCGCGGATAGGTTGAAATTAAATCCGTTGCGCGAGGAGGTACACCTTTTATCACTAGGCCGGGGATTAAGACGTTCCCATTCAGGCACTAGGATCACTTTTTGTCTTATGTCCCTTTTTAAAGGGGGGGTGAGAACACGGCACAAGCACGGTATCTACACCAAGTGCGGGTTTTGGTCACAAAATGAAGAGCAACACAAAATTCTGTTCAGCCACAAGAACACTGGCTCAAAACACAGATCACTGACGGGTTACAGGTGCAACACAAAAAAAGTTAACACTTCCATCCAGGTTAGTTTTTAACGACCTTGGTCGATCAAGCACTAGGCTGATGAGAGTTCCACTGCGCTTTCAGGGCACGTGTCCGGTTATCGCAAGTTTTAAATCCCTTGTCCCATGCAACGAATATAATTGCACGTGGGAAAAATCACGGGGCACATCCTAGAATTGCCACTCGAACGAAATTATGTAACTCCGAACCGAACAAAATTTTAATATTCCACTGGAGGAGTTTAATTTTCTTTTATTTTATTGACCGCACAATTACTCGGTACACCAGAATGATTTTTAATTAATTTCACCGTAAAACTTTTGCACGGATACACACACGACGCGGTGTTCCGGCATAGTCACCGAAGAATATTCTCCTTGGGGAGATAATCAACCTGCTTCTTGTCAGCTTCCAAACTCGACTGCCTACTTTTCGAAATATTACCCAAGCCATCAGCTACCCCACGCCATGCCAACGGTCGTAATTGCTCGTAAACATGTTTACGAACACGAGCACAAAAATCATGCCATCCATAAGATCGCATGTAAAATACATGTCCCGCTAGGTGCTTTAGTTCGTACACAAGGTGTTTTCGAACTCGCCGCACCGCACAGTTATGCACTTTTAGTTCGTACACAAGCTGTTTACGAACACGATTGCATAGATCGCCGAATCACGATGTCTCGCACAAGTTGCATTCTTCCAAACAGCAGTTTGATACACAGGGAAATTCTCTCACCACACACGATATATCCCAAATGCAACTAGCACGCCCATTCTCTCTTTCACTTCGTGACAAATACAAAACCCACCACTATTCATGCCGAGGCAAAATTTCCTCACGCGGATTACCACACAATGCATGCCAATGCAATTGCTTGTGCGCGGAGGCTCCTCCCACTTTTGGCAAACAAGGAAATTTGCTCTTTGATGGTGGTGAAACGAGATCGGGGCAGTGTTGCCAGGTATAAAAAGGAAAAATATCGCTGAGTGAATGGAGATGGGAAAAATTAAAAAAAAATATTTATTTTTCAGGAAATTTTCTTCCAGCCGATAGGTGAACATTACAACTTCTTTTCGCTTTATTGACAATCGGTAGCACAAAAAAAAAATATATATATATATAAGAAATTTAATGGAGTTAGGTAGGTACGTTTTCATTTAGTTCAATATAGAATGGAGACATTTTTAATGATATTATCCCAACTAACATTTCAGTTTCCATAAGTCTCAATAGAGGATTACTTTTAGTTTCCAAAAGAATGCTCAAGCTTCGGTTAGGTACGAAAGGCGATCACTTATCGATGGCCTTTTGTCGTTAAAGTCTCTAAAAAGATTTCCATTAAGTATTAAATGACTCAATAATAAAAGCTTAATAGAAAAGTATCTGTAAAGTTTCGGATAGTACTTCCAATAACATGATTGGAGATAGGTTATACAAGTTTTATAGAAGCCTAATTTTTTAAGAGAAAAAAATGTCACAGATTTTTTATTTCCATTTTCTTTACCTCTTCCGTTTCCCTGATTGCGTTTTAAGGGAATGAATACATGAAAATAAGGGATAAATCTGTCGAATTAGTTAAATTGAAAAAATCATGGTTTTGTAAACTCACACACGGGATTTGAACTGACGACCTCCAGCTTCGGAGTCGGACACTCTATCATCTGCTCTATCTGTAACATACCCGCTATGAAGTTAAAACTTAACCAGTTTAACCTTGTCTCTATATCAAAAAAAAAAAAAAAAAAAAGCTTCGCTAAAACCTTCGTTAGAGGTTTCCATAACGTTTACAGGAGACACGAACTTTCATCTTGCTCTTTCTCTTACGATTGCATTATGTTTTTAATATTTTCGTGCAGCCCATGACATCGTTAAAACTCAAAACAGAGCCTCTAGTAAATCGTGTGAGTTACCTATTTCAAATTACATGCATCGCTTGACTTTAAGTAGTCAAAATAATTATTAAGTCATTCAGACCCTTGAAAATGTTAATTTTTGTAACCTACATTTTTTTTCCTTTAGATCGGTCTCACAGACAACCAAACGGATGAAAAAGTTTACCTAGATGTTCCAAATAAAAACGCTTTCAAATAACAAGAAATTTAATTTTTGTTTAATAATAATTTCTGTTAACGAATTTTCAATGATTTGTATGCAATAGTGGAATAAAAGCAAAGTTTGAATGATAGGTTAATCTTACCACCTTACACCTAATTTCATATAATTTAATTAATTTGGTCCATCTGCGTTTCAGTTGGTTTTTATGGAGAACATAAAACATATGACTTCTGGAACTCTTTTTCTTTTAATATATCATTTATAAGACTTCGCTAGTGTAATTATAGAAGCCAAAAACAAGTCTTCCATAAAATTTCCATTAATGTTTATTGGAAGTTTTATCCGGGCCGACTCATTGAAACTTGTATACCTATATTTTTTAATAGAAGCGAAATAGAAGCTACAACTTCTTCTTCTTTCTATAATTGCGCTTATGAAGTTATAATTCTAATGATTCTTTAAAGCAGGGGTTCCCAAACTTTTTTATACCGCTACTCCCTTTGCAGGTTGTAAATTTTTTTCCGACGCCCTTGGGCACCAAAAGTGCGGAACACAGTCGCCCCCACTTAGGTCCAACGCCAAAAAGTGACGTTCCCGACCAATCTCGTTAGTTTTTACATTCAGGTTTCGTCTTGTCCAGACCAATCTAGTCGACTTAACTTTTGTTCTGACAGCTGTGAAAAAATAAAAATAAAGTGATAGAAATGTCGACCTGTGCGTACCGTCTTGCGACGCATTTAAGATAGCGCAGCGACGTACAGTTAGGGAACTCCTGCTTTAAAGATTCATCTTATTTTTCTGAAGGGCTTAAATGAAGTTTCTATATAAGTCAACACTTTTGTAAGGAGTCTGCTTCTTCTAAAGGCTCTACAGAAGCTCTAAGGAAGCTTTCGCCTGCCGAACCTTAAACAATTGTGCCTTATGGAAATTGAAATGTTTGTTTAGGCCGCAATAGCCATGCAATGTCATTGTGCTATAGATAACTCAGCATTATATTGAGTTGTAGTTAAATTGTTGTATCATTATGCTAAGTAAGCAATATTGAATTTGGGTTACTTTAGGTTAGTTAGGCAATATTGATTTGTAGTTACCTTTTGATAATGAAGCATTTTATTGTTAATTAAGCATTACTGATATTTTATTGTTAATTAAGCACTATGAATAGATTGTTAAGTAGTATAAAAAGAGTAAGTGGTTGAAATAAAGAATCATTATCAGAACAACACCCGAAGACTGATTTTTCTTTGCCACCAGTGAGTCTGCTGGGGGACCCTTCAAGAGTGCAAACGATACAGGTATCGAGTGTACAATCGTTAAGGTCTAGGTTCATGTACCTAGGACCAATACAGGCTGAATAAAAGAATTTATCCTTTAACATTTGGCGACCGTGATAGGACTTGGTGTCCAAAAACAAAATTTTCGTAATAGTACTGGGCTTAAGGCGCAGCACAACAGTTCAGGGGCGTACACTGGGCCATAACACAGTGGCCTAGGACCAATACAGGCTGAATAAAAGAATTTATCCTTTAACATTTGGCGACCGTGATAGGACTTGGTGTCCAAAAACAAAATTTTCGTAATAGTACTGGGCTTAAGGCGCAGCACAACAGTTCGGGGGCGTACACTGGGCCATAACACAGTGGAGTTGCGTGAAACCGGAGTGCGTACAGTGGTTATAACACCATTCAGGGTTATTCAATTTTTTCACGATTGGGCGTAAACTGGGCCATAACACAGTTCATCCTAAATTCGAGCGCTGATTGAGTATTCTCACCGTTAGACCAGTTGGTTGAAATTCTTGGTTGAAGGGAGAGGAACGGCAGGATGGATTTGGATACAACAACTAAAGATCAGGAGGAGATCGGGCAGACTATTTGCAAGCTATGGAGGAATTTTAAGAAGGATTCTCCTGACCGCAAAACAATTAGTTACTTGGAAGACCGATTACAACAAATAAACTCACTTTGGGCAGAATTTGATGACCTTGACTCCAAAATCAGGGAGATAGTGGATATCGACCTCAGTCATCCCTATTTCAGTCGTGATTATTATGGAGAGATCAAAAAATAAGGGAATCATTCCTGGACGACATCCAGGACAAATTAGAGATGGCACAGGCGGCGATCCCAGGCAACGTATCTCCCGGTCCACCAAAAGGGGATGGATTAGGGATAGCAGCTAAGGGAGCAATAGCGAAATGCGTCCAAGAGCAACCAGCAATTCCAAAACGTAAGAAGGAGCGCACTACAACCTTAGAAGACCCGCCCGTCAGTTCCTTAAGGCAACGATACCTTCTTGTCATACGGATCCTAAGGGGGTCAATGGATAAGATGACATTACAGCCCAATAGAAGCAAGGCTTATTGTCAAGTCAAAATTCGGACGTTGGAACAAAACTGGGAAGAGTTAACTACTATGTATCGAAAAATGGAGAATCAGTTAACCCAGGAAGACATACAAGACTACTTTGAGTTACAGGAACGACTAGCGGAACTGTTGCAAGAACTCTATGGGGCAATGGAATCATCCTTAGCCCAAGGATTGGAGCAGCTGCCAACAACGATGAAAATGCCCAAGGTTGAGTTACCAAAGTTTGATGGTAACTACCTCCAGTGGCAGCAATTCAATGACCTGTATTCTGAAATGATCCACAACCAAAGGATGTCAGATGGTCAAAAAATGTGGTTTTTAAAATCAAGCCTTACAGGAGAGGCCGAAAAATTGGTGCGCCATTTGACAGTATCAGGTGCAAACTACAGTGCAGCATGGAAGATAATAACAGGACGCTACGATAATCCTAGATTGCTGATATCATCCTGGCTATCGAAAATGTTGTCCCATCCGGCTATACAAACTGGAAGTGCCAGGTCAATTCGCAGTCTACACGACACCATACAAGAGTGTATGCTAGGGCTGGAAGGACTAGAGGTGGATACCAAGGCATGGGACCCGATCTTGCTTCACCTATTTCTGAAAAAATTGGACAAGGACACACACACTCTATATGAACAGTCCTTGGTGCAACCAAGGCAACTTCATTCATTCAAGAAGTTTCTTGAGTTCCTTGAGAATCGTTTTCAAGCTCTCGAGGCCTTGGGTAACAAGGACAGATCGGAAGATGGCAAATCTCAAAAACTGGGCGCCAAGGCATTACCAGCAATTGCGTCGCAGCAATTAGGTTGTCCGATCTGCAAACACAACCATCCAATTTACAAATGCAAACAATTCTTGGAGGTTACATCATCAAAACGACTAAGCATAGTCAAACAAAATAATCTTTGCATCAATTGTCTACGAGCCGGGTACTTTGCCTCAGCTTGCAGTTCCAGTAATTGTTCGAAGTGTCAAAAAAAGCATAACACTCTGCTACATCTAGACATAAATATCAAACGTCCATCGAAACTCCCAATGATCATCAAGAACGAGGAACCGTCAACAAGTCGAGCAGTTGCGACAACAAGAGATCCGGATACAGTTGTTAGTGTACTACTTAACAACAATAACAATGCATTTGTGCTGTTAGGGACTGCAAGAGTAACCCTAATCGGACCTAATGGAAAAACCTGGGAATGTCGGGCACTACTGGATTCCGGTTCGCAGATAAATATTATAAGCCAGCGCATAGTGGATAATCTTGGTCTGAATACCATGGCAGAAGCATTATCAATTGAAGGAATTGGCCAAGGCAAGCAATTATCCAACCAAAGAGTCAACTTAGAGATACAATCGCGAATCAATGCATACTCATCCAGGATCGAAGCCTTCGTGTTACCGAAAATAATATCATACCAACCTGCTCAACCCTTGGACACATCCACCTGGAATATTCCCAGCAATATCCCATTGGCCGATCCTAAATTCAACCGGCCAGACAGAATCGAAGTTTTGCTAGGAGCGGAATTTTATCAGCAACTGTTGGTGGTCGGTCAGATTCGATTGGCAGGAGATCTACCAACACTCCAAAATACGGTATTTGGTTGGGTGATAGCGGGCAAGGTAAGCAGAGTAATTGCCACAGCGGTAACTTGTGCAATTGGAACCGAAGAAGAGTCACTCAATAAAATCATGGAAAATTTTTGGCGTCAAGAAGAGGATCAAGAGAAACGAGAAAATCTGACAGTGGGAGAGAAGCAATGTGAATCCTTCTTTGAAAAAACAGTGCAAAGGGAACCATCTGGAAGATTTATTGTAAGCTTACCGTTTTCCGCAGACCCATCGAGAATTGGAGGCTCGAGGGATATCGCACTACGGCGGTTTATGTCAATTGAACGAAAACTCAGTCAAAATCCAGATCTAAAAAGGTTGTACGTTGAATTTATGGAAGAATATCGCCGGTTAAATCATATGGAGGAAATTGACTATAGGAACTTACCAACTCCTCACTATTTTCTGCTACATCACGCAGTGTGCAAACCAGATAGCACCACCACTAAACTGAGGGTGGTATTCGATGCATCAGCAAAATCATCTACGAACATCTCCTTAAATGAACTACTACGGGCGGGACCCACAATACAAGATGAGCTATTTTCGATCCTCATCAGATTCAGAATCCCACGATTTGTGTTCACGGCAGATATCGAGAAAATGTATCGGCAGATACTTATGCGGCAAGAAGATAATGGTGTTGCAATTCTCCACAGCTACTCCAACAAATGCCAATTGAAGATCAAGCTATACAATCAGAAATATCAGACAAAGAAACGAACCAAATTAAAACATTAGGACTCATCTGGTCACCTAAGGCAGACAATTTTACCATAAATTCAGCAATAATCGAAAATAAAAAAATAACCAAAAGAACAGCATTGTCAGATATCGCTCATATCTTTGACCCATTGGGGCTCATAAGCCCAATCACCATCATGGCCAAGCTATTCATGCAAGACTTATGGAAGTTAAAATTAGATTGGGACGCGTCGCTGCCAATGGATCTACATAGCTCTTGGGATAACTTTCGACGAGACCTAATCTCAATCAAGGACATTCAAATTCCGAGACATATATTTTCTGGAAAGACACCCACGAGCATACAGTTACATGCGTTTGCAGATGCATCAGGGCGAGCATTTGGGGCGGCAATATATATGCGATCCAGATTGAACGACGGAACTATCAAGGTCCAACTGTTATGCGCAAAATCGCGGGTAGCCCCCATGAAACAAGACGCGGGCGCAACAAATCAAACAACCATACCTCGGCTGGAACTGTGTGCGGCCAAACTAGCAACCGAATTAACACACAGAGTAAAAGGAGATTTAAAATTGGGATCAGTACCCTGCGTTTTCTGGACGGATTCAGAAATCGTTTTAGCATGGCTCAATGCTCAGGCGTCTTCATATCACAGCTACATTGCCAACCGAGTAGCCTTTATACAAAGGCTGACTACACCGAATCAATGGCGTCATGTGCCATCAAAGCAGAACCCAGCAGATATTGTCTCCAGAGGATTAGCACCGCACAAGTTAAAGCAAAGTTCTATGTGGTTTTATGGACCTCTATATCTATACGGTCCTGAGAACATTTGGCCTGGGCAACACTCACAAGGAGAAACGGAATTAGAAAGAAAAAGGTCTAAGGTCGCGCTAGCGGTCACGGAAAAGTACAGTACCATACTGGAGTCTATAGATCATCATAATTCCTTTACAAGACTACAGCGCATTACAGCATATGCTATGAGGTTCATATCTAATACACGTAAAGGAGCACATAAGAACAAGGAGGTTTCGCCTAATTCAATCAGAGAATTAAATGAATTTGAGATCAAAATCAAGCATAGGTCATATTTCGTTCAACATCTCTCCACCGGAGAGTTAGAGGTTGCGCTAATGGCGATCATCAGAGACGCCCAACATCAAGGGTTCGAGAAGGAATTCAAGGAACTAATCAAGTATGGAACTGTTAGCAACAATAGCCCACTAAGCAGCTTAACCCCTTTTCTGGATGAGGCATCCATGATCCGAGTTGGCGGACGACTACAAGCATCCCAGCTGGACTTTGATGCAAAACACCCATTGTTACTCCCTTGTGCCAATGCAACTACAAAGCTGCTCCTCACTGATTTACATATCAGGAATTTGCATGTCGGGCCGCAAGGATTATTGACAATAGCCCGCCAGAGGTATTGGCCAATAAGAGGGAAAACCTTAACACGATCCGTGGTACATAATTGTGTTCGTTGCTCTAGAGCCAAACCAAGGTTAATGAATCAAATCATGGGAAATCTACCAGCCGACCGAGTGCAACCAGCGAGACCATTTTGCAACGCAGGAGTGGATTTCTTCGGACCAATATGGATTCATTATCGGGTCAGGGGAAAACAGCCAAGGAAAGCATATGTGGCAGTATTCTGCTGTTTCTCTACAAAAGCCACCCACTTTGAAATCGTTAGTGATTTGACAACGGAAGCGTTCATAGGAGCGCTCAAAAGATTTGTTGGACGACGAGGGAGATGTCAAAACTTGTACTGCGACAACGCTACAAATTTTGTCGGTGCAAGAAATCAACTCCAGGAAGGCGAATTATGTATCCATGATGAGACATCCGTTGGGAAGATCACTACATTTTGCCACACAAAGGGCATCCAATTTCACTTCATACCTCCCAGAGCCCCACATTTCGGTGGTCTGTGGGAAGCGGCGGTGAAATCTGCTAAACATTTTCTCAAACGAAATTTGGAATCATCAAATTTAACATACGAAGAATTGGAAACTCTCATGATTGAGATAGAAGCCATATTGAATTCGAGACCCCACACACCTTTATCATCGGACCCCACCGACCTAAGTGCATTGACACCAGGGCACTTTTTAATAGGTGAACCGTTGGTGAATATCACCAAACAACAACGGAACTCGGACTGGAAAAACGATGGAAAACTATAACAGCACTAAGGAATCAGTTTTGGCAGCGATGGTCGCAAGAGTACTTGAATGAATTGCAGCATCGGTATAAATGGAAGCAAGATAACCACCAGATCACGGAGGGGATGCTAGTCATAGTTAAGGAAGACAACTTGCCCCCGCTGCAATGGCCTCTCGGTAGAATACTAAAGGTTATTAAGGGAAATGATGGCCTGATCCGAGTAGTCGAAGTTAAGACCTCGTCGGGCATATTCAAACGAGCGATACATAGGTTATCTCCCCTACCAATAGAAGAGAGGCTATCGGAAGGATACGCAACCCAATCTTGCCCAAGGAAGGACGATGAAAAAATCAACGCAATGGGAAATGTGCCTGAGCTAGCCAGTACTCGGCACCGCAAGGAAGAAATCCCTCGGAAACGATCACGACTGTCAGCCATTGCAACAATATTAGTAGTGTTAATGACACTACCAACGATCCATGGAGTTCCAGTTGAGCTGATGCCATTCGATTCACAATCAGGGATCTACTTTGAGAATATGGGAACAGCCAGTATATTAGCGAGTGAATGGAAAATTATAGCCTATTACGACATGGAAATTTACGCGAAGGAACTACAATTACTAACGAATACAACGTCATCCTTAACACATCTATGTCAGCTGATTAAGTCGAGCACTCTATGCGAAAAAATAATCATACAGATACAAAATTTAGAGGGAGAACTCCTAAGAACCAATGGACTATTGATACCACCGGCCGAGGGAAATCGGAGTAAACGAGGTGCGCTCAACCTTGTAGGCAACGTGGCCAACACATTGTTCGGCGTCTTGGATTCAGACTACGCGGACCACATTTCAATGACAATTGAGGGCATCAAGACAAATGCAGAATTACTAAGGAACCACATTAGGAATCAAACATCATTTCTTGCAGCCACCATAAACATAATGAATCGCGATCAAGAAACCATAGCAACACAATTTGAGACCTTGTCAGCCCACATTGCTGAAATAACCTACAAGACCAATAACATTTCCGTGATCTATATCAAGAAGACTTATCACAAACCTTTATATCGTTGGCGATTCAAATACTCACCACTATCTCAAACTTCCAACGTATCCAAGGCAACCTGCTAGATGTGGTAACGCACAGCCAACATGGAAAAATAAGCCCACTATTAATGCCACCTACACAGCTGCAACAAGAGCTACGCTCTATAAAGGAACATTTACCATCATCATTAAAACTGCCTGCAACTTATAGGGATTTAAATACTCTTCTCAACCTGATGACCATTGAAGGAAAAATTATGCCGAAACATGCGGTTTTTGAGATCACAATACCCTTGATATCATCGGAGGATTTTGAGATACATCACGTAATACCAGTACCTGTACTGGTAAATGGATCATTTACCACCATTCAGCCATCTTCACCATACATAATAATAAACCTTCATCGAGATCTATACTATGCAGTCTCCGAAAGAGACATGAAGAACTGTTTGTCGATCAATCATGAAATGTACTTATGTAAGCAAGGTGGGCCTCTACATCATAAGGGTTCACTGACCAGTGCCTGCGAGATCTCATTCTTTAATCACCAACCAGCGTACGATAAATGTCGAATTCAAAGGGTTGGGGATGGGCCTCACTGGATTCAGCTCCTCAACCCAAACGAATGGATTTACGCCTTACAACAAGAAACGATAGTCAACGTGGTATGTGGTCAGAACACAACATCTCTAACCATCAGAGGATCGGGTGTCGCTAAGCTACAAGGGGAATGCCTAATGAAGCAACATTTCCTAACAATACGAGGACATAACGTATATCCCTCAACCACTAGACTCTCATATAGTCCGCTAAGCAACCTCACGGATGCCGTAATTCCAAGGGGGGGGACGTCCCTAATCACGCCACAAGATCTATATCAGCATCACATGTCGGAAGTCAAGATGCTGAAACAAAATATCGAAAAATTCATCAAATCAGGCCCAGAAGAATTGCCGACCCACGATGTCCACCACAACATTGGATACGCTGGAGTATTATTGGCGCTTTTAATAATCATCTTCTTAAATGTTACATTAGAGCCAGAAGGAGCAAGCAGTGCATTCAACCAATTCCGAAACCAAGACATATACGAGGACAACAAGAAATACATGAAGATAGATTTAATGTACATATTGATGTTTAAGTTAACCGGTTGTATAATAAAGATAACTAGTATCGCTTGTGGTCGAAAATCGACCATACCTTTTATAAGATTGTATACTAAAAAACGTACTTCTGTTATTCTCGTTATTCTCGTTATTTATTTATGTTTTTTATAAATGAAAAGAAAAGAGCGACATCTATAATACATGTGCACGACTGGGTAGAACGAAACTTTCTTATGGATATAGAATCCCTTATTTTTGAGTATGTTTAGCAGTTCATTTACTACGATGCACCATAGCAGGGCGATAGAACACCGCTCTTGCCCCCAGAGTTTTAACAGAATCATATTAAGAATGCTTATTATATTTTAAATGTTTTTTGGTCAAAATAGTTATAGCGATTTTTTGTAAAATTTGCCAGACAAAACAGTACCAAATATTGCAATGTTTTATTTCAAAAATACTATTGCGTCACTATTTAGTTGTGAACACCGATTATAAGTAATTGTTCGGGATGTAAGCATTGCTTCGTTTTTAAGTTTTATCGAAATCAAGATGGGATTTTCGATATGTGAGTTTTGAAAACATCCATTTAACTCAAAGTTTGCATTTTGGTTAAAATCGTTATCGCCGTTTTACGGTAAACATAAAAAAACTAAACTAAAAAAAGAGACAGGCACTCCGGGAGTGCCGACAGAAGTTATTACTTGAACAATTACGTGTGCATTTTTCAAATCGGCAGGAAATACTTTCAAATGAAGTGTTTCTTTATTGATTATTATAAACTACTACTACAAATCTTATATTACAATTTTCACTTTTATTTAAAGCGCCATTGTACATAAAAAATAATGCATATTATTTTACAAAAAATATTGCAATCTATTGCTTAAAACGTACATTTACAAATACATACATGAAATATTGAATTTAATAATTAATTTGGTATTCTTTGAAATGAATACCAATGAAATTTATGAATTTTCATCTACAAAAATTATACATACATATTACAATTTCCGTTTAATTTGTAAATGAGATATCGTATCTTTCTAGCTGCATACAACCATGCACACAAACAAAGTTTCATTGAGATCGATTGAGTTTCTCATAAAATCGACATCAGCGCCACCTATCGGGTCCAAAACTATCCAGCTTTCTAGCTGCATACAACCATGCTCATATACGAAGTTTCATTGAGATCGACTGAGTTTCTCGGAAAATGCACAAAAGCGCCACCTATCGGGTTAAAAACTATCCTATTTTTCTAGCTGCATACAAACATGCGCACATACAAAGTTTCATTGAGATCGGTTGAGTTTCTCAAAAAAAAATCGACAACAGCGCCACCTATCGGGTCCCATACTATCCTATCTTTCTAGCTGCTTACAACCATGCACACAAACAAATTTTCATTGAGATCGGCTGAGTTTCTCAGAAAATGGACAACAGCGCCACCTATCGGGTCCAAAACTATTGTATCTTTCTAGCTGAATCCAACCATGCACACATACAAAGTTTCATTGAAATCGATTGAGTTTCTCAAAAAGATGGACAACAGCGCCACCTATCGGGTCCAAAACTATCCTATATTTCTAGATGCATACAACCATGCACACAAACAAAGTTTCATTGAGATCGATTGAGTTTCTCAGAAAATCGACAACAGCGCCACCTATCGGGTCCAAAACTATCCTATCTTTCTAGCTGAATCCAACCATGCTCACATACAAAGTTTCAATGAGATCGGTTGAGTTTCTCAGAAAATGGAAAACAGCGCCATCGGGTGTCGGTTTTTCGGTGACGATGACGCGGTGTCGTTTTAAATAAAGGTAACGCAAATTCATTAATTTCTTCCCATCTAAAAGTGCCCAACGCGCCTAAGGAATACTGTTTTCAAAAATTCATTGTACGATAATATAGAGAAAAACTGAGTTTGCTATTAAGTTATAAATGACCACATTAGGTACCTTAGAAATTATTTTTTGTTACAATCGTATGGAGCGTTTTCGAGATTATGTCGAAATTTCAAAAGTACCGTTGTTCGAATTTTTAGCCAAAAACTGGGTCATGGTGACCTCACCTACTTAAGCTTTAATATCAATTTTGGTTGAAATCGTTAGAGCCGTTTTCGATCAAATCAAACTGGTACGAACATTGCATATAGGAAGTACCATTAATATTAAGTTTACCTTGCAAAAGAAAAAACATCTCGAGTCCGAAATTTTGCACAAAAATAATTATCTTTCTCTTACTATCTACCTACGTAATGGAGAAAGTTAAAAAATACGTAAATGAGCTGCTCCATCGGAAACAGATTCTAATCTAAAATGATTTATGTTTTTAATAGGTACGTTACTATGGTAATATAGTGGCGACAAATAATAAATAATTCCCCTTAATAAATTTCTTACAATTATTGCTTATTTTTAGGGGCAGGTAAATTGCATACCTTTATGGGTAAATGATTCTCTCCATCAGGTTCTAATCTAAGATGATTAAATACGTTACTATGGAAACATGACAGCGAAAACTTGATTGTCACCAAAATCCTTTTAGTACCTGTTTTGTATGGGGAAGTCTTAACTTAATTTTACCAGCCTTAATGGCGACATATACCCACGATTTTGTGTTTGTGCACATCTATGGCACAGCACCTTTCAAATAAGATAAGTTTCATTCTCCTCATTTCATATTAAATGCCAAAAAAGCGTACGGAAAGCTTGGATGTTCACGTATTAATATAATGATATCTACTATTGAACCTTCTGTTCAACGCGGGCAGAATGTTTAGGCCGCAATAGCCATGCAATGTCATTGTGCTATAGATAACTCAGCATTATATTGAGTTGTAGTTAAATTGTTGTATCATTATGCTAAGTAAGCAATATTGAATTTGGGTTACTTTAGGTTAGTTAGGCAATATTGATTTGTAGTTACCTTTTGTTAATTAAGCATTTTATTGTTAATTAAGCATTACTGATATTTTATTGTTAATTAAGCACTATGAATAGATTGTTAAGTAGTATAAAAAGAGTAAGTGGTTGAAATAAAGAATCATTATCAGAACAACACTCGAAGACTGATTTTTCTTTGCCACCAGTGAGTCTGCTGGGGGACCCTTCAAGAGTGCAATCGATACAGGTATCGAGTGTACTATCGTTAAGGTCTAGGTTCATGTACCTAGGACCAATACAGGCTGAATAAAAGAATTCATCCTTTAACAATGTTAGTAGTTGGGTATGTATAGTGGTTCTATGTTATGCATGTGAGAAATTGATGTTAATCCAGTATGTACGAGTGGTTTTGATATTATCTTAGATTTAAAACTTGATAAGATCTATGCCCATAAAATAATATTTGCATGCAAACGTCATATAAAGAACATGTGCAATCACATACAATTGATAATATAATTGCCTGGGTTTTTCTTCCTTTTCCTGCGTAATGCGTCTATCCTTGCAGATGGAAGTGGGATAGGTCAGTCACACCGCTGAGTGGGAATCGTCTTGTTCGGAATAGATGTCCTCTAGAAAAGCGATATTGCGGGATGTTCGTTGGTTTAACCCGATTTGCGGGAGATCGGCTTTGTCTTAGCAGGTTTACTTGTGGAAATTGCTCCGAGGGTAATCGGTTTTTGTTCGAGCACGCCTAATTCCCTAATAGGTATAGAGAAGAAAGTTCCAGCTACACCCCAAACTAGGGTTATGTCACAGCGTGGACTTATCTCTTGTGGAGGCAATATTTTCTTGGTCTTGCCGACAAGTTCCACTTGGTAAAAAGAAAAACTTTAACACCGGAACTTTAAAAAAAAAATTGTTTGACTTTTGGCACAATTAAAACTCCACTTGTGAAAATTTAGATTTTTTTTTTCTGTTAACACTTCCTGGATTAACTTTATATGCTCTGAACACGATCGAAGATCTGATTCTGACTGTATAGTTTGAAGCTTTATTATCTATGACCCGTCACGAGTGTTGAACGAAGACAGTCAGCACGGAATTCTGGCGAGAGCAAAAGTGTCATGCCATTAGTATAGTACTCATTGTTTTCTGTCTATTTACTTGGGCTACTGATTCTAAGGAAAAGAGTTGCTATTTTAGAGTCTTGCGGTAATATATACCTCTTTCTATAAAAAAAAAAACAATGAGCGTAAATCGGTTGTTATGTAAAATGGATGATTTCAAAGCAGACAATAGAGTCGTACTGAACTATTGATGGGCAATCAGAGTACGGACTAAGTGGGTGTGTGGACACATTATGCGACCCATTACACATCTTGATATCAAGGATTTTATCTGCGATGCCATGTTGGGTCAAAAAAACGTTGTCGCAGACGGTGCAATGTCCCCCCCCCCATGCGAAGCCCAAGGCGGCTGATGGGCCAGCAAGATCAAGCGCTCCGTCAGCTCAGCAGGAACCCAAAGTTTCCACGCTAGGTTATCCTCTAGAGAATTCCCTGTGGTATGCTTGACTTGCTTGAACACTAAATTTTCCGAGACACGAAGGTCAGGTAGCTGGTCCCCAAGATCAATGTGCAGTACATCGAAAGGATCTTTCAACACTAACTCATCGATTTGGAGAGCATCTACCTCATAATAATGTTCGCGGCAGTGCATCCACGTTTTGAGACCACTTTCGGTGTTCAATGTGGAAGTCGTACCCCTGCAACTTTAGGCTCCATCGAGCTAACCGACCACTTAGATCCCTCTTACCCATCAACCATTGCAAGCTAGCAAGATCCGATACAATTTTAAGCCGAGTACCTTCCACATAAGGTCTAAATTTTTGAACTCCCATAACCGCCGCCAAGCACTCCCGCTCCGTGACGCTGTAGTTGCGTTGAGCCGGGTTTAGCTTATGGGAGTAGTAATACATAGGGCGTTCATTACCCTCCTCGTCTTCCTGGCAAAACACACATCCTATACCGGATGCGGAGGCATCACATAAAATTATAAACCCTTTCCCGAAATCAGGTTGTGAAAGTATAGGTGACCTACGTGAAGTTAGCCCGCACTTTTTCTAGAATGAAAAACGTGAATTGCAGTTCGATAGACATTCGTTTGTAGTTGTTTGTAGTGAAATTTTTTTCGTTTGTAGTTCAACCGTTAGAAAGTTAGAAGCATTAGAAAAAAAATTCAGCCCGCACTTTTGGCTTTTTGAAATAAAAACTAGCCAGTTGCATTCGAAATCGTTTGTAGTTGTTTGTAGTAAATTTCTTTTTTAGCAGAAATGTCTTATTTCCGAGATATAAGGACATTTGTGTTTGCACCTGTAACTCCGAATTTACAAAAGAGAGAAATAATTTAAAACCACTAATGCATAATATATGCATAATATCGGATCGCTTAAAAATGGGTCAATTTAGACCATTATAGGCTCCCCTTAAATTGCGAATAAAAAGTGTCCAGTAATGCGGGCTGTCTTCTATTTGATACCATAGGTAGAAAAGGGTTCAGAGAATAGAAATGCAAAGTTTCATCGTTTGTAGTTCAACAGTTTTTGAGTTATGGGGACCTTAAGTTAGAAGCAACAATTTTTTTTAAATTTCAAATAAATCATAAACCGTTAGGCCGATTGGTATAATTTGAATTTTATTAGATTAGTAATGGCAAACACTTTCGACACAGAAAATTTCATCGCTCTGCTTGCCACGGTTTCGGAGATAACAAGGTTTTAAGGGATTGAAATTTTTTTTTTCAAATGGTTCTAACTTTCTAACGGTTGAACTACAAACGAAAAAAATTTCACTACAAACAACTACAATCGAACTGCAAACTCAGTTTTTCATTCTAGAAAAAGTGCGGGCTAACTTCACAAAAAAAATTAAGCTGCAATTTCGCTTAAATTCCATATAAATCCCAAACCGTTAGGCCGATTGATACAAATTTTTCTTTATTAGATTAGTGAGGTGGAAAACTGTTGAAATAGGAAATTTCACCACTCGGCAATGTACCGTTTCGAAGATAACGCGGTCTTATATCGCCTGCTTAAATTGCTTATAAATTCTTTTTGGTTTGGTCAATTTCGACATTTAAGGTTTTATTAGATAGAACACACATGCTTTCTAACAACCAGCTAGTTTTTGTCGTTTGTAGTTGTCCAGCATTTGAAATATCCGTCCCCTTAAATCAGTCTGCAACGACGATTTCAACCATTTTCTTAAATTTTCAACAAATCGTTATCTATTGATAAGAGGTATTTTTTTTTTGCTCCATTAGATACATCTAACAGAAAGCATTAGAAAAAAATAGATTTCACTATTTTGAGTTGCTTAATAACTGAAATATGGATATGAGTTTATATGACGAAGTAGTGTTCGCTTAAGTTTCATCAAATTTTTTTTCTTTGTGATAAAATCACAAAATTTGAATTGGATTAGATAGTCAGGAATACAGGCTTTGCAGAAATTGCATTTTTGTTGTTATAAATGTAGATGACAGAAATTTAGCCGAGAAGTAAAAATCTTGTGCATCGGTTAGCGGCTGTGCTTCCCGTTAGTAAATACCTAAGCAAAAATATATAATTTCGGCTCTAACGCAGTTTGACACCAACTCACTCTTGTTCGATAAGTCACGCCGTAAAGTACCGAAAAGTCTACAGACAAGTGATTAACACTTATTTTCTCCTCTAAATTAATAATCAAATTTAAACATAAAAATAAACTTGAACTCTAAATTAATAATCAAATTTAAACATAAAGATAAACAGAAAAATGAACTTGAACTTTGAATTACAACCAAAAAGGGAAAGTGTCTTTTTATTTGAACCACATGGTGTCAGAAGTGGGATTGTGTCAGTCGGTTCGTCGCGTTGGTTAAAACAAAAAAAAGCCTCTTAAAGAGAAAAAAAAGAATATTATAAAAGCCGTTTGTATTGAAAACTAGCTGGCCCGGCGAACTTAGTTCCGCCCCAATTCGTTAATGTAATGAAAATAATAATTCCGAGCATGCACATTGCACATGCCTCTTTATGCAATTCGGTCAATTCAAATTCTTTATTCAAAAGTTATATTAAATACTCTAGGTATGACACTTAAAAAGAAAAGAAAAATAACGAAATTCGGTCCTTAAGTCCACTTTTGCTCTAAATTAACAAAAATCAGCTTCTGCTATCTATTGTGACTGAATTTTGTTGTTTCACTTGAGGCGAACTTCAAGTTGTTGATGATGTGAACTAAATAAAAAAAAAATGTTATGATTTAACAGATAAAGCAAGAGGAAATTCGAAAAAACGCTTGTGACAAATGAGGCTTTATATTTGACTTAGTCAGTGATGTTGATTCCGATACTTGAGGAATAGTTTTTAGAAAATAGGCATCAATTTTGTGAGAACTATTTGAACTGTTTTACAATCACTTTTTTGTGAATTTTTTTTTGTAGAATCAATTCACACAAAAACATTTTGAAGTTGGTAAATCTGGTACATCCTTTAATCAAAGTCGCATTAAAAGTTTTAATTTACAACTGTGCGTCTTGCTTATTTTCCAATAACCTACTTGACTTACTCACCAAATCAAAACCTTGGATTATAGAGATAAAAAAAATAGAATTGCCTATCAATCGACCAACATTCTGATAACAATTTCTTGAATCACCTTGTAGGCTAGTTGCAGTTCCTTTGTAAGATATGCAATTTTTATCTTTTTTAACACAAAGGCATGATTTTTCGAAAAAGGCATAATATTTTAAGGGTTCAGACATGAAAACTTAGATCCGCCTTTGCATCACTGGCGGTGACTTCAATCTAACTATTTCTCAACTTAAAGTCAAATTTAATGCTTTATTTCTTCTAATTTAGACTAAAAGTTAATTTGTTGCCAAAAGTCGCGTCTAAAATGTTTTATTGCTAAGGGCCAATAGAAATAACTAAAGTATATCAAGATCGATGTGTGTCAATCAAACCGCAATGATTGACGTGACACCTATCGGGTCCAAAAGTATCCTATCCTTCAAACTGGAACCAACCATACGCAACAACAAATTTACATGGAAATCGCCTGAGTGGCTTTGGAGATCGAAAACATTACCTATTGAGTCTAAAAGAATGTTATCTTTTAAGTCTTGCTAAACCTTAAATACGTCAATACGAACAAAACCAAAAAGTTTCATGAAAATTGGCCCATCAGTTATTGAGATATAAAGTCATCGAGTTTCACACCGAAGGAATTATATTTATAAATTACTAGCTGGCCCGGCGAACTTAGTTCCGCCCCAATTCGTTAATGTAATGAAAATAATAATTCCGAGCATGCACATTGCACATGCCTCTTTACGCAATTCGGTCAATTCAAATTCTTTATTCAAAAGTTATATTAAATACTCTATGACACTTAAAAAGAAAAGAAAAATAACAAAGTTCGATCCTTAAGTCCACTTTTGCTCTAAATTCACAAAAATCAACTTCTGTGATGTGAACTAAATAAAAAAAAAATGTTATTATTTAACAGATAAAGCAAGAGGAAACTCGAAAAAACGCTTGTGACAAATGAGACTTTATATTTGACTTAGTCAGTGATGTTGATTCCGATACTTGAGGAATAGTTTTTATGAAAAAAAAGCATAATTTTTTTGTGAACTGTTTGAACTGTTTTACAATAAATTTGTTGTGAATTCTTTTTTTAGAATCAATTCACACAAATACATTTTGAAGTTGGTAAATCTGGTACATTCTTTAATCAAAGTCGCATTAAAAAGTTTAATTTACAACTGTGCGTCTTGCTTATTTTCCAAGAACCTACTTGACTTACTCACCAAATCAAAACCTTGGATTATAGAGATAAAAAAGATAGAATTGCCTATCAATCGACCAACATTCTGATAACAATTTCTTGAATCACCTTGTAGGTTAGTTGCAGTTCCTTTGTAAGATATGCAATTTTTATCTTTTTTTACCAAAAAGGCATGATTTTTCGAAAAAGGCATAATTTTTTAAGGGTTCAGACATGAAAACTTAGATCCGGCTGACTCCAACCTAACTGTTTCTCAACTTAAAGTCAAATTTAATGCTTTATTTCTTCTAATTTAGACTATAAGTTAATTTGTTGCCAAAAGTCGCGTCTAAAATGTTTTATTGCTAAGGGCCAATAGAAATAACTGAAGTATATCCATATCGATGTGTGTCAATCAAACCGTAATGATTGACGTGCCACCTATCGGGTCCAAAAGTATCCTATCCTTTAAACTGGAACCAACCATACGCAACAACAAATTTACATGGAAATCGCCTGAGTGGCTTTGGAGATCGAAAACATTACCTATTGAGTCTAAAAGAATGTTATCTTTTAAGTCTTGCTAAACCTTAAATACGTCAATACGAACAAAACCAAAAAGTTTCATGAAAATTGGCCCATCAGTTATTGAGATATAAAGTCATCGAGTTTCACACCGAAGGAATTATATTTATAAATTACTAGCTGGCCCGGCGAACTTAGTTCCGCCCCAATTCGTTAATGTAATGAAAATAATAATTCCGAGCATGCACATTGCACATGCCTCTTTACGCAATTCGGTCAATTCAAATTCTTTATTCAAAAGTTATATTAAATACTCTATGACACTTAAAAAGAAAAGAAAAATAACAAAGTTCGATCCTTAAGTCCACTTTTCCTCTAAATTAACAAAAATCAACTTCTGTGATGTGAACTAAATAAAAAAAAAATGTTATTATTTAACAGATAAAGCAAGAGGAAACTCGAAAAAACGCTTGTGACAAATGAGACTTTATATTTGACTTAGTCAGTGATGTTGATTCCGATACTTGAGGAATAGTTTTTATGAAAAAAAAGCATAATTTTTTTGTGAACTGTTTGAACTGTTTTACAATAAATTTGTTGTGAATTCTTTTTTTAGAATCAATTCACACAAATACATTTTGAAGTTGGTAAATCTGGTACATTCTTTAATCAAAGTCGCATTAAAAAGTTTAATTTACAACTGTGCGTCTTGCTTATTTTCCAAGAACCTACTTGACTTACTCACCAAATCAAAACCTTGGATTATAGAGATAAAAAAGATAGAATTGCCTATCAATCGACCAACATTCTGATAACAATTTCTTGAATCACCTTGTAGGTTAGTTGCAGTTCCTTTGTAAGATATGCAATTTTTATCTTTTTTTACCAAAAAGGCATGATTTTTCGAAAAAGGCATAATTTTTTAAGGGTTCAGACATGAAAACTTAGATCCGGCTGACTCCAACCTAACTGTTTCTCAACTTAAAGTCAAATTTAATGCTTTATTTCTTCTAATTTAGACTAAAAGTTAATTTGTTGCCAAAAGTCGCATCTAAAATGTTTTATTGCTAAGGGCCAATAGAAATAACTGAAGTATATCCATATCGATGTGTGTCAATCAAACCGTAATGATTGACGTGCCACCTATCGGGTCCAAAAGTATCCTATCCTTTAAACTGGAACCAACCATACGCAACAACAAATTTACATGGAAATCGCCTGAGTGGCTTTGGAGATCGAAAACATTACCTATTGAGTCTAAAAGAATGTTATCTTTTAAGTCTTGCTAAACCTTAAATACGTCAATACGAACAAAACCAAAAAGTTTCATGAAAATTGGCCCATCAGTTATTGAGATATAAAGTCATCGAGTTTCACACCGAAGGAATTATATTTATAAATTATTGTTATTGTATTATTATACTTTAGAAATTAATTGAATTTAAGTTAAAAACGAAACGTGTGCCTACAGCGCCACCTGTTGAGAATTTTATGATTTTTTATAAACTATATCTGATTCAAGACGAACAAAACGAAACAAAAATCATTCAAATCTAACTAACGCACATATCACGAAACGTTTAGGCACTAGATTCCCACGACTCAATTATTTGTCTCAATGTTTTTACAACAACTTAATGATTACAATATCTCTTTATTAATTATTATTTCTTAGGCAATCATAAAAAGTTACATCAGTACAAAAAGGTAAAAAAAAGGTTTTTTTCTAAACTCCGTCGTTGTTCGCGTCCGTTTTTAAATTCCCTCTGTCGGTGAGTGCGACATCTGTCACCCAAGTCATTTGCAAAAATGTTTCGCTGAAGTCGCCACAACACTCCTCCCCAAGTGACAGCGATGAATGTTTTTTTTTTTTTTTTTAATTTGCAAATCTTATTTTTGGTTTTAGCTTTTTCTTTGCAGGATATGTTTTTAACTGGCCCAAAAGATTTGTCGACGTGGGCGATGGTCGTGCTGCAGCTGAACTGGTGGTCGGTGCTGTGCTTGTATTTGATGACGTACGTGGAAGTGACGATGGTGTTCTGTATTCTGGACGTGGTGAAGTA
Organism: Cheilosia vernalis; assembly: GCA_949126925.1. Classification (NCBI taxonomy): domain Eukaryota; kingdom Metazoa; phylum Arthropoda; class Insecta; order Diptera; family Syrphidae; genus Cheilosia; species Cheilosia vernalis. The sequence goes on from OX421358.1 coordinate 71,665,922, forward strand.
ATCGGATGTGAGCTGGTCTGTGTTGTGCTTAAAGACGATGAATTTGCAAGTGTCGATGGTATTCTACATTCTGGTCGTGATGGAAATGGAATATTGATTGGAGCTGGAGTATAGCTGCCTCTTGGAGTATGTGTTTCGTTTGCGAAGTTTTCATAAAATGCTGGCTTGAGACGTTCTGTAGATATCGTTGTCGGATTTCCCTCGATGTTGACTTTAAACACGTAGTCAGAGATACGTTCCAGCACTTCGTATGGTCCATCGTATGGCTGCTCACATGGTTTCTGGACCGCATCAACTCTCACAAAAACATGCGAGCAAGTGTATAGTGTTTTGTGTGCGAATGGTTTTGTTCGGCAGTGATGAGCTGATGGAGTTGACTTAACCTGCCGCATATGTTCTCGGAATTTTTCCACGAAGATTTCAGGTTCGAGTGAGACTTCCTCGTGCATGAAGAATTCGCCTGGCAATCTGAGGGTTGTTCCAAGTACAAGCTCTGCGGCGGTCGATTTTAAGTCTTCTTTGAAGCTCGTGCGAAGACCTAATAAAACTGTAGGAAGAACACTCACCCAATCTGTTACTTCCTGGCACTTCATCGCCGATTTCAATGACCTGTGCCAGCGCTCGATCATTCCGTTGGAGGCTGGATGATAGGCAGTGGTCCTGATACGAGTGCTTCCGATGAGTTTCGTGAGTGCTTCGAATAAAGCAGATTCGAATTGTGCTCCCCTGTCTGTCGTTATTGTTTTAGGCGCACCAAATCTGCATACCCAATGATTGAAGAATGCGCTGACGATAGTTTCCGCTGTGACGTCTTTGAGTGGTACTGCTTCCGGCCATCTTGTAAAGCGATCTATCATGGTTAATAGATATCGAAAATCGTTCACCAGCGGCATTACGACGATGTCGATATGAACATGTTCGAATCTACTACTTGGCATGTGGATGTGTATTGGTGCATTCTTGACGTGACGACCTATCTTACTACGTTGGCATTGTATGCAAGATCTGGCCCACGAAAGTATGTCTTTTGCCATGTTTGGCCACACATATTTGGTACATATTTGTTGTTTGGTCGCTCTTCCACTGGGATGTGATAGTTTGTGTACGCTGTCGAAAACTTTTTTGCGAAGGGTTATTGGCACATATGGACGAATGTCTTTGCCTCCAATATCGCAATAAACAGTGGTGTATGTATCATCTGTTCGTAGTCGCCGTAGTTGAAGCGAATTCTTACCTGGGTTTTCAAGAAGAAGCTTCAGTTCGTCATCATCTCGTTGCATCTCGGATAAGTCTTTGGTGCTGATTGTGATAGGCATGTTGAACGTTTCAATGCGAGAGTACGCATCTGCTACGACGTTCTCCTTCCCAGGGACAAATTCGATCCTCGTTGAGAAACGGCTAATTTCCTCGAGCTGCCTTGCGATGCGGTCACATGCGTGATTGGATTTCTGATCGAAAGCGTATATCAATGGCTTGTGATCGGTGAGGATGATAAGTTCTCTGCCTTCTATGAGGTGTTCAAAGTGTTTTACGGCTCGGTAGATGGCTAGGAGTTCTCGGTCATAGATTTTGTACTTCTCTTCTTTGGGGTTAAGTTTTCTTGAAAAGAAGCCGAGGGGTTGCAGTTGTTCGTTGACGCGCTGGTCGAGTGCGGCTCCAATTGCGACGTCTGAGGCGTCACATCGTAGGACCAAAGGTACGTCTGGACGTGGATGGGCTAGTTGCACTGCGTCCCTCAACTTGGCTTTGCATTCATCGAATGCTCCGTCTGCTTCGGGGGTCCACTGGATGAGCCTCTTGTCGTTTTTCTTAGCTCCGATGGTTAAATTTACGAGAGGAGCTTGAGATTTTGATGCATCAGGTATACAGCTTCGATAGAAGTTCCACGAACCCAAGAATTTTCGCAGTTGATCCATCGTTGTTGGCTTTGGATAGCTCGTGAGTGCTTCGACACGGTCGGATGGAGGTTTTATACCTGATCTATCTACGGTATATCCTAAGTATTTTACCTCTGATTGTCCAAAGTAACACTTGGATACATTGATGACTAGGCCGCACTGTTGGAGGTTTTCAAAAACTGTCCGTAAATGTTGTCTATGCATTTCTTCATTAGTTGACGCAATGAGGATGTCGTCGATGTAACAAAAACAAAATTCAAGTCCTCTTAGTGCTGAGTCCATGAAACGTTGCATTGTTTGGGCGGCATTGCATAAACCAAATGTCATTGCGTTGAACTCAAAGAGGCCAAATGGTGTTATGACGGCAGTCTTTGGTCGATCTTCTGGAGCGAGTGGGATCTGATGGTATGCTCTTTTCAGGTCGAGGGTTGTGAAAATGGTGCACCCGTTGAGTTGATGACTAAAATCTCGGAGGTGTGGTATTGGATACCGGTCTGGCACGGTTATGTTATTTAGGCGACGGTAGTCACCACACGGCCTCCAACCTCCGGATTTCTTTTGTACCATTTGAAGCGGAGATGCCCACTCACTCTTAGATGGCTTGCAGATTCCTTGCAGCATCATGTTCTTGAACTCCTCTTTGGCTGCTTTGAGCTTCTCGCCGGCCAGCCGACGAACTCGTTCCGCAACTGGATGTCCGTTGGTTATGATGTGATGCTGGACGAAATGATCCTGGACGCAGCTCTGTTTCTCATGTGTGATGTCGATGAAATCTTTAAGAATGTTGGCAAAACGGTTGTTTTCGTCTATGGTTCTAATTGTTGGTTGTGAACTGCTGATAATACGGCCTTGTACGGTGAGATCTACTTTGTTGTCGCTGATCATCTTTTGGCTTAATCGGATGGTTAGATCAAAGTGATGAATGAAGTCTGCGCCGATGATAGGTTGTTTTACGTCGGCAATTGTAAATAGCCAACGAAATTCTCGTCGAAGACCAAGGTCGAGTACCATAGTTTTAGTACCGTAGGTCGATATTGTGGTACCATTGGCACCATAAAGTTGAGACGAGGCTGGTGAGTCACTATTCGAGTATTTCTTTGGCAAAACGGAAATGTCGGCTCCAGTGTCGATTAAGAATGACATTCCGTTGGTTTTGTCGGTTATTTGTAGACGGTGAAAATCTCTGTTGCCGTGAGTGACCGCCTGTACACTCGACGGCAGTTTTAGTTTTCCGTCCAGTTCCGACAGCCAGCTTTGCATTTACGTGCATCGCTGCCAAACCTTTGGTGAAAGTAGCACAGGTCGGTGTCTTCTCCTTTCACGACTCGTGGTCTGCTTTGGGATCTGTTGCGTGACGACGATCTGTTGTTCGGTTGCCTGTTCAACTTTAGGATCTGGATTTCCTTGCGCAAAAATTCGATAGATTTTTTGATGTCATCCAACGCTGTCGTGTCTATACTCGAAATAGTTTGTATGCTTTCCGCTGAAGCTAATGCTGTCGGAGGACTAGAGACGGTGCACAAGTGATGCGTGGTGGTCATGTCAAATATTTTGTCTGCAACTTCGGCTAGCTTGCCTAGGTCGTCTTGTCCGGTTGCTAGTAGCACTGTAGAGATATTTTCAGGAAGTCGATCAAAGAAGAGTGTGCGCATGATTGATGGGTCGCAGCGACCATCAGAGAGATGCCTCATGTGTGCTAGGATGGCTGATGGTTTTTTTCCGCTCATGTCTTCACCTCGTAGCATTCTTCGTAGCTGTGATTCTGCAGTGGGGGCAAAATGGTTCATCAATCGTTCTTTGAGTGCGACGAATTTGTTGTTGCCAGGTGGATTACTTGCCAAATCGCCGACTGCTCTTAAGGCATCGCCTTCAAGGCTAACGAGCAAATTGGCGTAGCGTTCATCGTCGTTGGTGACATCAGCGAGTTGAAACGACATTTCCACTTGCGTAAGCCAGAGTTGTGGATATTGCGGATTGAACTTTGGCAGACGAACGCGTTGAACAAATGGCTGGTGTTGTACTGCTCGACTTGGAAACGATGGTAGCAAGTTGCTTTGAATGTTTTGCGCTTGCGTTGCAAAAGTTTCGAGAGGAACCGCTCCCTGTGAAGTAGAAGCACCAGCCTGGGCAATGTTTGCTTTTCTGAGTTGCTCCATGGCTTCGTTTGCTTCATGGAGTTCCTCGCGGAGCTTGTTGATGAGCTCTACGGTCGAATCGTCTGCAGGATTGGTCATCGTCGTGTGGAGACAGTTTTCTTCGTAGGGCGACGGTTCTGGACTTAAGAAATTGAGTCTACGTCCTTTTAATTTGCGAAGATTGTATCGCATAAAAACTGAAAACTGGGAAAAATGGCGTACGTGCCTTGGTGTGAAAACTTGTCGAGATCACGTCGGGGTCACCACTTTTAGGCACTAGATTCCCACGACTCAATTATTTGTCTCAATGTTTTTACAACAACTTAATGATTACAATATCTCTTTATTAATTATTATTTCTTAGGCAATCATAAAAAGTTACATCAGTACAAAAAGGTAAAAAAAAGGTTTTTTTCTAAACTCCGTCGTTGTTCGCGTCCGTTTTTAAATTCCCTCTGTCGGTGAGTGCGACATCTGTCACCCAAGTCATTTGCAAAAATGTTTCGCTGAAGTCGCCACAAACGTGTGCCTACAGCGCCACCTGTTGAGAATTTTATGATTTTTTATAAACTATAGGTATCTGATTCAAGACGAACAAAACAAAACAAAAATCATTCAAATCTAACTAACGCACATATCTATTTCCTTCTACATTTAGAGACAGATGAATCTCAATTTTGACTTCGGTGAAAGGGTTGTAGGTTGCAGGCATGCTTGTTTAAGTCTGTACTTAGCTCGTCCTTGGAGTGGGATCTTCTGCTTGGCTTGCGGACTACCGTACTTTTACATACCTGAATTTTGATGCGAAAATTTTAAAATTTGTTGGCATTAAAGGGATAGGAAGAAAATTGGGAAAGGATTAACTCTAAACGAACTATTTGTACAAGAAGAAAACTAAACACACCTATCAACTTGGTTGGTAAGCCTTCTCCCTTCTCTCTCCACACCAGTACCGAAGGTGTTATGGTATCTTTGAGCTGCCCTCCCCATAATCATACTCACTAATGAGCAGAGTACCATGATTGTGAACACTCAAAACGCTCAACAACTCCTGTTGCCTGTTATCATCTTCCTCGTCATCTCAATCACACATACATTTCAACTTACTCACACATCCTAATGCAAGGATCCTGAAAATGCTTGACAAAAATGATGGATTGCAACACCATCAAACAAATCAACGTACCTACTCCATTTCAAAAAGTCACTTAATGTAACATAGTAAACTACTTATTAGGTATATTATTTAAGAAAAAAAAATTCAAAATTGTTGACAACAACAATTTGCTTAGAAAATAATTAAAACTAGTATCGCTTGTGGTCGAAAATCGACCATACCTTTTATAAGATTGTATTTCTGTTATTCTCGTTATTCTCGTTATTTATTTATGTTTTTTATAAATGAAAAGAAAAGAGCGACATCTATAATACATGGAAAAATAAAGTGCACGACTGGGTAGAACGAAACTTTCTTATGGATATAGAATCCCTTATTTTTGAGTATGTTTAGCAGTTCATTTACTTCGATGCACCATAGCAGGGCGATAGAACACCGCTCTTGCCCCCAGAGTTTTAACAGAATCATATTAAGAATGCTTATTATATTTTAAATGTTTTTTGGTCAAAATAGTTATAGCGATTTTTTGTAAAATTTGCCAGACAAAACAGTACCAAATATTGCAATGTTTTACTTCAAAAATACTATTGCGTCACTATTTAGTTGTGAAAACCGATTATAAGTAATTGTTCGGGATGTAAGCATTGCTTCGTTTTTAAGTTTTATCGAAATCAAGATGGGATTTTCGATATGTGAGTTTTGAAAACATCCATTTAACTCAAAGTTTGCATTTTGGTCAAAATCGTTATCGCCGATTTACGGTAAACATAAAAAAACTAAACTAAAAAAAGAGACAGGCACTCCGGGAGTGCCGACAGAAGTTATTACTTGAACAATTACGTGTGCATTTTTCAAATCGGCAGGAAATACTTTCAAATGAAGTGTTTCTTTATTGATTATTATAAACTACTACTACAAATCTTATATTACAATTTTCACTTTTATTTAAAGCGCCATTGTACATAAAAAATAATGCATATTATTTTACAAAAAATATTGCAATCTATTGCTTAAAACGTACATTTACAAATACATACATGAAATATTGAATTTAATAATTAATTGGTATTCTTTGAAATGAATACCAATGAAATTTATGAATTTTCATCTACAAAAATTATACATACATATTACAATTTCCGTTTAATTTGTAAATGAGATATCGTATCTTTCTAGCTGCATACAACCATGCACACAAACAAAGTTTCATTGAGATCGATTGAGTTTCTCATAAAATCGACATCAGCGCCACCTATCGGGTCCAAAACTATCCAGCTTTCTAGCTGCATACAACCATGCTCATATACGAAGTTTCATTGAGATCGACTGAGTTTCTCGGAAAATGCACAAAAGCGCCACCTATCGGGTTAAAAACTATCCTATTTTTCTAGCTGCATACAAACATGCGCACATACAAAGTTTCATTGAGATCGGTTGAGTTTCTCAAAAAAAAATCGACAACAGCGCCACCTATCGGGTCCCATACTATCCTATCTTTCTAGCTGCTTACAACCATGCACACAAACAAATTTTCATTGAGATCGGCTGAGTTTCTCAGAAAATGGGCAACAGCGCCACCTATCGGGTCCAAAACTATTGTATCTTTCTAGCTGAATCCAACCATGCACACATACAAAGTTTCATTGAAATCGATTGAGTTTCTCAAAAAGATGGACAACAGCGCCACCTATCGGGTCCAAAACTATCCTATATTTCTAGATGCATACAACCATGCACACAAACAAAGTTTCATTGAGATCGATTGAGTTTCTCAGAAAATCGACAACAGCGCCACCTATCGGGTCCAAAACTATCCTATCTTTCTAGCTGAATCCAACCATGCTCACATACAAAGTTTCAATGAGATCGGTTGAGTTTCTCAGAAAATGGAAAACAGCGCCATCGGGTGTCGGTTTTTCGGTGACGATGACGCGGTGTCGTTTTAAATAAAGGTAACGCAAATTCATTAATTTCTTCCCATCTAAAAGTGCCCAACGCGCCTAAGGAATACTGTTTTCAAAAATTCATTGTACGATAATATAGAGAAAAACTGAGTTTGCTATTAAGTTATAAATGACCACATTAGGTACCTTAGAAATTATTTTTTGTTACAATCGTATGGAGCGTTTTCGAGATTATGTCGAAATTTCAAAAGTACCGTTGTTCGAATTTTTAGCCAAAAACTGGGTACGCAGTCATGGTGACCTCACCTACTTAAGCTTTAATATCAATTTTGGTTGAAATCGTTAGAGCCGTTTTCGATCAAATCAAACTGGTACGAACATTGCATATAGGAAGTACCATTAATATTAAGTTTACCTTGCAAAAGAAAAAACATCTCGAGTCCGAAATTTTGCACAAAAATAATTATCTTTCTCTTACTATCTACCTACGTAATGGAGAAAGTTAAAAAATACGTAAATGAGCTGCTCCATCGGAAACAGATTCTAATCTAAAATGATTTATGTTTTTAATAGGTACGTTACTATGGTAATATAGTGGCGACAAATAATAAATAATTCCCCTTAATAAATTTCTTACAATTATTGCTTATTTTTAGGGGCAGGTAAATTGCATACCTTTATGGGTAAATGATTCTCTCCATCAGGTTCTAATCTAAGATGATTAAATACGTTACTATGGAAACATGACAGCGAAAACTTGATTGTCACCAAAATCCTTTTAGTACCTGTTTTGTATGGGGAAGTCTTAACTTAATTTTACCAGCCTTAATGGCGACATATACCCACGATTTTGTGTTTGTGCACATCTATGGCACAGCACCTTTCAAATAAGATAAGTTTCATTCTCCTCATTTCATATTAAATGCCAAAAAAGCGTACGGAAAGCTTGGATGTTCACGTATTAATATAATGATATTTGACAACAACAATTGCTTTTAAAATTTATAATATTTTTTTTTTGTTTTGGAAGTTTCACTACTCGATTTATATCCAGTTTATTTTTTTTCAAAGTGCTTTTCCCCATGGAAATCGAAATGTGTGCCTGTAACGCCACCTGTTGAGAATTTTCCGACTTTTCTTTTTTCCTAAACCATCCCTGATTCAAGACGAACAAAATGAAACAAAAATCATTCGAATCGGTTTAGCAGTTCTCGAGCCTTTACCCGACTAACACACAACGATTGATTTTTATATAATAGACTAGCTGGCCCGGCGAACTTAGTTCCGCCCCAATTCGTTAATGTAATGAAAATAATAATTCCGAGCATGCACATTGCACATGCCTCTTTACGCAATTCGGTCAATTCAAATTCTTTATTCAAAAGTTATATTAAATACTCTATGACACTTAAAAAGAAAAGAAAAATAACAAAGTTCGATCCTTAAGTCCACTTTTGCTCTAAATTAACAAAAATCAACTTCTGTGATGTGAACTAAATAAAAAAAAAATGTTATTATTTAACAGATAAAGCAAGAGGAAACTCGAAAAAACGCTTGTGACAAATGAGACTTTATATTTGACTTAGTCAGTGATGTTGATTCCGATACTTGAGGAATAGTTTTTATGAAAAAAAAGCATAATTTTTTTGTGAACTGTTTGAACTGTTTTACAATAAATTTGTTGTGAATTCTTTTTTTAGAATCAATTCACACAAATACATTTTGAAGTTGGTAAATCTGGTACATTCTTTAATCAAAGTCGCATTAAAAAGTTTAATTTACAACTGTGCGTCTTGCTTATTTTCCAAGAACCTACTTGACTTACTCACCAAATCAAAACCTTGGATTATAGAGATAAAAAAGATAGAATTGCCTATCAATCGACCAACATTCTGATAACAATTTCTTGAATCACCTTGTAGGTTAGTTGCAGTTCCTTTGTAAGATATGCAATTTTTATCTTTTTTTACCAAAAAGGCATGATTTTTCGAAAAAGGCATAATTTTTTAAGGGTTCAGACATGAAAACTTAGATCCGGCTGACTCCAACCTAACTGTTTCTCAACTTAAAGTCAAATTTAATGCTTTATTTCTTCTAATTTAGACTAAAAGTTAGATAATTTGTTGCCAAAAGTCGCGTCTAAAATGTTTTATTGCTAAGGGCCAATAGAAATAACTGAAGTATATCCATATCGATGTGTGTCAATCAAACCGTAATGATTGACGTGCCACCTATCGGGTCCAAAAGTATCCTATCCTTTAAACTGGAACCAACCATACGCAACAACAAATTTACATGGAAATCGCCTGAGTGGCTTTGGAGATCGAAAACATTACCTATTGAGTCTAAAAGAATGTTATCTTTTAAGTCTTGCTAAACCTTAAATACGTCAATACGAACAAAACCAAAAAGTTTCATGAAAATTGGCCCATCAGTTATTGAGATATAAAGTCATCGAGTTTCACACCGAAGGAATTATATTTATAAATTACTAGCTGGCCCGGCGAACTTAGTTCCGCCCCAATTCGTTAATGTAATGAAAATAATAATTCCGAGCATGCACATTGCACATGCCTCTTTACGCAATTCGGTCAATTCAAATTCTTTATTCAAAAGTTATATTAAATACTCTATGACACTTAAAAAGAAAAGAAAAATAACAAAGTTCGATCCTTAAGTCCACTTTTCCTCTAAATTAACAAAAATCAACTTCTGTGATGTGAACTAAATAAAAAAAAAATGTTATTATTTAACAGATAAAGCAAGAGGAAACTCGAAAAAACGCTTGTGACAAATGAGACTTTATATTTGACTTAGTCAGTGATGTTGATTCCGATACTTGAGGAATAGTTTTTATGAAAAAAAAGCATAATTTTTTTGTGAACTGTTTGAACTGTTTTACAATAAATTTGTTGTGAATTCTTTTTTTAGAATCAATTCACACAAATACATTTTGAAGTTGGTAAATCTGGTACATTCTTTAATCAAAGTCGCATTAAAAAGTTTAATTTACAACTGTGCGTCTTGCTTATTTTCCAAGAACCTACTTGACTTACTCACCAAATCAAAACCTTGGATTATAGAGATAAAAAAGATAGAATTGCCTATCAATCGACCAACATTCTGATAACAATTTCTTGAATCACCTTGTAGGTTAGTTGCAGTTCCTTTGTAAGATATGCAATTTTTATCTTTTTTTACCAAAAAGGCATGATTTTTCGAAAAAGGCATAATTTTTTAAGGGTTCAGACATGAAAACTTAGATCCGGCTGACTCCAACCTAACTGTTTCTCAACTTAAAGTCAAATTTAATGCTTTATTTCTTCTAATTTAGACTAAAAGTTAATTTGTTGCCAAAAGTCGCATCTAAAATGTTTTATTGCTAAGGGCCAATAGAAATAACTGAAGTATATCCATATCGATGTGTGTCAATCAAACCGTAATGATTGACGTGCCACCTATCGGGTCCAAAAGTATCCTATCCTTTAAACTGGAACCAACCATACGCAACAACAAATTTACATGGAAATCGCCTGAGTGGCTTTGGAGATCGAAAACATTACCTATTGAGTCTAAAAGAATGTTATCTTTTAAGTCTTGCTAAACCTTAAATACGTCAATACGAACAAAACCAAAAAGTTTCATGAAAATTGGCCCATCAGTTATTGAGATATAAAGTCATCGAGTTTCACACCGAAGGAATTATATTTATAAATTATTGTTATTGTATTATTATATTTTAGAAGTTAATTGAATTTAAGTTAAAAACGAAACGTGTGCCTATAGCGCCACCTGTTGAGAATTTTATGATTTTTTATAAACCATCTCTGATTCAAGACGAACAAAACAAAACAAAAATCATTCAAATCTAACTAACGCACATATCTATTTCCTTCCACATTTAGAGACACAGGAATCTCAATTTTGACTTCGGTGAAAGGGTTGTAGGGTCAACAAAGCAAGGCAAGCATGCTTGTTTAAGCCTGTGCTTAGCTCGTCGGTGGAGTGGGATCTTCTGCTTGGCTTGCGGACTACCGTACTTTTACATGCCTGAATTTTGATGCGAAAATTTTAAAATTTGTTGGCATTAAAGGGATAGGAAGAAAATTGGGAAAGGATTAACTCTAAACGAAATATTTGTAACTTTAATAGCCAAGAAGAAAACTAACCCCACCTATCAACTTGGTTGGTAAGCCTTCTCCCTTCTCTCTCCACACCAGTACCGAAGGTGTTATGGTATCTTTGAGCTGCCCTCCCCATAATCATACTCACGAATGAGCATTTTCCTAACAAACCCTACTTGAACACTCACAACGCTCAACAACTCCTGTTGCCTGTCATCATTGTCCTCGTCATCTCAATCACTCCTACATTTCAACTTACTCACACATCCTGAAAATGCTTGACAAACAAAAATGATGGATTCAAACACCATCAAACAAATCAACGTATCTACTCCATTTAAAAAAGTCACTTAATGTAACATAGTAAACAGAAACAAACTACTTATTAGGTAATTTAAAAAAAATAAATTTCAAAATTGTTGACAACAACAATTTGGTTGGAAAATAATCAAAATAATTGACAACAACAATTGCTTTTAAAATTCAAAATAATTTTTTTTTTTTGTTTTGGAAGTTTCACTACTCGATTTATATCCAGTTTATTTTTTTTCAAAGTGCTTTTCCCCATGAAAATCGAAATATGTGCCTGCAACGCCACCTGTTGAGAATTTGCCGACTTTTCTTTTTTCCTAAACCATCCCTGATTCAAGACGAACAAAATGAAACAAAAATCATTCAAATCGGTTTAGCAGTTCTCGAGCCTTTACCCGACTAACACACAGCGATTGATTTTTATATAATAGATAAGTTGTAGAAAACGAGCTATAGTGTATAAAAAGTGAATATCGGAAATATACGAAAAGCCAAAGAAAAGTTGAAAAGTATTACAAGAAAAGCATTAATAAAAAAAAAACCAAGGTTTGATAAGAAACAAGAAAAGTTTAGATAAGTGAGAAAAAAAAAGAAAAGAAAAAAGAAGAGATAATCAAGAATCAGTAGCTGGTGTCAGTGGCCGTTATTCGCATGGATCATCAGATTGGTATATATGAAAACCGCAAAATGCACATCTAAAAAATTTGGTGAGCTCGTTCCTTTTCTTATGCATGCATTTACGTACGTATATAAATTACAGTAATTATACATAATAAGCATTGCCTGACACTTAATTGGGTTGAGTAACTTTATGATCACGTGTCTTGAAGAAAATTCTCTAAGCGTACAAATAGGAGAATTAGGCTTTTTTATGTTCTGATACATTTTTACTTTTATCAAATGAATATTCCTGAAAATATTGAATCGTTGACTACTAAAGAACTTCAGACAATACTCAAAGAACTTGGATTATCCTACCGGTATAATTTAAAAGCTGATCTAGTGGCGAGACTTCGAGCATCATTAGAAAATAAGGAAAGTTCCGAAGACGTAGGCCACGAGAATTCAGATTCTGACTCCGATACATCGCCCTTATTATCATCTTCGTTTTCTTCAACTATGTCTGTTAAAAATGAGGTAGTTCAAAATAATTATCAGTTCAAAGACGTCGAAGAGTCTTTAGAGAAGTTTGATGGCGAATCAAAGGACATTGAGTCCTGGCTCCTGCACTTTGAGAGCGTAGCGGAGGTGTGCTGTTGGAATGATGTGCAGAAATATCTGTATGCAAGGAGGCTGTTGTTAGGTTCAGGTAGGCTAGCTGTAGAGGCGGAGACGGGTATTTGTAATTGGAAGAAATTGAAGGAGTTTCTCATTAAGGAATTCGGGGCCAAAGGGGTTGAGAATGTACATAAGCTGTTAGCAGAATCAAAGAAAAGCACAACTGAATCCTATCTGGAGTACTTATACAGGATTAAAAAAATAGCTACAAGAGGAAACGTTGTGGATTCACATCTAATAGGCTATATTATTGGTGGAATTCCTGACAGCGCTACAAATAAAAGCATTCTCTACCAATCAAAAACACTAGACCACCTGAAAGAAAATTTAAAAGCGTATGAAAAGATGAAGAACGAGCAGGATAAGGAAAAGAAAAAGATTGATAGGTCACAACAAAGCACAAGTAACGGTAAAAGGCCGGATAGTTTTGCTCATAAATCGAAGCGGAGCACAAACTGTGGATCGATGTCCCACACTCATGCAAATTGTCCCGATAAGTCAAAGGGAATGAGGTGTTTTCATTGCAACGAGTTCGGGCACATCGCTCCGAAATGTCCGAAAAAGGCGAATGTTAGCATCAATGTGGTAAATGTTCCTGATTTCGTGGTTCGCGTGATTATTTGCGGACAGAATTACAGTGGGCTCATTGACACTGGCAGCGATATTTGCATTATCAAGGAAGCCATAAAAAATAAACTAGGTATATTACATTTCGAAGAACCTGGTATTCCAGTTGTAGGTTTTGCAAAAAGCAGCAGAAAAACGTTAGGCGTTGTGGCGATTGATGTCGTTATTGATTCCGAGCCATACCATCTTCTGTGTCATGTTGTTCCAAACGATTGGTTGAACACTGACATGATTATCGGGAAAAACTTTTTCGTAGACGCTTCATTAACGATCGAAAATGGTAAACCTATTATTTATAAAACCTGCGAGGACGGTGCATTCCTAGCTCGAGTCAACGTTGTTAGCTGTCATAGAGACTTGTATCCGGACAGTTTAGAGCAAATACAAAGTAACGAATTCAAAAAACAAATTCGGTGTATGATAGATAATTACAAACCGGAAAAGAAAACCGAATTTTTAGGAGTTGAAATGAAGATTACCTTGGAGGATGAAATTCCGATTTACCAAAAAGCTAGGAGATTGGCACCTTTAGAAAAAGAGGTTGTACAACAAAATATTTCGGAATGGTTAAGGGAAGACATTATTCGGGAGAGTACCTCATCTTTTGCTAGTCCTATTGTGTTGGCCAAGAAGAAGGATGGAAGCCGTAGACTCTGTATAGATTACAGGAAATTAAACTCAAAAATAATTAAGGACAGATTTCCGTTACCCAATATTGAAGAAATTCTGGAAAATCTACACAAAGCTAGGGTTTTCTCCACTCTTGATTTAAGAAATGGATTTTTTCACGTCAGCATAGAAGAGCCAAGTAAAAAATACACTGCTTTTGTAACGCCGAATGCCCAGTACGAATTTAACAAAGTTCCTTTCGGACTTTGCAATTCACCATCAGTTTTCCAGCGATTTATAAATACAATTTTTCGGAAGTTGATTCAGGAAGGCACACTCCTCATTTATATGGATGACTTAATCATTCCTTCTGAAAATGAAGCCGACAACGTGAAGTCGCTAAGAAAAGTTTTAGATGTGTCTAGTCAAAATGGTCTTCAAATAAAGTGGAGCAAATGCCAGTTTTTGACAAATGTGGTGCATTTTCTGGGCCACATAATTCAAGATGGTACCATCCGACCCTCCAATGAGAAAATAGTAGCAGTAAGAAGATTTCCAGTGCCAATGAATTCCAGAGACGTTAGGAGTTTTCTTGGACTCACAGGGTTTTTTCGAAAATTTATAGCAGGGTATTCTCTAGTAGCTAAACCACTCACCGATTTGACGAAAAAGGATGTTCAGTTTTCCTGGGGACGAAAGGAGGAGGAATCGTTTATCAACCTAAAAGAGAGGCTGTGCGGAGAGCCCGTATTGAAGCTGTTTGATCCTTCCAAAACCACGCAGCTGCATACGGATGCCAGCAAAGATGGATACGGCGCAGTTTTACTTCAAAAGGGGGGAGACGACTTCTTTCATCCTGTTTTTTACCTCAGCTTCAAAACTTGGCCAGCAGAGAGGAACTACTCAAGTTATGAGTTGGAGGTTCTCGCAGTAGTACGTTCTCTTAAAAAACTACGCGTCTCTCTACTAGAATTAAAGTTTGATATATTCACGGACTGCAAGGCCTTTCAATTAACAATGGCAAAAAGGGAACTAAATAGCAGAATAGCGAATTGGGCACTTCAGTTGCAGGAGTATAACTGTACGGTACATCATCGATCTGGACGCTCGATGCAGCATGTGGATGCCCTAAGCCGGTACCCTTACGCTCTTGCAATAGAAAATGGTATTATCGCATCAGTAAAAAGGGCTCAGGCGAAGGACGAATTTTTTAAAGTTCTTATGGAAATTCTCAAAACGTCAGAGTATGAGGATTATGTCCTACGAGAAGGCGTTATTTACAAATACATAGACGGGGATTATCTTTTAGCTGTACCAAAGGCAATGCAACGCCAGGTAGTTCAACAAGTGCATGAGCAAGGACATTTTAATGACCGCAAAGTTGAGGCGCTACTTCGTCGAGATTATTTTATACCTAAACTTTCAAAGGTTGTAGGTACAGTTTCTAGTTGCTGTATTAGCTGCATACTTGCATCAAAGAAGTCGGGAAAGAGAGAGGGATTCCTAAATCCTATTGATAAAATGGACGTCCCGTTACATACCTTCCACCTGGACCATGTTGGTCCCTTGCCGTCTACGGCAAAGAGCTACAAATTTCTATTTGTGGTAGTAGATGCTTTCTCAAAATTTGTTTGGATATACCCGGTGAAGAGTACGGGAACTGAGGAAGTCCTGGGGAAGTTAAGACAACAGGCTGACATTTTCGGAAACCCACATCGAATAATAACAGATAAAAAAGCGGCGTTTATTTGGAATTTATTCAAGGAGTACTGCGAAGAACGAAAGATATACCACCACCTCGTAACAACTGGGGTTCCTAAGGAAATGGCCAAGCCGAACGCCTCAATAAAACTATAATACAGGTCTTATCTAAGCTGTCGGTAGAACAACCTCTCAAATGGTATCAACACGTTGGTCGTGTTCAACGAATCCTAAATTCAACGACTTCGAGATCTACACAAAAAACACCGTTTATGCTGCTTACTGGGGTGGAAATGTTTACAAGCGAAGACTTGCAGTTAGCCAAGTTACTCGAAGAAGAAATTCGCGCAGACTTCGAGAGCAACCGTCAAGAAATACGAGATCGAGCAAAGCAAGAAATTCAGAAGGTACAAACGGAGAACAAAAAGGGGTATGATCGCGGCAGAAAATGTCCTCCAAAATATAGAATCGGTGATCTTGTGGCAATCCAACGTACCCAATTTGGAACGGGACTTAAGCTTTGTCCTAAATTTTTGGGCCCATACGAAGTCTCGAAGATTAAACGCGGTGACCGATATGATGTTCGCAAAGTTGGGGATCACGAAGGACCAAACCTTACCTCAACATCAGTTGACTACATGAAGCCGTGGACGACTTACTGTTCCGATGATGAGGACTCTGACAACGAAGATGACAACTCGCCCGAGTCGGTCGAGAACCAGGACGGCCGAGTGTAGATGACAGAAGTTTAGCCGAGAAGTAAAAATCTTGTGCATCGGTTAGCGGCTGTGCTTCCCGTTAGTAAATACCTAAGCAAAAATATATAATTTCGGCTCTAACGCAGTTTGACACCAACTCACTCTTGTTCGATAAGTCACGCCGTAAAGTACCGAAAAGTCTAAAGACAAGTGATTAACACTTATTTTCTCCTCTAAATTAATAATCAAATTTAAACATAAAAATAAACTTGAACTCTAAATTAATAATCAAATTTAAACATAAAGATAAACAGAAAAATGAACTTGAACTTTGAATTACAACCAAAAAGGGAAAGTGTCTTTTTATTTGAACCACATAAATTGTTTCAAAGGGGTTAGATTTTTAGTTAGAAATTGTTGGATAAAATCGGGGTTTATTGATTGGTTGTTGTTGCTAATTGACAGGTAGTGATTCATGTCGATGGGCACAGATGAGTGCTTTGCGAAAATGTGTTTACCGTTGTTTTGTTGTTGTTGGGAAGCCCATATATGGATGCAACTCTAAAGGGATGCGTTTTTTGACTTTGATTATTAAGTAACGCTTAAGTGAATTCAGAAATTTTAAATGCAGTTATTTAAGTTAGGATATGCTTTATGCCCCAGTGGTTTTAAATTATTTCTCTTTTTTGTATATTCGGAGTTACAGGTGCAAACACAAATGTCCTTATATCTCGGAAAGAAGACATTTCTGCTAAAAAAGAATTTCACTACAAACAACTACAAACGATTTCGAATGCAACTGGCTAGTTTTTATTTCAAAAAGCCAAAAGTGCGGGCTGAATTTTTTTTCTAATGCTTCTAACTTTCTAACGGTTGAACTACAAACGAAAAAAATTTCACTACAAACAACTACAAACGAATGTCTATCGAACTGCATTTCACGTTTTTCATTCTAGAAAAAGTGCGGGCTAACTTCACGTAGGTGCTTGGCGCGTCGATGGATGTTGGTGCTGTGACCTTGTCGAGAGAATCCATTAATTCTACACCATATTTCAAGTAAGTTTTTCTTATTTCCTTTATAACACTTTCCATTTCTTGCTCTAACGTTTCATACTCCACAGCTGATGATACCAACTTCTCATTACTTTCTTTGCTCTGCGTGAACAACTCTTCTAGAACGGCATGTCGGCCATTGATGGCGTTCTTTGTCTTCTTGGCGTGTGGCGTTTCGGTGAAACTCTGATCTATTTACATAAAATGTATAAGGCATTTTTTTTTGAGTTTGAGCTCTTTAATGTTAATAATTTCGATTTGAAATATTATAATTGAAGGGTAATATATATAAAAAGGACTGAATGCTATTACTCATTTAACTCAGCTTCTTTGCTTCAATTCGTGGGTTTGTTTTACGCGCTGCGTGAAAACTCACAAAATTGTATAAATGTCGTTATAAATTAATTGAATGTTTGTAGTTCTCTGGTAAGAAATTTGCGAATTCAGATTTGGCTTGAAAGGACCAATGCTTTTGTCGTAATCTTCGATTTTTTGACTGCAAATTATTCCTTAACCTTCTTCGACCTTCACCCCAATTCTTGCAACAAAAAAATGCTCTTTCTTTTCGACCACGTTATAATAATTCCTTTATTCGAATGTTGTAAAAACAAACCATACGCCAAAAGCTGCATTTGACAGTGACAATTCGATGATCAATTGACACATATGATTATCTTATTGATAAACATTTGAACGTATTGTAATAAATAATTGAATTTTGAAACACAATAAATTAATTAAACAAAGGTAATTTAAAACTGACATTTCAGACATGATTTAAATATTTAACGTCAGGAACACACACATATCAACTTTGTTTGTAAGCATTCTTCCTTCTCCCTCAACACCGGTATCGAAGGTGTTATGGTACCTTTGACCTGCCCTCCCCATAATCCTACTCAAGAATGTGCAGAGTACCATGATTGTTACTCGCTCATTTTTCGTTACAACCCCTATGTGAAAACTCAAAACGATCAATAACTCCTGTTGCTTGTGGTCATTGTCCACGTCATATCAATCACCCCTACATTTCAACTTACTCACGCATACTAATGCAAGGATCCTGAAAATACTTGACAAACAAATATTGTGGATTCAAACATATCAAAGTATCTACTCCATTTTAAAAAGTAACCTAATGTAACATAGTAAACATAAACAAAATCATTCAATCGGTTGAGCCGTTCACGAGTTTTTACCCGACTAACGCACGCAATTGATTTTTATATGTATAGATATCTATCGATATAGATAAAAGAAGAAGATAGAAGATATCAAAATCTTATATTTCATCAGCATATATATCGGTTTGGCATAGCAGAACATTTTAATCGTTGTAAAGAAGACGCGTTAAGTGAGCTGAGATATCTTTAGGCCCATTTTATTCACTCGAAGTTGAACACACCTCGGGGAGTTTTCCATATAAAAATCCCCAAGTTGTGTTCAACTTCGAGTGAATAAAACGGGCCTTAGTCACAGGCGACTTCCACTCCGATTTTATAACACATTCAATAGGTCTCCATCGCGCTCTTACAAGAATCCAATCCTCGCGTCGTATAATAATTACATTACTACACCTACTTATGTGTCGGTATTTTTATATAAGTATAAAATTGACTTAAAGTAAACATTTTAGTGTGTCTTTTATGTAAGGGATGTACATTTGAAACATGAATTTCTTTAAAGAACATGCCGAATGATGAAGAAATGCATAAAAGTACAAAAAACGACGATGACATCCGTACCTACTTCATTGCTTAAATCAAAGTGACTGTATATACAAGCACAATAATACAATGAACGTGCATGTACAAACATTTGCCGATAATCACTTGTATATGCCTATAAATGAATGAATCTTAATTTATTTGGTGACAGAAGATGACAGTATTGTACATAATTTAAACGCTGTTTTGATGCATTTTAGTTGTATCGTATCATCTTGAATTCCTTCACTATTTCTTTTTTATGAGTTTTAAAATTTTCTTTAGACATTCGCATTACCTTCACTTATGAATGAATTTCTTTGATCCTAGTAGTAGACAATTTAATTCGCTGTACGAAGGGGTACGAAATTCCCCTTTGATATATATTTTCCTATCTATTATTTCTCCGGTTTTCTCCAATCTGAGGGGTTGAAAATATTGTAAACTTATATATTTGTTTTTTGCCTTTACGTGTGTACGTGTGTATATAGTGTTTAGGTAATTCAAAAAAAAAAATAATAGAAAATAATATGTAACTGATTATGAGTTGTGATTGACGTGATTTTTATTTGACTTTTTAACAAACTTTGGCCTTTGAGTGTTGTTTGCGTTTCTGAGATGTAGTACCTGCAATCAATACTTCGATTGCTTTGTACTCTAATAGAACAAAAATTCAGTAAATACTCACTCTTTGTATCACATTGGAGAAGGTATTGTATATAATAAATTAATGATACTTGAAATGAAACCTAAGATTAAATCTTATGAAACAAATCAATCTAAAAGGTAAATTCGCTTCATTAAAACAAGATGTTGAGGGTATATATCTCAATTTTTCGAAAAATGCAATGAGTTATTATTTATTTTAATCTTGCTTGAAGATTCAACACAATTGCGTATTGATTGCTCACCGATGTGATTTATACTTTTTTGACGGGTCTAGATCTAAGCTTTTTACTTAAATGTTTACTAAGTATTTTTCCATTGAATATTAATAAAATATACATATTTGGATTTAAAAGCAGAAGTTAATTAGGTATCCGACATGTTGTAGGGGCACTCCTATACCTACATATTATTAAGAAATGAAAACGAAATAATGTCATTTGAAATGTTTCGTTTTAGGTAACGATATAAAGCAAATAATTTAAAAAATTGTGATGTGATGATAGCCCTGTAGTCATTCAGTTCGATAACCTTTAACATTGCTCACTGTCATAGATATAAATCATACTGAAACCTTCAACCTTTGGCACAAGTAATCGGTGTTAATGATACCAAAAAGTAGTAAATACTAGAGCCTACATTTTTTAACGTATACATAGCAAAAGCATATACACGGAATCCGTGATAGGCCGCTCTGCCGCTTGCCGCTAAGCGCGTGGCCTTAGCCTAATACAAACTTGAAATCCGTGCAACTTAAACACGTGCAATTATTTTGAAACGATTCCATGAAGGAGCAGCACTTAGACGTACTCGTAAAATAAAAAAAATACTAAATTGGCGCATCAGGTCCTTAAGGGACCTCACAACCATTCGTTTTATATGAGTTTTTAATTTTTTTCATGTTTTTCGTCAAATGGAAATGATCTACAATAATTGTATGCCGAGTCCAAACGGCTAATTGAGTAGCTCTTTCATGACAGTTATACTCTGAAATGTTTTCAGAAGTTCGCGAAAGGTGGCCCAGTGGCAAGAACCTTAAAGCGGACCATAGACGCTTAATATTATTGCACAATATTAGATATTGGCTGTGCGCCCTAGACGGTACATTATTTTTCCCAATAATTTAGTTGTCATACGCTTTGATACTGTTGTGTTCCTATATCTAAAGTGACCAGATTTATTTGAAATAAAAGCGGGACACATTTCCAAAATTTCGAAGGGAGTAGAAATTAGGTTATGTTTTAGTAAAGCAATAGAATAGTACGTAAAATACACGTCAAATGACATATTTATTTAAAAAAAAATTAGACTTCATAACTGCATTGATGCGGCCGAGTCCATTACTTTGGACTTATGTTTTTGTCTTCCGACATGGCGAATTATGTCACTTTGTCCTCCTGCAGATATTGAAAATTCGCATTCGCAAACATTACAATAAGCAAATGTGTTGCGTTTGCTCGGTCTCAGGAATGAATATTTTTTTGCACTTTTTGTTTGCTGCTGCTGAAGTGGATGTCATTCTATTTCTATTTATGTATAATGAAGCGATAATATTATTAAGTAGGTATTGTGTTAACATTTGAGTTTTTTTTTATTTACCCATCTACAAATATCCCTCCAATATACTTCACTAAACAGTAAATTGTTTTGTTTTCGTTTCAAAAGTGACAAAAGTGACTACAAGCAACAAAACTGACATTTAATTTAAGATAGAATATGCTTAGGACCATTTTCTTCCTTTAACAGCTCTTACGTTTGTTTTATATGCTCCAATTTATATGCACAGGTATAATAAATAGTAATCATAAAATTGCTTTATTTTAAGAATTGTAGAAACATACACACATTTTTACAAAAGTGGTACCTATAAGCGGGACATTTTTTACGAAAGTTGGAAAAGCGGGACGTTTAGCGGGACAGCTATGGCCGCGGGACAGAGACCTCAAAAACGGGACTGTCCCGCTAAAAGCGGGACGTATGGTCACTGTACCTATATCGGCTCGCCAGCTTATGCACGCACGTCTGTACTCATCGACAGTTAATGAGATTAGTCTTGCATAAGAAAACAGAGAAGTAAATAATTATAGAGATGCAAGTGAGTGCCAATACACTACATCCCTTCATTGTTATAATTTAATTTGTTCCTGTTTAAAGCTTGAATTTAAAATAACTAAATAAATAACTAAATCATTTTATTCATTATGTATACGTCATCAATAGTCATCAACAAAATATTTTATCTTTATAAATTCTAAGGCCCCAGTTATAGCTATCATTGAAATGCATCATTGAAAATTTTGATTTACGATTTTAAGACGATTAATCAAACAATATTGGCGATAGTTGGTATCAAAATAAAGGTAATCAATTGTGGAATTTGTTTACGAAAAAAATAACTTAATTCTGATTAAAACTTTTCTTTAAATCCACTTTTATTATTTCACTGATCAGTGAACGATTTCAATATGATGTCTTTTTCTAGTAGTTCTTTGATTTTTTCCTTTATATTGGCTTCCAAGGGGATAGGGACTCTGCGGTACGGTTGAGAGATTGGTTTTACAGAATCTTCTATGGGGATCTCAACTAAAACATCTTTAAACTTCGGAAATTCTTTCTCATGGACTTGATTTATACTGTTAGCATAAAAAAGAGACAACACGAAGAAAAGGGCAGTCTCGTTTGAATAATCGTCGCGAACGAAGTAGTGTTGGTGGTGGTTGTGTTGGTGGGGCTGTTCGAGGCGAGGGCGAGATGGTTATAGAACGGCAGAACAATGTGCAAAACGAAATAGATGGAAGACAAAATGAAAATAACGAAAATGATGACATAAACATAAATCAATAAATACCTAGAAGGAGACAACAAGATTTTCAAAATCCAGGAAATTCTGCGAACACTGGACGATGGGAATGGATGATGGAATACATGATCAACCAAAATCGCATACGCAATGAGCAGATTCAAAGACGTGACCAAACTATCGATATTTTGGTTGAACAAATTCAAGGATTAACGCAAAGTGTCCTTCCAAATGCCAGGAGCACTCCAAGAGCTCATGAAGAGTTGTAGCCATACATGGTAACGGCACAAAATTGGCTTAAGAATATCGAAAGAATGTGTCGTCTTCATCGATGGTTAGAGGAATATGCGTTAGACATGGCAAAATTAAATTTGGTTCGTGGCGCTAAACGCTGGCTAGATGCGAGATTAGATGAAATAATAAATTGGGCTCAGTTCAAAACAGCTTTCGAAAATACGTTCTACATCAAGGAAAATATGTCTACGCATGGCAAGTCGTCTACAGCAAAAGGGTGAAACATCAAACGCTTATTTCCATGACAAATACGACCTTTGTCGGCAATTGAGGCTCACCTTCGACGAAACTAAGGAAATGATTTTGACTGGATTATGGTCACGTGATGCAGCCAACTCTTTAATGGGCTGTCGACATTTAGATGCTGATGATCTCCTTCACGACATTTTAAAATTTGAGAGAATGGGATTGACACGTATTGGTCAAGATAGTTTCAAGGCAAGTGAATTTCATCCGTCAACACTCCCACCAAGGAACAGTGAGCATCATGAGACCGGCATTCGTCCACGTGTAGCAAAGGAGTTAATATGCTACCATTGCCATCTCCAATTTGTTTTCAGTGCGGACAGCAAGGACACATTTCTCGAATGTGTCCCATTCAACAAGGAGCAGTCAGACAAGTAGAGAGTTTGCCTGAAAACGGAATTGCAACATATTTAAAGACTGCTTACGTAGGCAAGTGCAGATTATCTGCTTTCGTTGACATGGGCAGCTCGGAATGTACTATCAAAGCCACAGCAGCCCTGCTAAATGGTTTTTGTATTCAGCGAGGTCTAATGGAGCTGAAATCGTTTGGTCCAGCTGAATTTAAAGTTATTTCACCCGGATGGATAGTTTCGTCACTCAAGGTTGATGGTGCTCTTGCTGAGAACATTAAATTTCGTGTGGTGCCCGACGAAGTACAAAAATGGGATGTTTTGGTTGGACGTACGTTTACTGAACTGCCATACATAGTGTACGCGAAGGTCGACAATTCGTTGGAGTTCACAAGGACGATCGAACCACAGCCATTTTCGGAATTCTCATATGCAGATCGTACAATGTCATAATGGAAAGTTGAAGATACGACACAAATACTGTAGCATACGTCCGCAGCATACATTGCTGCTACTGCGACCATATGACCACTGCTATTAATTTGAAGGAAGCAAAAACGATGACATTACAATATTATTGAAAAGTGTTATACATAGCACACTCCCTTCCATTCACCTCCAATGCTCCCTTTCTAACATTTTTCTTCCGGCTGCTCAGGGTTGGGTCGTGGGAAGAGGTGACGGTGGAAATGAATGAGGAGAATTCGATCAAGAGAGGACTGAACCATTGCTAAACTCTAGATCAACCGGGGGGATCGCTACAAGGAACAGCTACTCGATGACGAGTACAATTTGTACTCATTACCAGAGCTGGTTCAGATTGTGTATGGGGGCGCAGTTAGTACAGTTTTGCATGATAGGTGTTATCTCATGCTGCAACTAAAAGTGCTGAGCGAGTAGATGGGGACGATGTTGATGATGAAGATGACCGATGATGGAGGGGGCAAATTAGCAGAACATGAATACTCTCATGCTGATCTCAACAGGTGTTGTATACATGTAATAATGCATAACATATACCAGAGATGAAAACTCAGGAACTTGTTATATACGTAACAGAATAAAATTTCAATTTATTTATGGATGAAATGATGTTTGCATGAATGTATATATATATACCTACTATAGTTTATAGTTATTCGAGTTTTTTAATTATGATTACTGAATGTATTTTGAATAAAAAAAATGAATGAATGAAACTGAATGTGTGAATATGTTTGTGTGTGAATGAAATATATGACAAATAATATGATTTATACGATTTTATTTAGGAATTGTTTAAAAAGTATGGCAAAAATTCTTTTTTTTTTTTTTTATCTAACTAGAAAGTTATGGCAGATGTTATAGTGGTGAAATTAGTTAATTTTGTGTATTACCTGTGATTTCGACTCGCTTGATTTCGTGACATGTCAGGAACATCTTGAGGCAGGAATGATGATGCTGTTATTTAATTAGGATCGAACCACTATAGCACTGAATTTACACCCTCTCTTTTTTTTTTATATAATATTAAAGACTAATTTTACGTATGAACAAAATTCAGCAAATAGGTAATTTATAGAGAAATGATTATAAGTTAAGTAGAAATATATATATATGTAAGAATGTAGGTAGAAAATTATTTAAATTTTTAGGTATTTTACGAATTTTTGCTTAGTACTTTAGGTTTAGATTATATATAGCAAATAGGTATTAAGGCAATTCACTTTACTTTTTTTTTTAGATTAGGAATATAATATTTATGTATATCACTTATTTGCACACGTGCAACACTCAGTAACCAAGCGCGATTTCCTGGCTTCTATTAGACGGGTCTGAAGCGGTGTAATGCAGCTGACGACGCGGATCTGACTAACAGGGCTGGTGAGTTTCGTGGTTATGCGAGCAATTGTGCATGTGCGTGACCTTGGTGTTGTAATGTCCGATTTGTGGGAGAGTTGGCGGATTTCTCCTCGTGTTGAGTAGAGTCGCTGGAATTTTGGGTGAGATTTGGCGATTTGGTGTGGCGAAGTATTGTGCGCAGCCTGATAACTTGCCAAAATCAGCTTTCGCAACAAAAGGTGGACTTCGCTATAGTCACCACGTGGATGGAACCATGATAATCTCTCCAACCTGGCTAAGCAACACGTTCTGCAAATGATTTTGCGACCAACGACACCAAAGAATCTGTCGAAATGCATGATTATGCAAATGGTGTCAATTATAAAGAACAATTTCATTCCTTTATATGAAAACTCTTACCCTTAGTGACTGATTTCGGTTCCTTATAGAAGATTTAATCTATTTGGTACTATTTAAATAGTAAATGTGTACACTAATGAAACAACTATAAATTTAAATTTATAGTACACTCTTATATAGAAAAAAAACGTAAGTATCGAAGCTATTAATATTCTTCGAACATTATAGTTCGGAGGTCTTTGAGCAAAAGAAAGCTTATAGCCGGTAGTCTTTTCTGATAGATCTTTTTCGAAGTTGGACATTTTCGAAGTTAAGATCTCTATAGCGCCATATGGCCGCGAGTATCGAGCATGACCTTATTATGGTTTAGGCTTATAACACAAGGCTGACCAGACACTGCAAATAAGTAGATGTTACAATACCAAGCGGTTCAGTTTCTTTCATCACAGCGGTTCAAGGGGACAATCAAATTTTACTGCCAATTGCTAATATCAGTGGTGAGCACGTGGCTGTTGGAGGAGTTTCCAACATTGATAAGGACATCACGAATTATGAAAATCCGTCCCCAAAATCAGCAATCGAGTTGAAAGATGTCAACGTGGATGCAGATAATACAGCACCTGAAAACCTGCAAGAGCTTCTGAGTATTTTAAATCAATTTAGAGACTGCATTGCTCTTGACGCCAGTGAGATTGGATGTACTAGTAAATTTAACATTTAAATACAGGAGTTAGCAGGAAGTAAGCCCCAATACTCAAAACCATATCCTGCGAGCGATGCTGAAAAGAAAAAAAATAGAGAAATCGTCGACGACTGGAGAAGAATGGGTATTGTAACTGACACGAACTCTTTCTACGCGAGTCCGGTGTTGCTAGTTAAGAAGAAAACGGGTGAGTCCAGACTAGTAGTTGATTTTCGGCGCTTGAATAGCCAAACCTTAAAAATTAACTTTCCGCTGCCGAATATGGATGATCATTTAGCGATGCTTAGCGACTCGAAGTTATTTATCGTCCTGGATCTTGCTCAAGGATTTTTGCAGCTGCCGATTGACCCGAAGGACCGCCACAAAACGGCATTTATAACACCAGAAGATACCGGTGAGTTTACACGCATGATTTTTGGGCTTACAAACGGACCATTTTATTTTACCAAACTTATGCAAAAGGTGTTGGGTCCTCTGCGAAACAGAGTTGTATTTTTTTACTTAGACGATATATTTATACCTGGACTTGATTGGAAAGATCTGAAGTAACGTTTAATTCTAGTTTTCAAAGCCCTTCAAAAAGCAGGCCTTACCATTAGACTGTCCAAATGCGAATTTCTTAAGAAACGTGTTACTTACCTAGGTTTTCAAGTCTCTGAAAAGGGAATCCAACCTGGACAACAAGCAACAAGTTTACTTGGGCTAATGCTGCTGAAATGTCGTTTAGAGACATTCAAAATGCACTTATGAGTAGCCCAATTTTGTAATTATACTGAACTGCACTCGGATGCCAGTAGCCAAGGCTTGGCTGCTATGCTTTTTCAACGAGGAAGCGAAGATGGTCAACTACATCTGGTATACGCAATTAGCAGAAGAACAACCGATGCTGAGAAGTCGTACCATTCGAGTAAGCTTGAACTATTGGCTGTTGTATGGCTACAACTCGATTGAGATTTCTTCTCATAAACGTAAATTTTACTATCATCACGGACTGTCAAGCTCTTATTTATCTGAATATTCAGAAAACACGAAATCCTCAAGTATGTAGGTGGTATAATTTACTTTGCGAGTTCAACTTCAACATTGAACATCGATCCGGAGTGAAGCTTCAGCATGTCGAAGCTCTCAGTCGAGTACCAACGGAGGAGGCACCAATTTCGGAAGATTTGGAAGAGAGGGCTTATGTGTTTGCGGTAACAACGGATGAAGATGAAATTATTATGTACCAATCCCAGGGTGAAAGGCTTCAAAAGAAAATAAATATACTGCGCAATAAGGAACCAAGTATGTATACACAAATTGAAAAGGGTGAAATTAATGGGTTTGTTCTCGAAAATGGGATTTTATATAAACTTGAAGGCAACCAACATAAATACGTTATTCCCAAGTCGATGAGAAAAGCTATCACTATTAGATTTCACGACTTACAAGAACACTTTGGCTTAGACAGAACCTTGACAAAAATTAAGAGATTCTATTACTTTCCTAGCATGCGGCGCTACGTTAAGCAACATATTGGTGCATGTTTACATTGCTTGCTTTCAAAAACACAAACGGGAAAACCAGCCGGAGAACTGCATCCAATACCACCAGGGGAATAAGTATATTCTTGTTATCATTTGCAACTTAACTAAATTTGTGAGACTGGAAGCTGTGCGTTACACCAACGCTGAAAATGTAGTACGAAGGTTGGAGAATCTTGTAACTGATTTAGGAGCCCCAGAAAAATTGGTGACAGATCGAGGGACTTGCTTCACTTCATATACTTTTGAACAATTTTGCCAAAAACATGGAATACAACATCATCTCAACACACCGAGACATGCTCAAGCAAATGGGCAGGTTGAGAGGGTCAACCGCACTCTGATACCTACAATCGTAGCAACACTTGATGAAAGTAAGGAAGGTAAGGATTGGGACCTGAGGCTTAATAACGTGGCAAGAGATTTGAATAACAGAGACAACAAAACGATGGGTAAATCTCTTTTCCAACTTTTATATGGTTATACTCCACGTTTCGAGGAAGGATATGTAGGACAATTCACAATTAATGAAGAATCCAGACGTTACCAATGACCCGAGATTTTACGAGATGAAGAAGTTTATCGAATACTAGCAGAGCAAAAGAAATTCAAAGACCGCTATGATCGCAGCATACGAATCAACGTTCAATATGATGTTGGGGATATCGTTTTTATGAAAACGATCTCTCAATCTACAGGTGATTCCACTAAATTACACCGTAAAAATCGAGGACCCCTTGTTGTTGTTGTAACCAGAGTTCTCCCAAATGATACTTACGGAGTTGCAGCCTTGCGATGTGATGACTCTGGACGAAAATACTCCTCGACGGCTCATGTAAGTCAATTAAAACTGTGGAGAGCACCAGACGAAAAAGATGATGAAATTGAATAAGATGCAGACGAAGAACTAATTGACTCAAATACGACCCATACTAATGATGCTTCAAAGGACGATTCCAAGATGGATGTTGCCATTAATCTCCAATCAATGGCGACCACTGAAGATTTTAAGCAGCAGCGTATTCGTAAGCGAATCAGATTCCAAGATTTTGAATACTATTAATATCGTTCAGGCTTCTTTTATTTTTTTTTGTTATAAACTTTTTTTCTTAACTTTTGTTCTACGACTATATTTATAAAAAAAAAAAATAAAAAAAAAAATTGTTAAGACTTCGGGGACGAATTCAAACACAGGATGGCCGATTGTTAGCATAAAAAAGAGACAACACGAAGAAAAGGGCAGTCTCGTTTGAATAATCGTCGCGAACGGGCGTGTAGTACTGTATACCCGTGATTAACAAACTAAATAAAGAATTACTTGCGTTTGAAACGGGAGTCGGACAGAATCCCGAAAAACGGAATTCCGAAAACACAAAATCCCGAAAATCCAAAATCCCGAAAGCCCAAAATCCCGAAAATCCAAAATTCCGAAAGGCCAAAATCCCGAAAATCCAAAATCCCGAAAGGCCAAAATCCCGAAAGCGGAACTAAAAATTTTATTAAAGCAACGAAAAAATTTAGCAAAATTTATTTTAACAAAATAAACAAAATAACAAACTTCAAATAAATAAAACATAAAAAAAACAGTTCAAGACTTATTAACAAAAACATCAAAAACGATCCATGACAAAACAATATCTAATACAAGTTCATATTGTACGCAATTCCTGTAAGAAAACTTATTTCAGAACGCTCGTTACGTTCCGCGTAAATTTTTTTTATTTTTTTTCCTTCGTCACATAACGTTTTCTCAATTGTTGCGTCTCACCGGAAATTATCTTCTCTAAACACGTTTTCACACGGATTTTCTCTTCACCTAAAAGAGCAATCAGTGAATATACACCAATATATGTGAACGCCCTGCGAGAACTTTCAGCCGGCGGTGCCACGCCTCTACGTTGTTCTGTGTCCGCGGCAGACTTTGTTGCAAAAGGTTACAAACCGACCAAAAGTTAGGGGAGTATGCAGGACTACCTGTAAGTCTGTAACGTTTTCTTTTTCTTCTCTCCTTACCTGTAAAGAAATCTTTATTGTAAGTATGTATTAATACGGTAAATGGAATGGACAATTTTACATTCAAAACAAAATAAAGAATTCCGAAAACGAAATCCCGAAAAATTATATAAAATGAGAAATTTGCGCAAATTTCGTTTTCGGGATTTTGGCTTTCGGGATATTTAATTTTCGGGATTTTGGGTTTTCGGGATTTTAGGTTTTCGGGATTTTGGGTTTTCAGGATTTTGGATTTTCTGGATTTTGGGTTTTCGGGATTTCGGTTTTCGGGATCGTGTACCCAAACCGTTTGAAACTTGTATGTGTTTATTTATTTACAACAATACATACATTGATTTTTAGAATGCCTAAAGATGTTGCCGTAATTCTTCATAATAAATCGCGTGTTCCATTAGCAATTACATAGAATGTCGAACAGTTTTACCCGCAATTTCAATGTCAGCATCAAAAGACCCAAAAAGTTTCAAAGGCTCTTCACTTCCATACGCGAAGAAATTTTTATTTGGATTTTTGTTCTGTTTTGTGACGTGTACTTTGTTTCGTTTCAAAATTTCCCATGTTTTGTCCGTTATTCTTAGTTTTGCTTACAGCCAGAGTCTACTAACATGTTTATTTCCACCTTTCCAACTTTGCATGTTACTGTTGCATCACCGTCAATGTTAAAAATATAATCCGTATACTTTTGTCCTGCCTGCTTGTCTATCTCTTCAACGTTATTTGTTCTCTTGAATCTTTTTGGCTTATAGTTATGTTCGTCAGTATTTCTTCTCTTATT
Organism: Cheilosia vernalis; assembly: GCA_949126925.1. Lineage (NCBI taxonomy): Eukaryota > Metazoa > Arthropoda > Insecta > Diptera > Syrphidae > Cheilosia > Cheilosia vernalis. The sequence goes on from OX421358.1 coordinate 71,696,635, forward strand.
TACATTTTTCGTATCACACTGTCTTCGAAAGTGTTTTATTTTCCCACACCCTAAACATTCTTTATTTCTAGCGGGACAATCTTTGTCTCGCCCTAAGTGTTTTACGCTGCCACATCTTGAACATTCTTTCTTATTACCCTTATAGAACCCATTACCAACATTGTTTACAGTCTGTATTTCTGTTTTAGTACCGAAATCATCTAGCTGCCGCTCAACAGCTTCTATGATATTTGCTTCCGCTTTTATATCATCGAGTGTCATAGCGTCACCGGTTTTTAGATAAGACTTTCATTAATGTCCGCAAAATTACACTTTTCTGGTTGCTGCCTCAGACGAACTTCTGAAATTTTTCATTCGGCTCTTGTTTTAAACTTCTAAATATATGGCGTTCGAAGGCCAGACATTGCCTCGGAGCAAAGTATTCATCCAGCTTTTTTATAGCTACATCAAAAACTTTCCCGCCATTTTCTTCATTGGATTCTACATTCGCATCAGCAAGATTGTAAAAAAATTCTTGCAACTCTGGACCTCCGAAATGTAGTAGACTTGCTCTCTTTTTTAGATCAGACTTAATACTTGCAGCCTCCAAATAAATGTACAATCCCCTTTTCCATTTTCCTATCTGATTGCCACTGAACTCCCTTCCCCCTCGCAATCGAATTTTTCAAGAGTGTACTGCTGAGTCATATCAAATATATAGTTTTGTGTTCGCAATTAAATGCCTTCTTCGCAATCGAATGCCTTCTTCGCAATTGAATGCCTGAAATCATAATTTAATAATAGTTTATTTTTTTCGCAATTTAATGCTCAATTACCAGTTATCTTCTTCGCAATTAAATGCCCTTTCCGCAATTAAATGCCCTTTTCGCAATTAAATGCCTGAAACCATGAAGCAACAATTAACAATTTAAAGTAAAACGTCCTTTATACGAAACACATTGGCACTATTTTATCAAAATATTCACTATAAATTAAACAAACAATGCTGCTGGTTTTGTAATAATAAATAACCTCCAGAATTTACAACATCGAATTATTTTCTCCGAAAGAAACAAAACATTAGAATAGAAAACGCTATTCCTGATCGTGCAATGATAAACATGCATTTCTATGAATTCTTAATTAGTATTTACCTCGTCGCCAAAATGTTGTGTTCCTATATCGGCTCGCCAGCTTATGCACGCACGTCTGTACTCATCGGCTGTTGTGTATCAACCATAAACTAAGTATTAAATAGACCGTCAGCTCCCGCGAATTACGAGCGTGGAGCGATCAATAAAACACGGTATGATTCTCCAAGTACAAAATAGACGTTTTTATTTAAATCAATGATTACGTTTTGTCATTTACGAACGTAGAACGAAAAATAGAACAAGTATAATTCTTCAAGTGCAAAATATATTTTAAAATCAATTATTACATTTACTGTTTGAATTCCCGATAGCGACTGACTAACTTTTTCTCTTGCAGTTATCTTTATTAACTTTGCTATGGGAAATTATGGTTTACATCGAGATATTTCTTAGAACTAATGCACAGGTGTATACTATTTCTTAGAACTGGTGTACTGGTACATCGGTGGGAATGAATTACTTCTCACTGTTGTTCGGGGGTGGTAGCTTGTTGTTCGGGGATCGTAACTCCTCCCTGCCCAGAGTGAAGTGTAGGCCACATAAGCTGGATGGGTTGTGCGGCCGAAACTGATCCTTGCTGAGGAGTGTGCTGATGCTGATATAGGATATTGTGTTTGCTTCTAATAAAAAAGCTGATTATTAGAATGGATACAAGTATGAATGTGATTCCTGAAATGATCCAAGGATAAGTGTTATTAAAATTATTTTCAATGAGTAATGGTGGATTTTTTCCCAAGTTCTCAATAACTGTGTCCGTTAAGTTGTCCAGATGTATCTCGGTAGTAAAATTGTTTATTTGAATGAAAAGTGTAGATATAATTTCGGTGGAGTCCCAAAATTGGGTTGTCTCAGTTGAGTACGTTATTCCATTAATTTCAATGGTACAATTATCGAATTTAATAACTGCCGTCCCTTTTATAGTTCTTGCTTTGCTGTTTATATCGCATGTTGTGTTAAGTGTAGTAAAGTTCTTGTTTATTATGCACAAATGGTTTGGTTCCAAAAGTATGACCTCGTCTTCTATTTCGATCGGCATTAGGGTACAAAATGCTTCGGTGTTAAAAATAATGTTAGGGATACATCTATCTGTTTCGATTGTTCTAATAATGTTCTTTGGGCAGTAATATACTTGTTCCACTTTAGTGCAAGGTTCGTTCAAATATTGGTACCAGAATGTATTAAGCAGTAGGTAAGGAGCTTGGAGTTTTATGCTAAATGATTTGTTTACCGGGATTTCCTTTATGTGATAAAAGGAGAATTGGTCGGGTAGGAACGTTGGGATTTTTATGACAAATATGATATTGGAGTGGTTATAATATGCATGTAGTTCAAGTAGCTGGTATATATTCTCGTCTGAAAAGATCTCAACATTTTGAAGCTGAAGCTGTTTATAAATGTAACTCATCTCATCTGGGTGTAGAATATGTTTGGACATGATTGCCAGTTTAGCTAAAGTTATTGATTCTGAAACCTCCTTTAAATGCTCATTCAACAGGTCTATATCATAAACGATTTGGTTAAGGTATTGGTTTATTATAATTAGCGAATCTAATTTATCAATTTTTCCCTGGAGTTTATTAATAGAATTTTCGATGGTACCTTGTTGATTATTTAAATTAAGTTACTAAATCGTTCGATCATTTTTTGATTAATTGTTATCTGATGTGACAATCTAGTATCTAAATTATATTGGTTAAATTTAAAAGCTTCAAGTTGTTTGTTAATTTGAACATAGTCTTCGTTGTCCATATTGCCGGTTATTGCTTTAATAAGTGTTCCCAACCCGTTAATAGCTCCCCTTTTTACCTTATAACGGGTGATTTTTTAAGAGGTTTAGAACTTTAAAAAAAAAAAAAAAAAAAACACAAAAAATTCAAATATTTATTTGAATCGATAGTTTGAACCTTGCAATTTAATGTTTAAAGATAATTTCATGCAAATGTTGACCGCGGCTGCGTCTCAGGTAGCCCATCCGCTGAGTCCAATTTTGACATACTCTTTCACACATATCGGCCGGTATCTCACGAATGAATGCATGGATGTTGGCTTCCAGTGCGTCAATCGAAGCGGGCTTGTCCCTATATACATTAGCCTTGACATACCCCCACAAAAAATAATCTAATGGTGTCAAATCGCACGATCTAGGCGGCCAATTGACCGGCCCGAAACGTGAAATTAACTGTTCACCAAACTCGCCTCGCAATTGCGCCATTGTTTCGCGTGCTGTGTGGCATGTGGCACCGTCTTGTTGAAACCACATATCATGCAAGTCAAGAACTTCCATTTCGGGCAAAAAAAAGTTTGTTATCATCGCTCGGTAGCGTTCATCATTGACAGTAACGCTGCGATTCGCATCATCTTTGAAGAAATATGGCCCAATAATGCCGCCGGCCCATAAACCGCACCAAACAGTGGCTTTTTCGGGATGCATTGGTAGCTGTTGCAATGTTTCTGGCTGATCTTCACACCAAATGCGGCAATTTTGCTTATTTACGTACCCATTCAACCAAAAATTAGCATCATCGCTGAACACAATTTTTCGATAAAAAAGCGCGATGAACATTTCGAACCGAGCACGAATTTTGATAGTAAAATTCAATAATTTGCAAGCGTTGTTCATTTGTAAGACGATCCATGGTTAAATTGCAAACCAAACTGAAGCTGTTTGACAGTGACACAAGGTACTAAACACACGTCAGCTGTCAAAACCAGTGTTGCCAAAACCAAACCAGCTAAAAAATCACCCGTTATTTGGGTTTAAGCAAATCTAAATAGTTCAATAATTTTTCGTATTTTCGGTCCAATATGGCCAATAATGACTTGTGTTCTGGAGTTTGAGTTCTAATTTTCAATGTGTTTATGTTTCTGCCAATAAGTGCGACACTGGACTCATATTCGGTCATATTGACAATGTGTATCAACTTCGTGTACCCACTGAATATGCGAGCATTACCTATTTTTAATGGTAAAAGTCCTTGACTGTTGCTGAGATCATGAATTTCTAGCTTCTGTCCAGTGGAAATCCAGATGAACCTGCAAATTTTCTTTTGGTTTTAATTTTTTGTTTATGAACTTTTCTTTTAGAGGAATCTATTGTAATTTTATTATTTTGAACAACCCTATGCTCTTGAAATCTTGGGGCTAACTTATTTCTTCTATCCTCTAACTCATAGATGTGCTCATTTACATCAAAATCTGGTGGATCTTTACGAGTTTCGTTACGTTTGTTTATGTTTTTTTTCTTTTTGCGTCAAGCTACGTTCATGAACTAGTTTGGTTAAAGCTTCGTAATCTCTAATGTGTTCCCTAAGATAATCGTGCGTGGTTTTGGAACCTTTAGAGTTTGGAAATGGTGTAGACTTATGATAGTGTCCTGTCAATAACTCGAATGGTGTCATTTTAGTAGTGGAATGTATGGAATTATTATAGGTAATAACTGCTTCATCTACCGTTTCACCTATGGTTTTATGTTTGTTTTGGCTTTTAATTATCCGCACAAGCTCTGTTAATGTCGAATGGAATCTTTCGACTGGAGAATTTCCTGTAGAACTTTTAGCACATATTGTATGTAGTTCAATACCGTAAAGGTCTAAGAACTCTTTGAATATGGTTGAAACAAATTCGGATCCATTATCCGATACTAGTTTTTTTTTTGGAATACCATGATGTGAAAAGAAGTGCTTCATGGATTTTATTAAGTTTATGCTGTTTCTTGCGGTTAATAGATAGACGCTTGCAAATTTGCTAAATTTGTCTATAATTGTGAGAAAGTTTTCCTTGTGTACAGAATATATGTCTATATGGACTATTTGTAAGGGTTTAGATGGTGTTTCTGTTATTTCGAATTGTATCTGTTCCCTGTTTCGATCGTATTTATTTAGTTGACAGATATTGCAATTGTTTATAATTCGGGTAATAACGTTTTTCATGTTAGGGAAATACGATTCTCTTCTAAAGTGTTCATATGTTTCAGTTATTCCTCTATGGTTTGAGTTTGTATGGTAAACCCTAACGATTTCTTCCTGTTTGTCGACGTTTGTAATGTCTTTGAGCTTGATATGACAGCGAACCAGCTTATAATTTCCATTACTGAAATACTTTGAATATACCCGTTGAATTGCTGAAAATGTTTCGTCATCCGTTGTAATTGCTGTTAGTCTATTTTTATTAATACAGTTTTCAAAAATATTAATTACAGTATCTTCGTTATTATCTAGTCTACTGATAGTATGTCTTTTCTTTGTTTTGAATATGATTTCGAATTTAGAACTAGATTTCTTGCAGTTGTGATTTACGTCTAAAATTATTTGATTGGAAAATTCGTTTAGTGGTCTTTCAGATATTGGAATCCCGTCACCTATGTTTTCGTCATCAGAATAATGGTAGATATATTATCTGAATCATCAACGTTATTCTGTATAGACATATTGTCTAAATTTTCTGTGGATTCGTTTATGTTCAACTCTACTCGTGACAGGGCGTCGGCGTTTGCATTACTCGTCCCTTTTTTATAAATTACTTCGTAATCGAACTCTTCAAGACGTAATCTCCAACGAACCAGTTTAGAGTTGGGTTCTTTAAGTGAAAATAGCCATGTAAGTGGCTTATGATCCGTAATTATTTTAAACTTTCTCCCAAAAATATAAGGGCGAAAGTATTTCGTGGCCCATATTATGGCCAATAGTTCCTTCTCTATTGTACTGTAATTTTGTTCGGTTTTTGACAAGGTGCGACTTGCGTAACAAATCGGTTTGTCCGATCCGATTGGTCCCTGGGATAACACTGCTCCAATTTCAACGTTACTAGCATCCGTAGTAACATTGAATGGTTTGTCGAAATCCGGGTATTGTAATATTGGGTCATTGCATAAAAGAGACTTACATGTTTCAAAGCAATTCAAGTATCTGTTATCCAGTTTTATACCTTTATCTTTTCGAAGACATTCTGTTAGTGGTTTTGTTAAACTCGAGAAGTTTCTAATAAACTTCCTGTAGTACCCGAGTAATGATTTGATCTGTTTTCGGGTTTTCGGAATGGGATAGTCTTTAATTGCTCTTAGTTTTTCGGGATTTGGTTTCACACCTTCAGAAGTAACGATGTGACCAAGAAAAGCGACTTCTTTATGTAAAAATTCGGATTTATCTGGTTGTATTTTGAGATTTGCGTTTCTCAGTTTTTCAAAGACTTTAGATAGATTTTCAATATGTTCCTGCAAAGAGGTAGAATAGACGATTATATCGTCCATATAAACAAGGCATATTTTACCCTGTAGATCTTGTAAGACATTATCCATAACCCTTTGAAAGGTTGCCGGGGCGTTTTTCAACCCGAACGGCATTCGGACGTATTCAAAGTGTCCATTTTCGACACTAAACGCTGTCTTTGGGATATCTTCTGGGTTTACTTCAATTTGGTGAAAACCAGAAGCAAGATCTAGCGTACTAAAGTACAAACATTTGCCAAGTTTATCAAGAATCTCTGTAATGTTCGGAATAGGGTATCTGTCTTCTACTGTTTTTTCATTGAGCTTACGGTAGTCTATGACAAGCCGCCACTTCTGTTTTCCTGTTGCGTCCTTTTTCTTGGGTACGATCCAAATTGGTGACGACCACGGTGAAAAGCTTGGACGTATTATTCCCTGACTCAACATATCCGTTATTTGGCTTTGTATTTCTTCCTTATGTACATAAGGATATCGGTAAGACTTGCTGTGTATTGGTACATCGTCTTTTGTATTTATTTTATGCTTGATAAGATTTGTAAACGATAGATTCTCACCGATCCTAAAAAACGTATCTTTGTATTGTTTACAGAGTTTCTGCAAAGCCTTCTTTTCCTCAACATTTAAGTGATTCGTTCTTATTAAATCATTAATATCATCCTTCTCGTAATTATCAGAATAATTACTAATAGAAAAGTTGTGAACTTCTGCAAAGTGTTCATTATTAAAAGATTGTACTTTTATTGGTTGTTCAATGACAAATTTTTGTGGTATTTCAGATAGATTGATTACTTCGATAAATGAATACCATTCCTGCGCTTCGTATATACCTTCAGGAATTGACAGGTTTTCATTAATTTGAACGGGCTTTATATATATACTTCCCTTTTTTATGTCTACTGGTAAATGAGCAACTATCTTGCTATGCGCTGGAACAATATAAGGCTTTGACATAAAATTTGGTTTATATTTCAAAGGTATTTGAGCAAATTTGGTTTCTAAGACAGAGTTAGGAATATCTATTTTCATTTGTAGTTCTTTCATTAAATCTATTCCTATCAAGCCATCAAAGTACTGATGGAATCTAAATATTATAAACTTGAGTGGCTTTTGGGTGTTTAATTCTTTAATTTCATTAACTTGACCTTCCTTATCTACTATATGGGTTCCAAATACAGTTTTTATTTCAATTGGCTTAATCCTAATAGTCTGTGTTTTGTTAATTATTTTCGGATTTATAAATGATCTACTACTTCCTGTGTCTATTAAAAATTTAAGAGATTGATCATTTAAGCTTGTTATCTATATATATAAAAGAAAGTGATGTTAGTTCCTACGCTTATAACTCAAGAACGACTGGATGGATTTCGATGATATTATTAATTAAACTTATATACTAGACAAAAATGATTAAATCTAATTTAAAACTAACAATCTTAACTCTAGCTTACTGGCTCTTAGCGATCGCTCTAAACTTAACTATATCCTTAAAATTATTGCCTTTCGGCCTTAAATCTATCAATTTTTAGTTTGTTTTGTTTTTTATTTTCCAAGAAACGTTATAAAAACTTGAATTCTTTATTATTCTTATTTTATTTACAAACTACTTAAAACTACCTAAGCTACTTAGCCTAAATTAATTATAATCAGGGTGGTGAGCAATCATAAGGATTGGTCACCATCCTGATTGCGTCCATGGGCGCCTGACAGCCGCCAACAAGGGTTCACCCGTGCCGCCGAGACCCGAGCGACGCAATAGCGTCGGTCGAGTCTCGGTAGCACATACATGTCGGCTAGCCCAGTCCCTCCCAAGGACCCCCTAGTCTATCCTAAACCTACAAACTTAATATCTATCTTAAAACTAAGGAGGATGCTACGTCAGTAGCGCACCGGCTCGGGAGAGCGTATCAGCCCTCACCTCTTCCTCAAGCCACCAAAATTCGGTGAACTGCTTTACAGTATCGACCCTGTCCCGATCCGCAATTGCGGTGCTAAAACGGAGGAGCTCCTGAGCATTGGCGGCGTACCCGTCGTGGATGAGCCGCTTATCCCTCGCGCCGCGGTGGCTGTGGTACAATACCGGCACACCATCTTTATTTTGGACTAACCCTTTCATGTCTACATGAAGGAATGCCTCAGGCGGGATAAAGCCCGACCGAAGCGTACTCTCATGGTACATTAAATTGGGGCAGTAAGCCCCTGAGATCAGGCTATTATCACTGGCCATCGCCCTTGCAACGTGCCTCCGAATCACCTTAATAAGGAAATTGTCAACCCTATTCAGTCGAGCCCCATTGTATAGGGTCCTGTTGGGATAGTATTTTGTGTACTCAGATTCGGGAGTTCTAAACAACCCTAGACAGGCCCTGAGACATTGTCTCTCAAACACCCGAATCTTTTCCATATAGAACGGCGCTATATTGAACCACAAAGGACAGCCATAAGCGATGATGGGCCTTATGAGGGCCACGTAGCAAATGACCTTCACCCTGGAGTCAAGTTGACTGCTGCGAAACAGTCTCCTTGTCAGAGCGTAGGCCCGCTTAGCCCCAGCAAGACAAGCATCTATATGTTTGTCAAAATATAGATACTGGTCAAGCCAGATGCCAAGATACCGGACCACGTTTTTCACCACCAATGGCCGTCCCTGCTGTCCAATAATTGTTAATTTTCTCCAGTTTTTTCTGGTATCCCTAGGGGCCCCAGCCAATGGAGTTCTGAACAGGATTGTTTCCGATTTTTGGAAATTGATTTTCAACTTCCAATCATCGCAATACCTCTTAATTTGCTCGAAGTCACGCTGCAGAAGGATTCTGATGACCTCGATTTTTGGTCCTGATCTGTACGCCACTAAATCGTCTGCGTACGCTATAGCATGTCTGAGGGAACCCACCAGATCACTTGTGTAAATATTAAACAGGATCGGAGAATTCACTGCTCCCTGTTGTAAGCCGTTTTTAATTTCGAAAACCCTGCTCGAAGTCACATCGCCAGATTTTATCAAAATTAATTTTCCAAATGCGTCCGAATCCAAGGGCTTAAAAGACATTGTGGAGGAATTCGCGGAGCGGTTTTCGAAACAAGCGGCGAGTATTATGCATGCATGTGACACTAAAACCTCTAACCACGAGAGCTTGGAACTTCAACAAAGTATCTATATAGAGGAAGCAACGGAACCTGAAGTTTACGAGATATTGTGTCAACTAAGCAACACAAAAAGTCCTGGAGCAGACAACATAAGACCAGTCGATCTCAAACTGAATGCAAAGTATCTCACCCCTGTAATCACAAAGATTATAAACCTTAGTTTGTGTCAGTGTCATGTACCAAAGCTGATGAAAACATCTTTAATTCGGCCAATATACAAAGGAGGGATAAAAAAAGACACGGCAAACTATAGACCAATTTCAATTCTGCCGGCGGTTGAAAAATGTCTGGAAGAGATAGTCGTTAAACGTCTTAATTGTTTCATGTTGAAGCATAGAGTGATTCACCCAAACCAGTTTGGATTTCAAAAATGCAAGAGCACCCAATTGCTACTGGGAGAGTTTACCAATGTGGTTAATGCGGGGCTAAATAGAAATCATCACGTCCTTGTTCTATTTATAGACTTCAGCAAAGCCTTTGATACTTTGACACCCGAAAAACTCGTCGAAAGTCTCAACAAATTGGGAATGAGAGGATTGCTGGCAAGATGGCTCAAAAGCTATCTGACTGATAGAGTAATCCAAGTCAAGGTATCTAATATTTTAAGCCAAAAAAAGACGTGCGAATACGGTGTACCACAAGGTTCCAAATTAGGGCCCATTTTATTCATTCTTTTTACAAATGAACTGTTAAGAACGTTTAAGAAATCAATTGCCTACGCCTATGCGGATGATATCGCAATCGTTGTAAGACACAAAGACTTGCAGTTAGCCGTTAAGATATTGCAAGACGAATTCAACGCTGTATCTGAATGGTGTCACGATAACGGTCTGGTGATAAACGCAGACAAAACCAAAGTGATGCACATTCGGACTCCATCAAAGCCAACTGAAACAATTGAAATCCTTCATCGTAATGATCGCTGTCCAGTACAAAGAAGCAGCAGCGCGATTGAGGTAGTCAAAGCGGTTAAATATCTTGGAGTTACCATTGACGAGCACTTTCTGTGGCGTGAGCACATCAATAACCTGCGTCTTCAACTTAAGAGCACTTTATTTACAATGGTGTATCTGAAGCGTTACTCGCATATGGAGGTACAAAAGCAGGTGTACTACTCGTTGGCTGAGTCACGCATTCGATACGGGATCCTGGCCTGGGGAAACGCATCTAAAACCCATCTGGATAAGATATCTAAATTACAACATCGTCTTCTTAAAATAATTAGGCCTGTTAATTCAACTTTCAAAGTTTTAGATGTGAAGGCACTTTTCCAGATGACAACATTGCTTACCTATATGAACGACCAAAGGTTTACCCGACCCATAAGCCACCCACAAAACACCCGAAGACGAGTACGAGGGATGCTTGAAGTTCCACAAGCTTACAACACGTATGGTGATAGAGAGCTGCGATGCACGGTCCCTATATTAGTGAATTCGCTGCCACAATTTTTAAAAGTGATTCCAAATTTCAAAAAAAGAAAAAAAGAATTAAAAAAACATTTAATTGAACTTTATTTTGTGAATTAGAAAGCTAAAGAATTTTTTAAAAACACTATTATAATTGTATCCTAATTGTAAACAAAAATATTTTCAACTTAAATCATTTCAAAGTTAACTTATTAAATTTATGCTTAACCATCTGCAGATAAGCACTATGCTTCGCAGATAATACATGTAAATGAAAACTTCTTTTGTACAAATAAAATACATTGAATTGAATTGAATATATCGCCTCTAGCGGCAGGTGTCTTAATACGACGTTTGGGACACCGTCAACTCCCGCCGATTTTTTGTTTTTCAGTGATTCAAAGATAAACTGAAGTTCATCTCTACTCACGAACAGATGAGTATTTGCATCGGCGATTGTGCCATTTGCACGGTTGTCGTCATTGAACCCGGTGAAACCGTTGTTCTCGGATCGCCAATCTTGAATTTCGGTCCGCAGATAAAATTGGTTAAGAAAGGCCCTCTCCTCGAGATCGCGGTTACGGCAAACAGGGTTGTTCACCGTATACACACTCTCAAAGAAAGCTCCCATCAAATCCACCCTCTCCTGCGGGTCTTCGACCACGAAAAAACCATCGTTCGAGTCAGCACTCTCCGGACTTATGCCAGCAGTCAGTAGTGTCTGTCTGTTCTCGTTCGTCCGAGGTATTCGGACACATGAAATGTCGTTATGATCTTTCCGCCTGAACAGTTTATTTATTTGTGGGAACATATTCGGACTACTGGTTTTTATAGCCCGAATTTTATTGCCCCAATACAAACTTACAGATTTTCTGTAATTTTCGGTGATCAACTGTTTCAGGTTTTTGATCATCGACTTCAGTGTCCTTAGCTCGGGATCGTTCCTGTCAGTGAACTGTCTGTGTAGCCGTTTAAGCCTCGAGAGCAGTCTACTTTTATGTCGGTACAAAGTATCGATTGTCGCGTTTCGATACTTTTCAGTTTGTTCTTCGTCGGTGGAACGTCCTACCCGAGGGATAGTCCGCTCCATTGTCCGTTTGATGACGACATTCATTTGCCGTAAATGAGTGTCGATCTCATCGTTCGTCAAGTTCCTGTTTGTCGGTGGGTCGATCTCGCATGAGCGTATGTCGCGTTTTAAAACTCTGGAGAAGCGCGACCACTGCGCTTTTCGGTAATCGAAAGAACGCACTTGGTCGTACTGCTCCAGCGGCGTCTACTCGTTCGGGATCCGTAATACGGCGGCAAGTCCGTAGTGATCACTATCGTACTTAACCGCTCGTAAACAGTTCCGCGTGCTTAGATCAGTGTTTGTTAGTTCGAGTCTTTCGTCAACTAGCGCCAAGTCCAAGAAAGAACCATCTCTAGGGAAAGACGGGATATCCGTCGCGTATAATTCGAGTTTATACTCAATCATATTATGACGCCACCAGTCGTGAAACTGGTTGCCTCTAGGGTTCGGAATATCATTTCCCCATGCCGCGTGTTTAGCATTGAGGTCTCCGCCCAAAAAGTAATAGTTATCTTCCGATTGAAGCTGTAAGCAACGAAAAAGCGTCTCGATCTCATTCAAAAATTCAATGCGTAGAGGAGATTCAGGTGCGTAAAGCGACACCACATACACCCGCCTCTGGCTATTGAGGGGAATGCATACGATGCATGCTTCCAACACCTGGAACCTTCGCACGTCCCCGCTGTATATGACTGGTCTCCAGCCTGTTTGAAAGAATAAAAAAAGAAAAGTCGGAAAATTCTTAACAGGTGGCGTTGTAGGCCCAAATTTCGTTTTTTATGGGAAAATTATCTCAAAAATAATTAAAACTGAATAGAAATCGAGTAGTGACATTTCAAATACAAAAAAAAAAAAATAATAATTTTAAAGGCAATTGTTGTTGTCAATTATTTCAATTATTTTCCATTCAAATATTTGTTGTCAACAATTAATTTTTTTTTTTTTTAAATATACGATAGATATGTACCTAAGTTTGTTTATGTTTACTATGTTACATTAAGAGTGGGTGTCCCTCAGCTATGAACTCCGAGCTCATGTAAACATGCTTACATGTATTAGTGCACAGAATTTCAAATAGCCGAGCACACCCTCCCTCATTAAGATCACATTTGTGACTACAGAGTCTGTAAAATGAGAACTCGCTCAACGTTCACTAAATAAAAATAATAACAAATTCGCTGCACAAAAAATCAAAACAAATCAAAACGAAAAACAACAAAAAGGACAAGCTGGCTGCCTAGGGCGATAGGCTAGTTGTATTGAGCTGCAAACTGTGTCTGAATAGACTGAAAATGTTAGTGTGTGTGATATCTAGTTTTCTACGAATTACTTACAAATCCAATCGCAAATTTTTTACTTTTCAAGATATTTGCCAAGATTCAATAATTTATATTTTTATATAAAATTGGTTTTGGCTTGTTCGTAGCTTTTGCCTTGTTTGCGGGTCTGGGATGGGTTTCTTGTATAGTTAAACTTAGAATCTATGCGAAACGCCCACCGAACCTAGCCTAGGATAATACACTATTCATTTATGTGTTTATTATTGTCCTTTCACGGAATTCTATACCAAGGGGTTGCACAATCTTTCTTACCACTAATATTATTAGAACTTTTCTTAAATTTTAGCATGCTGAAAGTTGTATCAATTTGTAACTGTACGTTTCGGCTTTTGTGAGACAATCGAAGTATATGGCTGTTAGTATTCTGTACTACTAAGGGGATACATAATTACACTACATTAATTTAATGATATGTGGGTAATCTACACATTTTTGGGAACTAAGAACGATATGTTCGATATGCTATTACGTGTTTTATTATATCAACTGTGAACTTGCAGTCTAATTTAAGTCCCGCTAATGCTTACAAGTTAAGCACTTTTATTATCTGCCAATTAGAAAAGCAGAGCTTCTCTTAGTCATTTTATACTCGTATTTAAAAACTTCAATTCACCAGTTTTTCTATAGGAGTCTAGTGTCGAGCGGAAAGAAACAGGATGGGAAGTGTTAGTACTTCTTTTAAGCTTATATGCTTTAACCAGACAGTTTACAGAAATAAGGTGGTTTTTTTTTACATCTGAAAGTCATACTGAGCGAGCATCTCTACCAGCACAATGTAAAAGGAAATTAAAAAAACAAGAACAATAAAACAGGGCATTTAATCTAAGCAGAAATTTACATATGGACTTTGTTTTTGGTTAGGTGTTCGATACTTGTATATGCCTTAGGTTTTCTCGGATTTTGCATTTACGTTTCTCAGAATGCATCTTCTTTTAATTTTAGTAAATACACTAAATCATAGGGCCCAAACACTGGGAAGCTAAATTATCTCTTGGTAATATGAACTTGCTCTAAAATTAAAAAAAAAAGTTTCTGAGTTGTGAGTTTCTTTTAGCTCCACATAGATATTCATAATTTATTTTCAAACAATTAATTTTTTTTTCTACACCTTTCATAATTATTAAGTCTCTAGACTCTAGCTGATGAAGGGCAATAAAAAGTCCACACCGTTCAACAATAATACCATTTTCACTTTGTATTAGTGTTGACAATGCACTATACAGGAATGTTTTAATTACATTGCCTATTTTAATTATTTTATTTTGAATTTATAAAGCAAAAATAATTAATATTTTAAAGCCAAATGAATGTGTTTTTATTTTTAACACTTTCGGCATCTTGCTATTTTTTTCAATTATCTGAACTCGTAACAGTAGAAAATAGTAAGGAAATTATTTCAGAATATCTAAATAAAAACTCAAATATTGAACGTTTGCCTTTTCCAAGGAAATATGTATAAAACAATAATATTTGAAACTCCTACAAACAAAGCAAAAAATTCAAACACATCAACAACAACAAAGTCATCACCCAGTCCCCATCCCCACCCACTCTCACATAAATTTTTCTCGGATTATCAAAATTTATCTCATTGTTGCTTTCTTCACTTTATCAAACAGCAAGAATAATAGTATGTATCTATCAGAATTTCAGAAACCCAAACAAAACGAAATAAACAAATTTTTGTCATTTTTTGTTCAAGCAGCTCTAGTGAGCGAAAATCTGCAAATTATAAATTCTCAATAGAGAGTAAATTTAGAGAAAAATCGAATAACGCCATGTCGGATATTTTGTGAACTACATTGCATAAGTGTGTGTAAACTCTGAAACAAAATTCGGAATGCAGTAAAATAGTAAAATTTTAAAAATTCGAATTTAACTATTTTATGAACTAAACATCAAACTTTTATTCATTGAGCAGACATACAAATATGCAAAGCCCATTCTCTTTTTTACAGATTAGAAAAATAGTTCCTTGTTCCTCCACAAAGATTGTTTGCTTTTAGTAATATTAACCTGCAGTTTTAAGATGGTAAGCACAAAAAATCAAAATTGTGCTTCAATAGCTACCTCGAGCAGTTCATTGGTAACTAAAGTAAATCATAAAAAAAGGAAAAATGTTTGATCTAGGGATTGCCCCACCGGGGCGCAGAAAAAACACCCAAAAAAGGGGGTTTTTGGTACTTTATGCAATATCAAGGTCGAAAAATAAAATTGTGCTTCAATAGCTACCTGCGTCTATTTACTGGCTATTGAAAACCGTTTACTCCGGTCAATTATCTCTTAAGAACTTCGAGAAACTACGGGGCGCAGAAACGTCTACCCCTGCCACCCAGCCTTAAGTAACTTTTTGAAATGGAGTAGATACTTTGATTTATTTGTTTGACATGAATTTTCAGGATCATTGCATTAGTATGTATGAGAAAGTTGAAATGTAGTGCTGTTTGAGATGACGTGAACAATGATGACAGGCAACAGGAGTTGTTGAGCGTCTTGAGGTGTCACGTAGGGAGGGGTTCTTACGAAAAATGAGTGAGTAACAATCATGGTGCTATGCTTATTCGTGAGTAGGGTTATGGGGAGGGCAGCTCAAAGGTACCATAACGCCTTGATACCGGTGTGGAGAGAGAAGAGAGAAGGCTTACCAACCAAGATGATAATTGTGGTTAGTTTTCTTCTTGGCTGTTAAAGTTACAAATATTTCATTTAGAGTTAATCCTTTCCTTATTTTCTTGAAATTTTAAAACCTTTCCGTCAAAATTTCAGGCATGTAAAAGTATCCGACAGCCCTTCCATCAAAGTCAAAATTTAGATTCCTGTGTCTCTCTCTCTATACAGGTCGAAAGAAATATCTGTGCGTTAGTCGGGTGAAAACTCGAGAACGGCTCCACCGATTTGGATGATTTTTGTTTTGTGTTGTTCGTCTTGATTCAGGAATGGTTTAGGAAAAAAGAAAAGTCGGAAAATTCTCAACAGCTGGCGTTGTAGGTACACATTTCGTTTTTCAGTTAAATTCAATTATCTTCTATAACATAGTAATACAATAACAATGAACAATGGATATGGTTGATAGCATTCTCTTGGAGCCGATAGGTGGTGCCGTTGTCGACAAAAAATATGGTCCCTTGAAAAAAAAAACTACCTACAGAGCTTCAAAATAAAATTGAATATGTATTATAAATCCTAAATATTTCTGGAGCGCGTAAGTTTTCGCCACATAACTTATTGATATTTGTGGTAAAACAGATTTTCGTTTAATTTTGTTACTCGGGTACGAAGATATGCAATTATTAAATTCGCATAATATTACCTCCATTACCATTTGTATGACACTTTGTTCGTTTAGGTACTTTACTA
Organism: Cheilosia vernalis; assembly: GCA_949126925.1. Classification (NCBI taxonomy): domain Eukaryota; kingdom Metazoa; phylum Arthropoda; class Insecta; order Diptera; family Syrphidae; genus Cheilosia; species Cheilosia vernalis. Next base: position 71,713,314 of record OX421358.1, read on the forward strand.
TCCCCTTTAAAGAGGGAAGGTTATGTGTTTACGTTTTATATTGGTATCAGTATTTCTAATTCAAATTTTCTGTTTCGTTTGAACCAAAAATCATACCCAAAACCAATTTGTTTCGCGAAGTAGTAATTTTATGGGCTAAAAATGATTCCCCACTTTGGTCAACGTTTCATCCTGCACTGGAATCAGAACGCACTTTGATACATAACAGGTATAGGAAAACGGGTTGTAGCACCTTCCATTAAAAAATAAATCAAACGCTATTTCTAGAGTTGTATAATTAAAATTATTAATGGAAATTGTCCAAATAAAGCACTCTGCGAAATGCGAGCCAGACTTAAAACGAAAGGTACGGTCAAAGTCGGGGTGGTATAGCTAAATATAAAAGAGACTGACGTACGTATGTGCACTCATAACTAAGTTTAGATTCGAATTGGCCCAAGGAACAATATATGCTATACTTTTTGTCGAGTAAACAAAACGGATAGTATCATTTCCATTAGGAATAACAAAAATTATGTAAAATTTTGAATTTTTGTATTCTTTGAACGTTCCGGGCCTACCGCTACACAATTTGAAAAATGTCGGCCCATTTATAAATTTTTTTGTGAAACCTAAATGCACCGAAAGTTTGCGAATGATGAAACACATCGACATTACTATACTTCAGTTATTTCTATTGTATAACTATAAGTTTTGAATAAAGAATTTGAATTTAACGAATAGCATAAAGTAGCATGGGCTTTGTGCATGCTTGAAATTATTATTTTCATTCCATTAACGAATTCGGGCGGAACAAAGTTCGCCGGGTCAGCTAGTATGAATATAAGGTAATGCAGATGAATTGAAATTATTCATATCTATATAACCTATTGGTGTACCGAGGCTTACATGCGAAAATTTTCGTCATTTACCTCGATAATTTCATCCAGGTCTTGATGTGCATCAAGATTTTGGACGTAGTTGTTGGGATTTCTGTGGGTACTATTTTCTTCCACATTGTACAATTCTGCTCTAGGATGATTATGGATCTCCGCCCGTGTGAAATTATTATTAAATCGTCTGTTACCGGTATTTTTACTTGTACGACTATTCCCACTATATGTGTCCATTGGTTCTGGACCTCTTGAGTAACCATGTTGGCTTATTTGCCGACTTTGGGGTTTGGGAAGGGATATAGGGGGTAATTGTTGCGGAAAAGATTGTTGAACCCTAGGATGTGTAAAATTAGATTGTTGTAATTTATCTTGTTTGAAATTATGCCGTTGGAAATTCTGTCTTTGATTGAATGATTGTTGAGGCTGAGAGTTGTACTGTTGATATCGCGGTTGTTGAGGATAATAGTTCTTATGTGGATTATAATATTGGCTTTTATTATTTGGGAAATATTGCTTTGTGTAAGGAACATGTTGTGTGTTCCTCACATAGTACGTATTTTGCTCTTCCAAGCAAAAATTTAGAGCTATTGCGAGGGTTTTTGCCTCATGGCTCTTATAGTTGAGCCTAATGGCTCTTTTAGCCCGGTTAGAAATGTGTTGAGGCACATTTCTTCATAGAGAACATATTTTGAATTTATTACCGACTGTTCCTTCTCATGCACCCGAATGTGGTTTATCATGGTTGAGAAGATTTCGATAACGTGTGAATAGAATGCCTCGACGGTATTCTCGTTTTGTTTGAGGGTGTGCAAGTCGCGGATTAGGCTGGTCTCATTTCTTTTATCCGAGTAGTGTGTGACTAAATTTTGTTTAATACTTTCCCATTTAATGGGAGTGCCGTACATGTTTAAAATTTCATTGGCTTCGCCAATAATTTTATTTCTAAAGGTTCATTTTTATATGATCGAATGAGATAGGTTGTGTTACTTCGATTTTTATTTCACTATATTGCTTAATTATTTCGGAGGTGACAGAATCAGCACTAGCTGATCTTTTATGAGTGTGAGTGCTATACGGGAGATTCGAACTACTTGAACTAGTTTTTGCGTGGAGTTTTCTTTTGGGGGAAGGATGTGGTGAAGTCATGGAAGCTTAATATAACTAGATACAATACTTTTCACTCACCCTACAAGTACAATGAATAGTGTTTTCTTCATACTATATACTGCTATAAGTGTAGAGGTATCTTCAAGGTAGAAAGTGCTTATTGAATCCAGATGTCCTTCTTTGATGTCCGTTTGGATACAAAATATTCCTTTAACTAGCACACTTTTTCTTTATTTAAATGTCTTCACTTGTTTTAATTAGTTATTTTTATTCCTTCACTTTCTTGTCGCTTAGTTTAGTTATTGTTATTGTGATTTGTGAGTATCGATATTCGCTCGATTCACTATTATAGTTATTGTATTATTAGTATTCAATTTGTATTCACAAATATTCAATTATTTCGATTTTTCATTTTTTTTTTGTTTTATTCACTGGTTTTTCCGACTGCGCCAATTACGAGCGTGGAGCGATCAATAAAACACGGTATGATTCTCCAAGTACAAAATAGACGTTTTTATTTAAATCAATGATTACGTTTTGTCATTTACGAACGTAGAACGAAAAATAGAACAAGTATAATTCTTCAAGTGCAAAATATATTTTAAGATCAATTATTACATTTACTGTTTGAATTCCCGATAGCGACTGACTAACTTTTTCTCTTGCAGCTATCTTTATTAACTTTGCTATGGGAAATTATGGTTTACATCGAGATATTTCTTAGAACTAATGCACAGGTGTATACTATTTCTTAGAACTGGTGTACTGGTACATCGGTGGGAATGAATTACTTCTCACTGTTGTTCGGGGGTGGTAGCTTGTTGTTCGGGGATCGTAACTCGCGCACCTACCCGATTCCCCCCGCAAATTTTGAAAGAAAAATTCTCTATTAAATTTTGTATCGGTGAATACGTGTGAAGCAAAAAAACAAAAAAAAATGTGAATGGAGGGGGTATAATGAAATACTGACACTCAGCAGTCATCCTACATCGTGGAACTTCTATCTTTTGTGGAAATTTTTTTGCCCGAAAAACTATTCGTACAAAACAAAAATAAAGCATCAAAATTGTTTAAGTATTATGAATCTGATGAAAAAACATTCGTACTAAAATGCAACACACTAAATGCCTATAAAAAGAGATTCGTCTTTTAGCAAAAGATTTATAGTACCAAGAAATAGTCATTATAATGTTAACAAACTGCGATTTTTAAACTCAAGGTTAATTTATTGTGAATTTCTTTCCGAATAATACCAACTTTACTTTTAGAAGAAATATTTTTTCGTAAACAAATCGAGGGAATTTGAGTTCGGTGAAAAGGGATAAATGCCCTCGCTTCGTGGGGAAAATGAAGAGTGAAGGCTAAGAACACTGACTGATTTTAGTGTACCTATTTGGTGATTTCGATCAGCTGATGGATGCGTTCCCACAGTTTAATTTTTGTCTGTTTCATTTCACCACGAAAACATCTATTTTGGTAAATGGTAAGTTACTTATGTAATCAATATATAAATAAAGGAATAAACTGATAAATATTCATTCGTGGAAATTAAATAAAACATTTTTGTTCCTACAATTATTATTGCGTGTTTTCGTTTCTTGTTTTTGGCAAAAACAGAAAAAAGGCAACGGATTCAAAGCGAAGAACTAAGGAATATTAAGACTGTAAATGTGTTGGGGTTCTGGGGAGAGATATGAACAATTCTGAGTGGGTATCATTTATGAGTTATAATATTTTTATGAAGTTACCGTGTAATAACAGACAACAAAGAGGAAAAAATTATATTTTTAACAAAATTTGCAACAATTTAATAAACAACGAATTTCAAATTAACGTAATTAATGAAAACAATTGATTCAGTCGAAAATATGTATAATGATTATTTAGAAAATAAATTTTTTGTGCTATATCTATTTAATTTGGCCTGTTGTTTTTTATACTATTTTGGTGCAGACTATACTTAAACTGCACTTTATATAGGCTTCATTAGAAATATTTTAAATATAGCTTGAAAAATATAAGTTTCACATGGCACAATAAAAAACTAATATACGAGTATATATAATATGATTACTTTTCGACATGTTACCATCCAAAATAATTTGCAACCTTCATAGCCCTCAACAAATAATAGGACATCAAATCATTTTTTGAAATTCTGATGACCAACCAATTGTAGTTGAAAATCAATTTAAGAATTTATTTTCTTTAAACTGTAAGTCAAAGAATCGAAACTGAAATATATAGTAAAATTCCAAATAATTGTTGGTAGATACTGATTTTATTTACATTTTGCAAATGATCAATATTTCCATTGTTTACAACCACAATGTAAACATCCCGTACTTCATCTAGGTAAAATAAGAAAATCCTAATAATATCCGTGTTTTTTTTAGCTTCGATCTCAGCAAGGTAAAGTAGGATTTTCAGCACTCATTTACAACAACTATTGCTTTGTTTTGCTGAGATCGAAGCTCAAAGCTTAAAAAAAATGTATGCAGGTACTAAATTCACCACACCAGACCCACTGTTTTCTTAACACGTCCCGATCTCCCGATAACTGCCAATTATTTTAATTAATTGAATTTTTCCCAATGCCACCACAGAATGAAGTGTCAGTCATCTGTCAGGTTGCAATGTGCAAGCGTATGCGTGCCTCTAATTGACTTTAACATGGCACACATACTTTCGCACATACAAACGCGGAAAACAGCTTGTAGGCAAACTCTCTTAAGTTGGCGGAGCTGGCGGTCTATTTAACAGCCCTATTATGGCTATCAAATATCAATTGTTTGATACTTGATAACATCTATCAATTCAACGATATTTTGGTATTATGAGTATCAATTGATAGTTTTTACCCCATTGTGAATGGTAATCAAAATATCATTGAGAATGGGTTCTCTTTTGAAGTTTGACGTTTCTAATTTGTATGACATAAAAAAACCAACCCAAACTACTTCATCATAATCTATTTAAAATCAAAAACTACCGATTACATTTCGGTCTAAAGTCGTTTTTTTAACAATAAAAACAAGGAACTAAATTTTATTATTTGGTGTTTAAATAAATTTTTAACCCCCGGAATATTTGATACGTATCAACAAGAGATTTGTGGTTGATAGAATATTTGATGAATATCAATTTTTTTGACAACCGTAATACCAAGTTTATCGATAAAACTGTTCACAATAGATCTTAAATGGCTATATTTATCGTCCTTTAAACAAACAACATCATGCCAGTCAATTATTGAATATGTTTCATCGGCATATTATTTCCTGTCATAAGCTGATTAAACTCGATACCGATGTAAATACTCTTAAGTTCGTAAACTTTAAACTTGGTGTGCCTGAAGATATGCTTCCCATTTTTCTAAATTCCAGTGGGCTTCGCGTTCGGATTTTTAAACCTAATTCAAAAAACGAGATGGTCACTTCAATCGATCTTCATCAAGCATAACAAGCGTTACTCCTGTTCCCCTGCTGCTGTGACTGATGCCTTGCCATCGTTCCTCTGTCAATTTATTGCTTGCCCAAGTATTGCTGCGCATACTTCAGCTGTGGATAGTTTGGTCGAGGTCGCGCCGCCTCTTGCTGATGCTGATGCTACCTATCAACCGTGCAATGCTTGTGCTGCTTGTACTGATATTGATGCTGGAATTATATTACTCATGCTAATAGTGTGCTTAATATAAATACCCCTCCTACCACACTTTCTTCATCTTCATCTTTACTATGTGAATTAAGTGTTTACTACCAAAATATGAGTGGTTTTTTCTACTAAATTAAGAGAACTTTACATAGCGATTGATGCCTGCGATTATGACGTCATTGCCCTCACGGAGACATGGCTGTATAATGACATTCATACGAGTGAGCTATTTGATGAGTCCGTGTTTGCTGTTTTTCGCCACGACAGATTTGATTTGAATAAAAGCCGTGGTGGGGGCGTTTTGATTGCCGTACGTCGTAAATTCACGGCTTTTGAGATTCCTATTGATCTGGTCTTCGTGGAAGGTATATTTAATGTTGAGCAAGTCTGTGTACGAGTGTCTGCGGCTAAAGTTGGAGATCCTGATTTGCTGTTATTTCTTAGTTATTTCGCTCCGAATAGTACTGCATCGGTATATGACAAGCATCTACTAAATATCGATAGGGTCATCTCAACTTTCGAGGATCAACGATCCATTCATATTTGTGTTCTTGGGGACTTTAATTTTAGGAATCTCGGTTGGTTGTCGGATGGCAGTAAAGTGCTACCGTATCGTTTTTCTTCGTAAGCTGAAAATACCAGTCTGGATTATCTCCAGTCATTAGATCTTTGTCAAGTTAGTAATGTTCGTAATTCTTTTAATAATTTGTTAGATCTTGTGTTTGCATCTGATGACATGAATGTTTCGGTAGATAATTGTTTACCATTATTAAGTTCAATTGTTCGAATTTGAAGTTAATGAGTGATCAGTTTGCTTTAGTGAACTAGGGTGATGAACTTCGGTACGACTCAGTTACGGAAAATTGTAATGCTTTCTCGAATATTTTATTCTTAATATTAAATAATTCTGTGCCTAGAGTACGAAAAAAAGTTTACTCTCATCCACCATGGTACAATCGCCGGTTACTGAATCTTAATAATGCAAAAAATAGAGCTCATAAAAATTTTAAGAGAAGCAAATCTCAATCCGAATATGTAGTATTTGCACGGTTGAGAACAGAATTTTGTTTTCTTTCCCGTTTTCTCTCGAACAAATACATCCAAACTTTGGAAAGCAATCTAAAATCCAACCCAAGGTGTTCTTGGCTATACGTAAATTCTAAATGGTCCAGTATTGGTTTTCCTTCAACTATGAATTTTCAAGGTCAATCATCAAATAATCCCAGAGTCATTTTGAACATGTTTGCATCGTATTTTCAAAGCATATATGATTCCTCAAGACTAACTTCTTTGAAGGATGAGTATTTCGATTCTTTGAATGCATTTTCTGCCTCAAGCTCTCTGGTTTTTAATAGATCAGAAATACTGCTGGCGCTGAAGGACTTGAATTTCAGTAAAAATCCAGATTTCTTGGGTTATTACCCAGTGGTCTTAAAATCTTGTGCTGATTCTCTCAGTTTGCCCTTACTGTCTATCTTGAATCAGTCTTTGGCTACTGGCACTTTTATTGAAGCTTGGAAGTATTCGCTAATAACTCCCGTCTATAAGAGCGGTAAAAAAGACCAAATTTTGAATTACAGACCTGTCTCTAAGCTCACTATTATTCCTAAACTTTTGGATCTTCTGGTGAAGGAACGAATGGTTTTAATTTTAAAAAGCTTTATAAGTGATTCTCAACACGGTTTTTGGAAGGGTCGCTCGACTTGCTCTAATCTAGTTCAGTTCACTAACTATTGCTTAAATTCAATTGAAAATCATAAGCAGGTGCATGTGGTGTATACTGATTTCGTGAAAGCCTTCAGTAGAATAAACTTTCTTATCCTTCTAAGAAAACTGGAGTGCTATGGTTTTTTTGGCCCACTACTTTCGTGGTTTAAATCGTACCTCTTCGGTCGGAAACTATATGTTTCTATCGGGAATTTATGCTCAGACGAAATTAACGTTGTGTCTGGGGTCCCGGAAGGTAGCCATCTTGGACCAATCCTTTTTCTTATTTTTATTAATGACTTGCCCAGAATTCTTAATTATTGTTCTTGTCTTCGTTATGCAGATGACATAAAGTTTTTCACAACAGTTTCTAACCTCAGTGATTGTGGTCTTTTCCAGAGAGATTTAGATGCTTTTTTTGAATGGTGTAATCTAAATGATCTACATCTCAACCTCGATAAATGTGCCACCATGTCGTATAATCGGACTCAATATATTCTTATACCCGAGTATCGCCTTGGAGAACAAGCTATCAGAATTGCGGTTGAGTTTAAAGATCTTGGTGTGGTGTTTGACGGAAAACTCGCTTTTGATATCCATGTTAATAACATAATGTCAAAAGCGAACTCTGCATTAGGATTTCTGAAAAGAAATTCATCGGATTTTTAGGATCCCTATACCCTTAACGCCATTTATACAAGCATGGTTCGACCGTGTCTTGAATACTGTAGTGTAGTTTGGAACCCGTTTTCTGCCAAAAATATTAATAGAGTCGAAAAAGTTCAAAAAAACTTTTTGCGATTTGCACTGCGCCGCTTCTTTTTGAGCGATAATGTCCACTATTCCTACCGTTCGAAATGTTTGCTGTTGGGATTAGATTCCCTCGAAGTTCGCCGTAAAATGCAATGTGTTATGTTCGTCAGAGATTTACTTTGTTCGTCTATTGACTGTGGTAATTTGCTTTCATTAATTTGTTTATATGCTCCCCAAAGGGCTCTTAGGTCCAGATCTTTGTTATTTGAAGTTCATCACTCCACATTATATGGGGCCAATGAGCCAGTTACGCTTTGTTGTAAATTATTTAATATCGTTTATGAGCAGCTTGATTTAGTATTGCCAAGGTCTAGATTTAAGGAACTAGTATTGTTAAATTTAAGACAATCATATTTTTAAGTTTGTACATTTTATTTTTTTTTTTTTTTTAATTATTTTCCTCGATCTGTTGATATTGTAATTTCGTAGATCTAAATAAATAAATATAAATATAAATATAAATCCAACAATATTCACAATTCATCAAAAATGTTGATAGATTGATAACCATAATACCGATTCATTCATTTTGTTGATAGGTATCAATTATTATCAAATATCGTGTTGATATTTGATAGTCATAATAGTCGTAATACTTAGTTTATGGTATTATGGTATCAACTTACTCTCAGTCTCTTCACCTGATAAGCTTGCATAGTACATAGCCGCGAGACGACTAGTCTTGCTCTTGCATAAGAAAACAGAGAAGTAAATAATTATAGAGATGCAAGTGAGTGCTAATACACTACAGATACACACCAAAAAAATGTTTCTTTATCCTCTTTTGCTATTTACAGACATTTTTTTTACTGATCGACACTTGAAACATGAATGAACAAATATGGTGCATATTACCCACAGGGCATGATACAACAAGACAAGATAACGCAGAGAAGTTTTCATTTCTGATTTGTTCTGCGCATCTACGTCACAAGAGCCCGATGAACATTTTGACATTTGGCATTTACATGTGTTTTACATGGAACGGTTTGTGTTGTTCCTTTAAATGCTTAAATAAATATTAAATTATAAATATGTAATATAGTTTCGGAATTGTGTTAAATATGTTTGGATAAACATTTACGTCAGTATATGTGTTTTTCTTTTGCTGTTGCTATCGATTATAGTGCTGCAAATTTATTGTATTTAGCTTTGCTTGACGCGGCGAAGAAGAAATTTAATAGTAAAGTTGTATTGTATAAAAAAATGCTAAATATGAAGTGAAGAAAATAAAATGTTTTAAAAACAAGTGGTTTAGTTAATAATTTTTTTTTATATTTTAGTTTTCTGGAGTTTTTTTCATCAACTATTTGTCGATTTAGAAGGCGAATGCGAAAGTACATTCGCGAGCGGAAGAAGAGTTTTTTTACACGGATGTTGCAATTAATTTTAGCTTTTTTTGATAAATCAATTAAGTGGGTCAAATAATTAGTCCGAATATTTAGCCCATCACCGTTGACAACATTGAAAACGTTTTCCAGAATCTTCATATCGACCATCATAGCTTCCGATGGCTTCGAAAGACCACCTTCGCTGATTTGGTTGACCCAAGATAAAGAATTATCTTCAGTTTGTCCAAGCTCAGGCAGGTTTTCTTTCAGCCAATGACATATGTAACCTGCTAGGTTCTCCAGGCCATCGTATGCCATCGGAATTTCAAGTTCTGGATCCGAACATTTTGCTTCCTTCATTAGGGACAATATGATCAGCATAATTCAAATGTTCCATAATGCTCTCAACCACTTCTTTGTTCTGTCGGATAGCCATTCTATTTGAACGGCTACATTGAGGAGCATTTGGAACACAAACATCACCTTCAGATAAGTGTACTTTGGGAACAGCACCAGGTTTCAATGCAGGTCGACCAGTAAATCCTACGAGGGAAAGCATGCCAATTAGCATTAAGATTACTATATTAATACAACAATTTACCCATTTCATATTCAATATTGTGTAGAAAGTCGTCTTTGACAAAATGCAGACTACAAAGTCTTCCAGTCTTTACATTTATTGGATCTTCCCGTCTACAAAAAGATAACCATTGCCTTAAGATATTTTTTTCTTTAGGGAAGCTATGGAAGCTGGTGTCTAATGTTTTCTTCTTCTGGGTATTATTGTTGCACTCAAACACTGAACAAACACCCATTTTAAATAGTCACTTTTTATTTATTTAATTAAAAAACAATCACAATGCCAATAAACTGAAACAAAATTTGAACTTTCGCGCTAATAATCTTGTTGTATCATGGGCACAACCTACGTCAAAATTTGTTGACAAATGAATACCGATGAACAGCAAGAATGAACGACATGCGCAATGCGCTTTCTTGTCTTGTTGTATGATGCACACAGGGCCACAGACGATACAATTTTTCTATATTGCGCAATAAATATCAAAAGAATTTTGATTTCCTACAATATGAAATATTTCACAATAATATTGAGCGTCTAGGGACAGCTTAATAATAATAACTAGTATCGCTTGTGGTCGAAAATCTACCATACCTTTTATAAGTACATTTATGTTAAAAAACGTAATAATATTATTCTCGTTATTTATTTATGTTTTTTTATAAACGAAAGGAAAAGAGCCACATCTATAATAGATGGAAAAATAAAGTGCACGACTGGGTCGAACGAAACTTTCTCGTTGAGTGTCCATATGGACATAGAATCCCTTATTTCTGAGTATGTTTAGCAGTTCATTTACTACGATCTACGATGGATCATAGCAGGGCGATAGAACACCACTCTTGCCCCCAGAGTTTTAACAGAATCATATTAAGAATGCAAACAGTACCAAATATTGCAATGTTTAGTTTTAAAAATACAATTGCGTAACTATTTAGTTGAAAACCGATTATAAGTTATTGTTCGGGATGTAAGCATTGCTTCGTTTTTAGAGTTTTATCGAAATCAAAGATGGGGTTTTTGGAGATATGAACAGTTTTTAAAATTAGCGTTTTCGGTGCTTCGAATTGAATATTGAGGACACAAAAGCATCCATTTGACTCCAAGTTTGCATTTTGGTCAAAATCGTTATCGCCGTTTTCCGGTAAACTAAAAAAAACTAAATTAAAAAAAAAATACTTTTTTCAAAAATGCATTGTACGATAATATAGAGAAAAACTGCGTTTGCTATTAATTTATAAATGACCACATTATTTTTGGCGCTGAAGGACTTGAATTTCAGTAAAAATCCAGATTTCTTGGGTTTTTACCCAGTGGTCTTAAAATCTTGTGCTGATTCTCTCAGTTTTCCCTTACTGCCCTCTTCAATCAGTCTTTGGCTACTGGCACTTTTATTGAAGCTTGGAAGTATTCGCTAATAACTCCCGTCTATAAGAGCGGTAAAAAAGCCCAAATTTTGAATTACAGACCTGTCTCTAAGCTCACTATTATTCCTAAACTTTTGGATCTTCTGGTGAAGGAACGAATGGTTTTAATTTTAAAAAGCTTTATAAGTGATTCTCAACACGGTTTTTGGAAGGGTCGCTCGACTTGCTCTAATCTAGTTCAGTTCACTAACTATTGCTTAAATTCAATTGAAAATAAACTTTCTTGTCCTTCTAAGAAAACTGGAGTGTTATGGTTTTTTTGGCCCACTACTTTCGTGGTTTAAATCGTACCTCTTCGGTAGGAAACAATATGTTTCTATCTGGAATTTATGCTCAGACGAAATTAACGTTGTGTCTGGGGTCCCGAAAGGTAGCAATCTTGGACCAATCCTTTTTCTTATTTTTATTAATGACTTGCCCAGAATTCTTAATTATTGTTCTTGTCTTCTTTATGCAGATGACATAAAGTTTTTCACAACAGTTTCTAACCTCAGTGATTGTGGTCTTTTCCAGAGAGATTTAGATGCTTTTTTTGAATGGTGTAATCTAAATGATCTACATCTCAACCTCAATAAATGTGCCACCATGTCGTATAATCGGACTCAATATATTCTTATACCCGAGTATCGCCTTGGAGAACAAGCTTTCAGAATTGCGGTTGAGTTTAAAGATCTTGGTGTGGTGTTTGACGGAAAACTCGCTTTTGATATCCATGTTAATAACATAATGTCAAAAACGAACTCTGCATTAGGATTTTAAGGATCCCTATACCCTTAAGGCCATTTATACAAGCATGGTTCGACCGTGTCTTGAATACTGTAGTGTAGTTTTGAACCCGTTTTCCGCCAAAAATATTAATAGAGTCGAAAAAGTTCAAAAAAAACTTTTTGCGATTTGCACTGCGCCGCTTCTTTTTGAGCGATAATGTCCACTATTCCTACCGTTCGAAATGTTTGCTGTTGGGATTAGATTCCCTCGAAGTTCGCCGTAAAATGCAATGTGTTATGTTCGTCCGAGATTTACTTTGTTCGTCTATTGACTGTGGTAATTTGCTTTCATTAATTTGTTTATATGCCCCCCAAAGGGCTCTTAGTTCCAGATCTTTGTTATTTGAAGTTCATCACTCCAATGAGCCAGTTACGCTTTGTTGTAAATTATTTAATATCGTTTATGAGCAGCTAGATTTAGTATTGCCAAGGTCTAGATTTAAGTGACTAGTAATGTTAAATTTAAGACAATTATATTTTTAAGTTTGTACATTTTATTTATTTTTTTTTTTTTTTTTTATAAATTATTTTCCTCGATCTGTTGATATTGTAATTTCGTAGATCTAAATAAATAAATATAAATATAAATAAATATAAATATAAGTCCAACAATATTCACAATTCATCAAAAATGTTGATAGGTTGATAACCATAATACGGATTCATTCATTTTGTTGATACGTATCAATTATTATCAAATATCGTGTTGATATTTGATAGTCATAATAGTCGTAATACTTAGTTTATGGTATTATGGTATTAACTTACTCTCAGTCTCTTCACCTGATAAGCTTGCATAGTACATAGCCGCGAGACGACAGTTAATGAGACTAGTCTTGCTCTTGCATAAGAAAACAGAGAAGTAAATAATTATAGAGATGGAAGTGAGTGCCAATACACTACAGATACACACCAAAAAATGTTTCTTTATCCTCTTTTGCTATTTACAGACATTTTTTTTACTGATCGACACTTGAAACATGAATGAACATATTACCCACAGGGCATGATACAACAAGACAAGATAACGCAGAGAAGTTTTCATTTCTGATTTGATCTGCGCATCTACGTCACAAGAGCCCGATGAACATTTTGACATTTGGCATTTACATGTGTTTTACATGGAACGGTTTGTGTTGTTTCTTTAAATGCTTAAATAAATATTAAATTTTAAATAATATAGTTTCGGAATTGTGTTAAATATGTTTGGATAAACATTTACGTCAGTATATGTGTTTTTTTTGCTGTTGCTATCGATTATAGTGCTGTAAATTTATTGTATTTAGCTTTGCTTGACGCGGCGAAGAAGAAATTTAAAATTAAAGTTGTATTGTATGAAAAAATGCTATATATGTAGAATTCGATTTTATTTAAATTGAATTATTATAATAGTTTTAGGAATTCAGAAAAAAATTAAACAATAAAGAAAAGAATGGTGAGAAAAAAAGTAATTGGCAAAAAATGATTAGTGATCGGCACAAGTCCCCGTCGTACGTCGTGTTCGTTCTTTCGCCGCTCGTCTTCGACTGCTCGTTTTTCAATCAGTTTCAGTATATGCGTTAGGTTGGCGTATAGAGTTTAATTACAGGGTGGACATGAATCCCACAGATCGGCCATCCTGCGTACAAGCTGTCCCCAGCGCACTGTATAAAAGAAAAGAAAGTAAATTAATTAATGCTCTCCTCGTCAGATGACGAGCTCAAATCGAAGTCGGTCTGACGCCACTTCTTCATCATATCGGCGCTACTGGTCGTAATGGTTGGTCCCTCATGGTCGCCTACTTTTTCTACCTGGTACCGATCACGATTTCCCACAGTTGTTATTTTATATGGGCCTAGAAATTTTCCAGCTATCTTCAAATTTGGCCCGAATTGAGTTCGCTGAATCGCTACCAAGTCCCCTTCGTTGTATTTTTCGGCTGGACGTCTCTTACGGTTGAACGATCGTTGATTTTCTTCTTGGATTTCTGCTATAGCATTTCTGGCCTGCTGCCCAGCCTCCTCTCGTTCGCTGCTAAAAACATCTCTTATCTCTGTGTCAGTCAAGCTGGATAACTCAGGATCTGTATCGTTCTTCATCCGGATACCGAACATCAGCTCAAAGGGAGTGGTTTTGATGCTGCGCTGCCAAGTAGAGTTGATGCATCTTTGGAGTTTACTACAATGCGTGTACCGTTTCCTGGAATTGTCCGCCGATAATTTGGCAAGAACTGAAATCGTTTCCTCTTGGTACGCCTGTCGTAATCAGCAGATGTTCTATTTGTCCTGCTTTACAATAGTCAGCGAACAAGTTACTCGTAAAAGCAGATCCTCGGTCTGATATGATCCTTGCCGGATTGCCGAACGTAGCTTTTTGTAGTTCCAGCTTAGAGATTACTTCAGCCGCCGAAGTTGTTTTGGTAGGATAGATCCAAGTGAACTTGGAGAACGCGTCGTGGTGCACTTTCCTTGTCGATGGGACAAAGGAATCCCTCCTTTTTTCCAATTTTCCTCTCCGATAGGATACAGGCAATGCAATTATTTCGGGTTTCGTCAAGCTTTCTTGTTAGATGTGGTACGTAATAGTCCCGTGTAATAAGCTCCACCATCTTCTTCGTCGCAAAATGTCCGTCGTTGTGCATGTTCCGCAAAAACTCCGCCTGCATCTTCTTAGGAATATACAAAAGTTTTCGTCCTTCGCTATCGACTTTCAATATGACACCTCTTTCGCTTACAAAGTCGTCGTATACACTATACTCTAGCAAATTTTTAATGAGTCGGATATTCTCGTCGTCATCTTGTGCCTTGATGATTCTGGAAAGGAACTCACCCTTGACAACGGATACTGCGTTTCTGCTGAGTGCATCTACATGGCGCATTCTTGTGGCATTGCGATGCTCCAAGACGAAGTCAAATTCCTGTGTTACCAAGACCCAACCGGCAATTCGTGGAGAAAATTCCTTCTTCTCCATAGTTCCTTTAAACGCTGCGCAATCAGTGACGATTTTGAAATGGAGTCCGAGAAGATAATGTCGAAACTTCTTTAAGGCCATGACAACCGCCAGGGCCTCCAGCTCATAACTACTATAGTTTTGTTCCGCTGCTGAAGTCTTTTTACTGAAAAAAGAAACAGGGAAAAAATCATTATTTTCTTTTTGAAGAAGAATGGCTCCTAAACCCCATTTCGAAGCATCTGTATGAAGCTCAGTTTCTGCATCCGGGCGATATAATTTAAGGACTGGCGCTGTTGTCAATATATTTTTAAGCTCCTCGAACGCTGTCATTTCCTTAGGTCCGAATCGGAATTTTTCATCTTTCTTCAGAAGGTTTGTTAGTGGCAACGCAATACTGGAGTACCCTGGAACGAACTTCCTGAAGTATCCAGTAAGTCCCAAAAAGCTTTGTACCTTCGATACGCTCCTCGGCTGTGGAAACTTCCTAATAGCACAGATTTTTCCCTCCGACGGTTTAACACCACCATTTTCGATCCGAAATCCCAGATACTCTATTGCACTGCATAAAAATTGGCACATTTTCGCTGATCGACTTCGCGGCGGGGCGAAATGTTGTCATAGCAAGTACGCGGTTCCCGCATCTCGATATTCATAAAGGCACATGGAGATCTCCTGATCAATCAACCGTCAACCAGATTGACCACATTGCGATCGACGCAAGGCACTCCTCCAGTATTATGGATGTCCGAACGTTCCGAGGGGCCAACATTGACTCGGACCACTACCATGTTGTAGCCAAGGTACGCCTTCGGATATCCCGAACGCCGCCAAAACAAGTAAATACTGGGAGGAAGTTTGACGTCGGACGGCTACAATCGCAAGAGATCACCAGATCCTTTTCCGATCGAGTCTCTCTCAATCTCTCAAGAGGTCCTATGCAGCCAGCATCAAGTATTGAAGACCAGTGGCAACATTGCCAAAAAGCCATCAGAGACGCCGCCTCTGATGTGCTGGGTTTCACCCGACCGCCACAACGAAACCCCTGGTTCGACGACGAGTGCCGGCATATAATGTATTATCTTTTATATGTATTTTGGTGAAAATCGTTATAGCAGTTTTTGTAAAATTTGCCAGGCAAACAGTACCAAATATTGCAATGTTTAGTTTGAAAAATACAATTGCGTAACTATTTAGTTGAAAACCGATTATAAGTTATTGTTCGGGATGTAAGCATTGCTTCGTTTTTAGAGTTTTATCGAAATCAAAGATGGGGTTTTTGGAGATATGAACAGTTTTTAAAATTAGCGTTTTCGGTGCTTCGAATTGAATATTGAGGACACAAAAGCATCCATTTGACTCCAAGTTTGCATTTCGGTCAAAATCGTTATCGCCGTTTTCCGGTAAACTAAAAAAAAACTAAATTAAAAAAAAAAATACTTTTTTCAAAAATGCATTGTACGATAATATAGGGAAAAACTGCGTTTGCTATTAATTTATAAATGATTACATTACCTCAGAAATTAATTTTTGTTACAATCGTATAGACCATTTTCGAGATATGTTGAAATTTAAAAGTACCGTTGTTCGAATTTTTAGCCAAAAACTGGGTACGCAGTCATTGTAACCTCACCTACTTAAAATTAAATTTCAATTTTGGTTGTAATCGTTAATGGCATTTTCGATCAAATCAAACTGGTACGAAAATTTTATATGGGAAGTACCATTAATATTTAGGTTACCTTGCAAAAAAAAAACCCTCCCGAACTGTAAGCCCAAAAACTCCAAATCCGAGGTTTGAACGTAATCCGGGAAGCCGTTTAGGCTGTAGGCCTGTGGAAGGACGGACAGACCGGACAGAATTTTGCGACCCATCGTAATATCAGAATTCATTAATATCTCACTCAAGTTCAAAATTGTATACGAAAACAATATCTTTCTCTTACTACGAAATGGAGAAAGTAAAAAAACGTAAATGAGCTGATCCACCGAAAACAGACTCTAATCTAAGATGATTTATATTTAAATAGGTACGTTACTATGGTAATATTATGGCGACAAATAATAAATAATTCCCCTAAATAATTTTTTTACAATTATTGCTTATTTTTAGGGGCAGGTAAATTGCATACCTTTATGGGTAAAGGTTCTCCAACAGGTTCTAATCTAAGATGATTAAATACGTTACTATGGTAACATGGCGGCGACAAATTGATTGTCACCAAAATCCTTTTAGTACCTGTTTTGTATGGGGAAGTCTTAACTTAATTTTACCACTCTTAATGGCGACATATACCCACGATTTTGTGTTTGTGCACATCTATGGCACAGCACCTTTCAAATAAGATAAGTTTCATTCTCCTCATTTCATATTAAATGTCAAAAAAGCGTACGTAAAGCTTGGATGTTCACGAATTAATATAACTTGGTTCGCCCAGAGCTCGAAAATCGACCACACATTTTTTTTTATATCATTACTATATTATATTACTTCGGGCAACATTATGATTACCTATAACTTATAAGAGACAGAGTAGGTATACGTCATAAACTAAGTATTAAATAGACCGTCAGCTTCGCCCACTTAAGAGAATTTGCCTACAAGCTGTTTTCCGTGTTTCTATGTGCGAAAGTATGTGTGCCATGTTAAAGTCCATAAGACGCACGCATACGCTGGCACATAGTAACCTGACAGATGACTGACAATTCATTCTGTGGTGACATTGGAAAAAATTCAAATAATTCAAATAATTGGCAGTTATCGGGACGTGCTAACAAAACGGAGGGTCTGGTGTGGTGAATTTAGTACCTACATACATTTCATTAAAACGAATATATCAGGCCTGTTTTTTTGAGCTTCTGCGCTAGACTTGAAACTTCGAGACTTGCAATAATTGTTGTAATTGCGTGCAGAAAATTGTACTTTATTTTGCTTTGTTGAGATCGAAGCTCAAAAAAACATGGCTATTATTAGGATTTTCTTATTTTACCTATTTAAAGTACGGGATGTTTACATTGTGGTTGTAAACAATGGAAAAATTGATCATTTGCAAAAATTAAATAAAATCAGTATCTTTACTATGTATTTTATATATATTTTACTATATATTGTAGTTTCGATTTTGACTTACAGTTTAAAGAAAATTAATTCATAAATTGATTTTCAACTACAAATTGGTTGGTCATCAAAATTTAAATAAAAATATTTGATGTCCTATTATTTGTTGAGGGCTATGAACGTTGCAACCTTATTATTTTGATTGTTTTCATTAATTACGTTAATTTGAAATTCGTTTGTTTATTAAATTGTTGCAAACTTTGTTAAAAATATAATTTTTTTCCCCCTTTTTGTTTTCGGTTATTACACGGTTACCTACTTCATGAAAATATTATAACTCATAAATTATACCCACTCAGAAACGTTCATATCTCTCCTCAGAACCCCAACACATTTTAAGTCTTAATATTCCTTAGTTCTTCGCTTTGAATCCGTTGCCTTTTTTCTGTCGACATTTGCGGACTAAATAACTTTTCGCCAAAAACAACAAACGAAAACAAACACAATAATAATTGTAAAAACAAAAATGTTTTATTTTATTTCCACGCATGAATATTTCTACCATTTTGCAAAATACGTTTTCGTGGTGAAATAAAACAAACTACTTTTACCTTCTTCTATAACAAGTGAGTTGGTAGGTATAATGTTTTAAATGAAAAAAAAAAAGGTTTGGAAAATGTTAAACTTTTTTTATTTGCAGAATTTTGTAAAGCAGAATTTTGGAAGTCAGAATTTTGTAAAGCAGAATTTTGAAAAGCAGAATTTTGAAAGCAGAATTTTGTAAAACAGAATTTTGAAAGCAGAATTTTGAAAAAAGAATTTTGACCTCGCCAGAATTTCGACCCCAACCCCATTTTTTCCTTTTCACCGAACTCAAATTCCCTCGATTTGTTTATGAAAAAATATTTCTTCTAAAAGTTTAGTTGGTATTATTCGGAAAGAAATTCACATTAAATTAACCTTGAGTATAAAAATTGCAGTTTGTTGACATTATAATGATTATTTCTTGGTACTAGAAATCTTTTGCTAAAAGACGAATCTCTTTTTATAGGCATTTAGTGTGTTCCATTGTAGTTCGCATGTTTTTTCGTCAGATTCATGATACTTAAACCATTTTGATGCTTTATCTTTGTTTTATACGAATCATTTTTCGGGCAACAAATAGTCCACAAAAGGTAGAAATTCCACGATGTAGGATGACTGCTGTATGTCAGTATTTCATTATACCCCCTCCATTCACTTTTTTTTGTTTTGTTGCCTCACACGTATTCACCGATACGAAATTTAATAGAGAATTTTTCTTTCAAAATTTGAGGGGGGAATCGGGTAGGTGCGCGGGAGCTGACGGTCTATTTAATACTTAAGGGCCCAACCCATAGAATCCGTCGCGTCCGTTGCGGCGAAGTTTTCGACTGACAGGTTGATAGAATACACACTCTCTTATGGAGGGTGTCCCATAAGCAGCGCACGTGCCGGAGCGACGGATAAAGTAAGTTTACTTTCTACTTTTCTGTCCGTTGCCTCCGTTGACAATTGGCACATCGTGAGAACATTCCTTTTCATTGGTGGAAATATTGAGCGCGTGAGAGAGGCTGTCATCGGCTCTCACTAGTGCTCTATATTGTGGGATTTCTTCCTTTTTTGGGGAATTTCGATGTCCGAAAAGCCTTAAGTGGGAAAAAGAAAAATCTAAAAAAACATTGAAAAAAAAATTTTTTTTTCTAAATTTCATCAAAATAAGTAGATCTAGATTTCACCATGATAATCAACACATGTATGTACATAAAAAATAACTTTTTTAAATCACCTTTCAGCAAGATTTTTAATATCAAAATTTTCTAGTACCAAAAAGAAGTCATTATGATATTAAAAAAATGCGATTTTTATACCAAAGGTTATTTAATGTGATTATTTATCCGTATAATATAACTTTTACTTTTAAAAGTTAATTTTTTTCACAAAAAAATACCTATCAAGGAAATTATTTGAAAGGGAATTTGACTACGTTGGAAAGGGAAAAATTCCCACGTTTCTTGGGACAAATAGGTATAGAGTACTAAAACACTGTCACTTAGCGTATGCGACGGATTCTATGGGACAGTTCGTTCCGTCAAATACGGCAATCCGTCGACGCAACGGACGCGACGGATTCTATGGGTTGGGCCCTTTAGTTTATGGTATACGTATCCAATCCAATCAATCACCAATGCGCGTGCGCATATTCTCTTCTCTTCTTAATTCGCTTAACGCACACCATTCAGGATTCACCCCTCACTATGTTACAGCTACATTAGAGTTATACGCATACGCATATAGAAACGTTCTCTGTGTATGATTCTCTTTTTTTAATTTCTGATTCATACAATAGAAGGAGACAGTCACAGGACTTCGACTGAGCGAAAGAAAAATGTGACTTATCCAATTCCAATTACCCATACCCACCCCTGCGCATATACTTTTCTCTCTTTCTTTGCTTAACTCCCATCATTCAAACGTGACACTCGCCGCACAGATAGCTAAGCTATAAATCTATCTTTCCTTGTATGTTTACAATGTTGTTGTTGTAACCAAGGTAATTTAAAAACATTATTTTACCTATTTTGCAATAACTTTTTTGAAATTATAATTCTTTTCGACCGATCTATGAGCTGTACGCTTCAATTTGGTAAAAAAAATTCAATTTTACTTCATTAAATAGGGTAAATATGTTCTGAAAGAAATTGGGTCGGCGATTAATATAGTGGATGATCGAAATAAAGTGCACGACTGGGTCGCACGAAACTTTCTCGTTTAGTGAGAGTCTGACTGACTTTCACAGTCTTCAGCAAATCAAAAATTGAGGACGCAATAGTTTTAAAAATTATCCATTTGACTCTAAGTTAGCAATTTGGTCAAAATCGTTATCGGCGTTTTCGGGCGAACTGAAAAAAAAACTAATATTAAAAAAAAAATACTTTTTTCAAAAATCCATTGTACGATAATAAAGAGAAAAACTGAGTTCACAGTCAAGGTAACCTCACCTAATAATAATAATTTTTGGCACAACAGGTCCGTAGGGACCCTAGGCATAGCTTCTCACAACCATTCGTTTTGTGTGAGTTTTAATTTTTGGAACGAATGGAAGGGATCTACAATTTTATGCCGATTCCAAACGGCTAAGTGAGAAGCTCTTTCATGACAGTTATACTCTCGGGTGTTTGTCAGATGTTCGCGAGAGGTGGCGCACAACACACAACCACTAAGCCACTGCGCCTGGTAACCTCACCTACTTAAGGCTGGGTGGCAGGGGTAGACGTTTCTGCGCCCCGTAGTTTCTCGAAGTTCTTAAGAGATAATTGACCGGAGTAAACGGTTTTCAATAGCCAGTAAATAGACGCAGGTAGCTATTGAAGCACAATTTTATTTTTCGACCTTGATATTGCATAAAGTACCAAAAACCCCCTTTTTTGGGTGTTTTTTCTGCGCCCCGGTGGGGCAATCCCTAGATCAAACATTTTTCCTTTTTTTATGATTTACTTTAGTTACCAATGAACTGCTCGAGGTAGCTATTGAAGCACAATTTTGATTTTTTGTGCTTACCATCTTAAAACTGCAGGTTAATATTACTAAAAGCAAACAATCTTTGTGGAGGAACAAGGAACTATTTTTCTAATCTGTAAAAAAGAGAATGGGCTTTGCATATTTGTATGTCTGCTCAATGAATAAAAGTTTGATGTTTAGTTCATAAAATAGTTAAATTCGAATTTTTAAAATTTTACTATTTTACTGCATTCCGAATTTTGTTTCAGAGTTTACACACACTTATGCAATGTAGTTCACAAAATATCCGACATGGCGTTATTCGATTTTTCTCTAAATTTACTCTCTATTGAGAATTTATAATTTGCAGATTTTCGCTCACTAGAGCTGCTTGAACAAAAAATGACAAAAATTTGTTTATTTCGTTTTGTTTGGGTTTCTGAAATTCTGATAGATACATACTATTATTCTTGCTGTTTGATAAAGTGAAGAAAGCAACAATGAGATAAATTTTGATAATCCGAGAAAAATTTATGTGAGAGTGGGTGGGGATGGGGACTGGGTGATGACTTTGTTGTTGTTGATGTGTTTGAATTTTTTGCTTTGTTTGTAGGAGTTTCAAATATTATTGTTTTATACATATTTCCTTGGAAAAGGCAAACGTTCAATATTTGAGTTTTTATTTAGATATTCTGAAATAATTTCCTTACTATTTTCTACTGTTACGAGTTCAGATAATTGAAAAAAATAGCAAGATGCCGAAAGTGTTAAAAATAAAAACACATTCATTTGGCTTTAAAATATTAATTATTTTTGCTTTATAAATTCAAAATAAAATAATTAAAATAGGCAATGTAATTAAAACATTCCTGTATAGTGCATTGTCAACACTAATACAAAGTGAAAATGGTATTATTGTTGAACGGTGTGGACTTTTTATTGCCCTTCATCAGCTAGAGTCTAGAGACTTAATAATTATGAAAGGTGTAGAAAAAAAAATTAATTGTTTGAAAATAAATTATGAATATCTATGTGGAGCTAAAAGAAACTCACAACTCAGAAACTTTTTTTTTTAATTTTAGAGCAAGTTCATATTACCAAGAGATAATTTAGCTTCCCAGTGTTTGGGCCCTATGATTTAGTGTATTTACTAAAATTAAAAGAAGATGCATTCTGAGAAACGTAAATGCAAAATCCGAGAAAACCTAAGGCATATACAAGTATCGAACACCTAACCAAAAACAAAGTCCATATGTAAATTTCTGCTTAGATTAAATGCCCTGTTTTATTGTTCTTGTTTTTTTAATTTCCTTTTACATTGTGCTGGTAGAGATGCTCGCTCAGTATGACTTTCAGATGTAAAAAAAAACCACCTTATTTCTGTAAACTGTCTGGTTAAAGCATATAAGCTTAAAAGAAGTACTAACACTTCCCATCCTGTTTCTTTCCGCTCGACACTAGACTCCTATAGAAAAACTGGTGAATTGAAGTTTTTAAATACGAGTATAAAATGACTAAGAGAAGCTCTGCTTTTCTAATTGGCAGATAATAAAAGTGCTTAACTTGTAAGCATTAGCGGGACTTAAATTAGACTGCAAGTTCACAGTTGATATAATAAAACACGTAATAGCATATCGAACATATCGTTCTTAGTTCCCAAAAATGTGTAGATTACCCACATATCATTAAATTAATGTAGTGTAATTATGTATCCCCTTAGTAGTACAGAATACTAACAGCCATATACTTCGATTGTCTCACAAAAGCCGAAACGTACAGTTACAAATTGATACAACTTTCAGCATGCTAAAATTTAAGAAAAGTTCTAATAATATTAGTGGTAAGAAAGATTGTGCAACCCCTTGGTATAGAATTCCGTGAAAGGACAATAATAAACACATAAATGAATAGTGTATTATCCTAGGCTAGGTTCGGTGGGCGTTTCGCATAGATTCTAAGTTTAACTATACAAGAAACCCATCCCAGACCCGCAAACAAGGCAAAAGCTACGAACAAGCCAAAACCAATTTTATATAAAAATATAAATTATTGAATCTTGGCAAATATCTTGAAAAGTAAAAAATTTGCGATTGGATTTGTAAGTAATTCGTAGAAAACTAGATATCACACACACTAACATTTTCAGTCTATTCAGACACAGTTTGCAGCTCAATACAACTAGCCTATCGCCCTAGGCAGCCAGCTTGTCCTTTTTGTTGTTTTTCGTTTTGATTTGTTTTGATTTTTTGTGCAGCGAATTTGTTATTATTTTTATTTAGTGAACGTTGAGCGAGTTCTCATTTTACAGACTCTGTAGTCACAAATGTGATCTTAATGAGGGAGGGTGTGCTCGGCTATTTGAAATTCTGTGCACTAATACATGTAAGCATGTTTACATGAGCTCGGAGTTCATAGCTGAGGGACACCCACTCTTAAGCTTAAATATCAATTTTGGTTGAAATCGTTAGAGCCGTTTTCGATCAAATCATACTGGTAAAAAAATGTTATATTTGAAGTATCATTAATATTGCGGTTACCATGCAACAAAAAAAAACCCCTCCCGATCTCTAAGCCCAAAAACTCCAAATCTGAGGTTTCAACATAATCCGGGAAGCCGTTTAGGCTGTAGGCCTGTGGAAGGACTGACCGGACAGAATTTTTGCGACCCACTTTTTTGAGTTCCTCTATCATCGTAATATCAGAATTGATTCAAATCTCGAGTTCGAAATTTTGTACAAAAACAATATCTGTATCTTACTTCGTAATAAATACGTAAATGCCATCGGAAACAGACTCTGCTCTATGACGATTTATATTTAAAAACGTACGTTACTATGGTAATATGGTGGCGACAAATAATATATAATTCCCTTATATATATAATTTTCTTGCAATTATTGCTTATTTTAAGGGCAGGTAAATTGCATACCTTTATGGGTAAATGATTCTCTCCAACAGGTTCTAATCTAAGATGATTAAATACATTACTATGGAAACATGACGGCGACAAATTGATTGTCACCAAAATCATTTTATTACCTGTTTTGTATGGGGAAGTCATAACTTAATTTTACCAGTCTTAATGGCTACATATCGCCACGATTTTGTGTTTGTGCACATCTATTGCACAGCTCCTCTCAAATAACATAAGTTTCTAAGAGAACAAACGCCTAAAGTACCTACTGCAAGAAAAACAACTCCGAGGGCAAATTCGTCCACCGCCTCCAATAAACGTCGTTGGGGTAACGGAGTATAATAAGTTACACAGCCTCCTTAAAGGAACGATAACATCGGAATTTAAGGTAACATGTTTGAGGAATAATGCGTGGAAAATTGACGTCGTTAACCACGAAGACTACCGGGCAGTGTCCCAAAAACTAAATACCGAGAAGATCCAGTGGTATACTTTTGAAAAAAAGTCAGAAAGGCCACATCGTGTTGAAGCGAGGGGACTCCACCCCTCATGCACCAAAGAAGAGGTTATAAACGACCTCCGTTCCAAAGGGTTTAAACTTCTTGATGCCGTAAATATCATCAAGAAAGAAAAGCAAAAAACGGAAGAAGATAAGGACATCCTGGTAAGGCGTGGACTTCCGCTCTTTATGCTTACCTTCGATAGGTCTGGTAATATCGAAGATATCTACCGAATTAAAACTATAGTTAATATTGTGGTAAAAATCGAGCCCATGCGCAGAAATATGAAAACAATTCCACAGTGCAAACGTTACCAAGAATTCAATCATACGCAAATGCATTGCAAAAAAGAGCCGCGATGTGTAAAATGCGCCGTAAGGCATTTCTCCCAAGACTGTGGAGCAAATAAACAGTCCTCCGCTACCAGTGCTAATTGTAAGGGAAAGCATCCGGCAAATTATGGAGGTTGTGAAGTAGCTAAGGAATTGCAAAAACGGAGAGATGTGCTCCTCAAAAAAGCCGCCTACCAAGACAAAGCGTAGGACCGCCCAGAAGGTTGTGGGCAATATAAAACCTGCGGTTCAAAAGCGTAACATTGTCAGCGAAAGAGAGACAACAGGAAGAGAGACAATAGAAAGGCCCTCGACCTCTGTTGTCAAAAGAACCGCTACTGAAAAGCTACCATCAGCAAAGCTATCGAATAGTGGCCTCCCGAATTAAAAGAATTGGTCAACGAAAAAAGGAAGGCGCGTAAGAAATGGCAACAGAGTCGCGCTCCGCAACATAAAGCACATTTGTGCAATTTGTTGAAGACAGTTATTAAGGATTTTAAAAATCGTGCGATAGGTTCTTACCTTGAAAGTTTAACAGCGAAAAAAGATTCCAATTATTCACTTTGGAAACCTGTAAAAGGCACCAAAAGGCCCAAAATCCCCGGGCCGTGAATTAGAATAAATCGAAATGAATGGGCAAGGGAAGATAAGGAAAAAGCGGACGTTTTTGCCGCTCATCTAGAAGAAACTTTAAAACCGTACAATGGCCAAGCGATCCACGACAATACTAATAGGGCGGAATTACAATCTGACTATTCATCACTCACTAGTGCAACGCTAAGTGAACTAAAACGTGAAATCGAATCCCTAAAACCTAAGAAAGCTCCTGGCTATGATTTGATCACCGGAGAAGTTCTCAAAGCTCTACCAAGGAAAGCATTAATTAAGCTTCTTCATATTATAAATGCTGCGCTCAGACTAAAACACGTGCCGAGTCAATGGAAAGTCGCGGAGGTCATAATGGTTTTAAAACCAGGAAAACCGCCAAATGAAGTAAAATCGTATAGACCGATTTCCCTTCTTCCAGTAATTTCCAAAGTCTCCGAGAGAATATTCCTTAGGCGCCTACAACCGGTTATTGAAGTCAATAATCTTATCCCTGGCCACCAGTTTGGGTTCAGAACCAAGCATTCGACTATTGACCAAGTACATAGAACTACTGACGTAATCGAGAAAGCATCTGAAGAAAAAAAAATTTGCTCAAGCGTATTCCTTGACGTCTCACAAACCTTTGATAACGTGTGGCACGACGGAATAAAACTTAAATTACGACAAGTTCTCCCCGCAAGCCTATATGATATTCTAGAACCATATCTCGGGAATAGACTCTTCCGTGTTAGAAATGGACACGAATTCTCGGAGCTAAAATAAATTTCGGCCGGTGTACCGCAAGGAAGCGTCCTTGGTCCGCTTCTCTATTTGTTAATTACTCGCGATATACCAAGGGAAGATGGCACTACCCTTGCTACGTTCGCCGGCAACACAGCTATCTTAGCAGTAGGTAATGCAATCGAAGAAGCGACTAAGGAATAGTGAATAAGGTAAATGAATGGACAAGGAACTGGCGGATCGTCCTCAACGAAACTAAATCTGTTCACGTGAATTTCACCTATAAGAAAACTAATGACTTGCCAATTTTTCTAAACTTGGCCCGAATACCGTTTGCAAACGAGGCCAAATACTTGGGAATGACACTCGACGCAAAGCTGAAATGGAATTCGCACGTGAAAATGAAACGTAAAGAACTCGATATCAAACATAGAGAAATATACTGGTTACTCGGAAAACATTTCCAGCTCAGTACTGAGAACAAACTGCTTATATACAAGCAAGTTCAAGCGAGCCAGAAATGACTGCAATTCAATTATCAAGCGTGTTAAATTCTCGTATGACCAAAAGTTGAGGCAAAAAATACTACAATGTCCCAAGGGTAGTAAAAACTTTTGGTCTTTTGTAAAAAATATAAAGAATTCGGTCTCATCTTCGATCCCAACGCTCATTTACAATGACATTCCAGCTGTCAACTCTTTAGACAAAGCGAATCTGCTTGCTGCACATTTTGCAGCGAGCTCAATGCTCCCAGATTGCGCTTTGCCTCTACCTGTACTTGATAGCGTCGAATACACCATGGGACAGTGGCAAGAGCACTTAATGATCTCAACATAAATAAATCCGCTGGTCCAGATTGTATTTCCCCAATTGTTCTGAAGAGGTGTTCTTCCACGCTGGCAAAACCACTGCGTAAGCTTTTCCATCTGTCCTATTCTTCTGGACTCTTCCCGAGAAGGTGGAAAACAGCATTTGTCCAGCCCGTCCCCAAAAAAAGGCGAATCTTCTTCTCCCACCAACTACCGACCCATAGCACTTACATCCATTCTTTCTAAGGTCATGGAAACGCTGATAAATCGTCAGCTCATGAAATATCTTGAATCACGAAAACTCATTAATGACCGGCAGTACGTTTGTCGTGGCAACAGATCCACTGGTGATTTGATGGCTTATCTCACCGAAAAGTGGAACCAATCTCTACATCACTCTGGTGAAACGAAGATTGTTGCGCTTGATATTTCAAAGGCATTTGGCAGAGTTTAGCACCAAGCTCTTTTGTCGAAAATGCGTGCATATGGGATCGATGCGTCTTTCTTCAATGGATTAGAAACTACCTCTCTGGCCGTTCAATTCAAGTTGTATTGGATGGCTTCAAGTCTGAAATTCACCATATAAATGCTGGTGTTCCCCAAGGCTCCGTTTTGTCTCCGACTTTCTTTCTCATTTTCATAAATGATCTCCTGTCTGTAACTTCTAATCCAATCCACTCCTTCGCCGATGACAGCACCCTCAGCTTCTCATATTCATTCCAAGACTCACGTCCCTGCTCTTCGGCCGTAGAACTGGAACGGCAACGTATGTTAAGCTCATTAAATTCCGATCTCGACAGCATTATAAAATGGGGTTTAGCCAATAGAGTGGAATTTAATGCTTCCAAAACACAATGCTGTCTGCTGTCATTAAAGCGAAACCAGAATCCTCAGCCATTATCCATGAATGGCACTTGCATCGCCGAAACCGAAAGACTTTTCATTTTCGGTATGTTTTTTTTTTTTTTTTTTTGCAAGAAATATTTTACCCCTTCTGATCTGGCTGCCATATATAAGGCGTTCATTCGCCCCAAACTTGAGTATAACTCTCATATCTGGTCTGGTGCACCCAAAACCTCATTGCACCTGCTGGATAGGATACAGAATCGTGCTTTAAAACTTATTGGAGACACAAATATAGCGAATCCTATAAATTCGCTCGAACATCGCAGAAATGTAACATGTCTCTCATTGTTTTATCGCTATTTCTACAAACAGTGCTCAAGCGAAATCGCCAACTGCATTCCACCCAGGGCCCGACCTAGCTATTTCGCCGCTCTGGGCAAAAATAGTTTTTGCCGCCCTTAAGCCGCGGCTGTAAGTCATAACTTACAAGTAGTTATAAAAAGAATAAAGATTATAGGTAAACCAACTAAAAAAACATGTGGTTAAGATTAATGTAACATAAACAATACCTTCAGAATTTTTTAATGTTTAGGTATTTACCTTCTATTTCTCCTTCCGCTCAATGAAAAACATCAATTGTTTATTTTTTCAATTTAATTCAATTATATTCATTTAAACATTTATTTTTTAATATGATTAAAAAGACGTTAAAGCAAACATAAAGTAATTATAGTTAAAGGTATATTTAGACTCATGGAGCATGTAGGTAGGTATTCTTAAATATAAACTAATTGAATAAAACCATTTTTTTTTGAAATATCAAACTCTAACTAGGTTCGCAGCTACCTACTCTAAAACAATTTTTTTCGTACCTTTTGTTCTGAAAAATCTTTAACAATATCTACTAAATTCAAACTGCCGCAAATCTTGTGCTCTATCGAAATCATAGCCAATCCAGATAGTCTCTTTTGAGTCATGGTAGACCGAAGATAATTTTTTATTATTTTTAGTTTGGAAAAACTTCTTTCACCACTGGCAACCGTTACTGGCAAAGTCAAAAGAATTCTTAGCGCAATACTTACATTTGGACCAAATCTTAAATCGGTTATAAGTTTTAAAACCTCTTGAGGAGACAAACTACTATTTAAAATTGAACATAAAACTGATAACTCCTCTGATAATTCTAATCCATTTACATCCGATGAGTCCTCGTGGGTTAATATAGCCTCGAGGTTTTTGCAATGTTCCAATAATTCATTTTTTGGCAGTTCTCTTAAAGCATATATTATGTTATATAAAAAAGAAAAATGTTTACTATGCTCAGCAATCTGAGAAAACCTTAACTCTAAGGAGTTTACAGCTGTATCAAAGATGTGAAAAAATACTTCGACCTTATATTTTTGACGGGAATCAATTATTGGTTCATCATCACACTCGTAGCCAAACTGTCTCTTTTTGGAGCGCACACGATGTTTAGGCATATTTTCAAAATCTGAAATCTCGCAGTCGATTTCAGTCGCCAAGACTTTGGCGTCTTCAACTACTTGAGTAAAATACTCATCTGAACGTGAGTTCTCGAAGGAATTTTTGGTTTTTTTTATTAATTCGATGACAGAAAATAAGTCGAAGTCTTTACTTTGCATTAATTTGCTGACGGGATTTATTCGGTTCAAAGTTTCATGCCAAATTATTACAGAGCATAAAAATCTAAACTGTTTAATTTGATTTAACAATCCCGAAGCTTCGTCTCGTGCAGAGGTATCCATATCTGTTTATACCACTGTGTTAAAAAAAAATTTATTCTCTAAAAACGTATCTATCACGGTATGTTTTTTCATGAGTTTGTCGGTTAGGGTAACTTTCACAGAAAAATTTTCAAACACGATAATATAGTTTTAAAATTATTATAGATAAATTAACTTTTAAATAACATATAACTTTTCTTCGTGGGAGGAACCATTTTGGAAATATTTTGATGCAAATATATCGAACCCCAGTGTCGATTGTATTGTTTAGCATAAGTGATGAAAAAGAAAGCTTAAATTTTGTAAACTAAAATATCTCGGAAACGGCTACTCTCATGAAGAAAAGCTACCGATTTAAATTTTTTTGTATAGAAAATTATTAAAGCTTCATATTTTTTGTACAAGAACAAGAAAGTCTTTTGTTAGGTTTACAATTACTGAGACACTTATTTAAAACTGTTATCGGTGACTTGTGATTGTGACCAAGTGCAGGATCTTTTGGTATACCTCAGTTACTTTTTTTCACACAGCAATTCAAGGTGAGCCATCACACATTTTTTATGTAAAAAAAACATCCCTACCTTTCCAATGACATATAATACACCGTTATTATTATTGTAGATTGTCTCACCATCCTTTATAAGCACTTAATGCAAGTAAAAATAATTTCTTATACACTTACTAGAAATTTATAGATAGGTTTTAAGCACTTACTTTGCAAATTCACAGGAACAGTCTTCTATTTTAAAAATTACTCTGCCACTGCCACCAGTATTTACTAATCAGTTTCAGTAAAACACTTTATATTTTTCGCATGAACTTCACTTATATACGATTTTTCGTTTGCTTGTATATTTACTGTATATTAACTGTTTTGAATTAAATTTTTCCTTCACTGTGTGTATACACTTCAATTATTAAAAATAGACAAAAACTTTAATTATTTCACTTTATAAATATGGCTACTAATTAGATTTTTTTCATCACTTAGGTACACAAGAGCAGAACACTGTTTACAAACTGTAATGTGACTGAAATGATTGGGGGTGGGGGCATTCTTACGTCGAGTTTCAGGATAAAAGGGTATTCCCCAAAATATGCTTTATATTCGGAGTCAATTTTAATGTAAAATTTGAAAAGCGACACCTGTATGTATAACAGTATAAGTCAAACATTCGGAGTACTGGATGTGCAAACGGATGCGACAGGGCGACACACTTGTATGGATGAATATTTTTGCGAATATTTGTCGTTTATTTTCTCATATTTTCTAAAGTTAAAATAATAAGTTTTTGAGAAAAGAAATTGACTTTTAGCTTCAGAGAATTTGAGAAAATAAAAGTAAAAAATTCGCGCGAAGTCAATTTCTTTTCTCAAAAATTTTTTTTTAAGTTGATAGAAATAAATTTATAAAATTAACCGTCTTGGAATAGTACAACTCCATTTCATTTACAACACACATAAAACATTTCCCACCCTTATACCTTCTACTTAACATTACATACATTTTTTACCTACCTATTTCCCCCATATATATATTTCCAAATTCCACAAACATAATTATTAAAGAAACTTTAACCAAGCACTCAACATAATTCTCGATTGATATGGTATTACCATATTCTAAAGGTGAGTGATGAGATTATTGGTTGTTAGTATTTGTAAAGGTGCGATGTAGATGGCGCTGGGTGGCAAATTTGGCAGGGGATGAATCGTCTGGGTATGAGTTGCACCCGACCCCCAAATCTGGAAGTTCAACCATCTTGAGGATTTAATAGTTCTTAGATCCATGCTCATGCTCTGTCACAGAAATTATTTGTCTACGAATAGCTATGTGATGTGCATTCAATCACTGACCTAGAGGTCAATGATATACATGGTGATTGATTTAGGAGTCCGTGCTTCGAGGACAGATCAATTATGACAATTTTTTTACTTCCGCCCTACCTGTAACCAATGTTGCCCTACCTCAAATTCGACTCTAGCTACAGCCCTGAACCCCCGTGAAACGTACATTATGTGAAACGAAGATTGTTACCAATTCAGAAATTTAAAACCGGCGTAAACTACCTTTTTAGTAGGTAGCAAATTTGCCGCCCCTCATTTTTGCCGCTCTGGGCAATTGCCCAGCTTGCCCCCCCCCTAGATCGGGCCCTGATTCCACCCCTCCAACAATTCAACCGCAATACTCGCCAAGCCAGGAATGCCTACCTTCGGTCGTACTATGAAATATAGAGATTCTTTCATAAGCCGTACAACACGAATGTGGAATGCCTTGCCCAGCTCGGTCTTTCCCCCCTCAGTGCAATTTGCAGACATTTAAAACCAATGTGCATCGGAATCTCCTATCTTCTCTATCCCAATTTCCTTAACGCCCGCGCTGTGTACTTCAAACTACACCATAAGAGTAGTCATAACCTCTTTAGCGCGTGTTAATTATAAAAAAAAAAAAAAAAAAAAAAACAGTGCTAAAGCCGGTGTGGACCTACGGTATACAACTTTGGGGTTGTGTCAAGAAAACAAATGCAAATATTCTACAAACTTTTCAAAATAAAGTGCTTAGAGAAATTGTTCAAGCACCATGGTATATTAGAAACGACGATATCCACAGAGATCTCGGAATTCCAACAATCGAAGCTGAAACTAGAAGCTTCGCGAGAAAGCATAGAAACCGACTAATCGGACATATTAACAATACAGTCCGACAAATCTTGGACGAGAGCAATTTATTGCGCCGACTACAAAGAACGAAACCGTTCGACTTGGCAAGATAAGATTAACCGCGTCTAATTTGCGGAACACGCAGGATCTTTCATTGGAAAGTAACCTGTCAAAAGTTGTTATTTAATGATAGGAAAATTGCTTGATTAGTTATATCTTAGTTGCGGTATCTAACAATCTTTAGAAGGGTGGTGTTTTTAGTCACTAAAAATCTGACACTACTATGAGAACGCGCTTGCTATTCTCATAGTGTCTTTGGAAGATTTTCACCTACCCTCGGATAAAAAAAAAAAGAAGAAATGCTCGGAGTTACTATTTTCATAACATTAACGAATTTGGGCGGAAAGAAGTTCGCCGGGCCAGCTAGTAAATTATAAAATTATATGACAAAGGTAAACAACATATTTAACACTTCTAAT
The DNA here is from genome assembly GCA_949126925.1 of Cheilosia vernalis. Classification (NCBI taxonomy): domain Eukaryota; kingdom Metazoa; phylum Arthropoda; class Insecta; order Diptera; family Syrphidae; genus Cheilosia; species Cheilosia vernalis. The sequence goes on from OX421358.1 coordinate 71,746,696, forward strand.
CGCTCCTAAACATGATTGGTGTCTAAAAGACATGACAGTTGTTTCAGATAAAGATATTTCCTTACTATCGGTGATGTTTCTAGCGTAACATGTGCAGCCCACACTCGTCATCTAACAATTAATTATAACGTATAAATCGGTATTTTATTTATTTAAAAATGCATATTTTGTATATAAAAAAGTACTATCTGATTTGCTTTAATTTCCGAACTACAGGGTGTTCAGTATCCACTTAATACAGTTAAGAATTATTATGTCACTATTACAGTAACTATCATATCTTAATAGTATTTGTATCTTTACATATCTGACTATAATGTCTTTTGTGGACTAACGCGTAAATGGCGATGGATCCGCATTGTACTATCCACTTAATAGGCTTTTCACACAGTGTTTTCGTCGCAAACTCGTCGATGCATTCACACTGATCACCAACCAGTTTTCGTTTGACGTTTCAATCAGCTGTGAGACACTAGTCGTTAAACTTCGGTGCAAACTCTTTTGGTTACAAGTTTCGATCGCATTATTTAACAAACAAAATGAACTTAGTGCATTTCAAAATAATATCAGCCCATCAATTAATTGTGGAAAATGATTTTAAGTTGTGACGTTTGTTCGTTCAACCATTTTGCTGAATTTGCTGAATATTGCAAAAGGTGTGTTTGTGATTGGTAGTCGTTTTCGTGGTGTTTTCGTGGAAAACGAGTGCAAACGACTCGTTTTGAAATATGTGTAGGAAAACTTCTGTTTTCCTAGAATGTTTCGAGTGTTTTCGCGAAAACCCGGTTTTCGGCTTGGTATGATGGTGATGTTGGATGTTGGCCTGGAGTGGCTGGAGTGACAAATTCGTATGATTATGACTATGAGGGAGATAGCTATTATCCCAGATAGCACAAAGCAGGTTATTATGTATGGTTGGTTATTGGTCTTCAATAGTTCGATGGTTTTAATGTTTCCGGGGAAACACGAGCTTCTCAGGCGACCCGGCGCGTCCCCAGGTGGCGGATAGGGGAAGGCCACGTAGTGTGGTAGAGGTGTTTACACCTCCGCGGACCAAGAGCACCAAATTCCCAAGTCAAAGCGTCTGGAATACGTGCCGAGGACTGAATGGTGCAGGGAACTAAAAAAATGTGCCACCGTAAACGTAATTTCCATGAGACACCGGGCGACCTCTCATAGTAACTAGCCTTACACCTGCATGGGAGCTCTACAGGTGCGGACGATCTATTCTCGCCTTACTCGTGGGATCTACATGGATAATTTAAACAAAACAAACAAAAACAACAACACAACAACAACAACGAATATGATAACGGAGTCAGAGGAAGAATCTCTACTCCGTTCGCCAATTTCACAAATGGAGACAGAAGAGGTGATCCTCTCATCTCCAACAACTGCTACACGGCTCCCATCCCAAATCTCGGACCGAACACATACTCAGGAACTAAATGTACCTAGTATCGATACAGCTGCAAATACCAACGCAAGGAAGCCTCAGCAGAAGTATGAACACTTCACTGGAGCCCAAAGGCGTCGTATTGCGGCCCTTATAAGAGATGGGACTACACCCGAAGAAGCAAAAAGGCTAAAAAGAGACAGATATGCGCTAGTTCTTACGCAAAGACGGTAAATTAGAACCACCAAATGGACCAAGTACCAGCAAACGCTGCAGGTCCACAGATAGTTCTCATATGGCGGAAATACGCAAAAAACATAGACCACACACAGAATCACCCAAAGACACATGTGGAGGCACGCCTAGAAATGAAACCAAAAAAAGAACCTGCTCTCAAATCCCACTCAGATGCGACAAAAAGCTCAAGTGGAAATAAAGCTCAGAACAAATCTAGCTATACGGAGATTGCACAGGAAAGACCTAGCACATCAGGGCTTTCCTACAGGGATACTATGGCCCAATGCAAAGTCGCGATCATGCACTCCATGCACCCGGAACAAACTCTTACGGACCAACAAATCAAACTAGTGAGGAAGAGTCTACTAGAGGAAATGGACAAGACAGACAAAAAATGTCCTATCCTACGATTTGTAGCCACCTCAACTAGAGACGGATGGTTATCGATTACCTGCCACGACACAGAAACCAAAAACTGGCTCATGTCAACGGTAGGCAGGATCAAGCCATGGAAAGACGCAAACATACGAATAACTCAGGGACACGAAATCCCAAAGTCATTCACATGCGTCACCTTCGTTCCAGACGCCGATAACATCACCAAGGATATTTTCCTAGCTAGGATTGCCAAACAAAACTCAGGCGTATCCACGAAAAGCTGGCGAGTCCTCAGGATAACAAAGGAAAGGAGCGGAGGAGAGACCATCACCTTCACAGTAGATGAGACCTCCAAAGATTACAAAGATGTAAACTATTCCTGAACTTCTCGCAGGTATTCATAAGAATAAAGAAATTACCGATACTAGTTGAGAATAAAAACGTTGAGGCCTTAACTAAGGACAGAGCGCCAGCACATCCTAAGTTTAGTGCCCAGAAGAGACTGATCGATGCGAGGAAGGGAATTGATCCTGAAGCTACCAATGCCCAAGGAAAGCACCATACAGCTGTCTGCCAACACACCCCAACAATAATTTCTCTATGGGATTAAGGTGCATCCAAATTAATCTACAGCATGCCAAAGCCGCTTCGGCGGTATTAAGCCATAGATTTAATAAGGATCACCTAGATGTAGCCTTTATCCAGGAGCCATACATACTTAAGGACCAGATAAAGGGCCTCTCAGGTGAGTTACTCTAAGATTCCGTAAATGAAGGAAGACCTAGAGCTTGTATTATGTTAAAACAAAACATAAAAACTTTTCCAATTCCAGAACACAGAAACAAAGATATGGTAGCGGCGATTGTTGAACTATCCACTGGAGGGGGTAAGGCAGAAGCAGTTATATGCTCAGCTTACCCGGCCGGTGACTCCTCTGACCTGGACTTTATACCACTGCAAGGACTTCTGAACTACTGTGGCAAAAGAAGACTCGAGCTGTTAATAGGATGCGATGCTAACACCCACCATACAAACTGGGGTAGTTCAAATATAAATAAAAGAGGTGAGTCACTTCTGGAATTTATATATAAAAACAATCTTGAAGTGGTAAATTATGGGAACAGCCCAACTTTTATAAACAGAATTAGGGAAGAAGTTCTTGATCTCACCCTATGCACCCCATTTATAAAAAAAACTTCATTAAGGACTGGCATGTTTCCACTGAAACATCGATGTCAGACCATCGTCAAATCTGTTTTGACGTCCAACTAGGTTCCCAGATTTATGAATCCTATAGGCAGCCAAGATCCACAGATTGGACTCTACAAAAAACTGCTACAAAAACATCAGAGATATTGACAGCCTAAAACTTGGTTGCGAAAATCTCAATGTTGCCATTAAATCCGCCTATCATCAAGCTTGCCCAGAAAAAGAAAAATCAGGCAATCGTTCAACTCCTTGGTGGAATAACAAACTCGCTAAGTTAAAAAAAACTACCAGGAAGCTTTTTAACAAAGCGAAACGGGATGGAGAATGGACAATATACTTTGAAACACTCACAAAGTATAACCAAGAAATTAGAAGAGCTAAAAGAGAATCATGAAAAAAGTTCTGAAAAGATATATCTGATACTCGAAGCAGCGCTCGTATCCACAGAATTCTATCAAAACAGCACACTAATAAAATTGGACTTATGAAAAATCAGAATGGGACTTATATGGAAAACGGCATACAGACGCTAAAGCTCTTGGCCGAAACCCATTTCCCGAACTCTATAATAACACCAGACTCACCCAATCATCCTCTTCAGGTAAGAATAAACAGACCAACAAGAATGGACTGGATAAGGGCAAAAAAAATCTTTCATGAAGATAAAATAAAATGGGCAATCAATTCATTTGATCCATTTAAATTCCCTGGAAAAGATGGAATATTTCCAGCACTCCTCCAAAAAGGCAGTGCACAAATAACCCCGCTTCTAATAAACATATTTAGAGTTAGCTATGCATGGGGTTACATACCAAAAAGCTGGAGAGAGGTAACGGTCAAGTTTATACCGAAGGCAGGTCGCAGACCAACCGATCTTCCCAAATCTTACCGTCCCATTAGCCTCACCTCCTTCTTCCTTAAAACAATGGAAAAAATTATTGATAGACATATAAGGCAGGGTCAAATATACAGAAACCCTTTGCATAAAAACCAGTATGCCTATCAACAAGGTAAATCCACAACACATGCTCTTCAGGAACTCACCACCAGAAGCGAGAATTCACTCAGGAGCAAAGAAGTTGCCGTGGGATGCTTCCTTGACATCGAAGGAGCTTTTAACAACACCGAACATTCCCAAATATACAGATGCATCCAACACAGGCGTAGATAGTACTACATGTAACTGGATAAAGAACATGCTTAACAGTAGAAACATAAATGCTGTCCAAGGACACGCGGATGACATTGCGATCCTAATCAGAGGAAATTTCGAAGATACAATCTTTGAACTCCTGCAGAGGGCACTCAACCTAGTTGCTGACTGGTGCAAAAAAGTTGGTTTAACTGTAAACCCCAAAAAAGTACCATAGTTGCTTTCACCAACAGGGAAAAACTAAAAAAACCCACTCTTATTGGTGAAACAATAGAGTTCTCAAAAGAAGTCAAACACCTAGGTTTAACTCTGGACGAAAAACTCATTTGGAACTCTCACCTCATGAAAACCATAGACAAAGCCAGGATCTCTCTGTGGGCCAGCAAAAGCCTAATTGGTAAGAGTTGAGGTATAAACCACAAAATGATGTTATGGCTTATACAGCCGTAACAAGACCAATTGTCACATATGCAGCTCCAGCATGGTGGCAAAAAACGAAACAAAAGTCAACACAAGTCAGGCTCAACAAACTCCAAAGACTAGCTTGTGTTTACACTACGAGCGTTATGAGAACAACTCCCACTGCCGCGTTGGAAGTTATTCTAAACCTTCCACCTTTCCATCTTCAGATACAGAAAGAAGCTATGACAAATGCCTTCATGCTCATATCTGATAACACCGAAAACTCCAAGCTAATCCATCAAGACATCGTTATGGAACTGCAAAAAGATGAAATACTTGGAATTACCATAACAGACTACTGTCTACCAAGATTCAACTTCAGCCGAAACTTCAAAGTTACATTCCCAAATCGACAAAACTGGGAACAGAATAAGCCCACATTTGCTAAAATTCTCATGTATGGTACACAGATGGATCGAAAACAAATGAAGGAGTTGGAGCTGAAGTATACGGGGTCAGCACAAAAACGTTCATCTACAAAAGCATGGACAAGTGCAACTCTGTATTTCAAGCAGAAATCTTTGCAATAGAGAAAATCAGAGAAAATCTAGAAAAATCCATAACAAACAAGAACATATATTCTCTCTGATAGCAAAGCTGCACTTCCAGCCATCAATAGCTACGAGATAACATCTGAACTAGTATGGGACTGCTTGCAATTACTCACATTACTAGCCAGCACAAACAGAGTACATCTCATTTGGGTGCCAGAACACAGTGGACATGTGGGCAATGAAATAGCAGACATATTAGCCAGAAAAGGATCAGCATCGACCTTCACGATGCCAAGACCATTCTTTGGACTATTTATTAGCACTGCTAAATTCTACGTCAAAAAATGGCTAACAAACTAGGCAAATCATTACTGGACCAACATTGAAGGTAACAGACAAGCCAAAATGTTCATGCCAACTATTTTCCCAACAAGAACAAAACAACTCCTAAACTTCACAAGGAGTCAGATCCGCACAGTCACAGGATTCCTCACTGGACATTGTCAAGTCAAAAAACACCTCATGACTATGGGAATAACACAAAACAACACTTGCAGACTATGCAACGAGGACGAAGAATCAGCAGAACACATACTGTGTCACAATGTCTAGTCAGATTACGTCAACACCATCTAGGAAAACCTTACCTTGAGGCAGAGGACATATCTGACAGCACACTCAAAGACATACTAGGACTCATCACTAAGTCCGGTATCATGAGTGAGCTATAAATGGAGGAAATCACAATAGGCCCACTCGTGGACGCAGTGATATGGCAACCTGTTTCCACCTCCGCCAATTAATCTAATCTAGTCTAATGTTCTGAAGATTTAGCTCTTTCAGCGATTCCAAGGATAGGAATTCTTCGATGTTTCTTACGGCAGATGCAGGTTGTGCTATTGCAGGTAATGGTTTGTATCTGGAGACCGTGCTGGATGCATAGGTTCTATTTCTAATAATCACTGGAGCGTTTTCAAGCTTTAATAAGAATGTGCCTGTTAGGTTGGTTTCTTCGTTATTTATAATCACCGATCCGTTATATTGGTTAAGCAACCCCTCAACTGGTTGGGTGTTGTATGAATAGGGTAGACACTGATTGGCATCAACTTGGCGATGCCCAGCTGTTGCAACTGTTTCGTACACATCAATTGTGCTTATTTTACCTCCCCGTGGTAGCCACCGGATACTGGTCTCGCCCACCCGGGCTTGACTTGCTAAACTTATAAGCGCGAGTGTTGAGCACGAAGAAAATAGAAACACTATAATGCTCTGTCGGAATGACTGCCTGATCGAGTCTCAGAGGTCTTACATGAGCCCCTCAGAAAGAGGACATACAGCGGATGAATCCACAAGGTTGGATCAACGGTGGTGCCAACAGTCAAGATGGCAGATACCTTACGTGAGCTACTCTGACGTATTTGGAGCTAAGGTCAGTAAGGAATTTTCAGCACTAGTCAGGGTGTTGAAATAGAGATGGTGGCGGATGAACCCTTTATGGGCCAACGGCAGCACTCATATCCCCGAAGTGGGTTACTGACTCCGGAATATCCGGCCCCTTTTGTCCAAGGGGTTAAACAAAGGGCCTGGCCCTCCAGGTTGGGGGTTGTGCGTCGGGGTAACTTCCCTACCACGGAAAAAATGTAGTTCCGAAACGACTACAAGCCTCGGATATGGATGATCCAAACGTTGACGACCCCTGCAAACGAATTAAGGACAACGAACTTCGGATCTGCACGTGGAATGTCCGGACCTTAAACAGACCGCGTGCAGCCGAACAACTAGTGGAGACCCTGGATAGGTACAAAGCCGAAATCACAGCCATCCAGGAAGTGCGATGGGATGGAGAAGGCACAAGAAGGTTGAAAAACTGTGACATCTACTACGGCGAGTGCCGCAGAGAGCAGAGTCAGCGGCTATTTGGATGTGGATTTGTGATTAGAGGAAGACTTAGGCAAGAAGTCTTGGGATTTCGCAATATTAGCGACCGCCTAGTTACAATCCGCATCAGGGCCAAATTTAAAAATATTACGCTGATCTGTGCTCACGCCCCGACGGAGGAGAAAGACGATACGGCCAAAGAAGCATTCTACGATCTTCTTGAGAAGACGTATGATAAGTGCCCGAAGTACGACGTCAAGATAGTTCTTGGCGACTTTAACGCCAAAATCGGAAAGGAGGGCATCTTTGGCTCTACAGTCGGAAAGCACAGCCTGCACGACAACACCTCCGGAAACGGACTCAGGCTAATCGACTTTGCGGCGGGGCGAAATATCATCATTGCCAGCACACGATTCCCACACCTCAACATACACAAAGGGACTTGGCGGTCTCCAGATCAACAAACCGTCAACCAAATCGATCATGTTGCGATCGACGCCAGACATGCCTCCAGTATCTTGGATGTCCGAACGTTCCGAGCGGCCAACATAGACTCGGACCATTACTTGGTAGTAGCCAAAGTACGGATGCGGATATCCAATACTCCACAACACCGAGAGGATACTGTGAGAAGATTTGACGTTGCAAGGCTACTATCGCAAGAGACCGCCAAAACCTTTGCCGACCGCGTATCCCTAAACCTCACAGCAAGCTCACCCTCAGCTTCACCAGAATCAAGCACAGAGGACCAGTGGCAGCACTGCCAGCATGCTATCAGGACTGCCGCCACCGAAGTGCTGGGTTTCACTAGGCGACCACAACGAAACCCTTGGTTCGATGAGGAATGCCGCCAGGCACATGCAGCCAAGAACGAGGCCTACCAACTAATGCTGCAGACAAGAACCAGAGCGGCTGAGAGAGCTGCCCGCAAGCTCTACGGGCAAAAAAGAAGGGAGGAACACCGTCTTCTCAGAAGGAAAAAGAAAGAGCACGAGAAGCGAGCGGTCGAATCAATTGAGGGACGATACTGCAGAGGCAATGTTCGAAAGTTCTACCAAAGGGTAAAACGATCCACCCAAGGATACAAGGCCCGAACAGAAGCCTGCAGAGATGAGCATGGGAATACAGTAGTAGATTCACAGTCGGTGCTGAGGATTTGGAAAGAACACTTCTGCAGACTGTTGAACGGCGGAGACAGCCAACAACCCGCTTTCAGGCAGAATGATCTGTTCAGCTTGGACGATGATAGCCAAAACTTCCGTCCACCCGACCTACACGAAGTGAGGATAGCGATATCCAAACTTAAGTCCAACAAAGCTGCTGGAGCGGATGGTCTTCCGGCCGAGCTTTTCAAAGCAGCGGGAGATGGCTTGGTAAGGAGCATGCACCAACTCATCTGTAAAATATGGTCGGATGAAAGCATGCCCGATGAATGGAACCTCAGCATCGTGTGCCCCATCCACAAGAAAGGAGATACTCTGAACTGCGCCAACTACAGAGGAATAAGTCTCCTGAATGTCGCGTATAAGATCCTGTCGGCTGTACTGTGTGAACGCCTAAAACCTTTTGCCAACAACCTGATCGGCCCATATCAGTGTGGTTTTAGGCCAGGAAAGTCAACCATCGACCAAATTTTCACACTCCGACAGATCTTAGAAAAGACCCACGAATTTCAGATCGATATACACCATCTATTTATCGACTTTAAAGTCGCAGGACGAACTATACAAAGCCATGTCAAGTTTTGGCATCCCCGCCAAACTCGTCCGTTTGTGCAGGATGACGATGGAGAAATCTCGCTGCTCCGTCAAAGTTGGCAAGAACACCACCGATTCATTTGATGTCGAAAAAGGTCTGAGACAAGGCGACGCGCTATCATGTACATTCTTTAACATCGTTCTTGAAGCAATTGTACGAAACTCACAAGCCAACACCAGAGGTACAATTTTTCAAAAGTCCGTTCAACTACTTGCCTATGCTGATGACATTGACATAATTGGGAGAACGCGGCGAGCTGTCAGTGGCGCTTTTGCAAGTATCGAAACGGAGGCGGCGAAGATGGGTCTGGCTGTTAATGAGGACAAAACGAAGTATATGCTATCAACGAGAAAGGACTCTCAACATCGGCGACTCGGACAAAACGTCACGATGGACAGATACAACTTCGAAGTAGTTAAAGACTTTGTATACCTGGGCTCCACTATCACTTCGCAAAATGACATCGGCGCAGAGATCAAGCGAATCACTCTTGCCAATAGCTGTTTCTTCGGGCTAAGAAGGCATCTAAGAAGTAAAGCCCTCTCTCATAGAACCAAGGAGGTACTATATAAGACCTTAATCATCCCGGTCCTGCTATATGGTGCAGAAGCATGGACCTTGTCAAAAGCGGATGAAAACCTTCTGGGATGCTTTGAGAGAAAGATTCTTCGAGTGATATTCGGTCCAGTTTGTGACGATGGAGTGTGGAGAAGAAGATTCAACGACGAACTATACGGGCTATACAGCGACGCTGACCTAGTCAAAAAGCTGAAAATACAACGGCTGAGATGGCTGGGGCACGTGGAGCGTATGGACAACAACGCACCAGCCCGACGAGTCTTCGAATCCACCCCTGAGGGACAACGCAGCAGAGGAAGACCCCACCTTAGGTGGCGCGCACAATTGGAGTACGACCTCAACCAACTTGGTGTGCGTAACTGGAGGCAGCTAGCGAGTGACCGAGCTGGCTGGAGGGGCTTGTTAGTTGAAGCCGTGGTCCACCCCGGACTGTAAGCGCCACCAAAAGTAAAGTAAGTAAGTAACCCCTCAACTGGGGTTAAATGTTGACTGTTAACTAGGGTGCAATCCGAATGTAGACTTCTTAGTAGTTTGGGTATACCTATACAGGTATCCTCTCTAATATCCACTAAATTGTTAATGTTACAGATCTTTAAATTGTTATATTCCTTATATTCTAAAATGTATTTTTATTCGACTTTTATTGTTATATTTTCTTTTTTAACAGGTTTGATCAGGATATTATTACATATTTCCTTAGTTGTACTGGGTATACTTATGATATAGATAATAGTTTCCTTGTTTATTGCGATTTTAAGTTCGGCGAAGTCTAGTGCTTCTTCTAGGTTATTGTATTCAACGTTTTCATTTTTCAATATGCCTTTAATTTCTTTGATTTCGATCATAGACAGAATATAGGAATTTATTATACCCTTTCTTGCCCAATGCACGGCATATTCTATATTTATTAACTCTTCCTTTAGTAATCGTATATTATATTGAGTGCTTAAAGCTAGGTTGTCCTTAACCGTATTATTGTTCTTTAATCTTTTGAATATTTCATTAGTTATATTGCTTATCTTGTTTATTCTTTCTATTGTTTTTTTTTTGTTAATTAATACCTGTTGATTATTGTTCTTTAATGCCTTGTTTATTTTTCCCTGTATAATTTTGAAGTCGTCGTGGTCCGGATTTCCTGCAATCCAATTCCACGCGCTTCCAATAAAATTTAGAGATCTTTTAGTTCGGATTGGGGTGAGTTTTTGGAGTAAGTTTTGGAGCTGAGACACTTCGTAAGAAAGGATAAATTGAATAGGCAATAGTTATATTATTGTGTACCGTCTCGGCGATATTATCCACCAATTTCTGATACGCTCCTACATCAATATCATGGATTAATTTTATATTTCCAGTTTGTACTTTGGCCATTCCAATTTTTATGGAAACTAGTTGGGAGCTTGTATAGTCCAAGATTTGGACGTCGGCTACGCAGCCTACGGCGTACAGTCTAGAAGGGGAGGGAAAAAATGAAAATAATTTAACCTTGGTTTAGATTTGGGACGATGTCTTCTTTCAAGTTTCGTATGTGGCTTTTATGGACTATTTTACAAGATGTTGTTTTTATTGTGGTTTTAAGATTTTCCTGTACTATTTCTTTCCTATACCGTTAGTTTTGACCCTAGTCTCTTGTTTATTTCTACGTAGATTCGGTCACCTGGGCTATAGTTTTTAATTTCCTGTTTTCGTTTATTGTGATACTTAAGATCCTTTTCCTGTGTTTGCTTGAGTTTTTCGATGTTACTTTGTCTGGTTTTTTTCGTAGTCATCTAGTCCGAAAGGGACGGTCCTGCCAAAGAATAGGTCTACCGGCTTCTTCTTTGTAGTGGCATGAAAGGAGTGATTATATTCATTGGTTGCTATTTCGAGCAGTTCTTCGATTTTGTTATTATAAGCGTTTAGCTTAATGCATCTCATGATTTCGATCGTTCGACTTTCCCATTTATGGAGCTTTTGTAAGGTGGTGTCGTACTTGTATATTCAGTACATCTTTTAGCATAAACATAATACTTTCTGAATTAAATGATTTTTCATTGTCTATGACAATATATTCGGGAACGCCAAATCTAAAAATAATGTCACGGAGTGGTTCTCTGATTTCTTCTGTTGATTTTGATTTTATACATTTAGTGATAGCAAATTTTGTAAATTTGTCGATTGCAGTTAAAGCTGAGTGTTTTTCGGTTGCAAATATATTAATATGTATTATTTCTCCTGGGTAATTGGGTATTGGGGTTTCTCCCAATTTCGGGTTAATTGGATGACGTTCATATTTACTTTTCTTACAGGTTGACCACAATCTAGTAATCTGTTTGATTTTTTTTGGACATTTGAGGGAAAAAGTAAGTTTGAATAATTTGGTTCCTATTTTCTTCAGGGCCACGGTGTCCTCTTTTATGAGTTTCTATAATGATTTCGTTCTGTCTTTCTTGGAATGGAATGTCTTCAACTTCTGCTCTTGCGAATCTAATCTTAAAGTTATTGAAGTATAAAGGGTAAATTTCCTGTATTAAGCTCATAACTTCTTCTGAGGTCATTATTCCGTTTAGGATGGTTGGGTTAAGAAATCTTTTAAAAATTCCTACTAGGTTTTCTTTAGTACATTTTGGTTCTATTATAATGTGCTTGGTAAAAAGTTTAAAAGGTGTCGTGACTTTATGACTCGAAACGTTTCCCGTTTTTAGAATTAGATGATTTCTGAAGACATTTATTGGCGTCTCGACCAACTGAATAAGGTTATGTGCCGAATTTTCTTCACTGTGTATTGAAGGTGTTAAGTTTAAAATGTGAGTTAATTGGTTGTGGAGGGCGTGATAGAGCATCTGCTACAACGTTGGATTTCCCTGGAGTATCTACATCTTAATTCGTTTAATTATATTCTTCTAATATGGATTTCCAGCGTTTCATCTTAGCATTTGTATTTTTATTGCTTAGTGAGTACGTCAGTGATTGATGATCCGTGAATATAATAACTTTTCTTGATCCGTATAGGAAATTTCTAAGGGAGCCTAAAGCCCAAATTATTGAGAGCATTTCTTTCTCATTTGTTTCTGATACACCCTGTACGTTTTTGGACATGAACTGTCACGCTGACATTTTGATGTGGGTTTTTTCACTTCTTACTTTGGCCGCCGACTCAGCCGGTTCTGCCATTTATTACTTCTTTTTTTTTTGATAATTATTGAAGTCACTAAATTGAATTTTCATTTATACAATAAACGAATCTTATGAATTATAACAATTGGCGACGAGGACTATCGGACGAAAACACGCTTAGAAGTATCCTGAAGCAACAACAGGAATGGATGGAGCAGATGCTGTATGAAAACCGGATGGCTATGGAAAACGCTGTCAAGGAAGGAAAATCTAATCAGCTTCCATCCAGCGCAGTTCCACACTTTCGGATGTATGATGAGCAGAAAGATAAATGGGACACGTACGTACGTCTTTCAACTTCAGCAGCACTTATCTGCACACGGCGTGGAAGACGATAATTTAAAGAAAGCACACTTTCTTTCCTCTTGTTGCACCTATCTAACTGAGCTGCTCACAAAACTAGTCGAATCAGAAAACGTAAGTTCACATTAATTTAAAGACATAATTAGTAAGCTAACAAAACATTTTCAACAAAAAATGCACGTTTTGGCATCACGGTGCAATTTCCTACGACACAAAATGGCAACGGGTCAATCGTACGGAGATTGGATTGCAGATCTCAGAGGACTGGCGAGGCACTGTAATTTCGTATGTACCAACGAAAGTTGCAAACAGTCATATGCAGAGTTCATGATAAGGGATATGGTCACCTTTTACACGCCACACGATCAAGTGCGAGCAGCAGCAACGCAAAAAACCCCTCTCTGGAAGAAGTAGAGGTGATAGCAGCAGCATTCGAAGAAACGCAGATAGCTTCAAATAAATATAATGAAGAACTCAGCTCAGACATCGGCAACGTCGCTGGAAGTTAACCAGGTGGCAACGAGGGATTCACGTGGCGGTTACCAAAGTAAGTCCAACTCAGATTATCTAAATCGAAAGTCATGCATTAATTGTGGGATTAATTATGATCGTAGTCAGTGCAGGCATTTAGAGTCAATATGCGATTTATGCCAACGGAAAAGGCATATCAGCAATGTATATATGAGTAGTGGTCAGAGAGGCAGTCAGGCAGTAAAATTCCGGTCGAAGTCGCATAATCGCTACAATAACCGTGGTCGTTCTAAGCACTGGCATCAAGGGGCCGTAGATAACAGCAATAAACAATGGGTACATTCAGTCTATTGCGTAAATGACAGAAGTGAGGCAGATGTTGCGACAGTGGAAACGGTAGTGGCATTATGCAATGATCAAAAACAAATTGATAGTGAGGTGCAGCTGCGAGAAGGGAATAAGATGATTGTTTCGCTCATAGTAAACAAAATTCCAATGCAATTTCAAGACGATACTGGAGCAACATGTTCTATAATTGGTATGAGTGGTTATGAGCAACTAGGGAGGCCAATTTGCACTAAGACGGCTAAAGTTCTCAAAGCCTGTGGTGGAGCAAATGTTCCCATTCGTGGTGTCATTGAAGTGCAGGTTAGAATGAAGGATGAGGTATCGCATTGACCACTGTTAGTCGCTAATAGCTTACGTGGAGGAAATATATTAGGCCTTGATTGGTTTGACGCGCTGAAATTTCGTATAGGCTCATATTGCGATCAGGTCAGCATTGTATCCATCCATAGAGTCTCCACATGGTTTGCAAGCTGAGGCAAAGCTGCTTTGTGAAAAGCATACCATTTGCACTCAAGGGAGCAGTGAAGGCGGAGCTTAATCATTTAGAGAAACTTGGCATTCTGAAACCGATTCAAATATGCCAGTGGGCTGCCCTTATTGTGGTGGTGCCAAAGCCTGATGGATCGGTTCGCATTGTGGCGACTTCAAAGCGTCTATTAATCCGCAGCTGGAAGTTCACGGGCACCCATTCCCTAGATTTGAAGAGTTGTGTCACCAGCTGCATGGTTGTCAATACTTTACTAAGATTGATTTGTCGGATGCGTATCTTCAAATCCCACTGGATGATGAATCGAAGCAAATATTTGTCATCAACACAGAGTTCGGTCTTTATCAAGCACTGAGACTACCTTTTGGCGCTGCATGTTCAACCGCCATATTTCAGCAGTATATCGATCAATTACTGACCGGGTAAGAATGCTACGGAGCGTATGTACGGAACATCTACAGAACCTGAAAATATTTCTGGGGCGGTTGGAACAACATGGCCTCACATGTAAGCTTGAGAAGTGTAAATTCGCACAAGAGCAAATAGAATATTTGGGCCATGTCATTGATGCCAAAGGCAAGAGGCCTTCAGATGGGCGAGTCAAGGCTCTAATAAACCTACCAGCTCCTACAGATATTAAGGGACTTGAGTCGTTTATTGGCAAAATAAACTACTACAACTAGTACATGAAAAATTTTGCTCAGATCGCTGCATCATTGAATTTTTTAAGAGCAAAAGACCAAGAGTTTATTGGGGGACAGCACAGAAGACTGCTTTCGAGAGGCTGAAAAATAGCATTGCGAACGTGTCTCGTTTGGTTCATTTTACGGAGCAATACCCAGTATTGTTTTAAATGAAACTTTGCTGTTTGAAAATATTGAGTCTGTTTTTTCGATAAGCGTCAAATTTGAGGTAGGTTGGGGATCTAAAGGATTTGGTTCTACCCTATCTGTTTCGTTGACTGTGTTAAGTGCTTGCTGTTGACTTCTTGTAGTTACGAGTATTTTTGTGTTCTCCTCGTTACTTAATCGAACGCGACTGAGAGAATCTGGATTAACCGTTTGTTGTGATCGTATAGATCGTAACCATAAATGACTATGTCATCAACGTAGACAAAGCATTCGATGCCTTGTAGTCCCATTAATACGTTATTCATCAACCTCTGAAATGTTGCGGGTGCATTTTTTAATCCGAATGGCATACGATTGTATTCGTAATGTCCGAACGGAGTACTGAATGCCGTTTTGCCTTTGTCGTTTTCATCCATCAGGATTTGGTGGAAACCTTTCGCTAGATCTAGTGTAGGGTAAAACTTGGTAATGCCGGTCAGTCGGTAATACCGATCACCCTTGTATCTCGACAATGGGAACATTGACTCACTAACTCTTTGCATGTGTTAGTGCCCCCGAAGATTGTTTTCATACCAGACAGATGTTTGTTTAGTTTAGTTGTGGCCTTTGGAAGTGACAGATCTTTTAGTGTTTTCGGTCAATTTGTTATAAGAAAAGGTGATCAGAAAATAGAGAGTAAGTACTTTTTCTTATTTCTTATAAATACAGTGATATTTTACATACTTTATGTTGTGTTTTATTAACAATCTGAATCGGTTTTTCTTTGTTTTTCTTAACTTAAAATTTCACTGTAATTTTTTTTTCCTTGGCGCTCCCGTGTGGGTAGTCCCGGTCAACTGACTCTTTAGGAGATGGTACCAACAAATGTTTAATTTGTGGAGAATTTGGACGAGATGTAGTACATATGCACACGCTGTGCAGGTTGGGCTCACGCTGAATGTTCAGGTTGGGACAGTCCATCTGGCTACATATGCGATTTATGCGAAAACTAAAAATAAATATTAATACAATTATTTAAATATTGTATTTTATTGTAAAACATTAATGGCCGGCATTACCAGAATTGTTGACTGGAATTACCCGACCATGCGTCTAGTCCCGGTCATTTTAGACCTTTTTTTTTTATTGCAACTTTTTTCCGTCTAGTTCATTTAGCTTTATTTATGTTTATAATAATAGAAAAATATATGAATTTAATAAAAAGTGAAGTAAAAGTATTATTAAAAGAACGAATTTCGTTTTATTTGAGTTTTTATTGAAATGACCGGTATTACCCAGTTCTACCCTACTAAAGTATTTTGACTTACCAAGCTGATCGAGGATGTCGGTTATGTTTGGTAGTGGGTAGGCGTCTCCAAGGGTTAATTCGTTCAGTTTCCTGAAATCGACTACTACCCTCCAACGTTTCGATCCATCATTGGCTGATTTCTTTGGGACTAGAAGCAGAGGTGAATTCCATGGACTATGACTTGGCTGTACTATGCCGTCTTCCAACATTTCGTTAACTTGTCTGTGGATTTCCTGTTTTTGGCTTTCAGGGAGGCGATAAGGTCTCGTGAATAACGGGGGCTTGCTTTCTTCGGTTATTACCCTATGTCTTATGGAGTCTGTATGTGTCAGGTGATCTCTTTCAATATAGAAAAGGTCGTTGTACTCACGACAAATGTTAAGAATGGATTCTTTCTCTTCGGGGTTACAGTGGCCCAGGTCAATTAGCGTATTTAGTTTATCTAACAGTTTTTTTACGGGATTTGTGAAGTTCTCCCTTCTAACTATATCAAAATTATTAACATCATCCCATTCTAAATTTATTGTGTGTATATTAATTTTCTGATCTTGTTCTAATGTGTTCATTAGAAGTATTTTAATTTTTCCGTCGTTAGGTTTGGCTAACGTTTCGCCTAGGTAAAGCCCTGGGATAATTTGTTTTTTATTAGTTATTATTTCTGCAGGGGTTACTTGATAAAAAGGAATTTCGACTATTTGTTTACTTCTCTGTTTTAATGTAATACATTTTTCGTTCTCGGTCTTATGTTCTGCTAAGGGTTTTGTCATCTTAGTCTTTTTGTCTGCCGGAGAGTGTGTAACCTCAGTTTCAATTTCTGCCAGGTTTTCGTTTAAACTGGTCTTACTATTGTCTGGGTTTTTAAATTCGATTTCCTCTGATGATACCAGAATTATTTCGTCTAGATTTTCGGTCTTTTGTTGAAGCTTCCTGAGAATTGGTTTGCTCCTGACTTGCTCGGGGTATATTCTTGGAACTACTGAGCTGCCGTTTTGAGATGCGGATTCAGACTCAGACTCAGACTCAGTTCCCGTGTTGGTTCTTGTCTTACCCCAGTGTCTCTATGACACATGGTTTTGGTAGAACAAAAATCAACACATTTGGACCCATCGATAGCAGGTTTTTGCTCACCGGTAATAGCGTTAGGTCGCTTTAAGTCGTACCGTGTTGCACTATTACCATTCTCAGCAGAACCCGTAGGTGACACCCCGGAAGGTGTAGCTTCTTGACGTTTTTCTTTAAGAATAATTCTGTTGGTATCTGGGGTTTTCGTTAATAGTTGCCTTGAGATGTATTGGGGAGGTGAATATTTGTTAAATACCTTTCCTAAACCATCTATAATGGCTGTTGAATCATTCACAAAGGGGTTTATAATTAGTAAATCACTATGGTAGTCGATATGGCATTGATACCTTTTTAAGAAATCGTTCCCAATAATACCGTCGAAATTTTGTTGAACCTGATGGTCCAGTATGTGAAACGGGTGCGGTATCATGATCGAATCTTCTTCCATTTGGAAAAGCAAGGATTCAGTAGTCACGTTGGAACTTGTCACCTTTTTGCCGCTCATAGTGGATATTATCATGTCACTATTTAGTAAGGGCGAATTGGTCGTACCTCGCAAGATACTGATTTCGGCTCCAGTGTCTACGACCAAATCTCTGTATTTTCCATCCTTGAAAGG
This sequence comes from Cheilosia vernalis, assembly GCA_949126925.1. Lineage (NCBI taxonomy): Eukaryota > Metazoa > Arthropoda > Insecta > Diptera > Syrphidae > Cheilosia > Cheilosia vernalis. Next base: position 71,764,822 of record OX421358.1, read on the forward strand.
GATTCGTATCATGGACAGATTATTGTTGGGAACGAGGGAGATTTTTATTGAGAATGTTACTAGTGGTGTACGTCGGCATGGACTGTCAGTCGGGAGGAGTTGCCGTCTACTTCCTCTCGACGAGGGTCGTTTCCCGAATTATTACCTTGGGGAAGTGGATGCTGTTGCACATGGTGCAAATTTACCTGTCGACCTTGATTAGGTGTATAGTTATTTCTATTATTTTGATTATTGTTTTGATTACCAGATGGGGACTGATAATTATTTTGATCTCTGTATGGAGGTTGATAATTGTTTCGATATTGAGTAGCCGGTTGATTTTGCCTTAGGTGGGCCATTTTGAGTCGGAACTCGCTTTCGGTGTGATAGCGCTTGTCACAGTAACCGCATCTGACTACTTGTAGGTTACATTGCGCTTCACGTTTTACCGGTTGGGGAACAAAGTTTGGTAGTCTTGTGTTTTGGTAACACGTTGCCGATGTGTGGCCCTATCTATTATTTAACCCAGGGAGCTGTTGAGGCTCTTTATAAACCGCAGTACTCTTCTTGGTTCTATATTTCCTATATCTGCAGGACTTACGAACGCCGAGATGGTGGCCAGTGACCAGTAAGATTTTCCGTTAGGATTCTTAGATCTTCTTTGCTTAGGTTAAGCAACTTTTTTGTTTTACTACGAGCTGGGCTCATGAATTTTTTTGCCTGCCTCTGTCCTTTGCATTCCGTCCAGTATTCGGCAAGGTGATAATCTTCTCATTTCTTGAATTTTGAGTGTACGTAACACAGGGGTAACCCGAAGTATGGCTCAGGACCGGTGAGCAGGCGTAATGCACCTCTTTTATTGCCCTCAAATCCCTCGTGACCTGGTATCCAAGCAACGGTGACTGTGTTGGTCAGATCTTCGAGGAGATTGAAACATTCCCAAACCAGCTTTGATCTGATGGAAAACGATCTTAGTGGCTTAAGAGCGCCCTGGCTCTCTGAGAGGATGGATGTGTACCTCCGTTTGAAAGATGTCTGGTGATTTTCCCAGTGCTATAGCTCTTTGGAGCCTGGGCCCACAGACCCCAGCACCGGTGGCATCATCTTCCATCTTTGAACCGTCGGTGTACCAGATTTGTGATCCTGATGGTATTACGAATTGGTTGGTTCTCCAGGTACTCCTTCAGATACACTGAGCCCAGCTTCCTTCTTTACAGAAATGTGTAAAGGCAGAAGGTTGAGCATTGCCCCTATGGCTGCAGTTGGACAAGTTTTCGTTGCCCCCGTTATACCAACGCATGCTAAGCGATATCCCAAGTAGAAATTGGTGACTATTATCTTGAATTATAGTCGCCAAACGGGATATTGGACTCAGTTTGGTGTCGATAAACTATGTACATTCCAATAAGATGGTAACTATTTGACATTTGTGTTACCATTAATGGCCTTAAAGCTACAAATGTCCTTTAAAGTTACATTTCAACACACACACAACCTGCGAGGTTTCTGTTTTATGTTTCCACTTAACAACTAGGTGAACTGACTGCGCAAAGTCTAATTTGTGTCCACCGAGAGTTACCATAGTATTTTGGAGCTTTTATTTGCAAACAATCTTCACACATACCACAAACTAATGTCTGCTGTAGGTGTACACAGACGAAGTAGGTAGAGAATTTATACTCACACACGTAACATGCTCCTTTGAATGTAGGCGAGCGGTGTGCAAGGAAAATATTATATGACATTGAGCACCAATCGTAAAAGGGAATATAGGGTGGCATAAAAAAAAATATCGTGAATAGTCAAATGATGAACAATGAATTTATCTAAAAAGAATCGATATATTGTAATATAGAGACTTCATTATTTAAGAATACTAATATCTTTTAATGAGTTTTCCTTTTAAAGAAATAATTTTCATTTTAAACAGTGTACTGAAAATTGTTTGCCGTTGTAGCACAACGTCGAATAAAATTTTAAATTTACTTTTACTATGTGCACCACGCTGCTTTTCGACGTTTCAGTATTTTAGTAGGACAAAAATGAGAATACTTTTTTGATTTTGCTACATAAAACTGCAGCAGATTAAATTGTAAAATAATGGAAATACGTACATAAAAAAAATATTCCAACTTGTATCAAAAGTTATCAATATGTTTTAATAAATAGCATGTTACATACATTATGTAATTGTAATAATGCTAGAAATATCATAAACCTTCTACAAAGATTGATTACACAAATTTTCTTTGGCAAAAAAAAAGTCCCAAATGAACTACAAACGTTATATTTATTAAAGTTATATCTCAGTAACATACCTACATGTAAAAATGTTCACTTTATTATATAGATTTTAGCAAACCAAAATCGCATTTCCAAAAGTTAGAGGCGGAAACATCATAACATTTGCAAATCCCTTTCTTATTATTTTCACCAACCTTTTTAACTTTCTCCATTACGTAGTAAGAGAAAGATATTGGTTTCGTACAAAATTTCGAACTCGAGATTTTAATCAATTCTGATATTACGATGATAGAGGAACTCAAAAAAGTGGGTCACAAAATTCTGTCCGGTCTGTCCGTCTGTCCGTCTGTCCGTCTGTCCGTCTGTCCGTCCTTCCACGGGTCTACAGCCTAAACGGCTTCCCGGATTACGTTCAAACCTCGGATTTGGAGTTTTTGGGCTTACAGCTCGGGAGGTGTTTTTTTTTTTCAAGGTAACCTCAATATTAATGGTAGGTACTTCCCATATAAAATGTTCGTACCAGTTTGATTTGATCGAAAACGGCTCTAACGATTTCAACCAAAATTTATATTTAAGCTTAAGTAGGTGAGGTAACCAGGACTGCGTACCCAGTTTTTGGCTAAAAATTCGAACAACGGTACTTTTGAAATTTCGACACATCTCGAAAACGCTCTATACAATTGTAACAAAAAATAAATTCTAAGGTAATGTGGTAATTTATAACTTAATAGCAAACTCAGTTTTTCTCTATATTATCGTACAATGGATTTTTAAAAAAAGGAATTTTTTAACATTTAGTTTTTTTCAGTTTACCGGAAAACGGCTCTAACGATTTTAACCAAAATTGATATTCAAGCTTAAGTAGGTGAGGTTACTACGACTGCGTAATGCCCCATATCTTGTGAGATGTAAGACATAGTACAGTAGCCGCTTATAGGCCTCTAGCCAGAACTTGCGACAATTGCCTGTTACTGAGAGCTTAAACTTTTAAAAACGTATATTGTTATTTTATATAACTGCCATTTGAGATAGATATCCAATTTTTTGTTTTCTTTAATCTAGTATCGAGAAAGTTTCGTTCGACCCAGTCGTGCACTTTATTTTACATGTTCTCATTCACTAAAAGTTAGAATTTAAAAGAATGAATTATTTAAATATTACGACACAATAATAATAAACGCGCACAAAACAACATTTCCTAAATGTATGTAAGTAGTAGGTATTGGGACGGTTGAGACTGGGAATTCTGTGCTAGAGCGAGAGGGAAGATATGACCTTGGAGTGAGTGTGGTTGCTTTGGCTGAAGAATGTTATCTACATTGTTGTGTGTTTGAGGCGCCGGCCGGCCGCCGCTGGTGGTTGATAGTTTTTGTTATCAGTTTTGTGTGTTTTGAGTGAATTGCTTTGAGATGACGTAATTATTGGTATTCGTGTTATCTTTTGATGTTGGAGTTATGGGGTTTTTATATTGTGAGTTGATCTTTGTATGGTTGGTGCCGCGACGGTTGTCGTAGTTGTGAGTTGTTGGTGGGTTTTGTGTGTGTGTGCGGTATGTTATTGTTAGCAGTAGGTGGTGGTGTTGTTGTTGTTTATGGCAGTGGATGGGTTAGCAGGTGTCGTTGCCGTGGTCATGGGTGTTGGTAGCGTTATCGTGGCTGTTGATTTGGATGGTGGTTCGTGGCCATGGTCGTTGGGTATGTTAATTAGATGTGGTTTTGATATGGTTTATTTGTTCGAAGGGAAATGGTCTTTTTATCATATTTAATGTATAAGTAGGAATATTAAGATGGGATTGTTATAATTGGTAATCTTATTCATTGTATAAAAGAAGATAAGTAAATGAGGAGAGGTCATACATTAAGTAATGTTGTATGAGAATAGAACACGGGAAGTTCATGTGAAAATATCAGGCGATAGTTCAGTTCATCGATCAAAGAGACATTTTAAGGAGCACTTAGTAAGGTTCAGATTGACAACGAAACCAATAAGAAGGGGTCTTCAGATATTATTGAATATACTTGCAAAAGCGAAATGTTTTGGTGCGAATCATAGAGAGAGAGAGAGAGAGAGAGAGAGAGAGAGAGAGAGAGAAGGTCATAATCTATGTAGTTGTGAAGTAGGATGGACGGAGATAAATTTCTCATACATACAATTTCATAGAACGACTTGTGAGCTTTATATGACTCCTGAAGATGGAAATAGTTGTTTAATTTTTCGCTTAAGAAATGGAGAATCAAAATCTTCTTTAGCTAATTTTAAAATAAAACTTCACAGATTTCAAAGAAGTTTTTTATAGACATTTTAAACTGCAGTTCGATGACAACAAGGAATTAGCTATTCGCTGCACATATGATAGCAATTATAAGCTACGATCTTTGGGTATTTCATGCTTCGAGTATCGAGAATATGAACAGGAAAGGATTTTAAGTAATGGTGAAATTGAGTTCTTTACAAAGCAGGAATTGAGGCATGAGCCCAAAGTGGAACTAGTGAATCTCAAATCGATGAAACAAGCATATATAGAATGACCATTTCATAAAATTGTTATTAATTTTTAGTAAAATAAAAAAAAATAATACCATTAAATTAATTGTTTTTTATTAATCCATGAATTGTTAGTGGATGGGAAACCCAACCATTTGACATATACTTTTTCGCCTTTTGTTGCAAGAATCTTTTCCACGAGAAATATGTTGGGAAAATTCGTCTTTTGTAATTCGTGTGCATAGAAACTCCCTCTAATAGGCTGACCTTGAAAATCTTCAACTAGATAGATTAGATTAAGATTAAGAAGGCGGGAGAGCCTACGAGGGGCTCTGGCACTGCGGCTACTTAGAGGAGCCTATTGTGCCTTCCCTTATAGTTCCTAGAGCCATCTTTTTACTCCAGAGGCAGTCAGGAAGACAAGTATCTTCTCTGGGTGAATGTCAGCAAGGGATGCTGGATTTACAAATTCATCCCCTAGGATGTCTTTCCTAAGACGATGAAGAGCCGGGCAGTCAGTGCGTATATGGAGAGAGGATTCGTCACTCTCAAGACAGAGTCTGCAGATTGGATCCGGTGAGATACCAATGCGATGAAGGTGTTTTTTCACTAGACCGTGGCCACTTATTATTCCTGTTAGGATTCTCAGGTTGTTTTTGTCCAGATTAGTTAGAAACTGTGATTTACTGGGGGAATATTTAGGGAAAAATTTTTTGGTGCAATTCTGCCCAACTGTGTTTTGCCAGATCACGTTTGATTCGGTATGAGATAGGATCCTAGCATAGTTCCTGAAGAGGTTTTTGCTGACTCCGCAGAAGGGTTCAGGTCCGATAAGTGGAGAGGATGCTCCTATTTTTGCCAGTGAGTCGGCTGCTTCGTTTCCCTCAAGTCCTCTATGGGCTGGGATCCAGTGGAGGATAACTAGGTTTTTCTTAGAAAGTTCATTAATGACAGTGAATGTTTCTAGGATTAGTTTGGATTTTATGACAGATGAGTCAAGAGCTTTGAGAGCTGCTTGGCTGTCAGAAAATATAAATATGGTTTTACCCCTAGTTCTAGAACTTAGATTAATTCTAGCGCAGTGGTAGATTGCAAGGACTTCAGCTTGAAATATGGATAAGTTTTTCCCAAGGCTAACTGAAAAGTTCACCTGGGGCGTCTCGCTGTATATTCCAGAGCCAGTCCCTGACTCCATCTTAGAGCCGTCTGTATACCAGATGATGTCAAGATGTGAAGGATTAGGTTTGTATTTTTCCCATTCTTCCCTAGGGGGAATGACAATGGAGAAGTTTTTATGGAAGCCATATTCAGGTAACATGTCGTCAAGGGGCATGCTGAATGGACTTGAAGGATCCATGTTGTCAAGTAAAGACAGATGACCTCCATGATATGAGTAGGGGTTAAAGTTGTTCGAATGGAACAGACGGTGGATGCTTAGTCTGGCCTCCATTTGAATGTGCTTATGAAGAGGTGTTAGACCTAGGATGACATTGAGTGCCATTGTCGGGGTGGAGCGTAGGCAGCCCGTCATGCAGTTCACAGCTATACGTTTAACTCGCTCTAGCTTTTTGACTGTGGTGACTTCGCTAGTCTTCGTCCACCAGACAACAGCAGCATAGGTCATCGCTGGTCTTACAACAAGCGAATAAAGCCAGAAGATCATCCGAGGTCTCACACCCCAGTTATTACCGCAGACTCGACGACAGATCCATAGAGATCTGGTGGCTCTGTTTACGGTGCGTTCAATTTGTTGGTTCCATGATAGTCTACTGTCAAGGATAATTCCCAGGTATTTGGCTTCCTGAGAGAATTCAATGGTTTCGCCGAACATAGTAGGACGAATAAGGAGATCCAATTTTCTCCGTTTTGTAAAAGGGACAATGGTTGTCTTTTTTGGATTAACAGAAAGACCTTCTTTGATGCACCATCTCTGAACAACAGATAATGCGAATTGTAGTATTTCTGAAACCGTGCTTTCGAATTTGCCACTGACAACGATTGCTACGTCGTCGGCATATCCTATGGCATAGATTCCCTGATTTGTCAAGGATTGAAGTAGATCATCAATAACAAGGGACCATAAAAGGGGCGAGAGAACACCCCCCTGAGGGCACCCTCTAGTTGTGAGTGCTGAGATTTCCACATCATCGATGCGGGTCTGAATAATTCTACTATTCAGCATTGACATTATCCATCTTCCTATTATGGGGGATAGATTCATATTATTAAGAGCCGTGTGAGTGGACTCAAAAGAAGTGTAATTGAAAGCTCCTTCAATATCTAGGAAAGCGACCAGACAGATTTCCTTGCTATTTATGGATGATTCAATTTTAGTTACCAAGTCATTGAGTGCTGACTCGGTGGATTTACCTGGTTGATAGGCATGCTGAGACTTACTTAGCGGAAAAGATTTCAAGGCTACATCTCTTATGTGCCTATCAATTAGTTTTTCCATGCTTTTTAAAATGAAAGACATGAGACTGATGGGGCGATAGGATTTCGGACTAGAATCCAAATTCCTCCCTGCCTTAGGTAAATATTTAACTGTTACTTTTCGCCAGGCTTCCGGTATGTGACCGTAGGCCAGACTACAGCTAAAAAGTTTAGTGAAAATGGGTGCAAGAACATCAACTCCTTGCTGCAGAAGTGCCGGAAATATGCCGTCTTCTCCTGCTGCTTTATACGGCTTCAGGGAAGTTATGGCCCATTTGATGGCATTCTGATTGCAGATTTGTTTTGCAGTTTTCCAGTCCTCCCTCGTCGGCAGGCAAATCCGCTCGGGTCGGGGGGATAGGTTTAAAGAGAGAGGATCAATTAAGTTTGATCCAGGAAAGTGAGTTCTAAGAAGGAGATGAAGTGTCTCTTCCTTATTTTGTGTCTGACGTCCATTCTCATCGACAAGTGTGCCTAATGAGATGGTTCTGTCAGAGGCAAGAACTTTATGAAGTCGGCAGCTGGAAGGAATATCAGAGATTTCCTCACAGAACCGTCTGAATGATTCTTTTTTAGCCTTTTTAATTTCTTTGTTGTAGTTGGTGAGAGCACTAGAGTAGGTTTGCCAGTCGCCATTACGTTTAGCTTTGTTGAATAGTTTCCTTACTCTGGATCTTTGCTTTTCAAGATCTTTGCTCCACCAGATGGTTTCCCTTTTAAGCCTTTTGGACTTTAGGGGACAATTTTCCTCGAAGGCAGATATAATAGAAGATCTTACCAATTCGGCAGAGTGTTCTAGTTTGTCTTTAGTGTCAATTCGGGATATTTTGCCAATGAGTGACTGACTTAGGTGCTCTTTATAAGAGGGCCAATCAGTATTTCTCTTTGGACGGAATGACGCAATAGTTGTATTGAGTTCTTTGATTTCAAATCTGATATGTTGGTGGTCAGAACATGAAGGTTCGGAAGACACATACCAGTTGGAAATTAGGTGGTGAAGTGAGGGAGAAGCTAGGGTTAAATCCAGAACTTCTCTTCTAACTACATTAATGAAGGTTGGTTCCCTCCCGATATTGCATATATTTAAATTATTGCATGTAATAAAATCAAATAAGGACTCACCTCGATTGTTGATGTCTGAGCTCCCCCAGATTGTATGATGCGCATTTGCATCGCAGCCGAGAACAATGTCTGTTCTGGTGCGCTGCGCATACCTGAGCAGGTTCTCTACTTCTGCTGGAGGGCAAACGGTTGAGTCACCAGGGAAGTATGCAGAAGCAATGATGACTTCCTTGGTGTTGTTTAACTTCACAATGGCAGCCGTGAGGTCACTGGAAATGAACTCTGTCAATGGGAAGAAATTAGTGTTATTAGCAAAAATAATACAAGTTCTAGGTCTGTTGGAAGAGGTGGAGTGAAGAATCCTACCTTTAGGTATTGAGAGTCCTAGAATTTTGCCGTCTGTGCTAGTCCATGGTTCCTGCACGAGGGCAACGTTGAGACCATTGGAGTTTAAGGTCTTAGTTAAGACTGCCGAGGCAGCCTTAGCGTGGTGAAGGTTGATTTGAACAACCTTCAACTAGATATGTAATAGGGTTTGTTATCTGAACTTTTCTTATTTTGAATATTTCAGTTGTCCAATTTGGTGTGTATCCTTTTTCGAAAGCATGTTTAAACTTGCTTATTCGAACGCTATTGCCAACTTCGTATTTTCCCTTCTCAGCAATTTTTATTCGTTTATAAACTCTTGATAGTAATTCTTTGGCATTGTTTTTATTTATATCAACGGGACGTCTTTTTATTGTTCTATGTATCGAGTGATTATATGTATGCACCAAATCCTTATAAATGGGTAGCCATTTGTAGTTCCCATTGAAACTGAATTCTTTCCACATTTTCTCCTTAAGGGTGCGGTTAAAGCGTTCAACAATTGATGCTTTTAATGTACTGTACGTTGAGTAGTGATTAATTTTGTAGTTATTCATCAAATTTTGGAAGACCTTGTTGAAGAATTCTTTACCATCGTCGGTTTGCAAATTTTTAGGTGCTCGATTTGAATTGGTAAAAATTGTTCTCATAGCTTGTGTTGTAGCTGATGCAGTCTTATGTTTCAAAGGAACGACCCAAGCATACTTTGAAAAAGTATCAATTACGGTTAGTAAATAGTTGAACCCCTCATTCTCATCACTGTATGGTATCATTTCAACCAAGTCTGCTTGCCACAAATCATCAAAACCCTTAATAATAACTCTACGCCTTTTGAAATTCTTTCGGGCTGGCTTGTGCAGCTCACCAACAACTTCTCTTTTACTCATTATAAAAACGAATGAATAGAAACAAGGAGAGTTTGTATTTTATTAGATATTTTATTTGACCAATCGTCGATAAAGTAACATCAATTTCTTAATTCTAATCAATCTGCTTTCAACCATATAGCATGCGCAAGTATCTGGTCCTTCTTGACAGAGATTTGCAGACCAGGGGCAGTTTATAAAATGACACCCATGAACAGAGGTGGTGGAAGATACGTTTTCAAAGTTCCTCAGAAAACAAATGCAATCAATAAACTCATTGAAATGTTCCTCAAGAAGAGTTTGGTTATTTGTTTTTAGAAATTTTAACACCTCATCGAGGATCGTAGACGTATTTACTGCAGACATGATTTCAAGTTGAATTCCAAATGCATACTAAATTGGTGAAAAGCCAGTTGTTGTTGTTGCTTTGCTAATAGGTTCACCACTATTTCTATACCTCTCGAAAATATCCAACATATACTTTCTAATCTTATCGAGTAGTTCAAGGGTTTTTAAATTTTGTTCATCAGTGTATGACCGCAAAGCCGTATCCATTTTATCTAGTTTGTCTTCGATGATTTGTAGCTTCAGTGCATCATCATTTATAGTTCCCATGAGTGCGTTGAAATTGTTGTCTACGTACCGTCGATGATTTAGCATGTTTTTATCTTGAACATCTATGTATGTTGCTATCTACGTATTCCTTATTGGCTGCCTGGTGCGAAGTGGTAGGTGCTCCAACATTGTTTAGACATTTTCCCTGAATATCGAAATCACCATTAGGTAGTAGTCTAAATCCTACGCCAGCAGGTCCTCGCGAACTCTCGGTTGTTTTACGAAATTGGTTGGAGCTTCGTCCGAACTTGTCAACACTCATTTTATTAATAACTAGCTGACCCAGCGAACTTTGTTCCGCCCAATTTCTTTAATGTAATAAAAATAATAATTTCGAGCGTGCACAATGCTCATGCTACTTTATGTAATTCGGTCAATTCAAATTCTTTTTAAAAACTTAGTTATGCAATAGAAATAACTGAAGTATAGCAATGTCGATGTCTTTCATTCGCAAACTTGCGGTGCATTGATGTTTCACAACAAAATTATAACTGGGCCGACTTACAATTTCAAATTGTGTAGCGGTAAGCACGAAATATCTAAGGAATTCAAAAATTTAAAATTTTACATATTTTTTGTTGCACCTATTGGAAGTGGCACTATCCAGTAATTTTTTTTCAAAATGCGATTCTCCATACTAAACTCTATCCCCATAAGGTAGGTATTGAGTTTTCTCGACAAAAAGTAGCATAACATGTTCTTTTTTAAACCAAAAATAATAAAAATCTAACGATTTATTCCCGAGTTATGGGTGCACATACGGACGTCAGTCGTTTTTATATATAGCTGTAGGTACCCACCCGGCTTTGACCGTATATTTCGTTTTAAGTCTTGCTCAGATTTCTCAAAGTGCTTTATTTGGACCATGTCCATTTATGATTTTACCTAATTATACAACTTTATAGAAATAGCGTTTGATTTGATTGTTGAATGAAAGGTGCCACAACCCGTTTTGCGCTTATAGTTTGCAAGGTATCACCTTTAGGATGGTGTCCTATCTTTCAACCGGGAACCAGCCATAAACATGCACAATATTTCATTGAAAAGAGTTTTGTGGTTTCGGAAATCGACGACAGCACCAGCTATCGGGTCCATAGCCCAAGTGGAAATTGTTGGTTATAGTGTAAGCGATGTTCCTACATTTCTGACATGCTTCCGTAACAGTAGATATCAGTGTGCATAGTGTATCAGAGTGCTTACTAAAGAGTTTTTCAATAAGAGCGCTACAAAAGTTTTTTTTAAATAAAACAAAAACGGTTTTGGATATCAATGAAATTCTTTATTCCTGTGAAAGTACGTTCGATGCCATTATGTATGGAACTCGATTTCTTTTGCATGGCAACCACGGGCACGCTTGCAGAAGTCCAGACGCTGAACCCAATTTACGATGGTTTTCAAGCATAAATCGGCCGATACTGATGCAATTTCACGTTCGATATTCCTACGAAGTTCATCAATCGTCGCTGGCTTGTTGGCATAGACCATAGACTTGACGTAGCCCCACAGGAAATAGTCTAACGGCGTCGAATCGTCCCTGTTGAAAAACCCTTTATTTCCAGTGCAGAATGGAACTTTGGCCAAAATGAGGAAAAAGTTTTAGCTTATAAAATTACTATTTCGGAAAACACATATTTTGGGTTTAATGGGGATGCTAAAGTACCTAAACGAACAAAGTGTCATGAAAATGGTAATGGAGGTAATATAGTGCGAATTTAATAATTGCATATCTTCGTACCGCAAAATATTTTAACGAAAATCTGTTTTACTACAAATACCACGCGATAAAGAAATATTCAGGATTCAGATTCAGCTGGCCCGGCGAAATACAATTGCCAAAACCGCAGCGATTTGCTTGTCGGCCAACCTACCGCTTTTTCACTGAAGTGCTTTATGGTACATAGCATTTTTCGTTCCATTTACGGGTGCGTACACGTACAAAGCGAGAGGTTTGCCGACACGTGAGCACGCCACATACAATTGACCATGTGAGAAACATGGAACGCTATGCTGATTGTGTTGTTGTCTATCTCGGTCTCCAGTGACGACTGCATGGTATTCTTTCCCGAAGTTCCGAAATATTCTATCGATTGTTAATATTCCGATCTGACTGTTCGTCCTGATTTTCTGCGACGTGAAACGTTTGACCTTCACACTGGCGGCATGATCAAATTTGTCTTGGAATCGCCGAATCCCACACAAACTTTCATCCCCTATATCATCCTGTCAAAGTTTTGTTTTCGAGACATAAAGTAGCCTATGGCCTTGGGCCCAATCGAAACCATCAAGCTCAAAATCTTTAAAAACTAACCATCCTCTTTCGAGTTATGTGCGTAAAAACTCAAAACGCTCAACAACTCCTGTGTTGCCTATCATCATCTCAAACATTTCAACTTACTCACTCTCATACTAATGCAAGGATCCTGAAAATATTTGCCAAACAAAAATGATGCATTCAAACACAATCAAACAAATCGAAGTATCTACTCCATTTCAAAAAGCTACTTAATGTGACATAGTAAACATAAGCAATCTTATTAGGTGTATTTAAAAAAAAAGAAATTTCAAAATTGTTTGCAACAACAATTTGCTTGCAAAATAATTAAAATAATTGACAACAACAATTGGCATTAAAATAAAATTTTTTTTTTTTTTTGTATATGAAGTATCACTACTCGATTTCCACCCCGTTTATTTTTTTTCAAAGTGCATTTCCCCATACAAACTTTCATAACCTTTTTCATCCCCTCAATGTTTTGTTTTCGCGATAAAAAGTAGCCTATAACCTTCCTTGGTCCAAAAAGAAACCGTCAAGCCCAAAATCGTTGAAATCCAACAATCCTTTATCGAGTTATGCGCGCACACACGGACTTCATTGCCTTTTATATATATAGATTAAGATTATTCCTGAACCAAGTGTTGAGGTCAAATCCGTTCGATTCCTATCCGGTCGGTTCCTATCCGGTCGGTTTCTATCCGGTCGGTTTCTATCCGGTCGATTCCTTTCCGGTCGGTTCCTATCCGGTCGGTATCCGGTCGGTTCCTATCCGGTCGGTTCCTATCCGGTCGGTTCCTATACAGTCGGTTCAGGTGTGGGGCCATACTGATTTGCTTGCTTTTAATGGATTGAATTGATTATTAGTGTATGATATTTGATTCACGTAATTCTTCTACAATTGAGTTAACCTCATTTTGAAGATTATTATTGCCGGCTCTTTGAGATGCAATTAAAAGCCTTAATCTATTGACGAGTTCATTGGGGCTATCCCAATACACATATTCGATGGGTTTATTCGAATAACTCATATCAGATGAATTACTATTGTATGCTTTTCCAATTTTCTTTATGGCTCTCTGCGTTAGGTTTTGAAGTAAAGGTTGGATTATATGTTTATACTTATAACCTCTGTTGCCTTTAACTTGTAAGTTACTATAATAGTCTTTCAAGTGTGTTTTTGTTTTTTGTAATATCTTTAGATATTGATCCATGTCTTCATTGGTATATCGATCTTTTCTAGGTTTTTTCGAAATATTAATTCATAAAGGCCATTCGTTCCATGGAAGATTTCATCATCAATGACGAAATTCTTGTGTTCGTTAATTACAAAACTTGATCTTCCTAATTTCGTTGAATTTGATTCCAAGTCGAAATGTGGACCATAGATTTTGTCACGATTCGAATCTGATGGGGGTGATCGATTAACTGTAGTGCTTTGATCAAGGCTATTGTCGTAGGGTGTCCTAAATGAATTATCATTGTTCGTTGTCTGATTTGATTCTGGAGATGAGAAGTCAAAACTTGCATTAGAAGTGGATTTTTTTTCTTCTTCTTCTGGGTATTGTAAACGTCGTCGTAGTAGTTGTTGATTCTTTATTCTCATATCTATATTATTGTAAGCAACATCTGCAGCTGCAGCAGCAGCAGTATCATTTTGAGTATGAGCACTTTTGACATTTTTCACGATTTCTTTTAAGGGTTCAACTATTGGTTTAAAAGTAGTCTCAAGTTCCGCATCCTTCGTAGTTTTTCCAGCCTGAAGAAACATATATTTTCTCTTTAAAGCTTTTTTAGTTTTTACTAAATCTTTAAGTAAATTTTCATCAACATCCATAATTGTCGAATACAGGGACGAATGCTCTAATCGTATGTAATCATTTAAACCGTTGATTTATGACTGAATAGATTTATATAGATACAGTTTCTTTAAATGAATTATTATATCGGCCTTTATTCAATCTAAAATCTTTATTAATAACCAAGAACCCATATGTATCTTTACAGCATTTTTTACACAATTCCTTGAATTGATTGAATGTCATGTCAGAGTTGACATGATCGTTGTATATATGCTTCAGGTTAAGTTCGTCTTGCTTAAAAATAACTAAATAGTTTGCATTGTCTCAAATCAAGTGTTTTGGTATATGTGTAATGTGTATAAGATTGACACAAGTAGAAACTATCCACGTCATTATGTCGACCCATGCAGAAATATTCTCGAATATTGTTTTGCTTATCACAAGCCACATCATCGAATATAAAAACTGAGTTTCGATTTGCTTCAGAAGGCGTAATAATTTCACAATTATTTGAAAATTCATTATATCCCATACCCGTGATGGACTCTATTAGCTTTCTCAGGTATGTATACTTCGGTTGATGCAGAGACTTTGAGTATATGTAGAGATTTTCAAATTTTAAACCATTTGGATCGAGGAGAATGCTCAACATGACATTGGTTTTTCCACAATTTGATGGACCCACAATTATTCCTCTAATACTATTAGGAAATATTGCTCCATGTTTCCTGCGTACTTTAATTTTACTATCAAAGTTCTTGACTTTAATAAAATCTCGTTGTTGTTGTTTTATGAACCTCATTCTGCTATTGAATGAAACTAATCAATATAAAAGATCATGTTTTATAGTTGAGAAATTCATAATTGTTCAACATATACAACAAGAAAGTCGTATAAAATGATAGATTATAGTGTGAAAGCCAACAGTTGGAAAGATACATTCAAAGGGTACGGATTAGTGAATTCCTTAATCGAAAAATTACCAATTGAATAACATCTTCCCTCATATAACTTCTGTGGGCCAGGGACTAAATTGAAAGAACGCCTTGCTAGAGGAGATAGGGGAGTTAATCAGTTGGATGAAGCTTGTCGCGAACACGATATTGCATATGCTAACAATAAAAATCTACCTGAACGACATATTGCAGACAAAATTTTAACTGAAAAGGCTTGGCAGAGAGTAAAGGCAAAAGACTCATCGATAGCAGAGAAAATAAACAGTATATTAGTAACGAATATGATGAAAGCTAAAACGAAACTTGGTATGAATTGCAAAGCCAAGAGAAGGAAAACAAACCCACGCAAAAAGAATAATTTATTTAAAAAAGCCATTATGGAGGCTAGAAATGCTATTCGAGACACTAGAAACGAAGATCCTAACGTAATTGCAACAACTGCTCTACAAGCAGCTAAAAAGATAATTAAAAATAAACGAAAGAGCATTACAATTCCTCGAGTTATACCTCTACCGAAAATTGGTGGTTTCTTACCATTGTTACCTATTTTAGCTGGGCTATCGGCTATTGGATCAGTAGCTGGAGGAGCTGCGGGCGTAGTTAAAGCTATAAATGAATCAAAGGTAGCCAAGAAACAATTGGAAGAGAATAAACGTCACAATCAGGCTATGGAAGGAATTAAAATTAAGCATGGTAGTGGACTTTATCTACAGCCATATAAAAAAGGATTTGGACTTTTCCTTAAACCACACGATTCAAAAAATTTTTAAATTCGCTACCTAATCGTCCACTCACCAATATTGATATTATGAAATTTGGAAAATTGAATATACCATGCTTCAGGGGTGTTTACATGAGAGATAAATTACCAGTAAGATCTGATAACAAGGAATGTGGTGTAATTAATTTGGACAATGAGAGTGGGCCGGGGACACATTGGGTAGCATACATTAAGAATAAAAATATTGTCAAATATTTCGATAGTTTTGGTAACTTAAGACCACCCATAGAGGTTGTACGATATTTAGGTGAAAATATTCACTATAATTATAACAGATGTCAAAATTTCAATACATTTATATGTGGTCATCTATGTTTAAAGTTTCTAATTGAGCAAAATATAAATAAATAGAGTAAAATCAAAATATTGTGTTTCATTTCTATTCCAATAGTTATGTCGTTAACACTCACTTTAAGCGGAAACCAGTCCACTCTCACTGCAGAGTACTTTCCTCCAATTGTCCTAAATTCTGATTATGTATGTGGCTTAGTTGATCTGCAGACCTATAATTCCATACCTAATGTGGATAAATTAAATAATTTATTTCATTGTGGTGGTGGTGGTGGTGGTGGTGATGGAAAAATCAAGACTGAATTTACAGTGGGCTCTTATGAAATTGAGGATATTAATAAAATAATTCAGAAGGTTCTGAACACACACAATGAGAATAGCGTTGAAAAAGTTATAATCAAATTAAAAGCCAATAATAATACTTTGAAATGTGAACTGTACAGCAATGTGGAAATCGATTTTACACAAGATCGACCTATTGGTTCTCTTTAGAAGAAACTAGCTCCTAATATTCTGCATGTATCTGATCAGTATGTTAATATCAATGGAGTGAATATTGTACGAGTTGAATGTAATTTAATTGACGAAACATATATCAATAGTGAACCTGCTCATATTCAACATGAATTTTCAGTCAACGTTAGTCCAGGATATACACGGAAAATCACCAATTGCAACATTTTGAGTTGTAATTCACGAATCGTTTTTTTTTTTCGCAAATCACAACGATTTTTTCTTGAATTGATATAAAAATTTGTAATTTGTCAGTGAAAACGGCGAAAAATATCAAATTTTGTTTGTTGCATTTTGCGATTAAAAGTATTAATTCGAGCTTCTTTGATTTGTAGTGATTTGCGAGATTGTTTGGAGCAATTTACCACTTCAATAGGCAAATTTCGTAAACACCACTTTGCTATCTCAAATTGCGAAAAATATTTGGTAATTTACCACCACTGAATGATGAATCAATAAAATGTTTTTTTTTTTTTTTTTTTTCGTTTTTTTTTTCGTGTTGGGAATTCGCTGGAAGTAAAAAATCATCGAAAGACATTGCAGAGCTATACGCGAGGGATGCTTCTGCAATAGTGATGGACTTTAACTCATCTAAAAAAACTCCCGGGGGACTGGCATAAGCCATCCCGAAAAAAGATTGCACCTAGTCGTACGACTAATCAGCAAATTATATTTTGAATAGTTTAATGAATTTAAAGAGATAAATCCGCCGTTTGTCGGATTTTTAAACTTGTTTTGTTTGAAATTAATACGTAATTTCTTAGCCCTAGCTAAATCTTACAGATCAAGAGGTTTAATCCGTCTCAGTCTCCTGATTACATTGTCATTATTTAAAAGTTCTGTTATTTCTGTGTTTACGTGGTTGAGAAGCCGATTTCTATGCCTCCGAGCAACCTTCTTAACCTCATCTTCAACCATTTCAACATCTAGATCCCTATGCAGATCGGCGTTGCGTATGTACCAAGGTGCATTAACTATGTTCCTTAGTACTTTATTTTGAAAAACCTGAATTTTTTGTAAGTTTGTTTGGCATGTACATGCCCACAATTGGAGCCCGTAGGTCCATACTGGTTTTAGAACTTGCTTGTATAGCAATAACTTATTGTAGTTGGACAGGGATGAGTATCTCCCAATAAGCCAATACAATTTACTGTATCGCATGTTCAATTCATCTTTTTTTTTCTTAACGTGCGCTTTCCAACGCAGTTTAGCGTCTAGAGTCATGCCTAGATATTTAGCTGTGTTAGAAAATTCTACTACATTGTTGTTAATGTAGACTGGAATGTGTGGTACGTTTTTATACGTAAAATTAATATGGACTGACTTAAGGTCATTTAATCTAATCTGCCATTTCTTTGTCCATTCTGAAATATTGTTTATTGCCGTCTGAAGCTTTTTTGTTGCTATTTCGACAGTTGCTCCCACAGCAAGGACGGCTGTGTCATCTGCAAAAGTAGCTATGGTGGTTTCTACACTTTCAGGCAAATCGCTAGTGAAGAGTAGGTATAAAACTGGACCTAGCACACTGCCTTGCGGTACACCAGCTTTAATCTCTCTTAATGTTGAACACTCTGTATCTTGTTTAATTCTGAAGAATCGATCTGATATATAAGACTCCAGAATGGTCGAATACTGCTTCGGCAGTTGCTTTTGTAATTTGTGTATCAGTCCTTTGTGCCAGACTTTATCGAAAGCTTGTGCTATATCAAGAAATACTGTAGAGCACACATTTTTCTCTTCAAATGCTTTTTCGATTTTATCTGTGATTCTATGCACCTGATCAATTGTAGAGTGCTTGTTTCTAAACCCAAATTGATGACTTGGAAGTAGCGATTTTTCATCAATAATTGTTTGCAGACGTTTTGCCAGCATTTTTTCGAATAGCTTGGACAACATTGGTAGTATCGATATTGGGCGATATGAGGCTACTTCGCTAGGTGGTTTACCTGGTTTTGGTATCATTATTACCTCCGCGACCTTCCACATGCTTGGCACATATCTTAATTTAAATGCAGCATTTATAATCTGCGCTAGTTTTTTTAAACCTTTTCGAGGAAATTGTTTTAAAATTTCCCCTGTGATTAAATCGAACCCTGGGGCTTTTTTTATGTTTATGCCTTCTTTGATTTCTTTGGCAAGTTCTTTAGCTGTTACCGGCCGAATAGGTCTGTCTTCTTCGCACGTTTCTTCGTTTCCTTGATAATCTTTATCTTCATAAGGCTTGAAGACGTTCTCAAGGTACTCTGCAAAAGTATTTGCTTTCTCTTGACTGCTTTTTGCCCAGTTACCTTCTGCGGTTTTTACTGGCGGAATGTGAGCTATTGGCCTGTTCATTTTCTTTGCTGCCTTCCAGAGCGAGTAGTCGGTACTAGCATCATTTGTAAGACTCGTAAGATACTTTTTTAAAGACTCGTTATTAAATTCTCTTATAGATTTTCTGAGCTTATTATTTAAGTTGTTCAGTGTGGTTTTGTCGCTTGGCGCCCTAGTCTGTTGCCAGCGTTTTCTAGCTTTCCTCTTTTCTGTAATAATTTGACATATTTCACGCGGATAAGAGTTTTGTTTAATATTGTTTGTTCTTTGGGGAGTTGCAGCCCATGCAGCTTTTTGTATATCCAGTGTAAATATTTGCACTGCTTCTTCTAGTTGATCTTCTGTTTGAATAGCTGATGATAATTGGATACATTCTTCCAACTTCTGCCTGAAGTGGTTCCAATCAGTCAGTCTATTAACTAGTTTAGGGCTATGTTCTTTTATTATTATTCTATCGCCAAGTGTAAGAAGTATTGAGGAATGATCTGATTGAAGATCAGGGCCTTCTTCTATATTTATTTTATTTGAGGATATATTTTTGGATATAAAGAAGTCTACAAGATCTGGGGTTTTATTCCTATCTGTAGGCCAGTAGGTAGGTTTCCCCGTTGAGTGATATTTGCCGCCGACTTCTTTAATAGTTTCATATAATTCTCTGCCTCTAGTGTTTGTTAATCTAGATCCCCAATATTTATTCTTGGCATTAAAATCCCCTCCCGCGATTAATCGATTGTGAAATATGCGGAAAAGACTTTTAAAATCATTTTTCTTTAGTCTATAGCTAGGAGAGCAGTATACTGCTGCAACAGATATTTGCCCATTACTTGTTTCTACACTTATGGAAATTCCTTGGATGGCACATGATTGGAATTTTGCTTCTATATGGTGTTTTATTGTATTCTTTATTAACACTGCAGCCCCACCTTTTGCACAATTATGAGGATGTGGGGAGTGATATAATTCATATCCTTGCAGTTTAAAATTAGTTATGAATTTCAAGTGTGTCTCTGAAATGAGACATATATCTATCTGGTGTAAGTCAAGAGCCACTTTCATCTCGTCCTTGCGACTCTCGATACCATTAGCATTCCATTCAAGAATTTTTATTCTATCCATCATGTTTGTCTTTTTGGCACAGCTTTTTTGTTGCTGTTCTGTCTCTCTAACATCGATATTCTATCTAATATCGTTTTATTCGATTTTTCCATAAAGCCAATCCTGTTTAGGATTTGTTTCATGAGATTTTCCATTCCAGTGTTTGGCTCTACTTTCCGTCTTATCGTTGTATCTGCTTGGTTATTTATTGATGCTGCCTCAGCATATGTCATTTTTGGACCCGCTGTATTTTGTTTCGGGACCTTTTTGATTATCTTTTCGTCTTTAGGCTTTTCTTTCTGTGGGCTCTTTTGTGAGTCCTTTTTGACTTTTTGCTCTTCCTTATTTGAGCTTTTTTTTTGTTTCTTTAGCTTTTTGACCCTTGCAAGTTGGATTTCTTTTGCAACTAAACAACCTCTGTAGCTAGCAGGATGGTTTTCATTGCAGTTTACACATTTAGGGTGTTCATTTTCTTTCTTCCTACATTCCTTGGTGTGGTGACTTCCTGCACATTTCACACATCTTGGATTTGAGCTGCAGTATCTATGTGTGTGCCCATATCTTTGACAATTTTTGCATTGGGGTACTTGTTTCGATTTACGTAGGGTATGAATCTCAACTTGCATCCCAAGTATATTTTTAATTTCATATACTTTTTTCTTATCTTCGTCATGCTCAAAGCTGAGTGTAAACATTGGTAGTGGTACTTTGCTTCTAAATTTAAGCATATTTACAACTTCCAAGATTTTAAAGCCTCGGTCTTTTAGCTCTTTTTTTATGCTTTCCGGCGAGCATGAATAATGCAGTCTTTTCACTACAACCTTCAAAGGCCTGGTCTGCTTATTCTCATAAGAATACCACTGCACCTTTTTTTGGTTTAGTATTTTAGTGAGGTTTCTGTATCCCTCTTCTTCAACCACATTGATTTTGATGTCATTTTTGTTTATTAGCGCTGTACTAGCTTTAATTTTATTTTCCTCCAATACTTTGGCCAAGCTTTCATACTTATTTACTTGCAGCGCTATAATTGGTGGGGGCTTGGTTGGATTTTGTGTTTGATTTTCTTTGTCTGAAGCATACACAGTGACTGTGCAGCTTTCTTTTGTTGGTGAGACTTTTGGGGATGCACTCATTTTGCGTTTTTTATTTTTATTCCCCTTGTGACGATGTCCTTCTGTCTCTTTTCTCAGTTCCTCTTCGTCAGTTGAGAACTCGACAGGTTGGACATTCACTTTTTTTTGGTTTTTGAATTCTTCCTTCAACAATTGCAACTCTTGCTTAAGATTATTTATTTCCTTAAGCAGTGTCTCATTGAGTTGCTTATACCCATCTCTTTCTTCACAGGCTTCTAGATATTTAGCCTTCAGTGTTTTACTACTTTCTTCTTTTTTAGATGGGGGTGTTCTTTCTACCCTTTTACTTCTCCCAAACGGGTCGTTGCTTAGCAATAAATGGTCCCCCCCAGAATCCATGGAACCGACCTCCGAAGAGAGTGGATTTACCAGTGTAACTGGCATACCACCTGGGGTATTACTATCATTTGTTTTGTTCATTGCATTTACATAGCTTTTAATTTTAACTTTTGTGAAAAGTTTAAACTTTTGCAAGCACAGCCGCTCCTAACATGGAGAACAGACGCTGACCAGGGAGCCGCCCATTATGGGTCAGACGCTTCTGGGTTTAAATGACTAGGGTCCGCGGGTTCGTTACGCCCGTTACCTCTCTCTCTCTCCAGATAAGAGAAGTACCCTTGCGGGTAAATATAATAATTTACCACATTTAAATCGAAAACGTAAATTGACGTAGAGAAGTCGTAAATTGCAAAATATTTTTTGTAATTTCCATGGAAACTAACTACATAACGTGTGAAATTTTTTTATGCACAGGTAGTCGACAGCAACGATATAGTCCATTGGTCGAAATCCTTTCTTTATATGGATCAATATACATACACAATATGTTTGTGGTGTTGCTGGACAGCTGCAATCATGGGCAGCGACAGACAGTCGGTATTTAATCTTTGCTTAAGGCAGTCGTTTTTTAAGTATAACTAGTTCTCAGTGATAGTGAGTGTACTAACCATTATAAAGCATTCTGGAATATATATCATGTAAGTACATATTTAATAATGGAAAAAAAATAAATCTAAAGTAGGTAGGTGTATAAATCTGTACCTATTTTTATTTTTTTTTTTCAGAATGAAGATATGTCTCGCTATTAGAAAAGAAGTAAATTGGTATGGATATTAAAGTGTGCAGTCGAAAAGGTTTTTTAAGGTTCGTATCAATACAAGTTCTTCTAAACAATTTGCGTGTATTAACAATTTCAGCATAGACAGAAAAACCACCCCAGACAAATCCCGTTGTCTCCGGACGATATGGCGTCATATGATTCTCAAGGATATCAAGAAGAAATAAAAATATAAAATACGACTATGAATTCTGATTGTAAATCACAAGATATAAGTTGTAAATTGTGAATAAAGTTTTCCAATTTCAGACGGTGATGCTTCAAATCACTACTCAAGAATTGCAAATTGCAAAATATGAATTGCAAATTGCAAAATATGAATTGCAAATTGCAAAATATGAATTGCAAATTGATAAAAAGAAGTTTTCATTTACGATTAAGACTTTGCAAATTGCAACTACTGAAGTAGCAAATCTACCCCTGTTAGTTCGCAAATCAGCACTAATGAGTTGCAATTCAAGACTAAATGGTTGCAATTCGGTAAGGGATGAAATCAAATTTACTACAGAAAAGTGGTAAATTGCGAAATGTTTTTGCAATTCACAACCACAGTAATATCAAATTTATAACTACTTGTTTAAAATTGCGATCGGTTATGGCAATATGTATTTCTCGTTTGATGATTATTGACAATGAAAAGTGTTGATTCACGATTTTTGGGGGTCAATATCTTCACTTCTTACAATTTCTAAAATTGCGAATAAGAAGTCGTGAATCAGTAAATCCTGAGCTAAGCTCTAAAACTAGACAAACTTTTCGTGATTCTGCGCTTATTTTTGATTTGATTCAGTGAGTGCAGTCGTTTGGTGAACAGAGTTTTACAACCCCACACGAGTTGGTGTGCAGTTTTTTTTTCTCGCTGTTTCCCTTGAGGAACAAAGAAGAAACTTTTTTTTCTTCGTGCGAGACCGAAATCTTGAAATTGTACGGCTTTTTTTTTTGTAAGACCGCTCGAAGAAGTGAGTTCAAATTCAATTCAGTGCGTTTGCTAAGAAAAAGACAATTAATTGATTGCCGTGACGACGCAGCTGAACCAAAAACGAGGAATTAATTAACCCCCAAACGGAGAGCTGAAGACAGAGTTTTTTGTCGTTTTTTTTTTGTGTAAAACAAAACCCCCACGAGGTAAGGGATTGATAAGTTTTTTTTGTGCACTGGACTCACACGTGTTTTTTTTTCTTTCTACCGTGTGATTCTAGGGGTTTTGGTGTTTTTTTGGTATTTCTTTTATCTCGCTTAGTTTTGTGGTATCGTAATTCGATCCTCAATTCTATCTGTGGACGTGGATTTCCTTTCCCACATTGATTTTTTCTACATGCGGATTGCGTATCGGGACATTTTCCTGCGATACTGCAGCGGAAGTTTGTTGCTTGCCTAGATGTGCGGATTCCGACATTCGAGACAGCATCCAACGCAGCTCTACATACGTCAAGTCGCCGATCTCTTCATCCACCGCGGGAGCGCCGATTTTTTTTTTATGTGCAACTTGCATGGTGTATCTGTAAAAGCCAGTTGGCACTTTTGTATCTGTAAAATACATTTTTCATTTGCAAATTTTTTTTTGTTCACTCTATCTATCTATCGATTGTGTAACGTAGATTTTGCTTGTTTTTTTTTCTGATGGGACTGGCTTATCACCCACCATTTAATTTAAGTCACCACGTGGCGCAGAGTTTGTCACCTAACGTCACTTGCCGCTTAACGGACCCCAGCATTCGCTTGGGAAAACTAGAGCTGACTTCCTAGTCAAGCAGTAAAATGGGTAGACTATAGCCCTAAGCACACTGGGATTTGCATACCCAAATCCTTATCGTTTGATCTTTGATTAATCTCATAAGTAATTGAGTTAATTCATATTGTATCTTTATCGTTTAAACTTTGATTAATCTCATAAGTAATTGAGTTAATTCATATTGTATCTTTATCGCTTAAACGTTGATTAATCTCAGACGTAATTGAGTTAATTCATATTGTATCTTTATCGCTTAAACTTTGATTAATCTCAGACGTAATTGAGTTAATTCATATTGTATCTTTATCGTTTAAACTTTGATTAATCTCAGACGTAATTGAGTTAATTCATATTGTATCTTTATCGTTTAAACTTTGATTAATCTCATAAGTAATTGAGTTAATTCATATTGTATCTTTATCGTTTAAACTTTGATTAATCTCATAAGTAATTGAGTTAATTCATATTGTATCTTTATCGCTTAAACTTTGATTAATCTCATAAGTAATTGAGTTAATTCATATTGTATCTTTATCGTTTAACTTTGATTAATCTATCTGCGATTAAGTAATATACGCATATACATATATGTAGGATTAGCCCTAACCTTTTTTTTTCTTAGCACCTTCGTTCATCCATCGACGGCAGGCCTTCCATCGACGGAGCTACATGTTTGGGTGAGTCATTTTTTTTGTTTCTTTTTATATATATATGGATAAATCCCTACATATGCGTATATAGTTATAAACATAGGTTAATGTCTATAGATAGACATACAATTGTTTTTTTTTCTATTGATAATTTTTTTGAAATCCCTTGTTATTAATTAAGTAACATAGACTTAAAATGAAATAAATAAAATTTTTATAATTGAGGTAATGAAGTGAAAAGCGAAGAGTTTCCTTTTTGTGCAAAGGGGCCATTTCTTAATCACTTTTGTGGACTCGGACGGAATGTGCCATGGTAGGGAGGGCAAGATACCCAATTCATCTCGGGTTATCCACCGCGCAACCGGATCCCTTCTCTTGCAAATCCCTAGAGCATCGTATTCTTTCCTGTCAACTCTTTTTTTTTTTTCCTCATCGAGCACAATTTTATTTTTGTTTCGGGTATTAATTCTGCAACACAAAAACCCACCCCGGACTGAAGCAGCCGTAGATTACCAGGTGCTCGAGACCCGCAGTTAATTTTTGGGAAGTTCTCGTTCTTTTCCCAGCCCGTCGTAACAAAAATATGGCGCCCAACGTTCAGCCCGAAGACAGACCTAAACTATCTTGAACTAAGTTAAAGACTTGGAATTTTCAATGGTTTTGGAAAAGCTTCGGCCAACACAAAAAATTTTTTTTTTTTTGTCGAGTCGCTTTCGAGTAACGATTGACTTGTCGAGAAGATTTTCTCAGAGTTAAACGTCGAAGTGAGCTCCTTTCAGTTTTCATTAGCTCATCTAGTTATGGAATAGTCAGTAACCGATTAATCCATAATCGATTATTGAACCATCGACTTGGGGTTAATGTACGATAAGCTGCAATTGCTGATTGTTTTACCAGATTTAGCTGAATAAGATTCTTTGGTGCTGATCCTGTGAATTACGAATATCTGCATTCGTTATGCGATATTTCGCCCAGGTATTTAGTCCAACGATCCTATCCAACTAACAAATTGCATTACATTCTTTTTACAATACCGTGTTGTAATCAGACTCAGGAATTACAGGCTCAGTTTCTGAACATGTAGAATGAGTATTACTGTCTTGATGTCTCGACCAATACTATACTTTTCATTACACTCTAACCTTTTTACCTTTGCTTTATCTAGGCGTTTGCTTGAAGGATTCCGTAGAACTCGAACGCTTTACTTCATTGCCTCATTATTCATTTCATGATATTACAAACGTATTTAAGTATTTTCCTTTATTTCTTCTTGATATTTACCCTCATTATTTTCTTTTATCTTTTTTTTTTTTTTTTTTTTCTCTCACATTTACTTTATTTAAATTTATAATTCTTGTTTAAAATGGCTTTGCCACGTACACCCACTACTCTACCATTGAAATCAAATGGATCTGTATCTATTACTTGCTCGATTTGCAAGAAACCTTTTAATGACAAAGAGCTAACTATTACGAAGTGTAATCACACCTTTCATCAGATATGTATTCTGGATTGGTTAAAGAAGACATCTTCATGTCCGATTTGTCAGACTAAGTGTTCTCCCAAAGACTTAGCACGTTCTAGTCATGGGACAAACACTAAACAAACTGGTGCGATTCCGAAAACAAGTAGCGTAGTAACCCGCTCTAAAGCACTTTTTCAAAACCCGATTGATTGGTCCATGCCATCATCTCCAACATCTGGCGTACCAACAGTCCAACACATTGAAGATAATTTGCGTAGAGACTTATCTCAACAAATATCTTTAAATCAAGTTTTCTCCAATACTGACCTTAACTTTTCTCACAACGACCAGACAGGAACCAGTAGTCATTTGCCTAGTGCATCCTTGAATCCTTGTACTGTGCTTCCGAACGTAGATTTGAACAGCGAAAAGGTCGATGAACAATTTCAAACTGTGTCGAAACGACTTGAGAAAACTATGGATGAAAAGCTTCAGATGAATATGTCCATTATGATGCGTGAATTTGAGAACTTACTCACTAAGCAATCTAAACCTAGTAGTAACTCTCAAGATCAGCAAGCTTTTATACCTAATCCTGAACCTGATAGACTTCCAGAATTTTCGCTACCTTCAAATGAAGCTGGAGCGCGAAACATTCAAGTACCCTTCTATCCTAGCGAACAAAACCGTTCAAATGATTTTCCCCGGATAGACAAGAATAGAGCAGCAAATATTATTCAAAGCTGGTTCAGTTTTGATGGTTTGAATTCAAAATTATCAATTAACAATTTTATTTATCGGATTACCGCCTTGACGAAAGACTGTTTGAATGTTGATTTTCAGTTGCTTTGCGACTACATTCACATTGTTTTTACAGATCGTGCAAGAGATTGGTATTGGCGTTACCGTAGAGGAGTCGATAGAATCTCTTGGGAACCTTTTTGTCATGCGCTAAGACAGGAATTTCAAGAATTCAAAACAGATTCCGACATAAAGGAACTGATTTCTGCTAGAAAACAAAAAGCGAATGAACCTTTTGATGAACTTTATAATTCAATCTTGAAACTCTGCGATCGGTTGTGTTATCCAATTCACGAACAAGAGTTAGTTGAAATTTTACACCGGAACGTCAGAGCTGAAATTAAACAACAAACCTTTTATATGACTTTTGCATCTGTTGCACAATTACGGAACTTTTGTCTACGTCGAGAGGCTGTATTTGGTAGTATACCGAATCAAACTCAACCGACGAATCGACAAACCTTTTTCCGTCGACCTATCAATGAACTAACGACAGATTCGACCAATCTCGAAGATGGTTCCATCATTAACCCTGACATAGCGGAGTTAAACAATCTGTTATGCTGGAACTGTAGGACAGAAGGACATTCCTATAGAGAGTGTTTGGCTCAACGAACAATATTTTGTTACGGTTGTGGGACTGCAAACGTATACAAACCAAATTGCCCTAAGTGTTTACAGTCGTTAAACGCAAGGAGGAGCGTTGGAAACATCACCCAACCACGCTCGTCGTAAAAGGAAGGGGTGATACTAATAAAGACCTTTCAGTAACTAAACTTTCAACTCCTGACCCTATTAAGGAAACCTTGGATGTAGCTCGGAAAGTTACAAATCCGGTTGTTATTCTTTCTAGGACAACCAAACAATCAACTGAACTTAGCGAACCAAAACTTCATCCAATTATTCCATATCATAGACGATTGAAATCTTATAATCGAATTAAAGAAGCCTTATTTAACCCAGTTAATGAATTAACAGATAATTCAAGTATAACCCGAAAACCAAAGAAAGCTACGCAGCGTATGCGATCGTTTTGGAGAATGGTTAGAAAGAATCGAGTTTTCATTAAACACGCAATAGCTGGAATTGAAAACCCTTCTCACGATCTCAGACCCTATGCAACCGTGTCTATATTAGACAAGTGTTACAAAGGATTACTGGATAGTGGAGCATCTATTTCATGTTTTGGTGCGAAGGCAGCTAAAGAATTACTAGATACAGGACTTGTCAAAATTAAACATTTTACAACCTTTGCACAAACTGCGGATGGTAATTCACAACAAATTAAAGGTTACATCGAAACAGATATTACTTTCCGAAATGTTACAAAGAAATTACGAATTTACGTTATACCTACCTTATCGCAAGATTTATATCTTGGCATTGACTTTTGGTCAGCTTTCAAGATAGCCCCGGATTTAATTAGTGGAATATCTTTCCCCGCGGATAATTCTGATCCCGAACCAAATAGACATTGTCTACCTTCGAGTCAGAGACAGAAATTAGATGCAGCTATATCCTTGTTCCCCTCATTTGCTAGAGAAGGACTCGGTAAAACTAGTGTTGTCGAACACGCGATTGAAATCGAACCAGGTGTTAAACCTGTGAAGCAACGATATTTCCCTATTTCACCGGCTATCGAAAAATTAGTACATGCTGAAATAGACAGAATGTTATCACTCGGAGTCATTGAAGAGTCGATTAGTTCGTGGAGTAGTCCAGTTGTTTTAGTACAAAAACCAGGAAAAGTAAGATTGTGTCTTGACTCGCGGAAACTCAATAGTGTTACTATAAAGGATGCCTATCCTTTACCACACATTGAGGGTATTTTAAGTCGTTTGCCTAAAACCGAGTTTATTTCAAGTCTTGACTTGAAAGACGCCTTTTGGCAAATACCACTCAGCGAAGCTTCACGAGACAAAACTGCATTTACCGTTCCTAACCGGCCTTTGTACCAATACAAAGTCATGCCATTCGGCTTATGTAATGCTCCACAGACCATGTGTCGATTGATGGACCGTGTGATACCACCAGAAATGAAAGAACGTGTTTTCGTCTATTTAGATGACTTACTGTTGCTCTCGGCAAGTTTTGAAGACCACCTTCAACTGCTAGTTGATGTAGCTCAACGACTGACGAAATCAGGACTTACCGTAAACATAGAGAAAAGTCGGTTTTGTTTAACTGAAGTTAAATACCTCGGGTATATTGTAGGCCACGGTACACTGCGAACCGATCCAGACAAAATCAAAGCGATGACCTCATATCCTGTTCCGACGACAGTCAAACAGCTCAGACGTTTTATGGGTATATCGGGTTGGTACCGTAGGTTTATAAGAGATTTTTCCGGAGTATCTGCTCCGATGACTGACTTGTTAAAGAAGACTAAAACCTTCAAATGGAATGAACAGGCTCAAAAGTCGTTTGATTTACTGAAAACCATGTTATCCACAGCTCCTGTATTAGCGAACCCAGACTTCAGTAAACCTTTCGCCATCCAATGTGATGCAAGTTTATTTGGTGTTGGTGGGGTGCTGACGCAGTTCGATGACGAGCAGAATGAATGTCCGATAGCGTACTTTTCCCAAAAGCTGAACTCCACGCAGAGAAAGTATAGTGTCACGGAATTAGAATGTCTAGCAGCTATTCTATGTCTCAAGAAATTCCGACCATATGTGGAAGGACAATCTTTTAAAATCGTAACTGATCATGCCAGTTTGAAATGGATCATGCAACAGAAAGACCTTTCTGGACGTCTTGCCAGATGGTCACTCAAATTGCAAGGTTATAATTTCACTATTGAACATAGACGAGGTTCTGATCATGTTGTACCGGACGCACTGTCACGCGTCGAAGAAAACATTGTTACCGCTATCGATATCTCTGATCCAGAAGTAGCCTTAGAATCTGAACACTTTGAGTCAGATCAATACAAAAAACTTCGCATTCATGTGAGTGCAAACCAATCTAGCTTGCCAGACCTTAAGATAGTTGATAAATTTGTATACCGAAGAACTCAGTTTTACGATGGTGATGTCGAAAACGAATCTACCGTATGGAAGCTTTGGATACCAGAAAACATGACATCTAGTCTAATGGAACGTTTTCACAACCCACCGACCTTTTGCCATGCAGGTATAGGCAAAACTCTCGAGAGGCTGAAGAGACATTTTTATTGGCCTAAGATGGCAGTAGACGTTAAAAATTTTATAAACAATTGTGAAACCTGCAAACAGACTAAAGCACCAAATAAAGTATTAAGAGCACCCATGATTAGTCAGCCGAAATCCAGTAGAGTATTTCAAAATTTATATATGGATTTATTAGGACCGTACCCCCGGTCGAGATCAGGTAACATTGGCATTTTCATTGTCCTAGACCATTTATCAAAATTTCCTCTTTTAAAACCTATACGGAAATTGTGTGCTACTAAGATTATCGAGTTTTTGAAGGATAGTGTGTTCACCATCTTTGGGGTACCCGAGAACATTGTTACAGACAATGGTGTTCAATTCAAGGGAGAATTGTTTAATAATTTTCTTAAGCAGTATGGAATTCGTCATACGTATACCGCTGTCTATTCACCTCAAAGTAATGCATCTGAGAGGGTGAATCGTTCTATCGTCTCGGGAATTCGAGCGTATTTGAAAACCGAACAAAACCGCTGGGACGAGTGCATTCCATATATTGCTTCAGCATTGCGTAGTTCATACCACCAAGCACTTGGATTTTCACCTTACTTTACCCTATTTGGCCAGGAAATGATAACACACGCTACAACGTATAAGTTATTCAAAAACCTTAATTCATTAGAGACAGGAGAAATGGTTGTACACCATAAAGATAGACTCCAACTGATTAGAGATGAAGTACAAAAGCACATTGCTAAAGCTTTCACCAGCAGTGCTAAGAGATATAATACTCGCAGTACTAATGTGATCTTCTGTCCTGGACAAACAGTATTCCGCCGCTCGTTTGCACAAAGCGACGCGAAGAAACATTTCAATGCTAAGTTAGCACCCAAGTTTTTAAAAGCTACTGTCGTAGAGAAAGTAGGCAACAATTGTTACAAACTACAAGACGAATTCGGTAAAACGATGATGTACCATAGCAAAGATATACGAGCTTGAACCGCCAGCCTTGTGCTTCCATATGTCCTTAAGCACATATCCTCACAAGTCTGTGTTGTACTATGCATCATACCTAAATAGAAAAATATATACAAATTCTACCAAAGGAAATTCAATCTAAAACAGTAATTCCCGACGAGAAAAATTTTCCTTTGATTTTCTTGCTGCATGGCAACCCTATAACAAATTTCAACCCAACATTCCAATCGTCATCAGACACGACACACTCACACTCAACGTCCGACCATTCGTTTTTTTTTTCTCGTCTCTCTTGTGCACGCGCACACCACTTTTGTAAGGTATTACGCATATAGGTATACAGTACAATGTTATTCATGGTGTGTCGCGCTCTCACCGTATAACAGTTGAGATCAGTGCAACAAGAAATTTGAGAGTGAAACTGGCGTGGTAGTAGTGACTGATGGGAGATGCATTGATGCAAAGCAATGGCTATCTCTTGTATGTGCATATACTGTATAGGAACGTTAAATGTTTGCCGCATTGCGACAAATAAATTTACCTCTACCCATGTCAAGGTATGAGTGACGCCAAGAATTTTTTTTGCTAGCGCGAGTGGCAGAGGATGATTGTGCGAAATATACCAAAACCACCCCAGTAGGGAATTGTATGAGTGGGAGTAGGCCAGATTATTTGTCAGTGGGAATCAGCCACAGTACAATTTTTGCATAAGAAATAAATGCGCAGTGTCGAGAAGAAAAGTTAGTTGGAAGTGAGTCGTCAGTGAGTGCAGTCGTTTGGTGAACAGAGTTTTACAACCCCACACGAGTTGGTGTGCAGTTTTTTTTTCTCGCTGTTTCCCTTGAGGAACAAAGAAGAAACTTTTTTTTCTTCGTGCGAGACCGAAATCTTGAAATTGTACGGGTTTTTTTTTTGTAAGACCGCTCGAAGAAGTGAGTTCAAATTCAATTCAGTGCGTTTGCTAAGAAAAAGACAATTAATTGATTGCCGTGACGACGCAGCTGAACCAAAAACGAGGAATTAATTAACCCCCAAACGGAGAGCTGAAGACAGAGTTTTTTGTCGTTTTTTTTTTGTGTAAAACAAAACCCCCACGAGGTAAGGGATTAGTTTTTTTAGTGCACTGGACTCACACGTGTTTTTTTTTCTTTCTACCGTGTGATTCTAGGGGTTTTGGTGTTTTTTTGGTATTTCTTTTATCTCGCTTAGTTTTGTGGTATCGTAATTCGATCCTCAATTCTATCTGTGGACGTGGATTTCCTTTCCCACATTGATTTTTTCTACATGCGGATTGCGTATCGGGACATTTTCCTGCGATACTGCAGCGGAAGTTTGTTGCTTGCCTAGATGTGCGGATTCCGACATTCGAGACAGCATCCAACGCAGCTCTACATACGTCAAGTCGCCGATCTCTTCATCCACCGCGGGAGCGCCGATTTTTTTTTATGTGCAACTTGCATGGTGTATCTGTAAAAGCCAGTTGGCACTTTTGTATCTGTAAAATACATTTTTCATTTGCAAATTTTTTTTTGTTCACTCTATCTATCTATCGATTGTGTAACGTAGATTTTGCTTGTTTTTTTTTCTGATGGGACTGGCTTATCACCCACCATTTAATTTAAGTCACCACGTGGCGCAGAGTTTGTCACCTAACGTCACTTGCCGCTTAACGGACCCCAGCATTCGCTTGGGAAAACTAGAGCTGACTTCCTAGTCAAGCAGTAAAATGGGTAGACTATAGCCCTAAGCACATTGGGATTTGCATACCCAAATCCTTATCGTTTGATCTTTGATTAATCTCATAAGTAATTGAGTTAATTCATATTGTATCTTTATCGTTTAAACTTTGATTAATCTCATAAGTAATTGAGTTAATTCATATTGTATCTTTATCGCTTAAACGTTGATTAATCTCAGACGTAATTGAGTTAATTCATATTGTATCTTTATCGCTTAAACTTTGATTAATCTCAGACGTAATTGAGTTAATTCATATTGTATCTTTATCGTTTAAACTTTGATTAATCTCAGACGTAATTGAGTTAATTCATATTGTATCTTTATCGTTTAAACTTTGATTAATCTCATAAGTAATTGAGTTAATTCATATTGTATCTTTATCGTTTAAACTTTGATTAATCTCATAAGTAATTGAGTTAATTCATATTGTATCTTTATCGCTTAAACTTTGATTAATCTCATAAGTAATTGAGTTAATTCATATTGTATCTTTATCGTTTAACTTTGATTAATCTATCTGCGATTAAGTAATATACGCATATACATATATGTAGGATTAGCCCTAACCTTTTGTTTCTTAGCACCTTCGTTCATCCATCGACGGCAGGCCTTCCATCGACGGAGCTACATGTTTGGGTGAGTCATTTTTTTTGTTTCTTTTTATATATATATGGATAAATCCCTACATATGCGTATATAGTTATAAACATAGGTTAATGTCTATAGATAGACATACAATTGTTTTTTTTTCTATTGATAATTTTTTTGAAATCCCTTGTTATTAATTAAGTAACATAGACTTAAAATGAAATAAATAAAATTTTTATAATTGAGGTAATGAAGTGAAAAGCGAAGAGTTTCCTTTTTGTGCAAAGGGGCCATTTCTTAATCACTTTTGTGGACTCGGACGGAATGTGCCATGGTAGGGAGGGCAAGATACCCAATTCATCTCGGGTTATCCACCGCGCAACCGGATCCCTTCTCTTGCAAATCCCTAGAGCATCGTATTCTTTCCTGTCAACTCTTTTTTTTTTCCTCATCGAGCACAATTTTATTTTTGTTTCGGGTATTAATTCTGCAACACAAAAACCCACCCCGGACTGAAGCAGCCGTAGATTACCAGGTGCTCGAGACCCGCAGTTAATTTTTGGGAAGTTCTCGTTCTTTTCCCAGCCCGTCGTAACATACTTTCTCCTCTACTGTGGACCTTCGTCGTAGATGAGCTCATAGACCACCTCACACAATCGGGATACATAATACAAGGTTATGCACATGATGTTGTAATCACTGCTAGGGGCAAGCATGATTCCATGATATCGGAGGTCAGAAGAAAAGGATTGACCATAAATCCCTCAAAAAAATTCATGATACATTGATCAAGTCACCAATAAGGCGAAAAAGGCAATTTATATGTGTCATCGCCTCTACGGGAAAACCTGGGGCTTAAAACCAAAAATGAACTATTGGTCATACAAAACGATCATCAAACCTATGCAGCAATATCATGGTGGCCAAAAACCGAAGAAATAACGGCCTAACACAAACGGAACAAAATATCCCAAGAAGAAATTGTTGGTTGTAGTGTGCACTTTGTTTCCACATTTCAGACATGTGTCCATAACAGTAACAGTGTGTATAATGGATCATAGTGCGTACTGTTTGCTCTGCAGGATGTAACGTTGACCAAAGTGCATAGTTTTATCTCATAAAATTAATATTTCGAGAAACACACATTATGGGATTTTGGCTATGACTTGTAACCGAAATGTGTCCGAATTTTAGTGAGCTGTCAAATTGTTTTCATGTGTTTGTAAGTTGGTTCGCACGAAACAGAAAATGTGAAATAGAAATACTGATACCAATATTAAACGTAAACACATAACCTTCCCTCTTTAATGGGGATGCAAGTACCTAAACGAACAAAATGTCATGAAAATGGTAAAACAGGTATAATATTATGCGAATTTAATAATTGCATATCTTCGTACCCGAATGCAAAATATTCAAACGTAAATCAGTTTTACCACAAATATCAATAAGTTGTAGTGGCAAAAACTCACGCGCTCAAGAAATATTGAGTATTTATAATATTCGATTTTATTTTCAAGCTTCTTTTCTTTTCCCAGGGACAATTTTATTTCTTTTTTCTGATAATGGATCCCAATTAGAATCAGAAGACGGCCATTTGCCTGCCATATGGATTTCTTTAGGAAGAATCACAAGGTGCATGCACAATGTACATAAGTAGGTATTGGGACGGTTGAGACTGGGAATTCTGTGTTAGAGCGAGAGGGAAGATATGACCTTGGAGTGAGTGTGGTTGCTTTGGCTGAAGTATGTTATCTACATTGTTGTGTGTTTGAGGCGCCGGCCGGCCGCCGCTGGTGGTTGATAGTTTTTGTTATCAGTTTTGTGTGTTTTGAGTGAATTGCTTTGAGATGAGGTAATTATTGGTATTCGTGTTATCTTTTGATGTTGGAGTTATTGGGTTGTTATGTTGTGAGTTGATCTTTGTATGGTTGGTGCCGCGACGGTTGTCGTAGTTGTGAGTTGTTGGTGGGTTTTGTGTGTGTGTGTGCGGTATGTTATTGTTAGCAGTAGGTGGTGGTATTGTTGTTGTATGTGGCAGTGGATGGGTTAGCAGGTGTCGTTGCCGTGGTCATGGGTGTTGGTAGCGTTATCGTGGCTGTTGATTTGGATGGTGGTTCGTAGCCATGGTCGTTGTGTATGTTAATTAGATGTGGTTTTGATATGGTTTATTTGATCGAAGGGTTTAAGGCTTTTAATTGCATCTCAAAGAGCCGGCAATAATAATCTTCAAAATGAGGTTAACTCAATTGTAGAAGAATTACGTGAATCAAATATCATACACTAATAATCAATTCAATCCATTAAAAGCAAGCAAATCAGTATGGCCCCACACCTGAACCGACTGTACAGGAACCGACCGGATAGGAACCGACCGGATAGAAACCGACCGGATAGGAACCGACCGGATAGGAATCGACCGGATAGAAACCGACCGGATAGGAATCGAACGGATTTGACCTCAACACTTGGTTCAGGAATTGGCCTGTATAAAATCAATTCGCGTTGAAAACGAACATTATCTATATATTAGACATCGTTTAGAGAATAATCTTAATTATTAATAAAATGAGTGTTGACAAGTTCGGAAGAAGAGTTCCGAATTGCAACCCGTCGCGAACACACGTGTGTGCAGCCGTGGCGTTCTCCCCCCTTAGTCGCGCATAAAACACCCAAAAACAAGTTTTTCAACAACAAAAAAAATAAAAAAGCGAAGATTAATTATTATTAACTTAATAATTCCGCAAACAAATCACTGATCTTCTGCCGCGCAATTAATCCATCCAGAGTGCAGTGCCAGTGAAGTGTTGTGAAAAAGGAAAAATCAAAAAAAAAGAGGAAAAAAAAAACACCATAGCGTGGGCGAATCCCTCATCTCCCATTCCAACTCGTTTGCTGTTGCACTTTCTTGGTCTTTGCAATCGCCGCCCGCCAACATACAAGCGTTTGTGCTTGTACTGTTGTACATAAGGCGATTGCAATGAGTGGGTGAGAGCAACATCTGGCGGATAGCGGGTTGTGTGTGAAAGTTTTTGTTGGTGGACCAAAGCAAATTGTCATACGGGCATAACACCTATGACAGTTTGATTTGAGAATCTAACATTGGATTTTCACTTCACAGCCCTGCTTAGAAGCGTCGGAGTTGTGTTTTTTGGTGTCTGTTTTTTGTATTGATGGGGAATTTTAGGGTTGACATGTGTAACATTCGTGGGCTACGATCGAATCTCTTCTCGGTGTACGTCCACATTGCTAAATATAAACCAGCTGTTTTGGCACTGAGCGAGACCCAGGTGGGTGTAAATTCTGATAAATCGGAGTTTGATTTACCTGGGTATCGTTTAGTGCCTTTATTCTTTCTCCACCGTGGTCTCGCCATCTACGTACGTGATGATATTGCCTACCAAACTCCAGGTTCTTATGGCCAATGTTCCAATTCGGAATTTAATTTCATATGGCTGAAATTCCACATCCGTAGGCAAATCATTCATTATTGTTTCATTTACAGAAGCCCTAATCTAGATAGCAACTCGACTTTTAACGAGTTTGATGCGCTGTCTGACTCCATTACAAGAATTGTCTCCCTGTATCCTAATACTGAAATTGTCATTGCGGGCGATTTCAATATTCACAATTCTAACTGGCTTCGACATACTGGACAGACAACACCCGAAGGAATTTATGTTCAGATCTTCGCTGAGGTAAATCAATTAACCCAGCTTGTAAATGAGCCAACACGCGTACCAGATATTGACGGTCAAAATGCCAACACTCTGGACTTGTTTCTTACCTCCCACCCTGATAAATACTCTTTAGAAGTATTATCGCCTTTAGGCTCGTCGGACCACTGCATCATATCAGCTAATTTCTCGTACTCCAACCACACAGTTAAAGAAAAATCTCCGAAAAGAACCGTATGGCAATACGAGAAAGCCAACTGGAGCGGACTTAACAACTTCTTTAAGAGTTTTAACTGGTCGTTATGCTTCCTCGATAACGACGTGGATGCCGCCGCTGATATGGTGTCCAGTATCATCACCTTAGGTATGAAATCCTTTATTCCTAACAGGATAAAGAGTATCATACCGAAAGAAAATGCGTGGTACGACTCGAGCTGTAAAGAGGCTATCAGACAAAAGGAGTTAAGTTTTCGGTCATATAAGGCCAACCCATCTGAGGAAAACCGAAAAAAGTTCAAGCGAGCCAGAAATGACTGCAATACCACTATCAAGCGTGTTAAATTCTCGTATGACCAAAAGTTGAGGCAAAAAATACTACAATGTCCCAAGGGTAGTAAAAACTTTTGGTCTTTTGTAAAAAATATAAAGAATTCGGCCACATCTTCGATCCCAACGCTCATTTACAATGACATTCCAGCTGTCAACTCTTTAGACAAAGCGAATCTGCTTGCTGCACATTTTGCAGCCAGCTCAATGCTCCCAGATTGCGCTTTGCCTCTACCTGTACTTGAGAGCGTCGAATACACCATGGGACAAATCCATTTTCGCACTCGTACAGTGGCAAGAGTACTTAATGATCTCAACATAAATAAATCCGCTGGTCCAGATTGTATTTCCCCAATTGTTCTGAAGAGGTGTTCTTCCACGCTGGCAAAACCACTGCGTAAGCTTTTCCATCTGTCCTATTCTTCTGGACTCTTCCCGAGAAGGTGGAAAACTGCATTTGTCCAGCCCGTCCCCAAAAAAGGCGAATCTTCTTCTCCCACCAACTACCGACCCATAGCACTTACATCCATTCTTTCTAAGGTCATGGAAACGCTGATAAATCGTCAGCTCATGAAATATCTTGAATCACGAAAACTCATTAATGACCGGCAGTACGGTTTTCGTGGCAACAGATCCACTGGTGATTTGATGGCTTATCTCACCGAAAAGTGGAACCAATCGCTACATCACTCTGGTGAAACGAAGATTGTTGCGCTTGATATTTCAAAGGCATTTGATAGAGTTTGGCACCAAGCTCTTTTATCGAAAATGCGTGCATATGGGATCGATGCGTCTCTTCTTCAATGGATTAGAAACTACCTCTCTGGCCGTTCAATTCAAGTTGTATTGGATGGCTTCAAGTCTGAAATTCACCATATAAATGCTGGTGTTCCCCAAGGCTCCGTTTTGTCTCCGACTCTCTTTCTCATTTTCATAAATGATCTCCTGTCTGTAACTTCTAATCCAATCCACTCCTTCGCCGATGACAGCACCCTCAGCTTCTCATATTCATTCCAAGACTCACGTCCCTGCTCTTCGGCCGTAGAATTGGAACGGCAACGTATGTTAAGCTCATTAAATTCCGACCTCGACAGCATTTTAAAATGGGGTTCAGCCAATAGAGTGGAATTTAATGCTTCCAAAACACAATGCTGTCTGCTGTCATTAAAGCGAAACCAGAATCCTCAGCCATTATCCATGAATGGCACTTGCATCGCCGAAACCGAAAGACTTTCCATTCTCGGTATGTGTGTCCATGACAAACTTCGTTGGAATGACCACATACACGAAGTCGCCAAGAACGCTGCGAAATGTCTAGGTTTCCTTAAAAGGTGCAAGAAATAT
This sequence comes from Cheilosia vernalis, assembly GCA_949126925.1. Lineage (NCBI taxonomy): Eukaryota > Metazoa > Arthropoda > Insecta > Diptera > Syrphidae > Cheilosia > Cheilosia vernalis. The sequence continues at coordinate 71,803,796 of OX421358.1, forward strand.
TTTACCCCTTCTGATCTGGCTACCATATACAAGGCGTTCATTCGCCCCAAACTTGAGTACAACTCTCATATCTGGTCTGGTGCCCCTAAAACCTCACTGCACCTCCTGGATAGGATACAAAATCGTGCCTTAAAACTCATTGGAGACATAAATATAGCGAATTCTATAAATTCGCTCGAACATCGCAGAAATGTAACAAGTCTCTCATTGTTTTATCGCTATTTTTACAAACAGTGCTCAAATGAAATTGCCAGCTGCATTCCACCCCTTCAACAATTCAACCGCAATACTCGCCAAGCCAGGAATGCCCATCAGTTTACCCTCCAGCCTACTTTCGGTCGTACTATGAAATATAGAGATTCTTTCATAAGCCGTACAACACGAATGTGGAATGCATTGCCCAGCTCGGTCTTTCCCCCTCAGTACAATTTACAGACATTTAAAACCAATGTGCATCGGAATCTCCTATCTTCTCTATCCCAATTTCCTTAACGCCCGCGCTGTGTACTTCGAACTACACCATAAGAGTAGTCACAACCTCTTTAGCGCGTGTTTATTATAAAAAAAAAAAAAAAAAAAAAAAAAGCTCCAACCAATTTCGTAAAACAACCGAGAGTTCGCGAGGACCTGCTGGCGAAGGATTTAGACTACTACCTAATGGTGATTTCGATATTCAGGGAAAATGTCTAAACAATGTTGGAGCACCTACCACTTCGCACCAGGCAGCCAATAAGGAATACGTAGATAGCAACATTGATGTTCAAGATAAAAACATGCTAAATCATCGACGGTACGTAGACAACAATTTCAACGCACTCATGGGAACTATAAATGATGATGCACTGAAGCTACAAATCATCGAAGACAAACTAGATAAAATGGATACGGCTTTGCGGTCATACACTGATGAACAAAATTTAAAAACCCTTGAACTACTCGATAAGATTAGAAAGTATATGTTGGATATTTTCGAGAGGTATAGAAATAGTGGTGAACCTATTAGCAAAGCAACAACAACAACTGGCTTTTCACCAATTTAGTATGCATTTGGAATTCAACTTGAAATCATGTCTGCAGTAAATACGTCTACGATCCTCGATGAGGTGTTAAAATTTCTAAAAACAAATAACCAAACTCTTCTTGAGGAACATTTCAATGAGTTTATTGATTGCATTTGTTTTCTGAGGAACTTTGAAAACGTATCTTCCACCACCTCTGTTCATGGGTGTCATTTTATAAACTGCCCCTGGTCTGCAAATCTCTGTCAAGAAGGACCAGATACTTGCGCATGCTATATGGTTGAAAGCAGATTGATTAGAATTAAGAAATTGATGTTACTTTATCGACGATTGGTCAAATAAAATATCTAATAAAATACAAACTCTCCTTGTTTCTATTCATTCGTTTTTATAATGAGTAAAAGAGAAGTTGTTGGTGAGCTGCACAAGCCAGCCCGAAAGAATTTCAAAAGGCGTAGAGTTATTATTAAGGGTTTTGATGATTTGTGGCAAGCAGACTTGGTTGAAATGATACCATACAGTGATGAGAATGAGGGGTTCAACTATTTACTAACCGTAATTGATACTTTTTCAAAGTATGCTTGGGTCGTTCCTTTGAAACATAAGACTGCATCAGCTACAACACAAGCTATGAGAACAATTTTTACTTATTCAAATCGAGCACCTAAAAATTTGCAAACCGACGATGGTAAAGAATTCTTCAACAAGGTCTTCCAAAATTTGATGAATAACTACAAAATTAATCACTACTCAACGTACAGTACATTAAAAGCATCAATTGTTGAACGCTTTAACCGCACCCTTAAGGAGAAAATGTGGAAAGAATTCAGTTTCAATGGGAACTACAAATGGCTACCCATTTATAAGGATTTGGTGCATGCATATAATCACTCGATACATAGAACAATAAAAAGACGTCCCGTTGATATAAATAAAAACAATGCCAAAGAATTACTATCAAGAGTTTATAAACGAATAAAAATTGCTGAGAAGGGAAAATACGAAGTTGGCAATAGCGTTCGAATAAGCAAGTTTAAACATGCTTTCGAAAAAGCATACACACCAAATTGGACAACTGAAATATTCAAAATAAGAAAAGTTCAGATAACAAACCCTATTACATATCTAGTTGAAGATTTTCAAGGTCAGCCTATTAGAGGGAGTTTCTATGCACACGAATTACAAAAGACGAATTTTCCCAACATATTTCTCGTGGAAAAGATTCTTGCAAGAAAAGGCGAAAAAGTATATGTCAAATGGTTGGGTTTCCCATCCACTAACAATTCATGGATTAATAAAAAACAATTAATTTAATGGTATTATTTTTTTTTATTTTACTAAAAATTAATAACAATTTTATGAAATGGTCATTCTATATAATTATGCTTGTTTCATCGATTTGAGATTCACTAGTTCCACTTTGGGCTCATGCCTCAATTCCTGCTTTGTAAAGAACTCAATTTCACCATTACTTAAAATCCTTTCCTGTTCATATTCTCGATACTCGAAGCTTGAAATACCCAAAGATCGTAGCTTATAATTGCTATCATATGTGCAGCGAATAGCTAATTCCTTGTTGTCATCGAACTGCAGTTTAAAATGTCTATAAAAAACTTCTTTGGAAAAAAAAAACTAATGTTCGAGCGTGAGTAGTCGCACTTTTATCTCCTCCGGCAAAAGCGTTTAAATCTCGTGTGTTTACCTGTCTTCCTAAGATACATTGTGCGGAAACTAAACATTAAGTAATAGTAGTGAAATTCTAACTAGTTTTTTCTACTTAAAATTCGAGTACAAAGAATATTCCCTGAAATAAAACTTTTGTAAAAATACCGCATTTCCTGAAATCATACTCATACAACACACGATGTCGTCGACAGTCAACACCAGAGCACAACTTGCTCGAGCCCAACAACAGCATCCAACGTCAAAAAGCCTGAGCTCGCCTAAGAACAACGGACCCATCAAGGCACCCACACATAGCAAAATAACAACGAATTGCCCCCAAACCCCGATTGAACAGCCGAAGCAGCAACAAACAGCAGACAACCTCATAACTGAAAATGATCCAAACTCTCTTCCATGCACCACAACCACCTCAGCACTTACTTTAGAAACACTGCATAAAGAACTAAAAAAACAAACTGATTCCATTATCGTGACTCTAAAATATGAGATGGAAAAAACACGCAATGAACTATTGATAAAAGTGCACGAGATCGAGAAAAAATTATCTGAAAACATCAACAACATCAACTTAAACATGTCTGACTTGTCCCAACGGGTTAGCGAAATCGAGAGCAATGTAAACAAAGTTCTCAGCGGCGAGGTTTACGAATTACGAAAGCGTTGTGAATCATTCGAAAGAAAAGAATTTTTAACTGACGCAATTGTTTTCGGTATTCCACGACTTGATGATGAAAATTTGCACAACATCTTCAACAAGCTCTGCGATTCCATCAATATAAAACCACCAACCTTGAAGAATATTTTCCGCACAAAACACCGAAATAACAAAGATGATCCACCTATCATTCTCCAGTTCAATAGCGTAAGAGAGCGAAATGCAACACTGAGAGCTGTCGCAAACTACCGCAAAAAATCAAAACGCCCAGTCTCGCTACGGGATATCGGACTTGATTCAAACACCAACCTGTTCGTGAACGAGAGTTTGACTCCACGAAATCGGACTCTTCTTCAACACGCAGTACGTATGAAGAAGAACAAACAGTTATTCTCAGTACATACGAATCTTGGGTCTGTGATGGTGAAATTCAGCAAAGACGGCGAAAGTGTAGCTGTAGAAGACATCGACAATTTAAACACCGCTGCCGAGAGATGCCAGCAAAGAGAAGATGATGCAGTTAAACATAAACATAAACAAAATTGATACGTATACATTTTACAATAATTACTGTTACCTTTTTCATCATAAAATATTATGTAAACATTCCTTTTTATCAATGGCCAAAGTTAAGTTTTATTATTCTCATTCTAGTTATTTTTTCGTTATTTGTTTTGTTAGGGTTTGTGTTTTTGTTTCTCTGATGTCAATTTTTTGCAACTCTTTTATGAAAAATGCTAACAAGTGCTCATAATAATGGGTTTGGTTCTGGTGAGAGTGATGTGGATGGGAATTTATACCAAATGATTAGGATATTGCGTTCGCAAAGAAAAGGCCTACATGTATGCCACATCAACGCTCAAAGTTTGAATCCTAAGTTGGATGAATTTCGTCTGTTGTTCATCAATTCTAATGTTGATATTGTTTGTGTATCCGAGACATGGTTCGTTCCAGAGTTTAGCGATGCCGTATATGAAGTGGATGGTTACAATCTTTTTCGTGGTGATCGAATTGGTAGAGTGGGTGGGGGTGTGGCCGCTTATGTGCGCGACGGATTGAGATGCAATCCTATCTGCAAATCGAATGCAAATAGTACTATTGATTATTTGTTTCTGAATATCACATGTGGTACGGAACGTCTTCTACTTGGGGTAATCTATAGGCCAAATAGAAATATAGACATTTCACCTGCGATTAGCATATTGGAAAATATATCCTGTTCTGCATCTGATATTATCGTTTGCGGCGATCTAAATTGTAATTTGCTAAGAACACGGTCTTCTGCCTATTTGCTTAACAGTTTTAAGAGCATTGACCTAACGCCAGTTAATGTGTCGACCGCTACCCACTTTTCGAATGATCCAGCCACTTTACTTGATGTGTTTTTCGTAGGTGAAGCTGATAAGACTCTATTCTACAGCCAGTTGATAGCATCAGGTTTTTCGAAGCACGACTTGATATTTTTGACTTATGATATGCAAATTGAATTAGCAGAAACCGCTATTACCTATAGAGATTTTAACAACATACATTATGATAATCTACGTTCTCACGTGATTGCAATCCAGTGGGAAAGCATTTACTATATGCCGTCAGTAAATCAGCAGGTACAATTTCTTCAAAATAATTTGATGGAGCTTTTCGGCCAACACGTACCGCTAAGACATAAAATCCTCAGAAATGGTTCCCCGGCTTGGTTCAACAGAGATATCTCAGACTTAATACAGAAACGCAATCTTGCCTATTCTCGGTGGAAGCGTTATAAAATCCACGTGCTCTATGACACTTATCGTGCTCTTCGCAATTTAGTCGTCTTGCGAATCAAAAATGCAAAACGACGTTATTACGAAGACTTTTTGAATCCTGACACTCAGTCTGGGAAGGATCTATGGAAAAAGCTACGCAAACTAGGTAACGGGAAACAGCGATTGGGTTTACCTACTGCGATAGACTGTAATCTCCTCAACTCTCAATTTGTTGCTGCTTCTGCACCACCAATGCAAAGACATGGTCATACATGTATAGCTGCTTCTTCAAACATAACTAATGATGGTACTGAAGAATTCAACTTTACTCGTCTAACAGATGAAGATGTAGTTGAAGCCTTGTTATCTATCAATTCAAATGCAACAGGCCTGGATGAAATAAATCCTAAATTTATAAAACTTCTTCTTCCATTTATTTTGAAGTACATAACGCACATATTCAATACCATACTAACAAATTGCGAGTACCCTCTTTTGTGGAAAAAAGCAAAAATACTTCCTATACCTAAGTCGCAGAATCGAGTGATACCCGAGTATAGACCTATTGCTCTTCTACCCTTTCTTTCCAAAGTTTTTGAAAGGACAATTCTAAAGCAGATGCAAGCATATCTAACCAACCATAACCTTTTAAGTTCCGCCCAATCCGGTTTCCGTGCGAAACGGAGTTGCACAACTGCACTCTTACTCGTTGTCGATGACATTCGGCAAGCTATGGACGCAAACTGTCCTACATTCTTAACATTACTCGATTTTTCAAAAGCATTCGATACGGTGGACCACATAGTTCTTGGCGAAAAACTGTTAAATAAATTTAAATTTTCTTCGCCTTCAGTTAAACTAATTCTTTCGTATTTAACGGGGCGCCAACAATGCGTGGCAGTAGGAAATAATATATCTTCTTTCCTTGGAGTATCGGCAGGGGTGCCACAAGGTTCCATCCTAGGGCCGTTGTTGTTCTCTTTATATGTAAATGAACTTCCTCAAATCGCAAAATATTGCAATGTACATATGTTTGCCGACGATGTCCAATTGTATTTGTGCTGCTCGATGGATAATATAAATGGAGCTATTCAAGACCTCAATAAAGACTTGGAGACTATTCAGCAGTGGGCGCAAGAGCACAACTTGACTCTAAATCCTCAGAAGACAAAAGCTTTGTGTATCCATAAAAAGAAATTGGATACAACAACCTTTCCGCCAATCAAATTAGGGCAATCCATTATAGAATACGTCCATACAACCAGAAATTTGGGCTTAATCTTTAATGAAAATCTGACTTGGAACGACCATGTAGCAGTCACGACTGGAAAGGTGTACAATGGTCTCCGCTTACTAAGGTCAACTCAAAGCTGTGTACCCGTCAAAACCAAAATGATGTTAGTCAAGACTTTACTCTTACCTATTTTGTTGTACGGTTGCGAAGTCTTCTGCAAAGTTGACTACAACAGTCGGCACAAATTAAATGTATTATACAACAATCTAGCAAGGTACGTCTTCGATAAAAAATATTTCGAGCATATTTCAAGCTACTCAAAACAGATAACGGGTCTAAGCTTTGATAATTTGATTTTATTTAGGTCGCTAACTCTACTGCACGGAATTATACAGACACGTCATCCAGAATATCTTTACAACAGACTAAATTTTGCCAGCTCGCAGAGAACGGCTGCTTTAATTCGGCCAAGGTCTAATTCCTTACAATCTGAACGCACATTTTTCGTCCATGCCACTCTCTCATGGAACTCATTACCCGTAGCACTCAGAAGAACCATAAACACAAGCGAATTCAAAACAATTCTTTTTAAGCACTTGGCCAATGATAATAATTAATTAACTTAATGTAAAAATAACTTTCAGGTTTAGGTTTATATGTAGGTATATATAATTTTCTTATGTTACATAAAAATCAAATTCTATTGTTTTGTTTCTCTAAATGAAAGCACTCGAAGCACTCAACAATAATGTTATTAAGCATTTCACAACTCATAAGATAATTGTAATCTTGCTGTGAAACTATTTGTGTTTAAATAAATATGAAATATGAAATATGAAATCTGTGAAGTTTTATTTTAAAATTAGCTAAAGAAGATTTTGATTCTCCATTTCTTAAGCGAAAAATTAAACAACTATTTCCATCTTCAGAAGTCATATAAAGCTCACAAGTCGTTCTATGAAATTGTATGTATGAGAAATTTATCTCCGTCCATCCTACTTCACAACTACATAGATTATCACCTTCTCTCTCTCTCTCTCTCTATGATTCGCACCAAAACATTTCGCTTTTGCAAGTATATTCAATAATATCTGAAGACCCCTTCTTATTGGTTTCGTTGTCAATCTGAACCTTACTAAGTGCTCCTTAAAATGTCTCTTTGATCGATGAACTGAACTATCGCCTGATATTTTCACATGAACTTCCCGTGTTCTATTCTCATACAACATTACTTAATGTATGACCTCTCCTCATTACTTATCTTCTTTTATACAATGAATAAGATTACCAATTATAACAATCCCATCTTAATATTCCTACTTATACATTAAATATGATAAAAAGACCATTTCCCTTCGATCAAATAAACCATATCAAAACCACATCTAATTAACATACACAACGACCATGGCTACGAACCACCATCCAAATCAACAGCCACGATAACGCTACCAACACCCATGACCACGGCAACGACACCTGCTAACCCATCCACTGCCACATACAACAACAATACCACCACCTACTGCTAACAATAACATACCGCACACACACACACAAAACCCACCAACAACTCACAACTACGACAACCGTCGCGGCACCAACCATACAAAGATCAACTCACAACATAACAACCCAATAACTCCAACATCAAAAGATAACACGAATACCAATAATTACCTCATCTCAAAGCAATTCACTCAAAACACACAAAACTGATAACAAAAACTATCAACCACCAGCGGCGGCCGGCCGGCGCCTCAAACACACAACAATGTAGATAACATACTTCAGCCAAAGCAACCACACTCACTCCAAGGTCATATCTTCCCTCTCGCTCTAACACAGAATTCCCAGTCTCAACCGTCCCAATACCTACTTATGTACATTGTGCATGCACCTTTTGATTCTTCCTAAAGAAATCCATATGGCAGGCAAATGGCCGTCTTCTGATTCTAATTGGGATCCATTATCAGAAAAAAGAAATAAAATTGTCCCTGGGAAAAGAAAAGAAGCTTGAAAATAAAATCGAATATTATAAATACTCAATATTTCTTGAGCGCGTGAGTTTTTGCCACTACAACTTATTGATATTTGTGGTAAAACTGATTTACGTTTGAATATTTTGCATTCGGGTACGAAGATATGCAATTATTAAATTCGCATAATATTATACCTGTTTTACCATTTTCATGACATTTTGTTCGTTTAGGTACTTGCATCCCCATTAAAGAGGGAAGGTTATGTGTTTACGTTTAATATTGGTATCAGTATTTCTATTTCACATTTTCTGTTTCGTGCGAACCAACTTACAAACACATGAAAACAATTTGACAGCTCACTAAAATTCGGACACATTTCGGTTACAAGTCATAGCCAAAATCCCATAATGTGTGTTTCTCGAAATATTAATTTTATGAGATAAAACTATGCACTTTGGTCAACGTTACATCCTGCAGAGCAAACAGTACGCACTATGATCCATTATACACACTGTTACTGTTATGGACACATGTCTGAAATGTGGAAACAAAGTGCACACTACAACCAACAATTTCTTCTTGGGATATTTTGTTCCGTTTGTGTTAGGCCGTTATTTCTTCGGTTTTTGGCCACCATGATATTGCTGCATAGGTTTGATGATCGTTTTGTATGACCAATAGTTCATTTTTGGTTTTAAGCCCCAGGTTTTCCCGTAGAGGCGATGACACATATAAATTGCCTTTTTCGCCTTATTGGTGACTTGATCAATGTATCATGAATTTTTTTGAGGGATTTATGGTCAATCCTTTTCTTCTGACCTCCGATATCATGGAATCATGCTTGCCCCTAGCAGTGATTACAACATCATGTGCATAACCTTGTATTATGTATCCCGATTGTGTGAGGTGGTCTATGAGCTCATCTACGACGAAGGTCCACAGTAGAGGAGAAAGTATGTTACGACGGGCTGGGAAAAGAACGAGAACTTCCCAAAAATTAACTGCGGGTCTCGAGCACCTGGTAATCTACGGCTGCTTCAGTCCGGGGTGGGTTTTTGTGTTGCAGAATTAATACCCGAAACAAAAATAAAATTGTGCTCGATGAGGAAAAAAAAAAAGAGTTGACAGGAAAGAATACGATGCTCTAGGGATTTGCAAGGAGAAGGGATCCGGTTGCGCGGTGGATAACCCGAGATGAATTGGGTATCTTGCCCTCCCTACCATGGCACATTCCGTCCGAGTCCACAAAAGTGATTAAGAAATGGCCCCTTTGCACAAAAAGGAAACTCTTCGCTTTTCACTTCATTACCTCAATTATAAAAATTTTATTTATTTCATTTTAAGTCTATGTTACTTAATTAATAACAAGGGATTTCAAAAAAATTATCAATAGAAAAAAAAACAATTGTATGTCTATCTATAGACATTAACCTATGTTTATAACTATATACGCATATGTAGGGATTTATCCATATATATATAAAAAGAAACAAAAAAAATGACTCACCCAAACATGTAGCTCCGTCGATGGAAGGCCTGCCGTCGATGGATGAACGAAGGTGCTAAGAAACAAAAGGTTAGGGCTAATCCTACATATATGTATATGCGTATATTACTTAATCGCAGATAGATTAATCAAAGTTAAACGATAAAGATACAATATGAATTAACTCAATTACTTATGAGATTAATCAAAGTTTAAGCGATAAAGATACAATATGAATTAACTCAATTACTTATGAGATTAATCAAAGTTTAAACGATAAAGATACAATATGAATTAACTCAATTACTTATGAGATTAACCAAAGTTTAAACGATAAAGATACAATATGAATTAACTCAATTACGTCTGAGATTAATCAAAGTTTAAACGATAAAGATACAATATGAATTAACTCAATTACGTCTGAGATTAATCAAAGTTTAAGCGATAAAGATACAATATGAATTAACTCAATTACGTCTGAGATTAATCAACGTTTAAGCGATAAAGATACAATATGAATTAACTCAATTACTTATGAGATTAATCAAAGTTTAAACGATAAAGATACAATATGAATTAACTCAATTACTTATGAGATTAATCAAAGATCAAACGATAAGGATTTGGGTATGCAAATCCCAGTGTGCTTAGGGCTATAGTCTACCCATTTTACTGCTTGACTAGGAAGTCAGCTCTAGTTTTCCTAAGCGAATGCTGGGGTCCGTTAAGCGGCAAGTGACGTTAGGTGACAAACTCTGCGCCACGTGGTGACTTAAATTAAATGGTGGGTGATAAGCCAGTCCCATCAGAAAAAAAAACAAGCAAAATCTACGTTACACAATCGATAGATAGATAGAGTGAACAAAAAAAAATTTGCAAATGAAAAATGTATTTTACAGATACAAAAGTGCCAACTGGCTTTTACAGATACACCATGCAAGTTGCACATAAAAAAAAATCGGCGCTCCCGCGGTGGATGAAGAGATCGGCGACTTGACGTATGTAGAGCTGCGTTGGATGCTGTCTCGAATGTCGGAATCCGCACATCTAGGCAAGCAACAAACTTCCGCTGCAGTATCGCAGGAAAATGTCCCGATACGCAATCCGCATGTAGAAAAAATCAATGTGAGAAAGGAAATCCACGTCCACAGATAGAATTGAGGATCGAATTACGATACCACAAAACTAAGCGAGATAAAAGAAATACCAAAAAAACACCAAAACCCCTAGAATCACACGGTAGAAAGAAAAAAAAAAACACGTGTGAGTCCAGTGCACTAAAAAAACTAATCCCTTACCTCGTGGGGGTTTTGTTTTACACAAAAAAAAAACGACAAAAAACTCTGTCTTCAGCTCTCCGTTTGGGGGTTAATTAATTCCTCGTTTTTGGTTCAGCTGCGTCGTCACGGCAATCAATTAATTGTCTTTTTCTTAGCAAACGCACTGAATTGAATTTGAACTCACTTCTTCGAGCGGTCTTACAAAAAAAAACCCGTACAATTTCAAGATTTCGGTCTCGCACGAAGAAAAAAAAGTTTCTTCTTTGTTCCTCAAGGGAAACAGCGAGAAAAAAAAACTGCACACCAACTCGTGTGGGGTTGTAAAACTCTGTTCACCAAACGACTGCACTCACTGACGACTCACTTCCAACTAACTTTTCTTCTCGACACTGCGCATTTATTTCTTATGCAAAAATTGTACTGTGGCTGATTCCCACTGACAAATAATCTGGCCTACTCCCACTCATACAATTCCCTACTGGGGTGGTTTTGGTATATTTCGCACAATCATCCTCTGCCACTCGCGCTAGCAAAAAAAATTCTTGGCGTCACTCATACCTTGACATGGGTAGAGGTAAATTTATTTGTCGCAATGCGGCAAACATTTAACGTTCCTATACAGTATATGCACATACAAGAGATAGCCATTGCTTTGCATCAATGCATCTCCCATCAGTCACTACTACCACGCCAGTTTCACTCTCAAATTTCTTGTTGCACTGATCTCAACTGTTATACGGTGAGAGCGCGACACACCATGAATAACATTGTACTGTATACCTACATATATGCGTAATACCTTACAAAAGTGGTGTGCGCGTGCACAAGAGAGACGAGAAAAAAAAAAAACGAATGGTCGGACGTTGAGTGGGAGTGTGTCGTGTCTGATGACGATTGGAATGTTGGGTTGAAATTTGTTATAGGGTTGCCATGCAGCAAGAAAATCAAAGGAAAATTTTTCTCGTCGGGAATTACTGTTTTAGATTGAATTTCCTTTGGTAGAATTTGTATATATTTTTCTATTTAGGTATGATGCATAGTACAACACAGACTTGTGAGGATATGTGCTTAACGACATATGGAAGCACAAGGCTGGCGGTTCAAGCTCGTATATCTTTGCTATGGTACATCATCGTTTTACCGAATTCGTCTTGTAGTTTGTAACAATTGTTGCCTACTTTCTCTACGACAGTAGCTTTTAAAAACTTGGGTGCTAACTTAGCATTGAAATGTTTCTTCGCGTCGCTTTGTGCAAACGAGCGGCGGAATACTGTTTGTCCAGGACAGAAGATCACATTAGTACTGCGAGTATTATATCTCTTAGCACTGCTGGTGAAAGCTTTAGCAATGTGCTTTTGTACTTCATCTCTAATCAGTTGGAGTCTATCTTTATGGTGTACAACCATTTCTCCTGTCTCTAATGAATTAAGGTTTTTGAATAACTTATACGTTGTAGCGTGTGTTATCATTTCCTGGCCAAATAGGGTAAAGTAAGGTGAAAATCCAAGTGCTTGGTGGTATGAACTACGCAATGCTGAAGCAATATATGGAATGCACTCGTCCCAGCGGTTTTGTTCGGTTTTCAAATACGCTCGAATTCCCGAGACGATAGAACGATTCACCCTCTCAGATGCATTACTTTGAGGTGAATAGACAGCGGTATACGTATGACGAATTCCATACTGCTTAAGAAAATTATTAAACAATTCTCCCTTGAATTGAACACCATTGTCTGTAACAATGTTCTCGGGTACCCCAAAGATGGTGAACACACTATCCTTCAAAAACTCGATAATCTTAGTAGCACACAATTTCCGTATAGGTTTTAAAAGAGGAAATTTTGATAAATGGTCTAGGACAATGAAAATGCCAATGTTACCTGATCTCGACCGGGGGTACGGTCCTAATAAATCCATATATAAATTTTGAAATACTCTACTGGATTTCGGCTGACTAATCATGGGTGCTCTTAATACTTTATTTGGTGCTTTAGTCTGTTTGCAGGTTTCACAATTGTTTATAAAATTTTTAACGTCTACTGCCATCTTAGGCCAATAAAAATGTCTCTTCAGCCTCTCGAGAGTTTTGCCTATACCTGCATGGCAAAAGGTCGGTGGGTTGTGAAAACGTTCCATTAGACTAGATGTCATGTTTTCTGGTATCCAAAGCTTCCATACGGTAGATTCGTTTTCGACATCACCATCGTAAAACTGAGTTCTTCGGTATACAAATTTATCAACTATCTTAAGGTCTGGCAAGCTAGATTGGTTTGCACTCACATGAATGCGAAGTTTTTTGTATTGATCTGACTCAAAGTGTTCAGATTCTAAGTCTACTTCTGGATCAGAGATATCGATAGCGGTAACAATGTTTTCTTCGACGCGTGACAGTGCGTCCGGTACAACATGATCAGAACCTCGTCTATGTTCAATAGTGAAATTATAACCTTGCAATTTGAGTGACCATCTGGCAAGACGTCCAGAAAGGTCTTTCTGTTGCATGATCCATTTCAAACTGGCATGATCAGTTACGATTTTAAAAGATTGTCCTTCCACATATGGTCGGAATTTCTTGAGACATAGAATAGCTGCTAGACATTCTAATTCCGTGACACTATACTTTCTCTGCGTGGAGTTCAGCTTTTGGGAAAAGTACGCTATCGGACATTCATTCTGCTCGTCATCGAACTGCGTCAGCACCCCACCAACACCAAATAAACTTGCATCACATTGGATGGCGAAAGGTTTACTGAAGTCTGGGTTCGCTAATACAGGAGCTGTGGATAACATGGTTTTCAGTAAATCAAACGACTTTTGAGCCTGTTCATTCCATTTGAAGGTTTTAGTCTTCTTTAACAAGTCAGTCATCGGAGCAGATACTCCGGAAAAATCTCTTATAAACCTACGGTACCAACCCGATATACCCATAAAACGTCTGAGCTGTTTGACTGTCGTCGGAACAGGATATGAGGTCATCGCTTTGATTTTGTCTGGATCGGTTCGCAGTGTACCGTGGCCTACAATATACCCGAGGTATTTAACTTCAGTTAAACAAAACCGACTTTTCTCTATGTTTACGGTAAGTCCTGATTTCGTCAGTCGTTGAGCTACATCAACTAGCAGTTGAAGGTGGTCTTCAAAACTTGCCGAGAGCAACAGTAAGTCATCTAAATAGACGAAAACACGTTCTTTCATTTCTGGTGGTATCACACGGTCCATCAATCGACACATGGTCTGTGGAGCATTACATAAGCCGAATGGCATGACTTTGTATTGGTACAAAGGCCGGTTAGGAACGGTAAATGCAGTTTTGTCTCGTGAAGCTTCGCTGAGTGGTATTTGCCAAAAGGCGTCTTTCAAGTCAAGACTTGAAATAAACTCGGTTTTAGGCAAACGACTTAAAATACCCTCAATGTGTGGTAAAGGATAGGCATCCTTTATAGTAACACTATTGAGTTTCCGCGAGTCAAGACACAATCTTACTTTTCCTGGTTTTTGTACTAAAACAACTGGACTACTCCACGAACTAATCGACTCTTCAATGACTCCGAGTGATAACATTCTGTCTATTTCAGCATGTACTAATTTTTCGATAGCCGGTGAAATAGGGAAATATCGTTGCTTCACAGGTTTAACACCTGGTTCGATTTCAATCGCGTGTTCGACAACACTAGTTTTACCGAGTCCTTCTCTAGCAAATGAGGGGAACAAGGATATAGCTGCATCTAATTTCTGTCTCTGACTCGAAGGTAGACAATGTCTATTTGGTTCGGGATCAGAATTATCCGCGGGGAAAGATATTCCACTAATTAAATCCGGGGCTATCTTGAAAGCTGACCAAAAGTCAATGCCAAGATATAAATCTTGCGATAAGGTAGGTATAACGTAAATTCGTAATTTCTTTGTAACATTTCGGAAAGTAATATCTGTTTCGATGTAACCTTTAATTTGTTGTGAATTACCATCTGCAGTTTGTGCAAAGGTTGTAAAATGTTTAATTTTGACAAGTCCTGTATCTAGTAATTCTTTAGCTGCCTTCGCACCAAAACATGAAATAGATGCTCCACTATCCAGTAATCCTTTGTAACACTTGTCTAATATAGACACGGTTGCATAGGGTCTGAGATCGTGAGAAGGGTTTTCAATTCCAGCTATTGCGTGTTTAATGAAAACTCGATTCTTTCTAACCATTCTCCAAAACGATCGCATACGCTGCGTAGCTTTCTTTGGTTTTCGGGTTATACTTGAATTATCTGTTAATTCATTAACTGGGTTAAATAAGGCTTCTTTAATTCGATTATAAGATTTCAATCGTCTATGATATGGAATAATTGGATGAAGTTTTGGTTCGCTAAGTTCAGTTGATTGTTTGGTTGTCCTAGAAAGAATAACAACCGGATTTGTAACTTTCCGAGCTACATCCAAGGTTTCCTTAATAGGGTCAGGAGTTGAAAGTTTAGTTACTGAAAGGTCTTTATTAGTATCACCCCTTCCTTTTACGACGAGCGTGGTTGGGTGATGTTTCCAACGCTCCTCCTTGCGTTTAACGACTGTAAACACTTAGGGCAATTTGGTTTGTATACGTTTGCAGTCCCACAACCGTAACAAAATATTGTTCGTTGAGCCAAACACTCTCTATAGGAATGTCCTTCTGTCCTACAGTTCCAGCATAACAGATTGTTTAACTCCGCTATGTCAGGGTTAATGATGGAACCATCTTCGAGATTGGTCGAATCTGTCGTTAGTTCATTGATAGGTCGACGGAAAAAGGTTTGTCGATTCGTCGGTTGAGTTTGATTCGGTATACTACCAAATACAGCCTCTCGACGTAGACAAAAGTTCCGTAATTGTGCAACAGATGCAAAAGTCATATAAAAGGTTTGTTGTTTAATTTCAGCTCTGACGTTCCGGTGTAAAATTTCAACTAACTCTTGTTCGTGAATTGGATAACACAACCGATCGCAGAGTTTCAAGATTGAATTATAAAGTTCATCAAAAGGTTCATTCGCTTTTTGTTTTCTAGCAGAAATCAGTTCCTTTATGTCGGAATCTGTTTTGAATTCTTGAAATTCCTGTCTTAGCGCATGACAAAAAGGTTCCCAAGAGATTCTATCGACTCCTCTACGGTAACGCCAATACCAATCTCTTGCACGATCTGTAAAAACAATGTGAATGTAGTCGCAAAGCAACTGAAAATCACCATTCAAACAGTCTTTCGTCAAGGCGGTAATCCGATAAATAAAATTGTTAATTGATAATTTTGAATTCAAACCATCAAAACTGATATTCCAGCTTTGAATAATATTTGCTGCTCTATTCTTGTCTATCCGGGGAAAATCATTTGAACGGTTTTGTTCGCTAGGATAGAAGGGTACTTGAATGTTTCGCGCTCCAGCTTCATTTGAAGGTAGCGAAAATTCTGGAAGTCTATCAGGTTCAGGATTAGGTATAAAAGCTTGCTGATCTTGAGAGTTACTACTAGGTTTAGATTGCTTAGTGAGTAAGTTCTCAAATTCACGCATCATGATGGACATATTCATCTGAAGCTTTTCATCCATAGTTTTCTCAAGTCGTTTCGACACAGTTTGAAATTGTTCATCGACCTTTTCGCACTAGGCAAATGACTACTGGTTCCTGTCTGGTCGTTGTGAGAAAAGTTAAGGTCAGTATTGGAGAAAACTTGATTTAAAGATATTTGTTGAGATAAGTCTCTACGCAAATTATCTTCAATGTGTTGGACTGTTGGTACGCCAGATGTTGGAGATGATGGCATGGACCAATCAATCGGGTTTTGAAAAAGTGCTTTAGAGCGGGTTACTACGCTACTTGTTTTCGGAATCACACCAGTTTGTTTAGTGTTTGTCCCATGACTAGAACGTGCTAAGTCTTTGGGAGAACACTTAGTCTGACAAATCGGACATGAAGATGTCTTCTTTAACCAATCCAGAATACATATCTGATGAAAGGTGTGATTACACTTCGTAATAGTTAGCTCTTTGTCATTAAAAGGTTTCTTGCAAATCGAGCAAGTAATAGATACAGATCCATTTGATTTCAATGGTAGAGTAGTGGGTGTACGTGGCAAAGCCATTTTAAACAAGAATTATAAATTTAAATAAAGTAAATGTGAGAGAAAAAAAAAAAAAAAAAAAAGATAAAAGAAAATAATGAGGGTAAATATCAAGAAGAAATAAAGGAAAATACTTAAATACGTTTGTAATATCATGAAATGAATAATGAGGCAATGAAGTAAAGCGTTCGAGTTCTACGGAATCCTTCAAGCAAACGCCTAGATAAAGCAAAGGTAAAAAGGTTAGAGTGTAATGAAAAGTATAGTATTGGTCGAGACATCAAGACAGTAATACTCATTCTACATGTTCAGAAACTGAGCCTGTAATTCCTGAGTCTGATTACAACACGGTATTGTAAAAAGAATGTAATGCAATTTGTTAGTTGGATAGGATCGTTGGACTAAATACCTGGGCGAAATATCGCATAACGAATGCAGATATTCGTAATTCACAGGATCAGCACCAAAGAATCTTATTCAGCTAAATCTGGTAAAACAATCAGCAATTGCAGCTTATCGTACATTAACCCCAAGTCGATGGTTCAATAATCGATTATGGATTAATCGGTTACTGACTATTCCATAACTAGATGAGCTAATGAAAACTGAAAGGAGCTCACTTCGACGTTTAACTCTGAGAAAATCTTCTCGACAAGTCAATCGTTACTCGAAAGCGACTCGACAAAAAAAAAAATTTTTTTGTGTTGGCCGAAGCTTTTCCAAAACCATTGAAAATTCCAAGTCTTTAACTTAGTTCAAGATAGTTTAGGTCTGTCTTCGGGCTGAACGTTGGGCGCCATATTTTTGTTACGACGGGCTGGGAAAAGAACGAGAACTTCCCAAAAATTAACTGCGGGTCTCGAGCACCTGGTAATCTACGGCTGCTTCAGTCCGGGGTGGGTTTTTGTGTTGCAGAATTAATACCCGAAACAAAAATAAAATTGTGCTCGATGAGGAAAAAAAAAAAAGAGTTGACAGGAAAGAATACGATGCTCTAGGGATTTGCAAGAGAAGGGATCCGGTTGCGCGGTGGATAACCCGAGATGAATTGGGTATCTTGCCCTCCCTACCATGGCACATTCCGTCCGAGTCCACAAAAGTGATTAAGAAATGGCCCCTTTGCACAAAAAGGAAACTCTTCGCTTTTCACTTCATTACCTCAATTATAAAAATTTTATTTATTTCATTTTAAGTCTATGTTACTTAATTAATAACAAGGGATTTCAAAAAAATTATCAATAGAAAAAAAAACAATTGTATGTCTATCTATAGACATTAACCTATGTTTATAACTATATACGCATATGTAGGGATTTATCCATATATATATAAAAAGAAACAAAAAAAATGACTCACCCAAACATGTAGCTCCGTCGATGGAAGGCCTGCCGTCGATGGATGAACGAAGGTGCTAAGAAACAAAAGGTTAGGGCTAATCCTACATATATGTATATGCGTATATTACTTAATCGCAGATAGATTAATCAAAGTTAAACGATAAAGATACAATATGAATTAACTCAATTACTTATGAGATTAATCAAAGTTTAAGCGATAAAGATACAATATGAATTAACTCAATTACTTATGAGATTAATCAAAGTTTAAACGATAAAGATACAATATGAATTAACTCAATTACTTATGAGATTAATCAAAGTTTAAACGATAAAGATACAATATGAATTAACTCAATTACGTCTGAGATTAATCAAAGTTTAAACGATAAAGATACAATATGAATTAACTCAATTACGTCTGAGATTAATCAAAGTTTAAGCGATAAAGATACAATATGAATTAACTCAATTACGTCTGAGATTAATCAACGTTTAAGCGATAAAGATACAATATGAATTAACTCAATTACTTATGAGATTAATCAAAGTTTAAACGATAAAGATACAATATGAATTAACTCAATTACTTATGAGATTAATCAAAGATCAAACGATAAGGATTTGGGTATGCAAATCCCAGTGTGCTTAGGGCTATAGTCTACCCATTTTACTGCTTGACTAGGAAGTCAGCTCTAGTTTTCCCAAGCGAATGCTGGGGTCCGTTAAGCGGCAAGTGACGTTAGGTGACAAACTCTGCGCCACGTGGTGACTTAAATTAAATGGTGGGTGATAAGCCAGTCCCATCAGAAAAAAAAACAAGCAAAATCTACGTTACACAATCGATAGATAGATAGAGTGAACAAAAAAAAATTTGCAAATGAAAAATGTATTTTACAGATACAAAAGTGCCAACTGGCTTTTACAGATACACCATGCAAGTTGCACATAAAAAAAAATCGGCGCTCCCGCGGTGGATGAAGAGATCGGCGACTTGACGTATGTAGAGCTGCGTTGGATGCTGTCTCGAATGTCGGAATCCGCACATCTAGGCAAGCAACAAACTTCCGCTGCAGTATCGCAGGAAAATGTCCCGATACGCAATCCGCATGTAGAAAAAATCAATGTGGGAAAGGAAATCCACGTCCACAGATAGAATTGAGGATCGAATTACGATACCACAAAACTAAGCGAGATAAAAGAAATACCAAAAAAACACCAAAACCCCTAGAATCACACGGTAGAAAGAAAAAAAAACACGTGTGAGTCCAACTTATCAATCCCTTACCTCGTGGGGGTTTTGTTTTACACAAAAAAAAAACGACAAAAAACTCTGTCTTCAGCTCTCCGTTTGGGGGTTAATTAATTCCTCGTTTTTGGTTCAGCTGCGTCGTCACGGCAATCAATTAATTGTCTTTTTCTTAGCAAACGCACTGAATTGAATTTGAACTCACTTCTTCGAGCGGTCTTACAAAAAAAAAACCCGTACAATTTCAAGATTTCGGTCTCGCACGAAGAAAAAAAAGTTTCTTCTTTGTTCCTCAAGGGAAACAGCGAGAAAAAAAAACTGCACACCAACTCGTGTGGGGTTGTAAAACTCTGTTCACCAAACGACTGCACTCACTGACGACTCACTTCCAACTAACTTTTCTTCTCGACACTGCGCATTTATTTCTTATGCAAAAATTGTACTGTGGCTGATTCCCACTGACAAATAATCTGGCCTACTCCCACTCATACAATTCCCTACTGGGGTGGTTTTGGTATATTTCGCACAATCATCCTCTGCCACTCGCGCTAGCAAAAAAAATTCTTGGCGTCACTCATACCTTGACATGGGTAGAGGTAAATTTATTTGTCGCAATGCGGCAAACATTTAACGTTCCTATACAGTATATGCACATACAAGAGATAGCCATTGCTTTGCATCAATGCATCTCCCATCAGTCACTACTACCACGCCAGTTTCACTCTCAAATTTCTTGTTGCACTGATCTCAACTGTTATACGGTGAGAGCGCGACACACCATGAATAACATTGTACTGTATACCTATATGCGTAATACCTTACAAAAGTGGTGTGCGCGTGCACAAGAGAGACGAGAAAAAAAAAAAAACGAATGGTCGGACGTTGAGTGTGAGTGTGTCGTGTCTGATGACGATTGGAATGTTGGGTTGAAATTTGTTATAGGGTTGCCATGCAGCAAGAAAATCAAAGGAAAATTTTTCTCGTCGGGAATTACTGTTTTAGATTGAATTTCCTTTGGTAGAATTTGTATATATTTTTCTATTTAGGTATGATGCATAGTACAAGTACTCCACTTTGAGGACAGCCCCTAGTGGCCTTGAAAGTCTTTTGTGAGCCTGGTATGCAAACTGGCTCGCATGAAGTGGGTTACCTGGAACTGATCCCTTACATATTGATCGAGGACTTTCTTCATGGAAGGAGCTAAGGCTGATGGGGCGATTTGATTTCGCTAGTTGTTCGGATTCTCCACCAGCCTTTGGTATGAAAACCACCTTGACCTTAGTCCAGCTCAATGGTACGTGCATTAGAGATAGGCTGGATTTGAAGACCCTAATCAGTTGATGAACCAATAGGACCATACCCTTTTGTAGTAGACAGGGGTAGATGCCATCGGTTCCCGGTGATTTAAAAGGACTAAAGGATGAGATCGCCCATTTCGCCCTATCTCGCTGAAATATTTTTCCGGATAGACAATTTTGATACCTTGAGATCCTGGTGCCTAATTGGTACGAGTGGTATACTTTTGAAATAAAGTCAGAAATACCACATCCTGTTGTAGCGAGGGGACTCCACCCCTCATGTACCAAAGAAGAGGTTATAAACGACCTCCGTTCCAAAGGGTTTAAAATTCTTGATGCCGTAAATATCATCAAGAAAGAGAAGCAAAAAACGGAAGAAATAAGGACATCCTGGTAAGGCGTGGACTTCCGCTCTTTATGCTTACCTTCGATAGGTCTGAAATATCGAAGATATCTACCGAATTAAAACTATAGTTAATATCGTGGTAAAAATCGAGCCCATGAGCCCATTACACAGTGCAAACGTCGCGATGTGCAAAATGCGCCGGAAGTCATTTCTCCCAAGACTGTGGAGCAAATAAACAATCCTCCGCTACCTGTGCTAATTGTAAGGGAAAGCACCCGGCAAATTATAGAGGCTGTGAAGTAGCTAAGGAGTTGCAAAAACGGAGAGATGCGCTACTCAAAACCCAAAATAAAAAAACAAAGGCGCTTACCAAGATAAAGCGTAGGACCACGCAGGAGGTAGTAGGCAATATAAAATCTCCGGTTCAAAAGCGTAGCATTGTCAGAGAAAGAGAGACAATAGAAAGGCCCTCGACCTCTGTTGTCAAAGGAAATGCTACTGAAAAGTTACCATCAGGAAAGCCATCGAATAGTGGCCCTCGGACAGCCAGAGTGCAGACCTACGCTAAGGCCGCGGAATTCGAAGGAGCAAAAAAAAGTTGAAAATTCGCCGGACCCTGTTTCTCATGTTACTCTCGAGAAACATGAAGAACAATGCAAAATAAACAAAATTATTCTCGATCGCTTGGTTAAGCTAGAAAATTATTCGCGGAAAACGCGTACTTCAAAAATAACATGAATGAAAAACCAATGTAAGAAATATGCACTTGGAATGCAAACGGACTTTTACAAAAACTCGGCGAATTGGAAATATTCATACGCGAGAAAGATATTGACGTTTGCTTGATTTCTGAAACTGACGTAAAAAATGGATCGAATTTAAAAATAAAAGGCTATAATGATTTCCACGCTTGTCACCCATCGGGAAACGCGAGAGGTTGATCATCATTGTTTATTAAAGACTGCATTGAACAATACGAAGACCTGAAGATAGAGCTTGAAGCTCTCGAGTAAAAACTAGTCAGCGTACTCTTAGAATTTCATCTATCTACTGGCCACTGCGTTCCGCGTTTGAAAAAGGTGATTATAGTTATTAACTTGCTTAAATCGCTCAAACCAAATTTCATTATTGGCGGCGATTTTAATGCGAAGCACACGTTCTGGGGCTCCAGATACATTTCGCGAAAAGGTAGAATGCTCTATGGGGCAGGTATGGAAAACAGTTGCGATTTCCACTCGACGGGAAAACCGACCTACTGGCCAACTGATACTTCAAAACTACCTGATCTGATAAATTTCTTCGTTGTGAAAGGAATACCTACTGAACTGAGTGTCCCATTTACGACACCCTATGAACTTGAGGTTGAGGTTGATCGCTTCGTTGAGATCGTACAGTTCTACTTACTTTACTTAACGCTCCCGACCCGTGAAGAGTCTCTACCTGAGACACTGCAGCCTTCCATCCTCTGCGATCCCAGGCACGCTGCTTCCAGTTTGCCAGACCAAGCGCTCTGGCATCCGCGATGGCTTGGTCTTTAAAACGGAGGTTCGGTCTTCCTTGTCGCCTCGAACGTGGGGGCTGGGATTCAATGATCCTCTTAGCTGGAGCATTGTTGTCCATTCGCTCGATGTGGCCGAGCCAATTTAGTCGACGTGTTTTGGCTTTTTGGACTACATCCACATCTTGGTACAGCTCATAGAGTTCGCGGTTGTATCTTCTCCTCCATTCGCCCTCCTCGCACACAGGACCAAAAATCCGACGAAGAATTTTTCTTTCAAAGGAGCCCAATATAAGCTCTCCCTTCCTGCTTATCGTCCAGCACTCGGCGCCATAAAGCAGAACTGGCAGGATGAGTGTTTTGTAGAGCGTACATTTCGTCCTTCGAGTTAGGAGTTTTGAACCCAATTGTTTTGCCAAACCGAAGTAGCAGCGGTTTCCTAGGGTAATTCTTCGCCTGATCTCCACTAGGGTGTCATTCGTGGAGTTCATATTTACACCGAGGTAGATGAACTCCTTAACTACCTCGAAATTGTTGCTATCAATAGTGACGTTTTGTCCTAGGCGGTGGACAGATGCGTTTTTGTTTGTTGATAGCATATACTTGGTCTTGTCCTCGTTTACTTCAAGGCCAACAAATTTCGCCTGTTCCTCAATCGCCGTAAAAGCCTCAGTCACGGCACGCTGGGAGCGACCGATGATGTCGATATCGTCCGCATACCCCAGTAGCTGAACGGATCTGTTGAAGATAGTGCCTTCCGTGTTGACACCTGCCCTGCGCACTATCTGCTCCAGCACGAGATTGAAGAAGTCACATGATAGCGCATCTCCTTGCCGAAATCCGGTGCATGTTTGGAATAGTTCGGAGGAGCTACTTCCAAATTGCACGTAGCAGCGCGTGTTCTCCAGCGTTACGCGACACAGCTGGATCAGTTTTGCCGGGATCCCGAATTCGGCCATCGCCATATAGAGCTCCTGACGATGAATGCTATCATATGCGGCTTTGAAGTCGATAAATAGGTGGTGAGTCTCGACTTGAAATTCATTGGTCTTTTCCAGGATTTGCCTCAGTGTGAAAATTTGGTCTATGGTCGATCTGCCGGGCCGGAAGCCACACTGGTATGTGCCGATTAGTGTGTTGCAGAACGGTTTAAGACGTTCACACAGTACGTTGGATAGGATCTTGTATGCGACATTAAGCAGGGATATGCCTCGGTAATTCTTGCAAGACATAGGATCGCCTTTTTTGTAGATGGGACATATGGAGCTGATAGCCCAGTCATCGGGCATACTTTCTTCCATCCATACTTGGTTGATGATTTGGTGCATGCGCCCTACCAAAACATCACCACCGTATTTGAAGAGCTCCGCTGGTAAACCATCAGAGCCTGCGGCCTTGTTGTTCTTAAGCTTTTTTATAGCTAAGCCAACTTCTTCTATACTGGGTGGTGGAACTGGTTCTTCATTGACTGGACATGGGTTCTCTTCTTGCCCTATCACTCTCTCTACATGATGCCCATTTAGGAGCTGTTGGAAGTGCTGCTTAAACACATCTACTATTCCCTGCGCTTCGGTGACTAGGTTTCCTTCGCTGTTTCGAAGAGCCTGCGTTCCGGTCTTGAAGCCAGCAGCCAGTTACTTGACTTTTACTTTTACCTTTTACTTGACTGCGTAAGCCCTCTTCTTTCGACGCAGTATCTTCTTCTCCTCCTTCCTCCTGGCTCGATACTCTTCCCTCGCTGCCCTTGTTTTGCGCTGCAGCATCTTCATATGTGCATCTTCTGTCACCTTTTTCCGACGTACGCATTCATCATCATACCACGGGCTTTTTCTCTGGGGTGGCTGGTACCCTATAGTAGTTTCGGCTACCTCCTTGATGATGTCGCGATATTCGGACGACTGGTTGTTGGCGTCTGTGGTAGGTGAATGCACAGTGGGGAGTTTCTCACTCAGGCGCTCTCTGTAGACACTGGCTACTCCAGGTGTGCTTAGGCGTCCAACGTCGAATTTCTTCTTTTGAGCGGTTCGCAGCTTCTTCTCGTTGGACAGTCGAGCTCTGAATTTAGCAGCGACAAGAAAATGGTCAGAGTTGACGTTTGCCCCTCGGAATGTGTGCACGTCGAGGATGTTGGATGCGTGCCTAGCATCGATTAGCACATGGTCGATTTGGTTGGCGGTTCGACCGTCTGGAGAGCGCCAGGTTGCTGTGTGGATCCTTAGCCTTGGAAACCTAGTGCTACTTATCACCGTATTACGAGCTGCTGCAAGGTCAATTAGTCGGTAGCCGTTGTCTGCTGTCGTTTCGTGGATTCTGTGCTTACCAACTAACCCGCCAAAGATGTTTTCCTGACCGATTTTGGCATTGAAGTCCCCGAGCACAACTTTGACGTCATACTCCGAACAGGCTCCGTAGGCTCCATCCAGGAGGTCATAGAACTCCTCCTTGGTAGGGTCTTCAGCCTCGTCGGTAGGGGCGTGTGCACATATTAGGCTAATGTTTTGGAAAGTAGCTTTGATGCGGATCACAGCCAGGCGATCACTTATCGGCTTAAAGTCAATAACTTTTGACCTAAGCCGATTTCCCACGACGAATCCGCATCCACATGCAATCTTTTATGGCAGCTGTAATAAATGTCGCAATTTTTCCTTTTCATCATACCTGACCCTATCCATCGTATCTCCTGGACCGCGGTCATGTCTGCCTTGTACCGCGCGAGGACAGACTCAAGTTTTTGAGTAGCACCTGGAGTATAAAGCGTCCGCACGTTCCAAGTGCATACTCTTAGATCGTTGTCCGTTGACGTTCCGGGTCTGGTTGCCGTTTGAGGGAATTCGTTATCCGAGGCTCCTCGTGTCTCTCCCATAACTAATTCTTTTTTCCATGGTCGGGAAGTTACCCCGACGGCACAACCCCCAACCTGGAGGGCCAGGTCCTTGTTTTCACCCTAGGACAGCGGGCCGGATAATCCGAGGCCAGTAACCCACTTCGGGATATGAGAGCTGCCGTTGACCCATTAAGGGTTCATCCGCCACCAACTCTTTTCCAATAACCTGGCGTGTTATTGGAGATCCCTATAGACCTGGGGTCCGAGTACGTCGAAGCAGCTCTTATAGGGATATCACTAAGTAATTCGGCCTAACTGGAATTGTAGACGCCACCGTTGACTCCATCTAGGGAATTCGTCCGCTTCCGTCTGGAACAGGAGGAAGTGTCTTAGTGAGGAGACACTCCACCCCCTCTCTCGTCCGCTGCCTCCAACGATCTTCCAAAGGGGTTGGTTACCCAATCTCCAGTCGAGGTACTAGGCACCCACCGGTCACCAACGTGGAGGTGAGAGTAGGAGTTGATTGTGAGAGGCTAAGTGAGAATGCTTGTGTTCTCATAAAACGCATCACAACCCTTCAACCAGCGATCGTACAGTTCGCTTCATGGAATAATACGCCTAATCCAAGGAAAACGCCGGCCAAATACGGTCTACGATATACTCCCGATATAAAAGAATTGGTCAACGAAAAAAGGAAGGCGCGTAAGAATTGGCA
Source organism: Cheilosia vernalis (assembly GCA_949126925.1). Taxonomy (NCBI): domain Eukaryota; kingdom Metazoa; phylum Arthropoda; class Insecta; order Diptera; family Syrphidae; genus Cheilosia; species Cheilosia vernalis. The sequence goes on from OX421358.1 coordinate 71,830,222, forward strand.
ACAGAGTCGCGCTCCGCTACATAAAGCACATTTGAATTATTTGTGCAATTTGTTGAAGACAGGGGCCAGATTCTGTAGGGCGAAACGATCAAACGTTTTCGTGCGCACGAATGATTTGCCCTATGTTACACATGCAAATTTCTTCGTGCACACGAAATCGTTTTAACGTTTCGCCTTACAGAATGCCGACCCAGTTGTTAAGGATTTTAGAAATCGTGCGATAGGTTCTTGCCTTGAAAGTTTAACAGCGAAAAAAGATTCCAATTATTCACTTTGGAAAGCTGTAAAAGGCACCAAAAGGCCCAAAATCCCCGCGCCGCCAATTAGAATAAATTGAAATGAATGGGCAAGGGAAGATAAGGAAAAAGCGGACGTTTTTGACGCTCATCTAGAAGAAACTTTTAAACCGTACGATGGCCAAGCGATCCATGACAATACTAATAGGACGCAATTACAATCTGACGATTCAACACTCACTAGTGCAACGCTAAGCGAAATAAAACGTGAAATCGATTCCCTAAAACCTAAGAAAGCTCCTGGTTATGATTTGATCACCGGAGAAGTTCTCAAAGCTCTACCAAGGAAAGAATGAATTAAGCTTCTTCATACTATAAATGCTGCGCTCAAACTAAAACACGTGTCAATGGAAAGTCGCGGAGGTCATAATGTTTTTAAAACCAAGAAAACCGCCAAATGAAGTAAAATCGTATAGACCGATTTCCCTTCTTCCAGTCATTTCCAAAGTCTTCGAGAGAATATTGCTTAGGCGCCTACAACCGGTTATTGAAGACAATAATCTTATCCCTGACCACCAGTTTGGGTTCAGAAGCAAGCATTCGACGATTGACCAAGTACATAGAACTACTGACGTAATCGAGAAAGCATTTGAAGAAAAAAAGATTTGCTCAAGCGTATTCCTTGACGTCTCACAAGCCTTTGATAAGGTGTGGCACGACGGCTTGAAATTTAAATTACGATAAGTTCTCCCCGCAAGCCTATATGATGTTCTAGAATCATATCTCGGGAATAGACTCTTCCGTGTTAGAAATGGAAACGAATACGGTGTACCGCAAGGAAGCGTCCTTGGTCCGCTTCTCTATTTGTTATATACTCGCGATATACCTAGGGAAGATGGCACTACCCTTGCTACGTTCGCCGACGACACAGCTATCTTAGCAGTAGGTAATGCAATCGAAGAAGCGACTAAGGAATAGCGAATATGGAAAATGAATGGACAAGAAACTGGCGGATCGCCCTCAACGAAACTAAATCTGTTCACGTGAATTTCACCTATAAGAAAACTAATGACTTGCCATTTTTTCTAAACCTGGCCCGAATACCCTTTGCAAACGAGTTCAAATATTTGGGAAGGACACTCGATGCAAAGCTGAAATGGAATTCGCACGTGAAAATGAAACGTAAAGAACTCGATATCAAATATAGAGAAATGTACTGGTTCCTCGGAAAACATTCCCAGCTCAGTACTGAGAACAAACTGCTTTTATACAAGCAAGTGCTAAAGCCGGTGTGGACCTACGGTATACAACTTTGGGGTTGTACCAAGAAAACAAATGCAAATATTCTACAAATTTTTCAAAATAAAGTGCTTAGAGAAATTGTTCAAGCACCATGGTATATTAGAAACGACGATATCCACAGAGATCTCGGAATTCCAACAATCGAAGCTGAAACTAGAAGCTTCGCGAGAAAGCATAGAAACCGACTATTCGGACATATCAACAGTACAGTCCGACAAATTTTGGGCGAGAGCAATTTATTGCGCCGACTACAAAGAACGAAACCGTTCGACTTGGCAAGATAAGATTAACCGCGTTTAATTTGCTGAACACGCAGGATCTTTCATTGGAAAGTAACCTGTCAAAAGTTGTTATTTAATAATAGAAAAATTGCTTGATAAGTTATATCTAACAATCTTTAGAAGGGTGGTGTTTTTAGTCAGTAAAAATCTGACACTACTATGAGAACGCGCTTGCTATTCTCATATTGCCTTTGTGAAGTGAGAATACAGAAGAAGTTGACAGGTTTCTTCAGGGGTGTCTGTAAATTCACCATTATGCTTTTTCAGAGAGTAGATGCCGTTCGAGTGATCGCGAGCGAGGACTTTTTGGAGTCGTGTCGCTGCAGGGAGATTTTCAATGCTCTTGCAGTGTTTCCTCCAAGTCACTAGTTTTAATTTTCTCACTTCTTTGTTGTAATCAGTAAGGGCTGTTCTGTATTGGCACCAATTGCCATTATTCTTAGCTCTATTGAAAAGCTTTATTGCTGTGCTCCTAAGGGCGTCAAGCCTTCTATTCTACCATGGAACATCTCTCCGTGTTTACCAGTTTGTGATGATATTATATATAAATGGACTTGCCGGAGTGAGATCTAAAACTTCTTGACGAATCGCCACCACCAAATTATTAGCGCATATATATTTAAAAAGGGACTCACCTCTGTTGTTTAAGTTAGTGCTCCCCTACACAGAGTGGTGGGCACTGGCGTCACAGCTGAGGATTCACTGTAGCCTCCTATCTTTACAATACTTCTTCAAAGCCGCTACTTCAGAAGTTGGAGCTCCCGAAGTGTCTCCAGGGAGATAGGTAGAGGCGATAACGACCTTCAAATCCCCTCCTTTTTGACCGGCGTTTGGTATTGTAACGAGTGCAGCCACCAAATCTCCTTGAATAAATTCTGAAATTGGAAAAGTTGTTTTAATTATGTTTTTATTTATCATTAAAGCTGCCCTTGGGTGGACATGCAGTTTGGCAAAAACTAACTTACAGATTTCTTCATTTGGGAGCCCTTTTATGGCTCCTGATAAGGTCTATGGTTCCTGAATCATGGCTAGATCCAGGTCTTCCTTAACAAATCTCCTGCTTAGGCCACTTAGCATGAAGGAGATTTATTTGAAGGCACTTAAGTTGCCTTCTGGTGTTATTTGCGGATGGACGTCGCATATTTATTTTCTTTGGAGGCCCCTCTGTGCCACTTTTTTGCCCCTGCTGCTGTTTAATAAAGCCGACTCTTCAGGTTCTTGCCTCTCGCATTTGCGGGGTTTGTCAAAGACACGTTGCCTCTGTTTTTCCCGGCTTGCAGTGGTGCCAGTGCTTTTTTTTTGGTGCCTTAGTTATCTATACGAGCAGCTAGGGGTTAGGGTGGAGTGAAATATTTTATTTTTTTATTTTTTTTTTTATTTTTCTATTATACATAGTCGGGATAGGTGCCATTAACCTTCAAAAATGCGGTCAACAAATTTCGGGATGATCAAAAAATATCCTGAGGGTTCACAACAGCCTTGAAAATTTGTATAGGGATATCAAAATAAAAATGATATGCAATGGGGAAAATTATATGTTTTGCAGCGTTTCGCTGATTTCTGTTACAAAACCACCCAGAACTCACCACGTGGAGGTTGCTGCAATTGAGTTTCACCCCCACCCTACCCAACCAACCTTCCATTATTTATTTGTATTTATTCTATACAAAAACTCTTTTTTTAATGAAATTCAGGCATTTTTTGTCGAGATGCGATTCTAGCTCTTATTAACCCATCCCTATTTTGGAATCCAAATACTTCGCTAGAAGCTTCGGTTACTAGCTTAACACAACGTTCCACACTTTGCGTATGACATGGAAACCGAGGAAAAGCAATAATACTGCAATCGCCGCTTTTAACAATGTTCGAAATATTTTCATCGCCAAGGAACTTCGTTACAGGGGGCTCAGTTATTTGTAGGCTCTGCCAGTTGACTAAATCTACATAATCATTGGCTTTAAAGTTGAGTTTTGGCACTGTAAACCTACGAATATTTATTTCGCTTCTTTCCGCTCGGGCTTTCATCACTCGCCGAAGTGCCAGCTCACAAATCGATTTTCTTGGGTCTGTCATCATAGCTAAAAGTAGGTTTTCCGGATGGGCATAAAATGAATTTCGTTGGATGACAGGGTCTATGATCTTTTTGAATTTTGAGTCGAGATATCGAGATAATGAAATCATTTTCCATAAGTGACGCGCACCATCTTTGCAAGAAGGATGACTTTTGATAAGAAACCATAACGGAGCATAAACGCGACCAATGAAATTTACTAGAACGACCAAATTGTCTGATGGATTCTTAGTTCCAATATAAAGTCTCATAATTCTGTTTGCCGCAGTCAGCCAACGAGCATGTGATAACTTGCCAGGATTTCTTTGTAACAAAGACACGGGACAGTTTCCAGAACCTACGGCTTGGCATATATTATGCAAGTACTTTTGGTCACAGCTTAGATCATTGGTATTTGTAATATCCGGTAAAACATGAAGTATTTCTTCAATTGGTACAAGTTCTACTATATCCGACTTTTCACAAGACTCCAACATTTTGCCGATTGGCCCGGAAAAGCCATATGGACCTGTTGTTTGACCGTCTAAATTTTGTAGAAGATGTCGAAGAGGCAGCTCATTACAATGAAGCAAACATACATTCCATTGTAGAGGTTTCCCCATCAATCTTATGACACCCCCCTTTGAACCAGTATTTGCAGCCGTTCCGTCGCATCCAACTGCAACAAAGTGATTCAGGGATATCTTGTTTTGATGTAAGAAACTGGTTATGGACTCGCATATGCTTTTTGATTTTCCATCACTAGGGGAAACATGTCCCATATAGCGTGCACCGGGTTCTTGAACAAGGGAAATATGCTCTTCGACAGACAATTTATGATATGATTGCTCACCTTGCTTTGATATGATTTTAGTACGGTCTTTGCGGCCATCAAAATAAAGGCTTTCAAGCTGGGTACCTTTAAGTAAATTATTTTCTTGTAACTTTTGCCTAACTCCATACCTTAAGCGCCTTATTTTTGATCTATCTACGACCTTCGATTGATCCTCCAGGGTTATTATACCAACGTCTGTCAAAACACTACTTGCAATAATAGCGGCATTTCTATCTGAGATCCCTGTTCGATCACAAGCAAGTCCCAAATTAGGTAATTTAAGTCGCATTTGGTTTGTAACGAGCTCTGTTTTTATTTTTTTAGGAGGAGAGTCTTCAAAGTCACTGCCTTTGTCAGTTGTCTCAGATTCAGACGTATTGATTCGAGTTTCGACAAAAGTTGGTTTAATACCAGTATCCGTACTTTTTGATTGTCTCTTTTTTCAAGTTTCTCAGCTCTGTCTTGTTTTCTTTTAGAGCTCTTTTCCATTTTCCGAGTAGCAGTCCAGTCAATATTTCCGATACACAACTTTCTAATTGTTCTTTGATCCGTTAAAAAATCTCGCTCCATAATAGGAACTTTATTTGCTTGATCACACGAGCACGCTTGAAATAGTTCACACTGGCAAGAGCATATGTCAAATAGCGTCTCAGATTTTTTCAAAAACTGCTCCAGCTGTATTTTGAAACTGTCTAATTTGTTTTTCGTTTATTTTATAGTTTTTAAGATGTTTTTTATATATCTCATGGTATTGCCGTATTTTCCTTACGACAGAGGAGTGAGAAATAGTAGGAAGGGAAGCCTTTTTCCATACCTTAACCAAATTTTGAGCCACTTTTTCAGACACTTGAAAAACAGTTGGTTCTTTTTTTGTTGTACTTTTAAGAACACAGACAGTATTTAAGAACTCCTTCATAACTCCTTTGAAAGTTGGCAAACAAGATTCTTTAAATGGTCCTGTATTTCCAAAAATTAAATCTTGCACCCTTTGCCTAGTAGCAGTCATCATAAAATATACACCCCTATCGTGGAATACGCCGGGGGGAACGTTTCACTCAAATTCAACACTTTGCATCGTAGAATACATTCGAAGTGAATGATTCACCTGTCGGTAAAGTGAATGCGTTTAACGCCATCGTAGAAAACTATCGAAGTGAAACTCCCCATACAAACTTTGACATTTCAAATACGCAGGTAGTTCATTGCGTATCCTATCGTTTCTTGTGCGGTTTCGTTGTGATTTTCCAAAGTTTGTATGTTCGGAACATCGAAAACATGAAAATGTTGGTTTAATTAATTATAATTATAAACAATTTGAATAACATTTGCATTTGAGAAAACTCACGGCGAATCCGAAAGTTCCATGATGTGATATGCACCATGCACGCATATTACTGTCGTAGGATGCTCTTTCCACGTTGTTAAATAATATACTCTACGTAAATATAAGCCTACATTATAAATTTATTTTTGATTTGATTTCTGCAAAATACATTTTAAATTGCTTTGCCCTATCTCTGCTGCCATTTAATGCAAAGCAGCTAATTTTCGAACCAACTTTGAATGAAAATACCTGTCGATAAGGAAGTCTCTCCCGGCGGATTCCACGATGTATACGGAAAGTGAAAGTGAATCGAGTAGGTGAAGTGAATCTCAAATACGCCGTATTCCACGATAGGGGTGATAATCTTTTATTTTATTGTAGTGTGACGTATTTTTTTAATTTTGACTGGATATCAACACAACCTCTCTCTTTCATATACAAATATTGAGTGAGAAGAAATTAAATTTCCTAGTATTAAGAAGTAAATTAAATTTTCGAGAAACAGAATATATTCTTAGGGCACCGTTAATATTTAAAAGAATGCCACAGAATAAATATTTAGTTTAATATTAAAATTAATACTTAATATTATTTTTAATATTGTGTATATAAAGTTTCCACATTCTCAATGTGTGAATGATAATTTGTATGGAAGTATTTATTTATGTCTGACAAATCCAAGACTTTTACTATTATTGCTGTTTTTAAAAACTTCAAATGCGTTGTGAACCCTCTAAAAATATTTCAATTGATCTCAAATTTTTTTACCGTTATTGGGAATCTAAATAGCACCCGTTCTGCATATGTATATGGAGAAATAAGAAAAAAATATTTTTCGCTCCACCCTACTAGGGGTATCATCCGTTGCGACTTTCGGTGTATTAGCCACATTCTTTTGGGAACATTACATTGAGCAGATATTTTTGCTTTGGGGTCTTGGGTAGGTTAGGTTAGGTTAGGTTGAGTGGGGTTGTGAGTTCATCACAAAAAGACCAGGCACCATAGTGGGCCCATCGCCATCCCCAGGGAACCGTTACGGTTAAAAACCTAAACCAAATCGCCCAAACAATTAATTTCCCTGCAGAATTTAATAATGGTCCCAATATTGTTTGAGGAACCAACCTCCTCTAAGTGATTAAAGAAGTACCTGCCAAGGTGCTTCCTTCTACTCCGAGCGATTGCTTGACACTCACATAAAATGTGGAAGATGTCTTCCGTGACTTGTAGGTCCTCACAATACCTGCATATGTCCGAGCTAGCTAGTCCTAGTCTCATGGCATGCTTCCTTAGAAGGCAATGTCCAGAGAGTATTCCTACCGTTAACCTTAATTTGGTTCTACTGAAGTTGATTAATTCTTCAGACTTTCTCCGGTTTAAAATGGGCCACAGTGCCTTTGAGACCCTGTGACCATCTAGTTGTGACCATCTTGTGTCTGCTAACTGGGAAGTTTTTTTCAGAAACAACCCTTCTAGCCACGGCCATTGGTGGTCTTGTGCCCTCAATCATGCTGTTAGGTGAGAGCTCAGCTCCTTCCTTGGCCAGAGCATCGGCCTTTTCATTACCTTCAATGTTACAATGCCCAGGTACCCAACATAATCTGACACGGTTCTGCGAACATAATGCCTTGAGCATTGTGCGGCAATTCCTTACTAGTTCAGATTTAGTGGTATGTGACTCTAGCGCTTTAAGCGCAGCCTGACTATCAATGTAGATGGCGATATTCTTGTTGGATATCGATCTCATCTCAAGTACCTCCGCAGCTTTGAGTACTGCCAGAATCTCCGCCTGGAACACACTGCATGTGTCCGGAAGTCTCAGGGCCAGATGTAAGTCCAGTTCATTGGAGAATACACCAGACCCTGTGCCCTCACTGGTTTTGGAGCCGTCAGTATATATCGAGGTCTCATTTACCCTCGACACCAAGTTCCTATACCAATCCTCTCTGTCAGGGTACAACACATCATACGGTGTGTCAAAATCTAGTGTACCAAGACCTTCATCCGCCTTTTCCGGTATTTCGGAGAATGATTCCTTCAAAATACTGCTATGTCCTATCCTACTGTTCTTAAAGAGCCCAATGTTAGTGAGCCGTAGCGCACTATTTCCTGCAATTGATTTTATTTGTAAGTCCAGTGGCAAAAGATTCATAAACGCCTCCAGTGCAGCCGTTGATGTGGTACATAAAGCACCCGTAACGGCAATGCAGGCTGTTCTTTGTACCCTGGTCAACATATCCCGTACATACTTCTTGTTTGTGGCTTTCCACCAGACAAGAGCCCCATATGTAATTATGGGTCTTTCTACCATTTTGTATAGCCAATATAAGATTGACGGCTTCATGCCCCATTTCTTTCCTGCTGTTCTCCTGCATATGAAGAGAGCATTATAAGCCTTGCGGACTCTTTCCTGTACGTTAAGTTTCCAATTTAATTTCCTGTCTAATACCGTGCCAAGATATTATGCGCTCTCCGAGAGAGAGAGCTCCACTCCATCAAGTTTGGGCAGGTTGAAGGGTGGTATCTTGTATTTTGTACTAAATAGTACGAGTTCGGTTTTCTCCGGGTTGACTCGTAGTCCACACCCTTCGGCCCATAATCTAAGCCTATTGAGGGCTGTTTCCATGAGTTCACTCATCGTGTTCAGGAATTTTCCTTGAACAATGATGACTACGTCGTCAGCATATGCGATGACTTTGAAACCTGCATTGTTTAATTCTTTAAGAATGTCGTCTATGACCAGCACCCAGAGGAGGGGAGAGATAACCCCTCCTTGCGGGGTGCCTCTAGTAACAGATTTCCTTATCGAACTGTTTCCGAGAGTGGAATTGATGTTTCTCGTCGAGAGCATTTCGCATAGCCAGTTGGTGATGCGTTGCTCGACATTTATCATTTCCAAGGCGCTTTTGATTGCATCTTTCCTGACGTTATTAAAGGCACCCTCAATATCCAAAAAAGGCAGCTAATGCAAATTCTTTCTGGTGTAGGCTGCCTTCTATTTTGCCTATTACCTCGTGTAGAGCCGTTTCTACCGATTTACCTTTCAAGTATGCGTGCTGAGCACTACATAGAGTGCCGCTGCAACGCTTGCTTCTTATATAGATGTCTATAAGCCTTTCAAGTGTTTTGAGGAGGAATGACGACAGACTAATAGGTCTGAAGTCTTTCGCTGAAGTATGACTTGGTTTACCCGCTTTGGGTATAAATACCACTCGTACTTCTCTCCACGCCCTGGGTACATAGCCTAATCGCAGGCAGTGTGTAAAAAGATTACCGATCATATTCGTAACTATGTCTGGCGCCCTTTGAAGCATAGCCGGCAAAATGCCATCGGGGCCAGGAGCTTTGAACGGAGCGAAGGACTTAATGGCCCATCGCAGTTTCTTCCCAGTGATGACATTGTCAACAACCCTTACGTCTATTCCTGATTCAATGCCATATCCATTAGGTAATGGAGTTATTGGCACGCTACTTCCTGGAAAGTGTGCTTCCACTAGTGATTCCAGAACTTCCTCGCTGCTTTCGGCCCACGAACCGTCCGATTTCTTAATAAAGCTAGGGACGGCTGCGTCCTTAGCCAACATTTTGCGAAGTCTGGAAGCCTCGCTAGTATCTGTGATCGCCTCACAGAAAAGCTTCCAAGATTTTCTTTTGGATTGCCTGATCAAGTATTTAAACTCTCTCTTGCTTTCTATGTACAGATCCCATGTAACGTCGTCCCCTACAACTTTGGCCCTATTGTAGAAATGTCTAACTTGCCTTCTTTTGGAGCTTAACTCCTTATGCCACCACTGAGGCTGAGACCTTTTGGTTGTCTTTCTGAGCGGGCAAACTTGTTCGTAAGCCTTGTTCATTATCCTGCCTAAGTTATCAACTTCCCTGTCTAAGTCTAATGACGTTCATTTCCTAGCTGATGCCTAACTATGGATTCGTACCTATTCCAGTCAGCTTTCCTGGGGTTTCGATAGGTGATCGTAGCCCTACTGTGGAAGCCTATCTGAAAGCGGATCCACTTATGATCCGAAAGGGATGCCTCTTCTAATACCCTCCATTTCCCAATTGTGAGGGAGTCAGTACAAGATGCGAGAGTTATATCAAGCACCTCTTGCCTGTTCCGTACCACAAATGTTGGGGTATTGCCTTTGTTGCATATAGTGAGTTTAGTCGATAAGATAAAATCAAAAAGACACTCACCTCTAGCATTGATGTCACTGCTTCCCCATTGCGAATGATGCGCATTAGCATCCCATCCAATGACGAAGAGCCACTTGTCCCTGGTCAGCAGCTGCCTTAAGTTATCGGGTGGCACTGACGTCGACTCGTACGGTAGATAAGCCGATATCAGGCACACCGGTTTGCCTCCCTCTCTCTCGCAAGAAATTGCGGTTAGATCTCCGTCACTGAAATTATTCAGAAGAAATGCCCTTATATTGTTTTTTAATAGGATACAAGCCCTAATTTTACCTTCGTTAGCTTTGAAGTAAAGCGTATAATCCCTGATGGAGAGCCCCTGGATCTTGTTGTTCGTGTTGATCCAGGGCTCTTGTATCAGTACGGCTGCAACGTCATGCTTGATTACGTAGTTAACCAAGCTACGAATCGCGACATAAGATGGTCTGGATGATAAAGACCTCATCAAAAATACACTGTCGAGGCTCATCCAGCCAAATCCAATCATCGAAAACCAACATATTCGCGAGATAAGAACAAATCACCCAGATACGAAACACTTTATTGTAAAGCTAGACTCAAGACTAGGGTTGATACGGAGCTTCGACTCCGAATCCGTTATGTCGGAACCTCCGGTATAAATTACACCTCCGAATCCGGCTTCGGTTCCGATATAATCACATCGGAGGTTTTTCGTTCGGAATCGGTGACGACCGATAAACATGAACGACAAAGAATTATCGAGTTGCGACATGTTACACTTACATACAATACAATACGGCTGTCTTTTCACTCTTTTATTTACTTTAAATTTTATTTAAATATTTTAATAATTAAATTGTGTCTGCGTGCTACCTCCGCCTCCGACTCCGATTCAACTTCGACTCCGCGGAGGTCGGTATGAGTCTTCCGACTCCGACTTCAACTCCGGTAAAACCACCTCCGTAACATCCCTGCTCAAGACAACAGGTGATTGCAGCGCTCAAGGAATCCAAATCACTACGAGGTACAGGTATCAATATATCCAAAGATCTGCCTTTTGCAATTCGACAGAAACGAAGCAAACTTCTAAAAATAAGAAGCAGCCTTGGTAAAATCAATCCAAACATTAAAGTATTGGTTCGAGATGATAGGATGTATGTAGAGAAAAAAGTTTTTCGTTGGAGTTCTTCGCTGGGACTTCTACAAAACAACAACAATGGGGTTTTGGTTTTAAATCAAATTTACCAAACAAATGTCAGAGACCAGCTAGATCTCAACGTGGAAACACAGATGACAGAAGATGACAACAACAGAGCTGAGCCAGTAGTGACACCTGCATTCCAAAGCGCAACCTTAGCACGGACACAATCCAATTATAATATAAATAATAATAATTATTCATCATAGGGTATAACTGCCGTCTGCCAAAATAAAGTTAAATTAGTAGAAATAAGAAAATTAAAAATATTAAGCTATAATATCAAAGGCCTTATTAATAAGTCATTTCAAGTAGGATTTTACGATTTTATAAATAAATTTGATATTATTTTTCTGTATGAAACATTTTTAGTAGAAGAAGATTATAAATTATATATAAACCGTTTTAAAAGCTTCGAATTTGTTTGGATTCCCGCATTAAAACAAAACACACGAGGAAGAGCAAGTGGGGGATGCTTCTTTGGATACAAAAAGCCTAGCTCTAACCACAACATATCCTTTGAATTCGAATCGGTATATGAAATCAAACTGTTAAAAATATCAATTGAATCAAACAAACTTTATGTACTACCAATCTATATCAACTGTAACAACTGGGAGAGAGATTTTGGTGCGTTAGTTGAAGCAGTTGAACATTGTAAATACGACGATATGATGATCATCGGTGATCTAAATGCCAGAATAGGAAATGAAGAGGGAAGAGAAAATAGATTTGCAGGTAAAGTGAGAAAATCAGAAGATGGAACCACAAATGCAAAGGGAGTAAAATTGTTAGAGCTATGTGATTCTCATGGATTTCATATACTAAATGGTACAAGCAAATCAGACTCCAGGGGAAATTTTACGTTCATAGGACAACAAGGATGTTCAGTCATAGATTACTGCTTGATACGAGGATTATGGATATCCTTAGTAACCGATCTGGAAGTTTTGACGCAACAGTTCTCAGACCATATGCCTATTGTTGCCGAGTTTGGTACTTTACCGACAGAAAGAGAAGATACAAGAGCGATACAACTACCCAATAAGCTGATGTGGAAAGAATCAAATGCATCTGAGTATAGACGGAAACTCGACCTCAACTTGCAGACATCTGTTCAACTCGATATAATGGATATCGACAATATAATAAAATGTTCTTACCCGCCAAAAATACAAGCTTATCAAAAAAGATACATTTACAAAGAAAAATGGTTTGATGCTGAGTGTGAGGCAGCGAGAAGAATATCTTTTGGGTGGTTAAAAGTTTTTCGGAGGGTAGGAGATCAGTTCTTTAAAAGAATGTACTGCCAAACAAATACAACTTTTAAGCAAATATGTACGATGAAAAAGAAACATTTTTTTGAAAACGAAGCTCTTAAATTGGTGAACTGTAGAAATACAAAGGAGTTCTGGTGTGCGATTAAAAAATTCAACTGCAGAGCACCCCAAATTGGCACGCAGCTAGACGCAAGGACACTGATGAACCACTTTCAAACGCTGTTGAACCCACAAAGTAGCATATTACCGTTTCACTTCGCAAGGCCATTAATAGAAAATGAAATATTAGATGCACCTATTACACAGGGAGAAATATGTAACGTTCTGAAAAAACTTCAAGACGGTAAGGCACCTGGAGCGGATCGGATACCCATTGAATTTTATAAGTATGCGACAAACAATTTTATCGACAAAATAACAGTGATTTTCAATGGGATGCTGGAAACAGGTTACCTACCGCAACAGTTCAAACAAGCCATAATATATCCGATCCACAAAAAAGGCAATATAGCGGATCCCGCAAATTATCGGGGAATATCTTTTCTAAACTCATCCTACAAGGTCTTCACAAAACTTTAAAATGATCGTATGTCACTTTGGATCGAAAACAACAATTTGATCAAAGAATTCCAAGTAGGTTTTCGGAAGGGTTATTCAACCGTAGACAACATTTTCGTTCTTCAAAACATTGCTGGGACATTCCTCGAACAAAAAAAGAAACTATTCGCCTTTTTCGTTGATTTCAAGGCAGCCTTCGATAATATCGATCGAAGAGCTTTAGTATTCAAACTTTATAATGCTGGAATGAGCCAAAAGTTTGGGAGGGTTATCGAAAGTGTGTACGAAGACAACCAATCGAGCGTGTGGAGCGGGACCGAAACATCAGAATGGTTTGAAACAACTATGGGAGTAAGGCAGGGATGTACACTAAGCCCATACCTCTTCGCTTTGTACATCGATGACTTAACCGATTTTTTACCCGGAGGAATTAAGATTGCAGGACACTTAATAAAGGCACTTTTGTTTGCAGATGATGTGGTTCTGTTTGCATACTCACCAGAGCCCTTACAATTAATGATTAACCGTCTTGATTTGTACTGCCAATTATGGAATCTGACGGTTAATTTAACAAAATCAAAAATTATGATTTTTAAGAAGGGAGCTGGTAGAGAGTGCAGAAATGAAAAATGGCATCTCAACGGACAGCCCATTGAAATTGTGAAAACCTATAGATATCTCGGGGTGACACTAGCTAGTAATCTTAGTATGGAACCGCATCTAAAGGAAAGACTAATAAAAGCAAAAAGTGCCATATCGGCTACATGGAAAAAATGTTTTTCAAATCAACTGATTGATCACAGCGTAAAGTTCAAGGTTTTTCAGGCAGTATCAGAATCTGTTATGATGTACGCAGCGCAAGCTTGGGGATATTGCCAATATGAAACAGTAGAGAAACTTCTTAGATACTTCATAAAACGATGCTTTAGCCTACCAAGTACAACACCTAACTATATGATCAATATCGAAACAGGACTGTCACCGCTTTTCATCAAATCATTAAAATTGCATATAGATTATGTAATAAAAGTTTTAGAACTGTCAGACGAAAGGCTTCCAAAAATAATAGCGAAGAAGGTAATCGAAAGGAATACGCTCTGGTACAAAAAACTCGAAGAACTAGCAACGTACTGCAGATTCGAAGGGAATTTAGGTTATGGAAACGAAAGATACCGTAAGGATGTGCTTGGTAATCTGATTGCCAAAGTAGATGAACAATATAGAGCTAATTGCGTAAATATGGCTTCATCGTCCGTTCACCGAGCTACATAAAGCATTTTAAAACACAATCTGTCTGAAAAAAATTATTTCCACAATGACAACAGCAAGGAACTAATTTCGGCTGTTTTTAAGATGAGAGGTGAACTAATACGTCTTAATTACATCCCACATCGTCCCGATCTACCACTGTATTGTAGTCTTTGCAGCTTATCTGAGAGAGAAGATGTTATACATTTCATCGGAAGATGTCCCATCCTTAAAGAAATAAGGAGATATTTCCTAGGAAATGACACAAAATCTGAAGAAGAAGTTATAGCCTATTTAAACTGCGAAAGCGATATAAAACAACTTTTTTACTTCTATAAAGCAGCAATCAATTATCGTACTAAAATTATTACTGAGAACTTTTAACCCGGTATACAATCTTTTACTTTTTTGCACTTTTACATAACTTGTTATCAAATGTTTAATTTCATGTCAATCAGGCAGACGGCAAAGCCATGCTTAATGATTTTGTTTGTAATATAATTTTGTATTTTAAACAAGAAAACAATAAATCTAAATCTAATCTAATCTAATCTAATCTAGTTAACCAAGCACGCCGTCGCGGCCTTACTGTGATGCAGGTTTATTTGCATCGTCTCCATCATCTTTTGGTTCTTCCACTTCCGCTTCCTTGGTCATGACCTTAATCATGACCTTACCCATGCTGTATCGCACCATCCCCTTGGTCTTTTCGAGGGATGGGAGCGACTCCTTGCTCAGGCACAGCAGGAAGTGCTGGCCAAATTGCCTTCTGGGACCTGTCTTTAAGACCTTCCACGTATCGGCCTTCAGTTCCCTGTTCTGCATGTGGAGAAGGCCGAGTAGCTTGTCGGGGTACGTGTATGGCATCGGAACCCATACCCATGCCTTGGGCGGAGAGTACTTAGCCAACTCCGCCACGGTTACGCATTTGAGTTTGGCGCCGCTCCACACCTCGCCAACCCCCAGCACAAACTCCCTGAGGAAGCCAACAGATTCCCTGTTCCCACAAGCTACAACCTTGCGACCGCTATCCCAACCAGCGCCGTCAAAGAGAAGATCGCAACTCTCCGCGGAAGACATTTTCTTCCACAAAGCGTCTTGAAACTTCTCCTCGACAGTTAACCACTATTCCATGGTCAAGCGTCCGCTCGGTTCCTGCTCGTTAATTATCGCGACAAGGAGCTCGTCCTTCGAGTCATAAACCGGGTGCACCACGGGCGAAGTACCAGCCTTCACCTTTTTGGCCACACTCGGCTCAACGACATCGTCAGATCTGCCCCTTTTGCTTAGGAGGGTCTCCTTGACTTTCCCCGACACGGCCTCCTCTCCATCCTTATTGCCCTGTTTTGTACTGGCTTTTGTAAGTCCACTAGTGGACGGCCGAGTATCTGCCCTGCCTACGACCGCTGTGGTTGCCGATTTTTTGGCAGCCTCAGCGACCATCGTCTCCTTGGCCCGTTCTAGCTGAGTTCTATCCCAGGCGCTAAGTGAACTAACGTCACACCCCCTGAACTGCTCTACTTTGCGCTTCGCACTCTCGACTTTACGTCGGGCATTGCGCATCAGAAGCTTGTTCAGCTGGTGTGCGTTTTTGTTCGTCCCTGCTTGCACGACCACGGGGGATCCGGAGGCAGCAGAGTACCTGCCTACTGCGCCTCCAGTCCCCTTCGTCGATTTGTTGCCCTTAGGGATATCAACGAGAGTACCAGCCACCTCGTTGCTATCCCTATTTACTAAGGTGAGTGTACCAGCCAACTCACCTTTGCCCTGTTCTGATTTGGTGGGAGTACTAGCCGTCCCACCGGATGCCCTATCTACGGAAGTGAGAGTACCAGCCACCTCACTTCCCGCTGAGTTAGTGTCAGTGAGTGTGCAGTCTGCATCCTCACTGTCACTAGCCAGCAATACCTCCTCGAGTTCCCTCTCCAAGCCGGAGATGGAAGACTGTGGTTCGGATTCATTCGAATCGTCTCCCAGTTCCATCGCCGGCGTTATGGAGTCCGTTCCCTCTGGGGTCTTGGGTAATCCCTGCGCTTGTTGCTGCAGTCTACTTCTTGTCGACCTTTGGTCTCGGGATGTCCTTATTTCTTGGCCGAAGTTGTACATCGCCGAAATCGTAGCTAATGCTGCCTTTTAGGCCATTAAGAGTATTAGCTGACATTTGGTGGCAAGGTGAGTTCCGTCATTTGGGTCCTTTGCACCCGGTTGAGTACTCTCCAGTCGTCTACTCTCAGACCATTGTTTTGGCCTTTCACGAGGCCCAGTATCTTACTGGTTGGGGTTTCCTCCCCAGGGAAGTAGCCGACAAAGATTTGTGGCCGAGGAACTTCTTACTCGCTCACAGTTTGGCATATTTCCACAGTACCAATGTTGGTCCTTGCACGTAAAGGGAAGCAAGCCAGGTTTAAAGGTGCAACCACGGAACTGAGGCTTGGTGGCATTATCCTGTTGATTGACTAAACTATCCAGGACACTGTTTTGTACCAACTTTAGTTGGTTTGTGGACCATATTGTAGCAGGGTAGTCAATCGGTATTACCCCTATCTTTTTGCAACCAACAACGTCTCGGAAGGTTGGTGCCTGCTGAGGTGCTAAATGTTCAGCCTCAGTAACCTTTCGTTTTGGAGTGTTGCTCGTTGAGGTTGGACTGTCAGCTCTAGGTCTCTTGGGACGAATGACCTTGCACTTGACAGGTTCTAAGGTCATTGATCGCGCCTCTTCAATTTGATACCCAATTTGATACCCAAACCCTACCCCTTCGGGTAGGGGTTAGAATTTACCCGAGGTAGGCATGCCTGTCGTAAGAGGCGACTAAAATCCAACCTCCGTATACCGAGCGTGTAGTGTATACAAAAAATGCAATGAACAAAACGAAAAGATTAATTACCCCAGGTGGCAGTCCAGCTTTACTGGAAAATGCACCCTCTTCGGAATTCGACTCTACGGATTCTGGGGAGAGGCGCTTATTGCAATCCATTAACCCTCTTATTAAAAGTTCAAGGGTATCTCGATCGCCTCCATCAAGATCGAACAACCCCGGGAAAAGAAGTCCGCCGGGAGCGCCAGCGCGTGAAAAACGGGACTCAGTTAAAGACATAAGCTCTGAGGAAGAAATTAAAATACTCCGAATCAAGCTTAAGGAAATGGATCTACTCTATCAAACTCTGAAGAAAGAGATAGAACTGTTAAAAGAAGAAAATAATGTTCTAAGGAACACTCATATTTAGAATGAACGCGAATGCACTCCACCACGCTTGCCTAGTCAGGAATACCACACTGACGAAGAAGAGCTAGCACGCGAAACGAATCGGGTCCCTAAGAAAAGACCTAGTAAGAAAAGGAGAGACGGTTCTTCGCCTGAAGTCAAGCCTCTAAGAGAACAAACGCCTAAAGTACCGCAAGAAAAACAACTCCGAGGGCAAATTCGTCCACCGCCTCCAATAAACGTCGTTGGGGTAACGGAGTATAATAAGTTACACAGCCTCCTTAAAGGAACGATAACATCGGAATTTAAGGTAACATCTTTGAGGAATAATGCGGGGAAAATTAACATCGTTAACCACGAAGACTACCGGGCAGTGTCCCAAAAGCTAAATGCCGAGAAGATCCAGTGGTATACTTTTGAAATAAAGTCAGAAAGGCCACATCCTGTTGTAGCGAGGGGACTCCACCCCTCATGCACCAAAGAAGAGGTTATAAACGACCTCCGTTCCAAAGGGTTTAAAATTCTTGATGCCGTAAATATCATCAAGAAAGAGAAGCAAAAAACGGAAGAAGATAAGGACATCCTGGTAAGGCGTGGACTTCCGCTCTTTATGCTTACCTTCGATAGGTCTGATAATATCGAAGATATCTACCGAATTAAAACTATAGTTAATATTGTGGTAAAAATCGAGCCCGTGCGCAGAAATTTGAAAACAATTCCACAGTGCAAACATTGCCAAGAATTCAATCATACGCAAATGTATTGCAAAAAAGAGCCGCGATGTATCAAATGCGCCGGAAGTCATTTCTCCCAAGACTGTGGAGCAAATAAACAATCCTCCGCTACCTGTGCTAATTGCAAGGGAAAGCACCCGGCGAATTATAGAGGCTGTTAAGTAGCTAAGGAGTTGCAAAAACGGAGAGATGCGCTACTCAAAACCCAAAATAAAAAAACAAAGCCGCTTACCAAGATAAAGCGTAGGACCGCCCAGGAGGTAGTAGGCAGTATAAAACCTCCGGTTCAAAAGCGTAGCATTGTCAGAGAAAGAGAGACAATAGAAAGGCCCTCGTCCTCTGTTGTCAAAAGAAACGCTACTGAAAAGTTACCATCAGGAAAGCCATCGAATAGTGGCCCTCGGACAGCCAGAGTGCAGATCTACGCTCAGGCCGCGGCATTCGAAGGAGCGAAAAACGTTGAAACTTCGCCGGACCCTGTTTCTCATGTTTTCTTAGTTATTCTCGAGAAACTTGAAGAACAATGCAAAATAAACAAAATTATTCTCGATCGCTTGGTTAAGCTAGAAAATAATTCACGGAAAACGCGTGCTTCAAAAATAACATGAATGAAAAACCAATGTTAAAAATATGCACTTGGAATGCAAACGGGCTTTTACAAACGGGCTATTACAAAAAATTTTAAATACTCATACACGAGAAAGATATTGACATTTGCTTGATTTCTGAAACTCACGTGAAAAAGGGATCGAATTTAAAAATAAAAGGATATAATGATTTCCACGCTTGTCACCCATCGGGGAACGCCAGAGGTGGATCATCATTGCTTATTAAAGACTGCATTGAACAATACGAAGACCTGAAGATAGAGCTTAAAACTATGCAAATGTGCACGATTCGAGTTAAAAATAGTCAGCGTACTCTTAGAATTTCATCTATCTACTGTCCACCGCGTTCCGCGCTTGAAAAAAGTGATTTTACTAACCTGCTTAAATCGCTCAAACCAAATTTCATTATTGGCTGCGATTTTAATGCGAAGCACACGTTCTGGGGCTCCAGATACATCTCGCGAAAAGGTAGAATGCTCTATGGGGCAGGTATGGAATACATTTGCGATTTCCTCTCGACGGTCAAACCGACCTACTGGCCAACTGATACCTCAAAACTACCTGACCTGATAGATTTTTTCGTTGTGAAAGGAATTCCTACCAACCACATTAAAGTTGAAGAGAGCTTTGATCTATCATCTGACCACTCACCGGTTATATTAACATTGAGTGTAAAACTAGCCAATAACATAGAGCCAGCGAGATTAACTGGTAGAAAAACTAACTGGGAAGGCTTTAGGAACGAAATAGAAGAGAATGTTGAACTGAGTGTTCCACTTACGACACCCTATGAACTTGAGGTTGAAGTTGATCGCTTCGTCGAGATCGTACAGATCGCCTCCTGGAATAATACGCCTAATCCAAAGAAAACGCCGGCCAAATACGGGTTACGATATCCTCCCAAAATAAAATAATTGGTCAACGAAAAAAGGAAGGCGCGTAAGAAATGGCAACAGAGTCGCGCTCCGCAACATAAAGCACATTTGAATTATTTGTGCAATTTGTTGAATACAGTTATTAAGGATTTTAAAAAATCGTGCGATAGGTTCTTACCTTGAAAGTTTAACAGCGAAAAAAGATTCCAATTATTCACTTTGGAAAGCTGTAAAAGGCACCAAAAGGCCCAAAATCCCCGCGCCGCCGAATTAATCAAAATGAATGGGCAAGGGAAGATAAGGAAAAAGCGGACGTTTTTGCCGCTCATCTAGAAGAAACTTTAAAACCGTACAATGGCCAAGCGATCCACGACAATACTAATAGGGCGGAATTACAATCTGACTATTCATCACTCACTAGTGCAACGCTAAGTGAACTGAAACGTGAAATCGAATCCCTAAAACCTAAGAAAGCTCCTGGTTATGATTTGATCACCGGAGAAGTTCTCAAAGCTCTACCAAGGAAAGCATTAATTAAGCTTCTTCATATTATAAATGCTGCGCTCAGACTAAAACACGTGCCGAGTCAATGGAAAGTCGCGGAGGTCATAATGGTTTTAAAACCAGGAAAACCGCCAAATGAAGTAAAATCGTATAGACCGATTTCCCTTCTTCCAGTAATTTCCAAAGTCTCCGAGAGAATATTCCTTAGGCGCCTACAACCGGTTATTGAAGTCAATAATCTTATCCCTGGCCACCTGTTTGGGTTCAGAACCAAGCATTCGACTATTGACCAAGTACATAGAACTACTGACGTAATCGAGAAAGCATCTGAAGAAAAAAAAATTTGCTCAAGCGTATTCCTTGACGTCTCACAAACCTTTGATAACGTGTGGCACGACGGAATAAAACTTAAATTACGACAAGTTCTCCCCGCAAGCCTATATGATATTCTAGAACCATATCTCGGGAATAGACTCTTCCGTGTTAGAAATGGAAACGAATACTCGGAGCTAAAAGAAATTTCGGCCGGTGTACCGAAAGGAAGCGTCTTTGGTCCGCTTCTCTATTTGTTATATACTCGCGATATTCCAAGTGAAGATGGCACTACCCTTGCTACGTTCGCCGACGACACAGCTATCCTAGCAGTAGGTAATACAATCGAAGAAACGACTACAAAACTGCAAACCGCTGTGAATAAGATAAATGAATGGACAAGGAACTGGCGGATCGCCTTAAATGAAACTAAATCTGTACATGTGAATTTCACGTATAAGAAAACCAATGACTTGCCAAGCCAACTGGAGCGGACTTAACAGTTTCTTTAAGAGTTTTAACTGGTCGTTATGCTTCCTCGATAACGACGTGGATGCCGCCGCTGATATGGTGTCCAGTATTATCACCTTAGGTATGAAATCCTTTATTCCTAACAGGATAAAGAGTATCACACCGAAAGAAAATGCGTGGTACGACTCGAGCTGTAAAGAGGCTATCAGACAAAAGGAGTTAAGTTTTCGGTCATATAAGGCCAACCCATCTGAGGAAAACGGAAAAAAGTTCAAGCGAGCCAGAAATGACTGCAATACCACTATCAAGCGTGTTAAATTCTCGCATGACCAAAAGTTGAGGCAAAAAATACTACAATGTCCCAAGGGTAGTAAAAACTTTTGGTCTTTTGTAAAAAATATAAAGAATTCGGCCACATCTTCGATCCCAACGCTCATTTACAATGACATTCCAGCTGTCAACTCTTTAGACAAAGCGAATCTGCTTGCTGCACATTTCGCAGCCAGCTCAATGCTCCCAGATTGCGCTTTGCCTCTACCTGTACTTGAGAGCGTCGAATACACCATGGGACAAATCCATTTTCGCACTCGTACAGTGGCAAGAGTACTTAATGATCTCAACATAAATAAATCCGCTGGTCCAGATTGTATTTCCCCAATTTTTCTGAAGAGGTGTTCTTCCACGCTGGCAAAACCACTGCGTAAGCTTTTCCATCTGTCCTATTCTTCTGGACTCTTCCCGAGAAGGTGGAAAACAGCATTTGTCCAGCCCGTCCCCAAAAAAGGCGAATCTTCTTCTCCCACCAACTACCGACCCATAGCACTTACATCCATTCTTTCTAAGGTCATGGAAACGCTGATAAATCGTCAGCTCATGAAATATCTTGAATCACGAAAACTCATTAATGACCGGCAGTACGGTTTTCGTGGCAACAGATCCACTGGTGATTTGATGGCTTATCTCACCGAAAAGTGGAACCAATCTCTACATCACTCTGGTGAAACGAAGATTGTTGCGCTTGATATTTCAAAGGCATTTGACAGAGTTTGGCACCAAGCTCTTTTATCGAAAATGCGTGCATATGGGATCGATGCGTCTCTTCTTCAATGGATTAGAAACTACCTCTCTGGCCGTTCAATTCAAGTTGTATTGGATGGCTTCAAGTCTGAAATTCACCATATATATGCTGGTGTTCCCCAAGGCTCCGTTTTGTCTCCGACTCTCTTTCTCATTTTCATAAATGATCTCCTGTCTGTAACTTCTAATCCAATCTACTCCTTCGCCGATGACAGCACCCTCAGCTTCTCATATTCATTCCAAGACTCACGGCCCTGCTCTTCGGCCGTAGAACTGGAACGGCAACGTATGTTAAGCTCATTAAATTCCGATCTCGACAGCATTATAAAATGGGGTTTAGCCAATAGAGTGGAATTTAATGCTTCCAAAACACAATGCTGTCTGCTGCCATTAAAGCGAAACCAGAATCCTCAGCCATTATCCATGAATGGCACTTGCATCGCCGAAACCGAAAGACTTTCCATTCTCGGTATGTGTGTCCATGACAAACTTCGTTGGAATGACCACATACACGAAGTCGCCAAGAACGCTGCGAAATGTCTAGGTTTCCTCAAACGGTGCAAGAAATATTTTACCCCCTTCTGATCTGGCTGCCATATACAAGGCGTTCATTCGCCCCAAACTTGAGTATAACTCTCATATCTGGTCTGGTGCGCCCAAAACCTCACTGCACCTGCTGGATAGGATACAGAATCGTGCTTTAAAACTCATTGGAGACACAAATATAGCGAATTCTATAAATTCGCTCGAACATCGCAGAAATGTAACATGTCTTTCATTGTTTTATCGCTATTTCTATAAACAGTGCTCAAGTGAAATCGCCAGCTGCATTCCACCCCTTCAACAATTCAACCGCAATACTCGCCAAGCCAGGAATGCCCATCAGTTTACCCTTCAGCCTATTTTCGGTCGTACTATGAAATATAGAGATTCCTTCATAAGCCGTACCACGCGAATGACGAACGCCTTGCCCGGCTCTGTCTTTCCCCCTCGGTTCAATTTGCAGACATTTAAAACCAATGTGCATCGGAATCTCCTATCTTCTCTATCCCAACTTCCTTAACGCCCGCGCTGTGTACTTCAAACTACACCATAAGAGTAGTCATAACCTCTTTAGCGCGTGTTAATTATAAAAAAAAAAAAAAAAAAGTTTCCTAAATATGGCCCGAATACCCTTTGCAAACAAGGCCAAATATCTGGGAATGACACTCGACGCAAAGTTGAAATGGAGTTCGCACGTGAAAATGAAACGTAAAGAACTCGATATCAAATATAGACAACATTCCCAGCTCAGTACTGAGAACAAACTGCTTTTATACAAGCAAGTGCTAAAGCCGGTGTGGACCTACGGTATACAACTTTGGGGTTGTACCAAGAAAACAAATGTCAGTATTCTACAAACTTTTCAAAATAAAGTTCTTAGAGAAATTGTACAAGCACCATGGTATATTAGAAACGACGATATCCATAGGGATCTCGGAATTCCAACAATCGAAGCTGAAACTAGAAGCTTCGCGAGAAAGCATAGGAACCGACTAATCGGACATATCAACAATACAGTCCGACAAATCTTGGACGAGAGCAATTTATTGCGCCGACTACAAAGAACGAAACCGTTCGACTTGGCAAGATAAGGTTAACCGCGTCTAATTTGCTGAACACGCAGGATCTTTCATTGGAAAGTAACCTGTCAAAAGATAATGATTACTTACTTACTTAAGGTGGCGCTACAGTCCGGGGTGGACCTGGGCCTCAACCAACAAGCGTCTCCAGTCAGCGCGATCTTTAGCTAGCTGTCTCCAGTTTCGCACGCTAAGTTGGTTAAGGTCCCCTTCCACTTGCGTGCGCCACCTGAGTCGCGGTCTTCCTCTACTGCGCCTTCCCTCGGGTATGGATTCGAAGATCTTCCGGGCCGGAGCATTCGTGTCCATTCGCTCTACATGACCCAGCCACCTCAGTCGTTGGACCTTCACTCTTCTGACTAGGTCGATGTCGCTGTACAGCCCGTACAGTTCGTCGTTAAATCTCCTTCTCCATTCACCGTCAATGCAGACGGGACCAAAAATAGCACGAAGAATTTTTCTCTCGAAACAACCGAGAGTTACCTCATCCGCTTTTGATAAAGTCCATGCCTCTGCGCCATATAGCAGAACTGGGATGATAAGGGTCTTATAAAGGGTCACTTTAGTTGTTCGAGAGAGGGCTTTGCTACTCAATTGCCTTCTTAGCCCAAAGAAACAGCGATTTGCAAGAGTAATTCTACGTTTAACCTCAGCGCTGGTGTCGTTGTCTGAGTTCATAGCGGAGCCTAGGTAGACAAAGTCCTTAACCACCTCGAAGTTATATCTGTCTATTGTGACGTTCTGTCCGAGCCGTCGGTGTTGGGTGTCCTTTTTAGTTGACAGCATATACTTCGTCTTGCCCTCATTAACAGCCAAACCCATCTTCGCCGCCTCAGTCTCAATACTCACAAACGCGCCATTAACATCACGCTGCGTTCTGCCAATTATGTCAATGTCATCGGCGTATGCGAGTAATTGGACGGACTTTTGAAAGATAGTGCCTCTGGTGTTGGCGTTTGAGTTTTGCACTATTCTGTCAAGAACGATGTTGAAGAAGTCACATGACAGCGCATCGCCTTGTCTAAATCCTTTTTTGACATCGAAGGTCTCGGTAAGTTCTTTACCGACCTTGATGGAGCAGCGTGCATTCTCCATCGTCATCCTGCACAAACGGACGAGTTTGGCAGGGATGCCAAAACTAGACATTGCTCTGTATAGTTCGTCCCTATAAATGCTGTCATATTCGGCCTTAAAGTCGATGAAAAGGTGGTGGGTATCGATTTGAAGTTCCTGGGTTTTCTCCAAGATCTGCCGCAGTGTGAATATTTGGTCTATGGTGGACTTTCCTGGCCTGAAGCCACACTGATATGGACCAATCAGGTTGTTTACGAAAGGCTTCAGGCGTTCACACAAAACGGGAGATAAGATCTTGTAGGCAATGTTTAGAAGACTGATACCTCTGTAATTGGCGCAGTTCAGAGGGTCTCCTTTCTTGAGGATCGGGCAAACAATGCTGAGGTTCCATTCATCGGGCATACTTTCCTCCGACCATATTTTACAGATGAGTTGGTGCATGCTCCTAACCAAGTCATCGCCTGCCGCTTTGAACAGCTCGGCGGCTAGGCCATCTGCTCCAGCGGCTTTGTTGGACTTCAGTTTAGATATAGCTATCTTCACCTCGTCCAGATCGGGTGGACGGTATTGTTGATCCTCATCGTCCAGGTTGAACGGTTCATTCTGCCTGACAGCGGAATTTAAGTCGTCATCGCCGTTAAACAGTCTGCAGAAGTAGTTCTTCCATATCCTCAGCATCGACTGCGATTCTACTACGATGTTCCCTTGTTCGTCCTTGCAGGCTTCGGTTCGGTTTCTGTAGCCTTGTGAAGTTCTTTTTACCCTTTGGTAGAACTTCCGAACCTCATTCCTGTTGTAACATCTCTCTATTTCATCGATCGCGCGCTTCTCATGCTCTTTCTTTTTTCTCCTTAGAAGCCGGTGTTCGTCTCTTCTCTTCTGCGCGTAGAGCTCACGAGCAGCTCTGGTCCTCCTTTGCAGCGCCGCTTTGTATGCCTCTTGCTTCGCTGCATGTGCTTGCCGGCACTCGTCGTCGAACCAGGGGTTTCGTTGTGGCGGTCGGGTGAAACCCAGCACATCAGAGGCGGCGTCTCTGATGGCTTTTTGGCAATGTTGCCACTGGTCTTCAATACTTGATGCTGGCTGCATAGGACCTCTTGAGAGATTGAGAGAGACTCGATCGGAAAAGGATCTGGTGATCTCTTGCGATTGTAGCCGTCCGACGTCAAACTTCCTCCCAGTATTTACCAGTGGCGTGGCGTGAACATTATAAAATGGGAAGTCGAAGCAAAAATTTATCTTATAGGTACCTATAAATCTAAAAAAACCTTAGACCTGTGACCCTGTGCAACTTGAAACAAAATCATACATTGCACATTTGCAAAATCGTTTTCAGAGTACCTACCTATACTAAATTCACTTAAGTCATGCAATGCAATCTGCCAACTGAATTTGTAAACCAAAACACACCCTTACCTACCTCAACATACTACCTGCAATTATTCACACAAGAGACAATAAGAAAAGAAGAAGTAAAAGAAACTCGAATAACTCGGAGAAAACCGCGTTATTTTCTTCATATCATAGCCAAACAAACACATACGATATATATAGGTACCCAAAACGCAACCCAATGGCCAGGCCAGTGGCCGCTGGCCGCCCATGGCCAGTACCAGTACTCAGCTCTGGGAAGAAAAAAAGAGATACAAACAAATGTTCACTCAGATTCGGCAGTCAAAATGAAATTTGTGAGAGCTTATAACTCGAAGAAAAGCGGGTTATTTTCTACAATGGGTGTTGAACAGAGAGGTGTCAGACTCAGACAAAGTACTCAGGGAAGAAAAAAAGAGATAACAAGAAAATTTTCTCTCAAAATGTACTATAAAGTGAGAACTTTAATAACCCGACATATTTTGGGTTACCTTCGCTTTGTCGCTACGAGACGATGACGATGTTGTATAAAAATGGATACACACACAATTTTTATATGAGTGCTTTTGTGTGTATACCATTTTGTGAGTATTCAAATTCATTTGGTAGTGTTTCATGTATATTCGGTTTTTGGTAGACAGATAGTGTTACCTGGTGGAGATTTCAAAAGGTAACTCGGTAGGAATCGAGTTATATGGACGCCACGCCACTGGTATTTACTTGTTTTGGCGGCGTTCGGGATATCCGAAGGCGTACCTTGGCTACAACAAGGTAGTGGTCCGAGTCAATGTTGGCCCCTCGGAAAGTTCGGACATCCATAATACTGGAGGAGTGCCTTGCGTCGATCGCAATGTGGTCAATCTGGTTGACGGTTGATTGATCAGGAGATCTCCATGTGCCTTTATGAATATCGAGATGCGGGAACCGCGTACTTGCTATGACAACATTTCGCCCCGCCGCGAAGTCGATCAGCCTAAATCCGTTATCGGAGGTGGTGTCGTGTAGGCTGCACCTTCCGACGGTACTACCAAAGATGCCCTCTCTTCCTAACTTGGCGTTAAAATCGCCTAAGACAATTTTAGTGTCATAGCCAGGGCATTGCTCGTAAGTGTGGTCCAAGAGCTCGTAGAACCTTTCTTTGGTGTTGTCGTCTTTCTCCTCCGTGGGGGCGTGCGCGCATATTAAGCTAATGTTGTCGAATTTAGCCTTGATGCGGATTGTCGTGATGCCCTCGTTTACATAGTTGAAACTTAAGACTTCTTGCCTAAGTCTGGCGCCAACGACGAATCCACATCCGAATAAGCGCTGTTTTTGTTGCCGATAGCAGTCGCCATAATAGATATCGCAGTTTTTCATCTTCTTCTTGCCCGGGCCATCCCATCGCACTTCTTGGATGGCGGTTAAATCTGCTTTATAGTGGTTCAGGGCTTCCGCTAATTGTTCGGCTGCACGCGGTCTGTTAAGGGACCTAGCATTCCACGTACAGATCCGAAATTCGTTGTCCTTTAATCGTTTGCCAGGTTCGTCAACAGTTAGATCATCCGTATCCGAGGCTTGTTGGTGCTTCGCAACTATTATATTTTTACGTAGTCGGGCAGTTACCCCGGCGTACAACCCCCAACCTGGAGGACCAGGCCCTTTTTGCGACCCCTTGGACAAAAGGAGCCGGGATATTCCGGAGTCAGTAACCCGCTGCGGGGATGTGAGAGCTGCCGTTGACCCATTAAGGGCTCTTCCGCCACCATCTTTATTTCAACACCCTGACTAGTGTTGAAAATCCTCAATGACCTCAGCTCCAAATACGTCAGAGTAGCCCATTGAGGTATCTGCCATGTTGACTGTTGACGCCACCGTTGATTCAGCTTTGTGAATTCATCCGCCGTACGTCCTCTTTCTGAGGGGCTCATGTAAGACTTCTGAGACTCGAGCAGACAGTCAATCCGACAGAGCATTATAGTGTTGCTATTTTCTTCGTGTTCAACACTCGCGCTTATAAGTTTAGCAAGTCAAGTCCGGGTGGACATAGACCAGTACCCGGTGGTGACCACGGGGAGGTAAAATAAGCACAATTGGTGAGTGTGAGATAGTTGCGACACTGGACCCATCCCTATTCACACAACACCCAACCACAGATAATGATTAATGATAGAAAAATTGCTTGATAAGTTATATCTTAGTTGCAGTATCTAACAATCTTTGAAGGGTGGTGTTTTTAGTCAGTAAAAATCTGACACTACTATGAGAACGCGCTTGCTATTCTCATAGTGTCTTTGGAAGATTTTCACCTACCCTCGGATAAAAAAAAAAAAAAAAAAAACCCAGCGTCTAATACAGCCTTATTGTGAGTTTCGCCCGGAAAGCATTTCACCTGGCGAAATGCTGTCCGCCCGAAATTTTAAAAGCTATTGCGAGTTTCGCCCGAACGAATTCTATCTTCGAATCGATAGTGACATTTCGAACACAGACGAACACGCCTAATATGTGTTTGACAGATTGGAAAATAAAATAAAGAAAAGTCTAAAATTTGTATATTTATCGTTATTTTAAGAGAATTAGTATAAAATTTGTAAAGTGGGAGTATAAAAATGCACAGCATTGCACTGCGGCTGTTAATACTGGAGGAAGAGGAAGAAAATACTCTGGAACGAGTTACTCGAAGGCACTTACGAGATATATGTTATCCCTTGGAGTTGCGCGAACCATTGTAAGAATTAAACGTTTCAAAATGTAATTTGAGAGGAAAAATTTCAGATTTTTTTTTGATTTCACCAGTTTATTATAGAATCAACAAAACGGCATTCAAATGCATGTGCTTACTAACGCCTTGTTCCTGTCCAAACAAAAATTCTACCCATTGTGAAACCAGCAGGTTGTTTGACCTACGTGAAGTTAGCCCGCACTTTTTCTAGAATGAAAAACGTAAAATGCAGTTCGATAGACATTCGTTTGTAGTTGTTTGTAGTGAAATTTTTTTCGTTTGTAGTTCAACCGTTAGAAAGTTAGAAGCATTAGAAAAAATTTTCAGCCCGCACTTTTGGCTTTTTGAAATAAAAACTAGCTAGTTGCATTCGAAATCGTTTGTAGTTGTTTGTAGTGAAATTCTTTTTTAACAGAAATGTCTTATTTCCGAGATATAAAGACATTTGTGTTTGCACCTGTAACACCGAATTTACAAAAAAGAGAAATAATTTAGAACCACTGGTGCATAAAGCATATCCTAACTTAAATAACTGCATTTAAAATTTCTGAATTCACTTAAGCGTTACTTAATAAAAAGCAATCAAAGTCAAAAAACGCATCCCTTTAGAGTTGCATCCATATATGGGCTTCCCAACAACAACAAAACAACGGTAAACACATTTTCGCAAAGCACTCATCTGTGCCCATCGACATGAGTCACTACCTGTCAATTAGCAACAACAACCAATCAATGAACCCCAATTTTATCCAACAATTTTTTCTATTCCTTCGAATAACATTAAAACCTAACCCCTTTGAAACAATTTATAACAACAGAAATACAATTTCTGCAAAGCCTGTATTCCTGACTATCTAATCCAATTCAAATTTTGTGATTTTATCACAAAGAAAAAAAATTAGATGAAACTTAAGCGAACACTACTTCGTCATATAAACTCATATCCATATTTCAGTTATTAAGCAACTCAAAATAGTGAAATCTATTTTTTTCTAATGCTTTCTGTTAGATGTATCTAATGGAGCAAAAAAAAATTACCTCTTATCAATAGATACCGATTTATAGAAAATTTAAGAAAATGGTTGAAATCGTCTTCGCAGACTGATTTAAGGGGACGGATATTTCAAATGCTGGACAACTACAAACGGCAAAAACTAGTTGGTTGTTAGAAAGCATGTGTGCTCTATCTAATAAAACCTTAAATGTCGAAATTGACGAAACCAAAAAGAATTTATAAGCAATTTAAGCAGGCGATATAAGACCGCGTTATCTTCGAAACGGTACATTGCCGAGTGATGAAATTTCCTATTTCAACAGTTTTCCACCTCACCAATCTAATAAAACAAAACTTGTATCAATCGGCCTAACGGTTTGGGATTTATATGGAATTTAAGCGAAATTGCAGCTTAATTATTTTTGTGAAGTTAGCCCGCACTTTTTCTAGAATGAAAAACTGAGTTTGCAGTTCGATAGGCATTCGTTTGTAGTTGTTTGTAGTGAAATTTTTTAATGCTTCTAACTTTCTAACGGTTGAACTACAAACGAAAAAAATTTCACTACAAACAACTACAAATGAATGCCTATCGAACTGCAAACTCAGTTTTTCATTCTAGAAAAAGTGCGGGCTAACTTCACAAAAAAAATTAAGCTGCAATTTCGCTTAAATTCCATATAAATCCCAAACCGTTAGGCCGATTGATACAATTTTTTTTTTATTAGATTGGTGAGGTGGAAAACTGTTGAAATAGGAAATTTCATCACTCGGCAATGTACCGTTTCGAAGATAACGCGGTCTTATATCGCCTGCTTAAATTGCTTATAAATTCTTTTTGGTTTGGTCAATTTTGGCATTTAAGGTTTTATTAGATAGAGCACACATGCTTTCTAACAACCAACTTGTTTTTCTCGTTTGGAGTTGTCCAGCATTTAAAATATCCGTCCCCTTAAATCAGTCTGCGAAGACGATTTCAACCACTTTCTTAAATTTTCAATAAATCGTTATCTATTGATAAGAGGTAATTTTTTTTTGCTCCATTAGATACATCTAACAGAAAGCATTAGAAAAAATTAGATTTCACTATTTTGAGTTGCTTAATAACTGAAATATGGATATGATTTTATATGACGAAGTAGTGTTCGCTTAAGTTTCATCTAATTTTTTTTCTTTGTGATAAAATCACAAAATTTGAATTGGATTAGATAGTCAGGAATACAGGCTTTGCAGAAATTGCATTTTTGTTGTTATAAATTGTTTCAAAGGGGTTAGGTTTTAATGTTATTCGAAGGAATAGAAAAAATTGTTGGATAAAATCGGGGTTTTTTGATTGGTTGTTGTTGCTAATTGACAGGTAGTGACTCATGTCGATGGGCACAGATGAGTGCTTTGCGAAAATGTGTTTACCGTTGTTTTGTTGTTGTTGGGAAGCCCATATATGGATGCAACTCTAAAGGGATGCGTTTTTTGACTTTGATTGCTTTTTATTAAGTAACGCTTAAGTGAATTCAGAAATTTTAAATGCAGTTATTTAAGATAGGATATGCTTTATGCACCAGTGGTTTTAAATTATTTCTCTCTTTTGTAATTTCGGAGTTACAGGTGCAAACACAAATGTCCTTATATCTCGGAAATAAGACATTTCTGGTAAAAAAAAATTTCACTACAAACAACTACGAACGATTTCGAATGCAACTGCCTAGTTTTTATTTCAAAAAGCCAAAAGTGCGGGCTGAAATTTTTTTCTAATGCTTCTAACTTTCTAACGGTTGAACTACAAACGAAAAAAATTTCACTACAAACAACTACAAACGAATGTCCATCGAACTGCAATTCACGTTTTTCATTCTAGAAAAAGTGCGGGCTAACTTCACGTAGGTGGTTGTTTGCGTTTTTTTTGCAGAGGGTGGATATCAAAAAGGTGTTGGTAAGGACCACGAATCCCCTTGCTTCTCCGTCATTTTGTTAAGCAGTAAATCGATTTGTCCTTTGTTGATTGTTTTTCTCGTGAAATAAAAGTAAAAAAAAACTTAAATTTCCAATTTTCTAGACTTCAGTAAAGTAACTTACATGGTGAAGCTTCACGGTCTTCTCCTGTTCGCCTCAACAAAAAATAATGGAAAATGTACGTCGTAAATAGCAGTATATTCCGCCCGAAACAATACTGCCAATAAGGGGAATTTTTTCGAACATCAAATTTTTTCGCCCGGAACTCATGATAAGCAAAAAGTGAAATGTCATTTATTTCGGGTGGAATATTGTTCGGGCGAAACTCACAATAAGGCTGATAGTTTCTTCAGGCGTTTACTTCCAGCACCTGAAAGCCTGACTTTGCCAGCATCGTTTGGCTCGACTGACCCGGATGGTTTTTCGATAGCTGTTGATGATTTCGGGGATGCGAGTAAAGCAGCTTTCTCTTCCACCGATATAGTAACATACATGGGAGTACATGGTGTCATGGTGTTCAGTCTCTGCAGCAGGACCAAGTGGCCTAGCTGTTAAAACTGGGAGGTCCAAAGTGACCTCTGGTTGCTGTTTGAAAGGTGTGCATTCCTTATTTTTTTCTGTAATTATGTTGTTTGTTTCCATTTGTTTTTGAAAATTGCGAGAAACGGTCACCCGAGGCAAAGCTCCATATCTCGGGAGGGCTAGTTTAAACCGGAGGTCGCCTGTTATAATAATATAATTAATGAGTTATTCATTCAGATATCAATTTTTTCTACTTGTTTTTATTCATGTTAAGTATACGAATACAACCACAAGTCAAATGTTGACAAATTTAATGGGCTCCCTGGCAGCTCCTTCTTTTTCTTTTCTTTTCTATATTTACTTACGTTTATTTTTTATATATTCATTTATTTTTAAATCCATTCTAATTTTTCTGAGCTGCATATAACACTATATTCGTCGAGTGTACAAAGTCCCCGGCAACACCAATAGTTTACAACTACTGTGCCAGAAAAAATAATTTAAATAGTGAAGTGAAAGAAAAAATGCCCAACTCGATTACCTACCTAAATTGCATACAAGAAGCAAAGGTTAATAGGCCTATTATCGTTAGCGAGTCGAACAATTCGCGTAAGTCGAGTTACTTGTCGAAACACTCGCCTTGTACGATTATGGTAGGCGAATTAATTCATTCGCCTAGAAATCAAGGGCTACCAATATAATAAAACCGAAAATGACGTCAATTCAAACATTTATGTCAAAACAAAAAAAAATCTAAATTAAAAATTTGAAGAAAACAACACGGAGGTGCAAAAAAATGGATAAACACAGAAATGACCGAAAATTAAAACAATCCATGAGCTCCTTTCCTCATTTTTCGTTAAAACTGGATTTCCTGGGGTGGTTGGCTTAGTGGACGAAACACACATTGGAATGGCTATATTTGTTCCCTGAGCTCAAATAGCTTCTGGGTTTATCTGGAATTGTTTTTTTTTTTTTCGAAACTATCAGAAGCGATTTTCATTATATATTTCTAAATGAATTGAATGGGTTTTATCTTTCTATATACAGAGGTTTTATACATTTTTCTTGAATTTCCATTCATTTTTCTGGACCACAAATTCCATTCGCCTCTGATTTCACCAAATACTTTTATTCGCTAAAATTTGTCGTGGCGAATGAAATTTCACAAATTCGCCAACCGCAATAAGGCGAGAGGCGACTTTAGGCGGCTCTCCCACTGAGGCAACCAGCAACAAGCAACTGGCAATAGGAAACATGCGATATTATCGCTAACAGTTATTTTACATTGAATCAAATTAGACGTCTCACATTAAAGCAACTCAATATCGGTCGACCGAAAAATGTTGCTGATTGCGGCAACATTATTGCTGGCGATACACAGCGCATGTTGAAAAGCGATATATATCGCGTCGTAGTATCAACATTTGCGAGTAGTGAAGTGACAGGCCGCTAGAAACTTCTGCGCATGGTTAGGAGGTTTTAATTAATTTTGAAAAATATGTCGGACGATCCAATTTTTAATTCCAAATTCGTACAAATATTGGAAAAATATCCCTGTATTTACGATTTTACTCGGAAAGACCACAGCAGAAGAGATGCTATTGAAAAGGCATGGAAAGCAATTGAAGCTGAAGTAAAACTTCCAGGTAAGTTTATTACAGTCTTTTTCATTTTTTACATAGGTTTAAATAGTATAATTATTCTGCCAAGGTAATGCATTTTCAGGTTTAACAAAATAATATTTTAAGTAATCTCTTAATTCATAAGCAGATTTATTATTAGATTCATTGTTAAATTGTACGGGAGGTATATTGCCATTATCTACTTTTTTGACCTGGGGAGTAGAGAATTTACCTTCTGTTATTTTTATGAAGTTATGAAGAACGCAAGCAGCCTTAATAACAGGAATTGCTGTTTTTTCTTGACATAAAATTGGCCTTTGGAATATTGCAAATTTCGATACCAGCATACCAAATGAGCATTCTACACTCTTTCGACCTCTTGATAGCCTGTAGTTAAATATGCGTTTGTCGTTATCAAGAACTCTCTGGGGATATGGTCGCATAAGATTTCTTTTCAGAGGAAAAGCCTCATCTCCTACAAAATAAAAAGGAAAATCAACGGTGTCACTGGGCATCACTTTTGGTTTTGGAATGTGGAGTTTTTCTTTATCCAATAACTTTCCTAGGGCAGAACTTCGGAAAACTGCACCATCACTGTTCCTGCCTGCATCACCCACATCAATAGTTATAAAACGTCCATCGGCATCTGCACACGTCATTAAAACTACTGAGAAAAAGCTTTTATAGTTGTAGTGCTGGGAACCACTTCTATAAAATTTATTAATTCGACAGTGTTTGCCGTCTATTGCCCCGAGGCAATTAGGAAGGTCCCATAATTCATAGAATCGCTGTGCTATCGACCTCCACTTTTCCTCTGTTGGTGCAGGCATGTATATGGGTTGAAGAATATACCAAATAGCGGTAGCAGACTCTTTTACAATTTTCCCTATAGTATTATCTCCTCTCATGAAAATATGTGATAAAGCCATAAATGAACATCCGGTGGCCAAATATCTGTAAAAAAATATGTTATTATAAACAAAGATATAGTATTATAATTATTAATATATATACTTGTATTATGAAATACTAATTAAATTTAGTGTAATAACTGTTTTATTTGATATTTCAGTTGTTCAATGTAAGGAGAAGTGGAAAAATTTGCGCACAGCCTTTTCTCGCAGCATAAAAGTACCACGTTCTGGAAGTGGGGCAACTAAAAAAACATACTATTTGAAGGATGTTATGCAATTCGTTTTGCCTTTCGTCAAATCAAAACCTCAAAGTGGCAATTTACTATACGTAGAAGAAATGACAGAGACAGAGTTCATAACTGGCAACAGTAACGAGGCTTTAGATTCAGATCCTAACGATACTTTGATATTTCAATCAGCTGATGATCCACTATCTGTTGACGAAATTGAAAATGTCCAAAATGTAGTTCTCTCTCCTTTGGAAACTAAGAAAACAACCGAAATACAGACCAAAAATGTTAAAAAACGATCATCCCTTTCAACAAATGAAGCAGATAAATGTTTTATTGAATACGTCAATTGGAAAAAGGCCAAAACTACAGTGCCAGAAAACAGCAATCCCAAACTAGATTTTCTGAGAAGCTTGCTTCCTGATTTGGATCAAATGAACGATTACCAACTACGTCAATTTAAAAAACGTACGTTAGACACTATAGATCTTATTTTGTGTGATGCTCCGCAGTCTCCGCAAATCCTATCAAGGCCTGGCAGTGCCCTTTCAGGCCAGTCATATGCAACCGAGCATAAATCACTAACCAATCAAGAAATGCGACCACAAGAAACATATGCAGAAAGACCTTTACAAAGCTATCTCCTGAATTTTGCAGCTCAACTTCCTGATTAAATAACTACTTCCAATTGTTAATATAGTTTTAAAAAATGTTCCTATCAGTGTAAATAAAAGTATTATTATTTTATAATAAAAATTAATTTCTTACCTTAGTGTTATCAATAATCTTTCCGTAGGGCTGATACACTCTCTGCAATTAGTGTCTTGTTTCACAATCAATGGCTCAACTAGATTTAAAAGAGTTTCAAAAGTTTCGGGGCTCATTCTATAACAATTTTGAAATTGGGTGGGGTGTGCTCTGAGCTCCTTTGCGCAAATATTTCCACCATGATTTATTAAGTTCGTAAATGATGGGTGCACCCAATATTTCCTTCTATTTTGTCTTTTTTTTCTCAAATTCCACCACATTAGCAGAATCGTATCATCGGAGTCGTCGGATGACATGACAGCTAGAAATTTCTGGCAATACTGTTGCTTCAATGTGAGAATAGGTTTAAATAAAAGTTGCTTATTGCTTATTGCTTATTGCTTGTTGCCTCAGTGGGAGAGCCGCCTTACGTTCGCCAGCAACGCAAAAACAAGTGGGTTAGTTAATAATTTTTTTATTTCTCGATTTAGAAGGCGAATGCGAAAGTACATTCGCGAACGGAAGAAGAGTTTTTTTACACGGATGTTAATTATTTTTTGCTTTTTTTTATAAATCAATTAAGTGGGTCAAATAATTAGTCCGAATATTTAGCCCATCAACATTGAAAACGTTTTCCAGAGCCTTCATATCGACCATCATAGCTTCCGATGGCTTCGAAAGACCACCTTCGCTGAGTTGGTTGACCCAAGATAAAGAATTATCTTCAGTTTGTCCAAGCTCAGGCAGGTTTTCTTTCAGCCGGTGACATAATGTAACCTGCTAGGTTCTCCAGGCCATCTTATGCCATCGGAATTTCAAGTTCTGGATCCGAACATTTTGCTTACTTCATTAGGGACAATATGATCAGCATAATTCAAATGTTCCATAATGCTCTCAACCGCTTCTTTGTTCTGTCGGATAGCCATTCTATTTGAACGGTTACATTGAGGAGCATTTGGAACACAAACATCACATTCAGATAAGTGTACTTTGGGAACAGCTCCAGGTTTCAATGGTAAATCCTACGGGGGAAAGCATACCAATTAGCATTAAGATTAGGTACTATATTAATACAACAATTTACCCATTTCATATTCAATGTTGTGTAGAAAGTCGTCTTTGACAAAATGCAGACTACAAAGTCTTGCAGTCTTTACATTTATTGGATCTTTCCGTCTACAAAAAGATAACCATTGCCTTAAGATATGCTATGGAAGCTGGTGTCTAATGTTTTCTTCTTCTGGGTATTATTGTTGCACTCAAACACTGAACAAACACCCATTTTAAATAGTCACTTTTTATTTATTTAATTAAAAAACAATCACAATGCCACTAAACTGAAACAAAATTTGAACTTTTGCGCTAATAATCTTGTTGTATCATGCGCACAACCTACGTCATAATTTGTTGACAGATGAATTCCGATGAACAGCAAGAATGAACGACATGCGCAATGCGCTATCTTATCTTGTTGTATCATGGTCCAACCCCTTATTTGATGAATTTTATTGCATATACGTGCAGGTATATATGTAGCTATCAATGGCCTCCGACCTATTGTTGGTTGACTGCTACACACAATATACAATAGGTATGCATATTTTGTACAAGTTCCAATGATCCCTCTTTTACATACACTATACACACACCCATACGATTGCTACATAAATTTTTTTATGATAATGAAGATCGTTCATGATTATTTCTGTTATACAATATAGCTACAAATATAATGATAACCCAGGGTTTCTCCTACTTCTAGTTTGTTTTATCAAAAAAATTACAGACGCAGAATCCATCATAACGACTTTATTGTTCATGAGCAACTGAATGTGGTCCAGCCTGCAAGCCAGGTGCAAGGACACCCCTAACAAATCTTGGAATATTATTTAAAATATAAAATCAAATGAACAAAACATTTTTTCCTCAAATAATTTGTTACGGAACTGGATTTACTTGTTCGTACCCCTTAGGACGCGATACCAACTATTTCTGTTAGGGTTTTATAACACATTCAGTTTGAAAGTTAATATTTGGTTAGTTAATATTTCTAAAAATGTTAACTTTATGTTTACATTAGTAATTGTATACGGTTTTTCAATTTCAAATCTATCTTCTAATATATAAAAATCTTCTAATATATAAAAATCTCGTGTCACAGTTTTAGTGGTTATACTCCTCCGAAACGGCTCAACCGATTTGGATGAAATTTTATATGTAAATTCAGTAGGTATGAGAATCGGATTTAAACTAATTTTTATACCCCTAAGAATTTACAGGTGGCGTTGTAGGCACATATTTCGTTTTTCATGGGGAAATGCACTTTGAAAAATCAATAAACTGGATAGAAATCGAGTAGTGACACTTCAAATACAAAAAAAAAAAAATATTTTAAATTTTCAAAGCAAATTGTTGTTGTCAACAATTTTTAAATTGTTTTTTTAAATACAACCTAGGTACCTCATAAGTTTGTTTACGTTTACTATGTTACATTAAGTAAGTTTTTGAAATGGAGTAGATACTTTGATTTATTTCATGGTTATTGAACCCATCATTTTCGTTTGACATGTATTTTTAGGATCCTTGCATAAGAATTATGTGTGAGCGTTTTGAGTTTGCACGTACGAGTTGTTAGGAAAAATGAGCGAGTAACAATCGTGGTATTCTGCTCATTAGTGAATAGGGTTATGTGGAGAGCAACTCAAAGGTACCATAACACCTTCGGTACCGGTGTAGAGAGAGAAGGGAAAACGCTTACCAACCAAGTTGATAGGTAACATATATATAGTAACATACATGGGAGTACATGGTGTCATGGTGTTCAGTCTCTGCAGCAGGACCAAGTGGCCTAGCTGTTAAAACTGGGAGGTCCAAAGTGACCTCTGGTTGCTGTTTGAAAGGTGTGCATTTCTTATTTTTTTCTGTAATTATGTTGTTTGTTTCCATTTGTTTTTGAAAATTGCGAGAAACGGTCACCCGAGGCAATGCTCCATATCTCGGGAGGGCTAGTTTAAACCGGAGGTCGCCTGTTATAATAATATAATTAATGAGTTATTCATTCAGATATCAATTTTTTCTACTTGTTTTTATTCATGTTAAGTATACGAATACAACCACAAGTCAAATGTTGACAAATTTAATGGGCTCCCTGGCAGCTCCTTCTTTTTCTTTTCTTTTCTATATTTACTTACGTTTATTTTTTATATATTCATTTATTTTAAAATCCATTCTAATTTTTCTGAGCTGCATATTGTTACATTCAGGCTGGGATTCGTAAAGATAAAACACTATTCCGTTTAACTTCTTTAATAAAATTCACTTTTATTACACTTTTATCGACTATTCTAATATTTCACTTATTAAGTACCAGAACACTATTACTTAAACAATTCTTCAACGTTTCAAACCAATCACTTAATTTACTCTATTACTTTTCACTTATTTATCTTCACAAACTATTACTATCTCGAACTTTAACCAATCACTTTTATAAATCAACTGTCTCGCCCTCTTCTAAAAGCTGTCCTTTTATACCCGCTCCGCCATCTGACGAGAACTTTCTAGCTAATTCTAAGTGGTTCTAGAACAAGGTTCAGTGGTGAAATACATTTACTTGACAGGTTCCAGTCTCCAATTGGAAGTGACACTTGGGTGGAACTTGTTTGGTGACTAAGGGGTTGTTTTCACTTCACCATTTTAGGTTACACGATACATTCCACACCACAATGTCCCCCTCTTAAACTTGTTCGTCCCGAACAAACTCGTTAACATTTTCACCATTATAACGATCCACATGAACGACTTTCAGCTTGCCTCTTCCTCGTTGGATGCGATAGACAACGTCGTTGATGCGCTTTACGATTGTATAGGGCCCTTCCCAGTCTTGTTGCAACTTAGGCGATAACCCTTTCCTTCGATGAGGGTTATATAGCCATACCAGATCTCCTTCCTGGAATCCTTTAGTTGTCGTTTTGGTATCCTACCTCGTTTTCATGCGGTCACTGGCTATCTTAATCTTATCCCTAGTGTCTCGATGCACGTCCCCGATGATATCCCTGAGGTCTGTAACGTAGTCCTCCTCATTCTTGGGCTCTTCGCATGGATATCCAAACATCAACTCGCTAGGTAGGCGGACTGTTCGACCAAATAAGATTTCAGATGGAGTATGTCCTGTGGTGTTATGCACTGCACCTCGATAAGCCAATAAAAACATGGGAATCTGCTTATCCCAGTCTCTCTGGTCTTCGCCAACGACCTTAGAGAGGTGTTCATTCAGTGTCCTGTTGAAGCGCTCCACCATCCCATCTGATTGTGGATGAAGCGGGGTTGTCCTTGTCTTGTGAATCCCGAGTAACTGGCACACTCCTTGGAAAATCTTCGACTCGAAGTTCCGTCCTTGGTCTGAATGCAGTTCCATTGGTACACCGAATCTGCTTACCCAGTTATTGACGATTTGCTCCACCACGGTTTTAGCTTCTTGATTTGGGATAGCAAATGCTTCAGGCCACTTACTGAAATAGTCCATAACAACGAGGATGTACCGATTTCCATTGTTTGTTTCAGGAAACGGTCCCGCAATATCAACTGCTATCCTTTCGAAAGGGGCTCCAACATTGTATTGATGCATTTTGCCACGGACTTTCAGTCTCGGACCTTTGCTGGCCGCACATGTAACGCATTTCCTGCACCAAGTTTCAACGTCCTCCCTTGAATGAATCCAGTAAAACCGTTCCCGCACTTTTTCGAGCGTTTTATTGATTCCCAAGTGGCCTCCAGACACTCCATCATGCAATTCCCTGAGCACTTCCATAACCTTTGACCTGGGTACAACAAGCTGCATTACGAACGACTTTCCATCCGGGCTTTCCCATCTTCTTTTTAGAATGCCGTCTTGTACGTGAAGGGAGTCCCACTGCGCCCAGTATGCCTTCAGCTCGGGGCTCCTATTGGATATCTCCTGCCAGTCTGGTTTTCCCTCATGCTCCTTCCAGGCGATAATCGGTTCGATATCCGGATCTTCTCTTTGAGCCTCCCGTATTTCCCGCGCACTCCAGCCACCAATGGGCATAGCTCTCACCCTTTGAACGGACGCGACATCTTTTTCCTCATGTCGTAAGCAATGTTTGCAATTTGCTTTGCACGGTCGACGGGAGAGAGC
This sequence comes from Cheilosia vernalis, assembly GCA_949126925.1. Classification (NCBI taxonomy): domain Eukaryota; kingdom Metazoa; phylum Arthropoda; class Insecta; order Diptera; family Syrphidae; genus Cheilosia; species Cheilosia vernalis. The sequence continues at coordinate 71,871,371 of OX421358.1, forward strand.
GTCTGCATTAGAGTGAAGACTTCCCTTTCGATGTTGTATTTCGTAGTCGTACATCTGCAGCCGTTCGATCCACCTTGCGACTTGGCCTTCAGGATTCTTAAAGTGCAGCAGCCACTTTAAAGATGCATGGTCTGTGCGGAGGATGAATTTCCGCCCATAAAGGTACTTATGGAAATGTTTTGTTGCCAATACCAAAGCAAGGAGTTCGCGCCTGGTAACACAGTAGTTCCTTTCTGGCTTTGAGAGAACTTTGCTGAAGTAGGAAACTACTTTCTCTTGGCCATCGTGCACCTGGGAAAGGACGGCTCCAATTCCCACATTACTAGCGTCTGCATCCACAATAAATGTTTTCCCAGGGGTGGGGTACGCTAGTATGGGGGCGTTGCACAACTGTTGTTTAAGTTCCTTGAAGCTCTTTTCGCACTCACCTGACCATTTGAATTGTTTGCCTTTTTCTGTCAGTTGATGCAAGCTCTTTGCGATCCTGGCAAAGTCCTTTACAAATCGTCTGTAATAGGTCGCAAGTCCCAGGAAGCTTCTCAGTTGATGTTTGTCTTTGGGTACCGGCCAGTTTTTCACTGCATCGACCTTCTCCGGAACGGTCTTGACTCCTTTGGAAGAGATGATGTGCCCGAGGTACTTCACTTCTGGTCTAAATAAGGAACACTTCTTCGGGTTAAGTTTTAGTTGCGCACTTCGTAGCCTTTGGAACACCTCCTTAAGGTTATCTCGATGTTCGTTAAATGTTTTTCCTACTACGATGACATCGTCCAGATAGACCAAGCAGGTTTTCCACGTTAGTCCCAGCAGAACGCGCTCCATTAGACGTTCAAAGGTAGCTGGAGCATTGCACAGTCCAAATGGCATTACTGTAAACTGCCAAAGCCCGTTTCCTGCTGTGAATGCTGTTTTCTCGCGGTCTTCTGGATGGATCTGCACTTGCCAGTAGCCACTCTTCAGATCGAGAGTCGAAAACCATTTGGCTCCGGATAGTGTGTCCAGGGTATCGTCAATTCTTGGCAGGGGGTAGCTATCCTTCTTGGTGACGTTGTTGAGTTGGCGATAGTCCACGCAGAATCTCGTACTTCCGTCTTTCTTCTTGACCAGGACGACCGGCGATGCCCACGGACTTTTTGAGCTTTCAATCAGTCCCTCCTTTTCCATCGTCGACACCATTTCTGCAACCCCCGTCTGCTTAGCCAATGGTAGTCGTCGGGGAGGCTGACGAATCGGTCTCGCATCTCCGGTGTCGATTCGGTGTTGTACGAGATGTGTTCGGCCATACTCGCTGTTCTGCGAAGCAAATATATCAGCGAACTCGTTGATTAAACTACCTGCCATGGACCGCTGCTCCTGATCCAGCTCGCACTCTCCTAGTATATTCTTTTTCATCTCCGATATCTCCGCAGGTCTAACCGGTTTCACAGGACTTGCATTGGACAACTTTGTGACCGCAGTAATCGGTACACACTTTCCAATCACTTCCACTTGCTTAAGTTTCACGCTTTTGTTTTCCACATTGAGGACACGAACGGGAACCAAGTTGTTTTTAGGTTCAACCAGCATTTTTCCGACAATATACCTCTGATAATAATTTTCTGCATCTGGCTCGACTAGGTAGAATCGGTGGCTCCCAGGGTCGCCTTCCAGCTTTGTCCAAATAACTGTTTCTGACGAAGGTGGTAACATTTCGTCCTCACTTACAACTGTCCGCAGAGCTGCGACGTTCTCGTTCCCGTAAACCATCGGAATCTCGACGTTCTTGTACTTTATAACTTGCGAACCGATGTCGAGCACTATATCATGCGTCTTCATAAAGTCGATTCCGATGATGCATTCGTCACATATATCAGCCACTAAGAATGCATGGGAGAAGACTATTCCTGCAAGGTTTATCTTCAAGAGTACCTCACCATACACCTTTGCTGTTGCTCCAGTTGCTGTTTTCAGACAGTAGCTGCTGGTGTTGTGTAGCCATGATTGGCGAACGATGTCCCTTCTGATTATGGAAGCGGTGGCACCTGTATCGATTGTAGCCACATACTTTTTCTGGCCGATATGGGCTTCCACTGTCAGGCTCCTATTACATCGTTTGGTCTGGGAAACCTGAATTGTGGTCCTGGGGGCGTCGATTCCAGAAACCAGCTTCTGCCCCGCGAAGTTGGTTCTTACTCGTTTCCCGACTGATAGCTTTGTGATGTTCCATCCGCCGAACGCTCAAACGCCTCCTCGTTCCTAGCTCTGCAATGTGGACAACTGCCCTGTCTACGTTCGGCTCTGCACTGTCGTTGTAGATGTCCAATTTTGTTGCAGTTCCAGCAACGGATCGGTCCCCTTCGAGAACTGTTACGGTCGACTACTTCTGTTCTCTGGCACGAGCATTCAACGGATGTCATTTCTCTCACGCGGTGAAATCCTTGAGATGCTTGGTCAGCAGCTCTCATGGTTAAAGCAAATGCCAGTGCTTCAGGAAGAGTTCTCTTTCCAGCCATTCGTAGAGCCATCTGCAGTTGTCTATCCTCTATGGCTTGTGTAAATGCCTCAATAGCCATTTCATTGATGACATCCTCGCCGGCATTGGGAAAAGACAAGTGCGCTAGCCGTTCGATATCAGCTTGCAGTTGCTGGAGTGTTTCTCCCCTCTTCTGGATTCGACTGCGAAGTTGCACTCTATATACTTGCTGCATATGGTCGTCACCGAATCGCATCTCAATAGCCCTCACCAATGCATCGTAGTCGCGTTGTTTTTCTGCTGAGACAGTTTGAAGCAATTCTGCAGCTGTACCTCGTAATGCGAGTGTTAATGCAATCGACTTTTCCTCGTCGTCCCATCCATTGGTCGTTGCAGCTGCTTCGAACTGTCTCTTATAAATAGGCCATGATGTTTGACCATCAAAAACGGGTGGTTGCATCTCCTTCCTTCTTGGACAGTCAGCAGAATATTCCCGAGCCTTCTGTTTCTTGACTATTTGGAGCTCTTTAGTTATATTCTTGATGTTTGTTCCGAGCTCTTTAGCTGTGTTCTCGATGTTTGTCTCGTGCTTTTGAAACGTTTTGTTAATTTCCTCAAACTTTGTTTCATGCTCGTTTAATTTTTCATCAATCGCGTCGGTTTTTACATTTAGAACAGTCTTAAATTCTTCCACTGCATCTTTTTGTGCGGCGACAATGGAATTTGTCTGTTCTTCAAGAGAATTTTTCTGTTCTTCTAGAGAATTCTTCTGTTCTGCGAACTTCAATTCCATGGAATTCTTCTGCTCTTCTAGGGAATTCTTCTGCACTTCTAGGGAATTCTTCTGTTCTGCGAACTTAGATTCCATAGAATTTTTCTGTTCTTCCATCTTCGCAAGAAGTAATTCCATCATAGCGCTAATATCAACGCTTGTACTTACTTGTTCTTCTGCAACGTCGAATAGCATGGTTTTCGGATCTTCTCCCTCGTTTTGGACAGCTTCCTGCAGACGAAGTATGAGGTCACTTTTCCCTCCAGCTGTGGAGAGATTCCGCTTTTCTAGTTCACTTTTCAATTGGGGTATGCTTAGATGTAGCAATACACGACCCATTTTGTTTGTCTCTTGTAATTTAGAAAATCACAAATTTAATTTTTTTTTTTTTTTTTGTTGTACTTCACTTAGACACTTAGCACAGAATAAGTTTTATCCCACTTCTGACACCAATGTTACATTCAGGCTGGGATTCGTAAAGATAAAACACTATTCCGTTTAACTTCTTTAATAAAATTCACTTTTATTACACTTTTATCGACTATTCTAATATTTCACTTATTAAGTACCAGAACACTATTACTTAAACAATTCTTCAACGTTTCAAACCAATCACTTAATTTACTCTATTACTTTTCACTTATTTATCTTCACAAACTATTACTATCTCGAACTTTAACCAATCACTTTTATAAATCAACTGTCTCGCCCTCTTCTAAAAGCTGTCCTTTTATACCCGCTCCGCCATCTGACGAGAACTTTCTAGCTAATTCTAAGTGGTTCTAGAACAAGGTTCAGTGGTGAAATACATTTACTTGACAGGTTCCAGTCTCCAATTGGAAGTGACACTTGGGTGGAACTTGTTTGGTGACTAAGGGGTTGTTTTCACTTCACCATTTTAGGTTACACGATACATTCCACACCACAATATAATACTATATTCGTCGAGTGTACAAAGTCCCCGGCAACACCAATAGTTTACAACTACTGTACCAGAAAAAATAATTTAAATAGTGAAGTGAAAGAAAAAATGCCCAACTCGATTACCTACCTAAATATGCAATTTAGAAGAAGCAAAGGTTAATAGGCCTATTATCGTTAGCGAGTCGAACAATTCGCGTAAGTCGAGTTACTTGTCGAAACACTCGCCTTGTACGATTATGGTAGGCGAATTAATTCATTCGCCTAGAAATCAAGGGCTACCAATATAATAAAACCGAAAATCACGTCAATTCAAACATTTATGTCAAAACAAAAAAAAAATCAAAATAAAAAATTTGAAGAAAACAACACGGAGGTGCAAAAAAATGGATAAACACAGAAAGGACCGAAAATGAAAACAATCCATGAGCTCCTTTCCTCATTTTTCGTTAAAACTGGATTTCCTGGGGTGGTTGGCTTAGTGGACGAAACACACATTGGAATGGCTATATTTGTTCCATGAGCTCAAATAGCTTCTGGGTTTATCTGGAATTGTTTTTTTTTTCGAAACTATCAGAAGCGATTTTCATTATATATTTCTAAATGAATTGAATGGGTTTTATCTTTCTATATACAGAGGTTTTATACATTTTTCTTGAATTTCCATTCATTTTTCTGGACCACAAATTCCATTCGCCTCTGATTTCACCAAATACTTTTATTCGCTAAAATTTGTCGTGGCGAATGAAATTTCACAAATTCGCCAACCGCAATAAGGCGAGAGGCGACTTTACGTTCGCCAGCAACGCAAAAACAAGTGGGTTAGTTAATAATTTTTTTATTTCTCGATTTAGAAGGCGAATGCGAAAGTACATTCGCGAACGGAAGAAGAGTTTTTTTACACGGATGTTAATTAATTTTTGCTTTTTTTGATAAATCAATTAAGTGGGTCAAATAATTAGTCCGAATATTTAGCCCATCAACATTGAAAACGTTTTCCAGAGCCTTCATATCGACCATCATAGCTTCCGATGGCTTCGAAAGACCACCTTCACTGAGTTGGTTGACCCGAGATAAAGAATTATCTTCAGTTTGTCCAAGCTCAGGCAGGTTTTCTTTCAGCCGGTGACATAATGTAACCTGCTAGGTTCTCCAGGCCATCTTATGCCATCGGAATTTCAAGTTCTGGATCCGAACATTTTGCTTACTTCATTAGGGACAATATGATCAGCATAATTCAAATGTTCCATAATGCTCTCAACCGCTTCTTTGTTCTGTCGGATAGCCATTCTATTTGAACGGTTACATTGAGGAGCATTTGGAACACAAACATCACATTCAGATAAGTGTACTTTGGGAACAGCTCCAGGTTTCAATGGTAAATCCTACGGGGGAAAGCATACCAATTAGCATTAAGATTAGGTACTATATTAATACAACAATTTACCCATTTCATATTCAATGTTGTGTAGAAAGTCGTCTTTGACAAAATGCAGACTACAAAGTCTTGCAGTCTTTACATTTATTGGATCTTTCCGTCTACAAAAAGATAACCATTGCCTTAAGATATGCTATGGAAGCTGGTGTCTAATGTTTTCTTCTTCTGGGTATTATTGTTGCACTCAAACACTGAACAAACACCCATTTTAAATAGTCACTTTTTATTTATTTAATTAAAAAACAATCACAATGCCACTAAACTGAAACAAAATTTTAACTTTTGCGCTAATAATCTTGTTGTATCATGCGCACAACCTACGTCATAATTTGTTGACAGATGAATTCCGATGAACAGCAAGAATGAACGACATGCGCAATGCGCTATCTTATCTTGTTGTATCATGGTCCAACCCCTTATTTGATGAATTTTATTGCATATACGTGCAGGTATATATGTAGCTATCAATGGCCTCCGACCTATTGTTGGTTGACTGCTACACACAATATACAATAGGTATGCATATTTTGTACAAGTTCCAATGATCCCTCTTTTACATACACTATACACACACCCGTACGATTGCTACATAAATTTTTTTATGATAATGAAGATCGTTCATGATTATTTCTGTTATACAATATAGCTACAAATATAATGATAACCCAGGGTTTCTCCTACTTCTAGTTTGTTTTATTCAAAAAATTACAGACGCAGAATCCAGCATAACGACTTTATTGTTCATGAGCAACTGAATGTGGTCCAGCCTGCAAGCCAGGTGCAAGGACACCCCTAACAAATCTTGGAATAATATTTAAAATATAGTGAACAAAACATTTTTTCCTCAAATAATTTGTTACGGAACTGGATTTACTTGTTCGTACCCCTTAGGACGTGATACCAACTATTTCTGTTAGGGTTTTATAACACATTCAGTTTGAAAGTACATATTTGGTTAGTTAATATTTCTAAAAATGTTAACTTTATGTTTACATTAGTAATTGTATACGGTTTTTCAATTTCAAATCTATCTTCTAATATATAAAAATCTTCTAATATATAAAAATCTCGTGTCACAGTTTTAGTGGTTATACTCCTCCGAAACGGCTCAACCGATTTGGATGAAATTTTATATGTAAATTCAGTAGGTATGAGAATCGGATTTAAACTAATTTTTATACCCCTAAGAGTTTACAGGTGGCGTTGTAGGCACATATTTCGTTTTTCATGGGGAAATGCACTTTGAAAAATCAATAAACTGGATAGAAATCGAGTAGTGACACTTCAAATACAAAAAAAAAAAATATTCTAAATTTTCAAAGCAAATTGTTGTTGTCAACAATTTTTAAATTGTTTTTTTAAATACAACCTAGGTACCTCATAAGTTTGTCTTGCATAAGAATTATGTGTGAGCGTTTTGAGTTTGCACGTACGAGTTGTTAGGAAAAATGAGCGAGTAACAATCGTGGTATTCTGCTCATTAGTGAATAGGGTTATGTGGAGAGCAACTCAAAGGTACCATAACACCTTCGGTACCGGTGTAGAGAGAGAAGGGAAAACGCTTACCAACCAAGTTGATAGGTGTGCGGTTAGTTATCTTCTTGGCTGTTACAGTTACAAATATTTCGTCGGTCGCTGATGGACTATTTTGTTAAGCATCGTGTCGTTGGTTATACTCGATGTAGGATGTATTCGATTTAAAGGCAAAAAAGAGGCTTGCCTCATGCGCACATTTTCATTTGGTTAGTCGAAAGAATGCAATCAGACCAAATTAATGACATCTTATGTGCCGCGATTCCAGGTCCCGAAACCGATCCAGACCTGCGTGATGTCATAATTACAAACATGATGCGTGGACCGTGTGGCGCCATTAACAAACAATCACCGTGCAAATTAAACTTTTTGGTTCGAGTTTTAAATTTTAAAAAACTTTATTATTGTTCTCGAGTTGACCCCTTACCACTGGTGGGGGGAAGTCAACTGTCCGAACGTTCTGGGTTATAAAACTAAACTGAATTTACATTGAATAATTTCCTACTATTTATAGTGGAAAAAGTGCAGAGGTTGGCAAAACGTTCTTATCTTTATGCAACGCCTCAGATGGAAGCAGACAAAATTTATTAAAGATATTTGATATGCTTAAATGCAGTGCCTCAGAGGGAAGCAACTGTTTGTTATCTTTAGGCACCATATCCATATGAGAGATATGTGCTGCGCGCAAAGTTGCTGACGCTTAGTATATTTGTATCTATTGGATTGTATATTCGGGTATCTTAACTCCCCTCTTTCTTAAGAGAAACGTCCCGTTTCTTCAAATTCTTTCGTTAAACGTTTAATATTGTCATTCATTTCTATAAAAATTATTTCATTGGATTCTTGTTTATACGCATGCCAACGTAACATAATTTTATACAATGCAACTGTTATAATAAAACTTACAATTAAAATTATAATTGTCCAAAAAATTGGACGTTTTTTAATTTCTATTTTCATTGAATTTATTATGTTTATATTTTCAAATTTTAATTCAATGTTATCAGATTCTATGTACTTAATGACTTTATATGTATTTAAATGATTTGTTTTTAAACAGTTTGAAATAACAGCTGTTGGGTTTTCATAAATAGTGTTATCGATAGTTGTGCTGTTTTCAAATGTTACTAAATATACGCCTTCAACATTATGGCCATCTATTGTATGATTTCCGGAAGCTAAAATTACACCATCTTTGATGATTTCTATATTTTTGTTGTTTTCTTTAATTTTAACACAATGTCCTTCTTCGTTATTCAAAATTTTGGATAAACATGTTTCCTTTAGAGATAGTTTACAAAACGTATTTGTTAATTCTAATTTACAATTTTCAATATTAAAATATTTTGTTTTACATTTTACAACTTCTTTTTCTATTAAAAATTTTTCATCTTTCTGGCTGATGGCCCTTGTTTCATATAGTTTACAATTGTTTTTTGTAATTGGATATTTAATGTATATTACGATAGTATCTTTATCCTGGATTATTTTAAATTTTGAAACGTCCATTAAGTCAGATATAGTCAGTCTTTCGTGTTCATGTTCAGTAATTGTTTTAATTTCTTGCAAATTTAGAATTGATGGGTTTAAAATTCCTACTTTAGACAATGTTATTGTTTGCAGAATATTCTGTAGTTCCGTAATAATTAGTTTATTTATATTAAATGTTACTTTAGTATATGTACTCTCTTCTAGGCTATTTACTGATTTTTGTAGGGATTCTATTGCTTTGAAAATCTCTGAATTAGTTGTAAATTGTTTGTTATTATTCTCAGATAGTTCATTCAATTTATTTGTTATTAGAACTAAGTCGTCATGATCCGGTGATCCTGCTAACCATTTCCATATGGTTCCTAATTCATTAATTCCTCTTCTATTTCTATAATTATTTATTTCTAATTGTTGTAAGAGTGATTGTATAAGTTCTATTTCTATGTCATTATTCATATTGGTGTGAGTATTGATGTTAACATTTGTATATGCATTTTTGTTGCTGAGAAATTGTTCTTGTTCTTGTATCAAAAGTCTGTAGTATGTCAAATTAGTTATATGGAATAAATTTCCATAGTCTTCGAAGATTATTGTATCTCCGTTTTCTATTAGTACGTAATTGTCTCTTGTGTAATCAATAATTTCGGCGGACGCTATGCCAATTAGTTGAAGAAGGATCATCAACATTTTCCTAAAAGGAAAAAACTAAGTCTTAATATTATCTTTATGTATTATCCTGTCATTTTTATAAATTCTGACTTTGTTTCTTAGGTCTTCTTTAACTTTCTGTTTTTTATATTTAGGCTGAAGCTTATTCCTATTTCCAAAAACCTTTTCATATATTATTTCATTTGGAGCATATATTTTCATGTTCCTCTTTTTATTATTTCTTTCTAACATTTTTTCTTGAGCTGATAAAAGTTTTGTTTGTATATCCTCGTGTGATATTTTATTAAAAAGTACTTCATGGGGTCTTTTATTTATAACGGAATGAATCGTTTTGTTATATTGTTGGGCTGCCCTAAAAATTGATTCTAGGTCACTTATCAAATAAAACTCTTGCTGAAGGCATCTTGAAATTTCGATTAGTGTGGAATGTACTCTTTCCACTTGACCGTTGGTGGTACTGTGCCTGGGATCACAGAAATAAATTTTTATATTTAATCTTTGCATTAAGGTCTTGAACTGTCCTGTAGTAAAACCAGGTTCGTTATCGATTGTTATGGTTTTCACGTCTGGAAAACTTTGTAGTAACTCTAGAACTTTTTCGTCTAGTTTTGTTTTATCATCAATTAATTTGATCACTAAGAATTTAGAATAAGAATCTATACAAGATAAAAATTTTAATTTTTGAGCAAAAAATAAGTCTAAGTGTAACTGCTCCCCCTCTTTCTTAGGAATTGGAGCCTCTCCAATTGGTATTCTGTTAGGATGTCGATCGTATTTATTTTTATTACAAATTTCGCAATTTCGGACGTATTCTTTAAATTGTTTGTTCATTTCAGGCCAGTAATAAGAGGAATAAATTTGTTTGAGGTTTTCTTTATAGCTCCTATGTGCTCTAGTATGTGTTTGTTCTGTAATTATGCTTTGGTCCTCTCTATTAGTTATATCTATTGGGAAGTTCTTTGTATATAAAAAACGGTTACTAAAAGTTTCTTTTAGTTTTTGTTTTACTGCATATAAATCTTCTGGGGTGCAATGAATTGCAACAATTCCTGGTTGCAAGAATTCTTTAAGAATTGCAACTAAATTTTCTGGAGTGTCATATTCTATAATATGTCTTGTTTTATTAAAGTTTTTAATTTGTTCGTGAATAGTAAATCGTCCCTTACTTAAAAGAATTTGTTGTTTAAATTGGTTAAGTGGCTTTGTAGTTTCTTGAATATATAAGTTCTCACTACTTTCTGCAGAATGTTGTGTTCCTGTGATGGATGAGTCATCCGATAGGTTATTTAAATATTGTCTAGAAAGGGCGTCAGCGACTACGTTTGTAGTGCCTGGTTTGTAAATTATCTTGGGGGCAAACTCTTCAATGAAAGCATGCCATCTTTTCATTTTTGCGTTTGGATTTCGGCTCGAGACGGCGAAAGTTAATGGCTGGTGATCCGTGTGGATTTCTAAGTCTGAAACTCCGTAAAGGTAGTTTCTCAAATTTTTCAAAGCCCATACAATAGCATAAAGCTCTTTTTCATTTGTGGCGTAATTCTGTTCAGTAGAATTTAATGTTTTTGATATAAAAATAATTGGTTTACTTTCTTGAGTTAAGACACCGCCAATAGCGTTATTAGAAGCATCTGTCGTTAAAATAAATTTTTTGTTAAAATTTGGTTGAACCAGTTCGATTTGGTTAATTAATAAATTTTTTAGTTTTGTACAAGCTAATATTCCTTCTTGATCCAAATTTATCGTAGTTTTCTTTGATAGATATTGAGAAATCTTACCGTTTTCTCCGGATAAATGTTTTGTTAATGGTTTTGTTATAGAAGCATAACCTTGGATAAATTTTCGGTAATATCCTGTCATACCGAGGAAACTTCTGAGTTGCCTTAGTGTAGTTGGTATCGGAAAATTACATATAGTTTCTATTTTGTTGGGATCTGTTTTTATAATATTGTGAGCCACAATGTAGCCTAAAAACTCAACTTCAGGCTCATAAAATTTTGACTTTTCTAACGATATTTTCATATTAGAGTCTTTAAGAGTTTTTATAATTATTTCTAAGTGTTTAGTATGGTTACTAAGATTATCCGAATAGACAATTATATCGTCCATATATACGTGGCAGAATTTTCCAACAAATTCTCGCAATATATCATCCATCGCTCTTTGGAAGATACCGGGGGCATTTCTTAAGCCAAATGGCATTCTTAAAAATTCATACTTGCCGTTATTCACAGCGAATGATGTCTTTTCAATATCTAAATCATTCATTTGTATCTGATGAAAACCAGATTCTAAATCTATTGTTGAAAAATATTTAGACTTTCCCAAATTTGAAAGTATAACATTTATATCGGGTATAGGGTATTTATCAGATATAGTTTTTTCATTGAGTTTCTTAAAATCTATGACCATCCGAAGTTTCGGTGTCCCATCTTCGTTAATACCTTTCTTAGGTACCACCCATATAGGTGAATTATATGGACTCTTGCTTGGTTGAATTATTCCATTATTCAACATTGTTTCAATTTCTTTATTGACAAACGAATTTACAGATAAAGGATAAGGATATTGTTTACTCCATATAGGAGTTTCAACAATTGTACGTATTTCTGCTTTCACGTCTGTTCTAAATAATGCATTCAGATTTATATTTGAATGAATTGATTCAATTTTATTTATAATTCGTTTTTTTAATACTTTGATTTCATGCGCTTCAGAGTTCTGTATTTCCAAAACATTATTAAATTCTTGAGCAGCTTTTTCTTCTGCATTAATATTGTTATTCTCCCTAAGTCTTTCAGAATTCCTTTCTGAAGTAAATATTTTTTCATTTTTTCCATTATGGATTAAAATTCCCCTCCCTAAATCTAAAGTAACATTTGCATCTCTCAATAGGACATATCCTATCAGTAAATCACTTTCTAGATTTATTATCTCATAAAATCTTACTCTCCTATAAAACATTTCAACATCGTAATAATGTGTAATGATGGTATAACCATTTATGGTTCTTACCCTCTTCTTAATAACTAATTCTTGTCTATTAGACAAGGTATTTGGTCTACAATAACAGCTTGTAGCACCAGTATCGATTAAAATTTTTAATAATCTCCCTGTTCCGCCATTTCTTCTGTATATATGGGGAAGTCTGTCCTGTTCTCTAAAAAAGCACTTTCATTTATATTATTTATTCTAAAGTTTTTTACTGGAGGTTGTTCTGTGTGTTGAACACTTTCGTGTGCTCTTTTTTCAACATAATTCTGTCTTGGCCCTTGGGGAAACTGTTGATAACCATTCATCTGTCGATTTGCATTTTGGTTATTATTCTGCCAGTAATTTGGCTGATAGTTTTGTTTTAAGTTATTTGGCATATTATAATATCTATTATTATTATTTGCTTTCATTTGGTTACCCGGGTGGTAGCCATTAAAATTTTGTTTTGTATTGGAACTTCCGAGTTCCATTGGTTCTGGTTTTGGGAATTTATTATTGTCAAATTTCCTTTGAGGAAATCTTAAATTATTTTGGTTGTGATTTGGTTGAACATTGTTGTTTCTTGCATGTTGTAAAGCGAAACTTGCTCTAGTATTATTTGATTCTAGCTCTTGAGCTTTTGCCAAGGCATTCGGTAAGTCTTCTGGTGATAAAGAGAAGATTATATTTGAGAGTGGAGCGTTAAGCCCTGTTATAAAAATTCTTAGTGCATTTCGACGGTTTGCATTGTTTAATTCTTGAGTCAACTGGCTCTTTGTTCCATGTGTCATAATTGTTTTGTTTATTAGTAACGTAAGTTTCTTATTAACAACATTATAATAGTCTATAAGTGACATGGCTCCCTGTCTCAGAACACTAAGTTCTTGTTCTATTGTGTGAGCAGGACGCTTGTCAGCATAAGCAAAGTCTAATCTACTTATAATAGCGTCAAAATTTAGAACCGTACCGTGGTTCGTTAAAACGTCATTTGCATTTTCAGTGATTTTATTGCGCAATATTGTTAGCGCGGCGAAATATTTCTTACTGCCTTTTGTATATAAGCTGATTGAATTGTTAGCGGCTTCGCGCCAACTAACATACATATTTATATTCCCTGAGAAATCCGGGAGTGATTTTATTACATCCAATGTGTCATTACATTGAATGGAGTCGTCTATCGTTTGTTGTGTATATTCCGTTACGGAGTGTACTCCAGTAACCCTTGCGAGTTGATTCTTTAATGATTCTATTTCCACCTTTAAAGAGGCGGTATTTGTCACTATCAACCTAGTTATTAGGTCCTCAGTTCTATCTACTGTCGTCATATTTTTAAATTGAATTATTAATTGTTCCAGAATGGAGATAATTATACAATATTTATTTAATAAAATTACGATTATTATAGTTAAGCTTAATGTAACTATGACAAAAATATATATATTTTTATATAATTTGCTTACAATTTTTTGTTATTTTCCTTAAGGCGCCTTGCCTTGGATCTCAGCAGCAGGAAATGTCTTTGAAAATCTGCGGTCGCTTCTTCGTCACTTAAGGCTTTAGAGCTGTCTTCTTCGCCGGGTGTGAAGTTTCCAATTACTTCTGGTTCTGTTACTTCCTCTTCTTCTTCTGGTAGCATAGCACTTTTTCAAATATGGTTTTCAATGTTTTTCTTAGTACACTTTTAAAAATGTTTGGTTTTTACACTCTTTTTTTTTTGTTTTTAAGGATATATTTTTGTTTTATGTTGGTTTTTTCTTCTTTTTGTAAGAATACTTGTTAGTTTTTGGGGTTTTTTTTTTTTTTCTTTTCTTCTTTTTGTAAGAATACTTGTTAGTTTTGGGGTTTTTTGTTTTTCTTTTCTTCTTTTTGTAAGAATACTTGTTCGTTTTTGGGGTTTTACGCACACTTTTTAATTTGCATACATATCCTTACTTGATAAATTTTCAGGATTTTTTTTTTTTGTTACAAATTTTAGCATGCCCCACGTTGGGCGCCAATTAAACTTTTTGGTTCGAGTTTTAAATTTTAAAAAACTTTATTATTGTTCTCGAGTTGACCCCTTACCACTGGTGGGGGGAAGTCAACTGTCCGAACGTTCTGGGTTATAAAACTAAACTGAATTTACATTGAATAATTTCCTACTATTTATAGTGGAAAAAGTGCAGAGGTTGGCAAAACGTTCTTATCTTTATGCAACGCCTCAGATGGAAGCAGACAAAATTTATTAAAGATATTTGATATGCTTAAATGCAGTGCCTCAGAGGGAAGCAACTGTTTGTTATCTTTAGGCACCATATCCATATGAGAGATATGTGCTGCGCGCAAAGTTGCTGACGCTTAGTATATTTGTATCTATTGGATTGTATATTCGGGTATCCTAACTTGCATGGTCGACGGCAAGTGTTCCAAGCGTAATCCACGAAATTTGACTAAACTGACAACGATGGTATCTTCTGGAATAGCGGCTACGCTGCTGGAAGGTTGCCGAACCGCTCATTCGGCATTTAAATTGCTATTAAACATTCAAGCGGTCAAGAACCAATATGTAACATAGCGAAACATTCAGCAATGGCCAAAGTTTTGGTAGCAAGCAAAATTATTATTTTGGACGAATGCACAATGTCTCATAAGCGTGCGTTAGAAACTCTGAATCGCAATATGAAAGATTTGTATAATGACGCAAGCGAGTTCCGGCAAACGCTACCAGTAATACCACGATCGACCGCTGCCGATGAGATCAATGCTTGCCTCAAATCGTCGATATTTTGGTGTTATGTGAAAAAACTTAAGCTGACGACATCGCATGTTTGCTAAATGATCCATCTGCCGAAGTGTTCTCCAATCAACTGCTAACGATCGGTAATCATGTTCCTGTTGACGCTTCGAATGGATTGATTTCGTTGCCGCGTAATTTTTTCAATTTTGTCTCAACGAAAGAGGTATTTAAGCGTCTACATTAAATAGCATGTGCATTGTGCATGCTCGGAATTATTATTTTCATTATATTAACGAATTTGGGCGGTACGAAGTTCGCCGGGTCAGCTAGTAGATATATAAAAATAAGTTGCATTGTGTTTGAAATTGATATTTTCTGTAATGCGTGAACCAATTATGTTTCTGAGAACTTCCCATGGAAGGTGACGTCAATACCAACGTTTTTATGTACATACATACAGTCATTGTATGTGAATTGGGTCGTGAGTTATAGGCATAGTAAACACACTTGTATTTGTGCGTATAGGGTAGGTATATTATTATTGGGAGTCGGACAGAATCCCGAAAAACGGAATTCCGAAAACACAAAATCCCGAAAATCCAAAATCCCGAAAGCCCAAAATCCCGAAAATCCAAAATTCCGAAAGGCCAAAATCCCGAAAATCCAAAATCCCGAAAGCGGAACTAAAAATTTTATTAAAGCAACGAAAAAATTTAGCAAAATTTATTTTAACAAAATAAACAAAATAACAAACTTCAAATAAATAAAACATAAAAAAAACAGTTCAAGACTTATTAACAAAAACATCAAAAACGATCCATGACAAAACAATATCTAATACAAGTTCATATTGTACGCAATTCCTGTAAGAAAACTTATTTCAGAACGCTCGTTACGTTCCGCGTAAATTTTTTTTATTTTTTTTCCTTCGTCACATAACGTTTTCTCAATTGTTGCGTCTCACCGGAAATTATCTTCTCTAAACATGTTTTCACACGGATTTTCTCTTCACCTAAAAGAGCAATCAGTGAATATACACCAATATATGTGAACGCCCTGCGAGAACTTTCAGCCGGCGGTGCCACGCCTCTACGTTGTTCTGTGTCCGCGGCAGACTTTGTTGCAAAAGGTTACAAACCGACCAAAAGTTAGGGGAGTATGCAGGACTACCTGTAAGTCTGTAACGTTTTCTTTTTCTACTCTCCTTACCTGTAAAGAAATCTTTATTGTAAGTATGTATTAATACGGTAAATGGAATGGACAATTTTACATTCAAAACAAAATAAAGAATTCCGAAAACGAAATCCCGAAAAATTATATAAAATGAGAAATTTGCGCAAATTTCGTTTTCGGGATTCTTTTTTCGGGATTTTGGCTTTCGGGATATTTAATTTTCGGGATTTTGGGTTTTCGGGATTTTAGGTTTTCGGGATTTTGGGTTTTCAGGATTTTGGATTTTCTGGATTTTGGGTTTTCGGGATTTCGGTTTTCGGGATCGTGTACCCAAACCGAGAATACTTCTAGGTGCAACCTTGAGACAGCGAGAGAACTAATAAGTTTGTTACGCAAATTTTTTATATGGTGAAGCAACGGAACTGAATCCTTTCGAATCTTAATTCATAAAATTAAAAAAAACTTTAATTTAAGCAATTAAAACAAACACAAGACTACTAAATCAGTTGATAAATGAAATATCTATGAGTTGTAACCACATGAAAATAAAATGCAAACAAAAACTGTAAATTTAGAAAACATTGGACTGGATTTTAAATGAGTAAATCTATACATATAATAAAACTGTAGCCGTTTTCATATGTTCGCGGTTGGCGTGAAAACTACTGCACAGATTTCGATGAAACTTTTTTTTGAAATGTTAGTTAAGATTCAGAGGACATAGGCTATTCCTTTCATGTCATGCCTATTTTTTGGAAGCGTTTTTGACCAAAATGTGTTGTTTTTTTCTGACTTTACTGCATTTAACTCGCCATTACTCAAACAATTCTTTATCAATGCAAACAAAATAAAATATTTAGGAGAGCCAACACTTTCATAGTTATTTCAAGCCATCAATCAGATTTTTATGTCCTCTACAAGCTGAGCTAATCTAAATCTACAATGAAAAAAAATATTTATTTTCTCAAATCGAACATTATCAGCAGCCGCGGTTCTTGATCGTTGTTCTTCTTTGGGGTGGTTGGGTGGCGCACATCGCACAAGCACGTTCATATAAAAAAAAAACTGTGTGGTGTTTTCTCCGAATCAAGTGAAACGAAAGAGAAGTATGTGACATGAATGTGTATATGTAATGTAATCAACAGCGACTGTGTTTCTGAGGAAATGCGCAGGTGGCTGATGAGGTGCGCTGATGGACATACATATGGTGGTGTATATTAAAATTGAGTTCAAGGTTTTTGTTTTAACTGTTGTTATAGTACCTACCTACGGTGATACCTACAGTAAAGAATTGAAGAATTCATGAAGTAAAGACGATATAGGTGAATTATAAAAATATGTTTTAATATTAAATATAACAAAAAAACTTAGTTTTACTTCCGATCGACGTCAGAAGGAGCCAAATGAAAATACCGAACAATTCTGTTTTAAATTATTTTATTGGTATGCTCTCATCTTGAGTGCTCGAATTCAACTGACTTATAAAATAGTTTTAATTCGAAGCGATGCTTCGATATGAGATTATTTTCGTCGCAAAAGGCGACGTTTATTATTTTTAGTAATGCTGACGTTGGCGAATGCAAAATCACTGAAGGTGGCCACACAGAAGTTTTGACTTCGCAGAAGGTGACTTAATTATGTAAACAAAGTATCAATTTGCTTAAGACAAATTGATTCTTAGAAAATGCCAACGTTTGATTCGCTTTCTTTATACGTAGTAGTGGATATGTCACTTTATGTTGTTTGATTTATTTTTGGTGTGGATACAAATTTCCGTTAAGGCTTTTGTTTTAGTGGTTGTTTTGATATTACCTTCGTTAATACCTATAGTAAGGAAGTGGAACTTTAGTAGTTACGCTGTTGAATTTAATTTTCTTAAATTGGTGCTTTAGGTAAATAGGTTTGTTTGATTTATTGTTTCACATTGACAATGTTCACCGCTTTGTTTTAGCTAGACTGATTTTAAACAAATAGTTATGCCGTCGAGAAAACATTCATGGGGAAATGCACTTTGAAAAATCAATAAACTGGATAGAAATCGAGTAGTGACACTTCAAATACAAAAAAAAAAAAAATATTTTAAATTTTCAAAGCAAATTGTTGTTGTCAACAATTTTTAAATTGTTTTTTTAAATACAACCTAGGTACCTCATAAGTTTGTTTACGTTTACTATGTTACATTAAGTAAGTTTTTGAAATGGAGTAGATACTTTGATTTATTTCATGGTTATTGAACCCATCATTTTCGTTTGACATGTATTTTCAGGATCCTTGCATAAGAATTATGTGTAAGCGTTTTGAGTTTGCACGTACGAGTTGTTAGGAAAAATGAGCGAGTAACAATCGTGGTATTCTGCTCATTAGTGAATAGGGTTATGTGGAGAGCAACTCAAAGGTACCATAACACCTTCGGTACCGGTGTAGAGAGAGAAGGGAAAACGCTTACCAACCAAGTTGATAGGTGTGCGGTTAGTTATCTTCTTGGCTGTTACAGTTACAAATATTTCGTCGGTCGCTGATGGACTATTTTGTTAAGCATCGTGTCGTTGGTTATACTCGATGTAGGATGTATTCGATTTAAAGGCAAAAAAGAGGCTTGCCTCATGCGCACATTTTCATTTGGTTAGTCGAAAGAATGCAATCAGACCAAATTAATGACATCTTATGTGCCGCGATTCCAGGTCCCGAAACCGATCCAGACCTGCGTGATGTCATAATTACAAACATGATGCGTGGACCGTGTGGCGCCATTAACAAACAATCACCGTGCATGGTCGACGGCAAGTGTTCCAAGCGTAATCCACGAAATTTGACTAAACTGACAACGATGGTATCTTCTGGAATAGCGGCTACGCTGCTGGAAGGTTGCCGAACCGCTCATTCGGCATTTAAATTGCTATTAAACATTCAAGCGGTCAAGAACCAATATGTAACATAGCGAAACATTCAGCAATGGCCAAAGTTTTGGTAGCAAGCAAAATTATTATTTTGGACGAATGCACAATGTCTCATAAGCGTGCGTTAGAAACTCTGAATCGTAATATGAAAGATTTGTATAATGACGCAAGCGATTTCCGGCAAACGCTACAGTAATACCACGATCGACCGCTGCCGATGAGATCAATGCTTGCCTCAAATCGTCGATATTTTGGTGTTATGTGAAAAAACTTAAGCGACGACATCGCATGTTTGCTAAATGATCCATCTGCCGAAGTGTTCTCCAATCAACTGCTAACGATCGGTAATCATGTTCCTGTTGACGCTTCGAATGGATTGATTTCGTTGCCGCGTAATGTTTTCAATTTTGTCTCAACGAAAGAGGTATTTAAGCGTCTACATTAAATAGCATGTGCATTGTGCATGCTCGGAATTATTATTTTCATTATATTAACGAATTTGGGCGGTACGAAGTTCGCCGGGTCAGCTAGTAGTATTATAAATATTTGGTTTTTAAATGAAATTTTTTAATACGGTCTAACTGCAACTATATTTAACGGTAAAAGACTAATGATCGTCGATTCGACGACTTCGCATTCGTAATCTTACTGTCTCTCTTCAACCCGGGGACATAGTTTAGTAATGTTTGTTCACTAATTAACTCACTCACCGATGTACTCTTGCCAATGGCGGTTGTGTCTCTTGTCTCTTAAGTTTCCTATCGGTGAATGCGTAAGAAAGGTGTAAGGAAATGTGATAGAGTTCGGGAATATTATAGATTTTAAGTTTACTAAAGTTAAGTTTACTAAGTCGCGTTTATCCCATTAAGTCCCGAATTATTTGTATTCATTAGTCTTATAAGCTGATCTCGGTTGAGATCACTGGGACAATATCTACAAAAACTCCGTCTTTCATTTATTTTATTTTACACATTATAAAAAGTTTTGAAACAAGAAATGCGTAATGTTACATCACATTTCGCACAAAATGTTCTTGGCCTTAGAGTGCATCCGTCTAACAGCGGATGTCGCTGGTTAGACATTTTTTCTTAAATATGGTTCTTGCCATCATATCTTGTTCCAGGTAAAACCTTCGAACACGAAGATGATGGTGTTGATGTTGGGCGACCGCGAGCAACTCTCAAATCTTTTCCTAACTTTAGATAAGTCCTGGCTATACTCTCCTTACTCATTTTATGGAAACTATGTTGTCCTCGTTCATCCTTTTGTATAGAGTAAACGTGTTCTGTTCAATCATTCGTGTAAAAAGGCACCAGTACCATTTCTTGGTACGAATAGCGATTGTGTGTTTTTCCAAGAGTCAATCGTGATGATATCCACCTCCCATATATGTTTTGTAATTGTCAATTACACTCGGTTGACCCACATGTATTTTTTCTTTACTATAGATACTAGACCACCATAGCTTTACTTGTGACAAAGGAAGCACAGTGTAAAAGTTTGTGGCCACATAAAAACATGCGTTTTTGATGTCTTACTTGCTTTCGTAGCACCCCTGTTAAGATAAGCTAAGTTGTATTAATAACTATTACCTAAACTCAAGCGTGGGACCAGACATCGAGGTGTCACCATATCAATACTAATCTGTACATATCCGATGTACTGACCCAATGTCTGTTCCCATGCATTGTTTGATGTCTAATCATGAGTTGAATTATTGTTCAAGCTTCAGCGTGAGACCAGACATAGAATTCGCGCTTCACGCATATTACATTTCGGTTAATGCTTGGTCTCACGCTCACCTATTGTATCTATCGCTAGTTTATTAAAATTTGTATTCTGTGGGCTGAGTCTCATTCGAACCGCCGTGGAATAAAGTTGTCCCCGAAATATACTCTCGCACTGATATTCATTCTTTCTCCAGGATAAAGTTGTAATTGAACAAATTGGCGACCGTGACAGGACACTCGCTAAATAAGTTTAGTGGCCTGCAAGTTTGAAGTGAATAAAAAGTGAATATTAATGGCTGAAAGTAGAATGGGCGCGAATGATGAAACTTTTGATTTCTTCGCCGACCAACGGGAGCAATTGGTGGAATCAATATGCACGATGGTCAGGAACTACAAAAAGGACAGTCCCTCAAAGAAGACTTTAGATTATCTCAACAAGATAAGGGAAAAACTAGAGAACCAATGGGAAGATTTCGACAGTACGGATACGGAAATCTGTGACAGGTTTCCAGATCAAATTCAACACCCTTATTTTAAAAGGGACTACTATGAATCAGTTCGAACGGCAGCTGAATTTATGCGCATCGATGTAGTTCGACGCACCGAGGGATTCTCGTAATGGGACGAAGCTCACAAGTAGCATAATACGCCTGTGTAAGTTGGTGCTGCAATGGATCAAGTAAAAGTACCTACAAACCCAACAGGAAAATCACGTGAGTTAGGTGCTGTTCCCAAACCCAAGATGGGGATCTGTGCAGAACCCACGCCCACAATCAGACATCAACAATCTGTTGTGCCAAGAGCACAAATGAGCAACAAGCAACGACTTGGCCTCTTAATTAATATTTTAAGAAGGTCACTCATCAAAACTGTCGAAGAATCATCAAGACGAAAACCAAAGCCTTTAAACATAATGATGAAACTTCCGAAAATTGAGCTTCCTAAGTTTGATGGGGAGTATTTAAACTGGTTGCAATTCCATGACTTGTTCAAACAAATGATTCACGACCAACCAATACCGCCTGCACAGAAACTATATTTCTTAAGAGCAAATGTAACTGGAAAGGCACAGGAATTGATTCAAAACTTTAAGCCAACGGACAGTAACTACGAAGTAGCATGGAACGTGCTTGTCGAACGTTTCAACAACAAAAAATTGCTCCTATCTGCTCAACTACATAAACTATTACACCAGGCAGCTACAAGTGCAACAAGTTCCAGCCTTCGAAGGCTCCACGACAGTACAAAGGAATACCTGCAGGTGATCGTGAATCTCAACATTGATATTGCAAATTGGGATACAATTATTGTCCATCTTCTCCTACAAATACTGGACAGAGAGAGTAGGGAGCAGTTTGAGTCTTCGATGAAAGACCCGAGAAGCAGCCCTACCATTGCAGAATTTCTGAAGTTTGTTGAGTCCAGGTTCCAGGTGCTAGAAGCAATCAGCGGTCGAGACGACAAGAGGAAATTCCAGAGTCTAGAGGCCATCTGCAGCAACGAAGACGCAAAGACTACAGCGGTAATCGTTGCCTCAAAGTCTGAACAGGGCCTATCAGTCATTTGCAATTATTGCAATTCAAGTAAGCATGCTATCTATAATTGCACAAAATTTTTATCTCTTTCAGATGTGGACCGTGGAAGGGCTGTTCAAAGACTAATGTTATGCAGGAACTGTTTAAAGAGGGGCCACTATTCTCAATCATGCAAGTCTCGCGGTTGCCAGAAATGCGATGGCAAACACAACACGCTGCTACATCAAGTCAAACGACAGAGGCAAACCGATTACCATCCGAAGCGGAGTCAGCAACAAGGACATGGCCCACGCCAGCCAGTCAAGAGAGGAGATGCTGTCAACAATCATCGGCAGAAAATCACAACAGAAGACGCTACACAAAACTTAGGTAAGCCATCGAAAAATGTTGTTTATAACAGTGATAGCGCGGCAGACTCGCCATCGACCAGTGCTACGGTATTATTATTATTATTATTTGAGAGGGGTTATTGTACTGCGACATTTTGGTCTATTGTACACCCCCTGCTTACGCCTCAGAGTGGTTTATTCCCTCAAAAGAGAGACATTATAGCTATATCACAGTTGACACTGTTTCTGTCGAGGTTAATTTGGACACACCTGTCTATGGCATAGATTTCAGCCTGAAAGATGCTGGTATGTCCGTCCCATAAAAGAAGAAAGATCCCAACATGCGCAGTAGCAATTTATTTAAGGGAAATTTTCTCTTTTAAGGTATTTTTGATCGCATGAAATTGTTAATGCTTTTCTGTACTTTATAGCAGCGATATTGGAAAACGTAATTTTTATTACTGATACGTGTTTTAACTGTCATTGAGTTCACCAATAAATTATTGTAGTAACTCATGAAAAAAGTTTCATGCACCAAGTAGAACATTACATTCAAGAAAATAAAGAAATAATGAAATTCCATTTTAACCCTTTTTAATAGTTGTTACTCAAGGCTCTGGCTTTTATTACTACATATTTGAGAAGTGCAACACCCAACAAATTTCCCTTTTCTTTGGGGTGGGTATTGGGTAAAGTGTATCTATTGCATGCGCCAACGACGGTTCTGTGTGGACAATCAGTCATGCCTCGATCGTCGATCGAGAGAGATGTTTTCGCAAGCAGGGCTGGAATCGGCTAAGGTGATGGTTGATTGTCAATTTTTTGATCGTCGTTTTTGATTATCAACTCTTCTTTGCTCTGCGTAAAGCGATCACTAAAAAATGATTGATTATTGGCAGCACTTAGAATTTTCAACGTCACTTCCTTGCCGACGATGTCATGTTGATACATATTTGAAGTGTATTTTTTTTTTGTTGTGAAAATTGTAAGTGAATTTGAGAATAATAATATTTCACAAATTACAATAAATTTGTTTATTTTTTTTTTAAGGTCTCAAGCTAATAAAGAGCAAATATACGAATCCTTTCCAGATTTATGCATTTATACTATGCCTTCATTTCCGATTGAAGAACATGTTCTCATTTTCCATTGGCCTTAAAATCATGATATGATTTCCATCAACACTTTAACTGCAAAATTTAAAATAGCCACCACCCCCAAAAAAGATTTAAGGTAGCAGCCAATTGAGGGATGGGTGGAACATACTAGAAATCAACCAGTCCCAAAACAAGGTTTCTCCTTAATAGTTGGACTTTTCTGTAATTATCCCCTCTATATTATTTCTGTAATTTCTGTAGTGTGTTTCTCCCTTTTGCAGTTCACACGGTCAACCAATCTTAACAAAAGAAGTGTCAAAGAAAAGATATTTTTAGGGCGCTTATCTTTGCATTTTTACTTTTTTTAAATATTAAAAATTAAAAAAAAAATGATTTTACTGCATTAAATTTCAACTACGCAGTTGTGTGATGATTCCGGGAAATACTTTTTGTTCGTTCTTCATGCACATAAACTACAAACGACGTCACGAAAGAGAGTCGACGGTAGAAGAGAGTTACAGTAATGATTTATGTAAAACCTTCTGCCTACGCCTGAGCGATGAAGGGCACGTCGACCTATAAGATCTATTGTACAAAGTTAATCAAGCTGCTGGCAGATGACTTCTTCATCTCTTCAGGGCTCAGAAGCTCCCTGTAGAAGACAGTTCTCCTGATTCCACATAGGGCTGGACACTCACATATTATGTGCCCAAGCTGTTTCGTCTTCTTCAAGACACAACCGACAAAGTGAGGAGTCGGTTAAATTAATTGATATCGTAAGTTGTGATGTCCTGTGAGGAAACCAGCCAGATTTTCGATATCATGCCTATTTAGATTTAAATTTCTGTTGGCATCTTTTTTGAACGGCTGAATAGCACGCTTGGCCTGTCTTAGACCTGGGATATGATGATGATATATGAGCTACATTTTGTGTGATTTGGAAGTGTAGTAGAAGGGTTCTACGTTCGAGCGTTTGAAGGCCGTTGAAACAGCTTAGTACTGATTTGGAGGCAATAATAGGCGAGCTAAGGGCGTTTATAGCTGCTTGACTGTCCGTGAATATATGGATGTATATGCCTTTAGTACCTGTGTTGTATATGTTGTTAGGTCCGTGGAACCCAGCATCCACTCCTGTTTCCATTTTGGAACCATCCGTAAACCACTTTCGACCATTTTGGCAAGTACGTGGGCTATTGTACGCCCATGCTTCTCTACTAGGGATCTCCGTAGAGAACCGTTTTTTGAAACATAAAGTCTTTGGAAAGCGGTCTGTTACCGCGCAGATTATGCCAAGTACTGTAATTTCAGAGAAAAAAAATCCTTTAACTCAGGATGGTCGCTGAGAATTGTCTCTTTCATTTCGATTAATCCCCTCTATATTATTTCTGTAATTTCTGTAGTGTGTTTCTCCCTTTTGCAGTTCACACAGTTAACCAATCTTAACAAAAGAAGTGTCAAAAAAAAGATATTTTTAGGGTGCTTATCTTTGCATTTTTACTTTTTTTAAATATTAACAATTAAAAAAAAATTAACTATGATTCCGGGAAATACTTTTCTTTCGTTCTTCATGCACATAAACTACAAACGACGTCACGAAAGAGAGTCGACGGTAGAAGAGAGTTACAGTAAAGATTTATGTAAAACCTTCTGCCTACGCCTGAGCGATGAAGGGCACGTCGACCTAAAAGATCTATTGTACCATAGGGCCAGAATAATGTTTAGGCGAGCAGATTCTACACTTTTCTAACAAAGTAAATCAAGCTGCTGGCAGATGACTTCTTCATCTCTTCAGGGCTCAGAAGCTCCCTGTAGAAGATAGTTCTCCTGATTCCACATAGGGCTGGACAGGGACACTCACATATTATGTGCCCAAGCTGTTTCGTCTTCTTCAAGACACAACCGATAAAGTGAGGAGGAGGTTAAATTAATTTTTTTTAATTGATATCGTAGATTGTGATGTCCTTTGAGGAAACCAGCCAGATTTTCGATATCATGCCTTCTTAGATTTAAAATTTCTGTTGGCATCATTTTTGAACGGCTGAATAGCACGCTTGGCCTGTCTTAGACCTGGGATATTCTCCCAATATGAGCTACATTTTGTGTGATTTGGGAGTGTAGTATAGAAGGGTTCAACGTCCGAGCGTTTGAAGGCCGTTGAAACCGCTTAGTACTGATTTGGAGGCAATAATAGGCGAGCTAAGGGCGTCCGTGAATATATGGATGTATAGTATATGCCTTTAGTACCTGTGTTGTATATGTGGTTAGGTCCGTGGAACCCAACATCCACTCCTGTTTCCATTTTGGAACCATCCGTAAATCACTTTCGACCATTTTGGCAAGCAGTGTAGAGGTGTTAGTCCTATTAAGGCTTCTATAGTCGCAGTAGGACAGGTACGCCTACGCATGGCACCGGATATACCGAGACATGCAAGTCGCTTTACCCTTTGATGCTTAGCAATGGCGTTCTTTTGTTTTGTTTTAGTCCGCCATACAAAAGAAGCGTATGTTATGATGCGCCTGATCATCATTGTGTAGATCTTAACACAGATAGAAAATCTAAGAAAGAATTTTATTTTCAAAATTTTGCGTGGGAATTGGGTAGGTGCGCTGACGGTCTATCCGATACGTGGCGCTGTTGTCCATCTCCGAAACAACTCAACCGATTTCAATGAAATTTTGTGGATGGGTCGGGTATGGTTGGTTCCAGTTTTGAAGATAGTATAGTTTTGGATCCGATAGTTCCACACGAAAGGCACGCACAAACCGGGTACCCCAGTATATAAAAGAGACTGACGTCTGTGTGTGCACTCGTAACTAGAGAATGGATCATTAAATTTTTACAATTTTGGGCTTGGGGGATTCGTATTGAAATGGCTTTATGCTACTTTTTGTCGTGAAAATAAAAGTTAAAGGGGATGAGATTGGGAATGGAACTTAGTATGGGAACCGTACTTAGAAAAAAATTGGAGTGGATAGATAGACGGTTAGTGCTACTTCCAATACAACCAAACTTATTTCAAATGTTTAATTTTTAAATTAGTTTAATGTTCGGGGCCCATCGCTATACACAATTTGAAACGAAAGTTTGATTTGAATGCGAAGAATCTCAAATCCAATGTCATGGAAGCGAAGATTTTGACCTAAAAATTCAAGCAACCATTCTATAATTCTGCGGATTCCGATGGTTTTCAAGCGCCTTCAACTTCCCATGCGTATCGCTTTCACTATGAAAAATAATAAGTCGCAAGGACAATCGCAGGATATTTGTGACATAAATTATCCCATGTTTTTCAAATGGTCAATCGTATGTGGCGTGCTCACGTGTGAGTGAAAAAGTGGAAAGTTGGGAGACACGTCAATCATTGCGGTTTGATTTAAACTCGTCGACAATGCAATACTTCAGTTATTTATATTGTATTTAATATAAACTTTTGAATAAAGAATTTGAATTGGCCGAATAACATAGAGCAGCATGAGCATTGCTCATTCTCGGAATTATTATTTTCATTACATTAACGAATTTGGGCGGAACGAAGTTCGCTGGGTCAGCTAGTCCCCTCTATATTATTTCTGTAGTTTCTGTAGTGTGTTTCTCCCTTTTGCGGTTCACCCGCTCAACCAATCTTAACAAATCAAGTGCCAAAAAAAAGATATTTTCAGCGTGCTTATCTTTGCATTTTTACTTTTTTTAAAATATTAACAATTGAAAAAGTTGAATTTTACCACACTAAATTTCAAATACGCAGTTGTGTACACCTACTTTGAATCGGGATACACTTTTCTTTCGTTCTTCATGCGCATGCCTGTACAAATTACAAACGACGTCACGAAAGAGAGTCGACGGCCGAAGAGATTTACAGTCAAGATTAGTGAAAACAATTATTGGGCCTTACCAATAATCATTTTTAACCTTCACACTAAATATTTCCGAGGTCACAATATGCAATTTTGTATGGAAAATTTCGCCATTGTGAGCTCGGAAAATTTAGTCTGGACACTAAAAATGATTATTAGTACCGCAGATTACATAAATAATGCTCTTATGACTCTTAACACATTCACAGATAGGAAATCTAAGAAAGAATTTTAATTTCAAAATCTACGGAGGAATTGGTTAGGTGTTGTCGATCTCCGAAAACACTCAACCGATTTCAATGAAATTTTGTGGATACCCAATACCCATCCAGTTAGTTTCAGTTTTAAAGATAGGATAGTTTTGGACCCGATGGTTCCAAATGAAAGGCACGGAAAAACCGGGTGGGTACCCCTATAAATAAAAGAGACTGACGTCTGTGTGTGGCACTCATAACTCGAGAATGGATCGTTCGATTTTTACGATTTTGGGCTTGGAGGATTCGTTTAGGAAGGACATTATGCTACTTCGTGAAAATATCGTGAAAATAAAAGTTTAAGGGGATGAGATTGGGAGTAGAACTTAGTATGGCAATTGCACTTTGTAAAAAAATAAACTGGATAGGAAAACGGGTTGTGTCTCTTCCAATACAACAAAACTTATTTAAAAAGTTTGATTTTTAAATTCTTTAGATGTTCCGGGCTCACCGCTACACAATTTTAATTCGAAAGTCGGCTCAGTTATAATTTTGTTGAGCAACCCCAATCTCAAATCAAATGTCTTGGAAGCGAAGATTTTGACTTAAAAATTCAAGCAACGGATTCCGATGATTTGCAATTGGTTTCCGACCGCCTTCAATTTCCCATGCATATCGCTTTCATTATGAAAAAAAATAATAAGTCACAAGGACAATCGCTGGATATTTGTGACATCAATTATTGAATTCCCATATTTTTCAATAGTATCAATCAATCGTATGTGGCGTGCTCACGTGTGAACAAAATCTAAAAGGACTTTAGTGAAAAAAATTAAGTTTGGCTGACACGTCAATCATTGCGGTTTGATTTAAACACATCAACAATGCTATACTTTAGTTATTTGTAATGTTTTTAATATAACTTTTGAATACAGAATTTGAATTGACCGAATTACATAAAGCAGCATGTTCATTGTTCGTTTTCGGAATTATTATTTTTATTACATTAACGAATTTGGGCGGAACGAAGTTCGCCGGGTCAGCTAGTTTTCTTTATTTCTGTAGAAAAGTTCCAATGAAGTAAACATTGCACTTCACGAATTTTCAAATTTCACTTTTGTATTTCAATTTATTGTATATATAGGTATTCTTTTTTCACGAAAGTATTTAATTTATTTGGAGTCGAAGCCGAGGTGCATACCACAAAAAAAAAAATGAAAATGCCACAAATGTATGAAAGCGACACCTAAATAGCTGTCACATGAAATTGATCGCAAAAGAGCGATTGTCAATTTGATAATCACCTTACGCAGACGTAAAGCTATGATTTTGATTGTCAACTATCAACTATCACCTTAGCCGATTCCACCCCAGGGGTATGCTTGCTTTATGAAATGCGCACACATTTTTTTTAGCTGTAGTTTTTGTTGGAAAAGTAGTTTAGCTTTCTCTAAGAGAATAAAATCCCTGATGTGAAGAGACCTGCGCAAGATATTTTCAGGTACTTTGGGACGGGCTATACTTTTGCCCATTGGTTCAGAATATTTGGTTCCAGGCCCAAATACATCCGCTCCAGTTCCCTCATCAGTTCTCGACCCATCTGTGTACCACTTTGTTGTGTGATTGCTCAGTCTGTGAATTGTGGATTCATTGCTCCAGTTCTTCTTATTGCTGAGTTTAGTAACAAAGTTCTTTTGAAAATCAAATCTTTTGATGATGTCGTCTGTAGGAAAGGCCAATAGGGGTTGTTTTTTGAGTAGTACGTCAAACTGTCTCAGTGTGATGCACTTTCCTCTTCCTATTCCTTCTTTGGCCATTCTTAGGATCGTTTTACTTGCACATTCCTCAACCATAAGGTGCAATGGAGTTAATTCCAATAGCACTTCCATAGCTGCGGTTGGGCAAGTTCTCATAGCCCCTGTAATACACAGGCACGCCAGTCTTTGCACTTTATTGAGTGTCTTCCTTGTGGTGGAAAGACTGGTTCTTTTTGCCCATGCAATAGCTCCATACGTGACCATTGGTCTCAAAATAGCAATATACATCCATCTGAGGATGGTCGGGCTACATCCCCAGGATTTGGCAGCTAGGCTCCGGCAAATCATTAAAGCACGCGTTGCTTTCCTGGTTATCTCTTCTGTGTGTTTTTTCCAGATGAGTTTACTGTCTAGGTTTAGTCCCAGATATTTAACTTCATTGACTGTTGTCAGTGTTGTACCTGATAGCCTTATCGGCCTTAGTCGTTCAAGTTTTCTTTTCCTCGTGAATGGTACTATTGTTGTTTTTGCCGGATTAAGGCTAAGCCCAGCCGTTACGCACCAATCTCGAGTTATTTCGAGTCCCCTTTGTATAATGTCACATAGGGTTCCCTCAAATTTACCCATGGCAATAATTACTATGTCATCAGCATATGCTTGACAATTGCTGCCCTGGTTCGTCAATTTCTCAAGTAACTCGTCCACTACAAGATTCCACATTAGGGGGGATAGAACTCCTCCTTGCGGACAGCCTCTTGCTGTGTTAACCTTGATGTGTGAGTCTCTGCTGATCTTGTGCTCAGGAGTTCATACATCCATCTTGATACTGTGTTATTTACTCCTTTTCTATAAAGAGCTCGAATAATTGCATCATGCGATGTGTTATCGAATGCTCCCTCAATGCCCAAGAAGGCACACAATACTATCTCTTTCGCTTCAAGAGCGCTTTCAATAATCTCAGTTAGCTGGTACAGAGCAGTCTCCGTAGATCTGCCCGCTCTGTAGGCATGCTGACGATGATGAAGAGGCGATGCACTTAGTACATCTTCTCTTATGTAGTTGTCCACAACCTTTTCCATCGTTTTAAGAAGAAACGAAGTAAGACTGATTGGTCTATAGGACTTCGGTAGACTTGGGTCCTTTTTTCCCACTTTCGGAATGAACACTACCTTCGCTCGTCTCCACTGGTTTGGTATGTAGCATAGTGCCAGACTGCTTTTTAGAATTCTTGCCAAATGTGGAAGCAATTTACCTTGCCCTTTTTGTAGTAGGACTGGCGGAATTCCGTCCACACCCGGTGATTTATAAGGCTAAAAGGAGTCAATTGCCCATTCTAGTCGCCCTCTGGAGAAGATTTCGGTTGCTATTTTCCAATCCTCTTGCCGAGGTCTTTGAATATTGGTCGTGCTCCTATCGTCTGTGCTCGGATGACTACCAGGGAAATGAGTTTCTAATAGAAGTCGTGCCCTCTGTTGCTCATTTTCTGTAAAGCCGCCATCCGGTTTTCTGAGAGACATTGAGATACCTTCTGTTTTTGCTAGTGCTTTATGCACTCTGGCCGCAACAGGAGTATGCACAATTGTCTCACAGAATTTCCTAAAGCTTTCTCGTTTAGCTTTCCTTATTTCTTTGTTGTACGAAGTCAGTGCCATGCGATAGCCCTGCCAGTCTCCAGTCCGTTTCGCTGTGTTAAACAGTTTACGTGTTTTCGACCGAAGTCTTGACAGATTGTTGCTCCACCATGGAACCATATTCTTCTCTGCACTTCTGCTTATTGGGCAGCTAGTTTCGAACGCACTTGTGATGGCTGATGTTATGCCCTCTACTGTGTGTTCCAATTCTAGATGATAAGCTGGAGCTCTCCTAGTATGTACCTGCTCCAAATTATTTTCAAGAGACGATTCAAAGAGATCCCAGTTTGTCTTTTTTGGATTTCTAACTGGGTTACATGTGATACGAGTATTATCTAAATCAAAGGTAATAATCCGATGATCAGACATAGATGGCTCACTAGATACTCTCCAGTCCCTAACAAATCTACTCATACTACGGCTGCCTAATGTGAGGTCTAATACCTCTTGCCTAGTTCGAGTTACAAAGGTGGGGGTATTACCTACATTGCATATTTCAAGAGATGAGTTTAAGATAAATTCCAATAATGACTCACCTCTATTATTAGTGTCGGTACTCCCCCAAATGGTATTGTGAGCATTAGCATCACATCCTATCAGCAACGGCAGTTGGAGCTTGTTTGCATGCTCCACAAGGCGTTGCAATGCCATTGATACTGCTGGTTCGTCCCCAGCGCAGTAGGCTGATGCGATGATGATGGTGCGGAGTACTCCTCCCAGTTCAAGGGTTACTTGAAGTGGCACCAAATCTCGCGTAGCATGTTCTGCAAGTAAAATAAAACTAAATTTTTTATTAATAAGAATGCAGGCCCTTGGATTAAGTACACGAGTGTCCCAAATTACCTTCGCATTCTGGCATGCCAGTCCTTTGACTGCTCCTCTTAGGATCCACGGCTCCTGAATCAACACAATGCCCAGTCTGTTAGCTCTGAACATCCGTGCTATTACGGCGGATGCCGCTTTACCATGATGGATGTTCACCTGGGCAATTTTTAGCTTGGAGGTCATTGCTTAGGTGGGGCTGTTGCCCCATCATCCTCCCGAAGTAGGATGTCCTCGTCTATCTCTACAACCGTCATGTCATGTTCCTCATCAGAGAGCGAGCTCTCCGAGAGGGACATATACTCCTCTGGTGTCTCTCCCTCAGTTACCTGTTCAGCAGGAGGAGGAAGTGATGCAGCCTGCTGCAGAACAAGATGCTCCACTGGGGCTTCAGTCCTCTCCGAAGTTGGATTCCTCCGACTTCTTGAGTCTAGACACTGCAACCCTGCCGAACCTGTAGCTAAAGTTAATGCCAGGTAGTAAACAGCATTCTTAACCAGTCTGCCCGTACCAAGATACCCACTACAATCCGTATTGATGGGTGCGAAGTTTCTGACAAACTTTCTATAGCTAATGGCTTTAACAGTTATTATACATCAATAGCTAATAGTTCACCTGCTCATGTAACTCACACCAGATGCACCATGTGCTCGGTATTTGAAAATCGTAATGAACTGTTGCAAGGAACTAGTTTCGCTTTCGAACCCATTACTGCACTTGAGCTGTTAAAAGCTATTGGATCTTTAAAAAACTCCAATGCTTGTGGCTTTGATGGCATTTCCAATGTCCTCTTGAAACAGATCTCGTTTTTCGTAGTTGATATACTAGCAGTCATTTTTAACCGCAGTATATTCTCAGGAGTTTTTCCAGGAGCTCTCAAATGTGCGGATGTTGTCCCACTTTTAAAAAAAGGCTCAACAGAGGATGTTAGAAATTATAGGCCCATCTCTCTTCTTCCTGCTTTCATCAAAATCTTTGAAAAAGTAGTTAAGGAAAGGATGCTCTCCTTTTTAAACAAGACCAATTTCTTCAGCCCGTTACAATTTGGCTTTCAAAGGGGGAAATCTACTGAAGATGCCCTTCTTAATTTCTGCTCAAATATCCTTTCTAATCTTGATGACAAAAAGTTCACTGCAGGCTTATTCGTAGATATCACAAAAACCTTTGATATGGTTAACCACTCTATACTGCTTAGGAAACTTGAAAATGCTGGATTTCGAGGTTTTATACTCGATTGGTTTAAGTCCTACCTTTCTAACAGACCTCAAAGGGTAAAACTCGATGGAACAAGAAGCGACATCCTCCTTTTAAATATGGAAGTACCTCAAGGCTCTGTGCTAGGACCCATCTGGTTCCTCGTGTATATAAACTCACTTTTGGAACTTAAGTTTAAAGGAATGCCTACTGCTTTTGCAGATGGTGTAGGTTTTTCCTACGGAGCTGAGAGTGCTTTAAACCTGGCATCTGATTTAAATTGGGATCTAAATATATTGAGGATCTGGTTCGCCGAACATAAATTGTGCATAAGCTCTAAAACAAAAGTAATGTACTTTAATCTATCTTCCACTAACGCTTCAAATGTAGATTTGTACTATCACGCTCCGGAGTGCACAAAGTACAGTTTCCCAGGTTGCACATGTGCCTCTGGTTCTCTACCAACTTTTTGTAGCATGCGGAGTTGCAGTGAAAATTGCTTTCTGATAGAGAAAGTTGATCAATTCAAGTATCTGGGGCTCATTTTTGATCCTAAGATGAGTTTTACAGATCATACGGAGTCCTTAAAAAAATATTTTCGGTGTACTCTCAGACATTTTTTTTACCTAAGCAATGTTTGTTCAAAACAACTTCTAAAATCTATATATTACGGTATCTTTCAATCAAAACTTCAATATGGTATAACTTGTTGGGGAGGTACACATGCGATTAAAATCAAGCCTCTTCTAATTCTGCAGAAAAGTGTTTTAAGAAAAATTTGCCGAAAACTGAAGCATAGTAGGTAGGTGCGTAGGTTGAAGAAGGTGGGAGATGACCTTATTTGTGGAAGCAGCTGGTGGCACGCTTGCGGTTGCACAGCCTCAGCTCGTCGGTGGGGGGGGATCTTGCTGCTTCTTACTTGTACCTATGCATTCAAAATTTTCGTGCCAACAAAAAAAGAAGGGAACGCGAAATTTACACTATTGTATACCAAACAGGGAAAAGATTTGACAGACACTGAAAGAGGGGGGATACGTACACGAAGAAAGTTGGATGAACCACATCCGTTTTTGAAGACGTCGTTGGTGTTATGACATCAAGACTACCCTCCCCTTGAATATGGATAAATCCATATTTGCCGTGGCTATTCCGTTGCCGTTATTAATTGGAAAAGCCCCTAAAGCTTTTCCTAAATTATATGTAGGTACCGATCACCACATCTCATCGATTAATAAAAAAAATCAATCACACATGCTTAGGACTTCAGTTTATTTCAAATATTAGGAAACGCGTATGTTTTTAGGATAATCCATAAAATTTGAGATTTTATTTACATATAGTTATATATTTTTTTTTTAAAGTTCGTAGATAAATTTGTATGATTGAATGAATTTGTAACGAATGTATGAATGGTAAAGTGACGAAAGTAAATTATAGGTAGGCTGTTGCATGTTATTTAATTTAATAGTTGTTTTGATCTAGTCTATATATGTTGGTATGTCGGTGTATATATACATATTTATATTGGATACGTAAAGATTTCAATATGTGTTTGACGGCGTATGAAGTATGAACGTGAATTTATGTTTGTATGTTGTATGTTCTAATGTTTTTATGTTTTTGTTTTATATTGATAGTCTAATAAATTTAGGTACATAACACTGGTATTCAATTTCAATTAAGCCAAAGAAAATGATTTGTAATACTCACGGTTTGAATGATGCGTCGCGCTGAATTTTGTGCACAAATTTCGCCGAACCTGCATTCCCAATTTCCTTTCAATGGTTAGGTTAATTATCACTAAATATATATATATGTACTTTCTGTGGCTTATCACAATTTGGAGGTAAAGGTATCTATCAATATTAATAAGTTTTAGGATGAAATTACTGTTTAGAACAAAAAAAAAAAGGCTAAAGTTTATGAATCACACGTCATTGCTTAGAAACCTTCATTGGAAATCAAGTTTTTACTAATAATTTACTCATTTTCACAGTTCACTTTTTCATTTTTTTTGTTGTAAATATATATTATATATGGGTACACTGAATGTTTTTTTGTTGCAGTATGTAAAGTTGGTAAGTATGTATGTTTGATGAATCAGGGTTAGAGTTGATTGTCTTGATGAGTGTGTTTTTTTTTTTTTTTTTTTTTTTTATCGGGTCTTGAGGTTAGATTTCAGGAGTATTGTTGTGTCTCTGCTTGTTGCATGAGGTGGTGTTTTATTTTGCTTGGTAGCAAGGTTAATCCTACTGGGTTTTGGGTGATCTGCCGACGCTTATGTAGCGGTGGACTAGCGGTGCACGCGGTGCTCCAGAGGGTAAAACGCATGGATGTTTGGCGGGTTATGCTCGTGGTGTGAAAAGTTATACCCTTTCCACTTACGCACACGAGATACCTTTTTTGGGGCATCCAGGTTAAACTAAACTGAATTATGAAACGATGTTAGAGGGTGCAGTGGGAACAAAACAAAGAAAAATATTACCTCGTGGGAGTAATCCGCAATCACTTGAATAGGAAAGCTGCATCCACAAATTACCCGATCATAATTTAAATAGTCAGACTATTTGCTACCTCCGACAATAAATATTTCGCACACTAATTGATGATAAAAAGCCAAATTAAAGTTTGAAAATTTAGACAGGTTTAGAGGCGATGTAAATTAGTGTACTTACAAGAGGCAAATTACCACGACTGGTTTGTACGGAAGTCAGCAAGCAAAAGGGGAGATTAGAGCTCCCGCTTGCAAGTTGGTAGTTTAGGCGCTTGACAACATACAGTTACGGGAACTGGAAATGTCTCAACGGCCGGTGTGACAGAACCCACTGGAAGTAAGGGTAACATACACTACTCGCTTCCGGTTTGTGTTATGGATATCTGAAGTGGCGGTTATTTTCAAAACTAATCGAAACTATGAAAAAAAAAAATATTTGTTTGTAGGAGATACGCTACAAAGCATGGATTTATAGAGTACCTATTATTCGATAAAGTCATGAAAATGTATCTCTGACAAACGATTGTCAATAGGTGGGCTTAGTTGTTTCGACCCACGTCCCTGGATTTGGGTGCGTGTAAGGGATTGTTCTCGAACTGTCACCTGCGTAGATCCTTCGCATGGTAAACCCCAATTGGTTTGCCATCTGAATTTTCTATTAAATACATAGTTTTTCCTACAGCTTTCACAATACGACACGGTACAAACTTAGCGCACAATTTCGCACTCAAACCTTTTGATGCGTCGCTAAGCACAAAATTTCTCCTATACGCATGTTCGCCGGGGCTGAAGGTGTTGTTAGAGCTTCTAAGGTTGTATGACTTTTCGCATTTGAGATGTGACGTTTTTAAGTTCTTCTTAATCTTTTGTCTTATCAACTCGAGTTTGTTGCTGTGAGGTAGACATTGGAGTTCACTATCATCCAGAGATTTTAATCTTCTTAAAAGTGCATACATACTTCCGTGTGTGCTCATT
Organism: Cheilosia vernalis; assembly: GCA_949126925.1. NCBI lineage: Eukaryota > Metazoa > Arthropoda > Insecta > Diptera > Syrphidae > Cheilosia > Cheilosia vernalis. The sequence continues at coordinate 71,908,016 of OX421358.1, forward strand.
TGTTGACCAAACACTGCGAAATAGGGTGTTGTACCTGTTGACTGGTGTACTGTGGTACATACTGCCTGTTGGATCTCAGAGAGATGCTTATCCCATTCCCGTTGGTCAGTTTTTAAATAGCTTCTAATTGCGGCCAATATCGTTTGATTCACCCTTTCGGATGCATTCGCCTGAGGTGAATAAACAGCGTTTTTAATGTGCGAACAACCATACTTTGCCATAAACTGTTGGAACTCCTTGGACACAAACTGTTGTCCATTGCCGCTGTGGACAAATTCGGGAACACCGAATTGATGGAAAACACTTTGTTCCAAGAACTCAACAACAGCCTTGGTATTAGCCTCACGCATTGCCTTGAAAAAGACGTATTTAGAAAAAATATATAATACGACAAATATGAAAGCGTTTCCATTTTTACTCCTGGGATAGGGTCCCATAAAGTCAATGTAGGTAAATTTTCTGAAATGGTCGATTCATTTGATGAATGGATCCCATTGCTGGTCGGAGAGTCGTATTAGGAGGCTCGTTTTCTTTGCAAGTAGTACAATTGCGTACAAAGTCATGCACCTGTGAGGTCTAGGCCAGTAAAATAACTCCTTTATTTTGCTCAACGTTTTGAACATTCCGCAGTGTGAACAGTTTGGAGGGTTATGCGAATTTTCAATAACGGATTGCGTTAGTTCCGATGGTATCCACAATTTCCATTGGAATTCCCCATCAATTTGTTGGCCTTCTTTGGAAACTGAACGCTTATATATCACGTTATCGATAATTCGTATATCTGGAAACTTTTCAAATTCGAAGCGAAAGTTGTAATTAATTTTATGTATTCAGGGGTCTTAAATCCGGGTGAGGTTAGATCAATGGATGCATAAGTGCTTGGACTTGGAGAGAGCTCTTCGTTGAAAGCACGAGACAACACATCCGGCACAATGTTTTGTGAACCTTTCTTATGCCGTATGTCGAAGTCATAGGCTTGAAGTTTTAGCGACCATCGTGCCAATCTGCCGCTCAGGTCTTTCAGGCTCATCAACCATTTCAAGCTGGCATGATCAGTCACGATGGTAAAAGCAGATCCTTCGACATACGGCCGAAACCTTTTCACTGCCTGTACCGCCGCATAGCATTCCTGCTCCGTAACACTATAATTACGTTGACAGGAGTTTAGTTTCTCAGAGAAGAATGCTATGGGTTCCTCATGATCTTCGTCATCGAGCTGATACAACACTCCTCCAATTCCAAAACTTGATGCATCGCATTGGATCGTGAAAGGCTTTGTGAAGTCAGGGTTAGATAACAAGGGTGCTGAGATTAAAGCAGATTTCAGGGCATCGAAGGACATAAGGGCTTCAGAAGACATGGAAAATGGTTTGTTCTTTTTCAATGTGTCGGTAAGGGGACTCGCAATGGAAGCAAAATTCCTAATAAACCTCCTGTACCAGCCACATAAGCCTAAGAATCTTCTGACCTGTTTTTGAGACACGGGAATCGGAAAGTCCTTTATAGCCGATACCTTATCAGGATTTGGTTTCAGATGGCCCTGTCCGACGATGTATCCTAAATACCTGAGTTCGCTAAAACAAAAATTCGATTTCTCAACATTAATAGTCAAATTAGCGTTACGTAAGCATTCCGCAACTTTGTCTAGGATGCTGAGATGACTTTCGAAGTCCGAGGAAATGATCAACAAATCGTCCAGGTAGACGAAAACTTGTTCCCTCAGTGCACTGGGGATTACCCTATCCATCAGCCGACATAACCTTTGAGCTGCATTACACAGCCCAAAAGGCATGACTGTAAACTGATAGAGCGGTCTCCCCGGCACAGTGAACGCCGTTTTCTCCCTGGACGTCCGCTCTAGGGGGATCTGCCAAAACGCATCCTTTAGATCTACACTACTGATGAAGTGTGTTTCCTGGAGGCGACTTAACAGACCCTCCACGTGCGGAAGCGGATACGCGCCCCTCTTTGTGAGTGAGTTCAGTCTCCGCGAATCAAGGCACAGTCGGTTCTTACCAGGTTTCCGGATAAGAACGACCGGTGAGCTCCAAGAACTAACACTTTCTTCGATCACTCCCAAAGAGATCGTACGGTCCAACTCTTTGTAGATCATCTCCTGGATTGCTGGTGACACCGGATAATGTCTCTGCTTTACAGCTTCAGAATCACCCGTATCTATTACGTGCGTCTCTAGAGATGTTTTTCCTAGACCAAGTTTAGCGAAAGAAGGAAATTTGCTAATAACTTCGTCTAATCTTTTGCTTTGTGATTCGTCTAACTGAATCTTCTGTGGGACATCAATATTTTTTTCTGTGGTTGGTGAAGCTATGCTGATGGTTTCATCGAGTTCGCTCAGAATATGCGGTGCTATCTTAAACTTTTCCCAAAAATCTATGCCAAGGTAGAGAGGTTGAGACAAGGAAGGAATTAGATACAGATCAACATTTTCAGACCGGTTATTGTAAACAATGTCTACATTAATACGACCAATAATGGGTTGTTTGTTACCGTCAGCTGTTCGAATAAATGAAGAAAAGTCAAAAATAGGTGTATGTATTAATTTCCTTCACAAGTTCAATGCATCCTCTACCAAGGCAAGATAAAGATGCACCACTATCAAGAAGCCCTGAAATTGTTATTCCTTTAATGTCCACAGAAGCATACGGCCTGGAATCTACTTTGCTATTCAGCGTGCAATGAGAGATGTTTTGCTTGTACAGCTTTCGCTTTTTGTAACGCAAGCGAATCTTTGTATGCTTGTTGGATTTATTGGAAATTTTCAGTTCTTCTATATTAAAAATTCTTGCTCTAAGTTCATTATAATACCTAACCCTTTCTTCATAAGGCTTAGATCGAAATTCGTTTCTGTTAAGTAGTATTTGATTTAAAATTGCATGTTGGTTTGACTTATCAGAATGCTGCACCTCATAACTATGATCAGGTTTGTGCTTGCATCTGTTTTCTCTACTGTTCCGGGTGAGTCTGAGTTGAACTCGAAAGAGACATCCCGGAGTTCGTCGCGTTCGATTTCCGGTTTTCCATGTTCGGATTACACCTTCTGCAGCTTAGCACAGTGACACCATCACAACCGCATCTGTAGCAAAATAGATTGTTCATAGGTGAGGGACAATTTATGAACAAATGCCCCGGCTTCTTGCAGTTAAAGCATATAGATGGTTTCTGCTGCACTTGTTTGCTATTGGAATAAGAACAGTTATTCTGAACTGCTGCTACTTCATAAACATCAAGATTGAAATCCGACGAGTCGTTCTCACTGTCTATCTCATGCACAGTTCTGAAAGGTGGAAGACGGTTTTGACTCGGGAACCTTGACTGGATTAACCTTTCAGCTTGCCTGCACTCATCCTTGAAGTGTTCTAATGAGTAGATCTTCATGGGATAGATATAGTTCATGAGTTTAGGATTAATGTTGGTTCTGAGAATTTTAATCAAATCAAGGTCTCGGATTGGTTGTCTAAGTTGGTTTTCCAATTGCTGTATTGCAATGAAAAAGTCTTCGAAGGATTTCTGCGGGAATTGCTTTCTTTCCATGAGATGTTTGATTATCTCGAAATCATTTTCATGCAATTTGAATTGTTTGACTAAGGCTCTACGCAAGTCTGGCCAATTTCCACGAGGATTATTTCGCAAAAATTGCCAATACCAATCTTGAGCTACACCCTGTAACAGGTGGTGAAAATTGTTCATTACTTCAGACCATGCACAATTGTAATTTGTCTTCAACATTTCCACTCGGAAGACGAAATCTTCAACTGGAATGCCTTTTGAAGAACCTTCAAACTTAAGTCCCCACCGATCAAGTTGCAAATACCTATCTTCCGATAGCCTAACGTTTCTGGTTCTATTATACTGATTTTCATCCGCAATTTCAGGTTGTTGATTTGTGTTTGAGTTAACATTCGATTGCCTATTTTCAAGCATGGTACTGTGATTGTTATCGTTATTATTCCAAGGTGGAATTGAAGCATTATCGTCAACGGGTAATTGTTGATTAACGAATGGTTGCATGGCCTTTTCAACATTTTCTTTTATGAGAGCTGGAAGTAAATTAACGACCGACTCCTCAATTAGCTGACGAATGTGAGCGTCAAGTTGTTTCATTTGCGGAGATTTGTTTGATACGAACTGCGGAATGTTTGGAATGGAATCAGCTGTTGGAACGGTGGAAAATGGAATGCGTGCGGTATCATCACAGAAAAAATTGTCACCATCATTGCTCGCTCTCGCAACATTTGATGCCGTTTCTTTTGAGTTGATCACTACACCACTAACTGACGTAACAATTGGATTTGTGTAACTTGCTGTTATCGTTGTAGTGTATGCACTAACTGCACAAGTTGTAGTTACTACGCTGAGAGTAGGTTGACTAGGCGCAAGGTAATTTGATTGTGTGACATCTAGACGAGGGTGTGACACATTCAGAGAATAGCTGTTATTTTGAGTTGGTGAATGTCTTACAGGTTGAGGTGCACTACCAAAATGTAAACTCTGTCTTGGTGTTGTTTGTCTAGAGCTGTGGGAACGAGTAGTGATACCGCTCGAAGAGTCAAGTGCATTGCCTCTTTGCTGTTTCGGAATAGCTCCGTTACTTGATTTACTCATATTTGAATATTATTTGTTTTGTTTCGTTTACGAAAGACGAAGGAGGAAAGAGCGTAATAATAAAAAAAACTATAAAGAGAGATTGCAATCAGGTTCTAGTATTGATTAGTGGACTAACTAATATGGGTATTAATTCATGTAAACAATCGTTGAGTGTGGTTTGGTAACATATAAATAGGAGAAAAAAAAACGGATGGGTGGTTCATGTAGGCAGGAAAGAGAATGAAAATGGTGCATTTAGTGTTTGTATAGTTGTGCTTTTATGTTTTGCTCAATGTGCTTCCTTGGACTGTTATGCATTTTAGCAGACACATCCGATCTATCAATAACGACTCAGAGCAAGCCAAATAGGAGAGCTCAAGCAACTGTCCAGGTCACGCTAAACGATTTTCTGTGAAAAGAACTTTGTAATTAGGGACTCATAGACGTTAATCTTGATTTAGCAGCACAAATTTAATTTCATCTCAATGTAACAGTCATTATTCAGTGCTACGAAGCATTTTATTAATTTGATTATTATATGGCTTCGGACTCCTGGACCTTGTTACATTTTGATAGGTAGATATCATTACCAAATAATTTATTTTCTTCTGTTGGAAGATGTTTGAAATTTAGAATTACTATTGATGGTGAAACGGTATATAAAAAAAAGGAATATGGTACAAGCTTCCGCAAGAGAGCTTGTCGTGGCAAGGTATGTGAACTATGTGTACATCGGTGGTAGTTGTACTATTGACGAACGCTTGCCATTTGTTTGGGACCCAATACCCAATTAACACTTATGGTGTCAACCTTGATGTAGCTGGGCCCCACGTTGCGGGCGCCATTGAAGCATAGTAGGTAGGTGCGCACCTGTCGTCGGTAACGACGAAGGTGCTTGGTTGAAGAAGGTGGGAGATGACCTTATTTGTGGAAGCAGCTGGTGGCACGCTTGCGGTTGCACAGCCTCAGCTCGTCGGTGGGGGGGGATCTTGCTGCTTCTTACTTGTACCTATGCATTCAAAATTTTCGTGCCAACAAAAAAAGAAGGGAACGCGAAATTTACACTATTGTATACCAAACAGGGAATAGATTTGACAGACACTGAAAGAGGGAGGATACGTACACGAAGAAAGTTGGATGAACCACATCCGTTTTTGAAGACGTCGTTGGTGTTATGACATCAAGACTACCCTCCCCTTGAATATGGATAAATCCATATTTGCCGTGGCTATTCCGTTGCCGTTATTAATTGGAAAAGCCCCTAAAGCTCTTCCTAAATTATATGTACCGATCACCACATCTCATCGATTAATAAAAAAAATCAATCACACATGCTTAGGACTTCAGTTTATTTCAAATATTAGGAAACGCGTATGTTTTTAGGATAATCCATAAAATTTGAGATTTTATTTACATATAGTTATATATTTTTTTTTTAAAGTTCGTAGATAAATTTGTATGATTGAATGAATTTGTAACGAATGTATGAATGGTAAAGTGACGAAAGTAAATTATAGGTAGGCTGTTGCATGTTATTTAATTTAATAGTTGTTTTGATCTAGTCTATATATGTTGGTATGTCGGTGTATATATACATATTTATATTGGATACGTAAAGATTTCAATATGTGTTTGACTGCGTATGAAGTATGAACGTGAATTTAAGTTTGTATGTTGTATATGTTCTAATGTTTTTATGTTTTTGTTTTATATTGATAGTCTAATAAATTTAGGTACATAACACTGGTATTCAATTTCAATTAAGCCAAAGAAAATGATTTGTAATACTCACGGTTTGAATGATGCGTCGCGCTGAATTTTGTGCACAAATTTCGCCGAACCTGCATTCCCAATTTCCTTTCAATGGTTAGGTTAATTATCACTAAATATATATATATGTATTTTCTGTGGCTTATCACAATTTGGAGGTAAAGGTATCTATCAATATTAATAAGTTTTAGGATGAAATTACTGTTTAGAACAAAAAAAAAAAAGGCTAAAGTTTATGAATCACACGTCATTGCTTAGAAACCTTCATTGGAAATCAAGTTTTTACTAATATTTTACTCATTTTCACAGTTCACTTTTTCATTTTTTTTTTTGTTGTAAATATATATATATACTAGCTGACCCCGCGAACTTCGTTCCGCCCAAATTTGTTAATGTAATGAAAGTAATAATTTCGAGCATGCCCAATGCACATGCTATTTTATGTAGACGCTTAAATACCAATGGCAAGCCGTTCTGAATAAGCGGAATCCGCAGAGGTTTGCAAAGTGCTTTATTTGGACAATGTCCATTATAATTTTAATTATGTAACTTAAGAAATAGCACTTGATTTTATTTTTGAATGGGAGGTGCCACAAATCGTTTTCCTATACCGCTTATGTTTTGAAAAGTACCACCTATAGTGTGGTATCCTATCCTTCAGCGCCACCTATCGGGTCCAGAACCCAAGTAAAAGTTGATGGTTATAGTGTCCTACATTTCAGACGTATTTCCGTAACAGTATAACAGTCCGTGGTACTAATAATATTTTTAACGTCCAGACTACATTTTTCCAGCTCGTGTGAAGGTTAAAAATGATTATTAGTAAGTCCCAGTGTGTAATGTATTTGGGAATTACTTGTGACTGTTAAATTGGTTTTCATGTGTTTGTAAGTTGGTTCGCACGAAACAGAAAATGTGAAATAGAAATACTGATACCATTTTCAAATCTTCCCATGAATCATGTTTGTAATTATGACATCATGCAGGTATACATCGGTTTCGGGATCTGGAACCTCGGCATATATGATGTCATCATCTTGGACTTGTTGCATTCTTTCGACTAACCAAATGAGAATGTAAGCATGAGGCAAGCCTCTTTTTTGCCATTCAATCGAATACATCCAACATCGAGTATAACCAAAGACACGATGCTTAACAATATAGTTCATCAGCGACCGACGAAATATTTGTAACTTTAACAGAAATGAAGAAAACTAACCGCACCTATCAACTTGGTTGGTAAATTGTAAGCCTTTTCCCTTCTCTCTCTACACCGGTACGGAAGGTGTTATGGTACCTTTGAGTTGCGTTCCCCATAACCCTATTCACTAATCAGCAGAATACCACAATTGTTACACGCTCATTTTTCGTAACAACCCCTAAGTGCAAACTCAAAACTATCCACAACTCCTGTTGCCTGTCATCATTGTCCACGTCATCTTAATCACCCCTACATTTCAACTTACTCACACATACTTATGCAAGGATCCTGAAAATACATGTCAAACAAAAATGATGGATTCAAAAACCATGAAATAAAAAAGTATCTACTCCATTTCAAAAAGTTACTTAATGTAACATAGTAAACATAAACAAACTTATATTGGTTATATTTAAAAAAAAATGTCAAAATTGTTGACAACAACAATTTGCTTGGAAAATAATTAAAATAATTGACAACAACAATTGCTTTGAAAATATAAAATATTTTTTTTTTGTATTTGAAGTGTCACTACTCGATTTCTATCCTGTTTATTTTTTTTTAAGAGTGCTTTTCCCCATGAAAAACGAAATGTGTGCCGGAGGTACCACGCCCCCTTGTACAATCCCGCCCATATTTGCAGCAGCACTTAAAAAATGCACACCAAACCGACGTACCAAATTTTGTGCAAATACCGTTATCAGGAGCAGAAATAATTGATTTTTAATTTGTGGTTTGTATGGGAGGTACCACGTCCCATTGTCCAATTGGACCGAATTGTAAATCTAATCCACCCGGGGCGCAACCCAAACGCATACAAAAAAATTTATACAAATCGGTCCAGCCGTTTAGGAGGAGTTCAGTGACAACACACGTACGCTAGAATTATATATATAAGATGGGTACACTGAATGTTTTTTTTGTTGCAGTATGTAAAGTTGGTAAGTAGGTATGTATGTTTGATGAATCAGGGTTAGAGTTAATTGTCTTGATGAGTCTGTTTTTTTTTTTTTTTTTTCTTTATTGGGTCTTGAGGTTAGATTTCAGGAGTATTGTTGTGTCTCTGCTTGTTGCATGAGGTGGTGTTTTATTTTGCTTGGTAGCAAGGTTAATCCTACTGGGTTTTGGGTGATCTGCCGACGCTTATGTAGCGGTGGACTAGCGGTGCACGCGGTGCTCCAGAGGGTAAAACGCATGGATGTTTGGCGGGTTATGCTCGTGGTGTGAAAAGTTATACCCTTTCCACTTACGCACACGAGATACCTTTTTTGGGGCATCCAGGTTAAACTAAACTGAATTATGAAACGATGTTAGAGGGTGCAGTGGGAACAAAACAAAGAAAAATATTACCTCGTGGGAGTAATCCGCAATCACTTGAATAGGAAAGCTGCATCCACAAATTACCCGATCATAATTTAAATAGTCAGACTATTTGCTACCTCCGACAATAAATATTTCGCACACTAATTGATGATAAAAAGCCAAATTAAAGTTTGAAAATTTAGACAGGTTTAGAGGCGATGTAAATTAGGGTACTTACAAGAGGCAAATTACCACGACTGGTTTGTACGGAAGTCAGCAAGCAAAAGGGGAGATTAGAGCTCCCGCTTGCAAGTTGGTAGTTTAGGCGCCTGACAACATACAGTTACGGGAACTGGAAATGTCTCAACGGCCGGTGTGACAGAACCCACTGGAAGTAAGGGTAACATACACTACTCGCATCCGGTTTGTGTTATGGATATCTGAAGTGGCGGTTATTTTCAAAACTAATCGAAACTATGAAAAAAAAATATTTGTTTGTAGGAGATACGCTACAAAACATCGTCGACACCCTAGTTTTCCCTTGTTTCGAGATATCCGAATACTTCCAGTCCGTCATTTGTATTGTTTTAAAGTTCTAAAAACTTTCTTTAGGAGTTCAGGCAATCTTAATTGCAGATTAGTCTCCGAACATAACCTACGTAGAAACTTTTTGAATGTTGTATCTGTACCATTTTTTCTTTCTTTTGTTTCTTTGTACTTTTATTTTTATTCTTCTGTATTTTCTCTGAATTATATAATGTAATGGGCACCCCACCCATAGTTAATATTTTTATAATTAAACGCATTGAAGTGGCATTTGACACTATTTTTAAATACTTAATGTATATAAAATTAAAAAATGTCACTGCTCATTTATTTCTATAATTCTTCATTTTAAAATACTCTTAAGCTTGTTGAATATTGTACTGCTTTGATTTTATCTGAAATAAATGTTTCTATCTAACCAAAAAAAAACATTGCAGTAAGGCCCACTCCTTTCCAATTACTAAGCTTGGGTGCCACTGTCTTCAGCCATTCCACAGTCTGTGGAGTCTCGCAGTCGACTAGTAGCATCCCCAGCCTGAAATGTATGCCCTTGAACTTGAGCTTATGCTCCCATCCACGGGCCATTTCATCCACTAGAGCATTCTCTAGATCTTTGAGCTCGTCGGTGTTCAGCATCTCCCTAGGATAATCGCAAGGGAGAACCGCCACCTGCTCGGCCGTCACCGTCATGGCACGACTTCCACCAGCTGCAGCTGCTTTTGCAGCCGCTGCATAGCTTTTGCCGTGTGAGACAGCAGCGTGCTTAGCAGGCTTTGCCCGCGACCTCTCCAGTTTTTCAAACTACCTTTGGCTTCTTCTGCGGATTATCTACAGAAGGTGGGATGGTGCTGCTGCACCTTTGCCGCGGGTGTCGGACCAGAACCAGGCTTAGCCTTGTGTTCTCCGGCCTTCTTCCTTGCCTCCTCAGGTGCAAAGCCCTTTTCGAGGTAGCGAAGGTACCATCTAGTGCCTGCACCGCTTAGCCCCTTCCGAAGAGGGTCATCCTTACCACCAGGCTGGTCCGGCGGTGGCATCGGTGGGCCTAGACGCCCTTTCCTTTTAGCCGTAGCTGCTGCAGGTTGTGTAGGCTCCGGTATACGAGCTTGGCTCGTTGCCGTCTCCGTACTTCCCACTGCGGCCTTGGCCAAAGGTTGAGAGGCTAGAGCTTGGCTCCCAATTCCCAGTCTGGCAGCTTCAAGGCGTTTAGCCAACAAAGGTGTCAAAACCGGAATTTTAGATTCAGCTGCGTTTTGGTTGGTGCTAGGTTGCACTTGCCTGACGCTGCTGCCTCGGCTTGTTCCAGGCTGACAGCTAAGAGTATCTTCGCGGAGCCTTTGCTCCACTTCGTTTACTAAACCAGATGCGGTGTAGCCCCGCAATCTGTTTAGGTCACTTTTTTGTTTTTGTTTATTTTTGTTTTTGGTATACATATCCCACGAGTAACGCGGGAAAGGGTCGTCCGCCACGCCAGAGCCCCGTATAACGTGGTAAGGCCAATGTTACTCCCTGAGGTGGCCCGGTATCAGAGAGGCTCCGTAATAATACAGTCGGTTACCCCTGACTGCAAACCATATCCGATAAGCACGGGTCGCATAACTCTCTCGGATTAGGGGTGGTAGACTTAGTTCACCAACCCTCATCCCCCTTCGACCGAAGAAACCCAACCAGTGACCGGTATACAATAAGGTGCTCCGATGGCTGGTGGTGTTAATCCCGTCGATGGGTTCAGTTGAGTTGGCTTAAGCTCCCGCACCGACGCCAAAGTGACGCCATTCGCCAAAGGTGTCTGCGCTTGCGGGAGCAGGACGTACAAAAAGGCGTCAGGTGTATCTTGCTACGGCAACAGTAAATGTCATTTCCTCATTTGGTACGCGAGTGCCTGTCGGGTACTATTGGATTCTGGATCGCAGCTGCATTTTGTAACAGCAGCATTCGCACAAGAAGTGGGTGCCAAGAAGCATCGGATAGATATTCCAATACGCGGAATAGGTGCACAAGAGTGCAGGGCTGAATTTATGACCGCATTATCATTTGAGTCAAGAAATTAATCTTACAAAGCAACCATTGAGGCCGGTATCATGCCACGAATCAGCGATTATCAGCCAAGCCACGAGGTGGACATACCACATTGGAACATACCATCAAACATGAAACTAGCTGATCCCTCCTTTGCAAAGACTCCTCACATTGATATGCTGCTAGGAGCGGACATCTTTTTCGAATTGCTCATCCCAGGGGAATTCAAAGTGTCGGATGATCGACCGATATTACGGAATACTAGTTTGGGTTGGATTGTTGCTGGCAGTGCTCCTGAAGCCGATGTAACTAATAAAAATTCATGTTCGTATTCCCATATTGCTACCAAGCCGTCACTAAATACATTGGAAAAGCTTGTACGAAGTTTTTGGGAGACAGAACGGCATGACACTCCCGTCAACACTATGGGCGAGGAGGAGCATGAATGCGAGGAGCATTATAGAAACAACAAGACGGTTAGTGAAAATGGTCAATTCATGGTGAAATTACCTTTCAAGGGTGATCCAGGAACACTTCTAGGACAATCGCATGAGATAGCGAGAAAACGGTTCCTATCACTAGAACGAAAGCTTGAAAAAGACGCACAGCTAAAAAACTTGTACTCAGAATTTATAGAAGAGTATATTTCATTGGGTCACATGAGCCCAATATCTGAAACTATGATACCTGAAGTGCACTATTTTCTTCCACATCACTGCGTCATGAGACCTGAAAGCTCAACAACAAAGCTCAGGGTAGTATTCGACGCGTCAGCAAGAAGCACATCTGGTCGGTCACTTAATGACATCTTAATGGTTGGTCCCACAGTTCAACCAGATTTATTCTCTATCAAAGCAGATTTTCGAATGCACAGATATGCATTCACTGGAGACATCAGCAAGATGTATGGCAGGTCCTAGTAAGTCCTGAAGATAGGGCGCTTCAGCTAATAGTATGGAGATCGGAACATGGTCGGCCATTACAGACATACCAGCTGAATACACTTACTTATGGTACAGCGTCTGCATCCTACTTGGCCACAAAATGTCTTCAGAAGTTGGCGGACGAAAATACGACACAGCACAATAAGGCCTCTAATGTGATTAAAGGCAATGTCTATGTGGATGACTTCCTCACTGGAGCCGAATAAAGGAAGCAAAGGAGCTGCTAGAAGAAATAATGCTTGTGCTGAAGTCTAGAAACTTTAAACTAAGGAAGTTTTGTGCAAACAATCCACTGATTTTGGAGAAAATTCCTGAAGATCATAAGGAAAAGTTAGTCTCTTTTCATCAATCAAATGTTATATCAAAACACTCGGATTGATTTGGGATCCAGTGTTTGACAGTTTAGTTTAGTTTAGTTTAGTTAATTTTCATCAAACAAAGTTACAATTATACTTCAGTGATTACTTGATACAATATTAAATATAAACAAAATATTAAACATCACCACCATTAAAGTTACTTAAAATTAATAATAGATATGACTGAAATCTATCATGTCGCAAACAGTATTTGTTTCTCGTAAACACCTTGATATTGGTTCGTTGGCGGCATACACAGTTCTATGGTACGGGATATTAAAAAACAATCGGTTTCTAAGCATTCTCGCAGGAACATTGAACCCAATCAGAGATAAGATATAGGGGCAATCAATGTGACCCTCTAACATGTCCCTAATGAACATAACCGCGGAATATTTCCTACGAGTGTGTAGAGGCAAAATTCCAAGTAATTTACACCTCGTTTCATAAGAAGGCATAACTATGCTCCAGCGGAGTCTTTTAATTACAACTCTTGTAAATCGTTTTTGGATTTTCTCTAATCTAAAAGAGTGAATTGAATAAGAAGGATTCCATATCGTGCTGCAGTACTCTAAGGTAGACCTAACAAATGCAAAAAATAAACATTTCAGAGTGTGAGGATCTGAAAAGTCTTTGGAATTACGCAAGATAAAAGCTAGCATTGAATTGCCTTTAGCTACTTAAAAATCGATATGCTTCAAAAAGTTTAGTTTTTGGTCAAAAATGACGCCAAGATCTTTTTTAAAGGTTATGACTGTGCTGAAGTCTAGAAACTTTAAACTAAGGAAGTTTTGTGCAAACAATCCACTGATTTTGGAGAAAATTCCTGAAGATCATAAGGAAAAGTTAGTCTCTTTTCATCAATCAAATGTTATATCAAAACACTCGGATTGATTTGGGATCCAGTGTTTGACAGTTTAGTTTAGTTTAGTTTAGTTAATTTTCATTAAACAAAGTTACAATTATACTTCAGTGATTACTTGATACAATATTAAATATAAACAAAATATTAAACATCACCACCATTAAAGTTACTTAAAATTAATAATAGATATGACTGAAATCTATCATGTCGCAAACAGTATTTGTTTCTCGTAAACACCTTGATATTGGTTCGTTGGCGGCATACACAGTTCTATGGTACGGGATATTAAAAAACAATCGGTTTGTAAGCATTCTCGCAGGAACATTGAACCCAATCAGAGATAAGATATAGGGGCAATCAATGTGACCCTCTAACATGTCCCTAATGAACATAACCGCGGAATATTTCCTACGAGTGTGTAGAGGCAAAATTCCAAGTAATTTACACCTCGTTTCATAAGAAGGCATAACTATGCTCCAGCGGAGTCTTTTAATTACAACTCTTGTAAATCGTTTTTGGATTTTCTCTAATCTAAAAGAGTGAATTGAATAAGAAGGATTCCATATCGTGCTGCAGTACTCTAAGGTAGACCTAACAAATGCAAAAAATAAACATTTCAGAGTGTGAGGATCTGAAAAGTCTTTGGAATTACGCAAGATAAAAGCTAGCATTGAATTGCCTTTAGCTACTTAAAAATCGATATGCTTCAAAAAGTTTAGTTTTTGGTCAAAAATGACGCCAAGATCTTTTTTAAAGGTTATGACGGATAATGCCTTATGGTTAATTTTATATATAAATTTAACTGATGAACGCTTGCGACAAAAAGTTAAACTTTGACATTTGGAAATATTCAGATGTAAGGAATTAATCCTACACAAATTTGATAATCTATCAAGATCTTCTTGCAATAGAAAGCAATCCTGCTCAGAGTTTATGCAAAAACTTTTAAGTCGTCAGCATACATCAAACATTTTGAATTTAAAATTATGTCGGGAATGTCGTTGACAAATAATAGAAAGAGTAGTGGACCGAGATGGCTACCTTGAGGGACCCCCGATGTAACATATACTGGCGAAGAAAGATTATTATTGATACGTACGTACTGTATACGATCCCGTAAGTATGCTTTTAGCCACTTTAGGAAATTTGAGTGAAAACCTATTTTAGCTAACTTCATTAGTAAAACATTGTGATTGACTCGGTCAAATGCTTTGGAGAAGTCTGTGTACACAGCATCATATTGCGACCCCTTCTCAAGCCCATTTAAAAGTATAGCTTTAAACCTGATAAGCCCGAAAAGTCAGAAATCCAGATATGCAAGACGACTGTTCTCGCTGATCTGGCTAGATTGTTCGATCCTTTGGGATTGCATGGACCCGTGATAGTACTCGGCAAACTATTCCTTCAAGAGCTGTGGAAGACAAACCTATCGTGGGATGATAATCTTTCAGAAGATCAATTCACAAAATGGAATAACTATATGAATCATTTTTTTGACCTTGAACGAGTTGCGAATACCACGGCGTCCATTAATCCCATCAGCAAAGGCGATTGAATTGCATGCATTTTCTGATGCCAGTTTAAATGCATTTGGGGTTTGCGTTAACCTTAGAACGGTTGATGAAGATGGAAATATCTTTTCGCAATTGTTGTGCTCTAAATCAAGAGTTGGGCCGCTTAAAACAACAACTATTGCACGATTGGAGTTACAGGGGGCTGTCCTTATGGTGGAATTAGTGGAAAAACTGCTTAAAGTAATATCAAAGAAAATTGATAGGGTGTGTTGTTCCACAGACTCGACTACGGCATTGGCGGCGCAGGGACATAAGTCCCCGGGACATAAGTCCCAATAATTTTTTTTTCCCACCTACGTGGGACATAACTCCCAAAAGAAAAAATTGGGACTTATGTCTCACCAAATATAATTTATTTTTTAAACTTAGAGAATTTTCAATGAAGAGCACGAAACAAGAATGTATAGCCAGTCAAACCGGTTTTTTGCTCTGTTGTCTTGTTTTTTTTGTAAGCATTACTTACAATTACAACAAAAATACGGTTACTAACAATTTGCGGAAAACAATGCAAGCATGTCAGTAATTGAGATCTTAGTTAGTCCAGTTTTTGATCGTGCTAGCTAGTGTCGTAAAATGGAAAGTGAGATTTTAAATACTGATAATAATTTTGAGTTCATTCCAGGGCTCAGAAAAAATAGTTCCATGTTATATGTTAAAAATGAAAAACAATTATATTTACAAAAAAGTGTGTATAAAAATACAATTAAGCATTATACTATACATGCTACATAAAATCGTGTAAAGCTCGAATTAAGTTCGATAGTGCTTTAAATGAAATTGTAAAAACAAGCGATGCCATACATCCACACGCCGACCAGGAGGATATGATGAAAAAAATGAAATTTGTGGATTCTGTTAAAAGCGATTGTTCCGTTTCGAACAAAAGAAAAACAACGGCCAAACAAATTTTCGACGCAAAACGCTTGAAAATGACAGATGCAGCCCACTTAGTGCCATATTCTTCTATTAAGCGGCACATGAATAGATTGAAAAGTGAAGTTATACCAAAACCTCCAAGAAGTCTTTTGGAAATAAAGGAAGCATTTGGAAATGAAAATGTTTTGTCAAACTATGGCATGTCTAGGTATGACAAACAGAAATCATTTTATAAGCACACGATTTTAGAAAGCCAATTTGGATACACCATATTTATGGCAACTAAAATCGTGGAGTTAATTGAAACATTGCCTCAATCAGAACGACATTTTTTAATTGATGGCACATTTAATGTTCTTCCATCCTGTGGATGCAGGCAACTATTAATTGTGTATATAGCCCATGCGGAACATGTAAGTATCTACTTTTTAGTTTTATTAAAAATAAAAAATAAATAAAAAAAATCGCACGATTTTTAATTTTTATTTTCTCAAATTCTCAAAAACTAGAAATTTATAAGTTTCTTTTTTTTTTTTTTTTTTTTTTATAATAAACACGCCCTAAAGAGGTTATGACTACTCTTATGGTGTAGTTCTTTTATAAAAACTTATAACATTCTAGTTTTTGAGAAATTCCGAAATCGCGCGATTTTTAATTTGGGACATAAGTTCCAAATCGATTTTGTCGAAGATATACAGCAAGACATTGTGAATTTCCATCCAACCCTTTTTCCGCTATACCTGCAATTGTTCAAAATAATTTTGAAAATTAAACACACAAAATAAGAGATAATACAATAATAATCATTATTTATTATTTCATATAACGAAAACAGAACAAACAAAACATTTCAATATAATCTAACCAAATATTTAACAAAAAAAAAATCCAAAAAAATTAGCAAAGTAAAAAAAAAAACAATTTTAATAGCAAATCACACCAAAATTTACAAATTTTACAAGTAAACGAAAGATGTGTTTTTAATTATCTGCCGGCAAAATGGACATAGTAACAGGTTTTTATTAGCTATTGCTTCCTCATTAATCTTAGCAAAACAGCTACTACACATCTTGCAATGGTTGCAGGGTTGCAGTAATATGTTTCTTGGATTTTCGAAACAAATACCGCAGGTTATGGTTTCGTTATTTTGTTGTTGCCCAGGGTCGTCCAAATCATTTTCTTCGTTGTCACTTGAGTAAGAAACTTCAGAAAATCTTTCTTCAGTTTGGTTACAAACACCATACAATTTCGACGTCATTTGACTCACAAATTCCGAAATCGTGATTCTTTGTTTGTCTATTTTATTCGTCAAGGTGTCTATGAACGCGTTCCTTTTTTCAAATTTTCCTTTTGGGCGCTCGAACATCCTCCAAGTTTCTCCATCCAGTGACGTAGTAAAATCGATAGTGGATTTATATTCTTCGTCCAATAAACTGTCGCAAAATTTAAAAAAATTACCATGTTTAGGCAATATTTGTCCCAATTTTTGATTATATGCTTCTAGCATACTTGTAGTTCGCATAGCTTTTTTGTATACCGAAAACTGCTTTGATGGGTCCTGAAAAAGATAAATGAATTTCAAACTAAATAGAGGGATTTTGTGCAAGTTAATTACCTTAGATATCCATTGTCTTTTAAAATACTTAACAAACTCGTCAAAAAAGTGTATTTACGAGCTGTTATTTCCAACAAATCAAACGCTTCTCTAATCAATGTTGGTTTAAGTAAGGGAAGAACAAAAAACTAATGAAAGAGTTTAAAACGTTCCTTGTCCTTCCGTAAAGTTGCCTGCTGGTTCTTGACGCCTTTCTCCTAAGTGCTTTAATGTAGTGGAACCAACAGCCTCTAATCTCAGCAGCAGGATAGGTTTTTTGAATTCCATTTCGAAGGCTCTGTTCGAAATCGGTTGTAAAGGAAGCGGGACGAAAATGGAATATGTTTGCTTCAATAAATTGAAACATGTGTACATATATTTCTTCCGACTTGCTACTCATAAGCGAGTAGAGAAAGGGATACACCTGAATTTGAGAAATATTATTTAATTTTTAGAAACTAACAAAATTCTTTTGTTTTTAAGTTTTGTTTTCTCAAGTTCTCAAAAACTAGAATTTTAAAAGTTTCTTTTCGAAATTTGATAAAAGAAACTAACGAAATTCATTTGTTTCAGAAAAGAAACTTATAACATTCTAGTTTTTGAGAATTTGAGAAAATAAAATTTAAAAATCGCGCGATTTTTAATTTTTATTTTCTCAAATTCTCAAAAACTAGAATGTTATAAGTTTCTTTTCGAAATTTGATAAAAGAAACTAACGAAATTCATTTGTTTCAGAAAAGAAACTTATAACATTCTAGTTTTTGAGAATTTGAGAAAATAAAAATTAAAAATCGCACGATTTTGAGAATTTGAGAATTTGAGAAAATAAAAATTAAAAATCGCGCGATTTTTAAATTTTATTTTCTCAAATTCTCAAAAACTAGAATGTTATAAGTTTCTTTTCGAAATTTGATAAAAGAAACTAACGAAATTCATTTGTTTCAGAAAAGAAACTTATAACATTCTAGTTTTTGAGAATTTGAGAAAATAAAATTTAAAAATCCCACGTAGGTGGGACATAAGTCCCAAAAGAAAAAATTGGGACTTATGTCCCGGGGACTTATGTCCCTGCGCCGCCAATGCCGTAGTCGAGTCTGTGGAACAACACACCCTATCAATTTTCTTTGATATTACTTTAAGCAGTTTTTCCACTAATTCCACCATAAGGACAGCCCCCTGTAACTCCAATCGTGCAATAGTTGTTGTTTTAAGCGGCCCAACTCTTGATTTAGAGCACAACAATTGCGAAAAGATATTTCCATCTTCATCAACCGTTCTAAGGTTAACGCAAACCCCAAATGCATTTAAACTGGCATCAGAAAATGCATGCAATTCAATCGCCTTTGCTGATGGGATTAATGGACGCCGTGGTATTCGCAACTCGTTCAAGGTCAAAAAAATGATTCATATAGTTATTCCATTTTGTGAATTGATCTTCCGAAAGATTATCATCCCACGATAGGTTTGTCTTCCACAGCTCTTGAAGGAATAGTTTGCCGAGTACTATCACGGGTCCATGCAATCCCAAAGGATCGAACAATCTAGCCAGATCAGCGAGAACAGTCGTCTAGCATATCTGGATTTCTGACTTTTCGGGCTTATCAGGTTTAAAGCTATACTTTTAAATGGGCTTGAGAAGGGGTCGCAATATGATGCTGTGTACACAGACTTCTCCAAAGCATTTGACCGAGTCAATCACAATGTTTTACTAATGAAGTTAGCTAAAATAGGTTTTCACTCAAATTTCCTAAAGTGGCTAAAAGCATACTTACGGGATCGTATACAGTACGTACGTATCAATAATAATCTTTCTTCGCCAGTATATGTTACATCGGGGGTCCCTCAAGGTAGCCATCTCGGTCCACTACTCTTTCTATTATTTGTCAACGACATTCCCGACATAATTTTAAATTCAAAATGTTTGATGTATGCTGACGACTTAAAAGTTTTTGCATAAACTCTGAGCAGGATTGCTTTCTATTGCAAGAAGATCTTGATAGATTATCAAATTTGTGTAGGATTAATTCCTTACATCTGAATATTTCCAAATGTCAAAGTTTAACTTTTTGTCGCAAGCGTTCATCAGTTAAATTTATATATAAAATTAACCATAAGGCATTATCCGTCATAACCTTTAAAAAAGATCTTGGCGTCATTTTTGACCAAAAACTAAACTTTTTGAAGCATATCGATTTTTAAGTAGCTAAAGGCAATTCAATGCTAGCTTTTATCTTGCGTAATTCCAAAGACTTTTCAGATCCTCACACTCTGAAATGTTTATTTTTTGCATTTGTTAGGTCTACCTTAGAGTACTGCAGCACGATATGGAATCCTTCTTATTCAATTCACTCTTTTAGATTAGAGAAAATCCAAAAACGATTTACAAGAGTTGTAATTAAAAGACTCCGCTGGAGCATAGTTATGCCTTCTTATGAAACGAGGTGTAAATTACTTGGAATTTTGCCTCTACACACTCGTAGGAAATATTCCGCGGTTATGTTCATTAGGGACATGTTAGAGGGTCACATTGATTGCCCCTATATCTTATCTCTGATTGGGTTCAATGTTCCTGCGAGAATGCTTAGAAACCGATTGTTTTTTAATATCCCGTACCATAGAACTGTGTATGCCGCCAACGAACCAATATCAAGGTGTTTACGAGAAACAAATACTGTTTGCGACATGATAGATTTCAGTCATATCTATTATTAATTTTAAGTAACTTTAATGGTGGTGATGTTTAATATTTTGTTTATATTTAATATTGTATCAAGTAATCACTGAAGTATAATTGTAACTTTGTTTGATGAAAATTAACTAAACTAAACTAAACTAAACTGTCAAACACTGGATCCCAAATCAATCCGAGTGTTTTGATATAACATTTGATTGATGAAAAGAGACTAACTTTTCCTTATGATCTTCAGGAATTTTCTCCAAAATCAGTGGATTGTTTGCACAAAACTTCCTTAGTTTAAAGTTTCTAGACTTCAGCACAAGCATTATTTCTTCTAGCAGCTCCTTTGCTTCCTTTATTCGGCTCCAGTGAGGAAGTCATCCACATAGACATTGCCTTTAATCACATTAGAGGCCTTATTGTGCTGTGTCGTATTTTCGTCCGCCAACTTCTGAAGACATTTTGTGGCCAAGTAGGATGCAGACGCTGTACCATAAGTAAGTGTATTCAGCTGGTATGTCTGTAATGGCCGACCATGTTCCGATCTCCATACTATTAGCTGAAGCGCCCTATCTTCAGGACTTACTAGGATCTGCCATACATCTTGCTGATGTCTCCAGTGAATGCATATCTGTGCATTCGAAAATCTGCTTTGATAGAGAATAAATCTGGTTGAACTGTGGGACCAACCATTAAGATGTCATTAAGTGACCGACCAGATGTGCTTCTTGCTGACGCGTCGAATACTACCCTGAGCTTTGTTGTTGAGCTTTCAGGTCTCATGACGCAGTGATGTGGAAGAAAATAGTGCACTTCAGGTATCATAGTTTCAGATATTGGGCTCATGTGACCCAATGAAATATACTCTTCTATAAATTCTGAGTACAAGTTTTTTAGCTGTGCGTCTTTTTCAAGCTTTCGTTCTAGTGATAGGAACCGTTTTCTCGCTATCTCATGCGATTGTCCTAGAAGTGTTCCTGGATCACCCTTGAAAGGTAATTTCACCATGAATTGACCATTTTCACTAACCGTCTTGTTGTTTCTATAATGCTCCTCGCATTCATGCTCCTCCTCGCCCATAGTGTTGACGGGAGTGTCATGCCGTTCTGTCTCCCAAAAACTTCGTACAAGCTTTTCCAATGTATTTAGTGACGGCTTGGTAGCAATATGGGAATACGAACATGAATTTTTATTAGTTACATCGGCTTCAGGAGCACTGCCAGCAACAATCCAACCCAAACTAGTATTCCGTAATATCGGTCGATCATCCGACACTTTGAATTCCCCTGGGATGAGCAATTCGAAAAAGATGTCCGCTCCTAGCAGCATATCAATGTGAGGAGTCTTTGCAAAGGAGGGATCAGCTAGTTTCATGTTTGATGGTATGTTCCAATGTGGTATGTCCACCTCGTGGCTTGGCTGATAATCGCTGATTCGTGGCATGATACCGGCCTCAATGGTTGCTTTGTAAGATGAATTTCTTGACTCAAATGATAATGCGGTCATAAATTCAGCCCTGCACTCTTGTGCACCTATTCCGCGTATTGGAATATCTATCCGATGCTTCTTGGCACCCACTTCTTGTGCGAATGCTGCTGTTACAAAATGCAGCTGCGATCCAGAATCCAATAGTACCCGACAGGCACTCGCGTACCAAATGAGGAAATGACATTTACTGTTGCCGTAGCAAGATACACCTGACGCCTTTTTGTACGTCCTGCTCCCGCAAGCGCAGACACCTTTGGCGAATGGCGTCACTTTGGCGTCGGTGCGGGAGCTTAAGCCAACTCAACTGAACCCATCGACGGGATTAACACCACCAGCCATCGGAGCACCTTATTGTATACCGGTCACTGGTTGGGTTTCTTCGGTCGAAGGGGGATGAGGGTTGGTGAACTAAGTCTGCCACCCCTAATCCGAGAGAGTCATGCGACCCGTGCTTATCGGATATGGTTTGCAGTCAGGGCTAACCGACTGTATTATTACGGAGCCTCTCTGATACCGGGCCACCTCAGGGAGTAACTTTGGCCTTACCACGTTATACGGGGCTCTGGCGTGGCGGACGACCCTTTCCCGCGTTACTCGTGGGATATGTATACCAAAAACAAAAATAAACAAAAACAAAAAAGTGACCTAAACAGATTGCGGGGCTACACCGCATCTGGTTTAGTAAACGAAGTGGAGCAAAGGCTCCGCGAAGATACTCTTAGCTGTCAGCCTGGAACAAGCCGAGGCAGCAGCGTCAGGCAAGTGCAACCTAGCACCAACCAAAACGCAGCTGAATCTAAAATTCCGGTTTTGACACCTTTGTTGGCTAAACGCCTTGAAGCTGCCAGACTGGGAATTGGGAGCCAAGCTCTAGCCTCTCAACCTTTGGCCAAGGCCGCAGTGGGAAGTACGGAGACGGCAACGAGCCAAGCTCGTATACCGGAGCCTACACAACCTGCAGCAGCTACGGCTAAAAGGAAAGGGCGTCTAGGCCCACCGATGCCACCGCCGGACCAGCCTGGTGGTAAGGATGACCCTCTTCGGAAGGGGCTAAGCGGTGCAGGCACTAGATGGTACCTTCGCTACCTCGAAAAGGGCTTTGCACCTGAGGAGGCAAGGAAGAAGGCCGGAGAACACAAGGCTAAGCCTGGTTCTGGTCCGACACCCGCGGCAAAGGTGCAGCAGCACCATCCCACCTTCTGTAGATAATCCGCAGAAGAAGCCAAAGGTAGTTTGAAAAACTGGAGAGGTCGCGGGCAAAGCCTGCTAAGCACGCTGCTGTCTCACACGGCAAAAGCTATGCAGCGGCTGCAAAAGCAGCTGCAGCTGGTGGAAGTCGTGCCATGACGGTGACGGCCGAGCAGGTGGCGGTTCTCCCTTGCGATTATCCTAGGGAGATGCTGAACACCGACGAGCTCAAAGATCTAGAGAATGCTCTAGTGGATGAAATGGCCCGTGGATGGGAGCATAAGCTCAAGTTCAAGGGCATACATTTCAGGCTGGGGATGCTACTAGTCGACTGCGAGACTCCACAGACTGTGGAATGGCTGAAGACAGTGGCACCCAAGCTTAGTAATTGGAAAGGAGTGGGCCTTACTGCAATGTTTTTTTTTGGTTAGATAGAAACATTTATTTCAGATAAAATCAAAGCAGTACAATATTCAACAAGCTTAAGAGTATTTTAAAATGAAGAATTATATTATTTTCTCAAATTCTCAAAAACTAGAAATTTATAAGTTTCTTTTTTCAAACAAATGAATTTCGTTAGTTTCTTTTATCAAAACTTATAACATTCTAGTTTTTGAGAATTTGAGAAAATAAAAATTAAAAATCGCACGAAAACTAGAATGTTATAAGTTTCTTTTCTGAAACAAATGAATTTCGTTAGTTTCTTTTATCAAATTTCGAAAAGAAACTTATAACATTCTAGTTTTTGAGAATTTGAGAAAATAAAATTTAAAAATCGCGCAAGCATGACTCTCTCGGATTAGGGGTGGCAGACTTAGTTCACCAACCCTCATCCCCCTTCGACCGAAGAAACCCAACCAGTGACCGGTATACAATAAGGTGCTCCGATGGCTGGTGGTGTTAATCCCGTCGATGGGTTCAGTTGAGTTGGCTTAAGCTCCCGCACCGACGCCAAAGTGACGCCATTCGCCAAAGGTGTCTGCGCTTGCGGGAGCAGGACGTACAAAAAGGCGTCAGGTGTATCTTGCTACGGCAACAGTAAATGTCATTTCCTCATTTGGTACGCGAGTGCCTGTCGGGTACTATTGGATTCTGGATCGCAGCTGCATTTTGTAACAGCAGCATTCGCACAAGAAGTGGGTGCCAAGAAGCATCGGATAGATATTCCAATACGCGGAATAGGTGCACAAGAGTGCAGGGCTGAATTTATGACCGCATTATCATTTGAGTCAAGAAATTCATCTTACAAAGCAACCATTGAGGCCGGTATCATGCCACGAATCAGCGATTATCAGCCAAGCCACGAGGTGGACATACCACATTGGAACATACCATCAAACATGAAACTAGCTGATCCCTCCTTTGCAAAGACTCCTCACATTGATATGCTGCTAGGAGCGGACATCTTTTTCGAATTGCTCATCCCAGGGGAATTCAAAGTGTCGGATGATCGACCGATATTACGGAATACTAGTTTGGGTTGGATTGTTGCTGGCAGTGCTCCTGAAGCCGATGTAACTAATAAAAATTCATGTTCGTATTCCCATATTGCTACCAAGCCGTCACTAAATACATTGGAAAAGCTTGTACGAAGTTTTTGGGAGACAGAACGGCATGACACTCCCGTCAACACTATGGGCGAGGAGGAGCATGAATGCGAGGAGCATTATAGAAACAACAGGACGGTTAGTGAAAATGGTCAATTCATGGTGAAATTACCTTTCAAGGGTGATCCAGGAACACTTCTAGGACAATCGCATGAGATAGCGAGAAAACGGTTCCTATCACTAGAACGAAAGCTTGAAAAAGACGCACAGCTAAAAAACTTGTACTCAGAATTTATAGAAGAGTATATTTCATTGGGTCACATGAGCCCAATATCTGAAACTATGATACCTGAAGTGCACTATTTTCTTCCACATCACTGCGTCATGAGACCTGAAAGCTCAACAACAAAGCTCAGGGTAGTATTCGACGCGTCAGCAAGAAGCACATCTGGTCGGTCACTTAATGACATCTTAATGGTTGGTCCCACAGTTCAACCAGATTTATTCTCTATCAAAGCAGATTTTCGAATGCACAGATATGCATTCACTGGAGACATCAGCAAGATGTATGGCAGATCCTAGTAAGTCCTGAAGATAGGGCGCTTCAGCTAATAGTATGGAGATCGGAACATGGTCGGCCATTACAGACATACCAGCTGAATACACTTACTTATGGTACAGCGTCTGCATCCTACTTGGCCACAAAATGTCTTCAGAAGTTGGCGGACGAAAATACGACACAGCACAATAAGGCCTCTAATGTGATTAAAGGCAATGTCTATGTGGATGACTTCCTCACTGGAGCCGAATAAAGGAAGCAAAGGAGCTGCTAGAAGAAATAATGCTTGTGCTGAAGTCTAGAAACTTTAAACTAAGGAAGTTTTGTGCAAACAATCCACTGACTTTGGAGAAAATTCCTGAAGATCATAAGGAAAAGTTAGTCTCTTTTCATCAATCAAATGTTATATCAAAACACTCGGATTGATTTGGGATCCAGTGTTTGACAGTTTAGTTTAGTTTAGTTTAGTTAATTTTCATCAAACAAAGTTACAATTATACTTCAGTGATTACTTGATACAATATTAAATATAAACAAAATATTAAACATCACCACCATTAAAGTTACTTAAAATTAATAATAGATATGACTGAAATCTATCATGTCGCAAACAGTATTTGTTTCTCGTAAACACCTTGATATTGGTTCGTTGGCGGCATACACAGTTCTATGGTACGGGATATTAAAAAACAATCGGTTTCTAAGCATTCTCGCAGGAACATTGAACCCAATCAGAGATAAGATATAGGGGCAATCAATGTGACCCTCTAACATGTCCCTAATGAACATAACCGCGGAATATTTCCTACGAGTGTGTAGAGGCAAAATTCCAAGTAATTTACACCTCGTTTCATAAGAAGGCATAACTATGCTCCAGCGGAGTCTTTTAATTACAACTCTTGTAAATCGTTTTTGGATTTTCTCTAATCTAAAAGAGTGAATTGAATAAGAAGGATTCCATATCGTGCTGCAGTACTCTAAGGTAGACCTAACAAATGCAAAAAATAAACATTTCAGAGTGTGAGGATCTGAAAAGTCTTTGGAATTACGCAAGATAAAAGCTAGCATTGAATTGCCTTTAGCTACTTAAAAATCGATATGCTTCAAAAAGTTTAGTTTTTGGTCAAAAATGACGCCAAGATCTTTTTTAAAGGTTATGACGGATAATGCCTTATGGTTAATTTTATATATAAATTTAACTGATGAACGCTTGCGACAAAAAGTTAAACTTTGACATTTGGAAATATTCAGATGTAAGGAATTAATCCTACACAAATTTGATAATCTATCAAGATCTTCTTGCAATAGAAAGCAATCCTGCTCAGAGTTTATGCAAAAACTTTTAAGTCGTCAGCATACATCAAACATTTTGAATTTAAAATTATGTCGGGAATGTCGTTGACAAATAATAGAAAGAGTAGTGGACCGAGATGGCTACCTTGAGGGACCCCCGATGTAACATATACTGGCGAAGAAAGATTATTATTGATACGTACGTACTGTATACGATCCCGTAAGTATGCTTTTAGCCACTTTAGGAAATTTGAGTGAAAACCTATTTTAGCTAACTTCATTAGTAAAACATTGTGATTGACTCGGTCAAATGCTTTGGAGAAGTCTGTGTACACAGCATCATATTGCGACCCCTTCTCAAGCCCATTTAAAAGTATAGCTTTAAACCTGATAAGCCCGAAAAGTCAGAAATCCAGATATGCTAGACGACTGTTCTCGCTGATCTGGCTAGATTGTTCGATCCTTTGGGATTGCATGGACCCGTGATAGTACTCGGCAAACTATTCCTTCAAGAGCTGTGGAAGACAAACCTATCGTGGGATGATAATCTTTCGGAAGATCAATTCACAAAATGGAATAACTATATGAATCATTTTTTTGACCTTGAACGAGTTGCGAATACCACGGCGTCCATTAATCCCATCAGCAAAGGCGATTGAATTGCATGCATTTTCTGATGCCAGTTTAAATGCATTTGGGGTTTGCGTTAACCTTAGAACGGTTGATGAAGATGGAAATATCTTTTCGCAATTGTTGTGCTCTAAATCAAGAGTTGGGCCGCTTAAAACAACAACTATTGCACGATTGGAGTTACAGGGGGCTGTCCTTATGGTGGAATTAGTGGAAAAACTGCTTAAAGTAATATCAAAGAAAATTGATAGGGTGTGTTGTTCCACAGACTCGACTACGGCATTGGCGGCGCAGGGACATAAGTCCCCGGGACATAAGTCCCAATTTTTTCTTTTGGGACTTATGTCCCACCTACGTGGGATTTTTAAATTTTATTTTCTCAAATTCTCAAAAACTAGAATGTTATAAGTTTCTTTTCTGAAACAAATGAATTTCGTTAGTTTCTTTTATCAAATTTCGAAAAGAAACTTATAACATTCTAGTTTTTGAGAATTTGAGAAAATAAAATTTAAAAATCGCGCGATTTTTAATTTTTATTTTCTCAAATTCTCAAATTCTCAAAATCGTGCGATTTTTAATTTTTATTTTCTCAAATTCTCAAAAACTAGAATGTTATAAGTTTCTTTTCTGAAACAAATGAATTTCGTTAGTTTCTTTTATCAAATTTCGAAAAGAAACTTATAACATTCTAGTTTTTGAGAATTTGAGAAAATAAAAATTAAAAATCGCGCGATTTTTAAATTTTATTTTCTCAAATTCTCAAAAACTAGAACGTTATAAGTTTCTTTTCTGAAACAAATGAATTTCGTTAGTTTCTTTTATCAAATTTCGAAAAGAAACTTTTAAAATTCTAGTTTTTGAGAACTTGAGAAAACAAAACTTAAAAACAAAAGAATTTTGTTAGTTTCTAAAAATTAAATAATATTTCTCAAATTCAGGTGTATCCCTTTCTCTACTCGCTTATGAGTAGTAAGTCGGAAGAAATATATGTACACATGTTTCAATTTATTGAAGCAAACATATTCCATTTTCGTCCCGCTTCCTTTACAACCGATTTCGAACAGAGCCTTCGAAATGGAATTCAAAAAACCTATCCTGCTGCTGAGATTAGAGGCTGTTGGTTCCACTACATTAAAGCACTTAGGAGAAAGGCGTCAAGAACCAGCAATTTTATGGCAACTTTACGGAAGGACAAGGAACGTTTTAAACTCTTTCATTAGTTTTTTGTTCTTCCCTTACTTAAACCAACATTGATTAGAGAAGCGTTTGATTTGTTGGAAATAACAGCTCGTAAATACACTTTTTTTGACGAGTTTGTTAAGTATTTTAAAAGACAATGGATATCTAAGGTAATTAACTTGCACAAAATCCCTCTATTTAGTTTGAAATTCATTTATCTTTTTCAGGACCCATCAAAGCAGTTTTCGGTATACAAAAAAGCTATGCGAACTACAAGTATGCTAGAAGCATATAATCAAAAATTGGGACAAATATTGCCTAAACATGGTAATTTTTTTAAATTTTGCGACAGTTTATTGGACGAAGAATATAAATCCACTATCGATTTTACTACGTCACTGGATGGAGAAACTTGGAGGATGTTCGAGCGCCCAAAAGGAAAATTTGAAAAAAGGAACGCGTTCATAGACACCTTGACGAAGCTGCAAAAGCAGCTGCAGCTGGTGGAAGTCGTGCCATGACGGTGACGGCCGAGCAGGTGGCGGTTCTCCCTTGCGATTATCCTAGGGAGATGCTGAACACCGACGAGCTCAAAGATCTAGAGAATGCTCTAGTGGATGAAATGGCCCGTGGATGGGAGCATAAGCTCAAGTTCAAGGGCATACATTTCAGGCTGGGGATGCTACTAGTCGACTGCGAGACTCCACAGACTGTGGAATGGCTGAAGACAGTGGCACCCAAGCTTAGTAATTGGAAAGGAGTGGGCCTTACTGCAATGTTTTTTTTTGGTTAGATAGAAACATTTATTTCAGATAAAATCAAAGCAGTACAATATTCAACAAGCTTAAGAGTATTTTAAAATGAAGAATTATATTATTTTCTCAAATTCTCAAAAACTAGAAATTTATAAGTTTCTTTTTTCAAACAAATGAATTTCGTTAGTTTCTTTTATCAAAACTTATAACATTCTAGTTTTTGAGAATTTGAGAAAATAAAAATTAAAAATCGCA
Organism: Cheilosia vernalis; assembly: GCA_949126925.1. Lineage (NCBI taxonomy): Eukaryota > Metazoa > Arthropoda > Insecta > Diptera > Syrphidae > Cheilosia > Cheilosia vernalis. The sequence continues at coordinate 71,937,239 of OX421358.1, forward strand.
CGAAAACTAGAATGTTATAAGTTTCTTTTCTGAAACAAATGAATTTCGTTAGTTTCTTTTATCAAATTTCGAAAAGAAACTTATAACATTCTAGTTTTTGAGAATTTGAGAAAATAAAATTTAAAAATCGCGCAATTTTTAATTTTTATTTTCTCAAATTCTCAAAAACTAGAATGTTATAAGTTTCTTTTCTGAAGCAAATGCATTTCGTTAGTTTCTTTTATCAAATTTCGAAAAGAAACTTATAACATTCTAGTTTTTGAGAATTTGAGAAAATAAAAATTAAAAATCGCGCGATTTTAAAATTTCTTTTCTGAAACAAATGAATTTCGTTAGTTTCTTTTATTAAATTTCGAAAAGAAACTTAAAACATTCTAGTTTTTGAGAATCGCGCGATTTTTAAATTTTATTTTCTCAAATTCTCAAAAACTAGAACGTTATAAGTTTCTTTTCTGAAACAAATGAATTTCGTTAGTTTCTTTTATCAAATTTCGAAAAGAAACTTTTAAAATTCTAGTTTTTGAGAACTTGAGAAAACAAAACTTAAAAACAAAAGAATTTTGTTAGTTTCTAAAAATTAAATAATATTTCTCAAATTCAGGTGTATCCCTTTCTCTACTCGCTTATGAGTAGTAAGTCGGAAGAAATATATGTACACATGTTTCAATTTATTGAAGCAAACATATTCCATTTTCGTCCCGCTTCCTTTACAACCGATTTCGAACAGAGCCTTCGAAATGGAATTCAAAAAACCTATCCTGCTGTTGAGATTAGAGGCTGTTGGTTCCACTACATTAAAGCACTTAGGAGAAAGGCGTCAAGAACCAGCAATTTTATGGCAACTTTACGGAAGGACAAGGAACGTTTTAAACTCTTTCATTAGTTTTTTGTTCTTCCCTTACTTAAACCAACATTGATTAGAGAAGCGTTTGATTTGTTGGAAATAACAGCTCGTAAATACACTTTTTTTGACGAGTTTGTTAAGTATTTTAAAAGACAATGGATATCTAAGGTAATTAACTTGCACAAAATCCCTCTATTTAGTTTGAAATTCATTTATCTTTTTCAGGACCCATCAAAGCAGTTTTCGGTATACAAAAAAGCTATGCGAACTACAAGTATGCTAGAAGCATATAATCAAAAATTGGGACAAATATTGCCTAAACATGGTAATTTTTTTAAATTTTGCGACAGTTTATTGGACGAAGAATATAAATCCACTATCGATTTTACTACGTCACTGGATGGAGAAACTTGGAGGATGTTCGAGCGCCCAAAAGGAAAATTTGAAAAAAGGAACGCGTTCATAGACACCTTGACGAATAAAATAGACAAACAAAGAATCACGATTTCGGAATTTGTGAGTCAAATGACGTCGAAATTGTATGGTGTTTGTAACCAAACTGAAGAAAGATTTTCTGAAGTTTCTTACTCAAGTGACAACGAAGAAAATGATTTGGACGACCCTGGGCAACAACAAAATAACGAAACCATAACCTGCGGTATTTGTTTCGAAAATCCAAGAAACATATTACTGCAACCCTGCAACCATTGCAAGATGTGTAGTAGCTGTTTTGCTAAGATTAATGAGGAAGCAATAGCTAATAAAAACGAGTTACTATGTCCATTTTGCCGGCAGATAATTAAAAACACATCTTTCGTTTACTTGTAAAATTTGTAAATTTTGGTGTGATTTGCTATTAAAATTGTTTTTTTTTTTACTTTGCTAATTTTTTTGGATTTTTTTTTTGTTAAATATTTGGTTAGATTATATTGAAATGTTTTGTTTGTTCTGTTTTCGTTATATGAAATAATAAATAATGATTATTATTGTATTATCTCTTATTTTGTGTGTTTAATTTTCAAAATTATTTTGAACAATTGCAGGTATAGCGGAAAAAGGGTTGGATGGAAATTCACAATGTCTTGCTGTATATTATTATCTCTCCGAAAATTTGGGACTTATGTCCCATCTTCGACAAAATCGATTTGGAACTTATGTCCCAAATTAAAAATCGCGCGATTTCGGAATTTCTCAAAAACTAGAATGTTATAAGTTTTTATAAAAGAACTACACCATAAGAGTAGTCATAACCTCTTTAGCGTGTGTTTATTATAAAAAAAACAAAAAAAAAAAAAAAAAAAAAAAAAAAAAAAAAAAAAAAACTTATAAATTTCTAGTTTTTGAGAATTTGAGAAAATAAAAATTAAAAATCGTGCGATTTTTTTTATTTATTTTTTATTTTTAATAAAACTAAAAAGTAGATACTTACATGTTCCGCATGGGCTATATACACAATTAATAGTTGCCTGCATCCACAGGATGGAAGAACATTAAATGTGCCATCAATTAAAAAATGTCGTGCTGATTGAGGCAATGTTTCAATTAACTCCACGATTTTAGGTGCCATAAATATGGTGTATCCAAATTGGCTTTCTAAAATCGTGTGCTTATAAAATGATTTCTGTTTGTCATACCTAGACATGCCATAGTTTGACAAAACATTTTCATTTCCAAATGCTTCCTTTATTTCCAAAAGACTTCTTGGAGGTTTTGGTATAACTTCACTTTTCAATCTATTCATGTGCCGCTTAATAGAAGAATATGGCACTAAGTGGGCTGCATCTGTCATTTTCAAGCGTTTTGCGTCGAAAATTTGTTTGGCCGTTGTTTTTCTTTTGTTCGAAACGGAACAATCGCTTTTAACAGAATCCACAAATTTCATTTTTTTCATCATATCCTCCTGGTCGGCGTGTGGATGTATGGCATCGCTTGTTTTTACAATTTCATTTAAAGCACTATCGAACTTAATTCGAGCTTTACACGATTTTATGTAGCATGTATAGTATAATGCTTAATTGTATTTTTATACACATTTTTTTGTAAATATAATTGTTTTTCATTTTTAACATATAACATGGAACTATTTTTTCTGAGCCCTGGAATGAACTCAAAATTATTATCAGTATTTAAAATCTCACTTTCCATTTTACGACACTAGCTAGCACGATCAAAAACTGGACTAACTCAAATTCTCAAAAACTAGAATGTTATAAGTTTCTTTTCTGAAACAAATGAATTTCGTTAGTTTCTTTTATCAAATTTCGAAAAGAAACTTATAACATTCTAGTTTTTGAGAATTTGAGAAAATAAAAATTATTTATCGCGCGATTTTTAAATTTTATTTTCTCAAATTCTCAAAAACTAGAATGTTATAAGTTTCTTTTCTGAAACAAATGAATTTCGTTAGTTTCTTTTATCAAATCGCGCGATTTTTAAATTTTATTTTCTCAAATTCTCAAAAACTAGAATGTTATAAGTTTCTTTTCTGAAACAAATGAATTTCGTTAGTTTCTTTTATTAAATTTCGAAAAGAATCTTATAACATTCTAGTTTTTGAGAATCGCGCGATTTTTAATTTTTATTATCTCAAATTCTCAAAAACTAGAATGTTATAAGTTTCTTTTCTAAAACAAATGAATTTCGTTAGTTTCTTTTATCAAATTTCGAAAAGAAACTTATAAAATTCTAGTTTTTGAGAACTTGAGAAAACAAAACTTAAAAACAAAAGAATTTTGTTAGTTTCTAAAAATTAAATAATATTTCTCAAATTCAGGTGTATCCCTTTCTCTACTCGCTTATGAGTAGTAAGTCGGAAGAAATATATGTACACATGTTTCAATTTATTGAAGCAAACATATTCCATTTTCATCCCGCTTCCTTTACAACCGATTTCGAACAGAGCCTTCGAAATGGAATTCAAAAAACCTATCCTGCTGCTGAGATTAGAGGCTGTTGGTTCCACTACATTAAAGCACTTAGGAGAAAGGCGTCAAGAACCAGCAATTTTATGGCAACTTTACGGAAGGACAAGGAACGTTTTAAACTCTTTCATTAGTTTTTTGTTCTTCCCTTACTTAAACCAACATTGATTAGAGAAGCGTTTGATTTGTTGGAAATAACAGCTCGTAAATACACTTTTTTTGACGAGTTTGTTAAGTATTTTAAAAGACAATGGATATCTAAGGTAATTAACTTGCACAAAATCCCTCTATTTAGTTTGAAATTCATTTATCTTTTTCAGGACCCATCAAAGCAGTTTTCGGTATACAAAAAAGCTATGCGAACTACAAGTATGCTAGAAGCATATAATCAAAAATTGGGACAAATATTGCCTAAACATGGTAATTTTTTTAAATTTTGCGACAGTTTATTGGACGAAGAATATAAATCCACTATCGATTTTACTACGTCACTGGATGGAGAAACTTGGAGGATGTTCGAGCGCCCAAAAGGAAAATTTGAAAAAAGGAACGCGTTCATAGACACCTTGACGAATAAAATAGACAAACAAAGAATCACGATTTCGGAATTTGTGAGTCAAATGACGTCGAAATTGTATGGTGTTTGTAACCAAACTGAAGAAAGATTTTCTGAAGTTTCTTACTCAAGTGACAACGAAGAAAATGATTTGGACGACCCTGGGCAACAACAAAATAACGAAACCATAACCTGCGGTATTTGTTTCGAAAATCCAAGAAACATATTACTGCAACCCTGCAACCATTGCAAGATGTGTAGTAGCTGTTTTGCTAAGATTAATGAGGAAGCAATAGCTAATAAAAACGAGTTACTATGTCCATTTTGCCGGCAGATAATTAAAAACACATCTTTCGTTTACTTGTAAAATTTGTAAATTTTGGTGTGATTTGCTATTAAAATTGTTTTTTTTTTACTTTGCTAATTTTTTTGGATTTTTTTTTTTGTTAAATATTTGGTTAGATTATATTGAAATGTTTTGTTTGTTCTGTTTTCGTTATATGAAATAATAAATAATGATTATTATTGTATTATCTCTTATTTTGTGTGTTTAATTTTCAAAATTATTTTGAACAATTGCAGGTATAGCGGAAAAAGGGTTGGATGGAAATTCACAATGTCTTGCTGTATATTATTATCTCTCCGAAAATTTGGGACTTATGTCCCATCTTCGACAAAATCGATTTGGAACTTATGTCCCAAATTAAAAATCGCGCGATTTCGGAATTTCTCAAAAACTAGAATGTTATAAGTTTTTATAAAAGAACTACACCATAAGAGTAGTCATAACCTCTTTAGGGCGTGTTTATTATAAAAAAAAAAAAAAAAAAAAAAAAGAAACTTATAAATTTCTAGTTTTTGAGAATTTGAGAAAATAAAAATTAAAAATCGTGCGATTTTTTTTATTTATTTTTTATTTTTAATAAAACTAAAAAGTAGATACTTACATGTTCCGCATGGGCTATATACACAATTAATAGTTGCCTGCATCCACAGGATGGAAGAACATTAAATGTGCCATCAATTAAAAAATGTCGTTCTGATTGAGGCAATGTTTCAATTAACTCCACGATTTTAGTTGCCATAAATATGGTGTATCCAAATTGGCTTTCTAAAATCGTGTGCTTATAAAATGATTTCTGTTTGTCATACCTAGACATGCCATAGTTTGACAAAACATTTTCATTTCCAAATGCTTCCTTTATTTCCAAAAGACTTCTTGGAGGTTTTGGTATAACTTCACTTTTCAATCTATTCATGTGCCGCTTAATAGAAGAATATGGCACTAAGTGGGCTGCATCTGTCATTTTCAAGCGTTTTGCGTCGAAAATTTGTTTGGCCGTTGTTTTTCTTTTGTTCGAAACGGAACAATCGCTTTTAACAGAATCCACAAATTTCATTTTTTTCATCATATCCTCCTGGTCGGCGTGTGGATGTATGGCATCGCTTGTTTTTACAATTTCATTTAAAGCACTATCGAACTTAATTCGAGCTTTACACGATTTTATGTAGCATGTATAGTATAATGCTTAATTGTATTTTTATACACACTTTTTTGTAAATATAATTGTTTTTCATTTTTAACATATAACATGGAACTATTTTTTCTGAGCCCTGGAATGAACTCAAAATTATTATCAGTATTTAAAATCTCACTTTCCATTTTACGACACTAGCTAGCACGATCAAAACCTGGACTAACTCAAATTCTCAAAAACTAGAATGTTATAAGTTTCTTTTCTGAAACAAATGAATTTCGTTAGTTTCTTTTATCAAATTTCGAAAAGAAACTTATAACATTCTAGTTTTTGAGAATTTGAGAAAATAAAAATTATTTATCGCGCGATTTTTAAATTTTATTTTCTCAAATTCTCAAAAACTAGAATGTTATAAGTTTCTTTTCTGAAACAAATGAATTTCGTTAGTTTCTTTTATCAAATCGCGCGATTTTTAAATTTTATTTTCTCAAATTCTCAAAAACTAGAATGTTATAAGTTTCTTTTCTGAAACAAATGAATTTCGTTAGTTTCTTTTATTAAATTTCGAAAAGAAACTTATAACATTCTAGTTTTTGAGAATCGCGCGATTTTTAATTTTTATTTTCTCAAATTCTCAAAAACTAGAATGTTATAAGTTTCTTTTCTGAAACAAATGAATTTCGTTAGTTTCTTTTATCAAATTTCGAAAAGAAACTTATAAAATTCTAGTTTTTGAGAACTTGAGAAAACAAAACTTAAAAACAAAAGAATTTTGTTAGTTTCTAAAAATTAAATAATATTTCTCAAATTCAGGTGTATCCCTTTCTCTACTCGCTTATGAGTAGTACATAAGTCGGAAGAAATATATGTACACATGTTTCAATTTATTGAAGCAAACATATTCCATTTTCGTCCCGCTTCCTTTACAACCGATTTCGAACAGAGCCTTCGAAATGGAATTCAAAAAACCTATCCTGCTGCTGAGATTAGAGGCTGTTGGTTCCACTATATTAAAGCACTTAGGAGAAAGGCGTCAAGAACCAGCAATTTTATGGCAACTTTACGGAAGGACAAGGAACGTTTTAAACTCTTTCATAAGTTTTTTGTTCTTCCCTTACTTAAACCAACATTGATTAGAGAAGCGTTTGATTTGTTGGAAATAACAGCTCGTAAATACACTTTTTTTGACGAGTTT